>JAPXFQ010001905.1:5242500-7642500 GCA_028564705.1 Apricaphanius iberus
GATGCAGTAATGGACTCTGCAGCTGATCCAGAACGCTGCTGCTCACTAGAACCAGGAAATCATTCAGTTCTAAATTCCTTACACTGACTCCCTGTGGCTCACAGAATAGAAATTTAAATACCTTACTAGTTTATAAATCATTAAATGGCTTTGCACAAAAGTATGTTTAAGATTTGTTGTCATTATACTAATCATCCAATCATCAGGTCGTCCAACTCTAGTTTACTAATCATCCCTCGAGTCAGAAACAAACGTGGCGAAGCAGCGTTAAGTTTCTATTTTCCTCTTATCTGGAACGGACTTCCAGACCACTGCAAAGCTGCTGAAACACTGCTGCAATTCAAGGCTTAAGCCCCATCTGTTTAGAGCTGCCTTTGATTAGAAAATACAAAATATTGTAGAAAATGCAATACATCTGATAGGGGACGTGGCAAAAACCCTTCCAACTTCGGAGTGCTGAGTCGGAGTGCTACTTGAGTTACAATATAATGCACTAAGAACTGTAAATGCATTAATAAACCATTAAGAAATGGGTTTGATGTTGTATTATTCATATTTCTTCATGGATGTCCTGATCAGGTTTATTTGCCATCAAGTTCAATTAATTTGATATTGAGTTTATACCGAGTCCCAATCCGATACTTCTATAGTTAATACTTCAAAAAAGAATAAAGAAGAGCGAACAAACAGATTCAGGCTGTTCCTTTTTTTATTCAGCTTATCTTGATGACGGATTGTACTGAGCCAGGTTCTGCTGGAGGTTTCTTCCTGTTAAAGGGAAGTTTTCCTCTCTACTGTCGCTACATGCTTGCTCAGTATGAGGGATTGCTGCGGTTGCTCACGTTAACGACTCAACTCAATCTGCTGGGATTCCTTAAACAGAAAATATTGAACGGATTGGAATATTTGTATAATTGTATTGAAATAACTTTTCTTGTAAAGTCCCTTGAGATGACATTTGTTGTTGAATGGGGCTATATATATGTCCTAAATTGAAATATTTTAACATTTAAGAATTTTGTTAAAGGACAGAGCACTTCTCTTTGGTAGCTCAAAGAATAGGTAATAACTTTTTTTTTCTCGTGTAGACTTTAGTGAAAGAGTAAATATAACAGAAGTTTAATATAAAAAGAAATTGCACCTTGACTTAAATAAACATTATGAAAATGTATATACATATCAGGGGTTGCGTTAAGTGAAGATTTTCCGTATTTGACTGGTTTATTAAAACAGTGATGGAAAAATCTGTAGGCTGTTGGTCATTTTTACTGATTAGTATTCCCACTGAACACTTTACGCACTGATCCCAGTTAAATAAATCAGTTATAGAAAATATGCCCGGCCATTTGATCAAGGCATGTTGTAGACCGGGACTTTGGACTTTTCTGAGATGTTGGAGCATGACTGTAGCCTTTTGAGGCTGAGTAGACACACTACGATGTGTGCCAAACAGCGGTGCCCGCCGTAGGAAACGGTTCCTTCAGGGTCTTTTTAGACTTCTGATCGGTTTAATTAGAGAAATGTTTCCTTATTTTATAACTGGCTGAAGCGGCACTTAATTCCAGTCTCCAGTGTGGCAGCGAAGCGTGGATTCAGCATCCAGATCCTGATCAGATTTGGACGTCCCTAATACTAAGCGCTGTTTTTTTTTTTTAGATGTTTTCAGTTAAACACAAACATAATTTTACATGATTTTAATCAATTTCAGACAAACTGCTCTTTAATTTCCTGTTTTATTTCCTGCTGTAAAACAAACGCTGACCTTGCAGCTCTAGCAGCTAATTATTGCCACCACCGTGTGTAACGGCTTCTCCTCTGTGTGTTTCAGGTTTACATGATCTTGGCCTCCCAGCTCCTCGTCACAACAGCCATCGTTGCCATATTCACCTTTGTGTGAGTACCCAGTGCAGCTGTGTTGTGTTTCTGGTGGAGCATAATCCGTCGGTAACTGTTTCTGCTTCCCGCAGTGAACCGGTCCGATATTTTGTGCGGAGGAACCAGGCCGTGTACTGGGCTTCGTAGTAAGCCTCCCACTTTTTAGAAGTTAAAGCAAATTGCTGGATTAAAAGTGAATAATAATTAGCGTTGTCGTTTTTTTTAATAGTGCCGTCTATTTCATCACCCACCTTGTGCTGGTTTGCTGTAAGGGCCCACGGTGAGTTTTATAAGAAAGTAAACATTAAGTTTAAACAATAAGCTGTACATACTAAAGCTTATCTTTTTTTTCTTCAGGAGGAAGTTTCCATGGAACATGATTCTGCTGATGATCTTCGTAAGTTCATCTTCTCACAGTCTGTCATCAGTAACAGGAAACCTGGAATGGGTTTCCTGGACTGGGCTCCGGTTTATTTTTGGACTCAGATATAGAGGCTTTGTAGCCTTCATGCTAAAGATCTCAAAGCTGAACTTTAGCCTCCCTGCTGACAGTTTGCATAATACCTTTTACATGTTACTTGGTTGCCTCCCTTATGTAAAAAATAATGCAGCCTCTTCACTCAGTGGTGCAACATCAGAGTGAACATTTTATATTTCACATCAGTTGATATACAGAAGCTTGTAAATTCATAGAGCTTCACACAATTTGTCACTTTACAACCAGAAACAATTTGTGTTTTTTTTTGTCTTTTTTGTTTTGTTTTGGGGGGGGTTGATGTGATGGACCAACATAAAGTACCTCCAGTCAGGGTCAGACGAAATATTCTGGGCTAGAAACAAAATACTGTGTTTAACAGGAGACTTCAAGGGATATTCCAAGTAAAAATGTGTCTGTTTCCATATTCCCCAGAGTTAGAGAAGTGAGAAAAAGAAAAAAAAAGCTTTTTGTGACCAGCCCAATAATTGGCAGCATAACCCAGTGTCAGGGAATGGGAACTACTAGCATTCAGTTCCACTGGTTTATGCTGAGCTAAAGCGAATGTGTTGCTGCCAGATCACAAGAATTACTGGGCTGGTTAAAACATGTTTTTTTTTCTCACTTATCTAACTCTGGGAAATATGGAAAGAGAGATTTTTTTTTTTTTTTTTACTTAAAGGAAATTCCTTCTTTTTTTTTTTTTTACCTGGACCTTATTTTTAGCAGTTTTTTCACTCACCCTGAAAAGTTTGGAGCCAGTTTGAGCTGTTCAGCAGCATTTATACATCCAGTCTTGATCATCGTAATCTGTAGAACTCCTTGGACTTATGAACGCTGACTAAGCTGCTGGCGCGGATGCTTCCTCTGCAGATTGGTCAGCTTTTTAAAAATTGTTTTATTGTTGAGCCCCCAAATCGGCCCGGAAGACAATCAATAAGCACTTTAGAGGTGTTCTTGAGTCCGAGGAGAATATAAACATGGGTAAACTGAAGGCGTTTGGGGCAGATAAATTGTTATTACAAGCAGTATTTGCACTGCTCCGAGCACTCCCGTTCTACGGATGTACGCTGATCAAGACTGGATGTATAAATGCTGCTGAACAGCTCAAACTGGCTCCAAACTCCTCAGGGGGAATGAAAAAAACATAAAAATTGCTAAAAGAAAAAAAGATCCAGGTTGGGGAAAAAACGGATTGTCCCTTTAACACTTTGACATGATACTTTCAGCTTGAAATGCTACATCCCCATGAGGAAACATGCTGGTGGCATCATCATGCTGAGCAGATGCCGTTGTTTAGTGGAGCTGGAGTTGATGCATGGAGCCTAAATGGAGAACAATTAGAAACTTGTTGGAGGGTAAAAAAGACATGAGCCATTAAAGCAGGACAGGAGCTCCAACCATGCAGGCAGAACTACAATGGATTAATCTAGATCAAAGCATATCTATGCTAAAACATCCCTAAACCCAAAAGAGAATCCAAGTCTTTGTACTGCGTTTGAGCCGTTCTGGAAAGAACAGGGAAAGGTTTCCGTCTGTAGTTGTGCAAAACTGATGAAAAATACCCCAAGACCTTCAGCAATAGCCGACTTTACTGCAAATACAAATGCAGATGATTACATTTAGATTAATATACAAAATAAATAAAAATATAAAATATGTTTGCATCATTTCACTTCACAATTATTTACAACTTTGTGTACATTTCTAAAATAAAATCTCAATTAAACCAGCTGAAGTTTGTGGTTGTAATGTGACAGAATGTGGACAAATTCCAACAGGTATTTTTTCTTGTGTGAGACCTTAAATATTACAAGTCCTTACATCAAAACTTTATTTCATTTCAATAATAATAGATGTGTTATCTGGTTAGTTTCTCCAGTTATTTCTAGTTCAATAAAAACGTTATATAATTAATTATAATTAAGCTTTTTCCCCTCATGTCTCAGACTCTGTCTTTATCTTACATGACTGGGACCATCTCAAGGTAAGGAAAAACAAAAAATGATGATGAGATCTGCTTCTTTCTCAATCATTAATTCACTTTTTTTTCTTTTTTGGGTTTTAGCTTCTATGACACCAAATCTGTGTTTCTGGCTCTGGGGATCACTGCTGTTGTGTGCATCGCTGTCACGGTCTTCTGCTTCCAGACTAAGGTGTGTGTGTGTGTGTGTGTGTTGTGTGCACAGTAGCTGTTCTTGATATGGCTGTCCTGGGCTTAAAACCAAACGGTTTTAAATAACCCTAAGTTGTTTTTTTTTTGTTTTTTTTTCTGGAAATAACGCACCCCCAATGTCATGCAAGTGTATTCCTATTTTGGGTAAATAACACAGATCTTTTTTTTATTCCCCATGGGTGGGGAATAAGAAGAATTTCCCTGACTTACCATCAAAGTCAATGTCCCCTGTAGAACAGCTGAGCTTTGTGAATGATGATGAACTCAGAAAAATACCCAGATTTCTGGACTGCTTTGAGAATTAGTTACTCTTCTACTCTGTAAATGTGGTTGGAACTAGTGAGGACATATCTGACGTCCTCCACGTCTCAGGAACGCCTCACCTTGCCATCATCAGCATCGGTGATGCAGTTGCTGACGTTATTTCGTATGAAGACATTAGTGATGACTTTGCATCAATGAAGACAGATTCGAGACAGATATTTCCTTTTTTAAACGATGTACTTGATTTGTCGGGTATCGATTCAAGAATAGATTTGATTCCGGTTCTCAAGTGTTAAAATCGATTGTCCCAATCCGTTCCAGTTGGATATTGATGTGCTAATCAATACGTTTTGGGTTTTCATTTTTTTTGTCTTTACTTAATTATATCACTGTAATTATATATATATTTTTTTTTTTGGTCCAACGGCCCCCCCAACCCCCCCCCCCCCCCCCATTATGTATTACCCTGTGTCACTACCTAATTCCAATGCTGGGCATTGCTCTCCCTCTGCCCTGCACTACACTGAAGCCCAAGCCTCCTCCTTGCCTGAGGAGTGAGCAGGCCCTTCTTTTCTCCAGAAGGGGCAGGGTTTCCCCAGCTGGACATAGTGCATGGAAGGATCACGTTATTCCAGCCAGATCCTCACCAACCCCTCAGGCGCCAGGAGGAGGCAGTATACAGCCCAGAACTGGTGGTAGTAGCTTACATTAGCTGCTCGTTGGAACACGGGGAGAACATGGCACCCAAGGTGTGGGTGCTGATGATAAACGATATTAACCCTTTCAGACCCAAGCATTAAAATGGCCGTCTGGATTGTACCCTCATACTGTAGCTGTAAAAAAGGCGAACGATGTTCAACGATTAAAGCCATGTTTGTACGTCCAAATAAATTTTTTTGGAATTTTTGTAAGATTTTTTTTTTTCTTAAAAGAGCACCCTCATAAAAGTTCTAGCTTCTACTCATATGTAATGTGTTATTTGTGTATGTACACACCACACTGTGTGTGTATCAGCCTCAAAAAGCTGAGCTCCCCCTCCTCGTTCAGGGACACCTTTTAATGCCATGTTGTGGTTTCTCCATCTAGGTGGACTTCACAAAGTGCCAGGGTCTCTTCTGTGTCCTCGGGATTGTTACGTTTATAACTGGCATCATTACAGCCATCGTGCTTTCCTTCAAATATGTGAGTCAGGGCTTTTGTGAAGAATAAATTGCCCTTACAATAATCAGAGTTTGTCGGGCTTCATTACCTCCTAACCCGCTGCTTGTTGTTGCAGATTCTGTGGCTCCATATGCTGTATGCAGCCATAGGAGCCATCGTGTTCACTATGGTGAGTGTTCTGCTCCTCAGCTGGGAAATGATTTCCATGCTTACGCTCTCATTTTAATTCCTGTTACTGCTGTGTGTGTGTTTTATAGTTCCTGGCGTACCACACTCAGCTACTGATAGGAAACAGGAAGTACTCAATCGGTCCAGAGGAGTACGTCTTCGCCGCGCTGTCCCTCTATGTCGACATTGTCCAGATCTTCCTGTTCCTGCTGCAGATTATTGGAGCTGCCAACAGAAGCTAAACTGCACGCTGTATCAAATCCTGCTTCTTCTTTTTTATTTTTACTTCTTTTGGTAAAATATTTAGCTTTTTTTTTTTTAAAGCTACTGATCCAATCCAGGGAAAAGAGTGAAGTGGCTGAATCTGATTTTGTTTGTGCAGGAAGAGATGACAAATAACTTTTATACTTGTAATATACCTATTTATACAGCAATATACTCTTGATCTAATAATTGTGTACAACCCTGTTTAAAATTGTATCAAATTGTATTCAAAATTTTACCCACCTTTTAATATACACCCTGGACAATTCTAACGGAAAACATTAAAATATGCAAGGGATGTAGTGACCTCTGTAACACAACCCTGAAACTAATACTTGGGATGATTCTTTTCATTTACTGTCAGAATTCTGGTTTTTGTTTGTTTGATAAGTAAAATTGAAAGAAAACTCACACTAAGAGCAGAAATGGGTTGTTTAAAAATAAAATCCTGCCTCTTCATCTCTCTTGTTGATGCTTTAAATATGAATGTGTTTATCGTTTCACCTTAAAGCCCTCCAGTTTAAGAAAAAGAGAGCCCAGACCATGATGCTGCCACCACTGTGGGTACGGTGTTCTTTCGGTGATTGAATTGTGGCCAAAGGTTTGACTTTTGTGACATCAGATTATAAACCATCCTCTCGTTCATCTTTCCTCTGACCCACCTCACTTCCTGTAGTCGAAACATTTGGAGGACCCAGGATGTTGCAGCCTCTTCAACGTTGTCAGAATAAATGTCCAATTATTGAACTTTATTTCAGGGTCACTTTTATTGCAGCTTTCTTATTAGAGATTTTATTTGTTTTTTCAGTTTAATTGCACAGGATGTGACATAAAAAGGGGGAAAAGGGTGCTAATTGTTTGATCACAACCCCACCCCCCTCTGGCATCATAACAGAGGTGTGTACGCTTTAGCTCCACTGTACGATCTAAATGTGGCCGTATCCATGGCAGCATTTCTAAATAGAAAAACCATTTCTGATTGAAATGGTTGCATTCCTGTCCCTAATGTTCCTGTCTGTTCTTCTAGTCAGATTAAAGACGGTCTCAGCCGGCACGGTGAAGTTTTCCCCGACCAATCAGTGAAACGTTCCATTCAGGAAGGTTTTAGCAGAACCTGGAGCGTCCTGAAAAGTTTACCCAACCCCACCCAGCTGGTGCTCCAAGCCACAGTTTCATATAATCCTTTTATTAAAGCAACAGTGTCAAACATTCAGCATGTAAAGAGCAGCTGGTGTAGGCAGCATGTTGTAAATGTACATAAATCCTGAAAATCTGTTTGCATTTTCATATGAAATAAATTGGTTCCTTTCTGAGGCTTTCTCACTTGTTTATACCAGGTAGTGGTTATTATTTACATGGAGCCCCCACATGATATAAATCTTTGTTTCAACTGGGTTTTTAAGTAGAAGTCAGTGTCTCACTCGGGGACAGAAGCGCATCGTCCAGCTTTGCGTGCTGCCGATATCGACTCCCCTCATAATCGCCTTCGTTGGATCGTTTCATCCTCTGTCTGACCTTCAGCTGCTTCAGCCGGTTCTTGTCCACTTGTCTCTTTGCCAGAACGAAGCCGATGATTCCCGCGGGCAGTCCGATAATCCTGGAGAGAGGGAGACATTTTGGTCAGGCAGATGCATGGTGTGCAGTTCCTTCAAGACAAACTTTACGTTTTTATATCTAAATTTAACAAACATTTTCAAATTTATACTCATATTTATGTACAATTAGTGCAAACTAATGCATTATCTGCTTTAACTACATTTATTCAGGAAGTAAACCAGGCTTCAAAGCACTTCTATTTAAATCAGGAATGAAACGTCACTTTTTTTTTTTTTTTTACTTATGTTACCAATACTTGGATCTGGGTACTTGCTGAACACGGGTACCAATGTCGATACTTCTACCAAACAAATACTTGAATTGGAAGAAACGGCAAGGCAATTTTATTTATATAGCATGCTTCCAACACAAGGCAATTCAAGGTACTTTACATGATTCAGAGGTAATGCAACAAATACATGATAAAAATATGAAAATTAAAACAGATCATTACTAAAAGAAATGCATTTAGTAACTGGAGCATTAAAAATAACGTGAGTATGGCATTTAAAAACAAATGAAAGATAAAAATCCAATGAAAAGAGAAGGCGTAAAGAAGAAAGTTATGAAAAACAATACAGATTAAAAACAGATAAAACACAAAAGGACCACAAAAAAAGAATTTCAAGTGAAAAATAAACATTTTGTCTGAAATGAATGAAGTGTTTTCCAATTCCAAGTATCGGTTCGTGGCATCTGTTAACTTTAACGAGTACATTCGAACGATATCGGCCCAAGACGGTATTGGTGCATCCCTAATTTAAATAAAAGTAAATCCTTTTTTTTTTAATGATTCCCTTTTTTTTCTTTAAGCCAGATCAAACTCTGGCATCATTTTAAACTGAACGTATTTCTCCACTCATGGCACACTTCTCCAATAGGATTAACAGAAGAATGACAGAAAGACGTTGATTTTATCAAATGAACGTACTGCAGGTAGTTACCGATGCAATGATGGTCATTTTAAAGAAAGGATGCAAACTAATTCTGAGACTTTTAGGTCTTGATCCACGATTAACCTTTCCGCCCCCCAACCACCCTGAAGCAAACCTGTTCTACTAGTCCACAATTGCTGCTTCTAGTCTCATTATTGCACAAATCTGATTTGAACAGAACATTTAAAGCTCTTGAGTTGAGCTGGGATTAAATATTTCTACACTTTTTTTGTTCTATGGCAATGATAGTTGGCAAATCTTAACAGGTGGGCATTAATAGTAAATTCTGAATCAGCCTCTAACAATGACTAGTGTTGGACACAAAACATGCAAAGAATGAAGTTAGTTTTTTGCTTCAGCTGAAGTTTAGAGACTAAACACAAGAGGCAGTGTAACAAGAAGAGTAGCTGATCATACAAATTAAATACCTATGCTTTACATAGCATAGCTTCAGTTGTCAAGTGAATAAAAGAAAAACAGACTATTTGTATTCTGATATGCAGAGGCGGATCTACTTGGGTGGCAAGCGGCTATGAAATCAATAAATAGTTGTCTAAAGTCGGACGTTAAGCGCATGAAGCTACTTTTTCCTACGACATTGAATGCAGCACGACGTAACCGTACAACAACTCTAGACGCTTCTGAGGGAAGTGAGAGAGAAGCCGACCTGCACAGAAGGCAGGAGCAAACCAGGAAAGAGGAAACTATGACATCTTACAAAATAGAATATCATTTCTAGCTCAATGCTGATAGTTTTGTAAATATTTGAGGCGATAAAAATTGAAAATCGTAATTTTTGGATCATGTAAACTAAGTCAGAGAAGGTGAATCTTTACGTTTGTCCAGAAAAAAAAAGTTAAATTACTTTACATTCTACAGAAATGAAGCGACAACAAAGCCCCTGTATTTTTTTCTTTTTCTTTTTTCACCAAAGACAAAGGTGTGGTGAGAAACACGGAGAGTAACCTGGTGAGTAAAGTGGACTGAGGGGACGACGTGGAGCGACAGAAAAGTGATGGAGGGAAAGGACGAGATGATCAGGGACAGGAGACAGTGCTTGAATGACACACCGGACAGGAGATGGAGGAGGGAGAGAATTACTGAGATGAAGAGGGAGAAAGAGAAAGGCAGGCCAACATGAGTCTGAGACAGCACCAAGCACATCCAGACAAGTTAGTCCACATGGTAGGGAAACACAGCATACTGACTTACATCTTATTTTAGAATAAATTGGTATTTTGATCTTTTTTTTTTTTTTTGGAACACACCCCCTATGAGGCAATAAATTATATTTCTGTTCTGTTCCAGACAACATTTTAGGAAGTTTTGATCTAATCTCTGCAAATAAATATTTAAATTCATATATCCTAATTACCAAGTTTACTTTATATTAGAAAGTACAGATTTTTGAGTATTATGAAGTTAAAATTAAAGGGAATTAAAAAATACATAATTTCTGGACTTTATTCATCCTTACATTATACAAATCCTAACATTATGTACAATCAAAAAGAAATAGACCCAAAATCTGTTGGGGGAAAAAAATCTAATTATAACTATACTTTTGTTTATTACACTTGCTTAGACTTTAAACTACCACTTTATTAGAATTTATTTCTTAGAATATGAAACCATAGTAAAAAGAAATTATCTTAATTTTTCATTTAAGAAATTTAAAAAAAAACTGCCAAAAACGTATAGGAATTTGATTTCTAACAAATACGTGTGCTCTTTGTGTGACAGCTATCTCCTTTGTTCTCAGCATATCATGATAAGAAAGTACAGCTGCAATACAGAAGAGCGTATATATATATATATATATATATATATATATATATATATATACTAGCATATGGTGCCACCCCAGAAATATCCTTGCCACCCTCCTGCCACCCCAGAAATATTTTTCTAGATCCGCCCCTGCTGATTTGTAAAATGAATGCCTGCTGATATCAGCTGCAGAAGTGATACCAGTTAACCCAGCAAGAGCTGATAATGGGTCAGCTACTGGAAGGAGAGTCCCTCCCATTTCTCAGCAGCAAATGTGAGGAAAACGATCACGCCAGCTACCGAGCAGGCTTACCAACATAGACTGTAAAAAAGAAAAGCGTACCAAGCGTAGCCAATCTTCATCATCGGGTTCTTGGCCTTCCCACTGGGAATATACTCCGGACCTTCCGGCTCCTCCTCCCCGGGTCTCCCTGCTGCCGTGTCGGCCGCCTCGGAGCTCTGTGTCGGTTCCCTCCTGGGGCTGTACAACCGGGTGGAGGAGGAGAAGACCTGAAGCCGCAAACGGTGGCACCCTGTCGGGCTCAGACCGCCCTGCGCGAGGAGCCATCGGCAGTAACCTCCATGGAGACCTGGAGGGCGAATCCAGCTTTTAACTCACTGCCGGGGTATCCTCTCAGCAAATATTGTGTTTACAGGAGGAATTACATGATTTAAAAACACATAACTGATGCAAAGTTCATTAGAAGATGCCCCGCTAACACCTACTCTCAATGCTAAAGAACATGGTCACGTTATGGATCCCCGAAGCGCTCCCGTTTAGAATAAAAAGCTTTTACCTGTTAGAGATGCCCTGAGTGCTGTCAGACAGGAGGCAGACATGTTTGTGAAGTAACAATAACACGCATGCGCGTCTTTCTATCCAAACGGAGACTTACCCCACCTGGTGGACAGCTTTGAAATTTCGTTTTAAAAAGTTCATATTTATATCACCGACAAAAAAAAAACACTTAAATGAGGGGAATTAGTACATTTTGTTTTCATTACACACAGAGGGTTACTTTTAAGCATTCGATTAATTTAGTTAAGTTATTGCGTATAGTTAATAAAAATACAGAACAACATTTAATGAAAAAAAAAGATTGGAGGGGAGGGGTGACCCATACAAGGTATTTGCTACAGAACCTGGTATTTTGCACTGAGATGTATGCGAGCATGTCAGGTTGAGTGGAAAGAAGTAGAAGAAAACAAAATATGCACAGGTGTCACCTCGTTTTGTCACCATTTTTAAAACAGAAATTTAGCTGGCAGAAAACTGGATGGGCAGTGAGTTGCTGTTTAATGATACGATTGCCAGTAAACTGATCTGAACCTACAAGAGAACCAATTAAGAATCTATGCAATGCTGCACAGATGCAATAATCAACATAAAATAAAAAAAAGATTTCGGTAATAAGAGATGCACCAAGTTTAGGAAAACAACTTTATTTTTTGAACTAACATTTCCCATTCTGTTCATTTTATAATAATACAATAATACAGCTGGAAAACAAGCTTAAGAGTGACTATCAGAGTTCTGCAACGCGATGAGCAGTCACTAAGTTCGGGAAAAGTTTAACCAGAGAAAACAGCAGCGGTATATTTACAACGAGTCTGTACAGCGGAGATCCACTCCGACAGTCTACCACCATCTGGCACCCTTCTAACACGCTCGTTTGGGGTCATGGTAGCAATCGATCACACGTGGGTCGCTTTAGTAGACGGTTCAGTCCTCCAGGATGTAGTTGGGGTTGACGACCAGAACGACGTCTCCCTCTGAGCTCTCCGTCTCGGAGCCCTTGAGCCCCCCCTCAGACAGCTCGATCAGGATGTGGTCCTGAGGAAACGAGGCCGTCCAGAATTCAGCGTTAAAACAACGGGATATTTACCGAATCTAAATATATTTATGTGCCGTAGTAAGACGGTGACTTACGTAGTGGACCAGCCGGTGAATGACCTTCTCTATCAGCCCCTTCTTGTTGATGAGCTCCTCCTCGGAGTCGATCTCCGATTCGATCTCCTTCAGGTACCAGTTGACCACGGCCGTTTTCTTCAACTCCTCCTCCTCTTCGGCTGAATTCGAGAGGACAGGGAAAAACACGGGGGATGAGCTACACGTGGGGAAAGGGGCGAACACAGCAGTAGAACCAACGTAAAGGCGCAATTCTCACCATCCTCTGCTCTGCGCAGATGCAGGACCAGCAGGTTGGAGATGCGTTTGTACTCGGCGAAAGACAGCCGAAGGGACGCCTTGGGGTGGGCGGCGTGGTCCGCGTGACCGTTGGCGTGGCCGTCGATTCCGTTGATGCCGTCCGCATGGCCGTTGACTCCGTTCGGGACGTTGTTGCCTACGGAGCAAAACACGTCGGTGTGCTCAGTCCATTTTCCTTCCAGAAACGCTTCGCCATCCGCTCACAAACTCTGAACACCCGGATCATTTCACAAAGAGCTTTTGGCAGCTTGCAGTGCAGCTATACCTATTTGCAATAATAACAATGTTTTATAGGAAAATCTTCTGTAATGTCAAGTGTTTATATTTCCTCGCATTGCATCATGGGATTGATAGGCAAGAAACAGTATTTTACTTACAATTTGGTTGCTGTTGCATGTTTGGATGAGAGTTTAACAAAGCAGATCATTCACTCTTGCATGTTTGTATTTTCTTGCTTCCAAACCACTCGCACACAAAGATGTCAGCAAAGATTTGCCCTTTAGCGCTACGCTAATAAACGTGTGCAAAACCGCCTGCTAAACCTGGCTGTGTTCTAGAGGAAAGCTGAATTATTGACCATACCATCCTCCGGCTGCGGCTGCTGCTCCTCCTCCATTTCTTCCTCCTGCTCCAGGTTGATGTCGGGTGTCTCCACCCTGATGATGGACTTGTTCAGGAGACGGAAGGCTTCCTTCACATGTTTGGGCTGCACCTGGTTACGTCACGTGAACGAGTTAACTTTGGGTTTTCCACAAGAAGGCAACGTTTAGGGCAATTATTCACGCTTGCGGCTGTGGCGGCTACCTCGTCGCAGCAGTGCATGCGCGCCATGGCCTCAGAGAGGCGGATCATGCTCTCCAGCTGCCGCACTGTGATCCTCCAGGCAGATTTGGACACGCTCCCAGAGCCGTCACGCTGTCGGAGACGCTTGTACTGCTCCACGATGAACTCCTCCGATTCAGTAGAGATCTGCAACGGCACACAGGGACACCAAGGACATCTTTAGGGAGGGGAAGGGGTAGAAACAGAAGGGGCTTCCTCCAGGTTAGAGGTGTACAGCTCCTCAGAGGTATCCTTAGCCTTTGACCATTCTTTGTTACATTCTAAATAAACTATAGTTCTTGAGATTTTTACAGCGGGGCTCAGCAATAAAGTTTCATTAGTTGACCTTACTGTCTGCAGGTTGCATATATAATTAAAACACACTTATAAAATTGTCCGCTCATTTTCAGTAGGGATGCAATTTTTCCGTTACCACTACAGACATCTGAGGTCCATAATCCGCCGACAGCGATCCGAACAGTACTGAATTACATAAACTGTGTGCCGTGAGCAAAGGGCCCTAGGGATGCAACGATACCCCTTTTACAAACCGATTTACCAATATTCAGATCTGACTACTTGCTGGTACAGAGTAGCAATGCCAATGCTTCGACGGCACACAAAAATGTAAAAGTAAAATTTCAAGTGAAAAATGAACATTTTCCGTGCAATTATTGCAGTTCAAGTATCGGTTCATGATATCAGTAACTTTAACCGATACAGTGCATAAGAACGGTATCGGCCCCGATACCAGTATCAGTTATGGCACTTAGTTACTTTACCGATTACTTTATTCTAAAAGTAATTACATTCGATTACAAGTTACTTCATTAGTCACTTTCAGCAGCTACCAATAAAACTCCCCACTGCCTCAACATAAAAACAATAACCAGTTTTACCAATACTCACTTTATCGGAAGGGCGTTTTAACAGTAAGCCGTAAACACACTTGCTTTATAACCCCACGTTGACACAAGCAGCAGGATACGGCTGGGTCACTACACGCACAACTGGAGAGTTCCACTAGGGGGCAGAGTACAGAACTCAAGAGTGGACAGAGGGTCGGATTTGTAGGGTAGAAAATAAAACAAGAAAAACATGCCGAGCATGTTTGTAGATAATCAGCCGTTTAATTTTCAGATTATGACAGCAGCAGTGTCGTAGTGTCGTTACCAGCATTGGTGTTTGTGTTCCTGCCGCTTTTGACACCGTTGACCCCGTGTACCAAATATATTTTTCTACTTAAGAAAATTACAAAAATAGCAACGCACAGTGGATGGACAAGTAATTTTAATTTGACAACTGCTTTGGAAATAGCAACGTATTAGATTAGTTGTTACTGAATAAGCAGTCATATTTAAAGTAACGCATCAATAACATCACTGCGTCATTTAGTGATACAAAAATACTGATGCGTAAAATGTAAAATATATTTACAGTACAGACCAGAAGTTTGGACACACCTTCTCATTCAGTGCATTTTCGTTATTTTCATGACTATTTACGTTGTAGATTCTCACTGAAGGCATCAAAACGATGAATGAACACATGGAATTATGTACCGTATTTTTCGGATTATAAATCGCTCCGGAGTATAAATCGCGCCTGCCGAAAACGTATAATAAAGAAGGAAAAAAAACATATATAAGTCGCACTGGAGTATAAGTTTCTTGGGGAAATTTATTTGATAAAATCCATCTCGGCTGGGTGAAAAACCACTCACTCAAACCGACCGCAGCTCCTCCTGCCGCTGACTGGACGCCTAGACAAATAGGAGGAGCCGCAGCACCGAAGCGAGCTGGTTGAAATACCCACGCACAGCTGCCCGCTGGGCTCTCTGCCGCTACCGATCGAAGCGTGAGGTCCTCCGCTGACTTTGTAAAGAGAGAAGCTGTTCCTTCATTCTAAGACTGTGCTGGACACTTTTTGAACTCCCCTCCTCGCGATCCCTGAATTTGATTGACGATCGAACTCTGCCTTTCCTTCGTTTTTTTTTTATGTGTTAATAATTTCAAACATAAGTCGCTCCTGAGTATAAGTCGCACCCCCGGCCAAACAATGGAAAAAACTGCGACTTATAATCTGAAAAATACGGTAGTACTTTTACAAAATAGTGTGAAATAACCTGGCCTCCAAAGTCACCGGACCTGAACCCAATGGAGATGATTTGGGGTGAGCTGAACCGCAGAGTGAATGCAAAAGGGCCAACAAGAACTAAGCATCTCTGGGAACTCCTTCAAGACTGTTGGAAAACTATTTCTGGTGACTACCTCTGGAAGCTCGAGAGAATGCAAAGCAGTAATCAGAGCAAAGGGTGGCTACTTTGAGATATCTAAAATATAACACATATTCAGTTATTTCACCCTTTTGTTTAAGTACGTACAGTAATTCCATACATTATAATAAAGTTTTTAATGCCCTTAATTGAGAATCTGTAATGTAGTCATGAAAATAAAGAAAAACGCATTGAATGAGAAGGTGTGTCCAAACCTTTGGTCTGTACTATCTCAGGTGACATCTGCAGCTCCTCCAGTCATCTTCTTGAACGTATCCTCTCCCCAGCTGAACTGACAGTTAAAGTGAATGGCCATGTCTTGGTGGGCCTGCAAACGTATTTGCGCGCCAGCTTCAGAAGATTCCCCTCAGCCACCAAACTGAAATCAGGTGAGCTGAAGCCGGCAAGCATGGCTCTTTAGACTGCTCTAAAAAGCTTGCATCCATTTACTTTTTCTGCCCAACCTTGTGTCAACCAATCAAACTAAATCCCAGCTAAAAACAATTAAGTTTGGGGTTGTAACCGAGAACCAGACTAGTTACACTGAGACAGAAAGACATTAAATATTCATACTGATAGTTTCTGCTTGATTTGTGCTTAGTGTCTATAAAAGTGGCTAACAATTCAACAATGAAGGAAGAAAGTTAAAATTGCCGGCGAAGTGATCGGCCAGGCTCCGCCCACCTTAGGTTTGAACTGCCGGGCGAAGAGCAGGTATCTGCGGATCTCGTCCAGGGAGTACAGTCTGTCCACGGACTCCTCCACGCGGGAGTGCAGGTCCACAATGCGTCTGGCGATGGCGTAATCCGTGACCTGCGGCACATAGACGTGGCTCAGGTGAGACGGTGTGACAGCCGGATGACGGGTCGCGAACGCTGCAAACCAAAACCAGGGCACGCACCTCGTTGCACTCGTCCACGAGGATGAAGAAGAGGTCGAAGCGGCTCATGATGGGGGCGCTCAGGTTGACGTTCTGCTTCAGGCTCTTGCTGCGGTCGTAGCGACCGCTGACGGGGTTGGCGGCGGCCAGGATGGAGGTGCGAGCGTTCAGGGTGGCCTGTGGCGGGAAGGAGGAGGAGTCACTCCTTGGCTGGCTGTTGCGTTTCTAACCCATAGCTTTCTAGCAAAGCGTTTCAGGCAATAAACCAATAGATTCAGTACAGACTTGGAAAAATGGAAGGAAAGTAAAACAGTTTTCTTGTCACACATCTATCAGCTTTGCGTGTATACTGAGCTTCTTGCAAAATGGCTTCAACTCTAACGGTGTGTCCACAACAAACGCGATAAACTGACCCAAAAAACGCGACACACGCCTAGCTGTTCGCATGCACATTCCCACCTTGAAGCGTGTAGAAAGCAAACTGGATGCGCTTAAAATATGGCATCTTCACGCACGACCTGGCCTTCAGCGGAGCTGGGGCCAGAATGCATCTGCGGTGGATTATGAACCGAGCTGACGGAGGACAGAGTGGATTACATGTTCGGCCTGGCCTTCGGTAGAGCTGGGACCGCTGTACTGGGGGTTAGGTGAGCTACAGATACAGTCTAGCTACGGCGGAGGGATCCATAAACAGCAGCGAGCCTCTCATAAACACCGGCTCCTCGCCGTCTGGATAACGTGACCTGCTCGCCCAGTTTGTGCCGTGAAGGTCCAAGCTTCGCCTGCCGAAACACCAACTACATAACTGAGCAGCTTTCCATCTGTCTGCGGTTTGTAAAAGTTTATAATATTTGAGCAGCGTGGGACGTGGTGCGGGAGCTCGAACCAGGAAACCAGGTGAGGCTATTTCAAGGCACACTTCAAGGCCGAGAGGTGCTTTTACATAAACAACGGCTCTTTTAAGAGCCACCCACAAACCTCTTAAGAGCATTCCTGTCTAAATAGTTTGTTTTTTTATTTCTGTCTCTGTATAGCAAACTGCTTGTGTCATTTAGCTCGGGGTGATTAGCCACGGTGTTTATCAGTATTTCCTCCATGTCCTGCTGAGGCTGTGACTCCATGACAGTCACAGAATCACTGAAACTCTGTCCCCTGATTGGTTGTCGCGGCGCGATTTGACGCAGGAGTTCAGATTTTTCCAACTTAAGCAGTAGACGCCATCAGCATGAATGCACAAAATGCAACACATAAAATGCAGCGCGAATTTTCCATCGCAGCTGTAGCGCGAATTGTTCGCGCAAATCAGGCAGAAAAGCTTTTTCGCGACGCAAATCTGCTTCTGAAGTGTCGCGGGACACCAAGTCGCGCTTCATCGCGCTCCTCCATTGATTTTACGTGTAAACCTGAAGCTCTAGTCGCTCCTATCGCGTTTGGTGTGGACACACCGTAATCAGATTGGCTAAAGAACAAGTTTTCCACAGATCAACATGGTCTAGACTTAGACTAGGCCATTCCAACAGATAAATGCAGCAGCTCTGGCGTTGACCGACAGGATGCTGAACCTCCACAGCAGCTCGGCCCGTCTCCCCATGAACTACGGCCAGCTTTCTTGAGAAACACAAAACGCCCACAGCATGATGTGTCCACTGCCTTGTTTGACAGTCGCATTGGCGATTTCCTTGTGTTATTGGGCAAACAAGTTGAAATGTTAATTCTGTCTGAGTAGAGCTCCTCTGAACCATAATGTTCTTCCGCATCGGGTTGCTCGATTCTTCACCACAGAGTTGCCCGTTGTGGCTGAGGACAAAGAGGGACGCTTGCCTCTGTGATCTAAATACCTCGTTAGCATCAACAGCGGAGCGATGTCCTCTTTTTCCCTGGATATGGTTTTTTTTTTTAAACCTCCTGTCTGGGGCGTTCATAGATCGATGAAAATGTCAGGGTTTCTCATGTGACGTCCTGAACGGCCTGAGCTGCCGCCTAGAAGCTGGTTCTGATCCGTTCATAGACCGACTGCACAGCAAGTTATTTACAGAACATCAAGGCGCAACGTTCACATAGCCGACTTATTTGATGCCGTTGGTCACATGAACAGAAAAACCTATGAAAAGGCAGAGCAAAGTGAGAGTTTATCTACCTAATAAACAACTAAAGAGTGGACTTGCCCCTTTTGGAAGTCTTTGTGAGACTGATTATTAATATTATTATTATTATTATTATTACATAAAAAATAAAATACTTCTCAGAATGTAATCTTTCGATGGCTGTGGGGCAGAAATAATCTGTAGCAGTCTGTATTGCAGCGGTTTTGGAAAAGCTTCTGACTGTAGATGCTGTTGTATAACACGTATATTGACAGCTGCAACATTAACAGCAGTGATGGTAATTTCATAACTCTTAGCACACGTCACGCGTCTGCTGTCATACTAAGGTTTTATTTTATAGTTTCTTCATCATCTTCACAGTCAGTATCTTGGAGCGCAAATACCGCTTAGAGTTAAGACTTAATGATGGCAGGAAATTATGTTTATAATAGAGCAGCTGCGATAAGATACAATCAACACGTGATCAGGTTAGTCGACAAATCGTGAAAATAATCGGCGATTAGTTGATTATCAAAATAATCGAGAGGGACCCGACTGCAGTTACAACGGCCAACAAGGGCGCCGCCATATATCCAATCCAGGTCGGAAGTCCCAAGCACAAACATGTATAATAAAGCTTTAATCGTCTCTGATTGGCTAGCCTGCGTTAATTAATAAACACAAAAAAAAAAATTTACGCATTTTAATCGCACCTATTTATGCACGGCAGCCTTCCATGTCCGCTAAGCCGCGTGCTGTCGTTCCTCCAGCAGCTGCAGCTATTTCTTCCTGTCATGAAGGTTTTGGTGACTGAGCGGCCTCATCCGTCACTGCGTGCGCTCTTGTGTTACATGGCGCACACGGCTGCACTTAGCGTCTGTTTGTGCATTACAGAGGAAACGTATATTTCCTCTGGGCTCGATCCTCCAGAGAATCTCAGAACTCATTCCACAGAGGGATTTCATCCTCCATAGCTCTGCAAGGAGGGATGATGGTGCGTTGCAGCTTGCTAGTCTTCACAGTGTTAATTTATCTATTACTATCTGAGAGACATTTCCGCTTTCTCCATGATTCTTTTATCGTTGTTCTGACAGAATGATGGTTTTTATTTTTTCTGATAACATAAACTTATGTAATCAGTCATTATTCATACTAAAAATCCATGTGAAGAAAATTCTCAAACCGAATTTTACAATTTTCCCAATCCAAATAATCGAGAACCGGTGCCTAAACCTAATGTAATCCATTTATTTATTTCAACATTTAGGACCAATTGTATCTATAAAAAGTTAACATTACAACTTAGTGAGTTTTACAGTAGCCTATAAACTGGCAGGGTTAATTAACTAGTCAGTTATAATGATGTAAATCCAAAGAATTAAAAGAATTAAAGTAAATTTATATATATTTTTTGTTTGTAGCTTGGACCTGAGTTTAACTAACTTCCGCTTGAGACTTCCGGTATAGACTAGACGTATGGCGGCGCCGTTGCAACTGCAGGAAGGTACTCTTGAAATAATCTTTTGTGGGGCCCCTACCCTATTACATCATATCCCTCGTTGTTTGGGGCTGTAACGTGACAAAAACAAGGAAAAAAAACGTCCCCAGCGTGTGAATAGTTACGCAAAAGCACTTAATGTTGGGATGGAAAGCGTCACCTTGACTCCAGCCTTGGTGATGCTGATGGTCTGCTGCTCCATGGCCTCGTGGATGGCAACCTGATCCTTGAGGTCCATCTTGTCAAACTCGTCAATGCAGCACACGCCCTGGAAGCAAACATGATCCGTTTAAGTGTGAATTTTAAAAAAAACACGCCGCCGAAGCGTCAGGCTCCTCACGTTATCTGCCAGCATCAGAGCTCCGGCCTCGATGACGAACTCGTGGGACTCCTCGTCGCGCACCACAGCTGCTGTCAGACCCGCGGCGCTGCTGGCCTTGCCGCTGGTGTACACCGCCCTGGGGCAGAACTCCTCCACATGCCTGAAGAAAAACACACACAGAGTTAAGAGTCTGGATGAAAAGCGTGGAATTGCTTCTCCAGCCGGACGAGCGTTCCCTACTTGAGGAACTGGCTCTTGGCGGTGCTCGGGTCTCCGACGATGCAGACGTTGACGTCTCCCCTCAGCGATGTTCTCTCCATGGTCGTCTTGGGAACGCCTCCGAACAGCATAAGCAGGATGCCGCGCTTCACCTCGTCGTTACCTTAAGAGACGAATGACCGGCCGCGGCTTTAGATTTGCTTTCGGGAGAAGAAAGAAAGAACCGGAAAGGCCCTGCGAGAGGCTGGAGGTCTGACCGTGGATGGTGGGGAAGAGGCTGGTGCACAGGTTGTGGTACAGGTTCTTGTCCTGGCTCATCTCGAAAACCTTCTCCCACTCCTTCTCCGTCATCTGGCTCTTGATGCTTTCGGCCGTTTGCTCCTCGTCGCGCAGCTCCTTCCCTCCGAACTGCAACAGGAGGAGACGGGGTCAAGCAGGACGCCGTTAGGGTGGGGGAGGGGAGGGGCTTCAGCTGGAAGCAGCGTTTCTTACCCGTGGGTTGGTCGGGGCCACGTTGCACGCCAGGAAGGCCAGTCTGTAGGACAGCTCTCTCACTCCCAGAGCTTTCAGTCCTCTCAGGCCCTCGGACTCGAAGCCCTGAGATCCGCCGGGAACACGAGTGCTGGTCTCTGATCGCAAGCCTGTGAGGAGGAAGAGGAGGAGGAGGAGGAGGAAGGGAAGATGAAACCCAGACAAACTACCAGGAACGGCCGATGGGTGAAATCAGAACGTTTTTACTGTCCGCTATCAAATGCCGTACCAGGGGTGCTGAGCTGGGAGACGTCCGGCACGACAATGAGCGTCCCTGTGAAGTCGCAGCGGTCGCCGGCCTGAGCCGTCTCCACGGCCTCCGCCCGCAGGATGATCTCCAGCGAGCGAGGGATCGACCCGCGGGGCAGCTCCGCCTGTGTCTCCTGGATCCGCACCTGGACGCACAACCAAATAAAACAACGTTTAAAATTATTTTTAAATCCCCGCAGCGTGTTCAGACGCCTCGCGGGGCCGCGCTTTTTCCGGCAAAGCCGAAAGCCCCCGCCCTCGTCACCTTCTGGAAGTCGATGAACTTGGATTTGTGCGTGTCGAGGTGGAAGCGGGAGCGGTTGTTGCAGACGGGGTTCCTGCAGATGGTCGGCGGGGAGTACTTGAACTGCTGAGGGACGTCTTTGATCACGGCCTGGCAGTCCATGCACAGAAAGGTACCGCTCACCTGCAAACGCACAGGAAGCAGCGCGCTGTAGTGTTGCCCCGTCACAAAAATCTCAAAAGAAAAAAAGGCTTGATTTCTCTTACCAGCTCAGGGTGGACCGGGTGTGTCCTCACCACCTGACCACTGATCTTCACCAGGGTGCCGATACGCATGGAGGACAGCTCACGGATCCTACGGTAAAGACAGGAGAATCACAGTCTGCACCTTTAAACTCAGTCGACTTAACACTGGGCGGAGTCTCACTTGTGTCTAGTGGGCAGATCCTCGATGGCAACGTAGAACTCTTTGTTGAGAGGAACATTCCCATGATCCCGAGCAAAGTTGCGTACAGCCCGGCAAAGGTAGGGGTACACTCTGGAAACGAGAGAGAACAAATTGAGACCATGTCCCGCTTTGCCTTTTGACTGCAGCATTTGTGAAAACACATTGGACCTAACAGACATTGTTTTAAAAAAACTGGCCCTGTGAAAAAATTCAAATGGTCCTCCCGGCGTGCTTCTACTCTAACCTTATGGCTTTTTAAGAAAACTCCCAACCATCTGTGTCTCCCAATTGATCCGTTTCTCCCTAAAAAGTGAGTTGCTTTTCCCCTTAGCAGCATCAGAACTTCATAGATTTCAGCTACGGGGAGATTTTTCAGCAGCCGAACAAAGACGCCTGAAAGCTTGAATCAACACTAAAGTGTGCATCAGAATAGGGGCGCACCGATGCAACCTTTTCGGTCCCAATACCGATACCTGGGCTTGTGTATCTGTCGATACCCGACACCGATCCGATACTATTGCTGAATTAATCAACTTCACACTTTTCACCTTATATGTTTCTTGAAGAGACTAAAGGGACCAGACTTTACTAACATAACTTAGACAAATGAAAAGAAGTAAAATATAAAATCACCCAAAAATAAAATAAAAAATACAATTAAAAGTGAAAAATTAAACAGTTTTTTTAGAATTTATTGCAGATTTGCCACATATTAAGTATCGGTTCATGGTATAGGTTAACTTTAACCGATACATGTAAATTAAGACGTATCAGGGCCGATACCCAATACCAGGATCGTATTGGTGCGTTCCTACATTGGAACCTGTGTGCTTAACCCTAAAGTGAGTTTAACTCCGCGTGAATCGTTTTAATTCGAAATGTTTGCAGATATTAATGCTTGAACAACAATGTTTATGTAGCGCTAAGCAGGGGTGCATCTAGGAAGTGTTCAAAGAGGGCCATGTGACAGACAAAGATTGATGGAAGCATAAAACACGAAGTAATTAATTTATCATTCATCAAAAATATAATCTACACAGGAAGTGATAATGTTACATACATTCAGAAAAACAAAGATCTGCAGCAGAAAGAAGAGCAGGAAGAAAATTGCTGAGTAATAAATGAACTGTGGCAACATTTTGAAGTGTTGAAAAAATAATTATTCACTGCAGCTCTATAAATGTAACAGAATATAACGTCTGCATTTAAAAATATGCATAAGGGACTGAATTTAAGGAGCAAAAATCAGGATGAGCACATTATAAAGATAAGATAATACATTCTGGCATAAGGTGTGTAAAGTCTGTGTGTTACATACATTTAGAGATAAACGGCAAAATAAAATGATAAATAATAAAACCTATTTTACACTTATCTTTATGTATTCAGGCTGTACAGTTCGACATGTAAAAAAAGCTTTTATCATACATAGCAACAATGTTAGAGCTTTGCAGAACGTTGTTTTTTTTTTTACTTTAAGGAAAATGTGACCACAGCAGATGAAGCCATGGTACGTCTCAATGCGGTAAAGTGGCTGTAGTCTATTTTGACAAATAGGGATGCAACGATACCACGATTTCCAGCCGATACGATACCGATACTTGGATCTGATTACTTGCTGATACAGAGTACTTAATTTGATACATCTACTACACAAAAAATGCGATGAATTGGAAGGCAGGTTTTATTTTCTTCTCTTTTTGTTACAACAAATGATTGTGAATTATATACACTACCGTTCAAAAGTTTGGGGTCACATTGAAATGTCCTTATTTTTGAAGGAAAAGCACTGTACTTTTCAATGAAGATAACTTTAAACTAGTCTTAACTTTAAAGAAACACACGCTATACATTGCTAATGTGGTAAATGACTATTCTAGCTGCAAATGTCTGGTTTTTGGTGCAATATCTACATAGGTGTATAGAGGCCCATTTCCAGCAACTATCACTCCAGTGTTCTAATGGTACAATGTGTTTGCTCATTGGCTCAGAAGGCTAATTGATGATTAGAAAACCCTTGTGCAATCATGTTCACACATCTGAAAACAGTTTAGCTCGGTACAGAAGCTACAAAACTGACCTTCCTTTGAGCAGATTGAGTTTCTGGAGCATCACATTTGTGGGGTCAATTAAACGCTCAAAATGGCCAGAAAAAGACAACTTTCATCTGAAACTCGACAGTCTATTCTTGTTCTTAGAAATGAAGGCTATTCCATGCGAGAAATTGCTAAGAAATTGAAGATTTCCTACAACGGTGTGTACTACTCCCTTCAGAGGACAGCACAAACAGGCTCTAACCAGAGTAGAAAAAGAAGTGGGAGGCCGCGTTGCACAACTGAGCAAGAAGATAAGTACATTAGAGTCTCTAGTTTGAGAAACAGACGCCTCACAGGTCCCCAACTGGCATCTTCATTAAATAGTACCCGCAAAACACCAGTGTCAACATCTACAGTGAAGAGGCGGCTGCGGGATTCTGGGCTTCAGGGCAGAGTGGCAAAGAAAAAGCCATATCTGAGACTGGCCAATAAAAGAAAAAGATTAATATGGGCAAAAGAACACAGACATTGGACAGAGGAAGACTGGAAAAAAGTGCTGTGGACGGATGAATCCAAGTTTGAGGTGTTTGGATCACAAAGAAGAACGTTTGTGAGACGCAGAACAACTGAAAAGATGCTGGAAGAATGCCTGACGCCATCTGTTAAGCATGGTGGAGGTAATGTGATGGTCTGGGGTTGCTTTGGTGCTGGTAAGGTGGGAGATTTGTACAGGGTAAAAGGGATTCTGAATAAGGAAGGCTATCACTCCATTTTGCAACGCCATGCCATACCCAGTGGACAGCGCTTGATTGGAGCCAATTTCATCCTACAACAGGACAATGACCCAAAACACACCTCGAAATTGTGCAAGAACTATTTAGAGAAGAAGCAGGCAGCTGGTATTCTATCGGTAATGGAGTGGCCAGCGCAGTCACCAGATTTGAACCCCGTTGAGCTGTTGTGGGAGCAGCTTGACCGTATGGTACGCAAGAAGTGCCCATCCAACCAATCCAAATTGTGGGAGCTGCTTCTAGAAGCGTGGGTTGCAATTTCTCCAGATTACCTCAACAAATTAACAGCTAGAATGCCAAAGGTCTGCAATGCTGTAATTGCTGCAAATGGAGGATTCTTTGATGAAAGCAAAGTTTGATGTAAAAACAATCTTATTTCAAATAAAAATCATTATTTCTAACCTTGTCAATGTCTTGACTCTATTTTTTATTCATTTCACAACGTATGGTGGTGAATAAGTGTGACTTTTCATGGAAAACACAAAATTGTTTGGGTGACCCCAAACTTTTGAACGGTAGTGTATATATATATATATATAAAAAGGACCACAAAACAAAAATTTAAAGTAAAAATAAACATTTTCTCTGAAATTATTGCAGTGTTTCCACATTTTAAGTATCGGTTCATGGTATTGGTTAACCAAACGATATTGATAGGAGTACATTATAACGGTATGAGCTCAATACCAGTATCGGTGCATCCCTAGCCACTATAGCAATGTGATTACTCCAATCCCATGATCCCTGCGTGTTTTTTACCAATCCACCGCCACAGCCGACACACGCGCGCTGAGAGAGTTTGGAAGCGGGATTTTTCAGCGGTACCTTCATCTTAAAAAAAAAGAAGAAGAGCACCGTTGCGGGGACAATTTTGATCATAACCGACGTCGATATAGACGAATGCAAC
The DNA here is from genome assembly GCA_028564705.1 of Apricaphanius iberus. Taxonomy (NCBI): domain Eukaryota; kingdom Metazoa; phylum Chordata; class Actinopteri; order Cyprinodontiformes; family Aphaniidae; genus Apricaphanius; species Apricaphanius iberus. Next base: position 5,268,699 of record JAPXFQ010001905.1, read on the forward strand.
GAGAAGTGTGACGTCGTTTGTGTGTGCAGGATTCACCATGGAAAACTAGTTGAACAGCAAGAGCTGAAACACAACCAGGCAGTTTGTAACATTATCGTAGCGGCTCCATGGGTGTTAACATGCCTGCTGTTAGTCGCCTCATTTCGAAGAAAATTTCTGCCGTTAATTCAATTCGAAAATACTTTCTTGATGACGAAAGAAAATGTAATTTTTTTAGATCATATTATTAAAAGGTCTTTAATGAGCTGTTTAAATGCTGATTGGCTGAAGGAGCTCCTGGTCAAACTGAATAAGTCTCTTTTGTTGAATGATGCTGAGGGTTGTCCATTATTACGCCCGTTTGCAGTTTTTTTATTGCCACTTTTAGTAAATAGCTTCTTCTGTTATGCACAAATAGACATTCATATTTTTTAAATACATATCCCACTCAGTTGCACATTTCTTGAACCAGAATATGCCATCTTTCATAACCTTACGGTATTCCAGTGTTTAAATTTTGCTCTTACTGTACATTTTTATTCTTGATTCTGTTTTTTTTATTTTCTATCCCCCCCAGTGTAAAATAGTTATTATATGTTTGTGTTTTATGATATGTTTTGCAAATAATAGGATACAACAGCTGGTTTTTAGAGATTGTAAAATACATTTGGAGCTGGTGCTGCTTCCTTTTTGTATGTAATAGAAAAGTAGCAACCTCAGTGGCAGCAGTGCTGTAAGCTGAAACGGTGAAGGTAGGAGGAACCTCACACCGTCCCACATGTGTTGGTTATGATGGGGGTAACTGGGGGCTCACCTGTAGTACTCCTCCTGGATGGTGGTGGCCAGCTCCTGGTTGAAGCCCTCCAGGTCGATGAAGCTCACCAGCAGAGTGTTTCTCTCGGGCCTGATCAGCTCCTCGGCCTCCCGGACATACTTCACCTCCCCGTCCCCGGTCTGAAACCTGATCGGGAGATAAAACTCTTCATCAGATCCAATATACCTCCGCTAACACCACAACCGGGCTTTGAGAGAGTCGCTGTGTGAGAGTGTGTGAGTGTGTCCGGGCCGACCGACCACACATCACCGCGGCGTCGCCTCACTTACTCCTCCAAGAAGGCCTGGAATAACTTCTGGCACTTTTCTGCCAGCTCGTCCTTCACCGTCACCCCGGCGTTCTCTGCGGTCGCTGTGGCCACGTCCATGATGCTACACCGTCAAAAACTGGAGTCAAAAACGCGTTCGAAAAAGGAGCAGTAACTGGGGAAGTTTCCTACAGCTCGTCTCGTCCCCGGTTCTCTCCGCACGCTCCCCTACTGACAACAGAGGACGGTTTCGCGCGAAAAGCTAGGCCACGTGACGTTTGGCGCGCCGCTCTCCACCAATCTGAGCCATGCAATTTTTTTTTTCCGGTTTGTAGCCAAACAGAAGAGAAAACGTCAAATGACGAAAGATTCATCTGCTGTTTTACCGCGGCGTGTTTCCTGCTTGTGTTCATAATGATGGGGGAAAAAAAGTAAAATACTGTTTCAACAATGTCTATATATTTATCTGACATCATGTACAGTCGTGGCCAAAAGTTTTGAGAATGACACAAATATTAGTTTTCACAAAGTTTACTGCTAAACTGCTTTTGTTTCCGTTGTTTCTGTGATGTACTGAAATATAATTACAAGCACTTCTTTCGTTTCAAAGGCTTTTATCAATAATTACATGACATTTATGCAAAGAGTCAGTATTTGCAGTGTTGGTCCTTCTATTTCAGGACCTCTACAGTTCGACTGAGCATGCTCTCAATCAACTTCTGGGCCAAATCCTGACTGATACCAACCCATTCTTTCATAATCACTTCTTGGAGTTTGTGAGAATTAGTGGGTTTTTGTTTGTCCACCCGCCTCTTGAGGATTGACCACAAGTTCTCAATGGGATTAAGATCTGGGGAGTTTCCAGGCCATAGACCCAAAATCTCAATGTTTTGGTCCCCGAGCCACTTGGTTATCACTTTTACATTATGGCACGGTGCTCCATCGTGCTAGAAAATGAATTGTTCTTCACCAAACTGTTGTTGGATTGTTGGAAGAAGTTGCTGTTGGAGGCTGTTTCGGTACCGTTCTTTATTATCTATTTATCTGTGTTTTTGGGCTAAATTGTAAGTGAGCCCACTCCCTTGGATGAGAAGCAACCCCACACATGAATGGTCTCAGGATGCTTTACTGTTGGCATGACACAGGATTTTCTTCTCCGGATAAGCCTTTTTCCAGATGCCCCAAACAATCAGAAAGAGGCTTCATCTGAGAATATGACTTTGACCCAGTCCTCATCAGTCCATTCACCAAACTTTCTGCAGAAGATCAATCTTTCCCTGATGGGTTTTTTGGAGAGAAGTGGCTTCTTTGCTGCCCTTCTTGACACCAGGCCATCTTCCAAAAGTTTTCACCTCACTGTTTGTGCAGATGCACTCACACCTGCCTTCTGCTATTCCTGAGCAAGCTCTGCACTGGTGGCACTCCGATCCTGCAGCTGAATCCTCTTCAGGAGACGATGCTGGCGCTCGCTGGACTTTCTTGGACGCCCTGAAGCCTTCTTAACAAGAATTGAACCTCTTTCCTTAAAGTTCTCGATAATCCTATAAATTGTTGATTTAGGTGCAATCTTAGTAGCCACAATATCATTGCCTGTGAAGCCATTTTAATGCAACGCAATGTTGGCTGCACGCGTTTCTTTGCAGGTCACCATGGTTAACAACGGAAGAACAATGATTTCAAGTATCACCCTCCTTTTAACATGTCAAATCTGCCATTCTAACCCAATCAGCCTGACATAATGATCTCCAGCCTTTTGCTCGTCAACATTCTCACCTCAGTTAACAAGACGATTAATGAAATTATCTCAGCAGGTCCTTTAATGACAGCAATGAAATGCAGCTGAATTTTCATGGCAAAGAAGGACCATACAATTCATCATACAGGTCCTGTTCTGGGGACACCTGTGGAACAACTGGAGATAATGATCCAAAGAAGGATTCTTCATAAAATTAAAAAGATTATGAACAACCCTGAGAATCCTCTTCATGAGACTATCCTACAGCAACAGAGTATCTTTTGTCGGAGACTTCTTCAGTTTCGATGCAAAAAAAAACCTGCTACAGGAAATCCTTTTTCCCCACAGCCATTATGGTCTACAACAACTCCTTGAAAAGTATTAGTAATGAGCTGCAAAAAAACTTAATTTCCCTCTGGGATGAATAAAGTATTTTGAATTTAATTGAATTTTGAATTGAATTGAATTGAATCTGATCACTGTTCGTTCTGGAGTATATGCAAATTGCTATTATAAAAACTTAAGCAGCAACTTTTCCAATTTCCAATACTTATGTAATTCTCAAAACTTTTGGCCACGACTATAAGTCAGTTAGCTCCCAGTGCATTATGGAGAATATTGGTTTACATTTAACCATTTGATAAAGAGCAATCTTGCATTAAAAAGAAACTTTAAATGATCAAAACTGAAACTGATTTGATGCATGTTTGGGCATTACTGTGTGTTACAATTTACGTGTATCTATATTGAACTTTGTGGAACTGGAAGAGAGAAATGAAGTTTTTTTTCTAACCGATATGATACTGATACTATTTGAAGGCAGGTTTTATTTTCTTCTCTGCTTGTTACAACAAATGATGGTGAATTAGATAATATGTATGTATGTTTGTATAGTATATATATATATATATATATATATATATATATATATATATATATATAATATATATATATATATATATATATATATATATATATATATATACATTGATTACAATGACCACTAAAGTAAATGTTCTGAAATTATTGCAGAGTTACACATTTTAAATATCAGTTCATGGTATCGGTTAACTTTAGCCGATACCGATACAGTAGCTACATTTTAAAGGTATCGGCCCTGATACCCAATACCAGTATTGGGTGTCGGCGAATCTCTAAAATAAAGCTAAATATACGGCTTTGTAAGCAGGGTATCGCTTACATACACCTAATTGAATAACTGTAAATTATGTGATTACTAAAATATTTCGATTCACCAGAAATCCAGCAATTGGTGTGACATGAAACCATCTTAAAAGATTTAGCTGGGAAGCCCAGAATAAATCATATTTCACAAACATCAACAGTCACAAGCCCTTTTTAGGTCATGCTTGAAATCTTGGTGCTTTATATATTCTTTACACCTTGGGGTGGCAACAAAGAACTAAGTATAGAAGCTGTTGCACCTCTGATCCACATTTGAGACGTAGCCATGACAACCACCAGATGAAAAGATCACAGAATCTCAGAAAGAAACAGCAGGTTTATCTGTCTATGCCTGGAAGGAAATTGGAATCCTGATATAAAAGTTCATTTTAACAAAGAAGTAAGATGTTTCTCCTGGTTTAAGGAGTTATCAGTGCGTGCAGGTCAACCAACTAGTGTGTGATTAATTAGAAATGTGAAGTAGGCCTGATCACTACATCGACAGGTTGCCTTTCTCTGATTTATTTTTTCTGAAGTGTGAAATGTTTTAGGCCTAAAATGAAATCTTTGATCTTTTTCTTCCAATCTAAAGTTAAAAAAAAAACGTTTCTGCTTTATATTTTCCCACGTTTTTGCTCCAAACCCACTGTTAAAATGCTTAGACACTAATCACAGAGTGATTGATTGGTGAGCGTGGAGACGTATCGCGTTGGTAAGACGTATCGCGTCATTTCCTGTTTTGTGACTAACTCGTTTGTAGCAAGTCGGTGTTTCTCTCTCTCTTGAACTGATCTAACTTTCTCTGTCAATAAGTTTTTTCTGAGTTGCTTAACACACAAACACATTAAAACGTTAAGTTTCTTCACGGTTTAGGACTCTTTAAGCGTTTTACTGGGTTAATTACTTTGTTTTTAGGTAAGGTAAGGTACCGCTTGGTTAGCTTAGCTTTACGGCTAGCATGGCTTCGGCAGCTTTCTCTCTTGTCCCTCCATCTCTCTCTACACCTCCTCCTCTTTCCTGCTCTCTCTGTCAGATGTTTAGTTACTCCTCCGCCTCATTTAGTGAAGTTGGTAGGTGTAATAAGTGCAGCATTTTTGTAGCTTTGGAGGCGAGGGTTTCTGAGCTAGAGGCCCGGCTCCGCGCTGTAGAACAGCCAGGCCCAGCAGTAGCTAGCGCGGAGTCAACTAGGACAGGACCTAGCCGTCCTTCAACAGCTCCCGTGCAGCCGGGACCTCAGGCGAGCTGGGTGACTGTTCGTAGGAAGATTAGCGCCAGACCCCAGTCCGCGGCCAACCTCCAGCCCCTTTCTCTGAACAATAGGTTCGCCCCGCTCAGCGACGCACCCGCCGAGCAGGAGAGGCCGATTCTTGTAATTGGCAGCTCCATAGTTAGGAATGTGGCTCCAGAGACACGAAAGACCACCGTCAAATGCCTTCCAGGGGCCAGGGCTGCGGACATTAGGTCCCATCTGAAGCTTTTGGCCAAGGACAAACGGCGGTATAGCAGGATCGTTATCCATGCTGGTGGCAACGACACCCGGCGACGGCAGTCGGAGGTCACTAAAATTAGCGTAGCTTCGGTGTGTAGGGCTGCCAAAAAGATGTCTGACTCTGTAATTTTTTCTGGTCCCCTGCCTGATCGTACTAGCGATGACATGTACAGCCGTATGCTTTCGTTCCACCTTTGGTTGTCAAGGTGGTGTCCAGAAAACGATGTGGGCTACATTGATAACTGGGGGGCCTTCTGGGGAAAACCTGGACTGTTACGTAGAGACGGCATCCATCCCACCGAGGACGGAGCTTCGCTTCTTTCCAGGAACATTGATAGGGTTATCTCTAGTTCCCCAAAGCCGTGACAACCCAGAGTCCAGCTCAGGGAACCCAGAGTCCAGGTCAAGGAACAGGGACTGCCACCCACCCACTACCCTATAGAGATAGTTTCCCGTCCACTACCCAAAACTAATGAATTAAAAGTTAATGCTACTAGAGCAAAGTATAAAAATCTCATAAAGATAAATAAAACTCGGACTGAACATAAAAACAAATCAATTAAATGTGGTTTACTAAACATAAGATCTCTCCCCTCAAAAACACTCTTGGTAAATGACTTAATTTGTGAAAATAATATTGATTTGTTTTGTCTTGCAGAGACATGGTTGCAGGAAGAGGACCATGTCACAATAAATGAGTCAACTCCCCCTAGCTACTTAAACTTTAGTGTCCCTCGAAGTACTGGTCGAGGAGGTGGAGTAGCAACTATCTTTCATTCCGATTTACTAATTAATCTCCAAAAAAATAATAGTTACAGTTCCTTTGAGCATCTAGTTTTTAGCTTTCCTCATACACATAACAAAGCAGTAAAGCCACTTTTGTTTGTGGTCTTATATCGTCCACCAGGACCTTATTCTCAATTTTTAGATCAGATTTCAGATTTTCTATCTGACTTAGTTTTAAACACTGATAAAGTCATTATAGTCGGAGACTTCAATATTCATGTTGATAATGAAAGTGATAGTCTAAATACAGCTTTTCACACTATCCTAGACTCAATAGGCTTTACTCAAAATGTGCAGGGACCAACACATTCTTGTCACCACACTTTAGATCTTGTGCTGACTTATGGCATTGACTGTGAAGAAATAACAGTCTTTCCACATAACCCTATCCTGTCTGATCATTTCCTTATCACTTTTAAACTTACTCTAATGGATCATATCAAACCTGAAAGAAAACTTCATTATACCAGAACGTTATCAGACAACGCTGTAGCAAATTTTAAAGAAGCTCTTCCAACTTTAATTTCCTCAGTTTATAAATGCAGAACAGAAAACAGTGATTTAACTCGTGACCCCTCACAACTTGACATTTTAGTTCATAGCGTTAATTCCTCCCTGCGTCGGGCAATAGACAAAGTTGCCCCCTTGAAAAGGAAGGTGGCTAGCCATAGAAGATTAACTCCCTGGTTTAATTTAGAGCTACGTACCCTAAAGCAGAATGTTAGAAAACTAGAGAGAAAATGGCGCTCCACGCATTTACATGATTCCTTTTTAATATGGAAAAATAGTTTATTGCTATATAAAAAGAGCCTTCACACAGCTAGAACAGCATATTATTCATCTTTAATCGAGGAGAATAAAAATAATCCTAGGTTTCTTTTTAATACAGTTGCCAAACTCACACAGGATCATAGCTCTATCGAGCCAACCATTCCCCAAGCTCTAAGCAGTGACGACTTCATGCAATTCTTTATAAATAAAATAGACTCCATAAAGAATAAGATAATTGGGAACCTTCCCAATATGCTTGCTTCCTCCTTAGTTAATGAGGCAGCCTCAAAAATGGTGGAACCTAATATATGCTTAAACTGCTTTAATGCAGCCGAACTTTGTGATGTACTAAAATTATTAGCTTCATCTAAACCTTCAACTTGCGTTTTAGACCCAATCCCAACTAAACTCTTAAAAGAAGTTTTCCCTCTGATCGCTGCTCCAATTTTAAATATAATGAATCTATCCTTAGTCAATGGATATGTACCACAGGAGTTTAAGATTGCTGTAATTAAACCTCTACTTAAGAAACCCTCTCTTGATCAAAACGACTTAATTAACTATAGACCGATATCTAATCTTCCCTTCTTATCTAAAATTCTTGAGAAAATAGTTGCACACCAGATATGTGAGCATTTAAACAATAATGAGCTGTTTGAGAAGTTTCAGTCAGGCTTTAGAGCTCATCACAGCACTGAAACAGCTCTGGTGAAGGTTACTAATGATATTCTCATAGCCTCAGACAATGGACTGGTGACCATTCTGGTCCTGTTAGATCTCAGTGCTGCCTTTGACACTGTTGACCACAATATTCTCATAGAAAGGCTTCAAAGTGTCGGTATAATAGGAACAGCACTAGGTTGGTTTAAATCTTATTTGTCTAACAGATTTCAGTTTGTTCAGGTAAACAATAGATCTTCCTCAACCTCAATAGTTACTTGCGGAGTACCACAGGGTTCAGTGCTTGGGCCGATTCTCTTTACTATATATATGCTTCCTATTGGTAAAATAATTAGGCAGCATGGGATAAAATTCCATAGTTACGCAGATGATACACAGCTATATCTATCCATAAATCCTGATGAATCCAATCAGTTAGGTAGACTACAGGCATGTCTGGAAGACATAAAAACTTGGATGACTCTAAACTTCTTGCTTCTAAATTCTGATAAAACAGAAGTTGTCGTCTTTGGACCAGAAGCTCTGAAAAAGAAACTACTTAGTCAGCCCCTTCACCTGGACGGCATTAAATTAGCCTCCAGTAATAAAGCAAAAAACCTCGGTGTCATTTTTGACCAAGATATGTCGTTTAGAACTTACATTAAAGAAGTCTGTAGGATTTCCTTTTTTCACCTTAGGAATATTGCAAAAATTAGAACCATCCTGTCCAGGAATGATGCTGAAAAACTAGTCCATGCCTTTGTTACTTCAAGGCTGGATTACTGTAACTGTCTATTATCAGGTAGTCCACAGAATACAATTAAAAGTCTTCAGTTAGTTCAAAATGCTGCTGCTAGGATTCTGATGAATATTAAAAGAAGAGATCACATTTCCCCTGTTTTAGCTTCTCTTCACTGGCTCCCAGTAAAATCTAGAATAGAATTCAAGATCCTCCTTCTGACATATAAAGCCCTTAATAATCTAGCTCCATCATACATAAGAGACCTGATTGTTCCATATGTTCCTAACAGAGACCTTCGCTCTCAGACTGCAGGTTTACTGGTAGTTCCTAGGATTTCTAAAAGTAGAATGGGTGGCAGATCTTTCAGCTATCAGGCTCCCCTCCTATGGAACCGGCTCCCAGGGTTGGTTCGTGAAGCAGACAATTTGTCTATCTTTAAAACTAGGCTAAAAACTTTCCTCTTTGACAAAGCTTACAGTTAGAGATATGTTTATAGGTAGTTAGAGTCAGGTCAGACAGGTAGATAGGAAGAGACAGGTTAATGTTAGTAGTCAGGCAGAGTGTCAAAAGTTAGGAAGAGATAGGAAGAGGTAGAGTAGCTAGGTAGAGATAGATTAATGTAAGCCAGGTAAAGATCCGGAGCCGGTCGCGGCTTACCGCCGCGGAAGAAATGTGCCCCACAGGGGCCAGCCAGCGCCGGAGAGAGGTCCCTCAAGGGGATCCTCCCGCACAGTGCGGCCGCCCATTACCTGCCGGGTTGAATCCCCTGGGCAGACTGTGCGGACCCCACCCGTTTATCTCTTAAACGTTTCTCGCCCTCTTCAACTCTGTCCTCTCAGTTCTGTCTATTTTTCCTTAAGATAGTTGTCGACTATCGGTCTCGTGCCGGTATTTAGCCTTAGATGGAGTTTACCACCCACTTTGGGCTGCATTCTCAAACAACCCGACTCCGAGAAGACCCCGGCATGACGGGGGCCGTTACCGGCCCTACACCGTCCACGGGTCAGGAGGACTAAGACAGAGTGTTGGTAGCCAGGTCTCCTAGTAGCTAGGAGACAGGTTAATGTTAGTAGCTATGCTGCTTTAGGCTAGGCTGTTGGAGGACATTATTAGGGTCTGTGACTACTTTCTCTCCTACTTCTCCCCAACTGCATGATGTGCTGTCAATTCAAGCACTAACCTGTTTTCTATTATAGTAGGTGCTCCGGATTAGCCCTGCTTGACGACCCTGACTAAGATGGCATTGCAGTGACGGAAAATTCTCCACGTCCTGCAACAAACTTGTGCATCGGTTCTGTTGCTCTTTCTGTGTCTCTGTTGTGTATTCTCCAAGCCACAGACGGTCGCGGCAGATAACCGCTTGTGCTGAGCCTGGTTCTGCCGGAGGTTTCTTCCTGTTAAAAGGGAGTTTTTCCTTCCCACTGTCGCTGCATGCTTGCTCAGTATGAGGGATTGCTGAGAATTCCACGACGCAATCTTCTGTGGTTCTGTAATTTCTACACTAAACATTGTATTGTAATAACTCTTTTTGTAAAGTGCCTTGAGATGACATCTGTTGTGAAATGGCGCTATATAAATAAACTGAATTGAATTGAATTGAATTTAGACACAATGCAAAGAAGAAAAATGCACCTCGGCAATCAGGCTGAGAAGCTACTTCAATGTCACAATAGAGTTATGGACACTACAGCCTTTATATGTAAAGATTTATCACTGAACAAAACTCATTGTTATATCCCTCAATAACATTTACTGTACTCAGCTAGTAAAAATGAAATGTTTTATTAATGTTTTCTTATGTGATGACGTTTTTGCATCATAAATCAGCAAGGATTGAGCAACATTTTAATTTTTGTAAATATTCTCACCTCAGCTGTTTCAGAGAAGTATTGTTTTGTTGCAATTCTCACTAGCGGCCGCCTGGTGGCAGTGATCACTCATGTCCTGACTCTTTCACTGATATCAAGGCAACCAATAAAATAGAAGGTAAATAATCTCTGGAAACTTAATAGAGTTATCCAAGAGGTCTTTTTGTCTGTTTAGTAAGTTTTTCAGTAAAAAAAATATTTTATCTCCTGCAACGGCAGAATTTTGGTTTCCACACACTGGTTAAACTGGTTACACACACATTCGCTTTAAATGAATCCTGACCTTAACTTGTTTCACTGTAAAAAGTTCCATCCTAATCAAATGGGGCGACAACGTGACATGGAATACAGCAGAGTTGATTTAAATGACCTAAGCGTTAAAATGGCTAAAATACAGAAGTAATTTTCATAAAATGTTATAAAAAACAGAAACTCTAAACTGTGTTGGTTTTAGTAGCAACATGCACTATGCTGGTTAAAATGTAACTTTCAAAAGAGATGTCATTTAGGACTTACTAAATGCTTTTCTTTAAAATTCATTTACTTATGATAAAGTCTCCCAAATGCTTAAAATTCATGAATCTAATTCAGTTCAGTAACTTTCATTTAGGTGATCTTGGAATGATCCCTCCACCTCAGTGAGGATACAGCTGGTGCTTTGATTGACCGTCACGCCACTTCCTTCTCAGTATTGGAGGAAAACGGCTAGCTTTAAACATATTTACTTTTTGTATATTTACATTTAATAATAAGTTATCAATTCAAGATTTAATTTCAGGGTTTGAAATATAATAATAAGAGCCTCACATGGAGGAATCAGACAACATTGTCCCACTTCTTGTTTTTATGTAAATCATTTAAAGAAAAATTGAGTCTGTTTTTTTCATCTGCCAAGTTTTCTGTCTTAAGTTTTACAGTTATGCTAAAGAGAAAAGTGTTAAAAAGTAATCAAGCAAAAACACATGATGGTTTGCTAAGGCTTTTTTTTTTTTTTACAGCGTAAGAAACCTAATCAGCACGAAAATGTTGCATTTTCTTACGAAGAGCAGAATGTTTTTGTAAAGAATATATGTAAGAGTAACTGCATATCAGTGCACTATTTTATGGCCCAACGTGTTCACACCAGTGCAATGACATGTGTAGGTCTCATGTTTTCCGCATTAACCGATGTTTTTCTGTATCCAGATCAATGGATTTACTAACAAGAAAGGGACTGTACTCTTCATTAATCATCTGATAAAAAAGTAAGCATCATTTAAGCATTCTAGCTCAATCATTGAACTTAAGTGATTAATACCCTGGGAGATAGGCCACACCCCCATGCATGGATAAATAGGTATATATATAATAGATTGAATCAATTTATTTTAAAGATCCCAAAGTGGCTTTCCCTGCTCGAGAATATTTGTACTGATTTCGGGGACACACACAAAAAATCAAAATGTGACTTAAAACTGTGGTCTCCCTCTGCAGCACCGTACAAGTTCTTCTCTGAAACCGATGGATCTCTATTTCAGAGCTCTTACGGTTCTCACGCCTACACCTGCTGAGGTCAATGCAAGCACCCCTGGCAGGCTATTGGTTTCACCTGTCACATTGTATGGACCTGCCAGGAACAAGGCAGGAAGTTATTGTGGACCATTTGGATGCTGCCCAGTCTCTCTCCCCTTTTTGACTTCTCCTTTTGTCTTGACCTCTGCTGTTCCCACAATTGTTCAGCGGCAGGAAGCTCAGCTTGTATGAATATGAGGGAACCTGACCATCTGTAAGGCACAACACAAAAGCCCACCAACACTCCCAAAACAGAACTGCCATGATTTTTCCTGCAATGTTTAACGGGAGTTTAGCAGCCCAAAAAAAAGACGTTTTTTTCCATTAATTTTCTTGTGATTTCTTTCTCTTCTCTGTCATTACTGTGTTCAAATCCACATGCGGGACATGTGGATTTACATGCTGTAGGCGTGTATTAACGGCACCCTTCCACATGCAGACGTGGAGCTTGCTCATGCACACAGACGAAACTTTTGATGCCACCAGATCAGAGCTAGCAGGTGAAAATAAAACAATGGGAAGAAACTGTTGAACGAGAGGCAGGATATGAACAAGAAGAGGGGGAGAAAAAAGGTTTAAAGGGGACCGTTTCCTGGTGTGTTCGTGTTCAGGCTGGGAGACATTGTTTTGGTGACGTGTGTCTTTGCTCTAAATTTGAAGTCATCTAAAAAAGGTTTAGAAAAATAAAGGCAACTGGACTTCTTTGGTTCCTTGAAGATGTTTTGTTTCTCATCCAAGGAGCTTTGTTAATTCTGACAATATGAGAGAAGCTCTGCCTCTCTATTATTCCCTAACTAGAAATAAATATTTCAATAAATTTCTATTAATCATAGTATTTATGATAAAATGAGAAGTAGTGGAGGAAAAGGAACCTCTTTATCCATCTTCTGTAATTTTACAGAAGATAGAAAAAGAAGTAAATATGATTCATTTTTGCAAGTATTTACAGATGGATCAAAGGAAATAATAGGAGGAAAAACAGGCTTTCTATTTGTAATACCACAAATAGGGTAGGTTGTATACAGGATAGAAAAAAATAATTTATCTGTTCAAACGATAGAGATATTTGCTATTTTGTTTAGTCTTCGGTGGACGGAAAAAAATAAAATTTAAAAAGGAATAACATTTACAGATTTATTGTCAGTACTGTCAGTTAAACTTATGTTTACCAAAAACTAGAATGGATATTATATGTGAAAAATATGAGACCTTGCTAAGATAAAAGAAATTGGAAGCAGAAGTTAAGTTTTTGTGGATAGTGGCACATAGAGGATTAGAAAGAAACAAAATGGTGGATTATTACGCAAAAAAGGCAAGAAGAGAAAAAAACGATAACCGATGTTGCATACAGTGAAGTTAAATTAAGGCTAATATTAAGGTACAGATTGTGGAAGAGTGGCAAAATAAGTGGGAAAAGGAAGAGAAATGAAGACACTTATTTAAAATACAAGGAAAAGGTGGAAAATGGAAAGAAAACAGAATGAACAGAAGAGATCAGAAAATAATATCACGATTAAGAATGGCACATATGGGGCATAATGGTACTATGTATTTGATGTATTTGACCAGGTTATGTGTGCATGTAGAGTAGAGAGAGACAGTAGAACATCACATTTATAATTCACTTAAATATGTATAAAGTATAGAGAAACTAAAAGGAATTGGGGATGGTCGAGTAAATGTAAAGAAGTTCCTAAATGATGAAGAAAGGAAATATAAATTGGTGATTCAATTTTAGAAAAAGTGGTTTATTGAAGAGAATCTAGATATTTTTCTTGCTCCCCTCCTCTGACCCACAGGTGATGGAAATTCCGCAAAAAGTTAGACGCCACCAGCCAAGAAACAAGAAGGAAAAGTTCTCTAACTATGATTCTCTGTTGCTGCTAACAAGTTGATCTCCTGTGAGTCCTATAAGGGCCAACAGGCTAAAACTGTTGTTCCTAACCAACTAAAAATCTGTAAGGATCCCTACTGCTGACAGGTTCTACATTTCATTAATCCCTGTTGTACTGAGGTCATCTTTTTTACAAAGTCTTGGTTTAATATGGACGGGTTGGGGTCTGATTAAAACTGTTTGGGAATGCATTTCAAACTGCACTGTAGGTGCTGGAAAAGTGAAACCTATTAGTATTTGTCCGCTATTTAATTTGGGTCTTTCACATTTGACAGACTGGTGGCTTATTTTAGACCTCTCTCAAACCATCCATCTTCTCTGTCCATGGTTGTGTACTTTTTCAGTTTCAAACGAATGTCCCTTGGCTTTCAGGAAGACAGGCCCAAGGCAAAGGCGAACTAAGCGGTTGCTTAGAGCCCCCCAAACCCATCCGGGGTCCCTCATTAATGCTGAAATTAAACAGAGATTACAGATGTTAAAATTCATGAAAATCTGAATATTACTACATTTGATTTTGTTTAGCTTCTGTGTGGATTATGTATGTTTTGTGTAGTAAATAGACAACTTTTTATTAGTATTTTTTTAATTAAAATTTTTATTTTAAGAAAATTAAATGTTGCAAAATATTTAAATCAAAGCAATATAAAATTAAATTCTATTTTATTTAAAAATGTTAAAAAATGCTGCAAAAATATTCAAATCAAATACATTAAATGAATAAAAATGTATTTATGCTACTGTATCTTTTAATTTAGAAAAAATATATATCTAAAAAAACTTGAATGAAAATAAAAATGATATCTCTAATATTTATTATTTGATTGCTGTGTTACCAATGTTTCAATATGATGCTTAAGTTTAACGTTTTTATTTTGTTTGAGCTTCAGATTGTCTCAGATAATATCAACAATTACCTCTGACTGATTTTAATAGGATCAGATAAATAAACTCTGCCTCATTTATTAAAATGCTTCCGGGTAGTGGTTTTACCAGGAAAAATCACCAAAATTGGTGTTATATGTAGTCCCTGTAACTCTAAGCTTAAATAAAAAATCATGTTTGCATATGGAAAGTATTGTTTAAAACGATGTCTGTTCGAGAGATTCAGCAAATAATGGCTACCATGTTGGAATCCCACCTTGTGTGTTAAGAAGAACACCGTTTACTTAGATATTACATCAAACCCAGCTCAAAGCTATGACCTCTGAAGTAAATCAATCATCATTTCCTCTTGGCTTTATCTAGGTTGAACATGACTCCCAAAGTGTATCTTTCTATTTTTGGATTCTTTATTTATTTGCTTTTCTCTCTTCAGCTGACAATCATTGTATTGTTCTGTATTTTGAGTTTTTATTAATATTATGAATTAGTCTGCACAAGCCATTTTGCAACTCTGCATACTGTTATTGCTTTCCTGTTCACAACCACTGTTCTTCAGCAATTTGGAAAACTTTAGTTGTTTTTTAAATTGCTCTATAAATAAGCGTTGCCTTAACTTGACTTTTGCATTGTACATGAACACATCAGATATGACATTTCACATCCCTTTAAATAATTTCACCAAGGTCTTAGAAATCTTCTCATGCTCCATTCTTAAATTTTGACCTGGCTTTAAATCTAGTAAAATGGCCTCCTCTTCGACTCAGATTTAATGCAAAAATTCTAGTTCATACTGTAAAAGTTTGCTTAAATACATTTAAAATCATGTTAGTGTCCTTTATATGAATAATCCTATTTATGGTACATGATTTAGACATTTAGAAATCAATAATTTAGTCTTTCATATTTAATAAAGGATTAGTGCAAAGTTTAATTAGTAATTAATGTGTTAATACACACTGTTTTTATATTAAGTGATATGAGTGCATCAAAGAAAATAAGAAGCCTTGTCTAAGCAGTCAGACACACCAATCACTTTCAAGCTTTTGCAGTGATACATATTTTTGGTTGCATTATATGCTGCTACATGTACGTCACTTTTTCCAATTTAACTGGGGATAAAAGCTTCAGCTTCAAGAATGCCAAGTAGTTTTAGAAAAAAAAAACGTCTCTTCAGATGCAAAGATGCCAGTTCTATCTAAAGTGTTGGAAATATATTTTCCTGGTTTTTCCTTAAGTTTTTACCTCTTTATTCCCCTAAATAATAACTCAAAGTTATGCAGCAGAGTTTCTTGTAGCTAAAGAGAAAGACTAGTTGCTAAATTTTCCTCCAAAAAAGCTCTTGGATTCCAGCTTAAATAATATTTTAATGTTAATTCCTAATTAAGAAAACTCCTTCCTTTTAGTTTTGTTGTAGGAAGAGGAATTACTGCTAGAAAAATTAATTGAAATGATTACTGTTTCTTTTAATTGAAAACTATATTTTGGGAATATACCTTAGTATTTATTTAATAGATGTGATTCATTTTATTTGAGATACATAATTCAAATTTGTAATAATATACAAACTCTTCTCCATTCAAATATGTGAAAACAGTGAAACATGATTAATTATTGATGAGAAAATAATGCTTCTTTTGTTAGATCTTTGGAAGATTTGTAAAACTTGAAAACAGATTACATAATTCACCAGTGCTGTATGTTTAATACTTAAATATTGTATTAAGTCACCTTAACATGTAAGTGGCTTTACTGTTGTTGAATAAAATGAAAGAACAGGATGCTAACACAATGCTAAAAGATGTACTAGCTTCCTTACATTCATTTTTTGTCTCACTGTAAACGTAAAACAATATGCCCTATTCCCTATTTTTGTTGGTGAATTATTTGCATTTCTACTTGTTCAACCTGTCTACAAAATAACAGTGCAGGCATGTTTATGCTTTATGTTTGCTTCCATTTGTATACTGCTAGCTTGGTGTATTAGCATGTTTACATTCTCTGAAAAGGACAGGAGGTCTGTTCTGAATTTACCTGCAGCTGGTAGCATAGTTTCATGTTTAAATTGTTTATGTGGCTAAAATGTTGGTCAAATCTGGTGCAGGACTGCAGAAAAAGAAAAACAGATGGGAAATTAATGGGAAATATTTTAGGGAGAAACCTGATCACTTTATTTGACCATCTTTTGACCTGCTAATTTAAGAAAACAACTTTAATTTCCAAGTAATAACAGCAAAGTCATATTAATTTTTTATGGAGAAATATACAGATAACCAAATAATCAAATAGAGTGACATTTGCTTTTTTCTTTGGAACTCATTAAAACTGCTTGTTTTAGTTGCAGCCATTTTGCTTATGGACAGAATTTGACATAAATAGAAGATAATCAAAAAAGGATTCTACAGTGTGTGCAATCCTAAAGTAAATGTAAAATGCAGCAAATGATAAATTTAACATGTTTTAAATCAAACACAAGGATAGCGCCAACTTCATATTGTTTATTCTCAGATGAGTGGCATCAGATGCTGCTAGGATTAAATCTTACGTGATCAGGAAGGAGTCCTTCTCCTTAAATCATGTCTATCTGATAAAATAAATATCGGCATTGGGGGTGTTATGGTTGCTTGGATTGAACTAATAGACAGATCTGCCCACGGTGCCTATAAGCCATCCAGAAAGTATTCACAGCTCTTCTCTTACTCAGCCTGTACGGCCTTATTCAAAATGTGTTTCCCATCAGGCTGTGAGGATGTTTCCCTGTGGCAGGAACTGGGAAGCAGACAGCGGAGAAGATGACCATAACCAAATGGAGAATCTCAATGAAAACTTGCACTAGAGTGATGTAGCTATTCAAATAAAGCGATAATTCATCTTCCAACAAGAAAATGACCCATAGACCACAGCCACATGTTTGGCTGCAGGAGATTGAGATGATCTGGATGGGAAGAATGGTAGAAAATACCCCAAAACTTTTGTGCCAAGCGTATATAGAACAAACCCAAGAAGTACTCTGACTACTTAAGCAAAGTACAGTGTAAAAGCTATGAAAGCTTATGTTCATGTGATTCTTGTTTTACAATGATTTATAAGTGAGCACAGAAAACATTCAGTTTGTCACTGTGGGGTATTTATGTGCAGAATTTTTAAAGGAAACTGAATATAATTGCAATGTGGAACAAAGCGGACACCATAGAAAAATATAGAAAAAATGCAAAGAACTTTGAACACTTTCTAGATGCTTGGTTGACCAAAACTTATAATTGATAATAAAACTAACTGAGTAATAATTCATCCTCTTTTAACTGTGCAGTTTATTTATTTTCTATTCTCATTAAACATTTTTTGTTTCAAGGAGAAGGTGACTAAGAGGTCCAGTGTGAGCTAAAGCACATATCATCTTTATTTTTAAAGCAAACAACTTTCTAATATATTAAACTGATTATTTGTGAAGCCTTCTCAGACCCTTCAGACTAACTGGTGTTTTACATAGCGACCCTCTGTGTTGGTGGGAGCGGAGCTGCTCGGGCGTTTAATTGTTTTAACTGCTTGTTTTTCCTAAAATGAGCAGCAGGAAGTCTTTCCTGTTTTGAATACACTATGAATAGAAGGGAATTGTGTGTGTTTTTGCTCCTGCTTATGTATTTGTGAATGTGTCAATGAAGGATGGGGGGGGGGGGGTGTTGGAAAGGATGGCAACCCCAAAGAGGCACCAGGTAAGTGTGTTTTCCACAAACAGCCTTATGTATGAAAGATCTACTTCAGACTGGGAAGTAGACGCTGATTCATTGTTTGACAGCCACATTCGACTCTTCAGCATCTCTGTTCGCTGGAGCTTATTTTCCTTTCCTCTCTCACACACCTCTCTTCTTCTTCATCACCTCCTCCTCCTCATCTCATCAGGAAACAGGAACTTCCAGCTTCTGTTTCTGTCACTTCCAAGTGGAAGTAAGAATGTGGGAAGCTCTCCTGTCGAGGTGTGCGCATCGGGGGCATCGGGAAACCTGACCTCTCTGAGCCACTTGTTTCCCATCTTCTCTCACGTAACAGAAATACATGAAACTGTTTATATCATCAGAAGAAATCGAGCTGAGGTGGTCTCAGTTTCACACACTGGGATTGAAACCCACCTGGTTATCACACACCTCCCTCTCGGGGGACGGTTTCGTTTTTCGAACCTCGTTTCAGCCCCGCTTCGGTGAATCCAGAAGCCACACACCTCAGTGCTATGAGCAAGTAACATAAAGGGATGGATGATGGTCAGTGAGATCAAACATCATCACTGCAACGCATTTAACATGTTCAGCTCTGACTCACCAGCTCTGCCTCAAAGCACAGGAAATGTAAAGTACTAGCATAGGTTTTTCCAAGGAGCAATTAGGGATTTTAAGCTTTGAGATAAGAGCAGCTATCCATAGAAGATCTGGACAAGAATCCCTCCTTTTGGGCTTTTTCACTCTATTCCATCTGTCCCATTTCTTCTTGTTATTTTTATCAACAAAAAAAAAAACAACAATAAAAAACAGAAAGACTGTTTCTTATTCAGTGTAGTGGAATCTGGAAGGACTATGGGTGTTATAACATTCATTTGCTGTGAGAGACTAAAGAGGCAAACAGGACGTGAATTAGATTCAATCAGGAAGCCAACAAAGCACACTTTCATGAACTGCTTTGGTATATTTTTTATTAGAAACAAGTACAACATATAAACACAAGTATATGTACAATATTTACAAGTGAAACTCTACAGAGAAGGAGAAGTCATGGACCAGCAGACTACACCTTATTAACATTATAATTTCTTTAAAGTTTCTTACATATATCACATAATATGTACAGACGTCAGCATAGCTCAGAGAGACCTTAGCTAGAATGTAAACTGGAGGATTCGGACTCGGTGGTCGTTGAAGTCCCAGGGCGTCTCCGGGGTAAAATCTTCAAACTGGAGCCCCGGTTCAGGGTTAGGGCCCTGCGGGCCGAGCTCTTGAACCCGGCCCCCAGAAACGCGTAGAGCAGCGGGTTCAGGCAGCAGTGTGCGAACGCCATGGGCTCCGCCACAGACAGCCACACGCCTAAAACCGCCTCCAGCCTGCAGCTCCAGGGCAGGACCTCCAGACGCAGCAGCGCGTCCACGGAGATGCCCACTCCGTAAGGGAACCAGCACACAAAGAAACAGAGAACCAAGGCGATAGTGGTCCTGACCGCCCTCCGCTTTTGCCTCTGACCCCCCAAAGGGCCCCGGGTCAGCCTGGAGACGATCACGCAGTAGCACACCATAAGAACCAGACCAGGGATGACCAAGCCCACCAGGACCAGCTGAAGGTGGAAGACAGCCACCCAGATGGGACCGTTTTCTTCGGGGTAGAAGCGCTGGCACACGGTGGCACCCTCTCCGCCTTCCTGAGTTCGGGCAAAAATCATATCTGGGACGGCCAGCAGAGCAGCTGGCAACCATGCACCTGTAGAGCAGAGGAGGACAAAAAACGGCTTTAACATCCTGCTTGGGTATCAGCTTTTCATCAAGGCTCCCAGCAGTAACCAGAATTTTTTAAAATGTCAGTGTGAAACTGAATCATATAGCAAGTCAAATCTCAGAGAATCTAACAAGAAATGATTTTGTGAATGTTTCCCGTTTTACTTTTCTTTTTATCAATAACATCATATCTCTCTTCTGGTTTTCAGAGCAGCTAACTTTCTCGGTACTCACCTACATACACCACCCTGTGTGCCAGCAGCTGCCTCAGCCCACCGCTGTTTGTGTCTGTTGCTCGGACCACTGCCAGGTAGCGGTCCAGACTGATGAAGGCCAGGATGAGCACGCTGCCATACAGGTTGACAGTATAGATGATGTGCACGCCGATGCATGTGGCAGCTCCAAAACGCCAGTCGTTCAAGGCGGCATCCACTGCCCAGAAGGGGAGCGCCAGAACAAAGAGGAGATCAGCAGCAGAGAGATGGAGGCGATACCAGTCTGTCAGGCTGCACTTTGACCTGTATGCAGAGAAGGAGGCGGTCTTGTTAGTGCACTCGTTTCGTCTCTCGGGACAGCAGCCCCAAACATTTATCCCACTCCTGTCCTCTCACCTGCGCTGACACCCCAACACCACCACGACCAGACCGTTTCCAGTGATGCCCAGGATGAAGATGAGGGCGTAGATCACAGGCAGGAAGACCCGATGCAGATCAGCTGTCATCCCGTGCTCAACGTTACAAGGCTCCTCCAGGTCCATTCCGTCGTCGCCGGAGCCAAAACCGGAGCCTGTGTCATTGAGGTCATAGTCAAAGACGATGTGCTGGAGGCGCACAAAAGAAGACGAAGAAAGATTTAGTCTCTGGACTTTTCTGAAAGTTCTCATGTGCATCTGAGCCAAACTTACCTCGAAGTACGACATGATGGAGACAGTCTCCCTCCTCAGCAGAGTGAAGCCAAGCCTTCGTTCTGAGGGCTTTTATGGCTGTGTTTATGCTCCTCCTCCAAACACTCCAATGCATCCATCTGCCGGCTGAAACCTTTTTTTTTGTTTTGTTTTTCCTGTTTTCGAGGTGTCAGGTGTTAATACTGGATCTATCACAGGATACCATGAATTGTTTTAGCCTCTGAGACCTCTGGCTTGTAATCATCAGGCTCAATCGGCAATAGGAAAGACCTCCACAGAGAAGCAGACAATATGTGTGTGTGTTTCTTTTTTAGCTCCATGCTGGGTTGAATCAGGACAAGCCTGCAGAATGAACATATGTGCGTCACTGTCTTACATGATGCATGAAAGCATGTACGAATGAACATCCATGAGATGGAGACAGAGAGAGAGACCCTTGAAGAAAAAATAAAGTGTTACATCCTGTAAGATGAATATCAGACTTCCTCTAGTCGGATCTGGTAAACACCAGGCTGCAGGACTCCCTCTGATCTTTGCCAGTGAAGCATCGTGAATGTGTCTCTGGAATCGGACCGTCACCTCTCCGAAAGAAAAGCGAAGGACCGCTCCGACTTTAAGCTCTAACTTCACTGAGACGGGGCCACGCCAACAACTCTTTCATTTTTGGGGGATTTTAAATATGATGGAGGAACAGTTCAATTAAATTTAAATTTGTAACTACAACACACAGAAGCTTCATTGCCATTTTTTATATTATGAAAACAAAATTACCTCAAGAAGTTATGGTAGACATTTCCACATTGGTCAGGGTTTGCATATAGGGCCAGCAAATGGAGGGATGGTTGGATGACTTGTTGGGGGGAGTTTAGGGTTAGGGGATGGATGGATGGAAGGGAAATTAAATATCCTATCATCCCAGTAGCTTTAGTCATTGATGATGGTGATGCTGTGCAGAATTTCTTGTAGCAGTCAGTCTTGCAAGGATTCTGAAGAAGCCTCTGACTGAAGACTGTTGCTGTTTACCATTTTCACGATCCAATTATGGGGTCTTAAGAAGATTTTGACTCTGGGGGGGGGGGGGGGGGTGCCTTTCTGTTAAGACCACTACCCACAATAACAGCATTTCTACAAAGATTTGGTCTAATCTGGGGAAAGGAGGCAGCGTTTATTTGGTTGATCCTAAAAATCCCTCAGAGGTAATCGTTAATTTTATCTGAGATAATCTGAAGGACAAACAAATTTAAAAGGTTAAAGTAAAGCGTTAACTTGTAACAATGGTAACAGAACAATCAAACAAATAATATTAAATTTATGTTTCAATTTAGTTAAATTTGTTAAATATAATGATTTTTTTAAGATAAATTAAAAGGCACAGTATGTTGGATTTAAATATTTTAGCAACATTTCAAATATTTTTTCAAACAAATATGGAATTTGATTTTGTATTCTTCTAAATGCGTTTGATTTAAATATGTTGCAACAATTTTTTTTTCAAAATAAAATACAATTTTAATTAAGAAAATATTAATAAAATAATTTGTTACGAACAACTTATCTAGTGACTACACAAAAATGTAAACAATTTTAAAATTCTGAAATAATCTGCACTGAAACAAAATGAAATCAAATGGGGTAATAGTAACATTTTCATGAATTTTAACATCTGTAGTCTCTGCTCAATTTCAGCAATAATGGGGGGGGGGGGGGATAAATGGACAATATTCCACAGTAACATGTAATTGATGGAAACATCAGTTATTAGCAAACACTGCTCATCCGCCTCCTTTGCTTTTGCCACTCATCTTTCAATCACTGTCTGGTCATATGGTCAGAAACAGAGACGTTTGCATCAGGGATATAATCCTGGTCTTTTATTCCAGAGGTACCTCAACTCGGAAAATAACTAAATCACATCGCAGACTCTCTGATATTATATAAATGGCACTCATTATTTCTAAAGCTAAATTGGGTATTAAAATAGAGGACTACATCTATATCTACCATCTGCATGTGATGTAGACTCAAGTGTCTCTGCAGACACATTTCCTGACTCTGCTTTGACTGGAAATCTCCATCCTCTAACAATTCACTTATCCCCAAAGTAAACAGTGAGCCCACTCCAAAACAAACTTTAAGAAAACTGTCACAAGTGTTCCCCCCGGCCTCTTATCTGCCTCTCACTTTCCCCCCACCCTTCCTCAATGTTCTCCGTTATCAGCACAAATAATCTCAAAATACAGACCCGCTGGGCAGTTTGGGGAAAACATGCAGATTAGTATGTTGTAAAATGGAGATGTGGGCAGAATTCACTGACCAGAGCAAATAAAAATGTGGACCACCGTTCTTTTCTTTATCTGGAGGGTATGACTTAAACCTGAGAAGTCCCAAAATATTGTTAGTTTTTGTTTTTCCCCCCCTACACATTAATTGGTTACCTCTTAACAAGAAGGAGAATTCAACTTGTCAGTATTTGGGAGATTAGTGCCACCTAGTGGGCTGGAATAACCACAAAGACCGCAGTTTGTTTTGATATCAAAATAAGAAGTAAGTAAAGTAGAATCAGTGCATTTCCAGCAATGGTACAATGTGGAAGCTATAGCCTGTATGGATGAGATGAATTATTTTGGAAGCTGACATGAAGCAGAATCACTGCATGAGAAATAATGGAAGAGCAAAATGAACTTGATATGGTGAGGCCAAGATTCATCAAGCAAGCTTGGCAGATAAAAGATGGAGATCTAGTTTGTAGTAATTGTATACTACGAAAATAGTGTTGTCTCTAACATTTGTAATATTTACTGTATTTTGGCAGAACTGTATCACATTTATCAACAATGTTGCATTACAACAAATAGACACTTAAAAAAATATATTTTGCATGAATATACATATTCTCCTTGTGCTTGGATGGGTTCCCTCTGGGTACTCTGGCCTCCTCTCAAAGTCCACAAGCATGAATGTTACGTTAACAAGTTCCTCTAACTTCCCCTTACGAAGGAATTTGTGCAAGCATGGCAGTGTGATGGACCAGTAACTTGTCCAGGGTGTAGCTCACCTCTGGCCCAATGACCGCTGGACATAGCCATGTTTATCCACAAAGATAATTGTGAACATTCTGAACTCATTGCAGCAAAAAAAAAAACTAATCACAAGTACAGCCAAGCATGGTGATTGTAATCTGACCATTTAGAGCTATTTTTTTATTTGCTGCTTCAGGATCATCTGGATATTTTTAAAGAAAAGACGAGCCTTGCACATCCCAAAAGACTTGAAAGAACATAAGCTAAACATTGCAAAGATGGATGTCTTAAAATTATATGGAAGAAATGGAAGGATTGTGTGGATCACCAGTATGGGGTGCCATTTGTAAAGTTACAAAGTCAGCAATACTTTGACAAGCTCTACCTTGTCTGGTACACTGCTCAGCTATAATGCCCCCTGTTGGATGGGGAGCGTTGGTTCAGATGAAGCTCAAAGTCACCGAGCATCCTCCATGCTCTCTTCTGTCTTCTCAGACACCCAGACGGTCGTGGCAGATGAACGCTTGTACTGAGCCAGGGTTCTGCCAGAGGTTTCTTCCTGTTAAAGGGGAGTTTTTCCTCCTCACTGTCGTTACATGCTTGCTCAGTATGAGGGATTGCTGAGGAATTGCTATGGTTGGAGTGTGCATGATCTGGGCAAAACCTCACATCAATGACTCAGCACAATCTGCTGGGATTCGTTACATAGAAAACTTAACTGATGGGAATGTTTGTATAATTGTATTGAGATGACTTTTGTTGTAAAGTGCCTTGAGATAATATTTGTTGTGAACTGGCGCTATATAAATAAAAGTGAATTGAATTTAATTATTTAGATTGTCACAAAAGAAAGATACATATGGGAACTCATATTTTGACATTGTTTATTATATATTGTTATTTTTGAAATAGGACTGTTTGTTGTCTTATAAAGTGTGAAAATGTAAATATGTGCACACGTATACTCTATACACAACAGGTGGAGCGTCACCCCCCCGCCGCCACCACCACAAACGCTCACAGAGGCTGAAGAGATGGCCCTCAGTCTGAACAGTGGGCGACTCATTATTGAAGGGATCTCTGGGGGGAGCTTGTCGGTCCCAGCCACACCTCAGGATACAAGGGCCTTCATGAGAGTCAAGTTATTCAGATTAATGGCATATGTTAGATTTAACGGCCATCCATTCTTCTGTAGGTTGCAGTCCTCTGTAAGTTGCTTATGTATTCTAAAGTGACTCAGAGTCAGAAAAAATGTACTGATGGAGTAATCCATCCTCTACTGTAACAGACTTCCATGCTGTTTTAAGTAGTTACACTTTATATTCCACTGAGTTTTTACAATGGGCATACTATCATATAATCCTCTCGAGACGGAGAATTCTGTGCCGTATCTTTGCTTCCAGGGTCTTAAATAAACGGACACACCACGTCTCCCACTGCTTTCAGACTGCAGGCTTCAGCTTAAGAGCAGGGAAAAAAATCTGAGTTATTTGAAGCAAACCTGCCAGTGAGCCGGATAAGTTCACGGACAGTGTTGCTCGGGTAACTGAGTCAGAGTGATGCTGGACTGGCTTTGTGAAACAGCAGAAACCAGAGTTTTCCTCATTGCAGGCTTAACTAACTCAGGCTTTTCACTGAACCTGCTTTGTGAGACGGGCCCCTTATGTCACAATGAACTTGTGGCTGTTGGTTTGGGTACGCTCAATGAACATTTTGTTCTACAATTGCCATTTCCGTGGTTTCACACACACACACACACACACACACACAAGCCCTGCATTGATTGTTTGTTGTAATACCTATTTCAGAGTTCACACCTTATAGAGATGCAACTGATCATATCAGCATGCTATCTAATCCTGAATATTCAGCAACAAATTATTTTTTTCATATTCACAAGCCCTTGACATAACCTTTAAATAATTTATGTAACTGCGGGATTTCTTTTGGGATGTCTGAGAACTTGATTAGTAAAACGTATGAACGGCATGGGTGTCAACATTTATGCCACCAACTGTTTCTCATCCTTCGAGGTTTGCTGCATATGTTGTGGATGGTTGCTGTGGATAGTGTAATGTCTTCTGCCATCTTCTGAGTTTAGGCAGCATCAGGGCCAGAGACTTGAACAGGCTCAGAAAGCTGATGAAGAAGGCTTGTTCTGTTCTGGGGACCACTATGAAAGAGATTACTGTGGAAGGAAGGATTCTCCATAAAAACCAAGAAAACTACAGACCACCCTGTTCATCAGACTACCATACAGAAACAGGATGCTTTCAGTCGGAGGCTTCAGCAGAACCGCTACAGGAGACCCATCCTGCCCACACCTTTCAAAGCTGTGAAGAAACTTATGGGTTACATTTAATTTTCCTCTAGAAATACATTTTTTGAATTTGAAATTAAATAAGATTTATTTAAATCTCCAATTGAGAAAAAGTTCTCAAATTAAACATTTTACTAAACAAGGGCTGCGTAGTGGTAGTGTGTAGCACTGTTGGTTTGCAGTAAGGTCCTAGGTTTGAATCCTGCCCTGCGGTCTTTCTGCATGTTCTCCCTGTGCATGTGTGAGTTCCCTCTGGGTACTCCAGCTTCCTCCCACAGTCCAAAAACATGACGGTTAATTGATCTCTTTTATCATCAGGTGTGAGTATGTCTCTGTTTCCTTCAAGGATCAGCGGTATAAAACAATGGATGGATTATATTTAGCAATATTTCAGTGTGACATTATGCTCCTGCAGTAAAAGAGGCTTTTAACACATCTTTATGAGGGGTGGCAGATAGTGTATTAAGACTCTACTGCAGAGACTGATGTGAATGATAAACTGTTTTTAAAAATGCAATTAAGTCCTTGTTTAAATAAATTTATTCACAGTGAAGTTGGATGGAAATTTCAATCCAATGACATTTTAGCAAAACAAGAAGAACTCAACATGAATGTGCATGGAACTGCAGCAATACTTTAGAGGAAGCCAACCCAACAGAACCAGAGACTGGGTAAAAAGAAGAAACAAAACGTTAACATTAGAGGTTCTGGGTGATCTGATTAAAAATGGACGCCTTCGCTGGTCTCGCTAGCACGTTTCTCTGATGATCATGCTGCTGTTTCCCCGCAGCTGAGCGAGCAGGTCTCGGAACTGGCACGTCTTCTTCGCCGCCCTCTTCTGGGCTCGGACCTCGGCTGGAGCGATGGCTTTCCGGGCTGCCGATGACGGGACGCGTTGGGCGGTCTCGTCATTCTCGCCCCCGCTCTCCGTGTCTGGACTTGTTTGATCTCGGAGGTCGCTGCTGAGACGGCCGTTTGGTCCACGGGCCAAACCATTTATATTTGTATGCTGGTCGTCATGGAGACGCTGCTGCTTAGCCACACGGGAACCCTGGGAGTTACCCGTCCTCTTCCTCCGCCTCCTCCTGTTCTTCTTCACCTCTGCAGAGGAACTGGCCCTTCTGAGGTTCCTGTACGACATAACGCGTCACACAGTGAATCCATTTCACAGGAAGTCGAAAGACAGAAAAAACTAAATACGATCTTTACCTCTGGAGGAAAGTGTGCGGCCTCGAACAGGGTGACGATTGCTCCCGTCGCCACGTTGTGACTCCATCATCCAGCCGAACGTGGCTTAAAAGCTTCCTGTCAGAGTGCACGTCCTATAAATATGGATGTGAAGAGCAGCTGTTAACACACACACTAACTGGGCTTACCGTCTGCCATCAGGTAGTCTTCTTGGCTTCCATCTTTTCCTCAGAACCCACTGGTCACAGGTCAGAGACTTGGGATCTGAACAGGAAACCAGGGTGGAATAGTTTATATTAAACAGGCTTTCTGTTATTCATCTATGATGAAAAATATCGGTTTTGTGCACGATTGAACAATGAAAAGGCTGAGGTACACCAGTGTTAATTTTGTTGATGAAATATTTGTAATTGGGTCACGAAGATGTTTTTTCAGACAAAAACCAAACAACATTTTTTAAACGTGTAATGCATAAAGATGAAATTGATCGACATTTTTGTCAAAGAATAGGAGACGAAACGAAAATCAACAATGACGAAAATCCAATCAGATGACTAAAAAAGATGGAAGGAACAGACAGAAGAACCAATCATCAAACAGAAGAGGCGGGACTAGCTGAGAAGAGATCCAATTACAGAGAAATGACGCTAACTGCTGATTGAACAAAGCTGAAGCTGGTTTCAGTATTTTAGCTGCCAGTTTGGAAAATGGCAAAAGGGCAATACACGTCATTGTTCTTTATCCTGAGCATCTTTAATCTGCTCTAGTTTAAAAAGTACATAAACTGGGACCAGATTATTCTGCATTAATAGAATAATAGTTAAAACTAAGTCTATTAATTGTGAAACCTTTATTTGATTTGTAAATCTTCAATGATGACCATTTTTAATTTTGTAGATGAAAAACCTCTGAAATCCACCTTAGTATTGCTATTCTTATGTTTTAATAAAAAAATTAAATAAATAAAGTTATCTATAATGTGTGAGGTTTGTACTTTTCGTAATTTAGATTTATTTATTCTTAGCTGTCTGCTATATGTGATCAGTGGTGGTTGGCATGGTTTTGGACTTTTGTATTAAATTACAGTTCTAAGTAGATGTTTTTTGCCAGAAGTAGAAAATTATATTTAAAAAAAATTATACGTAGGCTATTTTAGTAGATTAAAATTAGACTAAAATTAAACTAAAAGTAGGGATGCACCGATACAGATACTGGTATCGGCCCCGATAGCGTCTAATGTTCATGGTATCGGTTAAAGTTACACAAATACACAGATACACAAAGCCCAGGCATCAGTATCGGGACTGAAGATTCTGATCGGTGCACACCTTACTAAAACCGATGACTAAATCTTAACAAAAGCTAAAATTAATTTTAGTCTAAAGACTAAAACAATTTTTTGCCAAAAATTAACAATGATGGCCACATAAATAAATGTTCGTGAATGCCCAATAGGTGTAACAATATGACCGTTGGCGTGTGAATAACACTGATTATCTTTTCGAGGAGGAAAACTGGACAAGTGTCAGGATGTGAGCGGAAACAGGGTCAGAACAACTCGTAAAACTGGATCTCCTGTTGGCAGTCGCTGGGCTGCAGCGGTCAGCCTCTATCAAAAATACGAGCAAAAAAAGGTTCACGAAGTTCCGAAGGTTATCGCTACGCTTTCTGTACTTCAAATGGCTGGAGAAGCTAACGCTAGCGCCGATGAGAGTGCATGGGAGTTGGTCTGGGGGGGGGGGGGGGATGAAGCTGGGATCATAGTTTTAAATCTGCCGGGGATTGATGGGAATGGGGTTTATGTGGGGTCATATAAATATTATTAAAGTATCCTGCTCTGTTGCATGTTCCAAACTGGGTATGCCACTTTATCTGTATTATTAATGACTGCACAGCACAGTACTCTGTTTTTATAACTTTCCATAATGCACATATTATTCTTAACTCTTAAATGTTTCTTTTATACCTTTCCATTTTTGAGTCTTAATTGTGCTTGTATTTTCTGCCACTTTGCTGTTGATATATATATATGGCATGAATGAACTAACCGTTATCTAGAAGTTTGCTTTTCATCGGTGTCTTCAACCTCTTTGCCTTCTCGTAGAGCTTCTGGCAAGTTAAACAAAGATCATAATCCCTCTTGTCGTAACAGAGAGTGGAGGGACCGGACACTATGCTACTGCTGCTGCTCTCAGAGCCACTGTCATCGTTTGACCTATCCAGTCCATAACTGAGGATGCCGACAGCCTCCCTCGCGGCCCCCAGCTCGGCAGCGTGGTCGGTGTCTTGATTCTCGTTGATGAGGAGGTCGATGATGTCGCAGTCCTCACTCTCCTCCGCATCGGCTCCCTTCGACCGTGACCTTCCTCTCTGGCATCTAAGGTGAGGCTTTGAATCGTCTGGGTCTGATTTAGGACTCTTCAGGGATGACTTTAGTCTGGAGGAGCGTCGCAGAGACATGGGCGATGTCCACCTCAGACTGTACTCAAATGATCTGGAAAAGAGGAACAGTGATTCATTATGATGAGGTACATCTCAGGCTGGTGTTGTACAACATTAAAATCGTATCGTCTTACCTGAAATATTCGACTTTTATGGACAGTGAGTGGGAATAATCAAAGCCATTTGCGTCATAGCTGCAACATTTAGGGATAAAAACATGATCATGACAGCTATCTAAATGACAGAGATGCAGCTTAGATAAAAAACTTCTTTATTAATAGTATTCAGGGTCGGATCACTCTTTGCTTGACAACATATTTACTTTTGGTGTATTTCACTACATGCAAAGTTCATCTGATTGTAGGATCTGTGCTAAATTACACTTTTTTTTGTCGCGTAACTTTATTGTATTTCAATGAATGATCGATCAACAGTATAGACAGTAGCTAACTTTGAACAAAGAAAAAATAACAAGAGCTGCGGAGACTTGATCGAACCAGTTTAACTAATGAGTACACTTCTCGTTCAGCTAAAGTTTAGAACCGTGGCTAGGCTAAAAACAAACGGCGCAACCAGAGCGCCCAGGATCGCCATTCTCTACTAAAACCGCGTTCGGATTTTAAACTCACGTCGGGTCACTTCCCTCCCTGTTTTCATCTCCTGACATGCTCCTAGCTGCTTCATTCACCGTCTACAAGAACATAGTGGGGCGAAAAAAAACAACCGTTACCGCGCTGGCTGGGATGAGCTCGCGGGGCATCTAGTGAGAGCTGCGGAGTGGAGGAAAGCTGCGCGAGGCGCTACATGACGTTCAGATGAGCCAATCACGAGTCAGCGCTGCTCAAACCTGTCTAGCACAGAACCGCTGGGCTACAACGCCGCCAGCTGGTCAAGAGAGACAACTTCAACAGTTAGAATACAGTGCTTACTGCTTAAAAGGTGAAAATAATATATGATATAGACTCATTACATGCAAAGCGAGTCATTTCAAGGCTTTATTTGTTATAATTTTGATGACTATGGCTTCCAGGTAATGAAAACCCAGGGCCGGCCCAAAGTCTTATGGGGCCTTAAGCAGTTTTTGACAGTCCCTTTTCAGGCCATGTCCACACGTAGCCGGGTTTTTTTTTTAAACGAAGATTTTCCTCTGCTCCTTGAAAAAAAAATCTCCATCCACACGTAACCGGATAAATGCGTTTTTCAGCACATTCATAGACGTGGCAAACCTGTAGGGGGCAGTAGTTCTCCCCAGTCCTATCCAGTGTTGCCAACTTAGCGACTTTGTCGCTAGATTTAACGACTTTTCAGACCCCTATAGCGACTTTTTTTCAAAAAAGCGACTAGCGACAAATCTAGCGACTTTTTCTGGTGTTATTGGAGACTTATCTGGTGTTTTGGAGACTCTGGCGTGAAGCACGTATTGTTCTGCAGTTACTGTCCTCAACATGAGCCCCTCCCCCGTCCCAAAGCAGTTACAGGCGGCCAGTCTCACAGTAGCCTTGCGCAGCAGTCCCATCTACAGTCTATGGGCGGAGCAGAGAGAGAGAGAGAGGAGACCCTCACCACTCGGCGTCCGGACTGCAAATTAAATGCGCTTGCGCAAAAGAAAGCCGCCGCTGGCTTGCAGAGCGGGATTTAAATGTAAACGTTTCTTCGCAGTGACGCTGTCACACAAATAAATCACTGCATTTGACTCACACAACCTCAGCAGCTCAGTCACTTATTCACCTCGTCCACTGTGTGTGTAGCCTACCTCTCTGTGACATAAGATCTTGCTAGCTAGCTCAGCAAAACCTTAAAAAAAAAACAACTTAAAAAAAAAAAACCTAAGTAACTCTGCCAGAGTGTGTCTTTTGGGTCACTTTGCCGGTCCCAAGCCCGGATAAAGGAGGAGGGTTGGTTGTAGAGCTAGCAATTTCACCCTACAGAACAATCTTTTGATTAAATTTGCTGTTATAACATTTAACAATACAGGACAAAACTGATGTGTGTAATGTGGATCTAGACAAAGCATTAAAATCATTAAATGTTGTTAATGTTGAAATTATTTTTGTACATTTGTAGTTCTAAACATATTTAGGGTGTTTTTTCCCACTTTTGTCTCTCCCACGACGTTATTCCTCTCTCCTGCAGCGTCCGTTACAGTTATTTGCAAATTGCCAATTATGCAAATTAGGCGATGACGTCATTTAGCGACTTCTAGCGACTTTTGGGACAGCCAATAGCTACTTTCCTTACTGAGGAGTTGGCAACACTGGTCCTATCCGCCAAGAGAAACTTTATATCCTCTCTTCAGCGTGCAGCAGTTATACAGCTTATAAAACCAAACAAACAAGACGCGTTTTAACAATGGATGATACCAACACAGCTCTGAGGAAATAAATGCTGTTTTCGAGAGTAAACACAGGTCGCACATGTGGTGTTGGATCATTTTTTGTCGCGGAAAGTGGCGTTACGGCTCTTAAAACTCCGTTTTCACCGTCCACACGCAGATACCGAAAATGGAGAAAACGCAAATCTCCACTTTGGCCGGAGTTTTTAAAAAGCTTCGTTTTTGGTGCCGAAAACCTCCGGCTACGTGTGGATAACAGGCCAAACCGTAGAAAAATATCTCCGTTTTGGGAGATACCCGGCTACGTGTGGACAGGGTCTCAGTCTCTGCCGACCATTTGCTTACATTTTGTTTCACAACTGGTTCTCTGTGTACACGAGATTAATACGCAGGCTGGAGATGAACCAGGTTGTGATCTGAGCCCCCCAGGGGAGGGAGAGGTGATGAGTTGTATGCCTCCTCGCTGCTGGCATAAAATAAGTCCAATATTTTTTTGTCTCTGGTGTGGCAGATGACATACTGGGTGAAGTCAAAGTCAATTTTATTTCTCAATTCTACCACATGTACAGGACATACAGACAATTGAAATTGGGTTACTCTCAGACCCATGGTACATACAAGTAACATTAAAATACAGACAGTAACATTAAATACAAACAGTAAGAGACAGATAAGAATAAATACAAATAATCATAATATATAAAATGAAAAACACAATATAAAAGTTAAGGCACATAGGTGGGGAGAGTGGAGGACAGGGAGATGTGATGATGTGATTAAAGTCCCTAGATATCAGAAATGGCGCCTGCACATGCCGTGTTTGGATTCTGCTTGTTACAGTGTGCAGGAGATCGCAGGCTGCAGCAAAGGGTAGGAAGTACACGGCT
Organism: Apricaphanius iberus; assembly: GCA_028564705.1. Classification (NCBI taxonomy): domain Eukaryota; kingdom Metazoa; phylum Chordata; class Actinopteri; order Cyprinodontiformes; family Aphaniidae; genus Apricaphanius; species Apricaphanius iberus. Next base: position 5,301,883 of record JAPXFQ010001905.1, read on the forward strand.
ATCACACTAAACGTGTGTAAATTCCAGTGGTAAATGGTACGGCCTCATGCTAACTGCTTGCAGCTCGATGCCCTCACAGCATAGCGTCTCTTTGATAGATAAATGAGTTACGCCATCTATCGTTCACAAAGACCCCCTCCTCTCTTCTTACAACTCTCCGTTGTTCTGTCGGCCCGGATCAGATCAAAACCGTCCATGTTTATGTGTGAGTCCTGAGTTAGCGTGGTTAGACACGACAAACACATCAGGATGCTCTCCCTGTAGGCCCTCTGATGTCGGGTTAGAGCCGCCAGATCGTCCCTTTTATTGGAGAGAGATCTCACATTCCCCATAATAACATTGGTACCGCCTACGTCTCTTCCTCCTCACCTCGCGGGGGACGTTGGCTCGCTCCGTGGTAGACAGAGTGGCAGAGTTCCTGAGAGCTAACAGCTGATCCCTGCTGTAAATGATGGGAGATGGGGCATCCACGCGTTCTCCGGACACACAGATGCTGTAAAAAATGTGAAAAAGACGATAATTGTCCACGGAATTCTGAGCTCCGTTTTGTGTGAAAGCAGTCCACAATAGAAAAACAAAAACAGGAAACACAAGAATGACAACAAAACATATACTAAAGAGGAAAAAAACACTCGATCAGGTTGGACCTGCTGATTCTGGCTGCCAGCTCAAAGCGGAGCTGTTATCTCTAGGTCATAGCTCAAGGTCAATGTTACCTTCTGTAGTTTAGGTAGATAAAGGTCTCAGTCACATCTGTGTAAAAATAATAATGAATTCCTATAAATGTCAGAGGATGATTGTTTTTTAAATTCATAATTTGTTTTTAAGGACCCCCTTGCAAATCCACCACGAACCACTAGGGTCCTCGGACCCCCGATTGAGAAACACTGCCCTATTCAACCCCTCTAAACTGACACCTTTAACAGCATTCAGCAATCACAGTTTTGTCTTTCCAGCACATCTTCTTCAATCTTCTTCTTCAGCTCCTGAAGAAGCGGTTCATGCCAGTCTCACATAGTAAAGCATGAAGCAGTCCCTCCAGGCTGAAGTCTCCAGTAGATAACTAGCTGCCCTGGCGTCTGTCATCCTGGTGATCTGACACATCTTTTTCAGGAACATTATGCTGGAACAATAAGTTTAGAGTTTACACAACAGAGATGGCTTCATTGGGAATAACAATAGCCTCATCATTGAGCCATAACCCCCCTAACCTTTAGACATATAGCCGATATGCCAACAATCTAGTCTTTTCAGAACTGAAGAAGCCTCTTGGATGAGAGACGAAAAATTTTCAAGACAAGAAGAAAAGTCAAGTTTCCTTCATTTAAACTCAAGAATAAGCTTGTTTTCTCTAACTTGACCTCCGGCTCTAGTTACCTTTACTAAGACACAGATTGGTTTACTAGCCTAAATCCTAAACATGAACAGTCAACATTAGACTTTGGACCCCTAAAAACTGCTGTCCATGGAACTTGGATATAAGTGGATGTCTGAACTTTAACAATCTTGAATAAACACATAATTACTTATGGATTTAAATTAACATGTTCCAGTATAACTTATACATACAGCAACCTGACCTATGGAAAATCAGTCCTTTACTTGCACTGCTTTATTAAAAAAAAGGAACAACTGTCAGCCTGTATTATTCAAATAAAACTCAAATCTCCAACCACTGACTGATCTTTCGAGGGTTTCTCCAGGTCCATGTGCATGTTGTGAAAATTAGTCGAAAGGTAAAAAAGCCCAACAACATCCATTGTTGACATCTGCAGAGAACCATTCTTACTCAGTCTATTTTTAAGAACCACTTCCTTCCAGCTCTATAATCAGTTTCTGCAGTACCTCAAAACGCTTCAGGTTCAAGGTATAGATGAGTCCCACTAATACAGCAGTAGCTAATACTATAGAAGTTTTCCTCAAGCAACAAAAAATGGTGGAGAGAGGAAAAGTTTTATTATTTTTATAAACCTACTCCCCTAAGTGGGTGGAGTTTACTCCCAAACATGAACTGAATAAGTTATTTTCACATAAAAAATACATCTACCTAAACTACAGAAGGTAACATTGACCTTGACCTATGACCTAGAGATAGCAGCTTTGTAAAATAAATCCATGTCAAATCACAGCCCTAATTTTCCCCTTTTTATCAGTGGTCCTCCCTAGCATCCAGGGACAGAAAAAGGTAAGTTCGGCTCAGTGTCTCACATTGCACAACTTTCACATGACCTGGGATTACTTTAGTTTGTGCAAACACTACTGAACACTTGTGTTGCCGCCCACTGACCCTTACCTCAGTTCTTTGCATCAAAGGGAAACATCAGCAGCCTATTGTGGAGTTTCATTGTGTGGGCTTGGTAGTAATTTTTTAAATTAGTAACTAAAGATTCAGAACTCTGACCTCTGGAAACCGAGGACAGAACTAATCACTCTAGCTTTTTGTGAGGACTTTGAATACATACACACACACACACACACACAAGTCTAACTGGTTTTCTGTGCGGAGCTCCAGCGGTGAGAGGGGGTGAGCAAGTTTACTCTTGTTTTCCAAGCAGAGCAAAGGAGGGTTTCGTGGTTCATTTTTGATTATTTTTCTTCTTTCACTGAAGATACACAAAGAAGGAAGGAAAATAGGAAGGAAGGAGGATGAGGAAAACATCTGTGTTGCTATTGTTCCTGTTGAGCAGGGTGGTAGAGGGGGGAGATGCAGCAGAGAAAGCGAAGAACCCTGCAGAGACTCCCAGGCTTGTCAAGACAGACAGAATTGAAGAGACTGTTTCTACAAAAAGCAACTCTTCCCCAGGCTTTTTAGGTAACCTGCTGGTGGTGCCCATGGATGGGAGTCACTGGGTGGCCATAAAGGCCATTGCAGAAGAAACGGGTCGGCGAGGACACAGGGTCACTGTGGTGATTCCAGAGGTTAACATCCGGATGGGTCCTGGGAAATACTACGATACTATTGCTTATCCTGTTCCCTATGAAAATGAATACATTGATTTTGTTATGTCTTCAAACAAAGAGATGTTGAAAAAATCTGCGCAGCCTTTCTGGGGGAAGATAAAGAAACGGTTCACTCAGATCCAGACAATTAACAGTTTTCTTCACACCACTGCAGAGAGTCTCCTGTTCAACACCAGCCTCATGTCTCACCTGGCACAGCAGGTGGGTGAAAATTAAACCCAGGAACACATTGTCAGATCATAGTCAAAATATGCAGCGTTTGTTTATGTGCGTCTGAGCCGTTGCCTGAACTGCTTTTCGAACTCGCAGCGTATATAGATAAGACCGACAATGTTGAAGCATTATTTCAGCACCTTCACTTGGAATTCTGTAGTTTCACAGTATTTATGCTTTGAGATTAATTTCAACCTGAAATGTATGTATTTGTGAATTTGAAACAGGACAGGCCTTTCCTAAAATAACTGTGTAGTTATTACTTTACTTAAAAATGTATCGACTTATATATTGACTAAATTGATTCAGTATCAACAAACTTCAATGAGTTTATATTTTATGTAAAAGACCAAGACAATGTAGTGAATGAGTGTAAAGAAAGCAAAATGATATTGACCATTACCTTTTATTGTTTTTTTACGACCCTTATAAGCATAAACATACATCTGTATTCAGCTCTCTATCCTCAATTTAGTCTCTAATTAAATTCACTTATTTGCAAAAAAGCTCAACCACAGTCAGACTGGATGGAGACAAGCTGTTAACATCAGTTTTTACATTTGCCAAAGATCTGTCATTGCAAGTAGGTCTGGACTTTGACTAGGACATCCTAACACATACAGTAATTGTGCTTTAATATAAAAAAACACTTCATTTTTTGGGGGGTGTATATTTAGGTAAACTTGGATGTTTTCTTGAGGCTTTTTGCAGAACTCCAACCCTTCCAGATATCGCTGGATTTCATCTTGGTGTATCTGTACAGAGGGGTGGAGATGCATGTTGTTTTTGTTAACTCAAGACATTAGCCCAGCCATTTTTTTTCTGACTCCCATAATGATGCTCAGAGGACGTGGGACTTTTTTATTTTTTATTTTATGTTTTTAGTATTTTGTGTGGGAGCAATTATTGATTTCAATTGAGAGTGACCAAACTGATTTTAGTTATTAAAATTATACCCAATCTAACAAAATCAAATAAATAAAGGTTCTGCACTCTTATTTTCTTCTCTGCTTCTGTCTTATTTACTTTAAAGAACTTTGATGCAGTCCTGACCGACCCTATGGTCCCAACAGGCTTGATGATAGCTAGGAAATTAGGTGAGTTACCCCTCCTTTGTATTATGTATATCTGTGTGTTTTCGCTCCAATGCAGTGTGTTTTTGTTCGAACAAGTACCACTAGAGGAGATACTGCACTGTCAATAAAACTCTTGATAGCCAAGTAAAAATCACAGAACTACAAGCCGACAGAGTCTAAAGAGGTAGCCTAGCAGTGGAACATGGACTTAAACCTTTTGAATGCAAGTCGCGGTTCAGTCCCTGACAAAAAGTTTGCAATATCTCAGTCTTTCTTCCTGCACTTATGCACATCCTTTTTTTTTTTAGCTCGTAGTTGAGGCCATTTAGAACTCTGGTCACTTGTCTGATTCCGTTTCCATACAGACCAGCATAAATTTGTCTTTACTCTCCAGTAGGTTTGTGTTTGAACTGCTTATTGCGTCTGTTTTCTGCTTGCCATGGTCCCTTAGGATGGAAAAAGAACTTGCTGTTTATCCGAGAACCACTACAGGAAGCAAGTTTATGATCCGTATGTGTGCTTTCTCCTCACATCTCCTTGTGCGAAATTACTTCTAGGTGTCCCCACCATTAACGTACTGAGGGGGGTCCCTTGTTCTCTGGATATGAAGGCTGCAGGCTGTCCCTCCCCACCCTCCTTTGTGCCTCGATTTTTCACTGGATTCACAGACAGAATGAACTTCAAGCAGCGAGTCATCAACACTTTGGTGAGAAGTTATTGATAATAACAGATGGATCAAAATGTTTAGCTTAAGCAATTACTATATAGTTTTGCTGTTTGCGTTTCACACATTTCTGACTTCAGTTTGACTCCCTGCATATGAACCCATGGCACAAAATATAGAAACACTTTTTTTGAACATTCTCTCTGCTTTTTTATTCGATAGTTTAAAAAAGAGCAAAAAATAAAAGTTTTTTATTTAACATCTGACCATTCTAACTTTGACATTACTTCAATAAATGAAATGGCTTTTTTTTTACTTTACTTTTTAACTGATGACACATGATGGAAAAATAATTAAAAATGTAAAGCAAAAAAAAAAAAAAAGAGAAACCCAAGTAGTATTTAGTTGTGGATTTTAAAACAGCTTCATTTCCGATGAAGACAATATTTTCTTAGTTAGGTTCCAACATTGTATAAAAAGCAGTTTATAGCTTTGCAGGGGGAGCCCTGTCAGACAAAGCTTTATTTTGTTTCCAATATTCCTTTTCAACATATGCTCATCAAAAATATAAACCCAACACTTTTGTTTTTGCTCCCATTTTCAATGAAATGAACTCAAAGACATGTAACCTTTCTACAAACACAAAATAACAATTTCTCTGAAATATCATTTACAAATCTGTCTAAATCTGTGATAGTGAGCACTTCTCCTTTGCTGAGATAATCCATCCCACCTTACAGGTGTGCCATATCAAGATGCTGATCTGACATCATGATTAGTGCACAGTTGTGCCTTAGACTGGCCACGATTAAAGTTCTCAATTTTATTATATTTGGGGGGGGGGGGGGGGGGGGGTGTTCTGGGGATTGAGAATCACTCAGTATCTGGTGTGATCACCATTTGCCTCATACAGTGCAACACATCTCTGTCCCATACAGTTATTCAGGTTATCGATTGTGGCCTGTGGAATGTTGCTCCACTCTTCTCCAATGGCTGTGCAAAGTTGCTGGATATTGGCAAGAAGTGCAAAACGCTGTCAATAACGCCAATCCGAGCATCCCAAACATGCTCAATGGGTGAACAACATTTGATAGAAACGGTTATTTTGTGTATGTAGAAATTGTTTCAGATCTTTGAGTTCATCTCAGATTTTTTTTTTTAGCAAAAACAAAACGTTTTGCATTTATGTTTTTGTTCAGTGTAGGTCTGTAAACGGGATCATCAAGTCTGGGGTCGGGAAAAAGGAGAGCAAACAGCTCTGCAGACCCCACACATCCTGGGGACAGCTGTTTAAACTTTTACCTTCATGTTGTCTACAGAGCAATATTTGCAAAAACCATCAAACATACTTTAAATGAATAATTTAAAGTAGGGATGCACTGATGTCAAAACTGGTATCTGGTATCGGTGCCAATACCTCTCTAATGTTCTCGTATTGGTATCAATTAGTTAACGGATAGCATGAACCGATACTTTAAATATATTTTACAGAACATTTTTTTTTTTTTCACTTGAAATTTTAGTTTGGTCATTTTTATTAATATTTTATTATTCATCTAATTAACCATCATTTGTTGTCACAAGCAAAGAAGACAATTAAAATCTGTCTTCCAATTCATTGCTTTTTTTGTGTGGGAGAAGTATCGGCATCGGTACTTGGTATCGTTAAGTACTCAGATCCAAGTATCATTATCATACCAGTTTGAAAAAAGTGGTGTCGTTGCATCCCTATTAAAAAGTGCTTAAAACTTTAGTGTCCACCCGAACATTTACTACAGCTATGACGACTTATCTGTTAGCCGACATGTAGCGCCATAAGATCATCGACTCCTGTAATTTGCTCGTTGCTTCAGCCAATTATCTTTAAACGTGTTTTTGGAATGGAATCATCTACTTAGCCACAGCAAACAAACAAACCAAATTTTTTTTTTTTGCCACACTCTGTATTGAATTACAATATTAATAAAGTTTTACAGTCTTTTCTATTGTTTTAACTGAGAGCTGTCTTGTTTATATTTCAATTTTATAATTGTTTTGCATGACGTGTACATTGTCCTGTTTCTGATACACAGGTGGCTTTTCTGGAGCCATTATTTTGCCGGCTTTTGTACTGGCACTTTGATCAAATAGCCTATGAGTTCCTGCAAGAGAAGGTGGGTGTGGCAGAGCTTTTCTCGGAATCTGCAATCTGGCTGCTCAGGTAGGATGTAAATATCGCGCCTCTATCCTGTGGTTTATTGTTTTTGGTTTTTTTTTTACATCTGTGTCCCTAGATTGAAAAAGTATGGATGGTAAAACTTTCACTACCTTCTGACAGCAGCTGTAATGTCTGTGTTTCACGACATCAGAGTTTTTTTATGTGTAGTTTAGTTCTTTTCTTGATGCAAACTAAATGTCTAAATTGATTCATATGATAGATCTTAAACTAATAACAAGTGAGCAGTCCATAAAAGGGGTTCATAACTACACAAACATTAATAAAATAGCTCACAGAATAAAACTATACTAAAAATAAAAGAAATATAGAGGAAGAAGGCTCTTTGGTGTCTCATGATCAATCAGTCAAATGCCAGGGAAATCCTTTTTTTTAACAGACTTTTATATGACTGCATGCTCTAAGTCACTGGTGTCAAACTCATTTCCATTTTGGGCCGCATCAAGTTGGTGATTATCCTTAAAGGCACCAGTTGTGGTAGAAAGTATTTATAAAACTATAACATATAAAACTATAACAAACCGTTAAATTCAGCATCCGCATTCCAAAAGTAAGTCTTAAAATTAAATAATACTGAACATATTAACATAATGATGTGATTTAGGACTGTTCAGATAAACAGTGATTTTATTTTACTGATAAAATTGTATTGGGGTGCACAAAAGTAGTACTTAAATTTTCAATCATTAGGGTCCTGTTGAGTTTAGATGGTCACATAAATGGCCACTGAGGGCCGGATTTGGCCCCCAGGCCTTGAGTTTGACACGTGTGCTCTAAATGATGTGGACATGTAGAGGTAACGGTATTTACTTGATCGCCTCTAGGTTTTGATCGTAGAACATTGAGGAAAAGCTGGCTGTTTAAAAATGTGTGGATGTTGAGATAATGTGGATAATGGGGCTATAGACCATTTTTTAAACTTCAGCAGTGAGAGATGAAATTTTACAATAAAAGAAGAGTTATATGGTCATGCTTCTTAGCACCCGAGGTGGGACCAAGTCATGGTTTTACAAGCCTCAGTTTCCAGTTATTATCCACAAGTTTCAGTTAAGTTTCAAGTCTAAAACTTATTTCGAGTCATATTTTTAAAACAACGTTGCAATTATATGTTCAACGTAAATTCAATGTGTTCTATTTTAAAATTTGTATTATCTCAATACCTGATGAAAGAAGTGCAACTGAATTTAGAAGAGTTTTTAAAAAGTAGTTCCGCACCTCTACGTTGCACAATTTAATCAAACTTAGCAATTAAAAAGAATAGGGACGCACCAATATCAATTTCGTTATCGGCCTCGATAACGTCTAATTTACATGTATCTTATCGGTTAAAGTTAACCGATACCATGAACCAATACTTCAAATGTGGTTAATCTGCAATAAATAAATAAAAAGTTGACTTTTCACTTTAAATTTTAGTTATATGGTGATTTTATATTTTACATCTGTTAATTTTTCTTAGTTATGTTTACTTAATAAAGTCTGGTGCCTTTAGTCTCTTCAAGAAAAGTATAAGGTGGAAGGTATAAAGTTGATTAATTCAGCAATAGTATCAAATCGGTATCAGGTATCAACAAAAAGTCCATATAAAGATTGTATAAAAGTCGGATAGGTGCACCACTAAAAAAATTGTCGACGTTAAAACTATAATTTCACAGATTCACAGTTAAGGATTAAAGACATTTTACAAAAGAGTATGGGAAATTAATTTTCAAGATGACATTTAGATTTTTAAGAGTCACATCTATTAACTTAAGAACATAGGGATGAAATGTTTTCCGGCCCTCACAAAGAGTTTGTAGTTGAAAATCTAAAATTCTGACTTCCGAGTGGGACATATTAAGTGGAACGCCCCCTAAAGTCAGACACTCCAAATATCGAAGATTTATTTTTTTGCTTTATGCTACAGTGGGAAAATGTCTATTTTACAAGACACACTTGAAATAACTTGTCTAAAAGAAACGTTACATGAAGAGCTTGCAACTCTAAACTTAAAACAAAAGAAGTATTTGCTAGTATGGAAAGTACATCTTAAAACGATATTTGTAAGAGGTACTACAAACATGGCTACCTGGGACTCGCCGTATTGGAATCCCGATTTATGGTGCGTTCTATTTACCTCGGAAGTCGGGAACTCTGAGCTGGGTTTGATGTCAAGTCTAAGTAAACAGCATTCCAGCAGCTCTGTCAGATGAGTTGGGATTCCAATATGGCGGCGCCCTGGTAGACGTAGTTGTACCTGTTACAAACATTGTTCTAAGCTGTACTTTTCATATACAAGCACCCCTTTTAATTTGTTAAGATTAGAGTCGAAGGCTCTACGTGTAAGATGGATTTTAGATGCATTCCTAGTAGTGTGTCTTTTAAAATAGACATTTTTCCACCACAGCTACTAATGTTTATGTAAGGAGCAGCCATTTTGAAAGTCAGAGCAAAAAATAAATAAATCTCAGACTTTGCGAGTAGTAAGACTGATCTCAGAGGGTGTTACAGTTGATTTTTCCCTGCGTTCCATTTGTACTCGGAACTCGTAAATATGGTATCCTGCTCAGCTATAATACCCTCCTGGTTGGGGAGCATCGATTCCAGTGATGTTTCCAGTGACCCAACATCCTCCATGACCCCAGACGGTAGTGGCTGATGACCGCTTATACTTAGCCAGGTTCTGCTGGAAGTCTCTTCCTCTTAAAGGGGAGTTTTTCCTCTCCACTGTCGCTACATGCTTGCTCAGTGTGAGGCATTACTGTGTTTGGAGTCTGCAATCTGCTGGGATTCCTTAAAAAGAAAACTATTCTGATTGGAATATTTATGTACTTATATTCAAATGGCTTTTTTGTAGAGTGCCTTGGGATGACATCTAGTGTGAATTGGCGATGTACCAAAAAACTGAACTGAATTAAATCTCCAAATAAAAAAATGGTTGCAGAACTGAAACTATTCCTACTAGACTGCAATTCCTAATTATAATCTCATGTATTCATAGAAAAGAAAAAAAATGAGTCTTCTGTATTAATGCAGAAGGAACATTGTCTTTTTTGTGATTGTATTTACACAAGGTCTGACTTCACTGAGCAATTTCCCCGCCCTCTCATGCCAAACGTTATCCTGGTTGGTGGGATCAATTGCAAAGTGAGGAATCCTCTTCCTGAAGTGAGAAATTTTCATTTCAATATCCCAAATTCAAATCCCATTTTTTTTCTTTACATCCTTCCTGAATGTCTCAGGTTGAAATGACATGTTATGAAGCACTGAAGTATGTATGTGTGTGTTTTCAGGATTTGGCATCATGGATCTCAGGCAAGCACGGGTTTGTAGTGTTTACTCTGGGCACCATGGTTTCAGACCTGCCTGAAGAAATCACTTTTACCTTCCTGGAAGCCTTCAGACAGATTCCACAGAAGGTACACGGACACCTTTTCACATTTTGTCACATTGCCATGTCATTGACAAAAAACAGGAAGGAGTGCATGACTGTGAAGTTGAAGGAAAAAGTGGTTTTCAAAACTGTTTTACAAACAAAAACTGAACTTGTTAGCCAACAATGGCATGGAGCTAAATACAACCTGGAAGACAACTCTTTCAGTGAAAAATCCTCACTTTCTAGCAGGACAACAGTCCTAAACTTCACATTGACTGCTTCAGTTTGAAGTATATTCATGGACCAGCTTAGCCTAATTAAAAGTTGTTGGCAAGTTTTGAAAAGTAGTGGTCTAAAATACCCTGAAGTCACTCTGATTAACCCTGCTGCCCAAGACATACCCCCAAAGACAGTACGGCAAAATTCTCAGTTCGGTACACACTATGGTTCAATTTCACCGTTCAGTTCAATTTCTGTACAATCAAGAAACAAAGTGAAAAAAAATTAGATTTTTGTTTGACATTTAAAGAGCAGGTTGCACGTTAATGCTTTCTGGCTGATGTTTTGGTCACTTTCTAATGCAGGCGGTGCTGTCATTCTAGTAGTAGCATGAGACAGACTCTACAAACCCAAATAAGTGTTTCAGGTAGTGCAGCTAATCCAGGATGGCTAGTCAATGTGAGCTGCGGCAAGGTTTGCTGTGTGTCAGCGTAGTGTCTAGAGTATGGAGGCACTACCAGGAGACAGGATAGTACATCAGGAGATGTGGAGGAGACTGTAGGAGGGCAACAACCCAGCAGCAGGACCACTACCTCCATTTCTGTGCAAAGAGGAACAGGAGGAGCACTGCCGGAGCCCTGCAAAGTGACCTCCTCCAGCAGGCCACGAATGTGCACGTGTCTGCTCAGATGGCCAGAAACAGACTCCATAAGGTTGGTATCTGGGCCTGACGTCCAGAGATGTGCTTACAGCCCAACACCATGCAGGACGTTCGGCATTTGCCGGAGAACTTCAAGATTGGCAAATTTGCCACTGGCGCCCTGCACTTTTAACAGATGAAAGCAGGTTCACACTGGGCATTTGACAGAGTCTGAAAAACTTGATGCCGCCTGCAACATCCTCCAGCATGACCAGTTTGGCAGTGGGTCAGTAATGGTGTGAGGTGGACTTTCTTTTTGTCCGGGGGTAGCCTGCCTGCCATAAGGTACCGAGATGAGATCATCAGACCCTTTGTGAGCCAATATGCTAGTGCGATTGGTCCTGGGTTCCTCCTAAGTAGGACAATATTAGACCTCACTGGAAGACAAAGCCATTAACGCTCATGGACTGGGCCGCCCGTTCCCCAGACCTGAATCCAGACCTGAGCACATATGGCACATCATAAAAGGGTACTCATACTTACATTATTTAGGCTTTTATGAGAAGTTTTTTCCTCCGCCAAACCAGACATGACGACCCACCAGCTCCATCAATAGAAAATTACAGATTTGAATGTCGACTCTAACACAGAAAAAACTTTAAAAGTTTAAGAGCGCACATATGATGGAGCAATGAACCTCCTGGAGAGAATTAATGCCTAAAACCTTGCTAGGCGAAGCTGATGTTATTACACTGGATGCAGTGAGCTTACTTTCTTTTACAGCCCACATATCATGCTGCTTCTAATCTTTGATATCATTCTTTGAACAAAGTTGGTGATTAGCAGATGTTAGACAGCAAGACTTACAGTGCAACGATCCCGTCTGCGTAGAGCTGATGGATCCGCGATCGTGTCTCCCGCTGCTGCAGGTCCAGAAGCAGCCGCTGATAGTGGTCCGATACACATGATCTTTGCTTCCTATCATATTGCTGGGATGGTAATCCTTTGGTGTGAAGTGAGCGCCAATAACAACCCCGTTTTTATAGCTGAAGACTGAGTGATGTCTTGTCAGCTGCTCAAAATGCACTTAGGCATGGAAGATAGTGCTTAAGTGATAAGTTTTTTTTTAAAACTGTGCACTAGATGCCCTGACAGGCTGGTGATTGTACAGCCTCCACAAACACAATAATCGACCATTTTTAAGAAAATTGAACATAATCGAAAAGTAGTGAACACACTGACATTGATGACACAAGCTAAGCACAACCACCGACGCTGACCAAAGTGCATACCCTGTTACCATGACGTGCCATTCTGTAACACTGAACAGCTGATGTGTTCTCAAATGAAGGGGGGCTTTCACATTAGAAGTGGGCACCACGCAGTTATGCTTCCGTGTAGACACTCATGCGTGTGTGTGACATTCAAATACAAACACCTCTAATTGCAAAATTCATACCACACTTTTTAGTTTTTGATAAAGACTTTTTTTGGGGGGATTATGTATAATTTTCCTTCCATTTCCAAATTCTGGGCTACTTTATGTAAAAAAAAAAAAAAAATTTGCAAAAAATAAGCTGTTGTGAATAAATTTGCAGGACATGTCGTATAAACTGAAGATTTCCAGCAACGAACTAAAACTTTTATGAACTTTTTTGGTAGGTCATATGGAGGTACACCGGCAAGGTTCCAGACAGGACCCCCGACAATGTGAAGATGATGAAATGGGTGCCTCAGAATGACCTGTTAGGTAGTGTTGAATTAAATAATTATCAAAATTAATTCAGTGCATGTTCAAGCAGAGACAAAATGGAGCCAATTTCCAGTTCTTAACATTTATTTTGAACAGATTAACAAATTGCAGTTTTACAGAGAAAGATGCCCTAGTTTCTCTGGGCCAGACAATATTTCTGACAATTGAATGATCTTCATTTCACAACTTTATAGACACCGGGCCTCGCCAGGACTCTAGGCGTTTCTTCTCCCTCCAATCAGAACATTTCCATACAGTGTCTTAACCATTATTGGCTGTCAGAGAATTATACAGTCATAAGATGAGCATTCTGAGTTCTTGGTCAAAAGTTCATTCTGAGAATTATGGTTTTATGGCAACACTCCCAGCTTCATGGCCTCCATCCTTATCTATACAGACATCCTGTTTTTACAGCCTGCAATAAAACTTACCCAAGAGTTTTATGACTTAAAAGCTTATCCCAATAACAAATACTGACAGACAATATATTTTTTACAACCATGCAAACTATATCAAACAAACTTTTACCTTCTGAATAATAGAAGTTTAAAACATATGTAGAATAATACCACAACTCCCTCTTTTCAATCTTTTTTTTGAAAATAGATTGATATCTTCTCTGTACTCTCCTTCAGGGTTAGTGTTTAGAACTTAAGATTAAAACCTGTAAAGCATTTTGAGAATGCAAAAAATCAAATCCAAGAAATTTCATCAGTTTAAAACATGAAGTCTTTCATATGATACCACAACAAGACTTCCAGATTAAAATTCAAAACACAAACTGTTAAAGTACCTTTAACCTTAACTCCCATTAAAAAAATGTAAATCTGTTAATTATAAATTCACCCTCTTTTGGCATTAACCAAAAAATTTATTTTAACAATTCCCACAAACTAAATTCAAAACCCAAAAATGTATAAGAATGTCTTACATGTGAAGAGATAATTAAATCTGACTTGATACATGTTAATACTTGTGGAAGAAGCTTAGAAAATCCATGAACAAATACATTCTTACTATGTTATATTCTGAAATAAATCAAACTTAAAGTGTTAAGAAACCTGTGAAATAGAAGGTATTTATAACCCTTTAAAATGTAATCCTCGAGTCTATTTAGTCTTTCCTTTCCCTAATTCTGCTCAGCTATTCTATCTTTCTATCTAGTAGACCCTCTTTTTTTATTAATGCAAACCTTAATACAACCTTAAAGACAACTGGAAATTAAGAAATAAAATTAACTGATTAAAATTCTTTAAGAGTTAAACAACCTGTAAAATGCAAGAAAATGATTAATAAATGTTCAGTCTTTATATTTGTATTCTGTAGTCTTCTTTCTTCTCTCTCGTGGTTAACCCCCCAATGGTGGCACCTGGCAGCTGTACAGAGCTGATCAATGTTCCAGTTTTACTCCCATATATGCAGATAACCACTCTCTGAAATGCCAATTACTTCATTAATTGAGCATTTCCCCCAATATACACAAATGCACAGCTGGTCCCTCTTCCAATAGCTTACCCCACCGATGTGGGGTGGTCAAAACCTGCTGTGAAGCTGATTGATGAGTTGTGATCTTCTTCTGTATATCCCTCTTTGAGATGGCAATTTCAATTTGCCCATCTCATTCATTGGCACATAGATCACACTGGATGATTAATATCAACACCCAAACAACCTTCTGGGTGAGTTAGGCCCCGCCGCCTGTGGCTTCAGCTGCCGCTTCAGCTTTGTCAAAACCTTCTTGACCCTCTTTAGGTAGATTCCTGCTGATCCTCGACCAGGTTCGTCGTTGGCGTGGAGCTGCACTTTGGACCCCTTCAGCAGCTGTAGTCAGCTGTGACCAGAGGAGACTGTGTGCTCCTCACGTGCTGCTGAATCCTGGGGGCATAAGCTTGTAAACATCTAAAAATCACTCCTTTTCAATCTAATCCAACTGTATTGTGCTGAGAAATTATTTCACCCATCTAATTAAAAAGTAATCCCTGGGGAAAGAGCAAATCCATCTTATTTTGGTGCAACACCGTTATTATTCCTGAAAACTAAACCAAAACACCTCCCTCAGTAATGGATTTAAAAACAAGAGCAGGCTCAAAAGGTTACTTTTTGTCTACAGTTCAACTGATTACTATCCATTTGCTTGTTCACCCAAATTGATTCTTTTATTTACTTATTCTATTTATCAAGTTTACGACACTTATGTCTGTTTTACTATGCCTCCTTTTAAATGTTATCGATTATTTTATTATCCATTTCAACTTTTTAATTATCTTAAACCGTTAAGCACTTTGATTCATTCTTTCTGTTAGAAATCAAATAAAATTCTGACTTACGTTTGATTTAGCTGTTCCATTACAATATATCCTTTCTTAAATTTAGTACATCCCTGTGGATGAAACGTAAAAATAAGAAAAAAATTTTCTCTCACCAGCCAGCAACCCCCTGCTATCGGCCCAGTTTTTCCTTCCAAATTTTGTTCCCGGTAAATGGTGGTATTTTACCTGGAGATAATCCTGGGGAAGGCCCGGGGTTTCAGAGTTCGAGGAACCTCGGCCACCTTCGATCAGACAAACAGAAACTCTTGTGGTTAGTTCAGCAACATTGACATTGAATCAGCAGTCTTTGATCATCACTTCTTCAGCAGAAACTGTCCATTTCACGCCAGCCAAGTGGATTCACACATATTGTCCTTGAAAGTTCAGCTCAGCATGAGTAAACGTGCTCCCCCCTAGGGTGTCCTCCAGTTCACCCCTGAAAATATACAGTCACTGGTGCCCCCCTTGTTTTGGGAGCAGAGCACAAGAGAGACGAACTTCTGCGCTGGTGTATAGATCTTTCTTTCTTTGGCAGTTATGGCGGGCGCCTGGCACTATCCGTCATCAGCCCACGAACCCCCACCCATCTTATCTCCCCAGGAACATAAATTACATCTCAAGAATGTTATCTGAGGGGTCTCTGTTGCGGGATGGGAAAAAGAGAAAAAATATATAATTAGAGGAAGAAAAAGACAGACAGAGAGTCGATCCTCTCAGCCTTTTCAAATCAAGTTTTATTTAAACTTTTTATTTTCATATTCATTAGTCTCCTTCCTCGAATGCTGAATTTAAATATCTTCCACACTCAGACTGCCTATGTGGGCTCTATTTTAATTTTACTTTAATCAGTTATACTAGTAATAATTTCTTCAGTATTAATTCTGGTAAAAATATACTAATTAATTGGTTTGCTCTCTCCAACAGGAATGATAATTAATCCTTATATGTCTAATTAAACTGTTGTTCTAATTCTTCCCCTGCTTATTTTAATTAATGCTTCCTTCATTTTTTCATCCAATTTATATTCTATACTTTATCAATGCAATGCCTTTCTCTATTTTGTCAATTTGATAAATGTCTCTTCCATCTCATGTGTAAATTAAATATTTATAAAGATTGACCATTGCAATATTTTATCAACACACTTAATTCTTAGAAAAATAAAATTAAATTCAAAAGAAACAAACAAAAAGGCTGGATTTTTCTGTTAGATATTGCTAAAGCACCACTAAAACATTGCAATAACAAAAATAAAGTCAATAACCATCTGCAAATGTTCTATCCTCTTTTTTTTTCTGTCCCTATTATAAACAGTCTCTATGGAAAAGTGGCTCTCCTGGTTCCGCTTCACTGAAATTGAGACGAATAGCTCATATTGAACTAAACCCCTTTGAAATTCAGACTTCACACCACTTTTCCCAGACTCTGTCCCTTCAATCAATTAATAATTTCTGCTAATATCAGTATGCTACTTATAGTGAGATAAAGATGTCCAACTAGGTTCCCCTCCAATTATAACTGTTTTCGGTGTTATCAAGGTTACCTGTGAAGCTCCTCCCATCTGAGCAATTACCAATAACGATCCAGTCTCCAAACTCCCCATCACTTAAGTGTACTGGATCTCTATCAAGCTGGCTCAGACAAAAAATATCAAAATTAAAAACATCAAATGTTTAAAACAAAATCAGAGAACAGTACTGACTGATAAACACAACATAGTTTACAAAAACAGTCTTCAGTTTGCTATACTTCAAATTCTATCCATATTTCTGAAGAAAAATCCAAGATTTAAATCACTGACAAAACAGCTGCCCTATAAATATTTCTGTGGGACTTTAAAACCGTAGTGCAAAACAGGCACATCTCATTCCCTGATCAAATTGATGTGAAAGCAGCCAGGTGGTTGCTTATTGTTAGAAATTGCCAAACCTAAAGTACTTGTTTTTTTTTTTTAACACAATCCAATATTGATTCAAAGTACTTCTGCTTATATGATTCCTCTTTAAACAAACACAAAAAGCCAACTCCCCAAATAGTGATTGTAAATAATGAAAACATTTCATACTTCAAAAACATTTGTCAGATTCTGTGAAGTGAATCGAACATAGTCAAACTGATTTTTGCAACTAAAACTCCTCTTAAATTTTTGTACGATACATAGTAGTCTAATTCCCCTTAGCAGTAGAACAAAAAAACAAAAAATTCAATACAAGAGGTTCAAGAGATAAGATTTCTCTAAACACAAACTAGTAGCAAAAACAAAAACTAGCATTTTTCAGTATCCCAATTATCCTCTCAGGCTTCTTTTTTCCTTTTCTCCAATGACAAACACCAAATTGAATTGAAGCTTCTAGAAATGTCAAATAAATTACCACTGAATCATGTTTCTTTAATCCAGCTTCTCAAATTAACATTTTTCCAAAGTTCTAATTAATAAGCAGACGAGTTCAGAAATAAGGGTCAGAAAACCAAGTCGTAACCAAATTAAATCTAAAGGCATGAGAGAGAAAATAAAAAATAAATATAAGAAAAAGGGAAAATCAACAACAGCTAAATAATTTTTGTCAGTTTCTAGAGTCCCAATAATCAAATGATTCTATTATGCCATCTATCTGAATGATCAGCATCAAATACGACTTGCTAACATTCAATAAATAAATTGAATGTTAACAAATTTGGTGTAGAAAGAAACTAAAACCAATTCTTATTTGTCAAAACAAAATGTGTATTCAAATATATGGTAAAGATTATTTCAATGTAGCTGGTCCAATCACATTTTGCTTCTACACGATCAGAATAAATAAATTTAGAATTTACTTCTTACTTCCAAATTAAACCATCATTTCGATCACTGCGATATTCATTACTTTCAATCCTTGGACCAATTCAAATTTATCCCCAGCCTGTTTAAAAACAAACTGATTCCTTAAAGATGACTCTGTGTTTTAATGTTTTCTTTTTTTTTCTTCTTCAAACTCAAACATTCAAATCCCACTAGTTTAGAGAATATCACTATGATAAGTGTTGTTTTGCATGGTAAAAACATTCAATTTTTAACGGAATTGTAATATGCTGGGTTACTCCTTGAGCCCCAGTTGAAATTTGATAAATGCAATAAGCCTTTAGTGTCCACAAAAATCATTAAGAATGTTTAATCGTTTAAATAATTTAACATCA
Organism: Apricaphanius iberus; assembly: GCA_028564705.1. NCBI lineage: Eukaryota > Metazoa > Chordata > Actinopteri > Cyprinodontiformes > Aphaniidae > Apricaphanius > Apricaphanius iberus. Next base: position 5,320,465 of record JAPXFQ010001905.1, read on the forward strand.
GTCTCCTTTAGATCATTTATTCAGAGACTAAGCTATATTTCTAAAGTCTATAGAGCCATCAGAAATAAGCCAAACATAATTTTAGCATAAATGATACTTATTTAAATCACAGAAAGAATTCATTCTCTGTACCATTCAACACGGTGCTTAAAAAAATAATTTAGACCAGTTTGTTGCTTTCCAATTAACACCGTTTGCTTTTCGTTAAATTCTTATAATTACTACTTATAGCTTTATCTTTATTTAGGCCAACTTAATCAACTCCTGCTTAGATCAATCAAAAAAGCAAAAAATCCACCTACTTAAAGATTCAAAAAATGCAACTTTTATTTTGACTATACACTCCCCTCTTTTTAATTTTAATGATGAAATCAAAAATTAAAACTTCACCAAGTCAGAATCGACTCATGAGTAACTGTTCTTAGCCATTTGCGTTTAATTATAACATGCATAATTGCTCTCCTCATGTAATCAATTGAGCCTTCTCAGGCAAAAGCAGGTAACCAAATTCAGCATGTACTTCTTAATCTTTAATCTCCGTACCGGAATAGTTCAGACAAATGTGAAACACCTTAAATTGCCCTTCGTAGAAAATGTGCTAAAACATTGCCTACGTGAGTAGCAAACAAAAGTTATCTGAACAGTTATCTTGAGGCCGTTTCACATCCTAATTAACCAGAAAAAGTTAACAAAAATCCAAGTAAGTTTAAGACTTAACAAGGCAATCGTCTGCAGGAGTCTGTAATCACTTTCTATCCAAAATCAACTTTTAGCTTGCAACACATAGAACATGCAGTTAGTTTCAACCACAAAACACATTGACACACAGAAGCAACCACCGCTAGCTTAGCAGCAGCCACAGCCACGTACTACCGTTAGCTTTCTTTGTGAAACGAAACGTAAAACAGTACATACGTACGGCGAAAACACTCCAGAAAATCGCAACACACACTTTAGAAGATGACTCACCGCAATACCAGGACTTTATCTGCACAATTTATACCACCTTACCAAACTTTAATTCGGCACGTACAAAACAAATCTCCTGTTCTTCCCAAGCGGACTGAAACAAATGTTTCCTAACAGCCGTTCCGCACAGAAAACACCGAACCTACAACGTCCGTTACAGCCCAAAACCATTAACAAAAAACAAAACATTATAAGCGGTGATTTTTCGACATTAGTACATTATTTTATCGCGGAGGTTTACGCCAATCTGTTACAATTTGTCGTAGTCTGCTTTGAGAAATTTCCCGGCGCCGGCCTCCAGAAAACCACTCAAAAGACTTGAACAGATGGCAGAAAACCGCCTATTACCACTAATTTATTTATCAAAACATATAGTCAAAGCTGTCGTATGTTAGCCGTGCTATCAAGCAAAAACTCACACAGAATTAGCTCTGCCATGTCACCACCTAGCTTGGTGTCCGCTCTGATGGCCTGTTGTAAATGTTCACAACTAATTCTTATAGATTTTTAATGTCAGTTATCCATCATATTCAGTTATATATTCATTTATCTATTTTAATTTATTTATTATACTCGAGTTTATTATTTATACTATAACATTTTAACACAAACGCAACATCACCAGCACGTCTCGCAAAGCGCCTGCGTAAAAAACATCTCACACACACATACAGACACAATTTTTTTACAAGCAGAAATCAAAACACTAACCTCATCGGACCTCACCAAAAATGCCGGACCATTTCCCATCCCAATTGGCGGTGCTCACTCGCGCGTTTGGGGAACGCCGGCTTCATCAAGGTAATCCGTACATATTACGGAGGGCACACAGGCTCTCCGCAAAGTTTTCCGCTTGCCAGCCCTGAAGAATCTTACGAAAGCGTCCTTTCGTAATTGAGATTGCCACTTCTCAAGCCCCGATCCGCACTTTGGTTCCGATTTTGAGTCGTTGAAGGGACCTTCACCCGGTCCGTCTGCTCCATTGTCCCCCTGGGCGCGCAGAGTAACAAACTCCATCTCCCAGCAGGCACCGGTGTTTCTCTGCGGAGCGCAAAGCAGGTCGCAATCATGCTCAGAACAGAGACACAGACAATGGAGCCGCTTCAACCACGGGCTTGCAACAGTTAATCTGCTCAAAACAAAAAAACATATTTAACTTGCATGACAACATTACCCAATGTTAGATTAACCAATCAACAGAATTAAAAAAACCACGCAACCCTGCGCAAATTGTCAATAGAGCAAATGGATGTCCGTTAATAAACTTAAAAAATAACTGGATCCTGGTCCAAAACTCTGCACACGGTCGAGGTCACCATTTGTTGAATTAAATAATTATCAAAATTAATTCAGTGCATGTTCAAGCAGAGACAAAATGGAGCCAATTTCCAGTTCTTAACATTTATTTTGAACAGATTAACAAATTGCAGTTTTACAGAGAAAGATGCCCTAGTTTCTCTGGGCCAGACAATATTTCTGACAATTGAATGATCTTCATTTCACAACTTTATAGACACCGGGCCTCGCCAGGACTCTAAGCGTTTCTTCTCCCTCCAATCAGAACATTTCCATACAGTGTCTTAACCATTATTGGCTGTCAGAGAATTATACAGTCATAAGATGAGCATTCTGAGTTCTTGGTCAAAAGTTCATTCTGAGAATTATGGTTTTATGGCAACACTCCCAGCTTCATGGCCTCCATCCTTATCTATACAGACATCCTGTTTTTACAGCCTGCAATAAAACTTACCCAAGAGTTTTATGACTTAAAAGCTTATCCCAATAACAAATACTGACAGACAATATATTTTTTACAACCATGCAAATTATATCAAACAAACTTTTACCTTCTGAATAATAGAAGTTTAAAACATATGTAGAATAATACCACAGTAGCTACAATGCATCTACCGGAAAAGATGACGCATCACAGTTCAGACATCTAAAATATATTTTTTCATCATCTATTTCTGATTAGCTCATCCTGGAGTTCGAGCTTTCATCACTCACGTCGGCTCACACGGGATGTATGAAGGTTTGTGTCACGCCGTTCCCATGCTGATGGTACCACTGACTGCAGAGCAGCCCGACAACGCTCAGAAGATAGCAAGCAGAGGAGCTGGACTGGTGCTGGATATCACCTCCATCACCACAGAAACCCTTCTGCAGGGACTGAACGAGGTCATCCATAACCCCAGGTAAGAGGCTGGACAGCTGAGCAGTCCTCGCCTCGGCTTTTTGTTTCAGAATGTAAATTGGATCCACTTCAGTTCAACCTTTTCTTTCCGTGTGTGTTTAGGTACAAAGAGAACGTCAGGAAGCTTTCAGCTCTTCACAACGACCGCCTGATTGACCCTCTGGATCTGTCGGTGTACTGGACAGAATATGTGATGAAACATAAAGGAGCAAAGCACCTCAGACCTGGTTTCCATGAGCTTTACTGGTTTCAGTACTACTGCCTGGACGTTATTGCGCTACTAGCTACCATGCTGCTACTATTTGTAACACTGACTTTTAAATGTCTGAAGCTATGCCTCAAGAAAGTGAGCGGGAAGAGGAAGCAAGACTAGGAGGATCAGGGAATTCTCCGTTCCCACCCTCAATGTTCTGCAAAGGGAGGTTTATATGCCAACTTTAAACACCATTAAGAATAAAACAGATCCATGAGGTGATCAAAAGAAGATTTATTAAACTGAAAATACAGAATATCATAAGATGAAGTTACATATGAGGCAGGCTCCATGGAGGAGACTCAGTGGCCTCCTTTCTTTGGAGGAAACATGGTGTACTCTATCGCCAGAGCAACGGTGAACGCAGCGAAGCCCCATTTAAATCCTCTGAGCAGAACCTCTGATAGAGTCACCGCTCGGGCGAAGCCGCCTGAATACCTCCAGGCCTCGTTGCTGCAGGCAGACGGAGAAGAGAAAAGACAAGAGCGTCAGCTATAATCTTGGATCCAAACACACCCCTGTCTAAATGCAGCAGAGAAATCTGTCTTTGATGAATTGTTTGGAAACTTTTTTAAATATATAATAATGTGACAAATTCTTGAAAAATTCAAATGGAATTAAATCTATTAAAAAGAGATATAATTACAAAGCTGCAACATGATTGCAAAAGATAGAGCCGAGCTACCGCTGATAGGTTTAGCTGAAGAACTCAACAAAGTGTGGACTCGAGGCCTAATAAAACAATACATTTAAATCAAATGAGCAAAACTCTGGTACGTTCTGCAAGAACAGCTGACCTTCATCTCTTTTTGATCAGCTTTAATATAGTCGGAGGCAGGTGTGAGTGTAAGGCCTCTAACTGCTGTAACTAAATCAAAATTTATCTTACAATATTAATTCAAAATGGTAGCGGGCTGCCGCAGCTTTTTTCCCCCATATTTGTTCCTGTAACTTGACAAACTCATCTAATTTTACATGTGGGCAAAAAGACCGACCGTGCCCATGGGTCTCTGAGGCCCCTGGCCGCCAGTCTCTGCTGCGTGAACTCCAGCAGGGTTCCTTCCACCTTCCACTGTCGCCAGTCCGGCATGGACAGCTTGCTGTGGCCGTGATCCCCTCCCATGCTGAAAACAAAAGAAACCACAGAAAACATTTTATGTTTCTCAAACCTTATCTTGTTTATGCTTGTAATTGTCTGTGTTCAGCTATCATGAAATAAATGATATTTGCTGGTATAAAAGTGGTGAAAAAGAAAAAATGGTTTTAAGATTAAGGCATTTCCTCGAGACGGAAAAAAAACCTACAGAAAAGAGAGCATAAATCACTCTGAAGATTAAAATACAAAAAGACATTTACAATAGGAAAATAAGCAAGACAATAATTAGAATAAAAATTAAAAACAAGCAATTAAAAAGCAATAATAGAATCAGTTACTCATAGGCGATTCTAAATAGGGAAGTTTAAATTTTAGATTTAAAAGAGTTCAGTGTCTCTGTAGTTTTGTATTCTCCCGGCAGTGTGTTCCAGATATGAGGAGCACAGAAACTAAAAGCTACTTCTCCATGTTTGGTTTTGGTTCTAGGGACAGTCAGTAAACTAGAGCTGGAGGACCTGAGGGATCTGGATGGTTTGTACCACGATAGAAGATCTCTAATGTACTCTGGTGCTAACCCATTTAATGATCTATAAACTAATAAAAGTACTTTGAAGTCTATTCTCTGAGCTACAGGGAGCCAGTGTAAGGACTTTAGAACTGGAGTGATGTGCTCTACTTTCATGGTTCTAGTGAGAACACGAGCAGCAGCGTTCTGGATCAGCTGCAGCTGTCTAATTTATTTTTTAGGTAGACTTGTGAAGATACTGTTACAGCATCAAGGCAGCTAGAGAAAAACGCATGGATGAGTTTTTCTAGGTCTCCTTGTGTCATCAGTCCTTTAATACTAGAAATGTTCCTCAGGTGATAGAAAGCTGACCTTATTACTGCCTTCATGTGACCTTGGAGGTTCAGGTCATAGTTCATAATTACACCAAGATTTCTGGCCTGGTTGGTACTTTCTAGTTAGAGCGGTTTACTGATATTTAATCAATCTTTAATCGAAAAATAAATACTGCAAACAAGAAAACCTCACAGACATTATTCAAATGCTTAATCATCTCCATTTGTACCATTCTTTAGCCAGAACTGTAATCTATGACAAAGTTTAAAATCTATGTTAAATAGATGCTAATTAAATTATATTATAGGTGATTATTTTGGAGAAATAGGATTCAAAATAAGGGTAAAAAGATCCTGAAAGGCCCTTGTTTGACTTTTTTCCAGTCTTTTTAGTTTTTAGGAGCGAATGTATGACACAAATAAAGTTCTTCTTACCCCTATTCTAACCCCAAAGCCCCTGAAGGTTGTGACTGTGTAAAACATTCTGCAAGCATTCATTTATATATCAGCACATTGTTTTGTTGTGGAGAGGCCGTGCTCGCAGGTCAGGGCTGGCTGATGGGCTAAAAACAGCAGATTTAACTCAAAGTGAACTCAAAGCCGGAACAATAAAAAGTAAGGAAGCACAGCATGAGGGCACAATGCATCGCAGATATTGCTAAAAGCGAGAGTAACAACACAACTTTGTTATGTTCTGGTTTTACTGTCAGGGTAGAGCTGTAAATAATATTGATATCTTGAATGGTTTAAAATAGACGATCTTAATGAAGATACAGGAGGAACCGTAACTTTATTTTACCATCCCAGAAAGATATAAAGGTATACTGCAAACTTGCACATTTACATATATGTTTTCTTTTGACAAATCTCTCTCATTAGATGACATACAAGCAGAACAAAACATATTTCTGAAGGCACTCGGTGTTTCTCCGTTAGTACGCTAGCTTGAGCCGTCGACTGAATCCAAAATTAAGACAACTTTCGCTCTTAGATCTGTTTTAACTCATAGCTTCGCTTGAGGGTCTAATGTGTGACCAAAGCCCGGGATATGGAAACAAAAATCTGGGTAAACTGAGAGGGTTTAAAAACGACAAATCTGTTTACCTGAACGGTTTGTTGTGACCTCTGCAGCTGAAGTGAAGTCTACGACAATTGGTAACACTTGACGGCAGAAGTACGGTGAGTTGTTGGGGACGAAACACATTTTCGCAAAGCGCGAGCATGACCGTACATGGGACATTTGCTGGAATGATAAATAACTGGCTTAAAAAAAAGTACATTTTATTTTCATCAGAGCATATTTAACTGAATATTTCTCTGTTTTTCTGGCTACTGGCGTGGTTTCTTAATAGTAAATACTGACATATTTACTTTATGACAGGGGTAATCAAATTTTAGAGGTCCAGTCAGTTAACGTTTCTTGACGCCAAGGTCCAGAAGATCGTAATTTCATACAGTGTGATATATATTTATTTAGCTTATTCCTTTTATTCATAGATTTGCCTGTCAAATCAATTAAATTCTGCCTAATTCAAATACTTTTTGAAAACATTTATTGTCACGTAACAACGTGCTAAACATATGACTTCTTATGTAATATTCTCTCATTTAATGAATAACAGACGGTGTCAGTAGGAAAATAACACATGACAACTGTCCGTGTTCACAAATTATTAACTTCTGGAAACCATAAAAGGAGGAAAGGCTTGATTTTCTTTTTTCATGTGTACTATCTGAAACCATTTCAAAGAATTTAAATCTCAAGACAGTTTAAAGCTGAACATTTTTAGGGTTTTATTTGTTTTTTACTCGGACAGAAAAGTGAGTCACTTCTCCTCCCAGAACATTAAACCCAGGCTTGAATGGAGTCAGAGCTTTTCTAATGCATGTGTGGAGCTTATTGGTCAGTTTGGAAAATTATTTGGTTTTTGGGGTTGTTGTCCTGCAGCAGAATAAAAATTACACCTCCTTATAGCATTACATGATGGATAAGTATCTCCCTGCATTTTCCAGTATTGACAACACCACTAACCCTGACCAAATCTCCAACTTCATTTAACGAAATGTAGCCACAGACATTCATAGACCATCCACCATGCTCCACTGTTGCCTGCAGACACTCATTATTGTGTCACTCTCCAGCCCTTCAATGAACAAACTATCTTCTACTACAGCCAAATATTTACAGCTGCTATTTTTCTGCAACCCAGTTCCTGTGTTTCAGTGCATAATTGAGTCCAGGGGGTGGCATAGGCCACTCCAGGTGCACAACCCCTGTGGTGTTCTGAATGAGGTCATAAGCTTGTTTTTTCATATGAAGGTTTATTAATGTTACAAGTTTGACATTTGATGGATAAAATATTTTTGGTGTCCTCGAGCCAACTGTGTATAATGTTATAATGTTCTGCAATGTTATGAGAGCATCATAATGTTATACTCTGCTTGCTGCATAAATATAAACATTCACAAGGAATGGGGGGGTTTGGTATCTCTAGCTGAAGTCAGCTCTCATGAAACAGTTGCGGTCTGCATGGTTTCGAAAATATGTTGCAGAAACCTGGCAGACTCATAAGGCGGGGGGTGCCTGAGGGTGAGACTTGGCCCGTCTCATCCTTCACGCGCTCCTGTGTCTATAATTGGAGGGAGAGCTGTCCAGCTGGGGGGAGTCTGCCGCGGGATTTTGCGTTAAGTTTCAGGTCTACCAGAGAGGTGACCGGCCCCCCACGCTCAAGTGTCAAAGGTGAGATGCTGTTATAAAACTTAATGCCTGTTTGATGAAGTGCTGCTTTGTTGCTGAAGTATTGCTTTTGCTGCTGCTGCTGAACTGTATTTGTGTGGGGAATAAAAGTCACACATTATTCTAGCACAATCAGCAGCTCTGGTGTGGTTTCTTCCTTTTTATATTGTGTGTGCCGATCCACGACGGTCTTGGGTAAATATTTCACCTAACAACGTTATTAAAAAGGAAATTTGAAATACCACATTTGTGCTGACTGTTGCAAGTTGTCTGATGCTGTAGTTCAATGTTTTAGAATCCATTTAGTTTCAGCAATTGTTTTGCAAAAGGGAAAAATGTCTGTTATTTAAAAACATTTATCAGACAGAAGCCGCGGGACTTAAATTTATTCTTTTACCGCGGATCCTTGCTCAAATTGGTAGCAGTTTGGTTGGTTCTCATCCAGTTTTTAGCCTTCTACACAGCTCTTTATATTTCAGTTAATGACTGTTTCAACCTACTTAATAAAAAAAATTATGAGGTCAAGCTGAAAAAATATGATCGATGGATCCAAACAACAGAAATTGTGAATTTGTGACATTTTCCATACTTTATTCCCATACCCAAGGCCTCAAAAAGACTAAAATTTCAGGTGTTTTACTCTTTTCTTTTAAGTCTCAAATGAAATTGGAAACAGACATAACTACCCATATTTTATTAGTTACATCTTTTTCAATCGGTCAGTGTTTTGCAGTTTTTAAGTCTTCAATCTGTAAAGCACTTGTGGGTTAAGTAAAAAAAAAAGAAAACCACCTAAAGAGACATAATTCAAAGATTTTAAGGCACATTTCAAATCTCAATGTTAATTCTCACTATTCGACAAAAGAAAAATAAATTAATTGTTCCTGCTAATTATATACAAATGTATACACAATTTTCCCAATGAATCACATTCTACATTTATACAGTAGACTCTCATGAAGAAGAAACTGGAGTTCTGCCACAGTGGCTGCACAGCTATAACTCTGTCACACTAAAGGTTTCTTGCTTTACACGTTACAGGATTAATTAAAGCTTGCTTTGCGTCTTGAGCAGTTCCTTCAGAGCATCCAGGTTTTCACCCTGTGGAGCTTCAGCCCATGAACTGTGGTCTGCACACAAAACACACACAAATAATAATCTCCTTATGAATCCCAGCATGCTGTTGAAAACACTGTAAGAAACTCAAAGATCTCCGTGTTGCTGCGGTAACGGCATGCACATACCTGGTATCTCCCACAGGGAGTGGTACAGACTCTGTCCTGCATCCACTTTAAGGGTAGCTCCAGATACGTACGAGGCGCCAGGAGACAGCAAGAAACAGACAGCAGAGGAGATCTGAGAGAAGAAAAGTGGGTTCTAATGGTTTTCATGAAATATTTCTGTAAATCGACTTAGCTCTATTGCAGTATGGATTTTTTTAATAAGCAGAAACATCAGCTATGATACAAATTTGATTGAATGATTGAGTTTTGTGTCTTCAATTAGCAGTTCTAATGGGTTATTTGTGCATTCCAACACAAACTTTGATAAATATCTTTACAGTTGCATTCAAAATAATAGCAGTCTAACATGACTAACCGGATCAGTCACCGTTTATGGTAGACATTACATTATTATATGGCGAGTATTTTACCAGTAGGTGTAGTCGAGTCAGAGAAACCCGAGTCTGTGTAATTAAAGAATTGGTTGAAAGGGGCATTTTGTAAATTGTCCAAAATAATAGCAGTGTGGACATTCATTATGTGAAGAAACGCGTCATTCAGACAACCCTTTTTTTAAGGATGGAGCCAGGTTATGCTGGACCTCCAATTCTCTCTGAAAACCTGAGAAAGATGGTTTATAACCAGACGAACAGTGCACTTTAAGTAAAGAGTCGACTGACGATGGGAAAATGTAGAAAGGGGTGCTGAAAACGACGGGCTGCTAAGCTAAGATGATCTTCAGTGCTTTAAAACGGAAAGCAAAACCAGAAATGTGTGTAAGAAAATGGAAGACGACCGTTCAGATTGGTCGTACGATAGCCTGAATGTCAAAGACTCAGCCAACGATCAGCTCCAGGGAGGTCAGAGACAGTCTGACGTTACCTGTGAGTACCGGGACAATTAGACGTTTGTGTGACGCAGGAACCGCCGCCAAGTCCCATTGTCAAAAAGAAAAAGATGCTGTAAAGAGGAAACAATCAACCAAAGAAAAAGAAAAAAAATCAACTGTAACTAAAGAGAAACGGAGAAACATTTTGTGGATGAAAGTAAGATCGTTTTTTATTTATTGTCAGACGCCCCCTAAACACAAAATTCAAGCGACTCTGAAGGCCGTGAAGCATGGTGGTTAAAGCAACATGACATGGGGCTGTTTCCCTTACTATGGTTTGGGGTCTATTTTTTGCATGCCGGGGATCATGGAACAGTTTGCTTATAGGAAATACTTGAAGAGGTCAATGCTGTCTAAAGCTGAAGAGGAAATGCCCTTAAAATGGACAAGAATCCCAAACACCAATAATCGAGTAGCAACTCCTATACAACAATGCGGCAAATTGATCAGATTTTTACTGGCTAACAGCCTCAAGGGGGCACTGTAGCAGCCAAGGTCAAAAGTTATAAAGTTATGGGAAAAGATAATACACTGGAGACAGCACTAGTTTTGATTTTTAACTTTTATTTTGCACGTCATGCACACACCCTTATCATGAAAAAAAAACATATGATGTAGCTTTAAAGGCACAGTGTGTAATTTTTGGCCAGTAGGGGGAAGCACATACCTAAATCATCACGAGCATGCGGTATCTGTGTCTTCGAATAAGAAACTCAACAACAGAGGTCCAACTAATGCTGTTTTCAAACGCTCAATTCCCTAAGAATTATCTATTTACAGCAACATGACGAGCACATCAGTCTCTCTTTCATCACTTGGAACTAGCGAAGAGGTAAAAATGTATTTATGGCAAAACTTTTTTGCATTTTGAGGGGAAATCAATGTTTTAATAGCGGGCGTGTTCCGTGCGCTTTATCCTTTCGGGCTCTTGTAGAAGTAAAGACGTCATCTAATATGGCTTTCCCCTGAAAAGAGGACCCGCTCCTATGTAATTTAAAAATGATTTTTAAAGTCATATTTTACAATATTGCCAATATTTAGCAATTAATGTGCTTTACGTAATTATTATTACATAATATTTTAATGGCTATTTTCAAAGATGTACTGCAAAAACTACACACTGTGACTCTAAAGTTAAGATAATTGAGCTGGTTGTCAGAGAAGGGAAATTTAGCTACTGCACGTATCAATGATTCAAGGTTAGCTTGAGTGGCCATGAGGAAGATGAAGATGGCGACTTAGACTCTTCTGGTAGGCTACAGTAAGTTTTATTTTTTTCTAACCAGTAATTTTACTGTCGTGTTGATGCCGTATTGCCGATTTTGAGAAAGAGTTTGAGAAAATAAAGCATGTCTTAAACTTAAAAAAAGTACTCGGAGACTGCACTTAGGTGGTTTGGCTAGTTGCCATAATTTTAAGAGTATTAAGTAGATATTTCAGTTTGTTATAAAAATTGGAAAACTGCTTTTTTTTAACGAGCCCAATATAATTTTCCTCTGTCATTTTCTGTATATTAATTATAAAATCAATACTTTTTCTTCACGTTTTGACGTGGAGCATATTGTGCAGCGTTCCCAATGAATGGAAATAAAACACATTAGAGGGATTTTGTGCTTTACTCATGTTTTAGGAAACGCTTCTATCATTTTTTTACACAACTTTACCACATAAGCTGTAGTTGTTGACCGCACAAAGCGACGTGTGGTTTTATGAAAAAAATACGAATAAAAGTACACACCTCTTCTGGTACTCCCAGTCTCTTTGCAGGGCTAAATGGGATGGACATCTTGAAGAGATGAGGTCCAAGCTCCTTATAATTCTCCATCGCAGTTTTGGAAAAAATTGTTCCCTTGAACCAAAATCATGCCCACAGTTATTGGATAAAAAAAGAAAGAAGTCAAAGCTGATCAGCTCACAACTTTACATACCGGTGCCACAGCGTTGACTCGGACTCCTGAGGACGCCCACTCGATGGCCAGACTCTTGGTTAGGTTGTCCACTGCTGCCCTCGCCGCTCCTGTGTGCCTGTCAGTGAGAGGAAACAGCAGGAAGTGGGCAGAAGATGTTTTACAGTGTTAGTCGGTTTGTCAGTGAACGCAACTTACGCCATGCCTGGGAAGCCTTTCCACATGTCAGCGATGATGTTAACGATGACTCCTCCATGCTGTTTCATCCAGGCTGTGTAGACTGAGTGAAGGGAGAGGTCATGTGTGTTGCACAAGCATTTATTTGTCTTGTATTTTGCCACATGTTGCCAAAAAACACCAGGCTATTTTATTGGGGTTTCATTTTATCCACGCAGAGGAAAACGAAACACAGGCCGCAAACTTTTTTAGGACAAAATATAGGGCTGGGTATCAATTCGATTCCTATTTTTCAAGAGTTAGACTCAATTAACACAATCCGATCTGATTCAGTGTGATCAAGTTCGATACAGATATGGGTCAGTGCTATTAAAAACCTTTTTTGAGCTGTTATCTTAATTATATGCCTTTAATTTAATGATGTAACAATGGGTAACAGTTTACCATTAAAACACTGTATGAACACTTTCAGAACTAAGCCTTAAAATGGCTGTCTGGATTTTTTATTCCTATTTTAGCTGTAAAGAAAGGGGCAATTTGTGTCAAACAATTAAACAGATTTTTTAAACATGTGAATTGATTCAGAAATGATTTTTCAAAAAAAAAATTTCAACACAGCCCTAAATATCTGATAAGTGAGGCGTGCTTTTGTATTCAGACCCCTTTTACTGCCATACCCAGTTCAACCTGTTGTGCTCAAGCTATCTCTGGAGAGACGAGCTGTAGAGATCCATCCTGACCGGGAAAACCTTTTGTCGGAAACAGATTAAGTCATGTTCCCCAGAAATCTGGCCTTTATGGAAGAGTAGAAATTTAATTTTGAAAGCGATATTCCACCCTCAAGTAAAATTTCCTCAGAGTTAGATAAGTGAGAAAAAAGCATTTTGTAACCAGCCTAGTAAGTTCCCTGATGTGGCAGCAGTCCGTTTGCCAAAAAAAATGTAAGTGAACGGGAACTACTTAGCATGCGATTAGTTCCCATTCACTTACACTGGTTTATGCTAAGCTAAACCAAACAAACTGCTGCCATATCGAGTCAATTACTGGGCTGGTTACAAAATTTGTTTTTTTCTCCCTTATCTGAATCTAGAGAATTATAGCAAAATACATATTTTTACTTAGGTGGGATTTTCCTTTAAAGGTACCATTCAATGTACACAAAACCTGAAAAAACCCACCCGTAACCCTTAAAAGAAACCCCACTATGAAACATGGTGGTGGCAGCATCATAGTGTGGGGGGATGGTTCTCTTCAGCAGGGACAAATAATTCACAAAGTAACATTTCTGATGCTGTAACACTGTTTGTCTTTTTTTCAGTTTATTTAAATGACGTTTACTTTTTTTAAATGCACAAGAACACATGCACATTCTGTACAAATTTCTAAATCTTTTTAATTATTTAAACAGCTTTATATTATCATGCTCTGTTGCATATTACAACCTGGTTATGCCACTTTATCTGTATTTTTTATCTTTAATTGCACAGTACTCTGTTTTTGTAACCATGTTCATAACGTACATATTTTTCTATTCTTTCCTATTCTAAGCAGATAAGAGTTTCTCTAATATTCTTCCTCCACTTTATACATAAAACCCAAATAAAAAAACACCGAAGTTTTTGTTTGTATAATGAAATAAAGTGGTCAGATTCAAGAGATCTTAATGTTTTTCTAAAGAACTGAAGGTGCCTGACTTGCCCTCCTTGCAGCAGGTAAAGGTCCCAGTCAGGTTGGTGTCTATCACAGCTTTCCAGCCTTTGGTGGCTATTTCCTCCGCCGGGCTGCTGAACTGACCCCCTCCGTTGTTCACCAGGTAGTCGATCCTACCGTACCGCTTCAGCACCGACGACACTAGAGCCTTCACCTGTCACAGAGAGCACCGAGACGCGCCGGTCCAGTAAAAAGCAGCCGCTCTCTTACAGAGCAGATGGGCATGAGGAGGTTGAACTCATTCTCTTGCCTCGTCCTCGTTGCGGATGTTACACGGCACGGCGGCGACGCTCGCAGGGCTGCTGCTGGGGATCTTCCGTCTCATCTCCTGAGCTGCTGCATCCAGTCTTTCGGCCTTCCTGCTGGAGATCACCACACTGCAGCCTACAGACAGAGCAGAACAGCAGCAGCAGGAGGTCAGAACAACACTGGAATCACCAGAGGTGTAATGAAAGGCAGCATGATCAACAAGCTACAGTGTGGTCATGTAAAGTCCTTATGGCCATTTGAATATGCCTCTCTGTACGGAACTTGAAGTTAATTATTTTTTTGGGAGGTACTTTGTTGTTGTCATCTGGGGTGTTTTACAGGCGTTTACTGCAACACATCCCAACTTACAACAAACAGCGATTTCTGTGACGCCGCTGCCATCCGTCATTGCAGTTGTAGTCTGAGCAGGACTGAACGAGTTGTGGAAAAGGAGCCTGTGGAAGCTGAACTTTGGAATTTGGATTTGGAAACACGCACACGCAAAACATGTTGATGTTTTGAGTAGCAAGTAGCGGTGCTCCGACTGATCGGCCACAGATAATTATCGGTCGATTTCCGTGGAAAAGGGTGTGATTGGTTTTCGCATAATAATGCCTTTCATTCGCGATCACGAAGTACTCGTACTGACTTTATTTTTATAGTCCATGTACCGACTATGAAGCGCTTACTCTTCCCGACCGGCAGAGGCGCTGCAGTTTACCCTTCAACTTCACTCTACTTAGTGATGGCGGCAAACCCACAATTACAAACATGTCTGCCGTGTGGAACTTTTTTTTCGGTCTGTGAGAATGATATCAAGTTTGCGTCTTTGCAAAACTTGCAACGAAAAAATACCCCGCGGAGGAAGCGCGCCTAAAAGCTTCAACGCAACGAATTTGATCCGACATTTAAAGAATAAACACCTGACGGAGCATGGTGAGTTTTCGAGGCTCACCGCAGAGAATGAAAAGAAGGCAGCTAATGCAGCAACAGTCGGACGGCAGCTAACGCAGTCTACGCTTGGCAAACACTTGCCCATATGAGCGTGACATTCAGAAATCTAAGCAAATTACCCGGAAAATCATCAAATTTATTGGACTAGACGACCAGCCTTTTTCAGTGGTGGAAGACACCGGATTTCGCCGACTACTAGCGCACTTAGAACCCCGCTACGTGCTACCGGGACGTAAATATTTTGCAGACGTAGCCCTGCAAGAGCTCCACCAGACTTTATCTTTATTTTTCTCTTGGACAAAGTAAAACCATGCTTTTTCTAAATTAAGGTGAGTTTTATTGTTCCTTTTTCCGAATCATTTAACACATGCAATAGCACTCACCATAACTAAATTAAAAATGTACAGCCAAACTATGCGATTGGTACCGGTGATCGGCAATAATCGGCAGCCTAACACCTGATAAGAGCATCTCTAGAGCTTTCACTTTAAAAGTGCGTTCACACTGGCCAGCGCGTCCAGGCAGCAGGGCAGATAGATTACAGGCAAAGTCTATGGAACCTATGCAATAAGCACTGCTCGGACGATCCGTCCAGGCGTCCATGCAGCTGCGGAGTGAAGTTGGGAAAACTGAACTTTGGGGCAGCGAAAGTGGGTCGTCAACCAATCAGCGAAGAGATGCCGGCGGTAAGGGCATGGGAGACGCGGCTGCTGGCCGGAGTGGCCTAGATCGAGTCGGAATCTCAGAAAGAGATCGGACCTTATTTGGTGGAAGACATCGGAGAATATTGGAGTGCCAGGTGAGCAGTTAAATATTTTCTTTTTCTCTTTCTTATTTTAGTTAGTTAGTTAACGCTAGCCGAACCCGGCTGGCAACTAAGGTACTAAAAATGCATCACTAGTTTCCCATTATGTATTTAGACGAAATGTGCGAAAAAGCGGTGGAAGACATTGAGGAACACTTATGTCAAGTAGAGGAGAAAGAGTCAAGGAAGAGCGGAGCGGAGGGAGGGAAAGTGCAGAAAGAAAAGAGAAATCCACGTTCGCCTGCTGATGAACTGACGTTACGCGCCGACACGGACTACAAAATGTGCAAGCAGCTGGGCTTTAATCTAAAAAGCATCAAGTTTCGTCCATTTGAGCGTTTGGCTGCCTGAACGCGCTGGCTGGTGGGGATTCGGAACTCCTAAACTCGGAAATTCCAACTTCCTAGTAGGGAAAATTAACTGGAATGCCCTCTGAAGTCGGACTTCCCACTCGGAAAGTCTGAGATTTTTTTGGCTATTACTTTTTGACTTTCAATATGGCCACTCCTCAAATCAACATTAGCAGCTGTGATGAAAAAAATATCTATTTTACAATACACACTAGCAAGAATGCATCTAAAATGCATCTTACACGTAGAGCAGGCAACTTTAAAGGGCCTATATCATGCAAAATCAAATTGTTGGAGTTTTCAACCATATGGTAATGCAATTTTCTCATAAAAAACCCCACCAGAGTGGCTTTAACAGGAGGCGGGTTTATAGAGAAATAAGTTGTTTTACTTCGTGGTCCAACATTAACTACAAGCTAAATTTTAAGACAAATTAATACTGTATAACACCAACTGTAACATTTTAGCATATATATATGTCTATCCCAGAGGTTCAAAGCTGTAAAATAGCATGATATAGCATGATAAAAGAGGTGTTTGTATAAGGAAAGTACAGCTTGTGTGTAAGAGGTTCTACAACTACGGCTTCCTTTACTGGAAGACGTTTCTTCCAGAACTTCCTTTACGTTACTGGAACGCGGTTTACTCGGTCGTGACGGCAAACCCAGCTCAGAGTTCTGACTTCCAAGGTAAAAAGACCGCACCATTAGAGTAAGAGCCCGGCTCAGACTACAACCGCAATGGCGCACGGCAGTGACGTAATTGAAATCGCAGGTGGATGCAGTTCTAATATTTAAAAAAAATATAGAACATCCAGGATGACAACCACAAAGCGCCTCTCAGAGGCTCAGAACTCACAGGGGAATAGCGCTAGCGATTCATAACAAAACTTTGGTGAAAAGAAGGAGTTTTGTGGTAGATAATACCCCGTTTAGAGGTAGCACTTTGGTTGCCCCATTAAACTCCCATTATATGGATATAGGCTGATTACGGTTGGATCTAAGCACCTCACGCTGGACTTCAAGAGGAACCAAACTTGTCTGGGCGAGTCAATTAACGTAATGCATCCTATACATAAGCTTGAGTTTGAAAAAAAAAACAAAAAAAACCGAACTTCCCCTTTAAGGAGCAGCAAATGAGGTGAATTAGCAGTGCTTGCCTACAACTAATGGTGTCATCAAGATCATTTTAATGCTACACATTGTTTTTGAGCTGTGAACTGCTTTGACAGCAGCCAGTTTGTGAAACAGCAACAGTCTTCAGTCAGAGGCTTTTTAGGCTTGATCGCAAGACTGACTGCTACCGCAGAGCCTTCCTTGCCCACAGCATCACCATCAACGGCGGCATTTTAAAGATACTCTGATGATCAAGACATTTAATTTTCCTTTAGATAAAATAAACCATTTTTTTTAGATTGATTTTCAATTTCAGCTTAATCTGAGAGTAAAGCCGGCTTCATAGACTGTTACTGAACACTGCGCATGCACAGTTAGACTGATAAATGTAACACATTTCAAGGTTAATGATCGCCTAAAAGAAAAAAACATGTAGGCTACTGCAGTTCAATTACCTGTAGTCGCCAGAAAAACGCTGCAAACTCTGCGTTTTAAAAAGCAAGAAAGTGAACGCGATTAAAGCAGAACTAGTCTTACCCAGCTCCAGCAGCTCCGCAGAGATGGCTTTACCGATCCCGGTCCCCCCTCCGGTCACTATCGCTACTCTGTGGTTGAACAAGCCAGGTCGGAAAACACTGGACGCCGCCATGCTTCTGTCGACCAGGAGTCAGCTGGAGCCGTGAGTAACAGCGCCCCACTCAGGACACTGAGTGCGGCGCACTCCCCGTTTCGCTTTAACCCATTAAACGCCATATTAACAGAAATATTTATTAAAACGCCTGGTCTTTTTTTCGTCTGTTTTTGTCAACAGTTGTGCCAAAAATGGCCCTGTGTAAATGATTTACAACATTTTTCCCAAGAGGAGTAGAACTTTCACAATCTGTCAAGCATTTACCATTCTTATATTATTAAAAACGGCCCAATAAAACTTGAAACTGGACAGAACTAATAAACGATATATAGAATATGTATTTCCCCCCATACTAAATACTGGATATAAATGACAACCACAGTTACATATTTAAACAGACCTGTTGTTCCACAACCAACACTGTGCATTCGGAGTATTTTCAGTTAAGACAAAATTAATTACTTTAGCAATTCTAATTATGTACGTTTTAATTATTGCGTTTAAATTACAACACCTAAAGGTAGACATTAGGAATAAGGAACCAATTAATCAAACAAAAAGCCTGTTCCTAACATCATTGGTGCAGTCTGAGCTAAACTACCTGGTTATGTTAAAACAGAATTAGGCTACTTTAGATTCTTTGATGAAACAGTTATATCCAGTTCTAGAGACTAAAACCTCCCTGCCTGTAATAATGATAACAGTAGTGAGTATAATGAGTATTAATTAACTGTTTCTTGTTTTAGGAAATTCATTTACTGGATTTTTTTTTTTTACCAGGCCATAGTTTAGGTGACTTTTTAAGAGAATATCTGAAAGCAAGAGAAGATTGGAACTTTTTCACACCGCAGGATCAATAAACCTGACTGACCATCAGGTCAATTCAAGGCAACCAATGGTGTGAAACACATCCAACACTTAAAGGGACACAACAAGTATTCGGTAGCCAATTATTGTGCAAGTTGTCCCACTTAAAAACACGAGAGGTCCGTAATCTTAATCATAGAAACGGTTCAGCTGTCAGATACTGATTAAGAAATGTGAAAAATAATCAAGGAATTCATATTTTATGATCTTAAAGATTTATATTATGGATCAAAAAATAAGTATTTAGCACCTACAAACAGGCAAAAATTCTGGGCCTCACAAACATACCTCTCTAAGAAGCTTGTTACGTGTAATACTGGCTCCTGTTTGTACTCGTTTTCTATATAAACTACACCTGTCCGCACCTTAAGTCAGACTCCAGCTTCCACCAAGGCCAAGAACTGGTCAACGACCTGAAGAAACCTCGGATCCCAGTAACAAAGGTTAGTAGTAGTAACCTGCGTCATCATGGTTTAAAATCCAGCAGTGATTGAAATGTCCCCCTGCTTAAGCCAGCTCATTTCCAGGCCCATCTAAAGTTTGCCAGAGACCATCTGGATGATCCAGAGGAGGATGTGGGGAATGTCATGTGGCCAGATGAGACCAAAATTAAACTATTTGGTATCAAACGCTACTCGCGGTGTTTGACGGGGGAAGAATGCTGAATCAGGAATACCATGTACACTATAAAGCATTGGATAGAAACATGCTTTGGGGCTGTTTTCTGCAAAGAGGACAGCACGACTGATCCATATTCCTGAGCCTGGCTAATCCAGCCCTAATGTCCTTTTACGATTGCTTTTAACTGTGTGTGCGCATGGGAGTTAGGTTGGGGAGTCTAACTTGGATCATGCTTTTAAATATGCGGGTAGGGATGGGAATGTTGGGGTCATTTAAATCTGTAAAGCACTTTGACACACATTTCTTGTATGAAAAGCGCTTTATAAATTAGTTTCGATTTGATTTTAAGGACACCATTTATGAAGTCATCTTTTGTGAGATGTTGGGTAAAAAACCTTCCATCAGTGAGAGCACTGAAGATGAAACGTCGCTGGATCTTCTAGCTTGAAAATGATCCCCAATAGAGGGGCTACATAAAAAAGCATTTTAAGGTTCTGCAGTGGCCTAGCCAGTTTCCAGACCTCAATTCAATAAAGAATCTGTGGAGAAGGTTGAAAGGCTGTGTTGCCCAGTAACCGCTCTGGGCAATATTTTTTTTGCACTTAAGACTAATGAACTTCCTAGGATGTGTTGGGTCATTGGGTTCTTTCATTTCTGTAGAATACTGCTGATTGATCCCTCTAAACACCTAGACAGATGACTCACTTTATCATATAATAAACTATAATTCCCTATTAAAAACTCTTTAAAGCTTTTCTTTACCACTGAATCACTGCTTCCCTTAACCAGCTTTTCTTTTTAAAATGGGTAGATCTTAAAATAAACCTTATACTACAGAAGCTTGTTTAAACAATCCATCTGTTCAAGTCTTAATTGTTGCAGCATCTTTTGAAAGCACAAACTGAAAACGAAAAGCTACGCCTAAATCCAATGCAAGTTAAGACTTACTTTAAACACTGCTGTAATATACGGAGAATGGGGCCACTGTAGATAAAAAGGTTAATTTCTACCCGAAACTAAGAAACTACACATTTGAGAAAAAAAGTGGAAATTGTCAGAAAAGATTTTTGAAAGAAAAAACATTTCCATGATTAAATGCACAAAAGTGATATTTAAACAATTTGACATTGTAAAGTCTAACATTTTCAAGAAAACTATTATTTTAGACTGTAAATGTTTTCTGAAAATGCTAACCCTCTAAGATTTAGAGATCACATGCTAAGATTTCCCAGATCAGATAGACGTCTCCCGGGTTCAGATTTAACTCAAACTGGAGGGACTGAGAAACAAACTGCAACATGGCTGTATCAAGTAGCCTGCATCTTATGTTGAAATAATTAAGCTGACACATTAACTATTAGATGCTGAGTCTCCTCCCTCAGTCTCTCCTGTTCATGTCCAAGCCCAAGAGAAGTGGCCACTGATCTGGGAAATGACCCAAATGTAGCTACCTATTAAAAGACTTTTGAAAATATCCAGACGCACATCTTGTAAACACCTAAATCTTACAGGGTTGGCATATTCTGACAGATAAGTGATTTAGGACCTCTGCCAACATTTTTCCTCGCAAATGTCCAACTTTTAATATCAAAATTTTTAGCCTATGATTTTTTCCCCCCACGGATTTTTGACTTTTCTATATCAGTGAATAAATTAATCTAAAAAAAGTAATTTGGGTGTAAATTTGCTCATTTTTCGTTAGTCTACAATGGTCCAAATACTCCACTGTAATAACGTTCATGTACTGGTTCATGATAAAAACTCAATTATAACCTGACTGGCAGTGAATCATCCTCCATAAAGTGCATTAAAAAGGAACCCACAGGTTTTCAACTGTAACACAAACATACAAACACACAAGGATCTCCGCTCCAGACTTTTATTTTTGAATGTTGAGGCAATGTCCAGTTCGGCTGATATTCTAGAAAACAAAGTCCCAAATCCACCAGCTGTGCACGGGTTTACTGGTCCTTCAGTTCCTTCAGTCTCCTGATGGCAGACTTGACTGTGACGGCAGACGTTGTGCTGCGAGAGAAAAAAAAGAAAAGAGAACCATCAAAAATACTGAACAACTCAGCCTCTACGTTAAGACTAACCGTTCAGTTTCTCTCCAGCAGCATAAGGATGTACTATGCATTTGCTCTGTGTTATAAAATAAACTGATGCCCCACAAGCTACAGGCTAAATATGTTAGCTTTATGGATGCACAGATGCGGTTATCGGATATCGGCCCGATACCATCTAATGTATGTTTAACGGCATCTGTTAAACAATACCACGAACCAATACTGAAAATGTGGAAAATCTGCAATAAATCTACAAAAAATGGTTATTTTTCACTCTGAACTTTATTTTTGTGGTAATTTTATATATTACATCTGTTATTTTGTCTTAGATATGTTTAGTTCGACAAGTATGGTGCCTTTAGTCTCTTCAAGAAAGGTATAAGATGAAAGTTATACAGTTTATCAATTCAACAATAGTTTTGGATCGGTATCGGGTATCCAGATGCACAAAATCCAGGCATCGTTATCGGGACTGAAAAAGTCGGATCGGTGCGCCCCTAGTTGCCTTATTGTTGTTGCTTAACTGTGCTTGATTTAAATTACAAATTAAACAACCAAATTGAAAGGTTGGCTTAAATTTAGAACAGAAATTAGACCAAATTAATTTTTCTCCCTTTCTTACCAAAAACGAGACTCCAAGGAGTTAAACGGAGCACGGATTCAACCTCTTAAAAAGGCCAGGGTTTGTTTAAATAAATGAAGGATAAGGGCAGTGGGGACCCCCTTACTCATACTCACATATTTCAACAGCTTTATATTCAGCTGTTTGTACCAGCCAAGGTTTAGGGATATTTTTAAGACGGCAATAACTTTAAAATCAGCAATCTGTAGTCTACTGCAGTAAACCAACAATGAGAAATAGATGACACCGGTCAGAGGCCATCATCTTATTTTATACGCAAAGTGGCTTAGACAGAAATCTGGGCCACTATACACACACAAACTTGGTTTATTATCCGGTCTAGGGAAAATCGAAAACTGTAGTATGTTCATAATTAAGGCGATGCTGAGGTTAACTGGTACAATTTGTCACAGATGCAACAAGGAAATAATTTGGGATTAAATCGTCACATTTGGGTCTAAACTAAAAGCTCGGAGGGGGAGAATTTTTCTGGAACAGATTCAGATTACTGACGGGAAAACAACAAAAATATAAATCCACCAATCACTCGTTTGATTTGAAACTTGACAAACACGAGAAAACCTTTTTAAAGATCATCTTGTTGCAAAACACACACAACCATTAACCAGTGTATCATCAGGTCTACTCCGGTCACAGCTGTTCTTCAATCTGATCCTATACATTTTTTTTTTGCCTATAAGTAGTAGTAAGTATCTCACTAGGTGGATCAGTTAAACAAAGTAAAAACTCTGCTAAACACCTTTGTAGATTTTAGATGTTTTCTTTGCTCAAATGCACAAGATATGATTTAAATTGTTATCGTCAAAACTAAAGCTTTCAGAGGCATCGGCATGAGTTATATTTATCTGCCATTTTAAATGAAGAAAAATCCAGGAATGCAAATGTAGCGTTTTTGTAGAGAAACCGACGCCAACAAGCACACCGACGACGCATCATACTTTGATATTATTCATAGCTGGGAGGTTTCGGCACAGGACACCTAAAGACAAAGAACTGAGGGAGAGAAACAAAAAGAGGTAGAACATACTTGTACGTCCAGGCACCACCAGCCACAGTCTTCCTGCAGGACCCACAGTGCCAGATGCCAACAGCCCTCCTCTTCATCTTAGTCTGTCAATAAAGTAAAGTAAAATAAAAAGATTAAAACTTCGGCAAATGCAACATCCTCTGAATAAAACGTGGGGCATAATGTTTCCATCCTGGAGGAATTTTTAACTGTTAAAGAAATTTGAGAAGGATCATAACTCTGTCTTTACGCTTTCAGTGACTCCCAACACTTACTTTGCCGCAGAAAGAGCAAGTGTATTTAGCATGCTGAGAGATTTCAATCTTCTTCACCATCTTCCTCAGCGACGCGCCATAACGCGTGCCATATTTACCAACAATCCCCACCTTCTTGGTGCGCTTGGCCTGGGGACAGAGGAGAGCAGCAACTTTTAGGGATAATACACAGTCTGTGCTAGAATAAGCAGGGTTCATTTAACTACTGGGAAGCTCAGGTTAACAGGCGCGTATATGGCAACTTTCAGTGTATCAGAATAAGTTCGGTACACTGTAAACTAGGATATATGAGCTTAATGTCGGTCCCAGCAAAGCCAAGGAACATAAGCCAAATAAGCAGCATTAGCTGCGTAGCATAAGCCCTTCTAACTGGGCTAACCCGCTAACTTAAAAGCAACTATTTTAATACCAATTCAATAAGGCAGAGAAACTACTAACGCTGTGTCTTAATGCAACGTACCACATGATAATTACATTCTAGCGACTGACATCGAGCAGCCGCTTAATGAAATGTGACTAGCCGGCCCGGCTTGCCTAGCAAAGCTAAAGCGGTAGCCATTTCTGTGTCAATGGTTCCGAAAAAACATCGTTTATACAGTCTTTACCACCACCAAGCAAACACAAATAATATGCTAGACAGGCAAACACGGTCCCCACAAAGACTCCGTGGGGGGAAAAATGTCATATATAACACAGGAATCGTAAGATTGATTCGGATTTTGAAGGGAGCAGGCCAGGCTCACCATCGTTTCAGTGGAGACGTAGGTCCAAAGAGACAGAGATTAGTGCGCAGGCGCGATTTACTCATTCGCTGGAGCGGCATTGTGGGTCTTTGAGTTTTTCATATAAAACAAAATACTTATATGGGTATTTACGAAACGAGGGTTTACTAAGATAATAAAAAAATAGTAAATGCTGTATCCAATAGTTGACAATGTTCACAAAAGGGACAAAAAAAAAGCTAACAAGTATCTACTTTTTTTTAGCCGTAACTAAGGACGCGTTGTTTAATACGCGCATGCGTGTTCACGTTGACGACGCCAGCTTTTCCCTGTGCAGCTGGGTTAAGATGTTTGTACATTATGCTTCCTTTGTTGATTATTACATGATATTTAGATAAAAATAATCCAAATTTTTAAGGCGTTTAGGCGATAGAGCATGAAGCTAACACGGAAACTGGTTCTTGCTAAGGCCAAGGCCTCCGAGTTGGAAAGCGTGAAGAAACTAAACTGCTGGTAAGATCTTAAATTTAATTAATTTCCCTGCTCGCTGGTCTACATGTTAATAGTATAGTTGGTAGTGTTGGTTAAAAGTTGCTGGCTCCATGTTTTCTATATGCGCTGACGTTGTGGGATGTGTTGTTTTGCAGGGGATGCAACCTGACTGACGTGAGTAAGCAAACTTTTGTGGCTACCTCACTAAATTTTATTGACCTTTAATGCAACGTTTTAGACTACAGTGCACATCAAGTCGTGTAAATGTATGTCATTTCAGATTTCTATCTTCTCTCAGATGCCCAGCATTGAAGTGTTGACTCTCAGGTTGGTCAAGTTAACTCTTTGCTTAATTTTGCTACAACATCGACTTCTTGTTAAAGCTGTGAGCCTAACCATGCTGGAGAATCAAAGTCACATAAGATTTCACCTGTCAACGATTTAAAAAAACAAGTTATGATCAGGTTTTTAAATTCTGCTACGATTCATTGCAAATTAAAATTAATTCAAAGTAAAAACATACCCACCTAAAAACACTCTAATGCCCACATACCTCTTGAGACATCAGATAAGTCAGTGAGCCTGTGAATATTCTCATTCATCCAGGTCATGGTTATCTCAAGGAAATTTCAATCAAACGCAACTGGACTTGGTAATTTGTCTTGGAAGAGGCCTCTTGGATAAGAGGTGGAACGTCTTCCAAGACAAATTACCATGTCCAGTTGCGTTTGATTGAAATTTCCTTGAGATAGATAAGTCAGTGGTGTCAAACTAATTTCCATTTTGGGCCACATCAAGCTGATCCATATCCTTAAAGGGCCAGTTGTGGCAGAAAGTATTGATAAAACTATAACAAACCGTTCAAATCACCCTCCATATTCCAAAAATACGTCTTAAAATGAAATAATCCAGAACAGCTTGATATAATGATGTGATTAAGACTGTTTAAATAAACACTGATTTTATTTAACTAATAAAATTATATTCGGGTGCAAAAAAATGAGACTTACATTTTCTGTCTATAGGGTTCTCTATAGTTTAGAGGGCCACATAAATGGCCATGGAGGGCCGGATTTGGGGGGTGGGGGGGGTGGGGAATCACAGTTCTTTTGGAGTATATCCATTTAGATTTTTGTTATTTTTTAATTCAGATTTTAGGTCAAAATCTACTTTGATTTTAATCTGTACAGTAGGGATACACCCATAAAAGTATCCGGGCCAAATCTTCTCTAATGTACTGGTATTGGTATCAGTTAGTTAACCGATAACATGAACTGATACGTAACATCTGGAAACAATGCAATAATTTCACAGAAGACTTTTTTTTTTCCTCAAAATTTTAGTTTTATGTTATTTTTATTTATATATATATATTTTTTAATCTAATTCTCCCTGATTTGTTCTAACAAGCAGAGAAGAAAATAAAGTCAGTCTTCTTTAATTCATTGCATTTTTTGTGTGTGGAGTAGAAGTATAAGCATTGGTAGTCGGTATCGGCAAATACTCAGATCCAAGTATTGGTATCGTTGCATCCTTACCGTACAGCTATGGGTTGTACAGCTACAGAAATAGAGAATTATACTGAGCCCAATCCCACGAGTTGTAGGCTCTTAAATAGGAATACACCTATACAGGTAACTGGTATCGGGGCAGATACTGTTCTAATTTACTCGTATCAGTATCGGTTAGTTAACCAATACCCTGAACCGATCCTTAAAATGTGGAAACTGCAATAATTTCACAGAAAAGGTTTATTTTTCATTTGGAGTTTTAGTTTTGTGTTCATTTTTAATATTATTCATTTTTTAAATCTAATTCAAAATCATTCTTTATAACAAACAGAGAAGCAAATAAAACCTGACTTCCATTTCATTGCATGTTTTGTGTGGTAGAAGTATCGGCACTAGTACTGGGTATCGGCAAATACTTAGATCCAAGAATTGGTACCGTATGGGTTTGGAAAACTGGTATTGTTGCATCCCTACTCTTAGATGTCTTACTTTTTTGTAGAAATGTTTCACATATGTTTCACATATTTCACTCATCAACACTCTTAAAAAGGTTGTCATCGTGGCATTGGATTGCAGTGAGATAACAGTTTATTCCTCATAATGACTTTAAGACAGGACTAAAATGCATATTTAGTTGCCTATCAACATGCTAAATAGTGCTGTTTAAAGTAGGGACCCCATTCTGTTAGTTTAGAGCTCAGTACGCTTTTGAAATGAATGCTTTTCTGTTTTGAAATATTTCAGTTTGAAGACATTGAGTAAACAGCTTTTAGCCAGAAAGCTGTTCTTTGTTAACAGCCACGTAATGTGGCGGGGCCCACCATCCTAAATATACCTCATAGGATTTCTCAGGAAGTAACTTCTGTGTGCTGGCCAATTATAACTCAGTGAACTTGAGTGAAGAGTAAGACATGGACAGAGAAACATCAATCCAAACACCCACAAAGTAGAATTAATAGGGGTTTCTTTCAGGTTTTAAAAGCTGTATTGATGAAAACCCTTACTTGCTCACTCATCAAAACATTTTTTTTATCGTTAGCATACACTTTTTAGCAAAGCAAAAACACACTATCTTGCTTCTATCACAACCGCAGAACGGTTAATAATTATTTGTTGACTGCAGTTTTGTCTGTCTGCAGTGTGAACAACATCTCGTCTCTGTCCCCCCTGGCCGGCTGTCTGTCACTGAGTGAGCTGTACCTGAGGAAGAACATGATTCCAACACTATCGGAGCTCTGCCATCTGCGTCCGCTGACACGTCTCAGGGTGCTCTGGTTGGCCGAGAACCCCTGCTGTGGTACTGACCCGGTTCGGTATCGCCTCACCGTGCTGCGCTGCCTGCCGCGACTCCAGAAGCTCGACAATCAGGGTGACTTTTTTCTCATGTTTTTGCACATGCAGGCGCTCTCTGGGAGAGAGCAACCCAAGACTCGGTTTGTTGATTCACTTTGAATGAATGTCACCAACTTTCTCCAGCTGATGACATGATATTCTCCCAATCCTCTTGCTGATCATCCAAATGCACTCGGGCAAACTTCAGATGGGCCTGAACATGTACTGGCTTAAGCAGGTGGATACATCTAGCAGTGCAGGATGAGTCCCTGGCCGCATAGTGTGTTACTGATGGTATACTTTGGTCCCAGCTCTCTGCAGGTCATTCACTAGGCCCCCCCATGTGTTTCTGGGATTTTTGTTCACTGTTCTTGGGATCATTCTGACCCCATAGGATGAGATCTTGCGTGGAGTCCCAGATCAAGGGAGATTATCACTGGTCTTGTTCATCTTCCATTTTCTAAGAATTGCTTCTACAGTTGATTTCTTGACATCAAGCTGCTTACCTGTCTTACCAGTCTTCCCAGTCAGGTGCAGGTCTACAATTTTGTTTCTGGTTTCCTTTGACAGCTCTTTGGTCTTGGCAATAGTGGAGTTTGAAGTGTGATTGTTTGAGGTTGTGGACAGATGTCTTTTATACTGATAATGAGTTCAAACAGGTGCTATTAATACAGGTAACAAGTGGACAGAGGAGACTCTAACAGAAAAAGTTACAGGTCTCAGAGCCAGAACTCTTTATTGATTGTGGGTGATCAAATACTTATTTTCCACCATAATTAGCAAATACGTTCTTAAAAATCAGACCATGTGATTTTCTGAAATTTTTTTCTTATTTTGTCTATTAATAGTTGAGGTATACCTATAATGAAAATGACAGGCCTCGCTCATCTTTTAGTTAGGAACTTGCACAAATAGTGGCTGACTAATACTATCCTGCTCTACTGTTTGTGACAGACAAAAACAAATTACTTCTTAATTGTAAAAAGAGAAAGAAATATACATAATTTTACATTATTAACTGGTACAAATCTAGATGGTTTGGTGTTCATCTCTGTCAGTTCCTTTCTCTCCAGTTTCTGTTGGAAGTCTTTTGTAGCCTTGTGCATGCTGCTATATCTCGATTAGCATTCCACATTACGAAACTGGCTTTTTTGTCCTCCCATTCACAGAATGGTTAAAACTCTACGACGGAGTACTAGGGCCACACATGAAGAAAAAAAAATATTTTTGCCATGACGAGATTAAACTATCGATATCCTTGCATCTGCCCATTTCCAGCAATTTCAGTACGCAAGAATGCAGCCACTTCTTCCAAATTTTTACGATTTCTCCTTCGGAACAGACGAAGATTTCGGGACAACCTTTTCAGCTTCCTTACACTAATTAACACACCGTGGTTCTGCGCTTAAAGAGTCATGATTTCCTTATTG
Source organism: Apricaphanius iberus (assembly GCA_028564705.1). NCBI lineage: Eukaryota > Metazoa > Chordata > Actinopteri > Cyprinodontiformes > Aphaniidae > Apricaphanius > Apricaphanius iberus. The sequence continues at coordinate 5,349,532 of JAPXFQ010001905.1, forward strand.
CTAAAGCAGATTCTGAAGTACAATTTGACCAAATAATCCACACAAGGCATTGTGCTCTCTCTCCAAACTATTTTGAACTAAGTTCAACTTTATTCTCGAAATGTCGAGTTTAATGTCGACATGGCGAGTTTAATCTCGTCATGGCAAAAATATTTTTTTTCTTCGTGTGTGGCCCTTATACTCAGTCGTAAAACTCAATTGGTTTCCACTGGATCACAATACAAACGCATGAAACTCTTTTCAGGTTGCGTCTCTAAAAACCTCACGCCTGACATTTTGCTCGTTTAGTGGTAACCGAGGATGAGATCGCACTTGCTCTTGTGGAGGGCGACGAGGTGCGCACGCCCACCAGCAGCATCCACGACCAGCTTCCCAGCAACGGCCTTCCAGACGCAGAGACGGAGAACGATCCGCTTAACTACAACATGGAGGAGACCAAGTAAGTTTTTCCCAAGTTTAACTTTTTCCAGACGAGTACGGTGATTAAATACTTTTTGTCTACGTTAGCAAAATCAGGGAAGAGTTGGGAATGAAGCCCCTTTCCAGAGAGAAATTCTCCTCGCTTTCCTCTCCATCCACTATGGAAAAACCGACAATGAAAAAGGTATCCCCCCCCCCCGAAACCTCCCATGTTGAATGAAACTTAAACCCAGAGGATAACGCTGGTCGCTGGTTCTTGTGCCTTTTTCAGAGCCACATCCTCGATGCGGTTCTGCTTTTGTTGAGGGACCTGGATGAAGAGGAGCTGCATGTCGTTCACACGGCCACACAGAACAGGCTGCAGGCATACACGCTGGATTCAGGCGACAGTCAGAGAGTGTCAGCTCAGAGATCCAGCACTGACGAGATCCACAGCATGCACTCAGAACAATGACCCCGCTCCTCCTTCCACCTCCAACACCAATCTCAGGATTCTAAAACCCACGCGTCGCCTCCTGGTACCTTCGGCTTGTTTATATGTACAGTTTCTAATTTAATTTCACTGCCAATGCCCCCCACCACAAATACCAAGAAAAGATTGTTTGCATCGTTGAGCTGCATGCCTTCACGCCTAGCAGGAAAACAAGAATGTATGTTTCGTTTATTGTGTAAAATTATTTTAAAAAATAAAGATATCCAGCAATAATTTAACTTATAGTTGCTTTTATTTTTTCATATTAAAACAGACAAAAGTTAAACATCTAACCATAATGTGAATACCACAGTGTGTTGATCTAACCCTTTATCATCAACTAAAACCTGCAGGACAATTACAGATCATAATTTGGAAGTCTCGTCCTTTCAGTCGCCATCCTCGTTCTCCAGGAAGTCCATCAGCGTATTCGTTTCCACAGCAACAGTGAGGTACTCCACTCCATCTGCACCCTGGTATAAAGTAAACAAAACGTGCGTCAAAGAAGGGATACACACCTAGGCTTAAACCGAGGCGGAAAGTTGGCCAAGGTGACCTTGCGCGTCCGGATCAGTTTGTGGTCTCTGAACTCCGTCAGCTGAGTCCTCAGAGTGAGGTCAGAGTTCACCAAGAAGGCCTCTCGACAGCGCTGGTAGAACTCTTGGAATGACAAGCCTGCATGTGGCGAAAAAACCAAAAAGTTTGCATCAAAACAAAGAGGTGAAAGTATCCCGAAAGAAAAGAAATGTTGAGTAGTTTTTAAGCTTTATAAAGTACCGGTGTATGAAGGGTTTTCCTTGTTTTCCAGCTGGAATTTAACCAACAGTTTGAAGATTCCTCTGCAAAAACAGAAAAGGAGTTGTTGTAAGTGGCTGAACTCTCACAAGGTTTGATAAGCACAGTGAACAAAAAAACAAAAAAACATTCTAGGTCTGTTTAGTTTATATCCACTCATTGTCAGCTTGAATATTTTTTTTTAATCGTTCTTTATTCAAGATGGAAAGCTGACGCAAGAATATCCTGCACAAGTTTTCATTCATTTGGGACTTCCTCCAATCTGCCAAGAGCCAAGATGATGTACACGCTTGCAAATACATGCACTAAAACCCTGACAAACGTTCACTAGTTACAGTCATCAAAAAGTTTGCAGCTCATTCTTGCCTGCCTACTTGGCCACTGTTCTCAGTGGAGGTTTCCTGGCACAGACTCTGCTTTTAACCACATTTCATATATTCTCAAAAGGAGTGAGGTTTGAGCTTCTCTATCCGTGTTTGGGATTAAAATCCCGTAGGAACATCTCCACCATGAAGCTGATGGTTTAAAGACAGGCTGAGAAATCTGAAGGTCCTCCTTCACTATTCCCCCTTACAGACCATGACACTGCTACCACCATGCTTCAGGGTTGCTTTGATAACAGTAGGTTTGCAGCCCTCCAAGCATTTTTTTTAATCATTGTGGCCTAATAGATTTTCATCCCCTCTGATGGAATCACCTTTTCTCCAGATGGCTTTTGGGCTCTATGTGGACAGCAGCAACTTTCAGTTGGTCTTAAAAAGAGTTTATTTATGAGCAGGGGGCTTCTTTTTTGCTCAGATACCCCTCCGACTATCTCACAGTTTCTTACAGGCTTGATCATCGGTGTTTCCTGTATAGCTGACAGTTTCGGTCAGTTTGAGTCGGACTTTCAAGCAGCACAATGATCCTAAACTCTCAAACCTGGTTTTAAGCGCTTAGAAGAAATGTTTTTTGGACGATGATAATCAACTCAATGCTATGATTCAGAAACAATTTATTCCAAAGAAAAATTAAATGTCATAACTAGTGTCATCCACCTTTTTCTCTAGGAGTCATTATGAATGGTGATGCTGTGGGCGGGAAGGTTCTCCAGTAGCAGTCAGTCTTGCAACAAATCTAAAGAGGCATCTGACTGAAGACAATCATGACATGCTAACAGCTCAATTTCCAAGCAGCAGAGACAATATTCCTGAGTAACATGTCCCGGATGAGATCACCACTGCTAATCCACCTTTTTTGCTTTTGCTGCTCCACTTTAAATCTCTGGTCGTATGTTCAGGAAGCCAGTCAGCGAGACATTGGAGTTATGGGTATTATCCTCGCCGCTATGATTGATTGAGATGGTTTGAATTTCTTCCTCCTCTCTGCATCTATGAAGGCTCCATTTAAACTCCCCTGGGATTCTGGGTCATAGTTCATGTATTATTTGCGCTTTTGTGACTAATTAGCTGCTTCCGGTACTTAAAACAGTACCTTATTGCCTGGGATACACATGTAAAATGGTTAGAGCAAAAAAATCCTTCCAAATCTTGTTTCGTTATTTTTACGCGCATTATTGTTATCCGTTCTAGTGTTTCGAGATGTCTCAAGTCTACTTGTTTATGGTTGGCAAACGCTCTTGAGGATCGAGGACTCCTACGATTTACTTTTGGAGTAAACGTACAATGCGAGGACAGTCAACCGACTTTCCTCTAAACAGGCGATAAATAAGGATGACCCTATTAAATACCAGATTGCTGCTAAATAAATCATTCCTATTGAATGACTTCTTTAAGACTCATTGATTGGATGTTATGTTTTTGACTGAGTCATGTTTACAGAATGGGGACGATGTGCCTCTCTCCGAACTTGTCCCTCTTAACTGTTCTTTCTTTAATACCCATTGAACTTCAGGTAGGGGTGGAGGGCTCGTCACAGTCTACCAAAGCCGTCTTGGCTGCCACAAAACTGCTCATAAGGAGCCATTTACGTTTCTTGAACACCAGCTCTGACACCCAAAGTGATCTGTGCGCTCCTCTACCAGCCTCCAAAAATCAACAAGAACTTTTTTATTAAAGAGTTTACAGACTTTGTGGCTGGTGTTGTTCTAAAACTCGATTTGTTCTTAATCATCTGTGACTTTAATATCCATCTATGCTGCAAGATAAGGCCATTGGTCAAATAATTCCTAAATGTTATACATTCTTTCAATCTGGTCCAGTGGGTCATACCCTTGACTTAGTTTTATCACATGAACTGAACGTAAATATTACTGATATCTCAGACTTTGGGATCTCTGAACATTTTCCTGTTTTATTTACTGTCGAGTCTCACTGTCCAATGGCGAAGTCATCTGTTTCTTTGTCTAAATAACTCTTAATGATTTTGCCTTGTTGAATTTCTCTGTTGCCTTTAGTAATTCTGGTTTAAATGAATCTCAGTTGGACTGTATTGATGATTTAGCAGACTGTTTTAACAGAACATGTGTTAATATTTAAACTCTGGCTCAACTCAGAATTAAGCGCTCTAAGAGAAAATACGAACAATGGCAGAATGCCGTCGAGTAGAGAGGAAGTGGAAGAAAGAAAGGCAAATATTACGAGAGCATTTGTCAGCTTTCCAAAACTTAGTTAAATCTGCTAAATCTCAGTTTAAGCCAAATCTCATATCAACAAACAGCCACAGGCTCCATGTTCTTTTTAAACTTTTCAATCGCACTGTCAATCCTACCAACAGCGGGGTTGTTCCTTCACAAACTTTGTGACAAATTATTTTTCTCTGCTAAAGTTTTACAGATCAGGGGTCTCATTTACAAAACTTTGCGTAGAATCCTCGCTTAAACCATACCTAAGCTCAGCAACTTTTTTTAACTTACGCCTAGTAGGTTTCTGATCTATCAAACATGGAGTACGCACAGCTGGACGCAATTTCCTCTTCATAAATCAGACTCCTAGTAGAAATGTGCTCAGCTGTTTCTGGATCATATCCCGCCTCCTACACATACACTTTCTGCCATAAACGGTCAATGCAAAGCGCCTAGTGAATATTCTGGATCGATTTAGGACTGCTAATATGGGGTGGTTCACTGGTAACCATGTCAACCGAGAGGCGGACAAAGACAGCTGCAGGCATGGGGAGACAGGCAAGACTTATTTCAATCGATGAAGCAATCAATCAATGTTGATCCATATAGAGCTTTACAGACCCAAAGGCTTCACATAAAAAGAAAAAATATATATAGTTACAAAAAATGTGTTAGAAGAAAAGAGTAAAAAATTAAAAATTAAAAATTAAAAAATAAAAGCGCAGCACAGGAGATTAGACAACATTAAATAGAAAGTTTAATTTATAGGCTATGATTTTCTCTTGTAGCGACAATAAGACTGGAATCAAAACTAATTAAAACTAATAAAACTACCACTCTGGAGTTGCTCCCGGTGAGAGGCGCCGAGCTGGGGTGGGCATACTTGTTGCCCCCCATCTCGGCGCCTGTACGTTGGGGTTTACCCCGGTGAGTGAGAGGGTAGCCTCCCTCCGCCTACGGGTGGGGGGACGGGTGCTGACTATTGTTTGTGCTTATGCACCGAACAGTAGATCAGACTACCCACCCTTCTTGGAGTCCTTGGAGGGGGTGCTGGAGAGTGCTCCTTCTGGAGACTCCCTCATTCTCCTGGGAGACTTCAACGCTCACGTTGGCAATGACAGTGAGACCTGGAGAGGCGTGGTTGGGCGGTATGGCCCCCCCGATCTGAACCCGAGCGGTGTTTTGTTGTTGGACTTCTGTGCTCGTCATGGATTGTCCATAACGAACACCATGTTCAAGCATAAGGGTGTTCATGTGTGCACTTGGCACCAGGACACCCTAGGCCGCGGCTCGATGATCGACCTGGTTGTCGTTTCATCTGACCTGCGGCCGCATGTTTTGGACACTCGGGTGAAGAGAGGGGCGGAGCTATCCACCGACCACTACCTGGTGGTGAGTTGGCTCCGGTGGTGGGGGAAGACGCCGGACAGACCTGGTAGGCCCAAACGTGTTGTGAGGGTCTGCTGGGAACGTCTGGCGGAGTCTCCTGTCAGAAGGGGTTTCAACTCTCACCTCCGACAGGACTTCAAACACGTCCCGGGGGAGGCGGGGGACATTGAGTCCGAATGGGCCATGTTCCGTGCCTCCATTGTCGAAGCGGCTGACCGTAGTTGTGGCCGCAAGGTAGTTGGTGCCTGTCGTGGCGGCAACCCTCGAACCCGCTGGTGGACACCGGCGGTGAGGGATGCTGTCAAGCTGAAGAAGGAGTCCTATCGGGCCTTCTTGGCCTGTGGGACTCCGGAAGCAGCTGATAGGTACCGGCAGGCCAAGCGGAGTGCGGCTCGGATGGTCGCTGAGGCAAAAACTCGGGCGTGGGAGGAGTTTGGAGAGACCATGGAGAACGACTTCCGTATGGCTTCGAAGCGATTCTGGTCCACCATCCGGCGTCTCAGGGGGGGGAAGCGGTCTGCCGCCAACACTGTTTACAGTGGGGGCGGTGTGCTGCTGACCTCAACGCGGGACGTTTTGGGTCGGTGGATGGAATACTTCGAAGACCTCCTCAATCCCACCGACACGCCTTCCTGTTTGGAAGCAGAGTCTGGGGACTCTGGGACGGACTCTCCAATCTCTGGGGCTGAAGTCGCCGAGGTTGTTAAAAAGCTCCTCGGTGGTAAGGCTCCGGGGGTGGATGAGATTCGGCCGGAGTTCCTCAAGGCTCTGGATGTTGTAGGGCTGTGTTGGTTGACGCGGCTCTGCAATATTGCGTGGACATCGGGGGCAGTTCCCTTGGATTGGCAGACCGGGGTGGTGGTCCCCCTCTTTAAAAAGGGGGACCACAGAGTGTGTTCCAACTACAGGGGGATCACACTTCTGAGCCTCCCTGGTAAGGTCTATTCAGGGGTTCTGGAGAGGAGGGTACGACGGATAGTCGAACCTCGGATCCAGGAGGAACAATGCGGTTTTCGTCCTGGCCGTGGAACACTGGACCAGCTCTACACCCTCGGCAGGGTCCTGGAGGGTGCGTGGGAGTTCGCCCAACCAGTCTACATGTGCTTTGTGGACTTGGAGAAGGCGTTCGACCGTGTCCCTCGGGGTGTCCTGTGGGGGGTACTCCGGGAGTATGGGGTACCAGGCCCTCTGATACGGGCTGTTAGGTCCCTATATGACCGGTGTCAGAGTCTGGTTCGCATTGCCGGCAGTAAGTCGGACTCGTTTCCAGTGAGAGTTGGACTCCGCCAAGGTTGCCCTTTATCACCGATCCTGTTCATAACGTTTATGGACAGGATTTCTAGGTGCAGCCAAGGTGTTGAGGGGATCCGTTTTGGTGACCTCAGGATCGGGTCTCTGCTTTTCGCAGATGATGTGGTCTTGTTGGCTTCGTCTGAACGTGATCTACAGCTCTCGTTGGAGCGGTTCGCAGCCGAGTGTGAAGCGGCTGGGATGAGGATCAGCACCTCCAAATCCGAGACCATGGTCTTGAGTCGGAAAAGGGTAGGGTGCTCTCTTCGGGTTGGGGATGAGGTCCTTCCTCAAGTGGAGGAGTTTAGGTATCTGGGGGTCTTGTTCACGAATGAGGGAAAAATGGAGCGGGAGATCGATGGACGGATTGGTAGGGCGTCTGCAGTCATGCGGGCGCTGTACCGGTCTGTCGTGGTGAAGAGAGAGCTGAGTCGAAAGGCGAAGCTCTCGATTTACCGGTCGATCTACGTTCCTACCCTCATCTATGGTCACGAACGCTGGGTGGTGACCGAAAGAACGAGATCACGGATACAGGCGGCTGAAATGAGTTTCCTCCGTAGGGTGGCTGGGCTCTCCCTTAGAGATAGGGTGAGAAGCTCGGTCATCCGGAGGGAGCTCAGAGTAGAGCCGCTGCTCCTCCACATCGAGAGGAGCCAGTTGAGGTGGCTCGGGCATCTAGTCAGGATGCCTCCTGGACGCCTCCCTGGTGAGGTGTTCCGGGCATGTCCCACCGGGAGGAGACCCAGGGGAAGACCCAGGACCCGTTGGAGAGATTATGTCTCCCAGCTGGCCTGGGAACGCCTCGGGATTCCTCCCGAGGAGCTGGCCCAAGTGGCCGGGGAGAGGCAAGTCTGGGTCTCCTTGCTTAGGCTACTGCCCCCGCGACCCGACCCCGGATAAGCGGAGGAAGATGGATGGATGGATGGACTAATAAAACTAAATCACAATAAAACATAATAAATTTAAGCACTCCTAGGTGCGCTTCAAAACTACTTTTAAAAAGTATCATCCATGCAAAATATTGATTTGGGGTCATAAAAATACACGGAAGAGCTGCAGTGACATGCTGTTGATGCAGCAGCGTGCCTGACATTAAAAATAAAAAAAAACGTCAATAAGTGCCAGCACATCCATTGGGCAGAATTATGCTGGGACGCTGCAGCATATTTGTTCTTCCTATAGACGGGGTGGGGGAGCGGGTTGTTTGTTGGTTGTGTTCATCTGTGTGCGCAATGCTCTAAGAGTCGGAAAATGTGGCTTAAATTCACAATTTTGGTAGCTCTCCTGCTGCGCCGTCAGTGCCCTCTGCGTCTTGTGTAAGCAAGATCCTTTGCGTGCTTAAAGTTGAGCACCTTTTTCACCACATTTTTTTCTATAAATCTCATACTTTGCGTATAAAGTTGCTTAAGTAGTTTTCAGACCCCGTTTTGTGTGTAAGCAAGCTTTATGAATGAGACCCCAGATCTTCTATTTCCTTTCATTCTGCACTAGATCCTAGCTCGTTCCCTCCTTGTACTGCATCCCGGTGCTAATTTCAAACTCTCTCCTTGGATGAACTATCAGCAACTGCTCACCACATAAGATCTTCTCATTGCCCCCCTGGACTGCCTACCACCCATCATGCTTAAAAAGGCATTTGATAGCACTGGGCCATTTATTTTGGGGTTAGTCAATACCTCTCTTCTCTCAGGCCATGTTCCCCAGTGCTTCAAACAACCATTGTGAAACCACTTAAAAAAACAAAAACACAAATCTTGATCAGACCAGTCTCTAACTTTAGACCGATAGCAAACCTCAATTTTCTTTTTAAAATCTCAAGGTTTTTCTCACTCAGCTCCTGGATTATTTGTCCCTTAACATTTCCAAGAAATTATTTCAATCTAGTTTCAAGCGCTGCCAAAGCACTCAAAGTGCTCTCTTACGAGTCTTTAATGACCTATCAAGTGCAGATTCAGGCTGTTCTGATTTTGTTGGCCCTGTCACCTGCCTTTGACGCCATTGATCATGATATTCTATTATCCCACCTTGGGTCTTGTCTTGATTGTGAGGCACCATTCTCTAGTGGTTCAAATCCTATTAATACGACGGGTCGTTCTCTCTTAATTTTACCTCTTTTTACCTTGTGCCTCAAAATTAGTACCTCTACATGCGGTGTCCCACAAGGCTTCATTTTGGATCCTCCACTTTTCTCCCTATATATGCTGTCTTCGTGCGGTATTTTTAATAAATATAATATCAGATGACCTGCAAATTTATCTGCCACTTAGAGCTGATAAAGGCGCAAAGCCTACAGATCAACAACTTCATTGCTTAGAGGTTATCAAAAACTGGATATCAATGAGCTTTCTGATGTTACTTTTTTTTTAAACCGAAAACCAAAAAGGTGATACAAAGCTATAAATTGCATCGTCTTTCCTTTTGGCCCATGCTCTGATTTTCTAAAAATCGTGTTTGTTTTTTTTAATTCTTACCGTGCCGTGGTAAGAATACCTGTTACCCGTCGCTATCTCTAAGCTGTGGTCATGCTTGCTACGGCGCCACTAAAACCCAAAAATGTATTTCACATAGGGATGCAACCGATATGATACCGATTAGGGCTGCCTGATTGACCAAAATAATAATCACGATTATTTTGATCAATATTGTAATCATGATTATTAATCAGGATTATTCATCCAGATTTGTAAAATATCTATTTTTATTCCAAAAAAATAAAATAATGCAAAAAAGAAAACCAACCTGATGAACTCCAAGACTTTTAGAAGTACAAACTAAATGTTATTTCAGAGCTCAAACTTAATGGAAACATTTACAGCTTAAACAGAAAAGGCCTAGGACATTCCCTGCATCCGAATCCTTAGTATTTACTACATGCTACGTAGCAAATACTACTCACCCGTTGATGTAGTAAATACTGCGTAGCAAACGAGCAAGTAGTAGGTATGAAATCAGACGTATTGTAATAAAGTTTTTTTTAAGAAAAAAAAAAAAAAAAAATTCCGTGTCTGGTGTCCCGGATGTTTATGTTACGTTCACCTGCCGTCCTGCCATCCAGTAGCGGTTATTCTGTCTGGAATAACTTGACTTAAATGTTTAATCAGCTGTCAAATAAAAAAACACTAATCAGTAACATCGCTACATGTACATTTATACGCCGAAATTGCGGCAGTGTCAATGGCTGATAGTTCGTCTGTAGCCAATTTTAGCTAGGGTCGCTCTTCTATGATTTCGGGGCTTCCGCTGCATTGTGGGATAGCGTAGCGTCCACCGGCCGCTTACTGTGGCGGTACTTCACATCCAGGAACTTTATGCCTACTAGTCAGATCCATACTGGAGATTCGGATCTAATTCATCGCTCGCATTATTCTTTTCGCCTGCTACGTTGTTGACGATTCAGATGCAGCCTTTGTGAGTGCCGAGTGGCGTAGGTGTGGTTTTTATTTGGGCAGCTTAATGAAGCTTTAGCCATGCTTTTGCCGCCCTGGGGGTTGGCAGACTATTGGTTGAGGCAGTGTATGATGAAGAGGCATGCAGACAAGCTCGCATTTTGAATGGAAATATCGTTGACGATCATGTTCATTTAATTGTGGCCACCAAAATCGAAATCCGAAGCGGACGGTTAATTCAAAGGACCGAAATAAGGCACCGAAATGTGCGCTGCTTTTCGGTCTGGTTACTACTGTTCATGTCGGATATCGGTACCCATCCCTAACTGGGAAGCAGAACTCTTCTAAGGAAATATGTAATTTGATTGGTTTGTTGATTGCATCACGTGGGGTGCTGTGCCAGAAATGAAAGCAGACAAGCACTAAAGCCCAATATTGCTTGTTGAGGGCAGCTAAAAAAAAAAAGACATTTGTGGATAAACACGCTTGCTTTCATCCACAAGGAGGGAAAATTATTTCCAAGGACTTCTCAAACGTTTCCAGTTTACTTTATTTTCAATTTTTCTTGTGCTTAATATGACTGGAAATTGGTCCATCATTGTCCAGGTTTTCCAAGAATCATGGGAACCCTGACAATGATGGATCAAAATGTGCCTTTAGGTGCGCATGATTGACTTAATTCTTACATTCTTGCTGAGATGAGGGCATAAACGTTACTGCTTTACTTTTCAGCAAGTACTCAATAAATCATTTGCTTAGCAGGTCTTCAAACCCATTTAATGTCCTGGATGGGGCAATAGGTCTGCATGGAGGGCTTACCTTGCGTTGGGTGTCAAGCTGCGCAGCACATGTGTGAGGGAGGACAGAGCCAGAGCGCCAGTCTGCTGCACCAGCAGTGAGTTCTCATACGACGTCTCCTCCGTGTAGTGCTGGAACGTCACACACTCCCACCATAGCCAGTTAAACTGGCTCTGCTTGAACTGGTCCCACACTGGAAACATTACAGGAACCATTTAGCCAAAATATGACCACTCACCGTGATCAAACGCTTTTAATCAAAGTCCTCTGAGCGGACACCTAGTGGAGCGTTGATGTGGTCTATAGAGGCCACCAGGTGCAGGTTTGGCAGGGATGCCAGCTGCCCCAGTGCACTCTGTGTCTTCTCCCCCCGCAGCATTGGTCCGTCAATGTTATAGATCAGCAGGTAAACATGGAGATCTGGGCCTGTGGTGACAAGGGAGGAAATGTCAGTAAAGTCCAACTTAAGAGGAGAAGGTTTTAACGCACACGCTTACTCTCTTTGAGCGTCTGAGCGATGAAGTGGATCTGATCCGAGGGAGTACGGAAAGTTCCCTGGTGCTCCAGAACCTCGCAGGTCAAAGCATTTAATATCTAACAGAATATTGACAGTTTAAAATTAGTCAAGAAGAAACAAAACTAATCCGAATGCTTTAGTCTCTTTGGAAACCTTTTGAATACAGACTGATTTGAGGGTGATGGAGGGGAAGAATCCGTTGATGACGAGGTGGTTCTCCTGAGACAGATGAGAAACCCTGAAGTCTTCCAGCAACGCCTTTTTGCTGCCTAAACCGTAAACCAGCACACTGAATCCCAACCTGCACACACACACACACACACACACCACCTTACAGATGCATTTATAACCTTTAAAATAATAGAGCAATGAAAAACAGTATACAGTTATAAAGTAGAAGCAAAATTATTCTTTTTTCCTTGTTTGGTTTTTAGGATTTTGTGGCCACAGCGGCCTTAATTCAAATGGACAGTAGAGAAATGAGGAGGCACATTCAGCAAATGTCCCATGGAGAGACTTAAGCCCAGGACAACTGCTTCGAGGGCTAAGGCCTCTGAACTTCGGACATCAGCCATAACCACTGTGCCATGCAATGCCCTAAAATTAGGATTTTTTTAAAAACAAATCTGTAAAAGCTGTAAAAAAAAAAAAAAAAAAAAAAAAAAACATTCTAACACAATTATAGCTGCAGATTTTTCCAGGAATAAGAAATCTTTCATTTAGTAACAGATCACGCTACATTTACTATTCAGCTGACTTCCGAAGGTGATTTTTATTTATAAAGTGTTGAGTCCATCTATTCTTTCTATTCTGTTTACAATTTGCAATACTTACTATTGATTCAACCCAGAAAATTCCAATAAAGTCACTGAAAGTCAATGGTCACAGAGCTGACAAAATATGTGAATGGGACAAATTTTGCAAAGCACTTCGTGTTTCAGACCGCCTAAACCCTGAGAAACTACCGGGAACAAACGAGATTCAGACTCACTGTAGCTGCAACATCCACTTGGTAAAGTGCTTTCTGTGTTTGTTGTGCAGCTCCTGGATCTCCTTTGCGTAACAGGAGGGTTTACCTTCTAGAAGACGAGCCAAAGTCTCCTGGTAAAAAGAAGAGAAGTACAGCCGACGCGTCATCCACAATCAGACACATTTACTAGGTCTTAAAAACCAAAAACAAACAATGCTGAGTGTGATTTAACAAACCCTGTCTAGTTTAGGGGTGTGCAGGCGCTCAAGGGTCCGGTCTGATGTCAGAACTTTGGAGCTGCCGTGGGCCTCGAAATACTCCTCGATCATGGTGGGCTGGTTGGCTAGTTCTGGGGTGTTCTTGCTCTTCTTGGCTGGAGTCTTGTAGAGAGCTGCAGATAAACCTTTACTAGGGGTCCTTTGGTTTTTCTGGTTCTCTTTGTCTTCTTTATTCACTTTCTGGTTTTCCTTCAGCCTATCCTCTTCCTCCTCCTCTTCATCCTCAGAGCCGGAGGCTGAGAGTTCACTGTCGCTGTCCGACCGAAGGCTCGGTGCTGAAAAACACCCAGAGCATGGCAGATTTGGATGTAGTTCTTGTGAAACGATTCACATGCTTTCCAAATATTTTTTATTCAGCCTCGTTTTACTCCGATTCCCCTGAATAACACTCAGTGCAAACTATTTCTGTCAGACGTCAGTCAAGTTTTATGTGAAGCGTAAAACCAATACCGTACATCAAGCCCAAGGGGAACCCCGGTGGTGGTAGCATCATGCTGTGGGAATGCTTTCCTTCAGCAGGGACAGGGAAGCTGATGGATGAAGCTAAATGCATAGCTAACCTGATGATGCCTGTTCAATGTCGGATTCATGCATACCTCGATCGTGTCATAACTCATCAATGAAACACGTCGAAGCTTCTGGATCAAACCTGACAAACGTAGGAAACGTCGCAGCGTGTGCGGAAACCTGTGGAAGGCACGACAGCACATTTCATTACAACATGTTCCACTCACTTGTTAGTCTCTTTCTGAGCCTGTGGGGCGTTGTGGAGACAAACTGGACCTTCTTGCTCTGCATTCAGAACCATAAAGCACAGCCGATTACGAGACCACGCGCATCTCAGAGCATCTTGTACATTAACATTTTTATTTGAGGTCTTACCCTCTGCGGTGTTCTGTTTTCGCCTTTGTGGTCTAGTCAGAGAGAGAAAAAGTAAAAGAACAGTAGAGAAATGTGTCATCTTAATACAAACATAGGATATGAATGGTGGGGAACGTCGTGACGGTTTCTCAGACTCACGTCGGCCTTGTCTCGTCGGGGTGCAGGGTTCGGCCGGACCGAAGCTGACGCTTTTCCCCGGGGTCCGAGCAAGCTCACTCGCTGCGTCCCACGGACAAGACAAATGACATAAAGCACCGGTTTTGGAAATGTGATGAATCCCGCTGAAGAAAAACACGAGGAAATAAACAGGAAACCAGCGGCTCTCACCAGTGTGGGCCATGCTGTTGCCACGTCTGACTTTCTGGAACGTGAAAATGGAGGAACCAGCCACTCTGGACAGACGATCCTCATCTTCTGCAGAGTGAAAAAAAAATCCTGAAGTGCCTTTTCTTTCCCAGTTAATACTAAAGAGAAGCAGAATCTAGTGACAGTTGTTCAGCACATGTGGGTGGAGTAGGCAGAAAATTAACTCAGGTAAAAGTACAAAGTAGCAATCCAAATAATTATTAGAGTAAATAAGTATTTGGACAAAGGCTACTCAAGTATAGAGTACTTGTTCTGACATCATAGCATATGATTTAATATTCCCAAAGTATTTAATTAAACAAAAAAGTAAAGATATGTGCAAATTCTAAAGACTAAAATAAAAAGAAATATGAGACATAACTATAAAATAGCTAATTTGGCATGAAGACACATTTTTTCAAAGTAAAACCAAACAAAACACACAGTGGGTAATGTACATACAGTATATTAGACCAGGGTATGGTACCCCAACCGGCCTCAGCACATAATATTTGTTAGTTAATAGAATATTAAAATAATGTAAAATTTGATGAAGCTTGTGTACAAACAAGAGGTCTCAATTTAACATAAACTATCTTTGAGTCTCGTGTATTTTGGGGTTAAAACAAGCATTCAGTTTCATTGAACAGAGTTACTCGCTGTGGATAGAGTAGCCATAAATTTTACTCACAAGTAGCTGTATTCCAGAAAAATATTACTCAATTAAAAGTAAAATTGTGTGGTCTAGTAAAAATACTCCAAAAGTACATTTTTCCACAAGGAGTTGCTCCAGTGAATGTACCTGAGTAAATGTAACTAGTTACTACCCACCTCTGCAGTTCAGACAGCACAGAGATGAGAGGAGGGCTGGAGAGCCAATGAATAATAATAATAATGAATATTAAAAATAATAAAGTCTGCGTTACCTTCATCGTGCTCTGTTCCTAAAGCTTGGATGTAATTCTGCTGATCAAAGACGCCGTCTTCCTCCTGATCCTGCTGTCCATCGTCTCTGCATCCCTTCCGCCTGCCTGGGCTCTTAAACGTCACCATCCTCTGCACGGAGCCAGCGCTGCTCTGCACGCCTTTTTTTAGGCGAGACACAAACAAGCATACGGTCAGAGGCAGAACTGGTACGGCACGCTTGGCTTGGCGGGTTTTTAAAACACACTCCATAAAAACTCTCAACACGCTGGGAGTTTTAGCCCATCCCAGATGCTTTATTCGCCAAGCTCTGTCCTGGTTTAGAGGCGTGTTTGGAGTCATTTTCCTACAGGTTTCCCAAAATCTAACCCAGCTCCTTCCATTTAGCTGTTTGACCCGAGTTGGAAGTTGAGGAAGATGCTGGCATGCTAATTATCAAATCACCTCATTTAACGCACCAGCATCACTGGTAGCTAAAAAGCAGCTCAGCATAATGCTGCCACCACTATGCTTGACAGCTGGTGCAGTTAGTCAACTTGAAAGTCTCACTTTGCCTCCTCTAAACATACTTTCTGTCATTTAGTTTGTGGTTGGTGCCTCTGGCGCTTTGTGGTTTCATCATGAACCTCTGGCAAAAACTTGCCAACCCAACGTACGTGAGAGGGTGTGTGTTTATTTTCTGAGCCTGTTTGGATTAGAGATAACATATTCAAACAGGTTTTTTTTATATATATACCGTCGTTGATTTTATTTAGATTAAATATTCATTAAACCGAAAAAAGAAAGAAAATGCATCTTAAACCGACTGTAGTGTGGTGTAGCAGAGCTCCTCACCCTCCTGTTTGTCCACGATGTGCTCCACAACGTCTCCATCCCCGACGAACTTCACTTCCAACACACTCATTCCTCCGGATGAAACCAACAACACACACCGAGAGCCCGGCGGCGGCCTCTCAGCTCCCTGTTGAAAACAACCCAGTTGTACACAGCTGTACGAGGAAGTATGCTTAGCTGCTAATAAATGATTTCTACTCAGTTTTATTTTTGTATCTATATCTGTGTTTGGCTCATAGTTACTATGGCTGCTGTGTCAAGTAAGACTACAACAACTAAACACGACGCCAACGCGACTTACTTGACGTTTCTAAACAGACGCAAGCAGGTATAAACTAACCTAAATCAAACTTTTAAAGTAAATTCTAGCCGTGCTTCGGTGTGACAAGTTCTCGCGCCATTCCACTGAAGATTTTAAACCACGTGACAAGTGAAAGGTCAGGCGGTGACCAATGAGAACGCCGGGATGGCTTAAAACTACATTTCCCGTGTTCAACTTAATACCGCAGCTGTGATTAAATAGGCTGTGATACTTAAATCTCCGCAATTCTGAGTTTTTACTCGTAATTGTAACTACTTTTAAACATCAGAGAATTCCCGAGTAATTTCCGGAAAATATGTGACTTGAATCTTAGAATTTAACTGTTTGTTTGGGAAATTTACTCCAAAATAATTTTCTTTTTATTTACAATGGCCCTCAGTCGTACTATAGCGTTAAACTCACTTCTTTTTTACAGTCTATGGTTAAACTACTAATCGACATGGTTTGTATTTCAAGTTAAAGTTTAAGAATAAACCCAATTTATCTTGCTTTCAACAACAAAACTGATCACCAAATCACGAGCCACTTTAATATATATATATATATATATTCTTTTACATGTCCTGTCTAGCAGCTTGCAACTCAAAACTGGTGTCTGAGTACCAGGTATAAACCCAACAGATTTACATTGTCAAGCAGAGCATTGCAGCTTTGAGAAATCTTTATTAATGATTACTGTGGGTTTAATTTCTTGAAGTTATGGATACGAAAATGAGAAAACAAAAAGGAAGGAAGACAGAAGATGAAGGGAAACAGGACAAGTAGGAGTGTGAACTGATAAGATGGGGAGATAAAGAAGACAAGAAAGCATCAATCCTCCACCTCTGTTGGACGGCGGATAAGTGGGAAAAACAAAACAAACAAAAACAACCAATAGAACAGAATATTAACAAAACAGATCCAGTAATATGAACTAAGACCCAGACATCCTCTCAATTAATCTTTTGAGGTGTTGCTCCCAAAAGAGACACAATCAGTGCTGCAACAGTATAAACAGAATCACCACACCGTTTAAATGCTCAGCTGGTAAGATTAGTCACTTTTATTATCGCAGCAATATTATTAATCTAGTATATGTATTAATATTGATGAATTACATCCCCTTTTAAGCCCATCTGTTGAATGATCCCAGATTACCATCTTGTTTTCCTGCATGTTATTTGTTTTACAATTAAAAGCTACATAGATTTTTATAGAATTTTAAACACAAAATATATAATTGAATAAAGCATTATCTGAAAAACAGAGTAAGGCCAACGTTTAAGAGTCTATTCAGGAGGGAGGCGGTCCAAAAAAAAGTTTATTCATTCTTTAACAAAATTATGTTTATATATAGAATTTAATATTAATCAAATGAAATAAATCACATCCAACTGACTGATTGGAAAACTCATCTATTTTCTGTGTGAAAAAAGCAACACATTTGTACATGTTTCTCCAGATGGTAGAACAGCCTCTATATACTGTATATTATAAAAGTGCTATACAAAGCAAAGCTGTAATAGCATTTGTGAAATAATCGCAGAACCACTTTATTTTACATCTCATCATGGCTCATTCTATTGCCCTGTAAGAGGCAGCATGCAGTAAAAAGGGCTTTCACTTCTGCACCATGCTAGTTCACAATTTTTGTTTTTTAAATGTTTCTACATCAAGGTGATATTCCCTCATTTCGTACAATAGTTTTTTATTCATTAATTCCAGAAGCTACTTAAAACATGAAGGTTGAAAGATGTTCACCACCCACGGGTGGGTGTCCACTTTTCCAGCAGGCGACCCTCAGAGTGAACGTGGTACACTGGGTGCATCGCGGCAGCTGCACACGACTGTAAAAAAAAAAAGTAAAAATAAAAAGATAAGAACAATGCAAACTTAAGGGCTTTAATGAACAGGGTTTAAATTTTTGATCAATTTTTCATGTATTTATGTGGCCATTAAGCTACTTTACATCTGTAGCCCCCAGTAGGTCAAAAAACTAAGTAGAATGAGGCATTAATAAACGGAACAATGCTTTCTATCTACTAGTTTTATGCATTTTATTAGAAATCGACTACTGGTTTTATAGTGGTTATATCTGTTCGTGACCAATTGGTGGAACAGTATTCAATTTACGATACATTTATTTATTGTCAGATAAAGTCTGAATTTTGTTCTGCATCACATACATTTATTCACAAACACAGACGCAAACAGAAAACAAATTTATCTGAAGTTGGTCAGTTATGACTCCTAAGTATTTACAACAGTAATTCATAGATATGTTTTTTTACTGTGGATGGTAACAGGAACTTTATGACAGTCAGATGCTGAGCTGAAAACTATTCCTCCAGTTTTGATTATACTTCTTCTAAGAGCGTTTTCATCAGTCCACTCTACAGCTTAATCGGCACGCAAGACAAGCTACGACAGCTCCGGCATTACTGTGATGTTCTGATTTGCCTAAACTTCGTTAGGTTGAAATGATTCATTTTAGATATATTTTTTAACACGATTCTTAAATGAAAAGGTGGGCTTTAATGGTGACATCAAGATATGTAACTCCTTGTACATTCTGATATTTTCATCCTTTTGTGATAACATTTGAACTCAACTTCAATGTTATATAATTTTTCCCCCTAAAAACATCCAACAGTTTTATCAGCTATTAAGTAGTAGCCGTGACTGAGTGAGCATCAGATGAATACACTTCATTGCTGTCTGTGACTTCTATGTTAGACTATCCCTGTGTAAGTAAAAAGTAAGTGAAACTTTATTTATATAGCACCTTTCCAGATAAAAATCTCAAAGTGCTTTGCAAAAGAGGAGATAAAAAGTAAACAAGGCAGAATCACATGAAAGAAGATTTAAATAATACCAGCACTGATAGCGTACAGCTGAGCATTAACCGTTTAAAAACATTTGGTAAGTCAAAAAAACTTTATGGAACCAAGTATAGAGCCTTGGGCTACTCCGACTTGACAGTCTAATTGGGGCGGTTTTATTCCCTCTGACAGACACACAGTGAGATTTATTGGCAAAATTTGACTGCATTCAACGCGTAGCTAGTTCAGAGAAGTCAAATTTTGTCAACTTAGTTTGTATTGTTGTGGGATGAAGTTTCGCTCTGTCTCAGGTCAACATGGCCAGGTCAGTACAGTGTGATATGGTATGCTGGAGGTACATAAGGATGTAGCAAGCAGACTACAGGAGGTTAGTTGGGGTGGTTTTGTATTCAAAACTGTCCGGCAAAAGTACTTTAAGTAACCACTAAGATAATCGGCTGAATACTGTGCTATCAAGATCCAGATGTCAGAGTGTTTATGTGACTTTTGTCTCTTAATGTATTTTTGAGAAAACTAAGAGTGTCTGAAGGGCTACAGCAAGCCAAGAAAAACAGCATGGATAAAAATACGAGAATCTAATGAATACCTTAAACTTTCAAGACAGACATTTGTTTTCTGTTTCAGTTGAAAGATTTGCACAAAAACCAAACAGCAGGGGATATAATGCAGGGGAGTCTAAGCTATAATTTAAATGATATATTAATAACTTTGCACCAAAATATTCAATAATATTTGATATAACTGTTAACATACTCAATGGTCTTTCATTCTCAAAACCTGCTTTATTGCAAGATTTGAAAGTTTGAAGTAGATTTAGTGCACAGTGCAAACCACTCGGTCTCCACAATGGCAGCTGGGGTCTACAACCTGTGGATTTTAACAACTTTGAACAAAAACTATATATAATTAAATTTGTATATGTTGTTTTTGTGAAGAATGTGCATAGACTTTATTAACAATGCGACAAAGTACAATGAGGTTTCTTTTAGTCTTTTTTGTGTCATTTTAGCTGTAAACTATTTGCTTTTTTAGATTATTTCACAATAGAACATTTGCTATAGTACGAATGTAAAAATTCATCCCCCCAGAGTCCAAATAGGTTTTGTCAACCTATAAAAAGTAAAAAAATGTATATTTTCTAAGCCAACCTCCATGCCAAGTCTGTTAGTAGAGAAACTCTCACTTTAAAGATTCCAGATTACATTTTCAGTAATAGAGTACCAATACTAACGTGGTAGGGGATCAGTGTGAACAGAGAGCCAATGGGGTATTTGCTGTAGTCCAATGGACCTGAGATGGGCTCCACTCTCCCATGCTCTTGAGTCATTGACAGCAACCTAAAGGAAAACTTCCCTCATGAGTTCATCCGTCACGCTTATGTTCAGTTTGGAGATCAAAAGGGAAGAGGAAAGAACTTTTACTTGAGGTTCGGATGCCCTTCGATCACAGCGTAGCCAGTGAGTAGTTTCCCAGCTCCGTCCAAACTGAAAGGAACAATGTCAGAAAGATTACATTTTCCACCAGTAAAGGTGCTTAGTTTGCTATTTCGGTGATAACTGCTGCACAGATTAAATACTGTGACACAGGAGAGGTCTTGTAGAGCCACCTGATTCCCGTCCATCCACAGTCGATCAGCAGCTGGTTCCTGTGGGGACAGTGTCCTACGACTCTCGTCAAAACCCTCACAGCCACGTCTTCCAGGCTGCACGAGCCAATCATAGACTGCTGGACGTCTAAAACCCAACGAAAAACACAAAATCTACACATGGTGTCTTGGTTTCCCAGCCACCGTGCACAGATGCACCTAGAGTACACGACCATAACCCACCGTAGAAGACGTAGTTTCCAGGATGCACCTCGCTGAGCTTCCCCATGTCCTGGACAGGATGACTACAGGAAGGGGTGGAGCCAATGCTGGACTTGCAGCTGATGCCAACAGCCTTCAATCTGCCAGGTGAAAAAAAAGAAAAAAATCAACAGAACTAATGCTAATGCGTAATTTTTTTGTCTGTGTGACATTTATCGAGACTAAAAATGTAATAACAAAAGCACTGCTGCTGTTGCAAGCTCTGATTCTGAGAGTTTTGTAAGGAAACTGAAATGTTTGTCTTAATTCTTCAATAAGTCTTAAAAGTCTGTTTTAAACTCTTGTCTTACTTTTCCATGAACTGCAGAGTAAAGTTTGTGGTTTCCTGGGCGACAGCCTGTATTTGCTCCACTCCTTTGCAGTTGTACGTGTTCCCACAGTGGGCGTACACCCCTGTCAGCTCCACGCCGACCGCCTCGGCGATGTCTCGGGCCAGTTGGAGTGCCTCGGGCTCCGAGTGCAGGACGCCCGCTACAGCAGGGTGGGCGAACATATCGTCACTGAATGATCAAAAGCGTCGGGGTTGTCGTTTTGCCAGAATGCATACCTCTCCCGTTGCCGCAGTCAAGTTTCAGCCACACGTGCCACAACCGGCCGCCTTTCAGGGGCCTCTTTCTGAGCTGCTCCAGAGCGTCGGGATGATCGAGCAGAACTTGGAACAGATCCAGCCTCTCTGACAGGGCTGCACAGCGCTCTACCTGCAAACACAGACGTATCACAGGTACTTCTTGTAGAGGCTCACAATGAGATGGCAACAGCCAGAGATCACTTCACCAGAACTGGGCTCTATAGTTGCTGTAATCAGTAGTTAATGCATACATATTTTTTTATTGAAAGGATAATTTATCTAATCTGGTCTTTTGTCGAAGTTCGTACACAAGAAGGTGTAGGAATTTTTTTTTTTTATTCACTTTTATTTATATAGCGCCAATTCACAACAAATGTCATCTCAAGGCACTTTACAACAAAAGTCGTTTCAATACAAACATTCCAATCAGTTAAAAGTTTCTATGTAATGAATCCCAGCAGATTGCGATGAGTCATCGACGTGAGGTTTTGCCCAGATCATGCACACTCCAACCTCATCAATTCCTCAGCAATCCCTCATACTGAGCAAGCATGTAGCGACAGTGGAGAGGAAAAACTCCCTTTTAACAGGAAGAAACCTCCGGCACAACCTGGCTCAGTACAAGCGGTCATCTGCCATGACCGTCTGGGGGTCTGAAAAGACAGAAAAAAGACAGCATGGGGGATGCTCGGTGACTTTGAGCATCATCTGGATGGATGCTCCCCATCCAGAAGGGGGCATTATAGTTGAGCAGGGTACCAGACCGTGTGGAGTTTCTATTGGGAGAAAAATACTAAGAGAAAACGGGGTTAACAATCACAATAACAGCAGGAAAAATATATCTGGAGAGTAGTAGAAGAGAAAAGTATAAGACAGAAGAAAAGTGGTCAGTCTGTCCTCCAACAATCTAAGCCTATAGCAGCATAACTACAAAAATAGCTCAGGATAACCTAAGCCATTCTAACTATAAGCTTTATCAAAAAAGGTTTTAAGCCTAGTCTAAAAACAGAGAGAGTATCTGCCTCATGGACTAAAACTGGGAGCTGGTTCCACAGGAGAGGAGCCTGGTAACTAAAAGATGTGCCTCCCATTCTACTTCTAGAAATCCTAGGAACTACCAGTAGACCTGCATTCTGATGTACGATGGAGCTTGATTATTAAGGGCTTTATACGTTAGGAGGAGGATCTTAAACTCTATTCTGGATTTAACAGGGAGCCACTGGAGAGAAGCCAAAACAGGAGAAATGTGATCTCTCTTTTTAATATTCATCAGAACTCTTGCTGCAGCATTTTGGATCGACTGAAGGCTTTTTATTGCATTTTGTGGACTTCCTGATAATAAGGAATTACAGTAGTCCAGCCTTGAATAACAAATGCATGGACTAGTTTCTCTGCATCACTCTGGGACAGGATGTTTCTAATTTTAGCAATATTCCGGAGGTGAAAGAAACAAATCTTGGAAACCTGTTTAATATGGGATTTAAATGTCATGTCTTGGTCAAAAATTACACCAGGGTTCTTTACATTATTACCAGAGGCCAAATTAATGCCATCCAGATGAAGTGATTGATTTAGCAGTTTCCTTTTTAAAGGTTCTGGTCCAAAGACAACAACTTCTGTCTTGTCTGAATTTAAAAGTAGAAAATTCAGAGTCATCCATGTTTTTATGTCTTCCAGACATGCTCGTAATCTACCTAAGTGATTGGTTTCATCAGGTTTTATGGATACATATAACTGTGTATCATCAGCATAAGTGCGGAAATTCATTCTATGTTGTCGAATTATTTTACCATTTGGAAGCATATATATATAGTAAAGAGAATCGGCCCAACCACAGAACCCTGTGGCACTCCACAAGTAACCCTTGAGTGTGAAGAAGATTTATCATTGACATGAACAAGCTGGAATCTGTCGGACAGATGTGATTTAAACCAGCCTAGTGCTGTTCCCTGGATCCCTACAACATGTTCAAGATTTTCTATGAGAATATTATGATCGACCGTGTCAAAAGCAGCACTGAGATCTTGTTGCTGTTTAGCTGCTCACCTACTTGATTAGCAACTATTTTCTCAAGAATTTGGGGTAAGAAAGGAAGGTTAGATATAGTCTGTAATTAGCTACATTAATTTGATCTAGGGAAGGTTTCTTAAGTAAAGGTTTAATTACAGCAACCATAAATTCCAGAGGCACATATAGGGCCAGTAGCCAGAGGAAACACTTCCTTAAATAATTTGGTTGGTATTGGGTCTAACAAACAAGTTGAGCGTTTAGATGAAGCTAATATTTGTGATAATTCCGAAAGTTCAACAGCATCAAAATAGTACAGACATAAATATGGTTAACAAGTTCTCTCTGATACTGCCTCATTTAGTGAAAGACAGTAAGTCATGTTTGGGAGAATGCCAATGATTTTATTTTTAATTGAATTTATTTTATTTATGAAGAATCCCATAAAGTCATCACTCCTGAGAGAAGGGGGAATAGTTGGCTCAACAGAGCTATGACTCTGGGTAAATTTTGGCAACTGTTCTAAAAAGAAACCTAGGATTGTTTTTATTTATCTCAATTAATGACCAGAAATATGCTATTCTAGCTTGTCGAGGGGCGTTTTTATAAAGCAGTAGACTATTTTTCCATGTTAGAAAGGAATCATTTAAGTGTGTAGAGCGCCATTTTCTCTCCAGTTTCCTAGTATTCTGCTTTAAAGTACGCAACTCTGCACTAAACCAGGGAGCCAACCTCCTATGGCTGATTACCTTCTTTTTTAAGGGGGCTACACTGTCTAGTGCCAAACACAATGAGGAAGTAATACTTTGAACCAGACCATCAGTTTCTGAAAGGTTAGTGTTGGAATTACTGCCATCCACTGTGGTATTCTGAGGCGGATAGGGAAGCAGGAATGGAACAGATTCTTTAAAACTTATTACAGCACTGTCTGATAAAGTTCTACTGTAATGAAATTTTCTTTCAGATTTTGGAACGTTGGGTAAGGAAATTCAAAGGTTATCAAAAAATGGAAAACAACAAAAAAGGCTGCTGTGTTTGTTTCTATGCATTTTAGAATATTACAGCTGCAATTCTAGTAAAAAGCTTTACAGCTCAATCAAAACGTACTTTCTGTCGTACATTGCACCTTGAGAGCAAAACGCATTCACAGGCTGAAGAAGAAAAAAACAGAAACTACGCTGCAATGGTAGGCAGAAGCCACCATGAAAAGTTAGCATACCCTGCTGTCCTGGTCAAGAATTGCTTTGCAATACTGAAAAATCGATGCAGAAAAGAGAGAAAGAAATGGAGAACCGTAAACGAAAGACGTCTCCGTAAATACGTCTGCGTGAAAAATCCTCGTCAGAGTAGTATAAACTAGGCTTCACCCATAACTGTTTTGTGCAGTGCAAACAGCCAAGAGTTATCGCTTTAAAAGATTTTACCACCTGAGCTTTGGATGTCTGCAGCTCTTCCAGAGTTATATGAGCTTCTTGGCTGCTCCAAAGTTTGCAGACCAGAGCAATACATTGATTTTTTTTTTTTAATCTGTTTTTGTATTAACAGATCTTAGTTACAAAATCGCACTTTTTAGCAGGGATATTCGCACTTAAATGTATCACATTAATTTGAAAACCACTGTGGGGCTAAAATGACAAAATATGATAAATTGGGTATGAATATTATTGCATCGCCGTGTTTTAAGTAACAAAAAAAGTATTTTAAAAGTACCTTATCAAAGGGGAGAGAGTATGCGTATAGGATGTCATCAAAGCCATGCTCAGCATAGAAGCTGGCTTCTGCGAGGGTGGAAACCACGATGCACCTTCGAGATCCACCGGTCATGATGTCTGCACACTCACTGCAGAGAGACACACACACACACACACACACGCGCGCGCGCACACACCCACACAGCATGTCAGCATCCATCACACGTAGAAATATCAGCCTCATCAGTGCTGAGGGGACGCGGTTCCATACAGGGTTTTGTGAGTCTTCATGTGCGGTCGGAGTTGGACATCCAGTTTGCGGCAGCGCTCCATCATCCTCTGCGCGTTTCTCCTCACTTTGTCCACATCCACCACCAAAGCGGGGGTACACAGGGCAGAAAGGGGCTCACCCTCCATACTGGAAGCGCTGGACACTTTGTCTAGGCAATTGGATTATTATGCATGACTGGTTCAGCTAAGAAAAGACGCTTTTGTCTTGGTACAAAATAAATTAATGTGCATTTCATAAAGAAATATGCTCACATATAGAGTTTTATTTCTATGTGGTCTAACTTTGCTGCATTGAGTTGTGCAATACAGAACTTTGTACCCTGGGTGCTAACCTTGCTTTAATGTTTCGATGTTTTTTATATTGTTCCGATTGTGTGCATAAAGTAACTTTATACTTGAGCAAAAGTTATCTAACTACACAAACAACGGCGGATCAATAACTGTGCAGAAAACAGAACTTGTACCTTTCAGAAGCAGAGACTCCTTTTGCCACACGGGTTGGCAGCTGGCTACGGCGTCCTTTGTGGGCCAAGACCCTTTACCAAAAATGCGCTAATTTGACGCGTAAACGTTTATATGTCTTGTTTTTTGGATTAAAACCTATCTTCAAAACCAAACTGGTTATTTCAATTATTGATGAAAGTCTGAATAAGCAAAAGCGCTCACTGTTAATAGTTAATATTTTATGCTGGAATTTTATTGTATCGGGTTCCTATTTGAATATTTGTGTTTGATTAAAAAAAAGTACATTGGAAAAAATATTTATTCAAAATTTTCATTTTTGATCTTAATTTTCTATGTTTTTTGTTTTGTTTTGAGTAATTCTTTCCCTTACTGGAAACGTTGCTTTCACAGTCTTGTCTTTGCTGCCCCCGTGTGGACAGTCATCTAAATCACTGAACAGGTTGCAGTACAACTGGTGTGAGGCGTCACAAAACACTTTTCGATCTCCAGATCTCTTGAAACCCCCTTCTACCCCTTTAATAATTAAAATAAATCCTTTTATTTATGATTAAAATATCTAATACACGCTCTATGCTATTTCAGAATTATGAAATATCCATATGTCGGCTGTTCAAAAGGAAACCTGATGTTTGGCTTTAACTTAATCGATTTTTATTGAAGAGCTGTTTGTCCAGGAAAGATTAGGCCTTACAAGAGCTTCAAAGCTTCTGTTTTTTTCTTTTCTTTTACAAACTGAAGAGTTAGAAAAGGCATCTTTGACAGAATATATTTACTATAATTCTCCTTTATCTCAACACAATGATCAAACAAGTCTGCGTGGAGGTGTAGCACTCTACTTGCTCTGTGTGGTGTTGTAGAGTGGAGACTGTTTATAATTCAATGCATTAAATAACCATGACATCTATGAATAATTATAAAGTAAATAAATCAAGCCAATCACACTTCTCTGATATAAAACTGTCCCATAGTAAGCACCACTGATTGACAAACAATTTCACATGCTGTTGTGCAAATGGAATTGACAACAGGTAGAAGCTCCAGGCAATTAGATAGATACTCATAAGGAAAAAGTGGTTCTCCAGATGGTGACCACAGACCACTTCACAGTTCCCATGCTTTCTGGCTGATGTTTTGGTCCCTTTTGAATGCATGCTGTGCTTTCACTCTAGTGCTAACATGAGACAGAGTCTACACACCACACAAGTGTCTCGGGTTGTGCAGCTCATCCAGGATGGCATATCAATGCGAGCTGTGGCAAGAAGGTTTGCTCTGTCTGTCAGCATAGTGTCCAAAAATGGAGGGGCTACAAAGGACAAGCCAGTAAATCCGGAGATGTGGAGGAGGCTGTAGGAGGGCAACAACCCAGCAGCAGGACTGCTACCTCCACCTCTGTGCAAGGAGGAACAGGAGGAGCACTGCCAGAGCCCTGCAAAGTGACCTCCAGCAGGCCACAAATGTGCATGTGTCTGCTAGGATGGTCAGAAACAAACTCCATAAGGCTGGTACGAGGTCCTGACATCCACAGGTGGGGGTTGTGCTTACAGAACACTGTGCAGTACGTTCCTCATTTGCCAGAGAACACCAACATTGGCGGATTTGCCACTGGCTCCCTGTGCTCATCACAGATGAAAGCAGGTTCACACTGATCAGATGTGACGGATGTGACTCTGAAGTCCAGACCTGAGTCTGGAGACACCATGGGAAACGTTCTGCTGCCTGCAACAACTTCCAGTTTGACCGGTTTGGCAGTGTGTCAGTAATGGTGTGAGGGTGGCATTTCTTTGGGAGTTCATACATTCTTCCGTGTGCTCACCAGAGGTAGCCTGATTGCCATTAGGTACCGAGAAGAGATCCTCAGACCCCTTGTGAGACCATGTGCTGTTGGCCCTTGGTGTCTCCTAATGCAAGACCTCATTTGGCTGGGGTGTGTCAGCAGTGTCCAATCCAATAGAGCACCCCTGGTACATCATATCTCACTCCATCAACCAACACCACGTTGCAAGACAGACTGTCCAAGAGTTGACGGATACTTCAGTCCAGGTCTGGGAGGAGATCCCTCAGGAGACTGTTTCCACCTCATCAGGAGCATGCCCAGGTGTTATAGGGCAGCCATACAGTCACGTGGAAGCACGGCACACTACTGAGCCTCATTTGTCTTGTTTTAAGGACATTACATCAAATTTGGATCAACCATTTTAATTTTGAATGTGACTCCAAATCTTGACCTCCATGGGTTGATATATTTGATTTTCATTGACATTTTTTGTGTGATTTTGTTAGCACATTCAACTGTGTAAAGGACAGGACTGAACTGGGACCAAAAATTGGCCATAGTCTTTTTTGCAATGGTGGCCCATCATAATCATGTACAAATATGCAGAGTACATGACATACAAGAGGATATTTGAGCATGTTGTATTGTTTTAAAAATCACATAAAAAAAATAAAATCTGCAGCTGACTACACCACTCACAGAGTGGAGAATGGCCAGTTTCACAATTCCCATCTTGAAGTGAGATTGGATGTTAAAAACACTGTTAAAATGTTAGGTATTAAAGGAGGGGTACTATGCAAAATTGACTTTTTAACATGTAACATCCTGATAACATGTTATTTCCTCATTTAAAATATGCCTGGAGTGTTACTTTGACTCATCCACTTATGTGTGAATAATTTTTGCGCCTCTGCTGGTAGTTATTGGGGGTGCTGAAATGCCTGCTCCCATCTATCTAATCCTTTTCCACCCATCTCCTCCCTCTACCTGAAGTAGCTTACTCAACCGGCGAGCCGCTGAGTAAGCTACTGCAGACCCCCCCTGCAGACCCCCCCCCCCCCCCCCCCCCACCACCACTCAGCTCCAGTAGAATATCTAGCCGCTGCTACAGTTAGCTTGAGCTAATTGTAATGCTGAGAGTTTGGACTTCATTTTTGAAAACAATCCTAGGCCGAAAAATATTTTATCTTTGCTAAAATCACTTCACAGAGGACTGCTTACTCCACAAAAACCTTTATGATAGGGGATTAATGAGCAGATCGACCCTAAAGGCAAGGCTACTTCATCGGAACCTGCACTAGTAAGAACTGTGACTTAGCGTTACTAACTCCGACTTCAAAACGTAGCTTTATATTTCTGTGCTTTTATGGTTGCAATGTAAAATGTAGCTTTATATATTATTAATTTATAGTATTTATAATATTTATAAAAGGGTGCCAAGGAGGATAAATATTACAAGTCGATACGTCTTATAAAAGCCTCTGAACACCTGGTTCTTCAAAAAACCCACTTTCAGGGTTGGATATTAGCTCATTTGCATGTCGTCTTACAATCTCCAGTGTTGCCATTGTTCACCAGTGTGATTGTTTTCCCAAACAATAAAATGCAAGGTCCGAGGTTGGATTCCAAGGCTTCCTTGGTTTGTGAACCATACGCCTCTTGAGGGAAGCAGGAGTGGCTGGAGGGAGGCTAAGGAGGGCAACAAAGGATCTGGCAGAGGAGACAGAGAAAGGGAGCTTTTGGCTCTGGCTGAAGAGGAAATTTGGGGAAGAACATCTAACCCCAGACAACAGCTGCACAGAGAACAGCTATCAGCTGCAGGGGGTTACAGGGAGAAGTCCCAGTCACTGCTCGCCCACCAGGAGACGTTCCAGAATTAAAGAAGCGAAACGTTAGTGAATGGTGTTTCCTGGCTGATGACCCTGCAGCTGACCCATGGGCACTGGAGGAGGTGCAACAGGTGGCAATGCCAAGCAGGTGTGCAATTACTATATATATATATATATATATATATATATATATATATATATATATATATATACACATACATATATACTTGATTTTTTTTTAAAGCCAGTAACAGAATTTTGCACGCTGATATACCACGATATGTTTTGCTTACACTTTCCTCTCTTAACTTTGCTTTCAGTGTAACATTTAAAAATCATGAGCAAAGATCTTTAGCCTGTAGGGAAATATTTATAGAATTTGTTTTTGAGTATCCAGGACAAATGAACCATACTCTTATTATCACAATGCAAACACACACACAAAAAAAAACAATAAACAGTGTTGGGGTCACACTTTTGTCTTTATTTGATCTTTCTGTATACATATTTAATCGTTTCCTGCTTGTGTGTAACCTGCCAAAAAAATGTACGTGTAATTGTTTGGCATCAATCTGGAACATTTCTTGATCAGGGGAACATTTTATCTTTTCTTCATGTCCAGAATAAACTACAATAATAACAGTAAAATATGAAGTAAAAAACAATGTTTTCAGAACATCTAAGATAGCTTTTAGCACCAATAACGTAAATACTAACCTTTTAAAGAAAGAGAGTGTGTAAGGTTTTTGAAGACAGAATGACGTAAAAGATTTTTCCTGTAAGATGAACAGTATACAAAAACTATGTAAAAACTATAGTGTGCTTGTCATTTAATTATTAATCACAAATTTATCCTGTGGGATAACAACTGTAGCAGTGCTGACGTACATTTAAATGGACACATTGGTTCTGTAGTATGGAAGTGTGTAAAGAGCTGGACCTGAATAGGCTCTTTTAAATTTGCAAACAAATTTTCTTTCCCAACAACACAATATGGAGCCACCTCAGTGCTTTTCATCCAGGAATGATATTGGTCACAGAGTTACATCTGGTGGCTCTGCATGGGTTTTACATCTACACTGAAGCAGCTTGTCCCTCTGTCGTTCACTGGTTTCTAACTCTATTGTGCAGGGCACCGCAGTTTCTCACTAGCAAATCCAGCGGATGAATCGCTCAAAGAAAGCGGCTTTGTTCAGAACGGAGAAATCTTCGCCCCTAAAGATGGCAGACGAGTCCCCCAGTGAGATCTTTTTCAGCACCTCTTCGTCGGTGTCGCCTCCCAAGGCAATCACCGTGGGAACGCCCTCCGCTCTCTTCATTGCGGACACGCCCTCATCCAGCTGGTCGCTGGAGGTTATTCCATCAGTGATGAAGACGAAGGCCACCTCAGCGTTGCGTCTGGATAACCGTTGATTCTATAAATGCAAAGCAGAAGAACTGGTGGGCATTTGAGAAAAAGTGTCAAGGCAAAGAGCAACTGCTAACACACATGAATGTACCAAGTCTAATGGAGCGTTCACACCGCACAGTTTGTCTGCGTTAAACAACAGACGCAAAGCATGCAGTTTGATGCATGTATGTTCAGGTTTGCAACGCTTGCTTCAGAGCAAAAAAGGGAGGGTGGGTGATGCTTCCTCTGTTGCCGTATGTTCTGAACTATGGCGGATCATAACGAGAGGGTGGCTTGGCTTTACTTGCTAGATAAAGCTAGACAACGTCGACATCGGGTGCATCAGCGCTCATTCTTCAGATACGTTCTGAGTTTTGGGAGTTTAACCATTCGCTCCAGGAGCTGCTTATGGATGAGCTTCGCTTTCAGCGCTACTTCCGTCTGTCCCGCGCCCAATTTTACGACCTCCTGGGCCGCATTGGAGCTCAAATCTCTTACCAGGACTCCAACTACAGGTGCTCTGTTCCTCCTTAGGAGCGCCTGTCCATCTGTCTTCAGTTAGTGTTATTTCTTATTTTTGATTTTGTTTTGCAGTTATTACAAGGTCGCTTCATTCTTTTTGCCCATAAGGTCAAGAGATGCTATAACAATAGGTTGGAGAATTGTTTATTTTAAGCCCCGTGGAATTTTTTTAATGGAGTTTTGTACAGGTCAGATAATTGTCATCAAGAAGAATGCATAGATTAGCTAATTTGTTCAGAAGCTGATTTACTGTGACTTGTAATGCCTGAGATCATTTCATCCAGATTCCTCGTTGTCTTTCTTTTTAAATACTGCCTGTCTCATTAGGATAGTTTCTAGTGTCATTTCTAGCTATTGATTTTTGTTTTTCATTTATCATTGAGATATGATCAAAAGGGGGGAGAGTGTGGTGGAAAAATGTATATAAAAATAATCTGTTCTGTGTATTCAACTGTGACTCATAGTCACTGTGTGCTGTGTCTTTATTATTGTTGATCAGTCTCACTGAATGATGCTGTAGACTGAATTCATGCTCAAATGGATTGATAGTAAAATTCCTACTTCATGCGTTGCCGAGGAGATGACCCTCTCTGAGTGAGTGACCTGACATCCTAAGATTGTGGCTTCCCAATAGAGCAGAAGGCGCTTCCGAGTCTCAGAGTTACCCTGAAGAACTGGCTATCTATATGAAGCTGATAATGTAAGGTTAACTGAATTAATAAAATGCTGTGTTAGTTAGACAGAGACAGGTAAGTATTTTACATGTTCCAATGTAAATGTCTGTCCTCCTTGGTTTGATAAATCTGAGTTTCATTAAACCCTCCAAACTTTAACAGAATCTTCTCTCATTTTATTTAAGAGTTTCTCTCGTAACAGTTGAAAATATTTTCACTGGTCCTGCACATTATTCAAGATACGTGTAATGACATCACTACAAAGAGACGCTCTGATTGGTTGACACATTGCGTCAAGTCCGTCAAAAGTTCAGCTAGCTGAACTTCTGCTTTGCTTGTGTTTGATACGTTGCCGCTTGCAACACAAGTAACACTTGAAAAGTTGACGGAGACAACGCACCGCAGAGACTCTGACGGACCTCTAACGTACTCAACCAAATATCGTCGCTTAGCGGCACTATATGCCCACAGCAGCAAAAATAAAAATGATCGACATGGAAGAAAAAGTGATTGTTTGCTCTTTTCCCTCTGAATTGCAACCAATCAGCGCGACTTAAAAACTATTCCAGCTGAGCGACTTGATCAGGGCATTTCCGAGTACATAGCTCCAGACTGGTACTCCGTTGTTTCCTGAAATGGCCCCAAAAATCGCACTCTGCCTAGCTTGATGAAGTGGAAGAAGGCATATCGGGAAGTTCTGGAAAAATTACCTTGACGTTTCTAAACCTTGAAACTTTACTTCATGCCACTCCCATGGTTTTAACTTTTTTTATTGAAAGGTCAGAGAAAGTTTTGAAAAAAGCAACCTTCCCCTTGCTGTTTTTGGGGCACTACAACACAATTAACGTTGTTGGGGTAATGTTTTTTAAACAATAGCTGGCATCTCTAATGCTGCGTTCACACAGCACACTGTCTGCGTCATGCGACATTCCCGACACATCTTGTTTGATGTAAATAAATTTTTAAGCTGAACCTTTAAAAGCATGTTGTTGGGCCTTTCTGTGCCGGATGTTTAAAACACTAGCAGATCGTGATTTTCCAGACAATGTGGATGTCGGACGTCAAGTGCGTTAAGGCCATCAAAATTTTAGCTAGATGAACTTTTGTGTTGCTTGCGTTTGCTACGTTGCTGCTTGAAAATAAGTAACGCTTGAAAAGTTGACAGAGCCAACGCACACAAAGCACCGCAGAGAGTCTGACGGACCTCTGACAGACTAGACCATAGACTTTACATGTAATCTTGCCGCAACTGATGCTGACGTTTTGGGGTGGTGTGAACGCAGCATAAGACAGGCGACTGCAGACTGTCTAACAGAGCCAACTGCAGGCTAATTCACTCTGAGATTTACAGTTTTGTTTCCATTTTTGGCTCATACTGGGGGCTTTTGAGAAGGTGTTATACTGTATAAGTTAAGCCCTAGGCCTATTTTGAAACCTATCTCTCGAAAAATGCTTACCCAACAAAAAATTGTTGTATTTCACCAACTAAAAGGAGTATTTGAACAATTTGATGTGATTGTAAAGATAACATTCAGTAGAATTGATATATGTGTCATTATCCATGTTATCTGCTACTGGTTAGGAGAAACGGAGGATTGAACACAGCAGAAACATATATTTTTTGTTCCACCTAAAACAAAAAAAATATTTTTCTATTGAACAACTCTATGGATATTGCTTGAATGGCAGTGATTGCTCAATAAAATTTAAATACAACATGTGGAAATTATATCTGCAAAGTTTGAAACTGGTTATGGGAAGTAGGACAAAACTATAGAGCTTTTAATACAGGTAAATTAGGCGAGGTGCTATTCGGCACTGTTCGGCACAAAGAGTGCCATTCCTATTTTAGTGATGTAAAAGGTAGATTTTTCATTTTAATATCACAAATTTTGTTCAATAGAACTAAAATAAACACTTTTAGGCGTTTTTGAAAAAAATCTGATTATATATGTATAATATATGTATATGTATATAAATATATATATAATCGCTGTGTAATTCGCCCCCTTCTGGCCGCTTGATGGTTTTATGTTATGCAAGGCCCCGCCTCCACAGCAGATTGGTTAAATTGCCCGTCCAACCCCTTAAAGAATTTGTTGAAGCCAATAGAATAACGCTAAAATGTAAATTTGGGAATCGGCTGGTCTCTACTTTCATTTGAGTGCTTGTTTTTGTGTGTAGCACAAAGTATTTTTGCATTAGAGCTAAAAAAAATGTGGCGGCAGAGTTGACGAAAATATGATTTTATAAATTTGTTTGCAAATATTTATTTATGTGGCATCTGAGTTGTGATTGTGGTTGGTAAAAATAGTTTGGATAGGCTTGTCGTGCTGTTTAATTTGATGTGCATTATTACTATTTTTTCTGTGGCGTGAGGGTTGTTTAAGGCCTGTTAAATTTTTTTTTATCACAAATTAGGGCTTAAGGGTTAGTGAAGGACAATAAATTTGGACTTATCTTGTAGAAAAGCTCCATAATAAGTAAAAAATGTGAAAGAAAATTAGTTGTTAAACTTTATGCTAACATGGCGCCAGATTCCCTGTTACAACCAGCATTAGCACGAGCTTGTAGCTTTTCAACTGTTTGAGTCTACAGTACCTGTCTGATCACCAGATTGTTTACAGCATAGATGATGCCGTTGCCCAAAGAAGACGAAGAATCCAAGTAGTTCACAGCTGCCAGAGAATCCATGATCACTGTGAGATTATGCGTAAGCGGGAACTCTTCTTTGTGGTCTCCTGTGCTGCCGAACTGCAGCAGAGCCAGACGGGCCTTGGTGTCATCAGTGGGGCCTTCGGCCAGGGTCAGGCGGCGAGCCACTTTCTCGATGAACTCTTTGGCCCTGCGGTGGTTCTCCAGGCCCATCCTCTCAGAACCATCCAACATGAAGATCACATCCACTGGCCTCTGGACACAACTAGCCACAGCAGGCTCTGGAACAGAACCAGACACAAACACAGGCGTAGTGGTCAGTCAGCAGCAGCTGCAGCACAGATGTTCAAATAAATGAAAGCTGAAACAATTACAAAAGCATGCGACGTCTCTTTACATGCCCGCAGCGATCAAGAGTGTTCATTTTCAACAATAACAGCACTGTTTGAGTTTTCTCTGCCATTTTATTACTTGCACACATAGAAAGATTGATTACATTCCATATGATTATAAACAAGGTTGTTCACATGTGATAGGTGCAGTCACAGAGCTGGTAAAATGACACTTGGTTAGAGCTAGGAGGTGGTCATTTCTTTATACTCATCAAACTTCACAAACCAAGCTACATGCTGTAAAAATCATGCACTAACCAAGAGCATAACGTACAATATTTCCTTCACTATCAGAGCCAAGCGAATCAACCAAACATACACATACAAAAGCCTCTGACTCACATACAAAATAATGTGATATGTATTTGTAGACCAGATTCTTTCCATGTGTAATTACTTTTAACCACTATAAACCATTCACAGAGAAAAAAAGTAAAGGCTGTAACCACGGATATGTGCAAAACAGCAAAAAAAAAAAAAGAAAAAGAAAAAAAAGAGAAACATTTCGAGTGATTCGGAAATCTCATGATTCACAGTGGAAATGAGGCTTCATCACAGAGCCACTGTGAAAAAGTTACATGAATGGGTCTGCAGCCGACGCCAGCAAATGGATGACATCTGTTTTCCATTTTAACAGAAAATGGCTCTTGACTAATGTGTAAAAAAAATCATATAAAAAACGATATTTCTACAAAATTAAAATGTATTTCTCTGAGAGAAAGAAAACTCATTATGTCGGAAATATTTTTAGCGAGGAGAGACAGCCTGATCTACATTTTGAGGTTTAGTTCCATCACATCTGCACAAAAAACACAAGACTGCTCTCAAAGCTTCATGCAGTTCTTCTCACTGGCCTGTATATATATTGCACCTGCAGCATAAAAAAGGTATTTAAACAAAAAATATTAAGTTTAGCAAGCTTATTAGTCATTGTCATTGAGGAGAGGTAGCATGGTTAGCACTGTAGCACTAACAAAGCCCAAGGGCTTTCTCAGGGTCTCCCATAAGGTCTCCATAGACATATTTAAATGATTCGATGAACAGCTCGGTCCACTGCTCTCTGTCCACTCCCTGGGCGAGTTTGGCTCTCTGGGCTGTGTACGCCATGGTTGCTATGCCAACCCCGTACTGCTGCTCTCTCAAGTTGCTCAGCAGGCTGGCCACACCCTCCAATGAAGTGGGGACTAAAGAGGGGCTGCCTTCTTCGGCCAGTGGCTTCCAGGGCGGCGGGGCTTCCCCCACAGTGACGCGCCCTCCTGCAACAAGCGGGTGGAACAACAATGTGGGCGGGGCCCCCACAAATGCATCAACAGAGCCAGTTATGATGCTGGAGGTTCACCAAGTTGATCAAGAATAGCTAACGACTAAATGATTTAATCACATCGGAACAATGTAACAGTTACCAGTATATATACGAGCAATGAGAGCAGCATTAGCACCAATCCCAATGTTGCATTTTAAAAAAACAGAGGCCAACAAGCTCGTGTCAGAGAACATCTATAAATGCATCTATTCAATTTCTAGTTAGAAAATAGAGAAATATAAAATAACAGCAAACTCCAGAAACCTTGAACCCATGTGTAACAGATATAATCTAAAGACCATTGAGCCCTAACAGGGTCACTATATGGGTTAAACATAAAAAAATTACCTTTTTTCTTAGATAATAAATATAGTAAGGTTTATTATTTACAGTCTATGTGGAGACCAAGACTGGTTGTCCCATCAGGTTGTTGTCACATTGTTTCCCACAGTCATACTAGAGGGCACTGTGGTTTGATTTTGATATCAAACATTTGGCCTATTAATCTGCTCATATTGCACTATTCGTCTTTTGATTTGAACACACAACACTGAGGTGAGGTTACACTTAAAAATTTAAATGGGCCAGAATGATTCTTAAGGTTGGTGTTATTTTTTTAATAAATTTTGTAAGTTACAAGCTTTTAAAAAAATTATAAATTATCAAAAAGTCAAAGGTGGTGCTTTGAATCGAGCTAATATTTATTAAGCTAGCTAAAGCCATGTGTTAGCTAAAATATTTTATCACAAGATCACTTGGGGCTGGTTGTCTCATATGATTCTTGGCTTTTTTATACTTTGACATAAGACTAAATTTTTGAAATTTCAATTGGGAAAAAACTTGAAAGTCCCAACACATTTGCATGCATTTTGAGCATTAAGAACAAAATTGGGTTAACAGTTTTGCGTGTGTAATAAAAAAAAACAAAAAACTTTGCTTTGCTTAGGGCTATATTTTTCAGAACTGTACATTCCTTTACACTTTACCACTCTCTGAAATAATACATTAGTTTCCTAAATCTTAGGGATTTAACACAAAGGACATTGCTTATGTTTTTGAAAAAAGCTTGATATGTTCATAAAGTTTTACAAACAAACAGTAAACAAACAAAACTCACGGAAATAAATAGGGAAAGCTCACCCCATGCATTGTGACAACAAACTCTAAGATGAGATGGGTTGTCATAGTGGGTCAGAGTATATTTGAAAAGGCAATAACTAGGGATGCACCGATACAGATACTGGTATCGGGGCCGATAATGTTCTTATGTACTGTATCGGTATTGGTTAAAGTTAACCGATTCCATAATCCGATGCGTAAAATGTTTAAACTCTGCAAAAAATTACCAGAAAATGTTTATTCTTCACCTGAAATTGTTGTTTTGTGGCCATTTTTATATAAAAAAATGTTTTTATCGAATTCACCATCATTTGTTGTAACAAGAGGAGAATGAAAATAAAACTGGTCTTCCAATTCCTTTCATTTTTGTGTGTGGTAAAAGTATTGGTACTCGGTATCGACAAGTACTCAAATCCAAGTATCAGATCGGTTTGAAAAAAGTGGTATTGTTGCATCCCTACAACCTTTTTTATAATAATAAATCATAAAGGAGAAAGGTTAGTTAAAAAAAGCCAAGATTCTTGGCTTTCAGGTAATCTACATGTCTCTTAAAATATGTTTTGATGATGAGTATTATACATTAGAGTTAAAAGTGAGACAACTGGCCATGGTTTCACCTACATAAAATAGGCTATGATTATCCCTGTTGCTCAATTACTTTTTAAAAACATTTTCCCTCCTCTCAACATTGCATTGCTATGCTTGGATACAACACTACAAACAACCAACATGTTTAGCTCCTTTTAATGGGTTGCCTTTCTTGAGTCAGTAACTGTCTGCTTCACAACTACCAACAGTATTCCCTAGGAGTATGTAGGTCAAAATGGGTCTTATTCACATTTTCCAAGAAACGGGGTTACAGTTTTCATTAGCTGTAAGCCGTGGCTATATATATAAAAAAACAGAAGTCAATCTATAACGTGCTTACATTCCAATTAATGAACTTAAATGAGTCCCCCCCCAAGTGGAAATTATGCTTGGAGCCTCCCCACAAATCCAGGCTGACCCTGCATTAAACACAAATGTCCCCATACCTAGAAACTAGGGATGTTCGATATTGGCCTTTTTACCGATATCCGATATACCGATATAGCCTTACTCATAATTTGCGACACCGATATAAACCGATACCGATATGTGGGGACCCTCCCTCATAAAAAAACTACTAAACCCCTTTTAGGTAACCACAATGAAATATCTTGTATCATGCATACTTGAGCTTTAAAAATTTAGAAAATATAATAAGTACTAGAATTTTAGTTAGGCAATTGAAAAAGGTACCATTTTTATTTTGTCTTCAAAAGTAGCTGGAACATTTTCTCACACAGAGAATACTGACAAAGGCCCACCACTCAGGACAAATTTCTAGTTTTAGAAAATGTAAACAACATTATACCTTTATAGCAGTGAGGTTAAGTGGAAACAACTGAAACAAGAATAAAAAATAAAACACCAGCAAACATTTGAGCAGGGCCAATAATTAATCTACCTTTTGATATATTGAAAGTTGTCTCAAACAAATAATATCTCAAAAACTAAACCTCAAATCTGTCATATTTTTACATTCTGAGAGAGAAAAGAAGTAGCTGAAAAGTTTGATATATAATATGTGTATGGTGTGAAAAACTCATCTTATTAAAAAAATAAAAACTGATACCGATAATTTCCAGTATTACATTTTAATGCCAATATCGGCCGATAATGACTTTAGGCCTATAATATCGGACATCCCTACTAGAAACTTAAAATAAAATTTTTCTTACCTGATTTACAAGGAAGATCGGGGCATACGATGACAGGATCTGAGCGGAAAAAAATAAATATTTCGAACATAAATGACTGATTATTTTCAAACACTCCAAATAAAAATTAAAGTGCAGGACAGGTAGTTTTATCTACTGTGTGATTTTACCCGGGCAGAGCACGGTCTCAATCCTGTCAATGAACTCCTCTGCCACAAGGTCTGCAAACCGTCTCATTCCCATCACTCTGCCTTCCCTCTGGCAGGCAATGCTCTGCAGACTCTCGTTCTCCTCAACCTGCTCAAACATGTCTCCGATACCGATGGCATTCACATCAACGTTGGGGTCACTGTTAACACGCATCAATGCACACAAAAACAAGCTCTGAGATAAGACATCTGTAGCAAGTTCTAACCCAAATTCAAAAACAACAGAACAGCATTCTCACTTGCACAGATATGTAAGTAGTTTATCGTCATCTCTTGGGTCAAAGCGTCCGTCCGTGATCACAACAACTGTGACTTTGGCTTTCGCTCTGCGGCTCTCCTTGATCAGGTTGTCATAGGCATACTTAAGAGCAGATGGAGTCCAAGTTCCTCCTGCAATCCACTCTAATTTCTTCATCTCTTCCTGGAGAGTGAAGAGGAAGACGACTTTGGAAATGAATTTGTTAAAAAACCGAGACATGATTATGAAGCTACATGGGCTGTGTATCAAAATCTATTTCTAAAGCACATTTTTTTAACCTTAGGGCTTGTTTAGTAAAGACATCAAGGTGGTAAAGTGTGTTTTTTAATTTTATAACAGTAGTACATATCTGATTTCTCATTTATTTCAACAAGATAAGAAGAAATGTTGCCATGGGAAAATACTACACTATCAATCCATCCATTCCATCAAGCCAAGAAAAACTGTTCCTCCAGCGTGTCCTGGGCTTTCCTCTGGCCCTCCTCCCAGTGGGCCATGCCTGAAACGCCTTCAACAGGAAGGCATCAAGAAGGCATCTGAACTGAATGACTGAACTACCTCAACTGGCTCCCCTCGATGTAGAGGGGCAGCGACTCTACTCCAAACCTCTGCTGGAAGATTGGGCTTCTCAACCTATCTCTGAAAAGGAGCCCTGACACCCTTTGGTGGAAACTCATTTTGGCCACTATAATTACCAGTCTTGTTCTTTCGGCCACCACCCAGAACCCGTGAATGTCAAGCTACCAGTAAACCAATAGCTCTGCATTTGGGCTCGGTTTTCTCTTCAACACAACAGACGGGCATAGCGCTTGTATCATTGCAGACCGTGTGCCTATGGGTGGTCCTTGCTGGGGCTTAGGCCAACTCACTTTGGACCAGGGCCCACAAGTTAAAGCAAAATTAACTTGGAGGTGACATTTCCATCTTTGAAAGACTTGCTGTCATTGGTTGTTTTGAATAACATGCCTTATGAACTCTCCACACAAGCTAAGGCTAGCTGTGATATTGCTTTGTGTAACCAAGTCTGAGATTGTAGATTTTTTTTGTAGATTTTAGCAGCACATACAAACTGTAGAATACACCATAGAACAGGTGTACACGAAGGTAATGCTTAAAGTGTAACTGGACCCCATGAAAAGTATTATCGCCCCCAGGCAACATTTGAAAAATTCTACCAAAGTGGGCAGGGCCAGGAGACGGGGCGGGGTGGCTGAAGTCATGGCTGAACCCATACGCCATTTGGCCGCTTAGCTCCATAAAGGCTCTCTTTACCGGAGAAATCATGATGTCTCTTTTCCGCCGTCCACCAGATGTAAAGGGAGGCTTTATGGAGTGCAGCGGGTAAACGCCACACCAGTTGCCACACAAGTGCCGTTGGCTTGCGCTGCCTGAAGCCAGAGCTGCTGAAGAGGGAGACAGAATCGGTCAAGCTCTGAGTCATAACGCTAATAGAGGCTAATGTTCTAAACACCCCCCAAACAAGAGCTCTCCAGCCATAGGCTGCAGTAAATCCCGTCTGTTTGCTCTAACTACTTCCACGTTTTTCCGTTTAAACCAACTCGCCGTTGTGGTCCCCCATAGTGCGAAATATACGGATATATACGGATATATACGGATAGAGAGGGAGGGTGTTTCTGTGAGGCCATGACTGTGACGTAGACAATGCAAAAGATATACCACTCCTAGCCAGTCACAAAATTCAAATCCAGTAGCACACAATGACCCTGCGCGGCAGCACTGAGACATTTTTAGACCAAAAAATTTTGAATTTGACAAGTTTACACAAAAAATAATATCAAAAATTGCCATGAAACTGAAAGATTGGATTGGTAAAGTATACAGTTTGTAAACAAAAAAAGTTGTTTTTGGGTTTAGTTACTCTTTAAGTATGAACTTAAAGACTAAAGCCTTTTAGAAATTAAAAACATGTTTTTGAGACATTTTCGCACTAGCATTTATTATGTTCATTTTTATCAGCTGTCACTGCATGGGAGGGTCATGCTACTAAAAATCTGCAATCTACAACTTTTCTCTTGCAGGTAACCTCCCAGAAGAACGGATTGAGTTTTACTTTATGGTAGTGCGCT
This sequence comes from Apricaphanius iberus, assembly GCA_028564705.1. Classification (NCBI taxonomy): domain Eukaryota; kingdom Metazoa; phylum Chordata; class Actinopteri; order Cyprinodontiformes; family Aphaniidae; genus Apricaphanius; species Apricaphanius iberus. Next base: position 5,391,383 of record JAPXFQ010001905.1, read on the forward strand.
ATTGAATGATATAAACAAAATCACGGATTTGAGACTAGAGCCATGGCAGATCCACCAAAGAAAATGCTATCAGAAGAATTAAAGAAAAGAAAAAGAGGAAGTGATAGAGCAACAGCAGCCCAGTTCCCAAGCTGATAGCTGCCAGAGCTTTAATGCTGGATAAGGTTGTGTTAAGGAGAGTACCAGCAAGCAAAGCCACGGGGCTAGATGCAGAAGCCACGCTAGCTTCTCAACTCACGATCAGGTTGTTCCCCCTGTTTAAAGTCTAAAGCTCACAGCGCACCCCCAGCTGTTCCTCCTGCTGCCTCAGAGAGCAGCAAGACACAAGATGACCCAGGTCAGAACACACTTCCTTTCCCTCACTGCTCTTAAAGATCTTTTCTGTCTAACTGTTGCTCAGTTTAAGTCGAAACTACTTCCCAAGTAGGATTAGTTTCTAATACCCAGTATTACAGCTTTTCAGTTTTGGGTGGTCAGCCACAGACTGAGGCTTTAGACGTAAGATGTGGTGTTCTATGCATGCTGAACTAGCCGTGTTGCTATTGGATTGGTAAGTAATAAATGCTTATTCTAAGGTTGTTGTTTTTGCACAGGCATGATGATATAATACAGTGCTGGGAAAAATGTTAGACAGTTTAGCAACTGAGACATCGTCAGTTTGATGTTTTGGCTAGCAAGCTTGTAAAACTGTCAGTACACTGGTATCTTCATATGAGCTCCATAGGGATTTGGTTTAACGACAGTGATGTTGCGCCACAAGCCTTGAGAGGGTGAAAAAAAGTTAAGGTGTGTCTTTCTTTTTTAAAGGTTTTGTGGCCAAAGAGGCCTTTATTAACTGTATACAGATATGAAAGGGGGAGAGAATTGTGGGAGAGACTGGCAAATGTCCACGGCCGGGAGTCAAATCGGGACAGCCACTTTGAGGGCTGAGGCCTCTGAACATGGGGCGCCCGTCTTCACCACGACACCACGCAACGCCCCAGGTGTGTCTTTAAGACAGCATCTCTTCCAATGATGTTAAAATGTCAAAGCAGATATGTAATAGTGTAATAGGGTTATAAAATATTGTTTTCTTTATTCTCTATTTTTTTTAGCAATTTCTATTGTAAATGGTTCAAATAAAAAGTCAAATATTCCGTTAATTTGTAATTTGTAGTTTCCATGGCCTGCTCTTAATTTGATTCCTTCTTAAGATGTAAATCCTTATACATTCTCCAATTTGTTGGAAAAATTAAAGTTGATGTCTCTTCTACTATAGCTGTGGGAGCTTTCAACTGTACATAGAGAATTAATAATTATACAAATCATTTCAGGCTGCAAAACAGAATGCCGTTGAAGAAAAATTCCAGAGCTACACGGAACTAGCGTGAGATATAATCATTGTTTAGCTTCCTTCAGCTATATGGGATAATAGACCCAGCTTTGAATAATGAAGAAACATATGACTAACAGGATGAAAGAGCCATCTGTTCTATATGCTAAAAACAAACTTTGCTTTCATATGTGTTTATTTCTGTCCCAGTGTTGGTGAAACCTTAAAAGCTGTCAATGAGTTGATTTTTTCGTCGTTGAGACTGATTGATTGGAAGGTCCCATTGTGGCTGTACTGCACAACACCAACCCTTGTACCTGTGAAAGTAAGAGACTTTTTTTATTAGAGTGACTAAACTGGCAAGCTTTTTTGGAACATTTGGAATTGCACTTTGACACATGAACCTGATTCGGATTTCGGGTCGTTGGCAAAAGATCCCAATCTATTAATGGTGTTGATGACGAAGTTCTTTTCCAAGGTGAAGTTGGTGAGACCCACCGACTCAGAGCTATCAATAACAAAGACAATATCCAAGGCTCCACAGCGTTTCTCGCAGTCTGAAGATTTAAAATAGTGCATCCAATAAGAACTAAACACGTAAGGCCATTGATGGTTGTATACTTGTAAACTAACTCACCACAGCAGCCGCAGGTCTCTCTGACGTAGTTCATTACATCGCATTCCTGCAGGAAGGAACAAAATCAGGATCTCTAAAACCTATCAGTATCTGTTTCATTGATGAGATCGTATGACGTTTTCTCACAGTAAGTCCAGGATCTCCCTCTGGGCCTGGATAACCCTGTAGAGGAAGATGACGTGAATTTGCAAAGAAAACCACTGCCAACAGATAATACTAACTGGTGTGGTTGACTTACATCACGACCAGAATCTCCTCTTGGTCCTCTCGGTCCAGGCTCCCCAGAAGGCCCTGGTTCACCCTGATGAAGGGAAAAGAGTCACTTTATTTTGATGCTAATTAAAACAGTATCTATAATTGCATCCATGAAGTTACTTACTGGATCTCCCGGAGTTCCTTTATCTCCAGGTTGTCCCTTCTGACCACAGTCTCCTCTGCCGCCACGGGGTCCAGGGTTGCCCGGGTCGCCTCTGTCACCCTGCAGATGAGCAGGTACATTTCATGTCAGTTAAATAAACTAGATAAGAAAATTGGAGATTGTGTGCCTGTGTTTCTTTTTACTGGATCTCCTCTTGGTCCAGGATAGCTAAAGCCAGGTCTTCCAGGGTCTCCCTACCAAAGAAGTAAAAGCAGATCTGAAATACACTGAGAATGAAATAATTAATGTGTATACTAAAACAAGTCTACTGTTTCTAACCTTTGGTCCAGCCTGCCCTGGCTCTCCTCTTGGTCCCATGTCACCAGGGTCCCCATTGGCACCCTAAATTTCAAACTGTGTTAAACACCATCTAACCTTATGAGTCTTTTAGTAAAGATTCATCACTGCGGATTTTAGCCTACTTTTTCTCCAGGCTGCCCTGTTGTTCCTGGTGGTCCTCTAGGTCCTGGCAAGCCAGTGTCTCCCTGTTTATATCAAAGACAATAGAAACCGCATTGAAAGTAAGCTTTTGAGTTCAAGGTGAAATATATAGCCACACTAACTCAAATAATAAAATAGGTCTTTTTACCTTTGCACCTTTGCTTCCTGGTCCACCGGGGACTCCTCTCAAGCCCTCTGGCCCCATTTCACCCTGAAACAGTGTAACATTAATCTTCAGCTGGATGTTTTTTAAAGATAAGTCATCATAAAGAAATTTATAAAACTCTGTATAAAGTTAATACAAATGGCCAAATTAACACCTACCTTTGGTCCGTCGGGACCATCTGGTCCAGGTTCACCTTTGGGCCCATAGTCTCCTCTTCTTCCCTAGAAAGTAGCATTCACTGAGGCAATCAAGCAGCACAAGGACAGAGCATGCACAAAAAATCATTTGAATCCAGTTGAAACAGATATTCTTACTTCTTCGCCTCGACCTCCCGGACGTCCAGGGATACCCTAGTAGGGAGAACATACAAATCAACTACTCATTGCATGTGAAGGTTTATTTTTGAATGGACTAATCTGTCCTAAGCATCTTACACCCAAAAAGAACCGGCGCTAGTTTGGTGCTGATGCCAGATCCAATGCAAAGCCGGTTCTTTCAAGAAGGAGTTCATCGTGCCCTAGAAATTTTGTGCTTCCATGTGTTACTGAATTTGCAAAGGTGCGCAAATTATAGGTTCTTGGTGCACCATCAATGCTTGAGAGCAGTAACTACGTTTGCAGAGAAAGGTTGGTATGCAAACCCCACCACTTGCTGAGTAGAGAAAGTGGTTCTTAGCACACATCAGCTCTGGCACAGCAAAGAGTTTGTTTAGGACTCTCCCAAAAAAAGAAGGAATTGGTTCCAAGACAGGCTCTGGCACCAAACTACCACTGGAATCAGCTCAGTAAAAAAAAAAAGCTCTTACAAGGTTTCCTTTAGTTCCAGGAAGGCCAGGTGATCCAGGACTTCCCCTCTCTCCCTGCAAATGAAACATCAGAGTTTAACAATTTAGCTGCAACAATGACAATGTTGTCAGAGAAAATATCTGCTTTTGCCATCAGTTTCTGGTTTACCGTTGGTCCTGGATCTCCGTCAGGGCCAGGGGAACCAGCTCTTCCTGGGCGCCCAGGGTCACCCTAGCAGCAACAACAAGGCAGTTTTTTTAAGCGTGAGCTGCATGAATGTGAGACTAGGTTTTTGACACCAAAATGTGACACCTTCTCTCCATCAGTTCCTGGAGGACCACGTTCACCAACATCTCCGGGGTGACCATCAGGACCCTGAAAATCATTTCATTCATACCATAAAAATGCTATAAATCAGTGAATTAGAGATGATCAAGTTTCCTTAAGTGATAATAAATCTCATACCCTGTCGCCTGGGTCTCCTTTGCAACCTGGAGCACCAATCCGTCCCAATTTGCCCTAAAATCAGGAAAAGGTTGCACAATACATATATATTACCAAAAACACCAGAATAATTGTAGAGGACAATAATCTCTGCTAAAAACAGAAAAAAGCTCTTTGATTAAAAGCTACCTTTTGACCATCGGTTCCATTCCGTCCTGGAATACCAGCCACACCCTATTGACATCAAACAAATAAAATTAGAGAATGTGAGACTAGTTCAAATCTAGTACTAATAGATAACAAGTTCAAGAACCATCAATAAAACCCTACCTTTTTCCCCTGAGTTCCAATATCTCCCTATTTTTAGACAGAAGATGAAAAAAATGGTAATCAACAATTATTGCCACTTTTGACACACCTTAAATATCATCAAGATCATCAGACTGAATCCTGAACATCTTCAGTGGGGCAAGTAGATATTTGGATCCACACAAAAACTAAGTTAAAGCCTCACCTTCTCGCCTTTTGAACCTGGGTCACCCTACAAAGAGAGGAAAGGGAAAACCATTTTAGTAGATTTTTGTGCTAGTCAGTGCTCAGGTAAAAGCAGGTCTCTAAAAGCCCGTTACCTTGGTACCAGGTTGACCGATAGGACCCTCAATGCCGGGGTCTCCTGGACGACCTCTTTCTCCTTTCAGTCCTGGATCACCACTGTCTCCTTTAGCTCCCTATGTTCAACAAGTTTGAACATTGTTAGCACTGGAAAGTTGCTGGTATATACTGGTATGAGCGTGTGAGTAAATCTTACTTTCTGTCCTCTGTGGCCTTTCGGACCAGGCTGTCCTTTTGTCTCCAGGCAGGACACGTTGTAACACTAGCAATAAAAAAAGAAGCAGTCGGTCAGTAAGGAAATAACTGAATAAATTGTAGTGTAATTTAGACACGCATTATATTTTTTGAAGACACTGCTGATAATATTTCAATCTTACGTCGACAAACGCCATATGTCTCTGTGAAGAAAAAAAAGATGTGTTAAAAACATGTTAAAAACTCAGTTTAATGTGTGACTGCGTGTTTGAGCATTACTATTGTCTTGATGATGCGGTCCATTGTTGCTGTATGTATGACAGGTTTGCCTCGGCTAAGATCCACAGCCATGAATTCATCCCTAAAGACAGATGCCGGAGAGTTGGCAATCTCTTTCATTCCTGTGTCTTCAATGGTGGGCGATGCTGCCACGGCAAACACCCTGATGCCCTTGTCACGAGCCTCCTCTGCCGCCACCTTGATGCCCCCACACGGATTTCCAGTCACGTGGCCATCAGTGATAACCACTGCAAAACGGAGGGGTGTGGGGTCTGACGGTCCAAGCATCATCTCCTCTGCCATTCTTTTGAGAGCGCAGTCAATGTAGGTTCCTTTTCCAAGATAACTGATGGTCTTGAGACGCTGGAAAAACGAACAAACTGATTATTACAGTGGAGAAAAAAAAGAATAAAGGTTACTATCAATGCGATTGATGGTGGCAGACGGATTGGTATGAATATTTCAGAAACCACTAAAGATATGGGATTTTGTCCCAACGCCATCTTCCCGGTTTGCACAGAATGGATTGAAAAAGCAGCAGAAGTTTTTATAAACAAATTAAATGACAAATATGTCTTGTGGATGTCCGAGTAGAACAGACAGAGGGCAAAAGGAGCTCTAATAGCTGCTCACAATGAGTAAGGCACCACCAATTCAGGAAGCATAACACGCTGAACTATGAAGCAGATAGGCTACGGCAGCAAAAATCTCCATTTGACTAATGTAATAGATTATGTTTCTATACTTCTCAGTATTACTTGCAAAATTAAGTATGTTAAAAACTTGGAGCAAGCACCACAACAGCATCCCTCCTGGACTATATTATCTGGAGTGAAGTGGGGGATTGTTGCTTGGCATGTTTGGAACTTTGGACCCCTTAGCACCAGCTAAAAGTGTATCATTGCCACAGCCTACTTGGATATTGCTGCTAACCATGTCCATCCCAAATCATCAAATCTCCTCATCCAACCTGTCAATGAGTGCACTGTACGCCAAATGGTCTCCATTCCAACTCAACAACTATTTTCAAATGTCATTAGATACAACCAAGAAAGGCTCTACCATAAAACTATTGGTGCACAATTAATCGGATTTTGATCATGATCCCGATTGTGGTGGCCACAATTAAATGAACCTGATCGTCAACCATATTTACATTCAAAATGCGAGCTCTTCCGCTTTCCTCTTTATCACACACACCGCCTAAATCTGTTAATAATTGTTTCCGTTAAGTTGCACTTTGAGGTGGCTCTCTGCAATAACATATTTAGTTTGTACTTTTAAATATAAAAGTATTGGAGTTTGTTTTTTTGCATTATTTATCATCTATTCTAATCTAAAGTTTCATTTTTCACAAAAAAATGTTGCAACATTCTTTGTTTATAATTGTTGCAATAAAGATATATATTTTATCAGACTGGATGAATGATTGTGATTAATAATCGTGATTACAATATTAATCAAAATAATTGTGATTATTATTTTGGTCATAATCGTACAGCCTTACAAAAAACCCAATTTCAAATATACTTAACAGATTTGTTGGTGGGATATATGAGTGATGTAACCACCATGTGACATTGCAAACACTACATACAAACACTAAAGCAGCACAATATATCACCATCATAATATGAGTGTCTGCACTGTCCATAAAGCAAATGGTTGTTTGCTGAGCAATAACTTTTGGCTAACATAACCAAACTTTCCTTTAAATGCTAATCTAATATTTAGCCAGTTGGACTGAATCTCACAGTCCCAGATTGGCAAACTGAACATTAAGGATTTTACCTTAAATGTTAAAGGTCACGGAGTGCTGGAAGTACAAATGAGAACAAGAGAAAAGACCAAAAACACCCATACATTATGTCCTGAATCCTTTAAGTAACTAATAAAAACAATCAAATCCCTTCTGCGAAGGAGATCTTGCCAAATGGTATGCTAATACAGTTAGACAAGACAAGGCAGAGCAGAGCAGGGTAAGGCAAGGCAAGGAAAGAAGAGGAGAGGAAGGGAAGGAAAAGGAAGGGAAAGGAAAGGGAAGGAAAAGGAAGGGAAAGGAAAAGGAAGGAAAGGAAAGGCAGGGTAGAGCAGAGCAAGGCAAGTGGAAAGACAATAAAACCCCACCCATGCATAATGTCCTGAATTCTATAAATAACTAGGACGTACTTAAGAACAATAACATCCCTTTTATGAAAGAGATCTTGCCAAGTGACATGTTAATACAGTTAGGCAATGCAAGTTAGGGCAAGGCAAGCCGAGGAAGGGTAGTGCAAGGAAAGGCAAGGCAAGGCAAGCCAAGGCAAGACAAAGCAGGGCAGGTAGGGCAAGGAAAGGAAAGGATTTCGAGAACATTGAACTGATCACAGGTTTTGTTTTAAAGCATGGAACATCAAGCAAATGCGAACTATGAATATGAGTTAGTTCATTTCGATCTTGCAGCAACCTATTTGGGAACTTATTCTTTTTATAAATAAACTGGCACAACACAGGCTGTTTCTAGGTTGCAAAAAAAGAAAAATATTATCATGCTGTTAGGCAAGGCAAGGCAATGCAATTTTATTTATATAGCACACTTTCAACACAGGGCAATGTAAGGTACTTTACATGATTCAGTGATAATGATACCAAATACATGATTACAGAAGCATGATAAAAAAAAAAAACAGGAACATATAGGTTTAACAGATAGACACCATCAATCAATAAGAAAAGATGATGTAAGGAACAAATTTATGCAATATAGGTTAAAACAGATAAAACACAATTTTATGCGATATCGATTAAAAACAGATAAAACACAATAGGTTAAAAAGGAAATTAAAAGGGAAAAAAAAGAATAAAACTTAAACCACGAGAATCAAATAGTGATCAGAAAGCGCAATTTAGGGCTAAAAGGCAGCTCTCAATAGTAGAGTTTTAAGCTTTGAGTTAAAACGATTCAGCATTTTTGCATTCTTCTGGAAGTTTGTTCCAGATTTGTGGAGCATAGAAGCTGAAAGCTGCCTCTCCTTGTTTAGTTCTAATTCTAGGAATATTAAGTAATCTAGAGTTAGAGGACCTGAGTGGTCTGCTGGGTTGGTATAGTGACAACAGATCTCCAACATATTTTGGTGCTAAACCGTTCAGTGATTTATAAACTAGTAGGAGTATTTTATTTATTAAAGTTTATTATATTAGTATTTATTAAAGTCTATTCTTTGAGCTACAGGAAGCCAGTGTAAGGACTTAACAACTGGGGTGATGTGTTCTAATTTCCTGGTTCTAGTGAGAACACGAGCAGCAGTGTTCTGGATCAGCTGCAGTTGTCTGATTGCTTTTTTAGGTAGAACTGTGAGGACACTGTTGCAGTAATCAATCCGAGTAAAGATAAACACATGGATCAGTTTTTCAAGGTCCTTCTGTGACACCAGTCCTTTAATCCTAGAAATGTGTTTCAGGTGATAGAAAGCTGATCTTGTTATTGCCTTAATGTGACCCTGGAGGTTCAGGTCTGAGTCCATTATTACACCTAGATTATGGCCCTGATGAGTTGTTTTTAGTTGTATTAGCTGAAGCTGTATGCTGACTTTGGATCGTTCCTCCTTAGGTCCAAAAATAATTACTTCTGTTTTGTTTCTGTTTAGCTGGAGAAAGTTATGCGAAATCCAGTCGTTGATTTGTTCAATGCATTCATGTGAGGTCTGGATAGAATCAAAGTCACCTGGTGACAATGTTATGTATAGCTGTGTGTCGTCTGCATAGTTACGGTAATTTATCTGATTGGCTGCTATAATCTTGGTTAGTGGGAGCATATACATATTGAACAGGAGGGGTCCCAGGATGGGGCCCTGGGGGACCCCACATGTGATTTCTGTTTTTTCTGATGAGAAATTTCAAATGGACACAAATAAATTCCTATTTTTGAGGTAAGACTCAAACCATTGAAGTGCTGTACAGGTGAGTCCGATCCAGCTCTCCAATCATTCCAGTAATATTTTGTGATCAACAGTGTCAAACGCTGCACTGAGGTCCAACAGAACCAGAACTGTGGTTCTGCCGCTGTCTGTATTTATGCGGATGTCTTTGAAAACTTTGACAAGGGCAGTCTCAGTGCTGTGATGGGCACGGAAACCAGAATGAAAATTATCTAAGGAGTCGTTCATTGTCAGGAATGTATTCAACTGTTGAGATACAGCTTTTTCAATAATCTCACTGATAAATGGGAGATTAGAGATTGGCCTATAATTCTGCATCAGTGTATTATCTAAGTTGTTTTTCTTTAATAGGGGTTTGATAACTGCTGTTTTTAGGGCCTGGGGGAAGACACCTGACTGGAGGGATACGTTAACTTTTTGCATCAGATCGGACTTAATGAGAGGGAGAACTTTCTTTAAAAAAGGTGTGGGTAAGATATCAAGGCAGCAAAAGGAGGAGTTTAGCTGTTTAATAAATTCATCAAGATTGTGATTGATTTAGTTTCTTGAAGTTTGACATTTTACCTGCATTATTTTTACATGGGTATGACAATGGTGGTGGGTTGGGTGCTGCTTTACAGATTGATCTTCCAATTTCTAGAATCTTTTCAGAGAAGAAGTTGGCAAATTCACTACAGGCCCTAGTGGAGTGTAGCTCAGGAGCTGCTGTCACTGGAGGATTGGTTAGTCTTTCAACTGTTGCAAATAGAGTCCGAGTGTTATTATTGTCTCTGTTAATGATTTCATAGAAGTATGTTTCTCTTGCAGTTTTCAAAGTTAAGTTATATTTGTTTAGCTTGTTTTTGTAGATCTCATAGTGAACCTGGAGTTGAGTTTTCCTCCATTTTCTTTCAGCCTGACGGCACTCCCTTATTTCACTACGTACCAGAGGATCGTTGGTCCATGGAGACTTTTTTCTACCTGAGACTACTTTAACTTTAGTTGGAGCAATGGTATCGATGATGTTTGAAACTTTAGAGAAAAAGTTATCTACCAGCTTGTTAACAGAGTTTTTGTTGGGGGGTGGGGGTGGTGGGTGTTGTGTGGGTGACTTAGAGCAGTAAATTTGCTTAAAGATTTCAGCTGAGCTGTCAACAAGGGAGCGTTTTTGTACTATGGTCTTATTTTGTTTAGATAGTTTAGCCGGTATCATGCTTTCAAAGAAGATGCCGAAATGGTAAGATAATGCAACATCTACTACGGAGATGTTAGAGATTTTCAGTCCCTTGCTAATGATTAAGTCCAAAGTGTAACCTTGTTTGTGTGTTGGCTGTTTGACATTCTGAGTTAGACAAACGTTATGGAGTGTATCACTTAGTGCTTTAGTCCGTCTATCCTGAAGGTTGTCAGTATGAATGTTGAAATCTCCTACCATAATTAGTTGGTCATATTCAATAAATATTACAGAAAGAAGGTCATTGAGGTCATTAATGAAGTTTGAGCTAACTTTGGGGGGGTTTGTACATATTTATGACTAAGACCTTGATTGGCTCTTTTATACCTGAAGAAAGGTATTCGAAGGAGTGAAATGTGCCCAGTGATATCGTTTTAAAGTTCAGTGTTTTTTTAAAAATTGTGCCCAGTCCCCCCCCTTCTTTCTTTCCTGCTTTCAGTTAGAAAGTATAATTAGGAGGAGTGGCTTCCGACATTGAGGATCTTTCATTATTTGCTTCTAACCAAGTTTCAGATAAAAACAGAGCCTGTAAATTATGATTAGTAATAAAGTCATTGATCAGAAAAGACTTATTTGATAGTGACGGAATATTGAATAATGCCAATTTAAGAAATTCATTGGTAGTTTTTGAATTATTCTGACAGGTGATATTTATGAGATTTGACTTAATGCGGAGAAAATTCTTGGATTTGTATGTTCTTCTACTTATAATCACAGGAATGCTATTTTCTCGGTAGCCAGACGTTCTGGTTAAGATCTGGCTGCAGAGGACATCAAACGTCCGAGATAAGAGAATCATCATGTCCAATAGACCTGAGTGAGAATCTTGGAGTTAGCTGAGTTCCTTTAATAATTTGTTCCTGTAATTTTTTGCAGAATTCTATCGGTGAGCCGGGTTTTGCTGAGTCATTGTCGTTGTCTGTCGAGGTCTATGAGAGGCTGGACGCCCCGTCTAATGGTCTGTTATTATCGCTGACCTTCGGCCAACTTTGTTTTATGACTATCTCAGGCCGTCAGTCTTCAGAATCTGTGCTAAGTTAAAGGAACTAGATAGAGCGTAAAACAAACACGAATTACTAAATTCTGAAATGGCTTTCAGCCAATAAACAAAATTGTTTATTATTTGTTAAAATAAATATTTTAACATCAAGAGAAACACCAGAAAGGCACAGCAGTTAATCCTCCAGGATTAAGTTTTAGTGTTGCCATCAGAAGCATCTGTGTTTACCTGAAATTTTAACATGGATGTAGTGGAGAGGCCGTATTAACAGAACATTTGTTTAAAACGTTTAAACATGGCACTTGGATATGTTCAGTTTTGGCTGTAGTGAGTGGAGGTTAGTGAAATAGGCCTGTGAGAGTTTGTCTTAAGGTCTTACAGAGATGAACTCTTTCTTGGCTTGTATAGGGCTGAAAACCTCCTGTGTCTGCGAGAAGTGCAGTCCACCGATACTCCAGCTGATTTTAACAGCGCCCCGGACTTCTTCCTCCCTCAGTCGCTCCACAAACTGCTCTGTGAATGTCTACAGGAGATGAGAGAAAATTCATTATACTACAGTCAGGCTGATAAAAAAAAAAAAAAAAAAATTACGTTTAGAAATGACATCAACTGTTGGGTTTGAGCTAAAAACTCTTGATAATATGACGTTTTACAAACCAATATAAATACATAACATGACTTCTACAGCTTATGAGAAGCTGCCTTGAGTGTATTATAGTTTAATTCTTTTGGCAGCAAGTACTGAAATTTAGAAGAAAATACCCATGTAAATGTGTGGTTCTTCGAACTTGAAAACAGAAATCTGAAAGTCTAACGTCAATGGGAACGTCCATAGATCAGCAGAAATCAGGGACATGTTATCTGGTCTGACTTTTTGCTTTTGATTACTTAATTTTTCTTTTGGTTTTTCTTACCTTCAGGTTAATTTGCTCTACATTTCTTTGTCGTTACAACGATAAAAATCATCAATCAACAGCAGTGTTCACTGATAGAAAAACAGTGCTTACTAACGCTTCTGAAAATAACAGAATTAACGGATTGGCTGAATTTTTTTGCCATTTTTAAATATATTTCTTTATTTGAATTTATTCTGATTATCAGTAACTGAATGAATCAATGCAGCTGACTCTAGTAAGGATTTTATACTACTAATTACATTTTCTCACAGACCAGTTGACCATTATTTGTGATTTAAAGCCTACATTTTTATTTACAATAAAAGTTACTTATGAATATCCATGACAAGCTCCATTTACATTAAAGTTTCACACAGTTTCATAGATTTATATATTGTAGTATGTTCTTTACTGCACATTTACTGCAACATGTATCAAAACTCTTAAGATACATTTTGATTTAAGCAGCATAATTTCATACATTGACAAAGTGCTTTGGAGAGCTTTTCCAGTTTGTTACCATCCTGCTAACAGTGCCTGATGGCAAAAAGAAAAAAGTGTCCACCTCTGACCTTGTTTGTCACAGTTTAGTTATTTTAAACGTTTCATTATTTCTCTGACTGAAGATATGGACAAGTTGGGTGAGTTCTTTTTTTGGAATTTATTTCATTTTTAGAAAAAGAAAGACAAGTTCTCTTGTCTTTGCCATTTCGAAGAATTGCTGAGGGAACTGGACCTCTGCGTCTTTCATAGATAACATTCAGTGCTAATTTATCTAATAATGCATGTGGTTTTACAAATCCTGGTAAAAACCCAATTCTTATACAGAAAAACATTTGATCATTTTGAAAACCAATTAGCACAAATTAGTAATTCAATATTTACCATAGCATAGACCTGATTCATTTCTTCATAAATAGTTCATACTGCAGTACATTAAACCACGATTATTTTTATAACAGTAAAATCCTCCAGTAATTTAAATCTACTACAAAATGTTATTACCATTACTCCTGTCAGCTTTTAATCGGTTTATAAAATATAAGATAAAAGAGGAACCTTGATGCTCTCCACCAGCGATCCAGGGGGTGACTCCTGCAGCGCGATGGTCTCAGAAGTGTCTATGGTGAAGTATAAGTGGATGGGACATACTTTCTTCTCTGAAAGAAAGAGACACCAGCGATTAAGGTTCAAACTTGCCGCAAAACATGCATCACTGTTGGTGCTGTTGTAGCACAGTTATGGCTGTCATAGAGAGGGTGGCACTCACCGTTGCACTGCGCTTTCTGGGCATGGGACAGGGCTCCGAAGAAAAGGCAGAACACGATGGTCTCTAATGCCAACATCTTCCTCTTCTGACGTCTGAAAAAAGGTAGAAAAAACGAGACCCATGTGAGTTAACATAGAGGTTGATGCTCTTCTGACCTGGTAACTTGTTAAACGGTACAGTTAAATGGTAAGACCAAATTTAGAAAATAAAAAGCAAAGATTTTTGGGTCTGAATATGGAAAAAAGACAAGCCATCAGCATATTAAGATAATAAAACTAAACATTTCTTTAATTTCACTCTCTATTTTCCTGTAATGTAGTTTTAGATTGTTGTCTATAAAAATTTCCCAACAGGATTTCATACCGACCCCATCCCTGCCTTAAATTACGATATCCAACAAACATAATTTTGTTGCCCAGAGAACAAAATGGCTGCCAAACAGTTAGTTAAACTATTGATTTCAAAACACTGCGGAAGTCAAAGCGAACAGAGCTCTTTGTTCTGAGTTTAATTAAAAGCCTCAAACAAGAATAAATTACCAAACAGCAGCAATAAATGGCAGAAATACAGTTAGACTCACCTAACTAGCCTCCTTTCAGGCTATAAAATATTATTTTCTGTCTGTTCACATTAAGATAAACAGATCACCACTTCATATGGGGAGCCGTTGAATGAACTTAGATATGCAGCTACAGGCCACAATTTGGAATTTTTTTCCTTTTTTAAAATGTATTTTATTTATTAGGACCGTTTACATTAAAGCAGCCATGAAAACGACAAAATTAGGGTGGGCGTACCTGGACTTAATTTATTCTCTTAGACACAGTTTGTATAGATAGAAGCTGAAATGTGAAGTATTTACCCTTCTACAACTTCCTTCTGATCCCCCCCCCAACACACACACACACACATAAACTTAAATCTTTCATATCATCAAACAAACTGTAAGATGACACAAAGACAATCGAAGTAAATATAAAAGGTAGTATTTAAATGGTTATTTCATTTATTCTAAAGAAAAGATGCAAACCAACTAACATACTAAGCCCTATAACAAGCCCTATAAGTTTTAACAAGTAAGTGCCCCTTAACCATAGAGTCTTTTGGACTGTGTACGAACTTTAGAATAGAATAGAAGAATAGAACAACCCTTTAAGATTCCCACATGGGGAAATTTGGTTAATTTAACTTACTCTTCTTTAATACACCTAGTTATGGGGGCACAAAAATGGGGAGTTTTGGAGTGTTTGTGGATGATGTCACAGCATCTCATTAGTAACAACATCCCTCTTAAATCTTCATTCTTGTTTTTTTTTTTGACATTCAGATAGATATACTGTAGTTTTCCTAATTGGTCTGGTGTACACAGAGTGTGCTTGAGTCCCTTTCCGGGAGAGATTCATGATTCCAACGATTGCATCAAGTAATCCAGTAGTCCAGGTAGAGAAGCAGGCAAGAAGGCCAAGACCATCACACTACCACCACCATGTTTGACTGCAGGTGTGTTCTTTTTCTGAAATGCTGTATGATGTGACGGGACGCACAGCTTCCAAAACGCTCCAGTTTTCTCTTGTCAGTTCACAGAATATTTCCCCAAATGTCTTGAGGATTATTGAGGGATTTTTGGCAAATATGGAACAAGCCTTTAAATGTTAGTTTTTTTTGTTGTTTGTTTTTTTGCCAAAAATGGTGAATCACACCCTAACAACCCTAACAACGATTGCATTTTATCCCAGACTCATTCTAATTGTGAAATCAAAAACTATTACCTTATCTGAGGAAAGTGAAGCCTGCAGTGCAAAAGGTGTTAGTTGGGGATCTCCTGGACGATTAATCAATGCAGTCTTTGAGAATTTATGGAAGGACAGCCACTCCTGAAAATATTCACCACTGCTCCATGTTCAATACATTTGTAGATAATGGCTCTTATGTTGCTTTACTGGAGCTGCATTCATTTGAAATTGCTTGATTGAAAAATGGCCAATGGATTTTTTTCTTTTAGATCAAGGCATGGCCTGATGATTTTTGAGATCCTTTAGCCTTCCTCATGTCGCCAGACAGGTTATCATTAACGGATTATCATATAAAATTGAATTCTTCATATTTAACATCATATTTAATGTCAGCTTTAAAATGTGTTTGATGATCTGAAACGAAACAAAATAAAGAAAAAAAAACAAGGAAAAAAAACTCTAAAAGGGCAGAAGGATGGGCTTGCCCCAGGCGTCATTCTTGTAGGAACCTCCACTGCCTGCAGGAGGCGTTGATTTTGGACAATTACATTTATGTCCAATGTATACACTCAATGTAAGGAATTTCACTTCATAGCACAGGTACTTCAGGGAACAAAAAATCACATTAGATTAAATTAACATAAGCTACACACTGGGGATCTTAATTGTGCAGCAACACACAGATTCAAGGGTGTATTTTTGAAATGATGGTCAGCTGGTTGTTTCCTGTCCACAGGAGGGGGAGGGAGTGTTGTTACTGTTACCTTTGTGGGTTTTTTGTTCCCTAATTTGTTCCCATAAACCAAAAACATTGAACAGTTGGACTTCGACAAATACTGTACCATTCCGCTGTATCTTAATTTCCTACCAAATTGTTCAGTAACAGGTTGGAAAGTGCATTATGTGACCAGAAAGAGTAAAGTCAAAAGTTGATACATGACATGCAGGATCCTTAACTTCAAAAGAAAAAGCCAATTGTAAAAGCTGTTCTGTAGATGGGCAGCTTGTACCAAGCAGCAGCTATGCTGTAACACTTGGATGTATCACTCTATACGAAGCAATCTACAACGGGCAATTGATCATCACTGAGTTAATGGAGTATTAAAAAAAAACTTCAAACCTCTCACAAAAGACAAAATGTCTGCCATTGGAGAGAAATAAAAGCTGCATGTCTTTCTATCCAGCTTTGAGGGTCTGTAATTAAAAACATATACAAACAGAGCCTAAACATTTGAACCCACATAGAAGGAAATTATAACATTTCCCAAGTTTTGTAAAGGAAGTTTTCTGACTCATCATTCTTAGACCCTTTGAATTTTGTTATAACTGAACGTCACCCCTCGGATAAGGGCCACGCGCTTTGCTGTGGCTCCCTCTCGCGGGACAAAAAACTACGCAGTGGAGATGAGTCGCTCCTGCAGATGTTTCACTCTTCCCCCAAGACAAGGAGCCTAACCCGGTTATCTCACTTCGCAGGTGAATATGATGCAAAAAACCATGCAGGCAGGTCAAATCAGCTCAGCAGAAGGAGAAACCAAGTGTCATGGAAGGTTGGACATTTTTTTGAGGACGTGTGTGCTCAGTTCCAACTCAAGTTTTAGACTACATTTTAAACGCAGACTCATAAAGAAGTAATAGAAAAGAACAATAGATATAAGGGAGTACAAATACGGCAAGAGCAAAGAGAGTAAGCACTACCAAATCTGGAGCGCTGTTGTACGTAAAAGAGCGCAGCTTACCTGAACGGTTGGGAACTTCAAACCTTTGTACGCAGCGGCCTCCCAGGTTATTATCTCCTCATCTCCGGGGAAGGAAAAGCTGTTGGAGAAAAAAAAAAAAGGGAGGATTCGGGAGGACAAAGCGGGAAAGAAAAGCTTCTAGATGTGCGCTTATTTCCCGCAGCAGAAAGCCCTGCCGTCCCCGGTCCAGCCCCAGCCAAAAGTCCTGATCCCTCCTCCGAGCGCGCGACGTCCCACAGTGTGCGCCCCTGTCCGCGCGGGGGCGCCGTGGCTCCGCCGGACACCGCGTGGACGCGCATGCCCCCCCCCCCCCCCGCTACATCTCGCACCAGCATGACTCCTGAGAGCGACAGTAAATCCTCATGATGACAAGAGAGTTTTCTGCAGCCTCTTCCTGTAGATTCATTTAACTCCTTTATAATGTCCGTTTTTTATAATGTCCGTTTGGCATCAGAGGATGGAGACGCATGAACAGCACAGCATACTGTATGCTTAGGATGTATCATCTTTTTTTAATCTCAAACACATGGAGTAATATATAGAAAAGGATAAAGAACAGACTGAACTCCTTCAATGCTCATAAACACACACACACACACACACACACACACACACACACACACACACACACGCACACACACGAACACTCAAGTGACTGGAGGTCTGTTTGTGATTAGCAGACAGAGTGAGGGGAGTTTACAGCCGGAGTAAACACTTACAGATTGACCAAGAGGTTTCTCATCATCTTTATATATTCGTAGGTGAACCAATTTTCCCGTGTATTTGAGTGATGGTGCACACAGTGGGAGGTCTTCCTCTTTGCGTTGGAACATTTGTGTATCTGCACCAACGCTTTTGCTGCTTTAAAGCTAAGCATGCTTTACTTCAGTTTGAGTTCTTGCTGATTAGGTGTGCACAGGCCGTCGCTGGAGAGTCACCAAACATGCCTAGAAACTAAAAGAGGAAATGTCAGCTTCAATCTTTCTAGATTTTTTTTTTTTTGGGAGGGCTCCAGCAGCTTTGAACATCTAGAGATGGGAATGTTGGGCATTTTTGTAGTCAGACTGGACAGAGAGGATATGTGAACATCAAATTTAAAATCTTCTTAGAAATGTTCAATGATATTTAAATCTGAACTTTGACTGGACCGTTCGAAGTCATGAACGTTCTCTTATCTAAACCGTGCCATTGCTGCTCTGGGTATATGTTAAGGGCCGTTATCTTGGTAGAAGTCTGAAATCTTTTCAGCATTGGGTAATTTTTTTTATCAGAATCAACCTATAGGCTTTTCCCCATTCTTATCAACTCTGACCTGCTTCCCCATAGCGTGACGCTGCCCCTACTTTGTTTCAGTGGGAGGCTGATGTGCAGTTTAGGATCCCTCCTCATATATCATATATTATTTTTGCTGTGTTGGTAAAAAAAGATTAATTTTTTGACTCATCTGACCAAGGCCTTGTCTTCCACATGTATTTCTGTATTCCTTATATGGCTAAGTGGCTCGACTTCGGTCTCATTAATCGGACCATCTTCCCTGTTCTTGCTGAAGAGAAGCCCGCATCATGATGCTCCCACCAATGTTTTTCACCGTGTGGATGTTGTTTTCAAGTTTTGCAGTTATGCCAGACTCTTTTCATTTTCAGATTAATCAGGTGATTTCTGAATAGATTTGATTATACTGAGTTTAATAGGATTATCAGAGTAAAAAGAGCTGGACACATATCTGCACTTCACCGTTTAGATTGTTATTAGTGAAAATAAAGTTTTCAAAACGATTCCTGATTTTAAAAAAAAATTTTGTGGTCCCAGTATCACAAAATCTGAAAACATTAAGGAGGATTGATAACTTTTGTGCCTTAAAGGATAAAACACACGCACACACAGACATTACATTCGAGTAACTAGTATGATTCAGCTTGGAGTTTCAGAGAACTTTTTGCCAAATGTGGAGATGGAAAAAAGCTGAGACAGGAAAAAGGGATGAGAAGAGGAGAACCAGAAGCTAGCCAGAGTTATTACTGTGAAGATCCTCGCTCTATCTCTGCTGTGGAAGGGTTTTTCCTTAAAAAGGGAAGGATAGACGAGCAGAGCACTCTGAATGTGAGATGGAGGGATGTGGAGTTGGAGAGGTCCGGGATGGAGGGGGGTGTAGAGTACTGGGGTTCTGGTCTCTCTTAAAGCAGTGACTCACTGAATAGGAATGATCTTCCTCCCAAAACAGTTTCTGCCTCTGTTTCCCTCTGTCTCACACACAGCCTCTTTATTATTTTTTCATTTTATTTTTTCTCTCTCTTTTATTTCTTCCACATGGTTTCATTCGGGGGGGGGATTTCTGCAGAACTAGCTCCAGAATTATAAACATCTCATCTCATCCCTGTAAAAATAACCAGAGAGGACATTTTTTTGAGTTGTACTGGAAATCTTCAGAAGCTTGATTTGCTTCATGCAGGACAAATGTCCTTATGGATGAGAATAATTAGGAATGATTAACAAAACTCATGTAAACAGAAGGTGGAAGTTCTCACAGCAGTGCTATGCAAACGGACAGTTCCTGACTCTTCTTGAAGTTCTCTGTTCGTATGATACTTATTCTGTGTGAAGGTGGTAGTTTACAGAGCAGAATTTGAATTTGATGATCTACATTTAATATAAAACATTGAGATAGCTGAATGAAACATTAGATTAGGTTAACACTGACCCTCTTCTGCTGCTTCTTTCTCCAGGTGTGCTTTCTACTCAGACAAGACAGCTGGGAGCAGTTATCTCCAGTGCATCACACACACAAACTTCAGTCTGTGCACAATGTGTGCACATTTATAATCAAGTCCTTGTGTTAAACTTAGTTGATTTCCAGAGAATTTTGCAGGAAAAAAGGGTGGTACTTGAGACCTAGAGTATTATTCCAGAGTAGTTTTTTTGGCCATAACTTTGTACAACTGAGGTTTCAGGGAAAATGTACAGAAAGCTGCAGAAGAGCCAAAGCAAATTTCCAAAGAAACAGCCTCACACACTCCAAAACCAAGCTACATGCATGCGGATTTGATATTTACGCACGCTGTAAATCAAACACAGAAAACATGCAACGCTCGGGGACACACCCGTGCTTAAGTGACATATACAAAGTCACAAACTAAACGAACAAATGCGTGGGCCGATTTGAATAAGTGGCCTTTGGGACCCTGCCTTTAAAGAATAACATGGATACAGGAAGCTATGCATCAACCAGTTGTGCTTGAGCGTGCACATGCACAACTGCATGGCGTCCAGATTAAGCAATGACTCAAAAATCAGGATCAAAGGAAAAAGCTAGAGTTATGGTTCCACTGAAATGCTGTTCCACTGTGAATATATAATAAAAAGCATGTGTCCTGCTGAGCAACAGAGAGGACAGTTTTGTATTATATTTGTAGATGTATAAATCTAAAAGGCAAACCAATGCAGAGGAATATTAATTGTAGTGTAAACAGTCTTCATCCCTGCAGGATACATTTCTTCTTGACATTTGGACACAAGGTTTTAAAAGAGTTCAACTCCGATGTAGCGTAGAAGTCTTAAAACTGGTCTGTGATAATAAATAATAAACTGGTTAAGTGATAATGAGAAAAGCTCTCAATCATTACCCCTGATAGTAAATTCCTCTCCATCAAGCTTCATATTGGTTCTTTATCATCCAAACCTTGTTCATAATTTTCAGAACTCTGCTCTGAGGCTTGTCTCTCTTTAAACAGACCATCATCTCTACAGCT
This sequence comes from Apricaphanius iberus, assembly GCA_028564705.1. Taxonomy (NCBI): domain Eukaryota; kingdom Metazoa; phylum Chordata; class Actinopteri; order Cyprinodontiformes; family Aphaniidae; genus Apricaphanius; species Apricaphanius iberus. The sequence goes on from JAPXFQ010001905.1 coordinate 5,412,186, forward strand.
AAGATGCAACATGTGACCATTTAGCCCCTCTGCGGTTGGTCTACATAGCATTGATTAAAAGTACCGTACCCTTAGGGTAGAAATTCCCAGTATATTGGCCCTAGGAGATGCCATCTTCAGCCATTTATTTTACCTAAAATTTCGACAGTCAGAATCCCACTCAAGGGAGTGTTCTTATTGTATGTTCTAGTGGGAATTCAGAAAATACAACTGTCCTGACCTCCAAGACAAATTTGGCAAGGAATAGATAATGGCAGCCATATTGGATCTTGAATTTGGATCCTGTGTGACCTGGGCATTCTTGTTGAGTTCCTGACCAGGAGCTGTTCTTTTTTTCTTTTAAAATTTCTGAAATACTTTACTTTCAAAGTAGGTTGTACCCAAATCAAATGGAGAATTTTGACTGTCTGGTTTCTTGATTTTCCCAGTCGACCTTCAACCTCCGCTTTTCACGACGGAAATGGATAGATGGATGTTTTTCATGATATTTTACAGTTCCCGAAAGCTCTGAAGAAAGGGAAGCCCTACAAAGCTGTGGGACGCAATGGAGTCCTTCCCAGAGTCCTGAATGCATGTGGGGAACAACTTGTCACACGACATTGGTAAAAAACATTTGCATTTAAAGACAGAAGTAAACCTCCTTCTCTGTATAGAAAAGACCAAAGAAGTCTGGATTTCAGGAAGAACCCTCATCCTCTCCAGCCTCTCATCAAAGGCAATGTGGTGAAAAGGGTCAACAGCTACAGATTCCCGCCTACAGATTACTTCAGATCTGAAATGGACTCTCAACACTATAGCTATAGTGAAAAAGAGCACAACAAAGACTCTACTTCAAAAAGCTCGTCAGGAAAGCTGGTCTGACCCACCGCCCTTTCACCCAGGCCTACAGAGAGCATCATCACTGCAGGCATCACTGTCTGGTACGGTGACAGCACACAGGCAGCGAGGAAAGTTCTGCTAAGAATTATAAAGAGCTTCCTTCCATGGAAACCGTGTGTGGAGCACTTCAAAAAAAGAGTGGAGAGAATAATTAAACTCACTCGATGTTCCAACCTAAGGAACCGCAGAGCGGACAGTATTATTACTCTCAGAACATGATTTTTTTTTTTTTATAGTTTCTTTTCTTTGACTGTCAGACAGATGTTGAAATAGAGTTACTAAGTTGAAATTTTAAAGTTACACACCAATTACCTACCGGTTGAACACTCTATGGTGTATCATCTTCTTTTAACTGTCTTATTAGTATTTTTATTTTATTGTTGATTTTTGAGAATTATGCTCAGGATTCCAACATGGTCTTTTTGGATAATTTCATAAAATAAATGGAATGAAGAGTGCCAGGTATCAGTTATGTGGCCTTGCATATTGTTATTAAACATGTTATAGTTTTTAAATTATTTAATACTATTATTAAAATGATATGCTAGTTGCCACAGTGTCACACAATTCATTGATTTCATGATTAACTAACTTGAATGATGGTTTCCAGGCAAAGATCTACATGTAAATGGTAAATGGACTGAACTTATATAGCGCTTTTCTAGTCTTACTGACCACTCAAAGCGCTTTACATTGAAGCCACATTCACCCATTCACACTCGCATTCATACACCAACACCAAACATGGCTCGGTAGGACAATGTAGAATAAGTGCCTTGCCCAGGAGCACAACGACATGTGACTGGAGGAAACTGGAATCGAACCTACGACCCTCCGATTGCAAGCCAACTACTCCACCACTGAGCCACAGTCGCCCACTACATGTTGTCGTATCCATTTCACCATCCGTGTTTGGTGTTGCAAACCACAAGCTTATTTAAGTGAAAAAATTGCCCCGTTTTTTTCACATTCAGCAACATCTGTTTCTAGACCTTACTTATTTTTCTCTGCTCAACAACTTTTCTACCCTGCTGACTGAGTGCTGTAACGTATTACGTCAAGGGGAACTGCAAGACATTTTGGTAAAAACTCTATATCCTTAATTTTGCCGTTATTTATATCAACTACACTGCCTGGCCAAAAAAATGTTACTAACTGGATTTAACATACCAAATATGGACGAGCCTCCAATTGGATAATTACTGCATTTGCGATTATCTTTCAGCTTTCAACAAGTTATCTAACCCCAAAAGGTGCAACGAGCTGCTTCTCATTTCATAAAATGGAGTTAATAATATTGACTTAGGTTCAGGAGCAGGACCACGCCTCAAACCTGCTTCATACATCCTAAACTCATCCTACCTGGCACCTCGGGCCTCCCTCACATCTCTAATCATGCTACAGTACACATATAAACCCTGCCGACCTGCCATTTTCGCTGGGTCCTGCCGACCCGCTCTTTTCGCTGGGTCCTGCCGACCCGCCCTTTTTGCTGGGTCCTACCGACCCGCCCTTTTTTGCTGGGTCCTGCCGAACCGCTCTTTTCGTTGGGTCCTGTCGACCCCCCTTTTTCTACTGGGTCCTGCCAACCCGCCCTTTTTGCTGGGTCCTGCCGACCCCCCTTTTTTCGCTGGGTCCTGCAAACCCGCCCTTTTTGCTGGATCCTGCCGACCCGCCCTCCTTTCTGGGTCCTGCCGACCCCCCTGCCCTTTTTGCTGGGTTCTGCCAACCAGCCCCTTTCAACTCCTCCCCCTTTGTTTCGCAGCATCCATCGTACGCAGCATCCCCGTTCCGTGCTCTCGTTCACTCCTGTACCACCTCTTCTAACATTTCTCTCTTCCAGGTTCTGTCTGGGGGGGTTCTGAGCAGGGTCGGAAAGATGATTTTCCACACGCACAATGTAAGGGATTGGGACTGAACAGCTGTGTAGCCGTAAAAAAACACTATTCAGTGAGGTAAACCAAAACAAGGCCTCAATTTTCTAGGGAGCATAAAGATTTGACTCTGGAGCAAGTGAAGAACGTCATGATCCAGACTGACCCTTTTCCAGAGTGATGGGCGCCTCAGGGTAAGAAGAGAGGCGCATGAAGTGATGCCTCCATTATACCTAGTGCCTAATGTACAAGCTGTACCATGATCGGGGATTGCTGCAGTTGGTCAGGTCTAGATTCAGCAATGCTATGTGCTCCAAGAAATTAGTTGATTTTTAGATAAATTAAATTAGTAAAAAAAAAGATTTTTAAAGATGAAACTCTGATGTGATAGAAGCAGGCAACTGCACCCATGTTTTTATTATATAAAAATCGTCGCCCATAAATTCAACGTAACAATTAATTTTTTCAATTTTCTAATCTGCACAAAAATGACAGCAGTATGTGCTTGTAAAAGTCAGATATTTACCAACCTGATGTGCTAATTTCACTTATGGTCTGCTTATTGATTTGGATACTGTGTAGGAGTCGGGGGCCATTGTGTGAATTACTTTCTTCTTTCATAATGGGAAGAAAACATCGACGAGAGAGATTTGGGTGTAACAACCTTTATTGGAGGAGATCTTACATCACAGAGGCTTTGTGTTCACTTTAACAAAAATATCTTCTTGAACAACATGTGTAGAGGCTGATACACGGGGGATGATAGCACCGTGGATAAAAAAAAAAAAACTAACCCTGTTCTCTAAAAAACATATGAAACTAACAGGCGTGGCGGTCGGCTATAAAAGGTACATGTGGGCTCCTGAGTCCCTTCAGGTTCCTGCCCGACTTTTAACTGACAGATGTGTTCCTGTTTTACTGATGTGTGTTAGTGTGTGTTTTATGTGGCATTTTATCCCCAAGAAAAGGTCAGAAAACACAGTGACCCCAGCAAAACTGTTTGCGAACCAACCAGCAGAGGATTCACACTTGAATCTGTGTATATCATTTACAAACACACACACACGTTGAGTTTAGCTCTGTTCATTGGTACCGGTTGAAGGGCCAATGTGTTGCCACTTTCTGTTGGTCAGTAAGTGATTTGATAGAGCTTTCAAAAGATGGGAGATCTCCACAACACGCTGGTGTTTCTACACTTCCCCTACAAACCTTTCCAATATCTGTTGGTAAAACTAAAACGTCAGCCTGGGATCAGGTTTTCTGCTTCTACCAGCGCCGTTCCTATAATTCTGCATTATGGTTACAGAACACATGTGAACTAGGGTCCACTATTATCTTTAAAAATAACCAGGTATTTCTCTGTCATGGCGAACTATCACTGATGACTCTCCAGGATCCAGGTACATTCCTTTGATTTGGACTGTTCTACTTTGAGTTCTAACTTAAGGCAGAAATATCTTCTTTGTGTACCCTCAGCAGATTGATTGAGTTGTGGCGTACACAGACTAAGAAGGTCTGCCTTGGTGGATAAACTCAAAGTAAAAGAGCCCTTCTACAAATATATTTACATTTATCCATCCCTTAATCATTTGTGATATTTTGGATGCAACCTTTTTCTTGTTTTCAAACATACTTGAACACAGGGTACTGTAAATGAGTGAGACCGAATATTCGTAATGGGTGTAAAAATCTAAAACATCTTTGTCCTTTTAGTTGGCAATTAGGTTCAAAGAGACCCTGCGGCTGACGGTTTGGTGGAAGACTCCGCGGAGCAAGGACGGGTAGTCGGGAACCCGGAACAGGTGGCGTTGACCGTAGCTGATGTCTTGCTGCCGGCCTCTGCTCACCAGAGTGAGGAGATTGGCCTCGTTGACCTGGTTTCCTGCTGAGATGACAAAGAGCTCGATTCCGGCGTCCGCAACCTCGCGGACGCGCTTCTCCAGGAGGGCCTCGGTGACTCTCTGAGACCTCCCGTCGGAGAACAGCACCAGCTTCCTCCTGGCTCCAGATGCATCCCCGCGGCCAGGCAGAGAGTTAATGGCGAACTGCATCGCCTGTAACACATCGGTGCCCTCATTTTGGAACTGTGCTGCTTTGATTTTATAAGACAGCTCGGTGAGATTAACAGTCAGAGACTGCTCCAGACGGGGACTTCTTTGGCTGTACTGGCCCACGGCCACTCTGACTGTGACGCCTCTCTCTTTCTCGGCAGTGAGGAAGCGTTCCGCCAAGCGTTTGACGAAGGTCTTGCTCATCTCAAAGTTCTTCTGGCCCACACTGGCTGAGCTGTCCATCATCACCAAAATGTTGGTACTTTGAGAGAAAGTGACTGCGAAGAGAAAAGAGAAAAAATATAGATGAGCAAAACATCCTATGAAAGCAGTCTTCTGTGGATCTGTGACAGAATGTATAAATAACTGAAAGATAGGAAAAGTGGAAGCAAAGTACCCCATGATTCTTTATTATTTTACAAATAAAATAAAAAAGGTGACATTTGTTTTCAACTGGACCTGAGTGATATGCAGAACCCCCCTTTCAGTGACATTATATTTGTAAGTCCTGCTTACATACAGTAAGTAGAAGTATTGAACCTCTGAGTTTCAAACATTTTATAGCCTCTAACTTCCTTTCCCCTCCCCAGATTTTCCAAATATTTTGTTCCATCCATACTAAAATTAAACTTTGACCTGTTTCCCTCTCCCTGCTGGTGTAAAAAAAATAAAAAAATAAAAATAAAAATGCTAGATTCTGCCACCACAATGTTTCAGAGTATGTATGGTAGGTTCAGGGTGATTAGCAGAGTAATTGCTCCCCCATACACAGCATTTTTATTGGCATAAAGTTTAATTTGGATCTTATCTGACCAGAGCACCTTCTTTCACATTTGTCACTCTCTTATTTGGTTTGCGGCACAAGTGAAGCCTAGATTTAAAATGTTTTCTTCTTACTTCCTTTACATTTAGGACAGATTTGTAGAAGTCATTAACTGCTCCTGCAAAGTTATAATGAGACTCTTGGCTGCTTCTCTAATTATTATTCAAATATTCAATATTTTAGAATCTAATCTGGCTTTAAACCTCTCCACAACTTTCGCCCTGATCTGTCTGTGGTGACCTTCATCATACGGTTTGTCTACTGATGTTCTCTAACAGACCTGAGGCCTTCATCGAGTGGGAAATTATACTGAGAACACAGGTGGGCTCTATTTACTAACTGGGCAACTTCTGTTGGCAGCTGATTTCATTTAGGGGTATTCAAGTAAGGAGGCTGAACTCAAAATGCACACCACATTTTCATATTTTTTTTGATAGAACATTTTTCAAACAATAAAAAAAAAAATCTCCCTTCCACTTCACAGTTAAAGAATAATTTGTGCATATGGCATAAAAATCTCAAAAAATACATTCAAGTTTGGGGAAAGAAATTTGTAGTTTTGAATCTTACTGTAGAAGACAGTAGAAGTAAAACTTACTTGGACATTTGTAGTCTGGGCATTTTTTTTCTGCAAAAACCAAACACACACAAAAATAGCAATGAGTATAAATAAATTTTTCATAACTGGGATTATTTAAGCATATAAAACAAACACCGCTGAGTGGGTGCAAACGCTTAGCCGTCTTGTACCTTGACAGATTTTGCCCGTGAGATTCTGTAGAAAAGTATCTTCCAGCAGTGCAGCAAAATTATCCAGGACAATGGAGAACCCTGGTTTGGGGTCGTTGTCACATGACACAGACTGCAGCTGTTCCTGGTTGGGCTCGCGGCCTGAGTAGTCCTTCACTCCCAAACCGCCCACCTTGTGTTGAGGTAACAGATCTTTAGGTTAGTGCATACAAACCTGCGAAAGCACAGATTTACATTAGATGTGACAGCTAACAACACTCACCAAGATACCTTTCCCACAGAGCACGTCCAGGTTTGTCGGGTCTCTGATGATATCAGAGCGGCCGTCGGTTAGAACGAGCACAACTTTGTTGTCTTTCCTCATCTGATTGATTGTGGTGCCCAGAGCGAATCTGAGGGCCTCGCCTGTGTAAGTGGCCTCAGCCAGCCAGGGCAAGTCTCTCACTTGCCTATAATAATAAAAACACAGACATTTATAGGAGAAGGTGGATCAAAAACATCAAACGCCTTTCATAAAACCACACATGGATTTATGAAACACATCTAATTACTCCAAGCACCAAACCTTCAGTCATCGCAACACTGCAAGAAGAGCTGTGATTTTAGCATCACACAAGATTAATCAAGTACTGCTAAATGCCAAGAGAAATGAGCACTGACCGTTCTGGTTCCTTTTACATTGGAGCTCTATCAATGGCTCTTACTGAGCAAAATGTGATTTTTTTACATGAGCAGTTACAAAAGAAATATTATGTAAAGTCAAACCAAAAATTATACTTACCACATGGCAGATTCGATTTTAAAATGATGTTCATTCAACCAAGAATTTTATAACAGATACAAAAATGAGACGGAGCTTCAATTATCTTTCAAAAGATAATAAAGCTGTATTAGAGGGACTGTTAATTTTGAAACTTACAAATTGGAAATTATTTATACCCTTCTCACAAATCAGTGCAAAACACTAATTCGATCTAAATGATCTAAAACCTTATTATAATTACTAAGCAGCATTTTGAAAGTTTTGACAGTTTGTTTTTTGACAAGTTATCTTTGTTAATGAGTTTCAAAAGCCTCCTTGCCATCACCCTAATATTTATCTCTCTCCATAGATTCTTAATCAGTTTTAAGCTGGGACTAACCTAAATCTACCAGGAACAAATTATGAATAATTTTGGTAGGGATGCATCTATAACACTTTTTCATACCGATACAATCCAGCTTTGCTTTCTATACTGAACAGAACAATGACAACAGGACCTTTTTTATGGATTGTCCGTTGTCCTCATCCTGGTCGGTTTGCTGCTCTATGAACTTGTATCGCCGTTTCTTACCTGCTCAATGTCAAGTTCTGACTGTCTCCTCCCATTTAATACCTTTGTACTTAACCACTGAATTTCAGTGAATTTTCTTGGTAAACTATTTTTGGAGAGTTATGAAAACAAATCATAAAAAAGGTCAGTCTTTAGTATAACCAGCTGAATATTCAGCTGCTAGGATTTTACATTAAGATCAAATTTCCATTGATTCTTTCTGTCACTATTGTAAAGAAAGAAATGATGCTTATAGCTCATGTTAAGGAGCATCAAGCTCCCTACGTTAGGCAGATTTTCTTATTTTCATAGGATGACTGATATCCCTTAAAGGGCTGTAAGGGTAGGCAGAACCTTATTAACAGAGATTGCCTGAACTGATCTCGTTCTCAGCAAGCAAACAAACATAGTGGAACATGCTAAAACTACTTACTTTCACAAGACTTCATGTAAAAAACAACAACCACAGAGTCAAACAGAAAGCCACAAAAATGAGTGATAAGAAAGGTTGGGAAACAACATGTTGTTTGTTTGCGAACTCACTGTTTAAAATCGGCGAGGCTAGTTGTTAGTCTCACAGCTTCTTGGGCTCGGGATCCACTGTACTGGACAACACTTACAGTGGACTGGTTCGCCGAGAACTGGAAAGAGAAACACTGAAGTGTGAATGCGTGCTTTGGTTCGGTCTGTGTTTGTGTGTGATGTCTGCGAGCGTTCATTTTGCTCTGTCAACATCTCAGCGTCACACCCATCCTGACTAATTACATCCAAAGTGGAAGAGGAGAGTCACTGGAAAGACATAAAAGTGTGCACTCAAGAAACGAGATGATATGGTTCATTCCAGCTTTCTATTCTAAGCACCTGACCTCAGAGCAAAGTTTAGTGAAACCCCAGAAAAAAAGTTTACGTAAGCAGCTAAGTCCACAAAGGTCAGATACGAGGCATCCCACTGAGGTTTGGTATAAAAGAGAAAATATGAAAACAATGCTGTACTGTGTGTCAAAACCGCAAATGTTCAACAGTCATTTTCAACAAGTTCAAGTCAGGTCTAAAGCCTCTAAAGAGTTAGAACAAGCTAAGTCTCATGTGCCCCAACACACACACACACACACAAAATCTCAAGGCTTTCACAGACAATTAAAAGTCGAACCTCAACTTTCTGAGATTAAAGCACAAGTCAGGTCGCAAGTGTTTAAAGGGTAATTGCGAGACTTCGAAGGGGAAATCCAAATAAAGTCCCAAGTGTCTTTTAGGGGGAAATAAGCCAAGACCAGAGTCTCTTACGGCCGATTCTTAAGTATTTGAGATGTAAGTCAAAGTTAGGTCATGTGTCTGAGGGCTAAGTCCAATCCTGCTAATAAAAGCTACCTTTATTTAGAAAAGCTTTAAGAAATCATTACCACATTAAAGATATAAATGTAAAATAATCTATTATATTTTATTTTGAAGGTATTTACTACCTGTTCCTGTTAATGCTCAAATTGCCCACGCCTTTAATGAACAGTGGAAATTATGGGGGTTTATATTAAAAAGAGAGAATAAATTTTTTCTGTTTCGCTCCCTGTTAAATCCAAAATAGAGTTTAAGATCCTCCTCCTTACATATAAAGCCCTTAATAATCAAGCTCCATCCTACATCAGAGATATCATCGTTCCATATTTCCTAACAGAACACTTTGCTCTTTGACTGCAGGGTTATTTGGAGTTCCTAGGATTTTTAACACTAGAACTGGAGGGAGATATTTTAGTTACCAGGCTCCTCAACTGTGGAACCAGCTCCCAGTTTTAGTCTGTGAGGCAGACACTGTCTATTTTTAAAACTAGACTTTAAACCTTCCTTTTTAATAAAGCTTATAGTTAGAATGGCTTAGGTTATCCTGAATTATCTCTGTAGTTATGCAGCTATAAGTTTAGACTGTTAGTGGACAGACTGACCAGTTTTCTTCACTCTTCTAATTTTCCATTTTACAACTCTCCAGTTGTTGTTTTTTTTGGTGTTATTTCAGCTGTTAACCTTGAAGCTTCACCCAGTCTGGTATCCTGCTCAGGTTGTACTGAGCCAGGTTCTGCTAGAGGTTTCTTCCTGTTAAAGGGGAGTTTTTCCTCTCCACTGTCGCTCCATGCTTGCTCATAATGAGGGATTACTCAGAGATTATTTTTTCCTTATTTTAAACACTTACTTCATGTTAGTCGTAATTACAAAACAGACAAACTTGAAAGCTGTCATTAACTTCTTTTACTGCCACATGCTGCTGAGAAATGTTACAGAGAACTCATATGTACGACATCTTGACAAGCAGTCATTAGTTTACATTAACGTAACCTAGATGGGGAAACATAAATTATATATCAAACTGATCTACAATAGCGTGCGCTCACTTTCACCGCTTTTTACATAAAATAAAATTGTTACTGACAGCAAGAGTCGAAGTCAAATCTGAAGTCTCTGTTTTTGCAAGCTAAATCCGAGTCCAGTCTATGTCACGGATTGGAGCCTTTATCTCTGATCATCAACACAGAAAGATTTCAGTAAAGCTGTTACCTTCACTTGGTGGTCTCTAATCAGTCTGTCAATAACTGCGATGATGAAATCTTTGGCAAGTGCAAAGTTTGTCGCACCGATACTCTCTGAACTGTCCACGATAAATGCCAGGTCCACAGGGGCACACTTGCATTCTGAAAATGCACACACAAAATTGTAAGAAAACTATGAAGTCCTAACAGAGAACAAGAAATACGGTGAAATGTTCAAACTTACCACAACAAGCTGGGAGGTGATTGGAAGAGGACGAAAAAGAAGAACAAAAGCCAGAGTTAAGAGTTAGAAGAAAATAGAACAGTAGTAACCTGAGACGAATGCACGTGAAAGCTGAGTCTTTTAACTCACAGCAAAGCTTCATGATGATATCCAGAATTTCACATTCCTGGGGACAGAGGTGGAGTACGGGTTACAGAATGGTAATCCTCAGTTATAACATGTCACGTTACATTCAAATTCAAAACATAGGCAGATCCCAGAGTTTTAAACTGCTCCAAAAGAAAAACAGAACATGACAATGATGATTTTGTGCTGAGAAGCCTCTGACCTTGATGGGTTTTAGAGTTCAGGAAATTGTATGTGGAGCTTGGACTGAGCGTATAGTATCAGGTTCAGACTCAGAAGTAGCACAGGCTCGGGGAGGACTTAACTCAGAGGGCCAGAGTTCACGTTACATGAAATCAACAAATCTTTATTCTCATACTCACATCAGTCCCTGGTGGTCCAGGCGGCCCAGGAGGACCCTGGAAAAAGACAGAAAATAACTGTGGAGGAAAATGATAGATACACCCCCTGACAGATGTCTTGGTTTATCTGTTTGACAAAAATGTGTCTGGATTGATTCAGGATGACAGAGAAATTCTTTATTTTCAGGGATTCTTCGGAAAACCATTACCCCCTGTGACTGCGAACCAGCTTCCCACTTTGACTGAACCCACATCCACACCCACTCATCTGCTGTCGTCCTAAACAAACCTTTGAATCTTCCCAAAAGTTTACGAGCAAAGCCTTTTTTCTTATTTCACTTAGCAGCAGGGAAACCCATGTGTTTTGTTTTAGCAGCTATTAAAACTCAGTTTAAGGGCATTCTTTTCTGAGGCAAAGACGCCAGCACATCGCGCACCAACAAACACAGAAAAAATAAGAGGGTGAGAACGACTGAAAGAAAGAGAGGCACAGCTGTTTGTAGAGATTACTATGATGTCAACTTTTCGTATAAAAATATGTAGAAAAGATATGAAACAGAGAGAAAACCGGAGCTAAATTACTCAATTATTAGATTTTTTCTTCAAAGTACTTTTTTTCCTTTCCAGTCGTGAAATAATAAAATTTTATTGTGCTCTATAAATTGAAAAAGACGACAGTATAGAAAGGAGTGCAGATTTCCTCGGATTACATAAATAAATAAAATAGTATAAGATGACATAGCCATGGTAGAAAACAATATATTCTGTATTCTGTATACCTTTCAACACAATACATACTCTGCCTACTTTGCTTTTAAACCAAGCTATGTCCATTTAACGCCTGTTCCTGTACCACCAAAACTCGAAGGTTCTACCTTGCTGTTCATGCTTGCCACTTCCATGCTCCCTAACTATGGAGCCATGTGTTAGACTTTATTCCAGAGCATATATTTAAGAAGAGGATTTGTTTATCTCACTCAAATATGTTGTTCTGCTGTTTCTCAAATCATCACACAGATTTTTTTTCTGCAACTATGTTCTGCTCTTCCTCAAAACCATGTTTCTGCTCTTAGTCTGAATGCGTCTTGGCTAGATATTCTCTCCTCTTTGTTGCCGTTTCTTTATTGAACAGGGAACGAAAAGAGATCCAGGTTATTATGTACACATTCTGAAGAACATTTTCATTAGGCTTGATTATAACATAACAGACTGTTTTCAGTCAGTATCATATAAATCAAATTTATGTCTGAGACTGTCCATGTTTCACTTAAAAAAAAAAAAATATTTATGGTGAACATGAAACTGCTGCCTATCAATGTAAGGACGCATTCAGTACCACACAAAGAGATAGAACTTTTTCATGCTGGAACTGAAAAAGGAAGGGAAAAAAAATTCCCTCAACACAGAGACTTATGCACACAGACACAGTGTTCAGGGTATTCTTACCGGATTGCCCTCAGGTCCTCTGTGACCTTTGGCCCCTTTGGGTCCAGGAGGCCCTGAGTCATTGTTCTGCAACAAAAGAAAATATTGAAATCAAGACAAAAATTGGCAAAAGAGTTTTCCTTTCTCCTATGAATGTATTTTGTTATGAACTACTGTTAAAAACACTGACAGTCTGCAGATATGTGAGACAGTCTTCATCGCAGCATCACGGGTTTGTTCTGTAGATTTTTCTTTTTCTGACCATTATTTGATCACGTTTGGGACAACACAAAGTACCACTTGTTGCAGCCTTAACAAAGTACTCCTCTGATAGCTTTAAAGCAATTTTCTCTTTAACACGGCCTATGTCACACAAAAAACCCCAGGATTTATAGACTACTCTAATAAGAGTTTAACACCTGAAACATTTGTTGAAATGATCATAGAGGCTTGGAAATGCTACAACCTAAAGATCCCCCTAAAAGGAGAATGATCCTCTAAAACAAGTTTTTCACTAATACATAGTATTCCCTTGCAAATTAATTCATACAACTATAACAGAAACGTAAAGACTGTGCCCCATCGTCTTGACAAAACAGCCTCATCTCAATCAGATGGATGTTGAGCGTATGTGAACATCCCTCTTTAAGTCCTGCTCCTGACTCTTAGTTCATTCCTGCTGTACGTTTTGGGACAGTGACCTGCTGGAAGGGTGAAGCTCTGCTCCAGTCTTAAGCCTTTTGCAGCACACTTCATTTAATCAATTTTCCATCAACTTCCCTTCTGAAGAAAAGCATGCCCGCATCATGATGCTGCTCCTAAAGAGTTACCATAAACCTTCAGGCTTATTACCGATTAGGTGACTTTTAGAGACAGTTGGTTTTATTCGTAAATAATAATGAAAAAAAGCAAAAAATGTTTCCTTCCCCTTCATAGGTATGTGGAACATTGAGTTTGGTTACCACATTAAATCCCCTTAAAGAACAGGGAAGTATGGTGTTGCAACATGACAATATGTGGAAAATATTCCCGACGGTAACAACACTTCTGCAAGGCTCCGTAATAAAAATGAAAAAGTTAGACAAATGTTATAAAGGCCCAATTGTTTCACAGAGGACAATGAATTCATTTGGCTGCTTTACCATTTATTGGAACAAATTCAACAAGACTTTGGCTGGTCAGGCAGTCCAAAACATTTGCTAAAAGGGGCTTTTCCAGAAGAGAGTAACATAATAAAATTTTCAATATGTTCTGCCAGCCAGAAAACTATGAATCGGTTTCAAAAAGAACAGCTACAGGCTGAGGGACAAGTCAAATCATCTGCATCTGCTGCGCAACAGCTAATCTTTCCTATATTTTCTTGCTAGACGGCAACCACAACAGAAACCTTCAAGCATTAAATGAAAGAAAAGAAGACACACTCATCTTTTAATTTCATCTTCCCACATCAAGCCTTACAGACATTATAGATGCTGGCCTTTTCTTGGTTTTGGAAAAGAAGCAGTGGGGATGGGGGCAGCAGCTACTAATCAAAAGCAGATAACCAGGTTGAGTTTAGAACGGCTTCCATCCAAAACTTCAAACATCTGCAGCATTGACACAACTGACATTCTTTACATTGATTCCGTCTCTTTAAAATTTTCACATTGCAGCAACCTTGTCATGCAAAGGTTTGGTAAAGCAGAAATTCGACTCTTTGCACTACACACCATTAAATTAACCAAATCCCCCCTCAGTTCCTTTTCTGCAAAGTCACATAAATCTCTTCTGCTCTTTGATCTGAGCCGAAAGAAAAGCCAGAGGAGCCGATCTGGTTTTCCACACTACAACCATCAACCACAGCAGACAGAAATGGGAGAGGGGAGAACGGGAAGGTAATGGCGACCACCTGGCTCTCAGCGCGCACAAACTCCCTAATACACACGTCATCTCTGAGCAGCAGACACACACGTCAACGGGGCCCTTCACACAGGTGGTTCCAGTTACTGCAGGTTCTGAACTTCAAACATGCTGATGTGAAGAACATGAGCTACATCATCCACAATTACAAACACACACACTTCCAGACCTTCATTTTTATTCCGTCCCGCATGGTGACTCACAGTCTGTCTGTCTGATTGATCTATCATACCGAACAGGCAGGAATGTTAATGGGTTTATCTTTTCCTTTTTCTAGTCTGACACACCATGGTCTTCATCTTCCAGTTATTTCTGGTCAGATGAAAGAAAAAGCTCACAAACTAGTACTTCTTTAATTCGCTATTGTTTGTGCAAATATTCACACCTGTGTTTTTTTCCCCACGTTTTTTGTCACATTATTACCACAAACTCCCCCCCCCCCCCTGCATTTTCTGTGACAGACCCACACGGACCAGTGTAAAATAGATTTGTGGAACGTAAATTGTGGTTGTCAGAAAAGTGTTGCACACATTTATATCCAACCCCTCTGAGTCAATATTTTAAATAACCATCCTTCACTGCATTTACAGAGAGAAGACTTATGGTGTATCTCTCCACCAGCTTTGCACATCTGGGGGTGGACATTTTTGCCTATTCTTGGTTTAAATTGCTGAAACTCAGTGAGACTAGATGGAGAACATAAAATCATTAAGTTTTGCCAGAGATTCTAAAATGGATTAAATCTGCACCCTGTATCTTAGTGTTTGGATCATTTTCTTTTATAACCTAACCCCGCTTTTAAATTCTCCTGGACCTGTCTGCTGTGTTCGTTGGTCTCCATGATGCTGTTTGCCACTCATGTTGTCTAATAAACCTCTGAGGCCCTCAGAGAGCAGCTGGATTTTTCGAAAGCAAATATTTGGGTATCAGACTAAAGGACGGTAAATATCACATTTTTCAAACTTTAATTTGTAGGACATTTTTGCATAGCTTTCCTCCTACTTCATATTTAAACACTGCTTTGATTTAGTCTATCATAAAATCCTAATAAATAAATCAAAGCTTGCATTTGTAACATGACAAAATGTGGATAGGCTTAAAGGATAGGGAGACTTCTGTAAAACACTGTATAAAGTGGCCATAGAAGTATATTTAAGAGTATTTCAAACAACCAGTGTATCTCGAGTTTCTTTATTGTAGTGTGGTGTGGTACAGCTGTGAGTTTCTTATCGGAAAACAGTTGAGTGAATGTAATTAAGTTAAATTTTTCTTTTGAAAAAGATTAAAAAATGGCCTCCAAAAGAGAGCTCATTCACAGTCTGACCAAGAAAGCTGTATCAGCAGAAAAGTTAAAGGGGGTTACTCATCATTCGTCATCACCACAATTACACTTTTTTGTTTTGTTGAAAGAAAATAACTGTCAGCACTCTTGTGTTTGAGCATTAAAGTACTGGTAATTAGGCTTTGCTGCGTTAAAAGACAGAAAACAGAGGAACCACTTCAGTGGAAGACGCCAAAAGCTGCTGCTCATTGAGACAAATATTCTGTTTTGTACTAAATATGTGGCCTTGCTTTTTATGGTCCAATTGGCACTGTTTTTAGCAATTTTGGACTGTAATTAGATTCACAATACTGCAAAGTGTGTAATTAGCTTTAAACATTACATTTAAAGAAAGTATTTTCAATGCACTTTTTTTCATTCCAGTATATCAATGGAACAGGTGAAGATGGTAAATCAGAAAATATGCTATTTGAGCGAACTCCAAAGAAAAGCATTCAGCAATGGTCTCATGAACAGAAGCACAGCCAAAAAAGTCATCTCTGCTCACAAAAAGCTTTAAGCAAAGTTATTTATTTGTATAGCACACGTTCAACAACAAGGCAATTCAAGGTGCTCGAATAAAGGCCAATTAAAATTCAGCAGGGAATACAAAGATGAAGTATTCTTTTTTCTGAGAAAATCTTCTTCTGATTGTTTAGGACATCTGGAAAACCATCTGTGCAGAAGAGGTTCTGCACTATACCAGCTGTGAAGACATCTGATATGATCCATGTGTGGGATTGCGCCTGATCCAAAGCAGAGAGCTCCTTGGGATTCTGTCAGTAAACGTTCCCATAAATAAGGAACAAAATATCCTCAGAAGAAAATTATTTCCAACCATCCATGCTCAGCATCTTAATGATCTGTATACAGCACTGAGTCACTAGCAGAAAGCAATCGCGCTTTGGTTCAAAAATCGAAGCAACTACATTTTATGCCTGGTGAGTCTTGTTACCAGTTCTCACAAAGCAGCCAGATGCAAACCTGAAGCAAACAAACTGTTATTAACTGCAAGTGCTAATGTGGAAACAATGGGTCACCATCCGTCAGGAGTTGGAATAGAAATCCATAATCAGAGAGAGAGATAAAACGACTGCTGATAAAAAGGCTCCGTCTTCGACAAAAGGGCCCTGTAGCAGATAGTGATGGGTACAGAAGCCCCGAAAGGCAAGAGAGAAAATATTCTTTTGACTTTTGACAACTTTTCTTTTCCCTTAACTTCAAAAATTCCCATGCAAGTAAAAAAAAAAAAATATTTCCAGGTCAAAATATTTTTTTTCTTTCTCTTGCTTCAGCCCTGTAAGGCAAAGAAATATATATATATATATATATTATATATATATATATATTATATATATATATTTTATATATATATATATATATTACTGTTTTTGAAAAATGCTCTGTTATTTTTTTCTCTCTCTTGCTTCAAGCTCAGTAAGGCAGAGAAAAAAAATTATGTTTCTGAAAATTTTCAATAACAGAAAAATATATTTGTTTTCTCTGCCCTACAGGGGTGAGGTGAGAGATAAAAATAAATAAATAATAATAAAAAAAAATATTTTGCAATTGAATTATTTTTTTTACTTGCATGGGACTTTTGAAGTCGAGGGAAAACTTGGTCAGACTTAGAAAATGGGTCTTCACAAAGAGAGAGAAAAAAATTATCGGTTGCCCTACAGGGCTGAGGTGAAAGAAAGAAAAAAAAACTTTAAATATTTCGACCTAGAATGTATTTCTTTTTAAATGCATGTGAATTTTGACGTAGAGAGAAAAAGATAAGTTGGTCAGAATTAGAATAAAAAAATTTAAAAATTTCTCCCTTGCCTTTCAGGGCTTACATAGCTGGGAGGCAAAAGGGTCATTTGATCCCTAAAATCTTTCTCAGAGCTGCTTTAGGAACAGGGCTCTGAAAATCATGAGACACCTCAGCACCTCAACATCAAAAGCAAAACCACCCGATCACTTCCAGACTTTCTGTCCCAACCTGTTAAAAAGCTAAACTACTGCTACCTTTGGAGTTTTAGATTTAAGATTAGGCATCTTTATATAATTTCACTTGCTATAGGTCTGTTCTGTTTTAAAACGTATTAAACGTGTGTTTCTGTGTCATCGGCTCACCTCCTATATTTCTACATTTCCATGCATCAGGCCAACTTGTGCTTATGCCATGTTTTTTGCCATGTCTGGTCTCATGAACAACTGATACACTCGTTAAATTTTAAGGTTAATCATAGTTTCTTCGTCTATGAATAAAAAGTTGAAAAAGTCACCAAATATACTAGTATCAGCAATCTATGCAGACGAAAATGTTACTATGAGAAAATGTTCCAATTTCTGGAGTAAAAATGAACAAGTTTTAATAATTTTCTTTTTTTTTTGCAAATTACTTTTTATTTATATGGAACAAATTGCATAAATTGGGCTGCAAACAAATTTTGCGCACAGCATCGTGGACATAAGAGTAAGATGGACACGAGGAATTTCCGTCCTTTAAATTCTTCTTCTGCTGCCAGTTTTAACACAAGTAGATTTTCTGACACCTACTGTTCAAACTGTGAACTGCAAGCATTGTTAAGCGTCCCAAATGACAGAGGACAAGTCGACACAGTTCATTCCGGCGCCAGAACCACTTCCCCGGTAGAACCCAAAATCATAACAGAAGCTTTAAAAATGTGCTTAGATGTGCTGTGGCTGTCCCCCTTCTCACAAACAAACAAAAAAAAAAAAACGGTAAAACTAAACACCAGGCTTATATTAACATGCAGAGGTGACTTACAAGGAGACCCCTTAAATCTGGACCAGTGTAAACTGATGCAGCACTGTAAATCTAACGGGCAGATGTGGAAATGAAAGAAAAAACATGTGGAAGTGTTTACATGTCACATGTGGAACCTCGGATATGTGGCAAACACACCCGGGTTGAATGAGGGGTTAAAGCGTTGAGACATGTAAGCTGCACAAACGCACACGATCCACACATATATACAAGCGGGAAGAAATGCAGCCGCTTCATGGCCTGCGCTCATCTCCTGTTGTCCTTGACGACGACATATACACAGCTGCGCCCGCTCAAAGCCCTCCGCCCCAATGGTGCACAGATGCAACACAAAAAGTGTTGCAGTCGCTAAAGAACCGAAGGGCTGTGTGGAAACAAGACGGGTGGACTCCGGAAATAAGCTAAATATAAAATATGCTAAGTATGAGTAAAAGGCTGATGGCCAGACGGCAAGCTGAATGCCAAAAAAACTGTTGTTAGCATCATATGTGATAAAGGAGGCTAACAAGAAGTATTTATTTTTATCATTCAAGTAATCTGACTCACATCATTTCAGCGACAGCTGCCAATAAGGTGGAAATGGGATCCAGAGTGAGTTGAAAACTCCATAAATAAAATGAAAAAAAAAAAAATGAGGGCCACTCACGTCACGGCCTGAATCTCCGGGCTCTCCATCGTCTCCTTTGGGTCCGGGAGTTCCCTTGGTACCCTGAAGGTCACATAGCAAATGTGCAAAGGTCACATACGAGAAGATTAGCGTGAAAACAGATTTTCCACAGCAGTCACTTCAAACAAGGCCATCCATGCTGAGTGGTGCAGCTTGAATTAAGTGATTTAGAATAAGCTCAGCTACATGCTTCATTTAATCACTTTGCATGTGGTTATTAATAAAAAGATTTTTACTGTGTGAATTATATTGTCTAAATGTTCAGTTATATTGTGAATTCAAATGATGACCCACCGGCTCACCGGGGTTTCCACGAGGTCCAGGGTAACCCTATAAAACAACACACGGAGGCTCAGAAAAGTTTATGACGTTCTCAGTGATGACAGCTGCACAAAATCAATTACAAAACTAATAGTTATACTTGGAAGCCATGACAGCCTTTCGTGCCATTTCCTTGTTGACCAGGCTCTCCCTGAAATGATAAAAACACACACCAAAAAAATGCATCATATCAAGATGGATCGTTCCGATTGTATCTCTGCAACCACCCCAGAGTCTCCGTCACTCACCCTCTCCCCCATTGGGCCTCTGTCTCCTGGTGTACCTTTGATTCCTCTGGTTCCTTTAGGCCCCTGAGAGATAAAAGCAAGGATTAGAAGTGGAACCTGAGTCAAACTTTTGGGGATAAAATGTTTGAGCGTATATGGAAACAGAAATCTTATTAATCCATTTTTAAATGTCACACTTTTTTATCTAAATATTTAATTAGCAACCAAAACATTTAGGGCCTGATTTACAAAAGGTCGGTGTTGTTGAGACCGGCACAAACCGCACAGTAGGGATGTGAACCTTACAACAAGTCACGATTCGATTCGATTCCGACTCATGGAGTGACGATTCAATTTGGAATTGATTCTCGATTCAGAATCAATTCACAATCAATACTGTACAAAAAGGTGCCAATTTGTAGGGTTGAGACAATATGCTTTTTCTCTCAAATCAATTCTTTTATGATTTTTTTTGTCAGTGCTGATTCAATTTCAATTGCGATTATTTTATAATATTAATAATAATATTGCAGATTTTTAATTCACTATAGAATTGAAAAGATATATGATTTTCTGAATGTTCTACTGCCCACATCTTAAACCTTTACAACAGAATGAATGAAAAGTAAAGACTTTCTGAAGTAAACTGCTACATACTTACATTTACTTCATAATAAAGTGAACTTACACTTTTTTTCCAAGCCTGAAAATAGATTTTTTAATTTACAAAATCGTTAGGCAAAGAAGCAACATTCTTATGTGAATCAATTTTTTCCCCCACTCCTACTGTACAGCGACACAAAATCAAGGTGCAGCTGATTTACTAAACAGACACAAAGAGCATTACACCTGTTAAACCCAGAGCAAGATGCAGTCAATTCATTATGCACTTTTACCCTTGATGAATATGCAGTGTGGCCGTTTCTGTCAGAAGGCTCAACATTTTGGAAGCACAGTGTGATGTATCAAACATAAAACTTTTTCACCCGCTGTTCTAGCAGCTATTTTTCGCACCTCTTAAAAGGCATGTCATTGCTCCATCACAATTCGACATAAGTTTATTATTGACAAATGCAAAAAGTCCTTCACACACATTCTAAACTATCTCCATTAGTCCAATTAATAAAATGTAATAAGCATGTACAATACTATAGACATATAGACAGATATTACTTTTTACAAATAAATTCATAAATTTCAGCTTATACACAAAAGCCATATGTAATTAACTTGTACATTTTCTGACCGTCAATAAGATACCTAAAACATTTAGCTAGATCTGAAGCTAAAATTAGATTTTAATACTTTTTTTTTTAAATACATGCCGTTTTCTTCTCTAATATCTTTAGATAATTTATTCCATTCCTGAGATACTCTGTAAACAGCAGGTTTTTGCAGGAAGTTTGTGTCAGCATGTTTTACCATTGATTTAGTATCACACATCTAGTATAATGGCCATGTATCTGATCAGAGCAAATTAATTATTTGTAAAATTATTCGGGTTAACCAGTGAGAATAATTATTTAATTCATATTAGTAGGTTGTACTTTAACTTGACATCTGATAGAAGTCATGATAAAATGTGGTGTATTTCAAACAAAATAAGTAGAATATTGGCATTTTAGGACTAAGCAGCAGCCTTGTTCTGGACAAGCTGCAGCTTGAATAAGTCTGACTCTGGAATACGGAGCCTGCATGGTTTAGAGAATGGTATATGCAGGGGCGTTGCACCAACCTTTGTGCCCTGGGTACAAAGATCTTGCTGGGCCCCCCTACCAAATACCATGGTGATACCAGTGGGCCCGGACTATCTTTAGGTGGGATATTTCCAATACCGGGTTTTGCTCCACCTTCACTGGCTAGCATTTGAACAATAGCTTTCCTGTGCTTATCAGTAAGAGTTGTTGGCCATAGATTTTTGAGGGTAACGTTTGGTGCGAGGGTGGGGTCGGGGGTTGGAGAATAGAAGGGTAGGCTCATGCTGTTAATTGTACTACACTCAACAGTGTGTTGAGCTCCCAGCTCCACCTCCCTCTGCTTCTCACTCCCTGTTATTTACCCAGAAAAATTGTTTACTAGCTATGTAGTGTGTGATACTATAAGTATTGCTATATTATTCAAATAGAGTATGAACATAAAGGTATGCTATTTTATCTAGAGTAGATATTTATGTTCAAACAATGTCAATGCTCAATAATTTGTTTGGAGCTCACCTTTCTTTTCAAACAACTGAGTTAACAAAAGCTTGTCCTTATTTGCCTTTCTCTCTTAATCTTTTTTCTTTTCATTTTTGGGCCCCTGGCTTTCCTTTCTTTAGGAAAGACTCTTCCCCTGTCTTCCTAGTTCCTTCAACAGCTCACTCCAACTCCTGCCTCAATTGATTCACTGCAGCAGAAGCATCTGCGGGTCGTACCATTTACGCTGATTCGAGAGGGGTGGTGGGGCCGCTAACGACAAGTGTAGTTTTGCATAGGACCTTTTTATTTGTACATAAAGGCTATACAAATATTAGTGCATGTACATGTAAGTATAGAAAACTGACTTTTAAAATTCTACGTGCGTGGTTGGCTAGTGGCCATCTCTAGTCCCACAAGTTAATACCTATTCAATATTATTTATCTATTCACTTTAAATAATATTCAATCCAAACAAGCTGAACAGAGAACTACTTATCAAAGTAAAATGTAACATTTGCACTTAGAATACACCTTCCGCGGTTCCTGCTCCACATGAAACCATTATGCAAGTCCATGTGTAAAAAAACGTAGGTCTGCTGCAAAGGTTGTTGTCATGAGGTTAAGGATTTTTACCTCAGACAGATGACTTCTCATAGGCGCTAAGATGTTATTTTGGATGCTGTATCCACTCGCTGCCACACTGGGGGTTGAAATCAAGCGCTGTTGCAGCCAAAATTTTAAAATGAGGAAAAATTTCTCCATTAAAACCAATCAGAAGGTTTAACACTAGAAGACCCAGGATTTTTTGCTCTACCTATAAAGCCCACAGGTAAGCCGAAAGGCTGGATGGCCCCCTGTGAACCCTCCTTTTGTTATGTAAACGGGGCAATCACTGGGACACCACAGGAGGGGGGATATGCAGAGCCACTTCACTCAAAACACCTTGACATAAAATGGGGGAGGGAGACAATCAGGTAGGAGCAGGATTGCTAACTGACTGTCTGAGCAGAACATATGAGCTGAATCAAAATGTAATATATGTAGAAGGATGTAGACGTTATCAGAACCCTACAACACTGGGCTTCCAACATCCCCACCAGACACATAAGAAAAGTAATAGAACAGAACCACATCAAATAAAGCACTCAAAATCTGTGGTAACCCCACTAGTCATTTACAGAATTGCTCATCAAGTTGATATCTGTACAAGATTTATTTTATGTAACATTTTTTTCAAACTGAGATACACCCGAAACACATTTGATTTGTTATATTTAAGAATTTGTACATTGTTTTTGTCTGTTTTGCTCTTTCCCTCTATTTTCTCTTTTCCTGTCTCTCCCTGTATCAACTCATAAAAACCAGACTGACTGTTGCTGTTTGCCCACACTGTGATGTTATGTTATGTCAAAGATATGATATTATATGTCTGATTTCAAAATATCAGTTATGTATTTGAGCAGTGCCAGGTTCTGCTCAACTCCTCAGGTCACCTTTACGCAGAGGACAAAAGACATTCACACCTCAATTCTCACACATGCTTAGAGGACGCACCCAAGCGGCATTGCCATGCGAATGACCAATGTGGCTGATGTGACTGCAACCACCCCGACTAGTTTTGTGGCCGTTGACCCACCTGACTCCTTGACGACTCACTAATTACTGTTTATCACATTGTGGATAAATAGCTCACTGCAAAAAGCCTACCACTTCAGTACCCTCAAGAATTCTGTGGCGTACAAACCTCCTCTCCAAGGAACGAAGATGCAGAGAAGATTCAGCACTCAACAGGCACTGGAAATGGTCCTGGAAGGAATAAACCCTTGTGACTCAGATGGAGAAGAGATAAACGTTCAGCCGGATTCGGACTCTGAGCAGTCTTCAGGTAAGATTCAATTTCATATTATTTGTTATTTTATATTTCATTTCAGGCAGGAAGGTGGAAATAGTGGTGCACATATCACCATGTGAATAGAGTTTTGGGGCTTCTTTCATCAGACAGCCTCCATTTTGTTTCTGAGTGCAGGCCTCCGTTTGTTTCTTTTGGTTCTTATCCTGAGGTCCTTGCACCTTAGCACATTACCAACCTATTTGAGATGTACTGGAATGATTATTATTATTATTATTATTATTATTATTAATTCATAATTTGAATTTGTTCCCATTGCAGATGAGGAGACTGCTCCTCAGCCAAAAAAGAGAGCTCGGGTGGGGACTGACCAGACAGAGACGGCGAAAGATGGCACAGTGTGGTGTGAAAAACAGGTGGGGAAAAGTCTCCATTTCACCCCTCCATCTCCATACGGCGCAGATGGAGAGCCAACGGCTAAGGCCAGGAGGTCCATCTTGAGTCGTCTTCAGAGCTTCCTGTGTTTTATCACTCTGGAAATGCTAAGTTCCATTCGACACTGTACTGTTGAACATGCACGGCAAATGGAGCATGTGGACTGGTTCATGGCCCTCCCTGAACTAATGGCATTTATTGCTAGTGTTATCTTGCGGGGGCTGACCAAGGTTCCATCACTGCATGACTGCTGGTCAGCAAACCTGGGAAACCCCCAGATCATGGCAACTATGTCCCGAAATCGCTTCCAAGAAATCATGCAACACCTACGCTTTGACGACAAGGACACCCGCAGTGAGCGAGCAAAGACGGATAAGTTTGCTGCAATTTCCGGTGTGTGGGGTTCGTTTGTCACCAACTGCATCACATCCTACAACCCTGGTCGACACATCACCATTGATGAACAGCTTTTCCCGTCAAAGACTCGCTGCTGTTTCCTGCAATACATTTCAACAAAACCTGACAAGTTTGGGATCAAGTTTTGGGTGGCTTGTGACTTGAAATCCAAATACATCTGCACTGTCCTCCCATATCTTGGCAAGGACCCCAGTCGTTCCAGTGGAGAGAGACTGTCCGAAAATGTAGTGATGAGGCTGATGGAACCATTCCTGGACAAGGGCAGAAATGTTACCACGGACAATTTCTTTACATCGCTGTCACTGGCACAACGACTGCTTAGCCGGAAAACGACCATCCTCGGCACAGTCAACAGGATTCGGCGAGAAATTCCACAATCAAGACAGAGGGACCGTGATGAATTCACCACTCAGGTATTTTCAACCACTGGTGCCACGCTAACGGTGTATGCGCCCAAACGGAAGAAGACAGTATACATTCTCAGCAGCATGCACCGCGTCATTCAGACTGAGAATACCACCAAACGGAAGCCAAACACTGTCACCCTTTACAACACCACAAAGTGCGGCGTTGATGTGATGGACCAGATGGTGCAGGAGTACACTGTCCGCAGAGGAACACGGCGCTGGCCAGTCGCTGTGTTCTATAACATGATTGATATGGCAGCACTGAATGCACATGTGCTCTATCAAGCATGCACCGGGAGGCAGGAGAGACGGGTGGACTTCCTGGTGGAGCTTGCAAGAGAGTTGGCTCATTCTCATGTGGATGCAAAGCAGACACAAAGGGAACAATTGCTTCGGCTACAACCTTCAACACCTAGCCCTGGGAAAAGAGCAATGTGTCAGGTTAAAAATCAGTGTAAAAGCAATCATGCCACTCTGCGATGTATAGGCTGTTACAAATACACATGTGGCAAATGCAGAAAGGAGACGGCTTGGCAGTGCATGGATTGTGAGTGATTATTGAAATGTACTCACCTCACTCATTGTTACATAATGTTTAGTTTTCTCTGTGTGCTTGAAAACTCAAATTTCCCTGAGGGAGTCACCCCAAAGGGATCAATAAAGTTTTAAGCCTAAGTTCTAAGTCTCACTCACTTCCACTCTCTAACACTGTATCCTGATAATACTTTTTTATTATTATTATTATTAGTAAATATCATGAAGGCCCAGTTGGGATAACCCCAGATTTTGAGTGCTTTATTTGATGTGGTTCTATTCTGTTACTTTTCTTATGTGTCTGGTGGGGATGTTGGAAGCCCAGTGTTGTAGGGTTCTGATAACGTCTACATCCTTCTACATATATTACATTTTGATTCAGCTCATATATTCTGCTCAGACAGTCAGTTAGCAATCCTGCTCCTACCTGATTCTCCCCCTCCCCCATTTTATGTCAAGGTGTTTTGAGTGAAGTGGCTCAGCATATCCCCCCCCCTGTGGTGTCACAGTGATTGCCCCGTTTACATAACAAAAGGAAGGTTCACAGGGGGCCATCCAGCCTTTCGGCTTACCTGTGGGCTTTATAGGTAGAAAAGCCAAATGGCTGCTCTCTGGTAGTTCTAGTGCTAAAAGACTCTGAACAGCTTACTACTGTTCAGTGGCATAAAAGCCCGCGGGAGAAAAGTAGCAACAGGCACCGATGTTTGGCACATACTGTAGCGCGTAAAAAGTCTCAGAAACTTTTCAACATGCAGTCCGTTCCCGGTCAGCAACATACTTTATTCAGAGTGTCCGAGAATCTTTTAAAAAAAATAGATTTATTTACCTGTAATTCTTGCGCAAAGTTGAAAGTACCTGCGCATTTGCAACACGGGGTCAGTGCAAATACTAATCTGTGAAAATAACAGACTGCCTTCAGATTTTTCCGTCACTGTTCTAATTAACGGGTCAAATATTCAGTTAACATGAGCCCTGATAAGTATATACATTCTCATTGTTACGTTTATTTAAGTTGATGTGTAATTTGGTTTTATATTAGACCTTTTTATATTTACTGTTGCACTAAAATCTAAAAGTAAATAACTGTTATTTATTACTTGATTGTTCAGGCTACCTCACAGAAGTTTTGTGTTTGTTAAAAGAATTGTTAAATTTTAAAATAAGTTGAATGAAAAAAAGGAACATCCTGGATCTATTTGTTCGTTCTTCTTTATTCTTTTGAATAACCTAGAGAAGTATCGGACTGAGACTACGTTTCGGTAGATACTCAAAATCAAATGACTCGGACTCAAGCGCAAAAAACCTGATCGGGACATCCCTAATTAGAAGCCAAATGAAGAAACTAAATATTTTGTTATCGAACAAATTTTTTAGCTCCTTCACTTAATACTTTGCTCCAAAAGAATTATTTTGTGAAGAACAAACTAAATATTTATTTGCACACTAAATATTTAGCTCTCAAACATAATATTTAGTTTGAAACTGTGACATGTACTGCAGAAATGAATTAATGACCCGGATTTTATTATGAATAAATAAAAAAAATGAACACCCACTTAAACGGCACACCATAATTGTCATCATTACTGAGTCAGTGATATAAGGAAAACCCCTAATAGTCTGCTCATAATAAAAAAGCATGATATGAACTCTTTGTTTGAATCCTTTGTATGTTGTTTTTCAAGAAGGAAAAGGTTTTACAGGGCAATCTGATTAACTTCCTGGCATGTAAGCCTGTGTGATATGGTGTGTTGAGTAACTTTAAAGGTTTGTGAATGACTGATAATGACAGGAAATGTTTTACGACAGCCTTTAGACACTGCAGAAACATTAGCAGTTTAAATGGACAAACAAGAGTTTCCATGTGGTAGCCTTAGTAACCAAACCCTGTCCACTTTATGGACAGCCAAACCAAAAAGTATTCACACCTCTTCAATCTTTCAGCATTTTGCTGCCTTCAGAGGTGGGCATTAAATAATGAGTCAAATTCACTTGAGTATGTGTTTGAAAAAAATAAATAGTTGTACGACTAGTTTTAATACATACATACATACATATATACATACATACATACATACATACATACATGTACATATGTATATTTATACATACATACATGTACATATATATATATATATATATTTGTGTGTGTGCGTGTGTGTGTTTCATATTGAACAATTTCTTGTTTTTGTTTTAAAAAGAAGTTGCACATGAAATCATAATTCCTACGTAGCCTTTATACATTTACTTGAGTAAAAACATAATGAGGTAGTGCTACTCTTACTAGGAACACAGTTTCTGGGTACACCAACCATCTCTGTTTTTTCACAGGCTTATTCAAAAACAAATGTGACAACATCGCTCATCATGCGAAGTGAAAATGTGTTTTCAGTCATGTGTGACCTGAAAAACATGAAAATTATTAAAGATGTAATAGCCTCAAGTCTTCCAGGGTTTGTGCCTACAAGCCACCTTGGGAGGTAGCCTCTCTGCCTCCTTGAAGCTCCATCAGGTTGGATGGGGAGCGTAGGTAGGCAGAGAGGCTCTGGTCGGACCGTTCAAGGACTCAAGGCCGCTCCTGAAGCGTTTATCTTGGTTTTATTCTTTCGATCATCGGTGTTTTGGCAGATGGATCATCACCTTGCTCTAGAGAGCTCTGTAGTACTTTTCCTGTCCTGTTACATAGTTCCCCCCACCCTGCTTCTAAGTACTGATGGTGTTTGGCAGAGTAAGCGGAGTGTCTTATATTCCAAAGAAATCCCCTTTGGACTTCAGAAGAAAGATTTTTATTCTGGATTCATCAGAGGAGAGAACTTTGTTTCTTCTGGTCTGATAATTTCTAAAGTTATTTCTAGTGTGAAGTGACATGTGGCCACTCTACCATAAAGTCCTGACTGGTGGAGTTTTTAACCGATCTTCTCGGTGGCTCCCTCCTTTGTCCTCTAGAGGAGTCCTTCCTTAAATCTCCAGGGGATTCTTGGTCATCTCTCTAATCCAAGGCCAGTCCTCACTGATGACTGTTTTTTTTGGGCAGCCAGGTCTCGGGAGGGCCCTGGTGGTTCCAAACTTTTACTTTTTCCAAGTAATGGGGAATTAACTGATTTGTGGGATAATCAGTGCTGCCAGTGTTTTTCCTTCCCCCAGATTTTTGCTTCTGTAAGATTCAGTCTGAGTACTCTACAGACAATTTATTTTACTAAACTGCTTGAGTTTTGCGCTGACATACACTATCAGCTGTAAGACCTTATATAGACAAAAGCGCTCTTTTCCAAGTCATCTTCAGACAGCTGAACGTTTCGGATGTGACTGAGTTAAAGAAGCATTTCAGTGCTGATATGGGGAATTGAGCTCAGTTTTGAGTGTTATATAAAGGAATGTGAATACTTATTTTGAAATGATACATTTTTATAAACATTAAATATGAGAAAACACGTTTTTACTTTGTCGTTTTGTGGGCTGCCATGTGTATATTATCAAACTAAACTCAAATATATTTAAGCATAAATATATAACAAAATGTGGAAATACTGTATGTGGAAATGACAGTAATGAGCTTAGATGATAATACATGTTAAAGTAGGCTCAGCCATGGGAAGGTAATGAGGAAAATACATCTTATGTGACCCACCTCTGGTCCTGGTGGACCTTCGTCTCCCCTGTAGCCAGGAGGTCCGTTTCTTCCTGGATCCCCCTGGAAACCAAAGTTAATGATGCAGTTAAAACACTTTGCAAAATGAAAACTGACTAATTTTGCTTTAACATGACACAAAAATAAAACGCGGAACATGCAGATGTGTGCAGATCATAAATCCAAATATAGCTACAAGAAAATGGGTACGTATCTAAACAAACCTATGACTACAGCAGAGTCGGAGGAGAAATGAAACACTTTAAAACAACAGGATCTGTGAAGAACAGGGTTGGGTGATAACCCAGCTCTATCTGGCACTCGAAGCAGAATGTGGAGGAGGTAGAAAGATACATTTTCAAAGCTCACTGTTGGAGAGCCCCACCATCGCACACTACTAGGATTGAAAATCAGTTAGGAGTCAGAGCATGAAACAAAATTAAGATAATGCTGTAAATTACTCTAGCTTCAGTTATCATTGTTAAAGCTTTATCATAAACAGCCATGATTGAGGTTTTTTGCTCCATACTGGATATAAGCATTTGAACATTGTACTTAATCTGGATAAATCAGATGATTATTTATTTTGTTTATTGATTCCTGAAGTCAAAAAAGAGGTATAAACTTTAATCAATTTTTTTTTAAAACAAAGCACAAAAACGTTTCACTTACTTCCTTAAACAAATTGTTAAGGTAAATAATTCTCACCTTCATGATGTGAGTTACAGAGAGGTCTTAAATCAAATTCCCTCCCGTTACGGTTCATGTGACAAAAGGATTAAGGACTATTTAGGAACAGAAAATACATGATTCATTATTTACTGGCTCTGGTGGTTATAGTGCGTTGATGTAACATGACAGCGCTTCTAATTATTTTATTTATTTATTTAGTCTCTTGTGTCTTTCATGTGGATATACAGAATAATTGTGGTGTCTGCCATGCACAAGACATTTAGACTCTTATTGGGATTATTCCCAATACGATAGATAGGTAAATGAACACTAGAGTAAGTATAGGAGCCAAACAAAAGATAAATAAGTATGCAGAGCTTGCTGTCAACCACGATTGAAGATCTATTTCTCTTTCTGTTAGTCTTCCAAGGGCCACGGAAAATTTAAGTGCGTAAAATATCAGGAGTTTGAATGAAAATCTGGTGAACGCTGATGGTGAACTGAAAATGAGTCGTTACTGGGTCAGTCCAGAGGAAAACCATCTAAAACAGGGGTTTCCAACTCTGTTCCTTAAGAGCTACTCTCCTGCAGGTTTTATGTGCATCCCATCTCCAACACAGCAGAATCAAATAATTGAATTACCTCTGAAGCATGCCATCATATTTGGCAAAAGCTTGTCTATGAGCTATTCATTTTATTCAGCTGTTTTGGAACAGGGATGCATCTAAAACCTTATGGACAGTAGCTGTGGAGATCCTTGATTTAAAACATGTGGCTAAATCGTTGCAGAAATGGTTAACCAGACTAAGCACATATATTCATTGGCCATCTCAGTTCCCATCTCTTTATCTAGTGGGGCAAAAAAGTATTTGGCAGCCGCCAATTTTGAAAGTTATCCCACTTAAAAAAATAAGAAAGGTCTGTCATTTTCATCATAGGTACACTTTAACCTATGACAGAATGTTTACAAATCCAGGAATTCACATTGTATGATTTAAAGATTTTATTTGTATCATGGTACAGAAAATAAGTTTTTACCACCTACAAACAAGCTAGAATTCTGGCCTTCACAGACCTGCGACATAGCTCTTTAATCCTCCACTTGTTCCAAGTAATGATGGCACCTGTTTGAACTCAATATGTTTATAAGACACCTGTCCACACCTTCAAATTGATTGAGACCTCCACCATGGCCATGACCAGAGAACAGGCCAAAGACAACAGGCACAAGATTGTACACCTCCACAAGACCACTGACAATCTCTCTCAACCTAGGACTTCATGGAAGATCTCACTTCGCGGGGTACAAATGATCTTGAGTACAGTGAGGAAACACCCCAGAAATGGTGGGGCAACTGGTTAATGACCTAAAGAGAGCTGGGACCACAGTAACTAATAGTACCACAGTACGTCTTCATAGATTAAAATCATGTGGGGCTCAAAAGGTCCCCCTGCTTAAGCCAGTCTATGCCCAAGCCTGTCTAAAGTTTGTCAGAGAACATCTGGATCATCCAGAGGAGGACTGCGAGAATATCATGTGGTCAGATGAGACTAAAATATAATCTTTGGTACATTATCAAACTACACTAAAACCTAATTATCACTCGCTGTGTTTGGAGAGTCAAGAAAGCTGAGTTGTATCCCAAGAAAATCATACCCACGGTGAAACATGGGGCTAGAAACATAATGCTTTGGGCCTTCTTTTCTGCAAAGGAGACAGGACGACTGATCCGTATTATGGAAAGGATGAACGACGTCATATAAAGTGAGATTTTGGGCAACACCATCAGCTGAACTTTTGTTTTTGACCAAAATACTTATTTTCTGCACCATTATACCAATAAATTCTTTTTAAAAAAATCCTACAATGGGATTTTCTAGATTTATTTTATTTTTTTATTTTGTCTCTCAGAATTGAAATGTACGCTATGATGAAAATTAAAAGGTGAGTTGATGATAAAAGAAGATCCAGAGGGGTCTGGAGAGATTGAACGAAGAGGAATCATCAACTCTCCATATATGCTCTAACTTTGTCTATAGGAGGATAAATTTGCTCCAATGTGTCGTTCGTGTTGTATCTTCAATACTGGCTATCAGGGAAGTCCTGAATAAGAGGAGAAATCGGTTTAGGTGTGAACATAAACGGATTCTGAGGTTACAGTTTTTACAGTGGAAGAGGTAGCCCCAGCAACTCAGATGTTCTGTGTGTTCAAGACCATTCCCCTGCCAAGTGGTTACTAAGCCCCGATGGGGAAAAAGGAGGCCCGCTCAAAAGAACCATTGAAACGTTCTGACATCACGGACGTTACCATGGCTAATTCTCGTAATGTCTTATTATTATTACTCTGGCTGGTGCCTCATTAAGAAAACCATACTGAGGGTTTGGCTCGAGCAGGTTGAGAGAAGAACTGAGTCAGAGGGGAAAGAGTGAGTGATGGTGCAGAAAGGAGGAGAAAACGTTGAGGATGAGAAACCGGAGGAGTGGTCAGCGCTCCGGGGCCACAGCCAGGTGGGCCTCTACTAAGGCATCAAGCCCAGGAACTCCCACTTCACTGGAAACATAAATACTTACGCTCAAGTGCTCATACATGCACACGCATTAGGAAACTACCTCTGCTAAATGGTAAAAATACAACAAAAGAATAACAGAAATAGAGGGTGGTTCATCACAGATGCGTGTAGCTTCTGTTTCTGCATATTTATGCGTGTCTTACAGGATCTCCGTTGTCACCGGTCAAGCCCTCTCTCCCCTGCTCTCCACGTGGTCCTGGTTCCCCCTGGCAGGAAAGAGGACATTTTTGTAAACTGACCTAAATTCGAATCAAACACATGGATCATATCTTGACACACAGTTTTATTAGCAGTAGCAAACAGGGGAATGTAAATAAACAAACACCGGTTCAGCTAAGGCCAGCCTGCTTGTTGTTGATTCAGCTCAGTGGGAAAAACTGCTTTTCCTCGGAATCTCTGAGAAATGCAGCCTGGAATCAAGTGTGAACGCGGATCTACTTTGACTCCTTCCGTATCATCACAACGATCACTTACTGGTACTCCTCTTTGGCCTCTTTTTCCTCGAGAACCGTCCTCACCCTTCTCGCCGGTTTGTCCCTGTGGAGGATTTCAAAGATGTTACCACAAACTCAGAGTTCTCTTGAACACAACTTAAAAGTTAATATCAATTCTACTGACGGCTTCTCCGACAGGGCCGTCTGCTCCAGGTGGTCCCTGAAACACACAGAAACACAGGGAAATCAGAAGGAGAATTTGCAAGGGCTTGAAGGTTATATTGGTGTTGGAAGGAAATTATGTCACCTACGTCATCACCGCGCTCTCCTTTGTCGCCAGGAGGTCCGGCATTGCCTGGCAGTCCCTATCACAGAGATAGATACGTGAAACAACATTCTTTCGGAACGGTTTCGGAACCGGTTTCGCTCCACTTACTGGTTGTCCCTGAGGCCCGTAGTTGCCGGGTCGTCCCGGTTCACCGTTTTGTCCTGGATCTCCCTAAAAGAAGCCCACAGTCGTAAACGTGACCACCTAAGACAAATCAAAAAAATCGCCTAAATGTATTCTTGAGAAGTCATTAAACCTCACTTTTCCCCCTTTTCTTCCGTAGGAACCAGGGTCCCCCTTCGGTCCAGGCTCTCCCTGCTGGCCCTGAAGAGGATGGAGACGGAGACGGTTTCAGTGACTGGCAGTTCCTGGCAGCCCGAGCCAAAAATAGATGCTGGGCCCCGCTGTGCTAGGATGATCATATAAGCTCATGTACAAGTTTGTTTACAGCAAGACTGTATGGCTTCACTTCAACAGTCTGACAGCAGAAAATGTAAACGGTCGTGATCAAAGAGACGAGGGCCTCTGGGTGTCGGCTTTATGGGAGACGAAAGAAGTGACATTCCTCAACGTAAAAATGCGGCTATTAGCTAATTGGTAGACAAAGAAATGGGGGGGTGGGAGTCTTCGAGTGGATCCGGAAGTGGTTTGTCTGGATGTGTTTATGTACTCATTTCCTGACGATCTACTCTACTTCACAGTCCTTCAGACTTTTCATTTAGAATAAGTAAAGCACGAAACTTTGTTTTTTTCCATATCTGATGTATGGAAATTTTCAGACTTCATTTATTCTTTAGCACATGCTGATACTTAAAGTCAACCATCTACAGTGCCTTCATACCCCCTGAACTAAAATGTTGTCATTATACCACAAAAATCTAAATTTGTGTTGGATTTTGTCTGACGGACTGACACAAGGTATACTGCCTAATTGTAAAGGGGCGTCACACTAGAAGTGAGTCCCACAGAGTCAAAAGTTTGTTGAAGAAATTTTCACTTTCACTACAGCTACAACTCTTTGGGAGTGTATCTCAACCAGCTCTTGAACATCCAAGAATTGAGTTTTTATTTGTTTTCACTGAAGTCTCCTTAGATATTCCTAAGTGGATTTAGTTCTGGACTTTGACTGGGCCGTTCTAACATAGGAACATGCTTTGATCTAAACAGTTCCCTCCTGCCCAGTTTCCAGTCTTTTGCAGCCCCTTCTAGGTTTTCTTCCAGAATTGACCTGTGTTTAGCTCCATTCATCCTCCAACGACTATGACCAGCTTCCTGTAACCTGCTAAAGCACAGCATCCCTACATCATGATGTTAAAAACTAAGTGTCTAAGTAAATATCGATACAGTGATTTATTGTAATTTTTGTCATGATATAGTGTCAATATTTAAAAGAAGTTATTAATTTTAAATTAATGTTTTTTAATGGAGCCTTTAATGATGACAGTAATTTTGTAGTATGAAATGAAAAGTAGTTGGTGGCATTTTTTACCTTCTTCGTTCTAGTGGATCAACTAGATCTAGTGATAAAACTGGATAAAACATGTTGGAGTGTTTAGAATGCATTGACATTTTTTCAACAGTTAAATAAAAACTTAAAAATCACAATTATGATGATAATCTTTTTTTTATCTAGAGTATTGCAATATATCGTAGTTATGTTGCAACGGAATCAGAAGCCAGAAAGTATGGGAATCCTTGCCTTAGAGGGCTTATGATAAACTTTCTTAATAGTTTACTCTTAATAGTTTTCCATAATGACAGATATATGGGACACATCAATAATGAATGTGAGAATGAATGAACAGTGGAATTTTAAGTGCTTTGAGTGCCTCGAAAATCGCTATATGAAAGCAATCCATTATTATTATTATTATTACTATTATTATTATTATTAGTAGTAGTAGTAGTAGTAGTAATTAGATGGTATGCTGATGATACACAATTATATTTATCCATAAAACCTGATGAAACCAATCAGTTAGGTAGATTACAAAAATGTCTCTAAGACATAAAAACCTGGATGACTCTGAATTTTCTACTTTAAATTCAGACAAGAGAAGTTGTTGTCTTTGGACCAGACGCTTTAAAAAGGAAACTGCTAATTCAATCACTTCATCTGGATGGCATTAATTTGGCCTCTGGTAATAATGTAAAGAACCTTCGTGTAATTTTTGACCAGGACATGACATTTACATCCCATATTAAACAGGTTTCTAAGATGTCTTTCTTTCACCTCCGGAATATCGCTAAAATTAGAAACATCCTGTCCAGGAGTGATGCAGAGAAACTAGTCCATGCATTTGTGACTTAAAGGCTGGACTACTGTAATTTCTTATTATCAGAAAGTCCACAAAATGCAACTAAAAGCCTTTCAGTTGATCTAAAGTGCTGCAGCAAGAGTTCTGATGAATATTAAAAAGAGATATCACGTTTCTCGTGTTTTAGCTTCTCTCCATTGGCTCCCTGTTAAATCCAGAATGGAGTTTAAAAATCAGCTCCATCGTACATCAGAGATCTGATTGTTCCGTATGTTCCTAACAGAGCACTTCATTCTCAGAATGCAGGTTTACGGATAGTTCCTAGGATTACTAAAAGTAGAATGGGATGTGGATATTTTAGTTATCAGGCTCCTCTCCTGTAGAACCAGGTCCCAGTTTTAGTCCGTGAGGTAGATACTCTGTCGGTTTTCAAGACTAGGCTTAAAACCTTCCTTTTTGATAAAGCTTATAGCTAGAATGGCTTAAGTTATCCTGAGCTATTTTTGTAGCTATGCTGCTATAGGTTTAGACTGTTGGAGGATACACTGACCACTTTTCATCTCTCTTCTACTTTTCTCTTCTACTACTCTCCGGATATATTTTTTCTACTGTTATTGTGATTGTTAACCCAATATTCTCTCACTATTTTTCTCCCCATAGAAACTCCACACGGTCTGGTACCCTGCTCAACTATATAGTCCCCTGCTAGATGGGGAACATCCGTCCAGATGATGCTCAAACTCACCAAGCATCCTCCATGCTGTCTCTTCTCTTATCACTTGTACTGAGCCAGATTCTGTCGGAGTTTTCTTCCTGTTAAATGGTAGTTTTTTGTCTCTCCACTGTTGCTACATGCTTGCTCAGTATGAGGGATTTCTGAGGGATTGCTGTGGTTGGAGTCTGCATGATCTAGGCTCAACCTCATGACTCATTACAATCTGCTGGGATTCCTTACATAGAAAAATTTTACCTGATTGGAATGTTTGTTTAATTGTATTGAAATGAATTTTGTTGTAAAGTGCCTTGAGATGACATTTGTTGTGAATTGGTGCTATATACATAAGAGTGAATTGGAAAAAGTGGTTTGAATAGATGGAGGAAAATAAATAAATAAAAAAGGGTTGTTTATGCTAATCAGCATTTTATATTTATCTTTCTACATCTTTATCAAAACTGTAGACTATGACTTAATCTGACATCTGACAAGCTTGAATGATCCACTCAGATTCTACATTAGCCACAATCATAATTATATTGAAATTCTCAGTTGAACACATATTTCAAAACATCTTTTTGCCAACAACCATGAGGTTCTGACGATATCAGGAATTCCTGTTTCCCTTTTGGCTGAAACCTAAACCAGCTGGCATGTGTGACTGGAATGCGATTAGAGCGCAAGTCAAATCCGTGACAACAGGACCGCTCTGGGGTCAAGTCGTTAAACTCACATCTGATCCCGGAGCACCTTTACAGCCAGGAAGACCGGGGAAACCAGATTCGCCCTGATGAGAATAAAAACAGAAACAGGTGCTGAAACACATTCATGAGGGGAAAAAAGAGGGGGACAAGCTGCGTCCGGCTGTGCCGCTCCTACCTTACGGCCATCGGTTCCATCCAACCCTCTTCGACCTTTGTCACCCTAAAAAAAGGAGAAACGGATGGAAGAAATAGAAATCAGGAGGAGGATTACAGCTGAAAGACACGGTTAGGTCAAAGATACGACTATGAAGATAAGCTTACCTTGAAGCCTTTGTAACCCCGTACACCCTGCAGAGAAACACACACCATGAATCTTACAGAACTGAACAGGCTCAGAATGTTGTTGGAAAACGATGGGAGTCGTTATGTGTGAAAGTACCTTGTCTCCTCTGGGACCACGGTCTCCCTGAAAGCACATAAAAACACATGAGTTTTGACATTGTGTCATAAAGGATGAAAAGCATTGCTTGGGTAGGTAATGCGTGCTCCAAGGGCAGGAATAACCATACTGATAGTAACAAATTACATCAGTAAGAGTGAGACATTAGAAGGGCAATAGTAGCATGAACAATCTAACCAAATCAAATGTTTTACATTCTGAGAAGACTTTTTTTAAATGTAGCGATAAGCAATGGGAAACAGATTCTGAGCATATTAGTTAAAAAATATTGGGTGGATGTGTTACTGTCCTGCATTAGAAATGAATTGAGAGTTTGTTGCAAGTTTATGGCATGAAACACTAAAACTTCACAAAATTTAACATGAAAACCAAGCCTCTTTTGTGAAATGCTATCCAGTTCCTGTAAGCATCTATTATCATGGGCTATGGATATGAATATGGGTATTTTCACAGACACAGTATCTCAGTTTGACCCTCTTATTTTGAAGCACGGAAGGAAGTAGCTCTCTCTAGGCAGCTGAGCAGAGGTTACACTGCAGACTGCATCATATCCTCAAAAACTATTTTTTACCTAATATTAGGGGTGACAAAATCACATGTTTCTGAAACTAAGCAAAAAGAAGTACACCCAGAATTTAACTCGCTGTCAATCTAGGATTTAGCGCCGATAGCTTTAGTTCAAACAAACTTTTTCATTTACCAACCAACCTTTTTTTTTTAAACCTAGTGGTTGCTCAATACATTTTTCAATTCTTTAAAAATGAGAAAATTACAACCCTAAGCACAAATTCCACAAAGAAGTGGAAATAATTTTGATGTTTATTTCAGTACTTACTGAAAAGTTTTGTTTGGAAAAGAATGGAGGCCAGATGATGTTTTATTTCTAGCCAAAATAGTTTTTAAAGGGAAAGTTACTTTTTTTTTTCCAACCTGGAGCTTATTTTTTAGCAAATATTACGTTCATTTACTCATTTAGGCACGTTTGAATTTGCTTTGAGCCGTTCAGCAGAGGTTTATATCGAATCCCTTCCAGCGTATATCCATGTAAGGGGAGTCAATGGGGGCAGGAGATTTGCCGCCTGTAATAAGGCATTATTTGCCCCAAAACTCCTTCATTTAACAATGTTTTGTTAATAAACCCTAGCAGAACTCCCCTTGGAGTACAGAACGTCTTGGAAGTCTTTCTTTGTTCTGTTCTGGGGTGATGTAGAGGCTATAACACAACTACACTATCGCAGAATTACAATTACATCACTACTGTGCTCCATCCCAGTTGTAGTCTGAGCAGGACTTTCACTCTTTCCTCTAAGGCGCTCAGGTAGACAAAACCTGATACTGCAGACATCAACGTGGTTCATGTTTGCGTGTTTCCAAATTGCACGAACTCAATGACCGATTAAACTATGTTCAGCTCCTACAGGCTCCCTTTCCGCAACCTACGCAGACTGCAGCTGTAATGCTGGCGTCTACAACATTCAACATACAACATTCAAATCCCAAGTTAGTTTAAGTTGGAATCAGTTGCATTGAATGCCTATAAAAATATCAGATTCTAATACCTTAGCACTTGACACAGGGGAATATCACTAACTATTCATGAAAAACATGGCTAAATGAAGGAGTTTTGTGGCAGATAATGCCTTATTACAGGTGGCAAATGTCCTGCCCTGATTGACTCCCATTATATGGATATGTGCTGATCATGACTCGAAATAAACTCCTCCTGAATGGCTCCAAGTAGCTCTAAACTTGTCTGGTTGATTAAATGAACGTAGTATTTGAATAAGATCCAGGTTTTAAAAAAAGGAACTTTCCCTTTATACTTAGAAATGATCATATTCTTCATTCAGAAACATTACTGTTTGGCTGAAAAATAAATATCAATAAACCAGCTGTTATTCAAACCACAAAAAAATTATTTTACATTAATTTTAAATGTACTT
This sequence comes from Apricaphanius iberus, assembly GCA_028564705.1. Taxonomy (NCBI): domain Eukaryota; kingdom Metazoa; phylum Chordata; class Actinopteri; order Cyprinodontiformes; family Aphaniidae; genus Apricaphanius; species Apricaphanius iberus. The sequence goes on from JAPXFQ010001905.1 coordinate 5,451,271, forward strand.
CTACAGCTCTTGTGTCATTTTTTCTTTTCATGCCCTTTTAAATTAAATAGTTTGTTTTGACAGAAATCCTCCAGAAAATTTGTTAACTCAACTATTAATTATCAAAAGATCAGTGTACAATTTCTGATGTCAAAGGAAGTTACTCTGGAATGTAGGAGAACCTCATTTTAGTTGACTATGGATTTTTTGGTTGGTGTAAGCTATGAGTTGTACTAGTTTTTGGAAAAAAAAGCATAACTAATGCTAGTTGTCTGCCTAGCAGGACTGGTCTGATCGTGTCTGAAAGAGTTTTTTTTAATTAATTTCCATAGTATTTAATTTGCTGTTTTTCTAGTTAGAGGAGTGAACGTTTGCTTTTTGTAAAACTCAGTTAAGCCGTCAAATCTCTACAACAGCTCCTAAAGGGAAACATTCACGTCTTACTTTCATCCACCTATAAGCGAAATCTACCAAAAAACAAACAAACAGTTATAAAGCTGTTTGAACTAAGAAATATAAAAAGTAGAAGAACCAGTGTTGAAATGAGGCTTGCTCATGCTAATGCCATAATGGTGATGGCGTTTTTGTCAGTTAGATCTTCTAAATGAACATTACCTTCATCCCACTGTAACCGACTGGACCAGGATCACCAACGCTGCCCTGTGACAAAGAGATACACAAATTAACCTACATTAAAATTCCAATTCAGGAAAATATGCTTCATCATCTTCCAAGTATTTGAACGAGTTAAAAACCAAGGTGGAAGGGAACCTACAACAGGGCCAATGTCTCCTTTCTCTCCTGGCATTCCTGGTCGACCCATCTCTCCCTGAAGGAGGACAAAAAGTCATTGTGAGTTTTCACCTTTTACGCATTTTGCCGGTTTCCGTTCTAATGAGAGATAACCCACCTTGGCGCCAAGATCGCCATCTCGTCCTTTTGGCCCGCCGGGAGCCTGCGATGGTCAACAAAAATAACCACTTAATACAAGACAAAGATACGAGTTCATTTTAGTGGAAGAATAATGCATGAATACTTACATTGCAGTCAAACGAGCAGCACTGCAGAAACAAAAGAGAAACGTCAGTACAGGAAACAACGTCAGATGTCTAAAGCGTAACTGTTACTTTAAAGGAAGCAGGAAAGAAGCAAAAATCACTCGCTATCTCAGCCATCTTAATTAGCCTTTCTAAGTCGTTTCTGCTTCTTGGACCCTTCCTGAGCGACCATTCCTTGTTTCCCATCAGTGCGAGAGTTGGGCTCTCGATAAATGGACTACTTTACCTCGCTGGTTACAGAACGTATCAGACAGATTTCAATCAATCTCAGTTGCTAGTGGTGCCTACTGGTTACATCTGGTTTTATACAGTTACAGTTTAAGACTTACAACCAAACATTAAAGAATGATCTACCACCAAAATCCAATTAGAAAAACATACCGTGTCCTTGGTCTCATTTGTCTGCAAAGGAAAAGACAAAGAAACCAATTAGTTCCGTATGAACCTGATTTAATCAGCTAAGAATCAACGAGAGAGAATGCATACGATGATGTCGATGATGTTTCGAATGGTGTTCATCTTGGTGGATCTGCTTTCATCCGCAGCGGTGAAGTTCTGCCTGTAGTTTTGGTCTGTGGCGATGAGGGACAGTCTGGTGTCCTGGTGACACCAAAAACACTTAGACGTTTACCCTTACATTGGAAAGACTATGTAGAAAGCTATACACTGCAGATCAAAAGTTTGAGTACAAGATCGAATTCGTACAAACAAAATCAAATATACTTTGCAGAATCTAATGGTTGAATCCTCGTGTTTAAGGATGTGCGAAATATCACAATCACATAAGACTACCTGGATGTAGATATTGTATTTCAAGTGCCATGCATGCAAGTTCTAAATGTTAATAATATATTTGAAGTGTCGGACGGACTGTTATTTGCTTTCAAGGCAAGTACTGAATGGACGATGGGAATGCAATGATCCAAAAAAAAAAAGAAAAACGAAAAGGCTAGGAACATGTAGGGTACTCATAATCATGTTACAATAGCAATATTCAGAAACAGGCATCAACATTATATGTTTTTCTAATATTGGTGCAGCACTGATGCAAATCAATACAAGACAATGTCTGATCATGCAATAAATACATCACTATATCTCTAAGTCACACAGTCTAGAAAAAAAGCTGTAAACTATAAGTTGTTTTCTGCTTTATGCATTTCGTGTGATTACCTCTGTTTCCTTTTTTTTCAGTTTTAAATATTTGATTTCACCTTATTACGTTCTATTTCTAATATTTGGGTGAGTTCATCTCTTCGCTCGTATCTTGGAACAAACAAATAGGATTGAGTGGAACATGCTTTTGGTACACCATGTGTCTCAGTTCCCAATGTCAGCAGAGATAAACAACACTGTTCTACTCACAGACTAAATGTTTATTGGTGTGAAAATGGTCCAATAGTGGCTTCTCAAGATTTAAATACTTGCATGGCATCAAGGGCCAAAGCTTTCCCAAACTGTTTCGAGTTTAGTTCCTCGTTAAAGTTCTGGAAACCAGTAAAACCTATTAAAGAATTTAAATAAAAATCAAGATTCAAGTCTTACCATATATTATCATTCAGGTGTTTATGTTTATTAACCTTATTGTTGTGCGGGAAACTGTTCTTTTTTTTCTCTTTTTTTTCTCTGAAACAGGCGCAACACATTTAAACACTAAAATATATTTGTTTTACTTTGTTTGTTGGGTATTTTTGAACAGTATTAGAAGAAACTGACTCTTTCTCTCCAAGATGCGTGTAGATGAACTTAACAAATCTATATAGCATTTAGGTTAATTCTAAAATTTATAAAGATCAAATAAAATAATCTGAAAGCATGGCTAAAAAATTTTTCATCATCATATTTTGAGTTTTCATTTGTGCTTTGGTATTTCTTTAGCTCAGTCGGGTCTTTTGTAGTTCATTTCTCTGTGTCGATTCTGTTGTGCTTTATTTTACAGGATTAGAATTATTGTTCTGAGATTTGTTCTGCGTAATCTTTATATTTGTATCTTTTCCTTCTACGTTTTTCCTCATTTCTCCTTACCCATCCATCTGGTGTTTGAACTTGGAGTTTCCCTTGTGTTTTTTGTGTTATTTATTTAAATCTTAATCCTTTAGTTACCCCTCTGTGTTAGTTTTCTATTTAATTTGGGATTTTTCTTGTATTAGGCCTGCTGTTATCTTTTAACATTTGGTTTTCCTTCTCTGTTCTGTTTCTTTCTTTCTTGCTATTCCCCTCCTTCCTAGCTGCAAATCACCTCCAGCAATCTGCATTAATTAAATGATTTTCGTTAACCTTTTTGCATGTGGGTCCTCCATTCTAAACTCTTGACAAAGGAGAGTGTAATGTAAAACTAAATCTGGCTGTGTGAGTGTTTTGTACCTCCTGGTCAGGTGAGATGGCCACAGCAAACACTTTAACTCCGTGCTGTTTGGCTTCGTTTGCAGCTTCCTGCACACCTCCACATGGCTCTTTGTAACCAGTGATGGGATGCCCATCAGTCACCACCACGATGTACTTGTTTTCATGGTAGTGGGAGCCCCTGCAAGAACGTAAGCACACGCTCAGATATGAACGAAGCATCCTCTTCCATGGCGTAAGCATTTTTTGCAGTGTGTCTGCTACCCAACGAGCAGCTCTGCCAGGCCTCTCTTGATGGCGCAGTCGGTGTAAGTGCCTTTGCCAATGTAGGTGATGCCATCTATATCGTTCTTCAGCTCCTGGCGCTCGGTTCGCATGTCACTGAGCTCTCGCACGATGATGACGTCGTCGCTGTAATGCAAGGCTCCTGAGTTCCACATCAGGACCCGGTCACATTTGTGGTGCCTGTAATACGCAGGTGGAAACTAGGGGTGAGACAAGGTGTAGAGAGGACAATGAAGCCGAAGGCATCCAGAAAATTATTCAAGGTGGGTGGCGGGGACTGATAATCTGGGGTGGGATCATTAAAACTAGATTAGATTATATTCTAATTTGATATTTTTATTATATTATTAGTAGATTTAATTATTTATTCCAATTTTCCTTAAAAGGTCGCTGGTTGTCACTGGGCAAAGTTAAATACATAAATAATTCATACTACCATCTTAATAAACTCAGAACAGAAGGACCTGCTGCAGAAAGCAGGACCGGGTTAAAATAACTGACTTTAATTAACAACTCATCAACATTTTCACTGATTAATTAACTACTAAATATTTTTTAACTGCAGCTCTGAAATGTAATAAATAGTGTACAGCTGAATTTAAAGACTATAATTTGGAGTCATTTTTAGAAGCAAAAATCTAAGGACGTACATGTTCTGTAAGAAACACATAATGCGTGTAAGACAATATACAGTATGCTAGCATATACCCGCAATAGATAAAGGCGAAACTCAAAAAATGTAAATATTGTTCAAAAGTTCATTTATTTTAGAAATTAAACTTAAACTGCAACTCATCCCCAAATATATTTTTTTCTAATAAACTGTATAAATGTGTGTCTAATAGTGCTGTCTAATTGACGGGTTATTACTTCTGATATTTTAGTCGATATTAGTAAAAATATTTTTTTAAAAACTTTACGCTGCAATTGTATTTGAATCGGGCATTGCTACTGGCCAGGGGCGCAAATAGGATTTTTAAACCTGAGGGGACAAAGTTGTCAGCATGTCCACTGAGATCGTCCCAGTATTGATTTCTCTTCTGTGATGTTTGGAACTTTAGCGTCGGTCCCTAACCGAAACCACCACCTTCACAAGCGAGCATTCAGCGGGGTTGCATAGTTTCATGAGCGCAACTCTCAGTGAGACATTGGAGAGAGTCTCTGCTGTAATGAAACAAATCTGTTTCAAATATCCAACTAACTTCACCGCGGTAAGTTTGCCATGTTATTTGGAGAAATGCATTTCAGATTACTGCTAGAATAAGTTCTCTACGTCTATATGGTGACTTTCATGGGAAGATATCACTCAAAAAAGAAAACCTCAGATTTACTTAAAAATCTTAAAAAAATTATGTCAAGTGGTTCCACACAACTGCTTTAAGTAACTGTTAAGATACTTGGTTAAGTTACTGGCAACATTTTTCAGAAGAAGCTTGACAAGAGAGACACGTTTAAAGCCCATATCCAGGATCTGTCTGTGTCTGTGAGTTGTGGCTCTTGATGGACTAACTCCAGCCTGAGTCCATCCTTGTGAAGGTCCCCAACACTTTTGAATGGCTTTTTAATGACAATCCTATCCTGGCTGCTGTCATCCCTGATGCTCTTGCACCTTTTTCTTACACACTTTCCACTTCCACATAACTTTATATTAATTTGCTTTGATACAGCACTTTGGGAACAGCCAACATCTTTTGTAATTGCCTTTTGAGACTTTCCCTCCTTATGGAGGGTGTCAATGACTTTTTTTCCTGCACATCAGTCCTGCCAGCAGTCTTCCCCATGATTGTGATTCCTACTGCCCCAGACTGAGAGACCATTTAAAGGCTCAGGAACCCTTTGCTGGTGTTTTGATTAAGTAGCTGATTGCACTGTAACACTTTGACCCTATGATATTGAACCTTATCACAACATTCTAATTTTCTGAGATTCTGAATTTGGAATTTTCAAAAGCTGTAAGACATCATCATCAACATTATAACAACTGCTTGAAATACCTCGATCTGCATAAAGAATTGAATTAATGAAAAACTGAACTTTTAAAACGTTCAGGAAAGGGAGACACTCCCTTGCCTGCCAAACTAGCCAAAATGACAAAGGATGGGAGATGGGAGTTTTTACAAACGTTGTTATTGAATAACTCTGGATTAGATTAAATTAGATTAGATTAGATTGATCATATTAGATGTTAGGCCCAGTGAGGATTTTTTTGTTTGATATGGTACGATATAACATAAACTAATGCAAACAGAACAAAAAACATCATTTTCAAAGTATAAAACTGCATTTACATGACAAAAGGAGAGAGAAAAAAGACAATAAAAAACATGCAATAAAAATACGCATGAGTTAAAACAATGAAATGTGAGATCTAAATACTATAATCTGAGGAAACAGAAGAGTATGTGGTGCTGTAGGGTTATAACGTTAGCAATGGAATGCTTCACTCTTGCTACAAGTAAACTATTTACAGATAGAGGGGCTGATTTATCAAGATTCCTGATAATGACCACATAATTGCGTGCAGTGCTAAAAACTTGCGTGACTGGGTTGTCTTTAATTTGTGGGTGATTTACTAAGATTGTGTGAGCAGTTCTCAAAAGGCGCATGCAGCAGTATTCAAATAAGGAGTTTGCTGCCGCTAATGCGAGCTGCACCACGGCTAGAGAGAGGAGGAATAATGCGCATTCTGCCGCAAGCTGCAATTCTGTTTTTCGTTTGTCAGTAATAAATGTAATTCATGCGGTGTACATGCGCTGCTCTCTGCTGCATGCACACATCGTATTACCGGGTTAGACTGATTAAAACTATTATCATTGTGGTATTGTATTTGATTACTACATTTTATTAATTGGACTCCACAAAGGTTAAACACTATGTGAGAAACTAATGAGTATAGAGGTATGATGCAGCTTTGGGGGGGAAACGGGTAAATATTTACATAACTATCAGGTTTATGGCCATTAGAGTGTTAAATTGGTCTTACTTTATATTGTGTGTGAATGACATTTTTTGATTGTCAATGATTATATCATGTTGAATGTGGAAGCGCAAAATTAAGACATGCTTTGCAGAAGTGCTGAAAATAGACACTAAAATAGCCGCGCAAACATTTCTATGCTTAGTAAATCACACTGCGCCTGGAACACCTACTTATATGCCTGATCTCCTCCCAATATTTTGCGTCTTCTTACAGAAACGCCCAGATTACATATTCATTAAGGGCAAAAGGGTTAAATTGTGTGCGTCTTGCTGAGGGTTTAACAGGCGCAATGCGATCTGCACCGTGTTGATAGATCCGCCAAAGCCTGCTTTTGCGACGCTGTGCGGTTTGAGCGGTTTTAACAAGTGCAAACCGTTGATAAATCAGGCCCAAAGTGTGCAGTGAATGTACAGGGACATTTTCAGAAACATATCAGAATTTCAGTAGTTTTACAACACTCTCATTATATAGTGGGCAAAAAATTATTTGTCAGCCACAAATTGTGCAAGTTGTCCAACTTAAAAAAATATTGTGAAGTCTGTAATTTTCTTCATAGGCACACTATAACTAAAGTGTGACATGTTCGGGATTATTGTCATTCTGGAAGATCCAGCCATGTTTCATCTTCAGTGATTTCGCTGATAGAAACAGTTTTTTTGCCAAAACTCTCAATCTACATGGTTCCATTCATCCTTTCCTTAATACAGATCAGTTGTCTTGTTCCCTTTGCAGAAAAGCAGCCCATAAGCATTATATTCTCCCAATCCTCATCTGGATCATCCAGATGGTTTCTGGCTAACTTTAGATGGGCCTAGACATGTGCTGGCTTTAGCAGGGGGACCTTTTGACCGCTGCAGGATTTAAATTTATGACAACGTAGCGTTTTACTAGTAGTAACTTTTATTACTATGGTTCCAGCTGTCTCTTAGGTCATTGACCAGTTTGCCCTTGTAATTCTGGGTTTACCCCACCAAGTGAGATCTTGCATGGAGCCCCAGGTCGAGGGAGATTAGTATTTATTATATTATACTATTTATTTATTCTCACCAAGCTGTTTACCTATTGCAGATTGGCTTATCCCAATCTTCTACGGATGTACAATCTTGTCCCTGGTGTCCTAGGGCAGTTATCTGGTCTTTGGCATGGTGGAGGGTTTTGACTGTTTGAAGGTGTGGACGGGTTTCTTTTATACAGATAACAAGTTAAAGCAGGTGCCATTATTACAGATTATAATTGGAGGATAGAAGAGCTTCATTAAAAAAAAGATATCTGAGAGCCAGAAGTATTGCTTATTTGTAGGTGCTGAATACCTAGTGTATTTTCTGCACCATTATAAAAATAAATTATTTAAAACTCACAAAATGTGATTTCCTGGATTTTATTTACATTCTGTCTCTCACAATGGAGGTATACGTATGATGAAAATTACAAACCCCTCATCTTTTTAGGTGGGAAAACTAGCACAATCTGTGGCTGCCAAATACTTTTCTGCCCCACTGTATACAGAGCTGGATGTAGTGAACATTTAAAAACAGTAAAGATTGTACTAATAAATTATTAAATGCCAGAAAAACTTACATTGTGAAGAATAAACCAAAATTAATACATTCATATACATATGAGAGTATGAGACCAGTGGTGACCAACAAATTTATAGGGGTGCCCACTGCCCCATTCCCCACTGCCCCCCCTGTTATGGTGTCACCACCCTAAAGATCTTACAGTTTAACCTTCCCTTGCAAAGTTTAACATTCTTAAAAATAAAAGTTTAAAAGCCTTAAAAATAAAGGAGCACAAACCTGTTACATGAATAAACTGCTAACAATACAACACCATTTAAGGTTCACAAGTCCCATCGTCCATGATGGGCGTGGCCAATTGTGTTACACCTTTAATCTTGTCCAACAGAGCCGTCAAAGAGTTTCAGTACATTTTCACCCTGTTTCCATAGTGACATTTCGTACTGCTTGTTTTCTCATAGTCCTAAATCACAAGTAAAGTAGTTGAATATGTATTCTGTCACCAAAGATATGATCCTCATGTATATGTAGGTGTGTCTGTAACGCATTAAGCTGAATCCAAAAACGGCATTCAGGCGGACATTTATTTCTAACAAATAGTTTAGAAACTATTTGAATTCGGGAGCAAGACAGTATACTGCATCCCAGGAAATTAGTCACCAACGCAATAAGATCACCTGCATTCTTTGGGGCCTTTCACCGCACAATCACCAGGGTCAAGGCAGAGTAATAAGTCCCGTCGACCGCCGTCTCTATGGTTCGCGTAAAATAACCAGCAAACACTGACAGCAATATAAGTGAAAGGAAATCTAAGGAGCACCGCTACATTTGGAACGCAAACTATGACGTACAATGGAGAACTTACCCATAAGTCTTTGCGGCGTACAACTGTCCCCTGAGTTTTTTTAAAGGTTTTGTGGCCACAGTGGCCTTTTTTTCCGTCTGTTTTCAGTGACGTTCCCATTACATGTTTATTGGTGGATTTAGGTAAAAAGATCGACCAACATAGCATATCCATAATTATTAAAAATGATAGTAAAAAAGCCTATTTTGAATTTTACTCAAAAACAAATACATATCCACCCAACAAATACAAATACAGATACCAATACCAGCTGCTTTGCACATCCCTAGTGTCTGTGTATGTTTGTCTTACATTTCCTGGAGCTCATCTACGAAGCGTTTAGTGAATTCTTTGATCTGGTCGATATAAAAGTTGGGAGGCTTCTGTCTGAGGGCGACGCTCTCGGATGTATCCAGCACAAAGAACAGGTCAACGGGACAGTCTGTTAACAAGGCAAAGCAAATATCAGCCAGTGAAAAGCAGAAAAGTAATCATTTCTCTGAGTAACAAGATGTAAGGAAATAGTATTTCATCCAATCGGTGTTGGAGGTATAGCCCAGACATGACTAAGTACAGAAAGGCTGCAGGCCAACAACTTAATAATTCAGAATCTAAACGTTAGAGCATCATGTGGTTTGAGGTCGTTTCTCATAGTTCGCCAGGTTTCATTGCATTTTCTAAAATGAAGCAGAGTGCAGCCTTGATTTTTCCACAGCTTTCATACCGGTAGCAAACATCTGGGGTCCACAGGCCCACTCAGAGGAATCAAATGTGGTCATATGGCATTGTGTCCTCTTTTTAATCTGCCTTTTCGTCTTTGCAGCTAATATTAACAGAGGCTGCAACTGAAAACGCCTTCAAGATTAACAAGTTTCATGTCGCAGCAAGAATGACAACAGTGAACCAAACGTTACATGCAGAGCAACATATAAACCCCCAAGTTGAATATTTGGAGTTTAGAGCAGTATATTTCTAGAAGACTTACCTGCAAAGGTGGGTTTTTTTATCTGAATCTGCGCTCCAGCCATGAGAGCGCACAGCAGCGCAAGGAGACATCTGAGAGTCTCCATGATTAATCTAAAAGCAAAATCACCCAACCAACCCAATCATGCGACACTCCGATACCCCCGAATTAACCAAATACCGAACCTCCCCGTCCCGGATTCGGACTCCTCTGCGCAAAATTAGGCCAACTTTTTGGAGAACGAGCGCGTTTGGCCGGGGCGAAGGAGCCAGAGCGCGCAGAGGAGGACCAGAGCGCACGGCGAGGGTGGAGAAGGAGGAGGAGTTCCCAAGCTTTCTATGAGTAGGGTGGATGGGTGTGGATGCGCCAGAACGCGCAAAGAAGAAAGGTTTACACTAAAATAAAAAATGTGCCCCCTTCGTTAAAGCTGCCAGCCATGTTCTTCTGTAAAAATCTTAACTCACTTCATAGTTAGTTTATCACCTGTAGCGCAAAACATCACCAGCAGCTTCACTTTATTATTATCATTATTGTCTAAGCCAGATATAAATCTACTTTCGACTAAATTTCCACAGAAGGCGTCACTCTTCTAAGAACTTTGTCTTTCTTTCTTTAACATTTTTGTCACAAATTATCAGATACCTCTTCAGATGAGTTTACTTGTGTTCTGTACCAGAAGCGAAGGTTACCAGCACTGATTTTCGTTTGAGTTGTGGGGCCTTAGTGATCTTTAAAAATAATTTTTTTTTAACTTTTTCTTCTTTCAATGCACTTTTTTAAAGCTGTGTTTTGTGAAATCTGCCTGTAGACGTCCATATTCCAATACCTAGAAGAGTTGTTGGTGAATAAACACAACCCTGGATTGTAACTTTAAATGGAAGTTCACTGGGATATGGCAATACAGTAAATAATACAATGTGAGGGCTGTTTTATATAGAACTGCACACAAAAAGATTTAAAAGTTATGTCACAATCGATCTGAGGTATGGCTTTAGTTTCAGTCTTACATGATATGTAAGTTTTTACATGGATGGTTTATGCTGAAAAACAACTGCAAAACTGTAAAAAGATGCTCACTGAAACAGGATCCATCAGGCCTAATGGGAAGCAGCTGAAAAACATCAAGAACTCATTTTGTCCTCTCATTCTGGAGGGGGGAAAAAAAGCTCTTGTTTCTTGTGGAAGATGAAGTGGGCGGAGAGATCCCCCCCTTCACTTTGGTGCCCAGGCCTGACCTTAACGTAACAGCAAGCAGGGGAAAGGAGACATTTTTACATTTAACAAGTTGGCAGAAAGAGACACAGCGCCATCTAGTGCTCCAAATGTGTTGATTTTGGAAATCAGTTTGGAAAAAAATAGTGAAATAACTGCGGAGGAGGCTGGAAAAGCGTGGGTGCGTGTTAAACTGGAATGGGTTTTGGGGTGGGGGGGTTGGATGCTGAATGATTGCTGTTGCCATATGTGCCTGTGTTTGTGCGCTGAGTGTGGGACTGTTAAGTTCTGGCGTGGAATCAGATTTTCCACTGAGATCACCGAAAGGAAAGAGGAAAAAGGGAGGGAGGGGGAAAACAGGGACATCTGGTAATGATCCATCCTTACTTGCAGGCTCTCATAGTAAATCTGCGGGATTTTTTAGCAGCTGTGGGGTTCTTTATTAGCTGTAATGCATGCATTTTAAAATGGCTCAATAAAGGATTTCACCATGAGACCGTTATTCCATAAAAATCCAGAGGAATCCACTTACCTTGAAGACAATTCGTTCATCTTCTCTAGAGTTTATTGAAGAAATGTTGTATTTCCTTAACATACACTGTAGCGAAAGTAATCAATAAAAAATCATAGGTAATTCTGTCCATGCTAAAAGAAATCGTTACTTTGTGAAAGTGTTCAGGCTTTATTTTTTTTTAGAGCACCCTGGTCAGAGAAAAGACACGCAGTTCAGGGCAGCCAGCTTCTCCAGTCTGCAGATCTAAACATCTTGCAAGATTTAACACACCGCCACATTCATCGCCTGCAGATGCGCTTCCCTATGAATCCCATGGAGATGGGTACTTCCAAGGGAGGTGAGTCAAAATGTTGCTCTGCAGCAGTGATCCCACATTAAACTAAACACAAGCATTCACATTAACTGGCAAAAAAAAGTAGTTTAGTAGAGGGCTGCAGTTGTTACTAATAACGTGTTCTCATCGGTTCTTTGGATTCTGCAAAAGACCAAACAGGAGGAAATTGCAGGTTAAAAAACCCCATCCTAAAGATGTTAATCACCAACATAATGAAAGAAAACACAATACTTTATTTTACTCAGCAGGAAAGTGAATGCTTGATTAAATGAACCACAGAGAATTGGTAATCTACTAAGGAGTAAAAATGCTGTTTGGTTACATGCTGCCATCTAGTGAAACCCTGATTTATTCCATTAGTGAATCTCATACAGCGCTTTACAAAACGTTTCACTCCCTCTGAAACTTTTCACATTTAAAACGTCACAACCAAAACATTTAATGACTTCTATTTAAATGTCATACCATAGACCAAGACAAACGGGAGCATATACTGAAAAAAGTATTATACATTTCAGATTTCTTTACCGAAAAACTGAAAAGTGTGGCATGCGCTTTAATCTGATAAATTACATTAGAAACGAGAACCAAGCTGTGTGTAACTGAATCTCAATGTAAACCCAGATGGTTTATGAAGCACATTAGAGAACAAACGGGGTCATGGAGGTCAGGGAGAAAGTTGTAGTGACATACAGATGTAATCTGTTCCAATCATAAGACACCCAACAGGCAACTAGTCCATCACCTGAAAATAAAGCGACTATGGTACAACCTGAAACTGACAGCAAAGGAGGCAGCCAAGAGGCCCTGAGAAGCACAAAATGAAAGAATCTGTAGACAGGGTAACTATTAGTCTCTACAAAGCTTCCATTTATGGAAAAGCCGCAAAAAAGTAAGTACGTACAAAGTATTTGTAGAGCGCTTTTTTAGTCAGAGGACCACAAAGCGCTTTACACTACATTGTAGCCACAGCTAACAGAAGCAAGGCTGCCGTACTGATCAAGACTGTATGTATAAATACTACTGAACGACTCAAACTGGCTCAAATCTTCGCAGGGTGAGTGGAAAAAACAGAATCGCTAAAAATTGGGCCCAGGTTGAAAAAAAAATGGAATTCCCCTTTAATCTCTTTGGCTAAAGGTAAAAATGACTTATTAAATGTAGATTTGAGAAATACCAGTTTTAGCAGTTTTTTAATGGAAAAAAATGCATTTAATTTCTTTGTTACCCCCCCAATCGATGTCCACGAATTTGAACATCACAAAGAACCTGGCCCATCCTTTTTTTTTTCTCTTCATTTCAATACCTAAAATAACTAAAACAGTGGTTCTTTAAAAAATAGATAATTTCTTAGAGTAAATATGTATTTTTTAAATCATACGCTTTCCTGTTTTCAAAACGTCACGGCTCCAAATGGGTTTCGTGTAGCTGAAACAAAAGCTAATAAGGGCTCTTTGGGTTAAACAAGTTTGCAGGCCCAAGGCCTAGATAAAGAGCACAATATACTTTAATTAAATTAAAAATTTCACATCACTCAAAAAAACACCCAAAGCATCTTGATGGCAAAATCTGGTGATGGCAGCATCATGCTTTAGGCATGCGTTTGTTCTATAAAAATGGGTAGGATGATCAGTTGAAGGATGGAGCTGAATATGGGTGATCCTGGATGAAAATCTCTTTACAGCGGAGTTGCCCAAGTTTGGTCCTTGAGAGCTACTACCCTGCAACTTGCATCCTTCTCAAACACACATTCTGCCACAGTCAGCCGATTAAAGTCATTTATGATCTTTGTGTGGCTCAAAATGAAGATGAGTTTGACACCCCTGGGCAGATATAGCGCTTTCACATTTGGATCACCCCTGGCTGGTCTGGATCAGCTCTGCCTGACTCCGCACGGGTCGGGTTGCGTTCATATCTGTTGTCAGACTGAGGCTGTGGGTGTAGTTACTTGGAATGTGGTGCGAAATGTCGGTGATGTCATCTGTAACCGCCTGGAAGTAGAAACAAAGCGACGGCAGAGAACAACAACAATGGAGGACGCCTGTGGTTCTTTTTAAAGAGAAACCTCCTCACGCACTGAGTTGCCATTACTGGTCGGCTATTTGTTACGGAGCGATCAGTCGCGAATCTGTGACATCACTTTAAAACGCTCTGTAACGGGGCCGAACCAACCCGAGCTGACCCAAGTGTAAAAGGAGTAATAGTGAAGAGCAGAGGTGGGACCAAGTCATTGCTCTGCAAGTCTCAAATAAACACAGGCAAGTCCGAGTCAGGGCTGGCAAGTTTCAAGTCAAGCACCAAGTCTTAAAAGTTTTATTTTGTGGATTTTTTAAAAAACACGGTTGCAATTTAATTTTCAATGTAAATCATAAACCATATGTTCTTTTTAAAATATTTGAATACCTGATGGAAGAAGTGCAACTTAACTTAGAACATTTTGAAACGTTTTTTTCTGAACTCAAACCACCATGTTGTACAGTTTAATCTAAATTAGCTAGTAAGAATAGTTTTCATTTGAACTATAACTTCAAAAATTCACTGTTAAGGCACAAAGAGATTTCACAAGAGTATAGGTGATGTAATTTTCAAGATGGTTTTTAGATTTTTAAGACTCACAGATATTTACTTCAAGAGCAACTCAGGCGTGGGTCTTACTCGACCTACATTTCCGGTTTGAAAAATGCTGCAAAAACAGGTGTTGCCTACTGTATGGAGCAGACAGCAGGTTAAGCCTAGTTTATGCTTCTGCGTTTTTACTGAGACGGATTGACGCAACGCCATTATCCGTCACCTAAGCAAGGACGCACGGAGCAGAGGCCCAAATTTTAACTATCCATCGACGGAGAGCGTATGCATCTGATTGGTCAGTTTCAGCAACAGCCAGAGATCTATGGGGCGCCAAGTGTAAAATTTTCGTTATTTAGTAGAAATGCACTTTTTTTTGAACATTTAGCTTCATTTTTACACATTTAGCACACTTTCATACATTTAGGAAGATGTTTCTAAAATTCAACATTTACCAGCATATTTACATTTTAAAAATCTAAATTCTAAATATTATTTCAAAATGTAACATGTTAAATCTAAATCTAAATGTTAGGAACATTTATATGGGTCGCATTGGACATGTTCATTAGAACATTGGATTTAACATTTAAGTTTAACATTTAGATTTAACATGTTACATTTCAAAATAATATTTAGAATTTAGATTTTTAAAATTTAAATATGCTGGTAAATGTTGAATTTTAGAAACATTTTCTTCCTAAATGTATGAAAGTGTGCTAAATGTGTAAAAATGAAGCTAAATGTTCAAAAAAAGTGCATTTCTACTAAATAACGAAAATTTTACACTTGGCGCCCCATAGAGATCGCTTCACAAGAACTGGGCTCTATAGTCGCTGCAATCAGTAGTTAATGCAGGGTTTCACCAATATATGCTTTATATTGAAAGGATAATTTATTTCATCTGTTCTTTTGGCGATTTTGAACACAAGGTGTAGGAAAATAACAAAAAAGGCTGCTGTTTGTTTCCATGTATTTCTAGAGTATTCTATAATCTGCACTTCTAGTAAAAAGCTTTACAGCTTAATCAAAACTTACTTTCTGTTGTTCATTGCTCCTGGGGGAAGAAATGCGTTCACAAGCCTAGAAAAAAACAGAAGCGGCGCTTTGTCATAGTAGGCAGAGACGCTATGAAAACATAGCGCCCCCTGCTGTCCTGGTCCAGCAAAAACGTGGAGTGAAGTGGAAGAGCGGAGTACTATAATCAGAAAACGTCCCCGTCAATACGTCTGCAACTGAGTGCAAATTTGCGGTCGGAGAAGAATAAACTAGGCCTAACGATGGCTTCGTTTTTTAAATCTGCCAATCTGATTGGCTGTTCTGCAGCTCTCGCACACCTGACATGACAGGATCAGCGCCACAGGATGTGAATATGTACAACCAGCGAATAAATATTCCCCCTTTCTGTGAATAGCTTGGTTAAGGCGGGGTTAGTCCGATAAAGAGAAATCCAGATTGATTAGACTCCAGACGAACTAAGGCAGTAATTCAGCTTTCTCTTACTGCAGTTAAATGCCTGGACAGAAATGTAGGTTAGCAAAGTTTCCACTTAGGACTGAATACAAGAGCAGAAAATAAATATTTTTAAAAAACGTGACATTTTTCCTGTATTTGTACTACTTTATGTTGGTCCATAATGTAAAATCCCAATAAAACATTACATTGTGTGCCTGTAGAAAACTTCCCGGGATGCGAAAACTTTTGCAAGGTCTCTACCTTTTGTTGAAGAGAAAAATAAATCAGGCACAAAGTAATCAATCTAATTTAAGGTGAAACTCAGAAGAAATACAAAAGACCCAGAGCAAAGAAAGCAAGGCTGTCAAAAAAGTGTTTTGTTTTTTTACATGTGCCCTCAATGATCTAACATAATTACAAAAGAACAACTTTCATCAACCAAAATTTTCCCACCAAAAAACAAACTTCAACTTCAATACATATACATCAGCCAAAGTGTTCACAACAGATGACGTCTCACTGGATGCATGCAAAACTTTCCCCCTGCTGGCTGGTGACCTCGCTATGCTGGTTATTTAAGGTGCGGGGACTCCCGCCATGTCTACAAGTAACGGCTGATGATACAGATCGGATACAACGCGGTTTTCACTGGAGAGGAGTAAAAGCTGCTTAGGAAAGCACGCAAACACCCCCCTGTGGTTCTTGTAGAGCTCAGGAAAATGTTCATGAGTTTAAAAATCATGTAAAGATATGAGAAAAAGAAGCTTATTAGGTGTGAAGACATTTGTTTGTGCTGGTTGTAAAAGTCTGTGCTTATATTAAGGGTTTCCACCTCAGCGTCCATAACCAAAGGTCTTGTTCTGTTATCCGTATTGCGGGCTCAGTAAGAGAAAACTCGCGTACCTATTTTCCCTCTTCTAAGTGCAGAAATGAGACGCCAAGCTCAGTTCATGTTTGAGTGGCTCTTCAGGTGTCTCCTCAGGTGGTTCAGACACGTGTAGGTCTTGGGACAGATCTGGCAGTGGTACGGTCGGACCCCCGAGTGGTTCAGCATGTGCTGCTTCAGCACGCTGCCGTCGGAAAAGGCTTTGCCGCACTGAGAGCACACGTACGGCCGCTCGCCCGTGTGCACTCGCATGTGGACCGTCACCTTGTGGGCCATGGTGAAGCCTTTGCCGCAAATGCTGCACTTGAAGGGCCTCTCCCCCGTGTGCGTGAGTCTGTGGGTGCGCATGGCCCCCATCTGGGAGAAGGCCTTTCCGCAGTCTGGGCACACGTGCGGCTTCTCTCCCGTGTGGACCCTGGTGTGGCTGCGCAGTCCTCCCGCGGTGGAGAAGCACTGGGAGCAGTGGGTGCACTGGTAGGGCCGCTCCCCCGTGTGGGTGCGCATGTGCTGCTTCAGGTCGTAGCGGTTCCTGAAGCCGCGGCCGCACACGGGGCAGCTCTCGGGCCGGTCGTCGTTGTGCCGCAGCTCGTGGTTGGTCAGGCATTTTTCAGAGAGGAAGCACTTGCCGCATTCCTGACACTGGAAGGGTTTCTCGTGGTCCACCCTCTGGTGATATTTGAGCTCGCTGATGCCGGGGAAGGTCTCGTCGCAGTACCGGCACCTGAAGCGGTGGTTGGGGCTGTAGGGGAGCTGGTGCTCGCTCATCTGATGGTTCCTGAGCAGGTGAGCCATCTTGAAAGTCTTGCCGCAGTGAGAACACTCGTATTTGGTCAGCAGCTGCGCGCACTGGTGTCGGACACGCTCGTGCAGGGATCTGAACTGACAGCCGCACTTAGTGCAGATGTGGGCGGCGTTCTTACACTTCCTCTTCCTGTGGCCGGACAGGTGAGCTTCGGTCCGGAAAGCTTTCCCGCACTGAGAGCACTTGTACGGCTTCACTGCCGTGTGGAACCGCTGGTGTTCGAGAAACTCAAAGCGGTACTTAAAGCTCCGCCCACACAGCGGACAGTTATGGGTGACCCTTGCCCCAGGATAGAGCACTTTGAAAGACATCTTCCTGTAGGACAGAGACACTGCTGATGAAATCCGGTGACCAGAGACACTTTTGCTACGTTTACCCCCACTCATTAATTTAACCGTTTCCATGTCGCCGCCTTCTTCATGCCGATGTTGGTGCTTGGTTAAAGACTTGGAGGAGATGAAGCTCTTCCCGCACTGTTTGCAGTGATATGGTTTATCGTGATCCACCTGCTGATGATATTTCAGGTCACCGATTCCTGAGAAGCCGGCGCCGCAGTGGCTGCACTTGAAGATTCGGCTTTGGACGTGAGTCAGGAGGTGTTCCTTCAGGCTGCTCGACTTCGGAAAGCTCTTCCCACACTGCATGCAGTCGTGGTTGCGCCTTTGCTTCGGGCAGTGATGCCGGACATTTTTCAGCGAAGTCGGAAAACTGTTGCCGCATTTAATGCAAAGGTACGCTGCATTCTTACACTTCCGCAGCCTGTGACCAGCCAGCAGGGTGGCTGTTCTGAACGCCCTCCCACACTCAGAGCAGTTGTACGGCTGCAGGCCGCTGTGCAGCCTCCGGTGCTCGATGAGGACGGAACGATGCTTGAAACATTTGTCGCACTCGGGGCATTTGTGGACACCGGACTGATGCCTACGGCGAGGGGATGAATCGCAGTCGTCCCTTTTAGGCGATTCAGGGAAGTCTGCGGAAGTGGAAGGATTCGTAGAGAGTTCTTCGTCGAACATGACGATCTGGGGGACGTCGGTGTTTTCATCATCGCAAGCGCTTGGGTGGGAAGCGATGGCCACCTCCAGAGAAGGAGGGAGAGACAGCGATGGAATCAGAAGATCTTCCGACTGAAAAGGAGCTGCTGTAAAAAAAACAAACACAAAATAACATTAAATTCTCCATATAATGACATAATATATCATTTTAATTTAGAAAACATGGAGCCTTACCAACGGTGGTCTTTGCCATCTTTCCATGGCACTGTTTGCTCTGGAGCAGAAATTTAAGGTCATCTCCATTTGAAACACACTGCATGTACTCCTCTAGGACAGCAGGGGCAGCACTGATCCAACTCGCGGTCTAAAAACAGACATTTTTTTTAGGCGATGGTGCATTTTTTCCCCCTTTGCACCATCAACGTCTAAACACAGTCTTTTACCTGTTTAAAATCTGGTATTGGCAAAAGCTCCTCTAGTCTTGTGAAGAACTCACAAACAAGAGTCTCCAACGCTGTGTCAAAGTCCGGGCCATACTCCACAGGAAACACATTCTATTTTCAGAGAAAATAAAGGAAACATCCCCATATTCATTTTCAGACAGTGCTTTGCAAATGTTAACGCTGCTTGAACCTTTTCATTATATAGACGCAAACTGTAATACATACAGTATTTAGTCAAACACCAATAGTACAAGTTCTCTCATTTAAGAAGATGACAGAGGCCTACAATTTTCATTATAGGTGAACTACAGTCAATTGAGAAAAAAATGTATCGGAAAAACACATGGTCTGATTTTTAAAGAATCCATTTGCAAATTATGATGAAACATAATTATTTATTTTACCTCCAAAGAAGCAAGTGGACACCTGTCTGCAACCTCAAGCAATCACACTCCAAACTCTACTATGGGGAAGACCAAAGAGCTGTCAAAGGACACCAGAATCAATACTGTAGACGTGCAGCAGGCTGGGAAGACTGAATCTGCAATAGGTAAGCAGCTTGATGTGAAGAAATCAATTGTGGGAGCAAATATTAGAAAACGGAAGACATAATAGACCACTGACAATCTCCCTCGATCTGGGACTCTACAAAAGATCTCACTCAGGCTGTGAGTTAAAATCATCTCAAGAACAGTGAGCAAAATTCCCAGAACCACATGGGGGGGAGCTAGTGGATGATCTAGAAGAGGATTGGAAGAATGTAATTTGATTAGATGAAACCAAAATATAACTTTTTGTTCAAAACTCTACTTGTCATGTTTGGAGGAGAAAGAATGCTGATTTGCATCCAAAGCACACCATAGCTATTGTGAAACATGAGGTTGGAAACATCATGCTGTTGGGCTGTTAGAGAAAACCTTGTGAAGACTTACAGAAAATGTTTGACCTCCATCATTGCCAACAAAGAGTATATAACGAAGTACTGAGATCAACTTTTGTCATTGATTAAATACTTATTTTCCACCTTAATTTGCAAATAAATTCTTGAGGAAAAAAAGACCATGTGAGTTTCTGTTTTTTTCCCTCATTTCGTCTCTCATAGTTGAGGTCTACCTATGATGACAATTAAAGACCTCTCTCCTCTTTAAGTGGGAGAACTTCCACTATTGGTGGCTGACTAAATACTAAAAGGGATTTTCAACCCCTGAGTGAAATTCAGTCTGTTGCCATCTTCACCAGAGTTAGATAAATGACAAAAAGTATTTTGTAACCAACCCAGTTATTCTCCTAATTTTAGCTTATCATAAACAATGGAAGCGAATTGTAAAAGCTTGAATTTTGTGTGCAAAAGATAATGACTGAATAACGATCCTAATTATTTCTGGTGACGTCAACAACCATACAGATTGTTAATGAATATTAAAACAGGTTTGGACTTACTGGAGCAAATTTATCCCAAGACACAAATCCTGCCACTTTTACCTTTAGAAAGTGTTCCCTGCCGTCAGTGTCTTCAATGAGACCTTGGACGAGCTTCATGAAGTTAGCTTCTGGGGCTTCGATTACGGGATCGTTTGTCTGGATGAGACAAAACAGATTGTCAACTCTAAAAACCGGACGATATTTAGTCTGGTAAATCACAGTGCATCATAATTGGTGCATCCCTAATAAAAATGATTGTTCCATCACACTATTATACTACTGTTATGGGCTTGACACACGGGGAGCGACAAGCGAAACTCGTCGCCACCCAGGTGAAAACGAACACACGGGACGCGATAAACAGCAGCGATTGCGGCATCGCGCTCTCGGATCACTTGTCTCCAAGAAATCCTATTGGTTATTAAATTTGCTGCAATTCTGACGTTTTAAAAAGCGATCCGTGACAGACAAAGCATCAAGGATGAAGATTACGAATATTTTGCTGGAATTGACAGAAATCTTGCTGTTCATCTTACTTAAGAAAAGAAAAAGGCAACTCTGGTTCATCTAATATTAGAAACAAGGAAACATCATGGAGAATATCATCATTTGATCATGGACCTCAAGGATGATAATCATAAATTATAGGAACATTGGACACAGCTAAAATGATGTGTTCTTCCATGTCGAAGCGGTTGCAATTTGAAGTAGCATGCTCTCAGCTTATTAGTCAGTCAATGAAACATTCGCTGATTGGTTGTAGCGCCACGCGACAGCGACAAAAGTTGAACATTTTTCTACTTTCTTGTGTCACGTCGCAAACCCGCGTGTGCACGTCTACGAGAACGAGCACGGAATCTCACGGGCACGAGTGTCGCCTGTCGCTTGACTGGAGGAGGGCAGGCGATTTTCGCCTCGTCGTGCAAGTTCCATAGAAAATGAATGGAGAAGGAGCGACGTCGCTCCCCGTGTGTCGAGCCCATTATCCTGTAAGAAAATGGTCAATCCTCTTTAAACCAAACCAAAGAGACAAATCAACCTATGATTAAAGATTTAAGGACGTCCCTCACCTCTTCCATGCAAGAGGTTCGGATTCGGTTGAGGTGATTCTCTACTGCCTTGAGATCTTCAGGGTGCTCAGAACGCAGCAGCTCAAGAGTCGTCTAAGGCAAACGCAGTTAATGAAGGGGCTGCAGTAGTTCCTTTTAAAATCTTTTTACAAAGTGCATCCTAACATTTCACTTACCCTTGCTCTGAGGCCCAGGGACAGCAGTCTCCCCTCTCGTTTACTCATCATTTCAGGTACTGCATCTGTAACCATGGAAACAAACTCTTCCAGTTTGCCATAGTGCTTTATGTTTCGCTGCCGGACGACTTCCCACATCACTGCCGACATCAGACGAAGCGGTGGGACCAGGAGTGCCAGCGAGGACAGGGGGACACTGAATTCTTCAAGCAGAAAAGTAGATCCATTCAAACATAATTCACCAAGTAGCGTGAGAAAGGTTAGGCGTCTGCAGCGAAACTTTCACTGAATGCAATACAGTGTATAGGAAGTCAGGTGGTCACAAGTGCAGACTGAATGTTACGGTTTGTGTAGGCTACATAAAGACATCTTTATATTTAAATTACATTATGCTGTTTTTCATAGAGCCAAAATAAACTTAATCTTCTCAAGAATTGTCACTTTATTCTGAGATTTCCGTGCGGTTTTGAAACTCTTATTTGTTTTAATCCATATCTTTAAACACAACTAACCTTCCTTTGTTATGCACAGATCCCCTGCTAGACCCCCTGCAGTTCGCCTACAGATCAAACAGGTCAGTGGATGATGCCGTCAACATGGCTCTACACTACATCCTGCACCATCTAGACTCTGCAGGTACCTACGCTCGGGTCCTGTTTGTGGACTTCAGCTCTGCGTTTAACACCATTGTCCCAGAGCTCCTCCACCAAAAACTGTCCCAGCTCACCGTGCCTCCCTCCACCTGTCAGTGGATTACCAGTTTCCTGACTGACAGGAGGCAGCAGGTGAAACTGGGTAAGTTCACATCCAGCTCCCGTTCCCTCAGCATCGGCGCCCCCCAGGGATGTGTTCTCTCCCCACTGCTCTTCTCCCTTTACACCACTGACTGCACGTCGAGGGACCCTTCTGTGAAACTCCTGAAGTTTGCAGATGACACCACCGTCATTGGACTCATCCGCGACGGCGACGAGTCTGCATACAGAAGGGAGGTGGAACATCTGGTCCTCTGGTGCAGTCAGAACCACCTGGAGCTAAACCCGCTCAAAACTGTGGAGATGACAGTGGACTTCAGGAAGAGACCACCATCAACATCTCCTCTCATGATCCTCAACAAGCCAGTCCCCACAGTGGAGTCTTTCAGGTTCCTAGGATCCACCATCACACGGGACCTGAAGTGGACCTCACACATCAACATAATAAGGAAAAAGGCCCAGCAAAGGCTGTACTTTCTGCGTCAGCTCAGGAAGTTCAACCTGCCCCAGGAGCTGCTGATCATCTTCTACACAGCAATAGTCCAGTCTGTCCTGACCTCATCCATCTCTGTCTGGTTCGGATCCGCCACCAGGCAAGACAAGGACAGACTGCAGAGAACAGTCAGGACTGCAGAGAGGATCATAGGAACCGATCTTCCCTCCATTCAGGACCTATTCCGGGCCAGGGTCAGGAAGCGGGCCAGGAAAATCACCACTGACCCCACACACCCTGGCCACAATCTGTTTAGGCTCCTCCCCTCAGGTCGGCGTTACAGAGCGTTGTACGCCAAAACCACCCGACACAAAAACAGTTTTTTCCCCCAGGCTGTCGCTCTGACTAACTCTGTCTAGTCACAGTGTGTGAGTGCACTCACATAACAATAAACTATAACTCTGCACTTCTGTACATACTCACTGTAAAATAACCCCAGCTTGGTGTATATATTATCCTTTATTATTTACGATCTGATATTTATTTGTATTTTTACTTATTTTTGTTCATATTTTTCTTTTTTTTTTCTTTTTTATTTCACTTATTCAAGTTCTGTACTGGAGGAAAAAGTTTGCCGGAGTCAAATTCCTTGTATGTGACATACTTGGCCAATAAACTGATTCTGATTCTGATTCTGATAACACTACACACATCAAAACTAACTATAAATCCTGGCTGCTAAAAGTGCGATTTGCAGACTGCTAATCGTTTCTAAACGTTTGTCAGCTCCATTAAAATTACGTCATATTAAATGGTGGCCGAAATGCTTCAGTTGTACGGAGTTTCATAAATGTTAAAAACATTTGAGGGTGTTTCAGCATTGTGGTAGTTTGTGCAAAGAATGCCGCATTAGCCGACGCTAACACGTTAGCTTCAAGGCCCGTGACCGCTCACAGCCAAACCGGCTCATTGCATAGCAAAACAATGTTTGTTCCAGGGATTAGTCGAGGCCTGCTAATCCTCGCCTCACCCCGCTCCGCAGCTAGCTGGGCTACACACAAAGAAGGCCAAAGCAGACAATATTGTTAAATTGCAAAAGGTCATACATACCCATATCATTCATCTTGTATTTATTTCGTTAAGCCAAAGAGAAAAATCAATACAGCAGATTATCCGTCATAGTTGAGGTTAGCGTGCTAGCTACCCGAATACGTAGTGTCAGGCGCCAACTTCTTCCTGAAACACGCAGTTCATCAAAAGAGATCGTTGGTTGGAGGGGGTACGCTCGTTTTGCTTTACAGAACAGTCCGGATGAGAATACAACCATTTATTCCGTAGTCGTCAAAATGCTACGCTTTCCGGGATGAAACAAATAGTAGTCCTACAACAATATTTGCCTGATACATTTATGGACTTGGCATTAGAGAAAAAATTTAATATTTTTAAATGGAATATATTGCAACTATGTTGTAACAAAATTATCACAGTAGAATCTTTCAGATAAAATAATGATCAAGAAATTTTTGTTTGTTGTGCTGTAGCATACAAGTGAAACGCGAAAAAAAAGAATATTGTGCAAAAGCGAATTTATATCAGTAAATAAAATTAAAAGTTGAAACTAATATATGACATAACATGCAAAGCAGAGACATTTCAAGCCTTTATTTGTTATAATTTTGATGATGAAAGCTTAAGCCTAACTTATGAAAACTCCAAATTTAGTGCATCAAGAGCCACAAAACACAGATGGATCTTGGACATGGGCCTCAACTGTCGTATTCTTCTGGTTAAGCCACTCCTGGCCATTTTTGGACTCGAAATGGCACATTTTGCCAAAAGGTGTGGTTTTTTCATGACTAGAATGAGGAAATTGTACCCCATAGCACCTTCTTTGGCAAAATGCAAATGTCACATACTCCTCTCGCATAAGAAACCGGGAGAGTACGTTATATAAGATATCAGATGTAAGATAATGAAAGGGAGCGTCACAACTGGTAAAAGGTGCAGTAAAATTGCGATAATTGGATAAAATTGCAAGACGTGCAGAATTCGCAATCATTGGCTAAATTTGCGTTAATAGTCGCAACATTGTTGAAGCAAAGCCAAAATATGTCTCATCTGGAGTTTTAGTTTGACTTTGTGGACTCAGTAGACATGTGGGAGAGGGTGCTGTGGTCAGGCAAAACCAAACAAAATGGAAGTTTTTGGTGTATATTAAAAAAACTCTGCGTGGTAGAAAAAGAAACCCTGATATCACTCTAAGAAATCAACACTGACATGTTAGTGGCAACATCATGCTGAGGAGATGCTTTTCTTGAGGAGGGACAGCAGACGGTGTGGATGGGAAGAAGTCTTAGTGTGTAATTGGGCACAAAAGCAAAAAACAACAAAAAAAACAGTAACCCTAAACATGCAGACTGACCAAGATTTGTTCAAGTGGAGCGAACATACTGAAAATTACAGTGAAAGATGGTTTTACAACAAGTGGCTTCACTTCATAATTCTATACAATTATGTCGTTCTGTCACATTAAATCTATTCAAAATACAGCGATGTTGGTCATTTTCAGGAGGCGAAATGTAGAAAATTTCTAGGATTCTTTCAGAGCAAAGTTTATGCACTAGATCTATAACAAAGAGATGTATATAACTTATTAATGCTCTTTCATTCAAGAACCAGGATACCGTGGTGAAAGCAGTCCATAGCTCTTTAAAAAATTACAGTAAAATTTATGTCGATCAGCCATGATTTAGAATGAATTAAAAAAATGTCTTATACATGTATCTGGAGATGCTGTCGATGTGTGTCTTACCACTTACCAGCTCCTCTGTCTGAAAAGCAGCTGACATCTGGAGAATCCATCCACCAATGAATGTTAATCTCCAAGGGCGAATAAGAAGTGTAATAAAAACGTACAAGACATCATGCACTGCCATCTAAATGTTCTTATGTTTGAATAGAATTCAAACGATTTAATAAGGTTTTTTAAAAAAGCACACTGATTAAAAACAGATTATTGGTCTAAATATGCACAAATGAGTCACTGAACTAGGTTATTTTCCTTTGCATTGATTCATCAGTATGTGTGTTTTACTTTTGCCCTGAACCCCAATGTGAGTAGTTTCATCTGAGGAATTCCACAAGGATTTTATCCACCATAGAAATAAACTCCTAATTTTTGCCATGAACCTGTAGGATTTAAAGCTTTACCCACTTCCACATGGCAGCAAACATCACACAGAGCGGTGAAACCAGGAGAACCAGCAATATCGGACCCTCTGAAAGGGGTCGAACTATGAATTCACTAATTTACCAAAGCGTCTTAGAATCCTGTAAAACTGTCTGTATTCAGACTGATCTGTAGATGCATTCTGTGGCGTGTCCATATGGTGGCAGTGGAGGAAATGAAAAGCTATAGCTCAGATAGCGCTTATCCTTAATAGAGGATTCATTGGACAAGTAATTAGATGGTGCTTCATGAGGCCATCTGGGCACTGTTGGCCACCATGACTAAGTAAATCCCTGCACTACACGCTGATAGACAGGCAAACGTCTGTACCTAAAAGGCTCTCTGTTTTTTTTCTGTTAGGAAATTCCCAGGCTTTTATTGAGACAGTCTTGCTCAGAAACTTTTAAATGCTTCTAACAAGCAAGCTGCAATGTTTCATCATTTAATGTTACCCAATTAGATGGCATGCAAAGGTTTTTCATTATATTTTTAAGGACAGTAACTGAGAGTCTTTTTCCTGATCCAGGTAAAAAATATTCATTCTTGCAAAAAACAAAACAAAAAAACTGGAAATCCATCTCAGACTATTTGGAATCAATTAATTCTTGTGTGAGGAAGATCAGTCACAGGTGAAAATGTCCAAGAAAGCTACTAATCTATCCAGGAGATGATATTCTATGGACATTTCACAAATATGTCATACTTTATATAAGCATAAAAACAAGTATAAAGCCTAAAATTATGGCTCACACTTTACAGCTCATTTATAAAGGTTTATATGATAATAAAAAATAAAAAAAAACCATGTGACTGTACTGTCACAATAGGATTGAACCATTTTGAACAGTTACTAGAAAAGGAAACATAGCAAAACAAAGCCAGTACAGCATCACTCTGACTCAGTTACCCGGGCAACACAGTCAGTGAACCTAACTGGCTCACTGGCAGGTTTGGTTCAAATAAGTCTGAGTTTCTCCTGCTCTTAAGTTGAAATCTGCCCGTGTGTCCGTTTCTTTAAGAGCCTGATGATGTGTAAGCGCAGATACGCTGCAGATTTCTCCGTCAGGAGAGGATTATCATATTATATTATATAACATATAAGTTAGATTTCATATAAGTCTATTACAGTAGAGGGCTCCACAGGACAGATTACACCATCAGTAGCTAGTAGAAGATTAGTTATCTGATTATTAACCAGAAAAGTGCCCCACCTATTTTTTTTTTTTAAATACAGTGCATGTCCCATCACATTTTTCTGACTTTGATAAAATATCTGAGTGCAAAAGCAGCCAATTACAGAGAAATGTAGCCTACAGAAGAATAGATGGACATTACATCTAACATATGCCATTCATTTGAATAACATGACTCTTATATTCAGCTTTATTTCTGTTGGCTATACTGGAGGTCATTTTTGATCATATCCAGAAAACTCAAATTTTGAGACACACGATTATAGCAGGCATTTACATATGGCTTTCATATAGACAACATTAAACGATGGCAGTTATGGCTGAAGATTGCAATTGTTCTTTCTTTGGGTTGGATTACATAATGTTGGCGCCCCAAACCATTTATTTTAACCCACCAGGGAATGCCCTATACAAAATATATTTTGCGTAAATTATAACAGTTATTTTACAAACATTGATTCTTGTAGCAGCAGTGTAACCTTGCTAACTAATTCTTAAAACCTGTTCTGAGTTGGCCAGATTTGGTCAAATCTGCTTTCTGAAACAGGCCGCCTATGTGCCCTCAAGTATTGTGGTTTAAGTTTTGTTTGATATATCTTCCGGGTTCTTCCAGTTTCACCCAGAGCTGTATGGACTTTGGAAACCACACTTGTTTTACATTTTGGTTTCAGAAGTTTGGACACACCTTCTCATTCAATGTGTTTCCTTCATTTCCATGGCTACATTATAGATTCTCAATTAAGGGCATTAAAACTATGAATGAACATATAATGTATGGAATTACTGTATGTACTTAAACAAAAAGGGTGAAATAACTGAATACATGTTATATTTTAGATTCCTCAAAGTAGCCACCCTTTGCTCTGATTACTGCTTTGCATTCTCTTGAGATTCCAGAGGTCGTCACCAGAAATTGTTTTCCAACAGTCCTGAAGGAGTTCCCAGAGATGCTTAGTACTTTTTGGCCCTTTTGCCTTCACTCTGCGGTTCAGCTCACCCCAAATCATCTCCATTGGGTTCAGGTCCGGTAACTTTGGAGGCCAGGTTATTTCACTCTTTTTGGAAAAGTACTACATAATTCCATATGTGTTCATTCATAGTTTTGATGCCTTCAGTGAGAATCTACTATGTAAATAGTCATGAAAATAAAGAAAGTGAACGGAATGAGAAGGTGTGTCCTGGCCTGTACTGTAGATGCATAGAGAGATCTAGGTATATAAAACAACATATTTTCAATATATATTCCATATTAATTTATTTTGACAATGAAAATAAGGGTTTTCATAATCAAAAAATGTTAGATACAGCAATGAAAAGGAGTGGAAAGGAAGGGGAAAAATTGGTTTGGTGGATTATTTCTTCGTCATAACAATGGATCTTGGCAAATTAATTCTATACAATTGTAAAACCTGTTACTTTCCTTTAAAATGTGACACATTTGTAAAAAAGAAGTATTTACATGTTTAAGAGCGTATGTCATTTGCACCTGTACAAAACTTGTCCAAACTTCTCTGTCAATGTAAGACAGCTTTCTTTCTTTCTTTCTTTCTTTCTTTCTTTCTTTCTTTCTTTCTTTCTTTCTTTCTTTCTTTCTTTCTTTCTTTCTTTCTTTCTTTCTTTCTTTCTTTCTTTCTTTCTTTCTTTCTTTCTTTCTTTCTTTCTTTCTCTTTCTTTCTCCCTCCCCCCAAATCAGCCAGTGTGGTAGTTTGGGTCACTCTGGCATGAACAGCTGAATCGGCTGTTGCTCACTGGGGTCCTCTCCACTCCCCAAATTTTGGAGGTACGTCTCTCATAAAACGTATCATTTAAGGGCAAGCATTTACTTTTTCAACAGAGTGTGTTCCCTATGAGTCCATATATGGCCAGTGGTTGCAGAATATTATTTTGATACAATTTCACACTGAACTGAGATTGTGTCTAGTGACGATAAGCCTTTTCTTTCACACTGTCTACACCAAAAGCTGCTAGGCAGACAGAGATCATCAGGTTTTCCACATGGACTCAACAGAGACTAAACTTTGCTGCTCAACTCAAAAACGCATTTTTCTTACAAATAGTGAAGCATTTAAGAAGTAATATACAGACTTTCCAAGGGCATATTTAAGAATAAATTAACAAATTATTATTATTTGTTAATTAAAAGTTGACAAGAATCATTGTCCAACAAATAAATAATAATCCAAACTCTTATTTCCTCACTTTTTGGGTTATGAGGAATAAATCAAGGCACCCTGTGAGGAAAAGGGAAAAAAAGCTCAAATTATTCGCAATGGAAAAAAAAAATGTTTGCCCACCCAAACGAACTATTAATAAGTGTTACACGTGATATTTAAATAAGCCTGTTTTATTTTTGAAATTATGCAGCATGAGTAGCACTTCATTGCCTGTGGTTTGTATTGACATGGTCATTATCTGCACAGTTGATTTGCAAATCATTACAGTGACATTGCTGTGTTTCACTACATGCTGTTACATTTTGTAATTAGACATAGTGCCTTTCTAATCTTTTAAAAAATAATTTCCCTTACTGATGAAGCTTTAATCTCTCCTCACATGTACATACGCTTAAAAAAACTTCAAAAATCTGATCAATTACCGAGGCATATTCAGTGAGTTTATGCACAGATCCAAATTAAATTTAGTGTGATTATGAGGATGGATGGCAAAGAGTGCGTGTGATAGATTTTTTTATGCATGCAATTGCGCATAGAGCTTGTATGTATACGTGTGTGTGAGAGAGAGAATGTGAGAAAAAGACAGTATCTGTGTTTGTGTGTATTTGAGTGTGTAATTAAAACAAGTGATTTTTTTTTTTTTTTTCAAAACATACAGATTATCCGTCCATCCCAGCTGGTCAGAGTTGGATTTGACCACCCTGACAACCAGAGAGAGGAAATCTCTTCAGGGCTAAATCCAAATTGGCAACCATTTTGAGATTTTTATTTATTTATTGAAATTAAAAATGTTTCAGTATGAACTTAAACTCATTTTGTTTTATTGACAGATGAAGTCTTAAAAAAAGAAAGAACCAACTTGGCCCTAATGTGACATGTACGTGCAACCATCCAGCCCAGAGATATGAGAAAAGAGCTTTATTACAACTGATTAAAACAATCCATGAAATGTTTTTCATAAATGTGATACAGACAATCATCATCCCAAGGTTAAAATATTTCATACAAAAATTAAGCTTTATTTATTATTTACGTCATTTGAATGTACCTAGCTATGGTCAAAACGAACAGCCTTTTATTAGAAGAAAAAAAATGTTAGAAATTGGCTGTACATACAATGCAGCATCAAACCTCTTCACAAGCTTATAAAAATGTGCTTTCAGTGCATCGACTTCACTCCAGAAATCCACACCCGTCAAGTTCAAATTCAGCAATCCTAAAGAGATTCAGAGGAGTGTGCGGGCAATGATCAAAATCAGGCACATGAATCAGGGACTGTCAGCACACATGGTCCTGTCTACCAGCAGACACTCATTTGCTAGTAGGTGGGTTAAATATCACAAAATGACTGAATATTCGGCTTTTTTGGACCACATGTGCTGATGAAAGTATAATGGTTAAACAGGAAGGGTTGTTTTGCTTTGTTTTTAGTGTTCAGAAAAAATAGCTGCATTTATTTAGACATTTTTCTATGTAAATAACAATCTAAATATATATTTCTTAGAGTTGAAAACAAAAGATCAACTAAATCATGTCAAATATGAAATTCTAAAAGAAAAAAAATACTTGATTGACATATATATTTCTATGATGATCAGTTATTTAGACTTAACATAAATATGGAACAAAAATTTGTTTAGGTTAAAATAACACCATTAAGACATTAATAAGTCAACGTTAGTGGACTTTGTGTTTTGGTTAGATTCAGATAACTTGCTCGCAAAAGGGAGCAGTTTAAAACATTTTTACCATTGGGCCCTATGATAAAACGTAGTGGTGGAAACATTTTGAAAAGCTTTTAATTTATTGTTTGGGTTGAAGCAAAGTGCTTTGTCATTATTGATTAAGGTTACTTGAAACTGATGGTGTTGTATTTTATTAATCAATAAATACTGGTAATTCTTTCCCACTTAAAGATGTAGTCTGTAACTTTGCGGATATTTGCCCTCTATTGCCCTCTCAAAGCTTGCTGTGTAACGTCACTGTCGTAAAACCAGATCTCTATGGAGCACATCTGAAGAAGTGTACTGACGGTTTTACAAGTTCACTAGCCAAAGCACATCAAACTAATGGTGTGTCAAAACAGTTTTTTCCCAGCACTGTATTACATCATCATGTACTACCAAACAAAATAACCTCAGAAGAAACATTTATTACTTACATATCCAGCAGCAACACTGCTAGTTCAGCATGCCTAATATGTTCCATTGTATCTCAACGCCTCGTTCACACCGGGTGCAGTTCGTGTGCAGTCACGTTGCCGTACGACTAGCGAACGGATGTAAAAACTTTAAGTCCAATCAGAGCATTCACTCTGTCTTTGTTGCGGTGGGGATGCGGAGCTCAGGTTACTTTCCGCATCAACACGAAAAGTTAACTGAGCTTTGCATTCCTACCGCACTGTACATGTATCGCACCTGTTGGAAAAGTGAGGAAAAGCCAGGGCCAATGTTGACTCTTGTTTCTTGCGCTACCACCTTCTCTTTTTCTTTTCCTCGCTTTATCTGATAGTATCATCTTTGGTTTCTTTGGTGGATCTGCCATGGCGCAAGTTTCAAAACTGTTTGGAATAGAGCTGTGTTGAATTTTTTTTTTGAAAAATGGATTCTGAATTGATTTTATGAAAATTCTAAGAATCGAATCAATTCACAAGTTCAAAAATGGATTTAAATGTTTAACATAGTTTGTCCTTTTTTACAGCTGAAATAAGAATTAAAAATCCAGACAGGCTTAGTTTTGAAAGAGTTAACAGTTTTTTTCCTGGCAAACTCATCCGGTGTTAAGTCATTGAATTACGGCAATTTAATTAAGATAACAGCTCAAAAAATTTTTTCAATAGCACTGACCCAAATCTATAACAAACTAGATCACTTTGAATCGGATCGGATTACGATAATCAATTCTATCTCTTGAGAATCTGAATTGTATCGATTCTTGAAATTTGAATAGATACCCAGCCCTAGTTTGACCTAATGCTGTAAAGCAAAACTCAGTCAGTACTTCTGGGAGGCGTCACAGTAGGTGAATTTTGAAATGTCCGCGGTAAGGGACAATGTTTCACCTTCTGTGGATTAAGCTTGGGCACTGGTCCTAAGTGTTATAACTTATAAATGGACCCCTTTAGGTTTAGGCACTGTTTCTTGAGTATTAGGATTAGAGAAAATGCCAGGTTAAGCTTAAGCAATGGTCCTCAAGCATTTGCGTTAGTAATAAAAAAGTCAGGCCAGCCAATCAGATGCAAGGTGGGACCTTGCCCCTAATCATGAACATTTCCAATATTTGCTTCAGGTAGAGAAAAGTTGAATAGTGTGGTTTTCAGGAGCAGGAGGCTGCCAGGCAGTGACAGCTCGGACAATGAACATAATAAATGCTGGTGTGCTGTCAAAACGTTTAAAAAATACATGTTTTTAAGAGCAATGAATTAGGTTTTTTTAACCACTTAACTTTGTTTCTGCTTCTCCTATAAACTTGGTTTAGGTTTTAAAATGACATGTAGGTACCAGCCATACTTCATTTTAAAACCTGGCTGAGGCTACACAACAGGGTTTACAATCATCTACAGAGCCTTTCCAAAGTATTACAACTGACCACAACCCCATATCTATATATATTATCTGGTTATGATGTGATTTATTAACATGAAGTAGTACAAGATTGTAAAGTAGAAGGAAAAGAAGGAGCTGTGGTCAGATGAGTCCAATGTTAAACATCATGGTCAGGTTGTGTGCGGCACAACTGATGCAGCACATTATGCTAACTACGCCTTCTCCACAGACCTGAGACCAGGACAGAACAGAGATGGTAGACTGCAGCCAAAAGACCTGAAGATGTCATTGCAACAAAAAATAGGTGAACAAATTCTAGATTTAAGGGTCTGACAACAGATGCATACCACACCTTTAAGAGTTGAATTAAAAAAGTTGTGGAAATCCTGTTTCATTTTCCTTTTTCTTCCCATAATGTGCAACTTTGTGTCATTCTATCATGAAAAAGATAAAGGGGTTTCAGCCTTTAATTTTGTATGGGGTTTGAATTCTCTTGCACCACAGACACTGTCAAGACATTGGTCAAGACTGGTTTGAACATATCAGACATTGTCAATAATGCTCTATTATACATACAGTTTTTATAAACCCTCCACAGCTCTGTGAAACAAAATTTTTTTCAGGCATTTTCTTTGTACTAATAGTAATAAAAAGGCCTTTGTTATTAGTTAGCTTTTTTACACGCCATCTCTTACTATCTCATTTCTTAGTCAAACTTATTCATAAAAAACTAAATCAAACTGGCAACAAAAAATAATATTTTCTGTAAACATAAAGGAAATCCTTAGAACATTTTCTAGCTTTGGGCTAAACTTTCTGAAGAAGCCTCTAAGGCTACGTTCACGTTTTAGGTGAAAGCGCATCAAATCCGACTTTTTTGCCCCTATGCGACCCATATCTGATCTTTTTCTGGCGGTCTGAATGGCACAAATCCAATTTCTTTTCAAATCCAACACAGGTCACTTCATCATGTGGTACTGAATCCGATACATATCCGATGTTTTTGAAAGCGGCTGACGTCTGAACGGCAATGTCGCTTTAAATCCGTCTTTTACGTCACTCACACGCTGTCTCGTGTCAGTGACGTCAATAATCAGCACCGGAGAAAACACGGAGGTAGCAGCCACTGCTCCAAACAAGGCCATTGTTAAAGCACAAGCTCTCCTTTTTCTTGTGGTCATTCTTTCTCTAATTAGTTTGTCAAAATTCAGTCAGTTCCGACTATGCGAGAATTGATAGACTGCTGAAAAAACGCTTGCATCTGTTGCCGCCAATTTTACTTCCGTAAACAGAGCGCGTTGTGTGTGACGTACTATGGTGACGTCTCATCTTCTTCTGCACATGCGGGGCGCTTTGGAGCCGTGAAACTTTTACACTCGAGCACGTTTGCTGTGGCATTTTATCTGTAGTGTAAACGACCATACAAAAAAAATAAATATCGGATTTGATAATAAAAAAAAAATCGGAATTGAGCATTAAGACCTTCAGTGTGAACGTGGCCTACGTTTTTTTTATTGGACAAAGATGTGAGAAATCGGATTTTGAAAAACGTAAACAAGAACTTCATGAGCACAGATTCTTTTGACAAAACAATTATGTTTAGTTGATACAGATGCTATTTAAAGTTTGAACTTTCAAGATTTTTGTATGCAGAAGACCTTGGGTCTTCGCACAAGTCATAACCAAGAAGAAGGCCACCTAACAAGGGAGATCTAAATAAAAGAAAAAAGAAAAAATGCATAAAGCACTTTGTAGGCCCAAGACCAAGATTAACCCTTTACACCGGGAATTATATTAGTGCCAAATCAATGAGGAGTTAAGAGGATAACAGTTAAATTGCTTTTTTCATACAGTCAACAATATTTCCATCCATTGTTTTGATTAAAGTGCAGATAAGTTATCTTAAAACCCTTCAAATACAGAAAATGATGTTGCATGTAAAAACTGCTGATAGAGTAGTTCACTATTCTGATATTGTTATATTGATCTGAGATTCAGATCACAGTGAGATTATATAAGAGCGTCCCTCCAACCTTTCCAGAGGTTTTTAGAAAATACTAACTATATAACCTGTTGTCGATGTGAAAGTCACATCTATTTCCGGATCGTCTTTCTACTAAAGTACAAAATGGTATATGGTAATGTGGAGTTTGTGAGCTACTTAAAAAAATGCATATATCCTCTGCATCTTATAAAACCATAAAAAAAATCAGTTTAATATGAATTATTGCTCAATCAAAGCTTTTTGCTCAAAATATTACTCTCTGTACAGTCTCAAAGAAATGTTTCCTCGTAGCTTTCAGTCGGTCCCCCAAGTTCACGGCTTCTAGATGTGATTCTGCCAGTAGCAGGGGGGCTTATGCAGGCCCCCCGAGTCACACTATCATAAGATGGTGGTGAGGACAATAGCATGTCCTCTACCGACTGTTCAGCTTGTGTCGCTACAGGACCAAAGTGCTGTATCATGGAAGCTATTAGCCCCTCTGTCTCTGGAACTTTCTCTACATCCACCACAGTCTCATAGTTGATTTGTCTGTAGAGGTAAGATGCCTGCTTCATTTGCCGCCGCACCAGATGCCTCCTGTAGCACCTCTGGATGATGACTGCTGAAACCTCCTCCATTTTATGCCGCAGCGTCGAAGTGATGGGCTCGTGGGAGATCTTAGAGGGGTTGGTCATCATGAACTTCTCCTCCATTTGCTGTTTGAGGGTGTCCATATCACCAGACTCTCCCAGTACACGTTTAGTGAAAGCAAACAAGATGTCCAGGCAGTGGATCTTGTCCCCGCTGACCATGGGAAGATCCATGGAAATCAGCTGGATCTTGTTGGGCTTGGCAATCCGCAGTGGCTCTGACAGAGTGTTGGCAAACGTTTCCAGCATGGAGAACTCGATGAACTGAGTGGCCTCAGAATCGAACTTCTCCCAGACCTCATAAAACATTTCAAAGTCATCCTCACTCAGAGGTTCTGTGCTCTCCTCGGTGGCAACGCTGAAGTTCTCCAGGATGATGGCTATATACATATTTACCACAATGAGAAAAGAAATGATGATGTAACTTACAAAGAAAGCAATGCCCACCGACGGGTTCCCACAGTTTCCTCGGATGTTGGTGCCGGTATTGACAAAGTTAACGTCACACTCCTCTGGGGAGCTCGACATTATGGGGCTGAGGAGGTTGTCCCACCCTGCTGAGGTGCTGATCTGAAAAAGGCAGATGATACTGTTCCCAAAGGTCTCAAAGTTAAACATGTCATCAATCCCGTCTTGTTTTTTCACATAGGCAAAGTTTGCCATGCCAAAGATGGCATAGATGAACATGACAAGAAAAAGCAGGAGGCCAATGTTGAACAGTGCTGGCATGGACATCATTAAGGCAAACAGTAAGGTCCTTATTCCTTTGGCTGCACGAATAAGTCGAAGTACACGTCCTATCCTTGCCAGTCGGATAACTCGAAACAGGGTTGGAGATACAAAGTACTTCTCAATTATATCAGCGAGGACAATCCCTGAATTGAGAGAAAAATCACATAAAAACAGATTAGATAGATCGCAAAAGGATTAGCAAGAAATTTGTTCAAACAGTGAATTACTAATAGAGAGGATAAAATGCTTAATCAGCATTGATCTGCGGTCAACTGGTCAGAAATTAGTAGTCCAATAATTTTTTCAATCAGTAAACACACTCCGCTAACCCAACATTATTTGGTTTGTAGGTGGATATTGAGGGAAGAAGTCCTAATGTTAGCTCAGGACAGGTAGAACAGGAAGCTACATGTATTACAGTAAAGTCTCTGTTTTATACTTTGGAAGACTACAGTACATTTCTATCTAGCAGAGAACAGGTTAGATTATGAAGTAGATTGGATATTGCGTAACGGTCTACTAACACAACAATCTCAGAGATTGAAATTTACAGTTCGGTGATGCTAACCATGCTAATCGTGCTGATTACACTAATCATGATAAATCACAAAAAAAAAAGCAATTACAAAGAAATTACCCTGGGGTAAAGATTTAAACTCTTGTGATATATTGAGTTTCAACATTTCAAGGTGAACAATAAAATTAGTAAAATGTTTAGATGTATCCTGTTTAGTAAAGGACTAAATGAGATCTGCAGTAATTTTCTTGGTTTGAATTGTTTATACTGGTCGCTCTGCTCCATTTGCTGTCTATTTGTAGCTTTGCAATCATGGACACAGCTCTGCAACTTTGCGACAGTTGTTGTTTCACTACAAAAACGTTCTTGTTAAAATGAGCTGCGTTTCCATTACAAATATGCGCCAAACTTTGTCGATACTGTCTAAATGTGGAAAAAACACAATTTCGCCATTGCAATTTTTCCATTAAATAACCTCAGTTTAAATCACAAGTTTTCATGCGATAAGTCATTAAGAAAAATGACGATGAATGTAAAAAATTTACAGTAGATATATTCATATTGCAGACACGGCCATGGCTGGTGGAACCCCGCTTCCTTCTTCGCAGATTCAAGTCTTGGTAAATACTCGCTTTTCTTTGCTGTCTCCTCGTGAACCTAAACGTGCCATCCTTCTCCACCCACTATTACGTCCGACGTCATCAACATCTACGTTTTTTTCGCTTGTAGTAACATCCGGTTGTTGATCACTTGACTTTCTGTGATGTGAAAAAGGTTTTTCCATTGCTGTTTTGAAAGATATATGAATTTTGATACGCTTGAAAAATCACCTCGTCCAAGCTCAAAAACTTGATCGAAAAAGGAGAGTTTTTTCAAAATTGGTGTGTTTCCATTAGGCAAATTTATTTTCACAACTTCAATTTGCGCAATTTCATGGTTAATGGAAACACAGCTACAGTTACCATTTCAGTATAGCAGAAATTTGTCATTTATAGCAGTTCTTCAAGACCAATCAGAACAGGTTAAAATTGCTATCTTTTGGTCAGAGCTTCACAAAATTGGCTATGGAAGGGTCTTAACCAACTGGATACCACATGTCTACTAAATACCTCCACCCTGTGGAAGTTAGTCTTACTTTCGATAAGGTGGAGGCACCCGCATAAACTAATATGTGGAGCTGGCTTTGCTCTGATGGTTCTTACCCACTATGGAGAGAATTATGACCACAAAGTCAAAAATGTTCCATGCAACAGTGAAGAAATAACATCGGAGAGCAAAGAGCTTAATCAAGCATTCAGTTGTGAAGATAACGATGAAGACCAGGTTGATAATGTTGAGAACAGATTCCATTCGCTCTGACTGCTCGTCTGTTTCCACCATCATGGTCACCATGTTGACAATAATGAGCATCATGATCATGATGTCGAAGGCTTGCTTGGACACCAGATCGAAGAAGAAGGCTTGGAGAATGTTCTAAGACAAGAGAACACAGTCAGTCCGTAAAAACCATAATTTTACATTATAAGAACAACTGATGAAGAAGAAAATTTCTCATGGATGGATTGACGCAGTAGCATCTTCTGTTTTACCTCAGGTCTTGGTATTGGCTTTTGAGGTTTCTTAGATCCCAACTTTTTCATAGCATTGTAATACTTCTTCTGTTCCTCAGTCATGAAGATATCCTGTCCACCTAAGTATAAAACCAAAAAAATCAGGTTAATATTACACTCGTGTCCTACTTAAATAAAATTAAAGCTAAAGAAAACAAATAGGAATTAAAGCAGTATGCAGTTTTAATACATTTATTCATTGTCTTTTAGTAGGTATGGGAACTTTTCATGCAGAACTACAGCTAAAGCTGTTTACACTGATGGGAAAAGTCCACCCCATGAATCAAGTAGCTGGTAGAACCCTTTTTTAGTAGCAGTGATTTGAAGTATTCATTTTCTGTACGACCTTTCAGTCTCCTGCATCGTTGTAAAGAAATTGTGATCTATTCTACTTTACAATGTAGCTAGTTCACCAAGGATTGCAGGCTTTATTCACATCTGTCTTAAGGTTCCACCACAGTTTGAGTTTGATTAGGTCATTAAAACAGCGTTCAGTATTTCATATATAGTCATTCCACTGTTCAGTTGCTGCTACGTTTGGGGCCATTGTTGTTTTTATTCCCCCATTGTGGTCAAGCTTTATAGCTTTTGTACATATGGTTTCACATTTTATTAGAAAGCAGAAGAGATCTTTCCTAAGGACTTGGTTTTTAATGCCAATTCTTTTCAGTTTTCCATTTCAAACCATTGTGTGGTCTGACCTTGGAAAAAGTCTGCTTTGACATCCACTCCTAATAAGATGGGCTTCCTTCTTATTCAGGCTAGACAATTTATCATTATGATCATACCAGTATGACTGTATCCATTAATAGCCTAATATCTGTTTGAAATGCAATATGTTCATATTTTTGCATGCTAATCAGATATTCACTCAGTTAGATGGAGTATTAGGCAGCATGGTGGAGCAAATAGTAGCACTGTTGCCTTGGAGAAACAAGCTTCTAGGCGGTCGAATTTAAACCTGGAGTATACTTGCCAACCCTCCCAATTTTCCCGGGAGACCCCTGAATCTCCCGGGGCCAACATTCACTCGAATTTCTCCCGATATTTGACGGTGCCGCATATCATGTTCACTCCCTGTTTCTTATGTGAGAGGGATCGAGAATAAAAAATGTTACATTTAAATAAGTGTTACAGTTTCTTCATTCCGGATATGAAAATCCATCACGTTTGGCGAAATTTGCAGTTTTGAATCGAAAACAGGTCACCTACGTGATTGGTTTGTCTATGAGGAAAATAATCAGCTGTAGTTTTCAGAAGTCTTTGCATTTGGTCTGGCAACAAACAACGTTACAGGTTCCAAATCAACATACTCAATGTTTTGCTGCGACCAAACTAAGAAAAAAAATTTGTTCTCACTCTTTCCTGACAGAGAGACTCAACGATTTTTTTGGAATGATTAATAAGTGACTGTTCCTAAACATTCAGCACTGCTGAGTAGGGGCGTATCCAGGGGGTTAATATAGAGGATCTAAAAGGCTCCAGGATGGGACTGTAGCACCAAAATCAAAGCAGAGATGTTCTTGTAGTCGGGATCCAATCTGAGCTGGTCACATTTGAGAGTTTTCATCTGTTAAAATTACATTTGAAGTCATTTTATTTTGCTAAAGTTTATGTGACAATGTAATATGAAAGCAAATAAAAACATTGCAACTTTTTTTCACAAAAGGTTTTTCACCAAAAAGTGGAACGAGCGTTTAATTTCTTAACTTACATTAAAAGTTACAGACTGTTTATTTGTCAAATAAATAAATACTCTAAAATTCAAATATTTTTTTAAATTATATATATATACAGTACAGACCAAAAGTTTGGACACACCTTCTCATTCAATGAGTTTCCTTTCTTTTCATGACTATTGACATTGTAGATTCACACTGAAGGCATCAAAACTATGAATTAACACATGTGAAATTATATACTTAAGAAAAAAAGTGTGAAACAACTGAAAATATGCCCTATATTCTGGTTTCTTCAAAGTATGCACCTTTTGCTCTGATTACTGCTTTGCACACACTCTGCATTCTCTTGATGAGCTTCAACAGGTAGTCAGTCACCTGAAATGGTTTTCACTTCACAGGTGTTCCCTGTAAGGTTCAATAAGTGGGATTTCTTGCCTTATGAATGGGGTTGGGACCATCAGTTGTGTGAAAGAAACTGGGTCACATGAGGACCACCCCAGGTGTCACCTCTGCTGCGGAGGATAAGTTAATCGGAGTCACCAGCCTCAGAAATCGGAGGTTAAGAGCAGCTCAGATTAGAGACAAGGTCAATGCCACACAGAGTTCTAGCAGAAGACACATCTCTAGAACAACTGTTAAGAGGAGACTGTGTGAATCAGGCCTTCATGGTAGAATAGCTGCTAGGAATCCACTGCTAAGGACAGGCAACAAGCAGAAGAGACTAGTTTGGGCTAAAGAACACAAGGAACGGACATTAGACCAGTGGAAATCTGTGCTTTGGTCTGATGAGTCCAAATTTCAGATCTCTGGTTCCAACCACTGTGTCTTTGTGCGACGCAAA
Source organism: Apricaphanius iberus (assembly GCA_028564705.1). Classification (NCBI taxonomy): domain Eukaryota; kingdom Metazoa; phylum Chordata; class Actinopteri; order Cyprinodontiformes; family Aphaniidae; genus Apricaphanius; species Apricaphanius iberus. The sequence goes on from JAPXFQ010001905.1 coordinate 5,492,457, forward strand.
AAAGGTGAACCGATGGACTCTACATGCCTGGTTCCCACTGTTAAGCATTGAGGAGGAGGTGTGTTGGTGTGGGGGTGCTTTGCTGGTGAAACTCTTGGGGATTTATTCAAAACTGAAGGCATACTGAACAAGCATGGCATTTTGCAGCGGCATGCTATTCCGTCCGGTTTACATTTAGATAGACCGTAATTTATTTTTCAACAGGACAATGACCCCAAACACACCTCCAGGTTGTGTAAGGGCTAGAGGGTGACAATTTTTCGGGATTCCCACGGGTCACATGATTCCTGCAGGATTCCCGCGGGACGGGAATCAATTTCACTGTTGGTAACGTGATCGGGACGGGACAGGAAATAATCCACGGGATCGAACGGGGAACCGGAAATTTGATTTTTTTTTTTACGTTTATCTGGTCAGATATCAGGAAATTAGCTTTAAGCTATGAGCGAGCGCCAAAGGAGGTAAATTACTAATCTACGGGATTCGGGTCGGGATGGGAGTCTTTCTCTCGGGATTTTTTCGGGACAAGATTTTTTGTGTGGGGCTGTCACTTGATTGGGACGTGACGGTAGTATTTTTTTGGGATCGTGACGGGACGGGAGCGACAATTGATTCCCGTGTCACCCTCTAGTAAGGGCTATATGACCAAGAAGGAGAGTGATGGGGTGCTGCGTCAGATGACCTGGCCTCCACAGTCACCGGACCTGAACCCAATCGAGATGGTTTGGGGTGAGCTGGACCGCAGAGTGAAGGCAAAAGGGGCAACGAGTGCTAAGCATCTCTGGGAACCCCTTCAAGACTGTTGGAAAACCATTTCTGGTGACTACCTCTGGAAGCTCATCAAGAGAATGCCAAGACTGTGCAAAGCAGTAATCAAAGCAAAAGGTGGCTACTTTGAAGAACCTAGAAAAGTCCTAGAAAAGTCAATTTCTGCACTGGCATTTCAGTTGGTACACACTGTCAAAGCTCTTTTATTGAGGTGCTCACACTAATGTTGATCTTTTTGTCAACTGAGCTAAATGTTTAGCTACTAGCTACTGCTTTCCTTTAAGGGGATAGTTAATATTTTTAGACATTAATCTGTATCCCATCTTTACCAGCAGCATAGTTCATACACATTGACCCAACTCTGTATATACCTTCTGGTCAGAGCTCTTGCCGCTGGAAGCTTTTCAAGAAAGTAGTCTGGAATAGTTTCTGGAGCCATCAAACTGTGCTGTTTTGCTTTACAAAATATGCGTCTGGAAAACATGATTCATTTGCATCACAAAAAAAAGTCGGACAAAATTCTCAACTCGCTAAAGCTTAGCACCATAGAAGTCATTTTACCCGGGGATGCTGGGGGACATTTCCTCAGCACTTTTTATGATTTGCATAATATAAGATTAGCAGAATATTCTCCTTATCTCTGCATACAGCGGACAACCCAAAACAGCGGAATAGCCCCAGTTACCCGTTCTATTGCAGGACTCTGAACTGTAAATTTCAGAACTGTTTAAATTTCTCAGCACAGAACAGGCAACAACAGCAAACGTTGCAAAGGTATTGTATGTTGGGTCATTTTAATCTGCAAGACTCTTTGGGAAGCTATGTAGTTTGAAAAGCGCTTTATAAATTCGATATGATTTGATTTGAAAGGGGAGGTGTTTAATTGTTGCGCATATTCTTCTGAGGTGAACACATATTTGCCATCATTGTTCAATATGAGGATTTTAATGTATGCCATTTGAAAAACAAAACAGCTTTCAACTGGTGTTAATTGAATAAAGAGGCAATGCTTAACACCTGATTATACATTCCAGTGCTTATTGTAATGAAACATGAAACAGAGTAATAACAGACAATGAATAGTTATTAATAATTGTGCCCAGCAATCTTCAAACCACACTCAAGTGTATGGCTATTGTCCCCAGTACTTTTAAAAACAAACTGACGCCCTTGCTCCGCACTATTTTCTTTCCATTTCAATCAACCCACGCTGTGGTCAATATCAACTTCTGCAAATCGATCAGCTGTTTCATAGAGCTTGCACACTTGCATGATGACAACAAAAGATCGAAGCAAGAGCAAGAAAACACTTAAAATTTCCCGGGTTATAACAATAAGAATGTGATGGGATCAACTTTCATGTTCCATCGTTTTCCTTTCACGGACCTATTTATTAGGATACTTTGGCTTACTGCAAGCGGCTAGTCAGCGGGAGTAAAACTGTAGAGAATAAAGGACTTTCGTTTGTGCAGTGCACACTTCAGTCAGGACGATTACATCCCAAAACAAACAGGAGAGAGGAAAACACTTATTTTGAAGAGTGCTGCCATACCAGTACTCCAGGTAAGTATATTACAAACTAATGTGATGCCGCCAACTACTTCATTATGTTGAAGCTAACGTGTTTACACTAAAAACATGCAAACCGGGGTAAAGATAGCTTGGAGTTAACTATCAAAAATCAGCTAGTGATGTGTTCAGCAAATCGGCAAATGTCATCACGTGAAATTATATCTGAATCTGCTCGGAAAACTATTTGCAACACAACTGAGCTTTTGTCTTGCAATCAAAGACATTTGATGTCATGTTTTACAAAGATATGCACTTTTTCACCTCACCTACACTACTGTTTGGAGCATTTCTCTGTCACCTCGCTCTCTCTCTGCCTGTTTTAGCTCCATCTGCTGAAGTATGGCATCTGTATGCCCAGGTTCATAAAGGTATCCCTGTGGCATTGTGTTAAAATGAGGCTCATCGCCAGATGTGATATGGCAGGATTCCATATAGATGTAGATAAGGATAATGCTGCGTTCAGACCGAAGGCTTTGTCAGCGTCAGCAGTGTCAAGATTAAATGTTAAGTCTACAGTTGAGTCCATCAGAGGAGCGTCACAGTCTCTGTGGCGGTTTGTGAGCGTTGGCTCCGTCAACTTTTCAAGCTTTTCCTACGTTTTAAGCTTCAAAGCGCGCAACGCTAGCAACACAGAGGTTCAGGTAGTCGAACTTTTTACGGTCCTAAAGCTGTTGACGCAGCACGGCAATCAATCAGAGCGTCTCACTGTAGTGACGTTGCCTAGCCAACCACGATCCGCAAGTGTTTAAAACATCCAGCAGAGAAAGGCCCGCCTACGAGCTTTGCGAGCTTTAGCTTAAACATGTATCTTCTGTGTATATGTGTCAAACTAGTTGCTTTTTGAGCGTTGCCTGACTCTGACAAAGCATAAGGCTGATCCTGTCTCCGTTGGAGTTTTTAACATTACCTATTAGGAAGTGGAAATAAACCCATCTTCTGGGTAATTGCTCTCTCCCCATCTAGACATGAGTGTTTCCCGCTTGCTTCTGCTGCTGCCATATGACAGTGTCATATCAGCATTGTTTAGACAAAATAGAATATGATAGATGCATCATTTAGATACATCAGTGTAGGCAAACTATCCATGACATTTAACAAGAATGTTCATGACTGCAACATTCTGGAATATACCTCTGCTGCTCTTACTTAGTATAATTACTAATCACTGAAAAGAGCCAGTCTTGAAATAATTTTTTCCACTACAGATGATTGACGTGGAATGAAACAGCTGATTGGTTTTCAAAAGTTGACACTGGCCGCAGCGCAGATTGATTGGAATGGAAAGGACATAGTGTCGAGTAATAGTGAAATATAATATTTTTTTATGTAATGCAAATGAATCATGCTTTCAACTGCATACAATTTTCAGAAGCAAAATGGACTGTTTTCATTGAAAGCTTTTAACGATAAGAACTTTGTCCACAGAGTTGGGTCAATATGTATGCACTATTCTGCTGGTGGGATGGGATACAACTTCATGTCTAAAAATGCTAAGTATCCCTTTAATTATCAAGCGCAAGCAGCAAAAATATGCATAGCTATGCTTGTTCCCAATGAAGTTAAAAGAGAAGCAATACATCCAAACTTGACAACGGTGCTTTTAATACTTATCTTTCTTTTCTGCTGATTAAAATTGTCGATGATGACCCCAATGAAGAGGTTAAGGGTAAAAAAAGAGCCGAATATGATGAAGATAACAAAGTAGAGGTACATGTAGAGGTTGATTTCTCTGCTGGGTTGTTCCTCCACCTGCAAATGGTTTCATGAGTGAACTTGTTACTGTAAAAATATCCAGACCTTGGCCAAAGATGCAAATACTTACTCCTCTCGAATCAACTGCAGCGTTCATTATTTCCATCCATCCTTTAAATGTTGCCTAAAACACACAGCACAGCGTCACTGTATGATAACAATTTAATCATTAAATTGTTCATCACTGAAATGTTTTTCTTGGCTTCATTATTAACAGCATACAGATACAGTAAAAAAAACGATAAATACATCTATATAAACTGATATATGAATAGCTAATTACATTAGTAGACTGCTACTGTTCTAATCTAATGTGCTTTCCTGTAAGAAATTGTTTCTGCTGGCCTCTTTCGATGTCAAGTGAGAAAAAGAACATTTTAACAGCAAAGAGAAACTCACCACTTGCAGGAGGGAAAGGTAGCCGAGTCCAACATTGTCGAAGTTGACCTTCACCCTTGTCCAGTAGAACTGAGTGTCATTCATGGCCAGACAGTCGGACTTGTTGTTGACCACTGAGACACTGTGGATAAAGCCCGTTCTGTTCACACATTTTCCAAACTTGCCAGCGAACAAGTTGACTCCCATAATACTGAAGATGAGCCAGAAGATAAGACACACGAGAAGCACGTTCATAATGGAGGGGATGGCTCCTATGAGAGCGTTCACGACCACCTGTGTAAAGACAAATAAACGGTTTTCAAATGTTCCTCCAAACCATTTGCATCCCTGATTTATTTCACGAAGTTACTATCCCTCTGCTGGACACAAAGCCATTTTTTTAAATAAATTCTTTCCAAGTCAGTTCAGTTCAATTATAATTTATTTATCCCAGAGGGGAAATAAACATTGCCATAACTCATATCATCCAAGTGTCTTAAAAACTCAGTATGGATGATGTGGGCAGACATCTAGCAGTCAGTCTAACTAGAGCTCTGAAGAAGCCTCTGACTGAAGATGGTTGCTGTATGACAGTCATTCAGTCATTACATGCTTTCAGCTAAAGTTCTGAGCAGAAATATAGAATTTGCTTTGCAAAGACATTATGGCAGCAGACAAACACATTAATCTCTTACCCTCATGCCCTCAAATCTGGACAGTGCTCTGAGAGGTCTCAAAGCCCGGAGGGTTCTTAGCGACTTGATGGCAGAGAAGTCTGAATATCCCAGGGAATTTGCAACTAGGCTTATCAGGGAAACCTAATAGGAAACCATAACAAACAAAACAATTTTAGAGACTAACAATAATTTAAAATGCTCTAGTCCATATCATGTAAAGTCCAATAAAAAGAAGTTGAAAAATAAGAAACACAATAACTATACAGCATAAATAATATAAGACTAGTTAAAACATTTAGGGAGCCATATTTTGTGTTTTTGTGTATTTTTGGGACATTCCACAGTTAGGAAGATACCTATTAAAATTTGAGGTTTGGATTTGGTTGGTCTGTTGGTTTCGTCTTTAGTTATCTTAAAGCTAATTTAAACTTCCACTCTATTCTACATCCAGAACAGACAAAACAAAATGGTATTCCTCTGTTGAATGGCCCATGGATGGGAGCTATAAATGAAAATGGCATGATAAAAATGACAGACGGAGGATATTCATGTCATGACTGATGTTGAACAAACACAGACAAGTATGCACACATGGTCAATGGAGCCCATACATGCATACTCAGCTATATATGCATAGAAATATGTATATATATCAAATAGAGGGAGTTTTATAAAGAACTTCTAAGTCTTTGCCAAATTGTTTCCGAATTTGTATTAAATTGATCAAATCCATAAATTAGTACCAATTTAAGGCTTATAGGTACCCAATGTCCTGAATTTCTTTATAAAAGTCTATTAAGACATGTCTTGGCTAATATATCTAAAGAAGATACTCAATATTTTCTGGACAACTTTGGCTCCAAAAGAGAGTAAGGCAACAAACAAAAAAAGGAAAGAGAATAAAAAAAAATAATATATTGGCTTAATTACTGTCAGACCCAAAATCTAAATGATTCTCTGCACAGAAGTAACACAGAACAGTTAAGACATAAATCCAACCAGTGCATTTACACAAACATAATGACAGTAAAAAACAACCGGGCCTTGCAAAAAGATCCATAACCTTTGAACTTTTCCACATTTTGTTCAAATGCAACCCCAAACTCCATCCTGCATCTTTGTGATGCACCCCTTCATGTACACACCTAAATCAAATGAATGTCTCTTTTTATCAGGCCTTTGCAGAGCTGAATTACTGCTGATGAGGGAATGCTTTTTTCTGAAGTCTTTTAAAAATATTTTTGAAAGACATTTGGCAAACTAAAGAGCCACCTACGCACAGAGTTCCTTGAAACAAAGGCTAAAAGTTGTTTAGAGCTGGTTTTGATTAATTGAATAATAATGGTCCGGAATGTGATACCAGTAGAATGTTATAATCTTCTTTATGTCTTTGATGTTGTGTTTGCTGTTTTATTCTCTTTTTAATCACTTTTTCATTATATCCTCTTATCACACAAAGCATCTTTAATTAACTTGTTACATACTATACAAATACATTTCATTTTGCTTATCTTAAAATTCAGAGACACGTTTTAGAATAATGCCTTATCAGTTCACCTTAAAGCGGTGATAAATGTGTCAAACTTTTAATGTGAATATGTCCTATTATACCATAGCGTGATTCCATGTTTTAAACCTTACATGTGAAGGAGCTTAAAGGGATTCTAGCTCTCAGAGAAAATGTGTCTATTGCCATATTATCCACCACAATTTGATGAGTGAGAAAAAGCACTTTGTAACCAGCCCAGTCATTCTTCCTTTCATGCAGCAGTCTGTTTGCTTCAGCTTAGCATAAACCAGTGTAAGTGAACGGGAACTGGAAGCTAGTATTTCCCATTCACCTACTGTACATTGGCGTTTGCAAACAGACTGCATCCAGATCTGGGTAATGACTGGGCTGATTACAAAGTGCTTTTTTTCTCACGTATCTAATGCTGGGGATTATGACAACATACAGGTTTTTACTTAGGGGTGTAATATCCCTTTAACACAGAAGGTTAGATGCGGAAAAAGTGAAGGGGTAAGAATACTGTTGCAAGACCCTGTAAAATCAGGCCTATTTCATAATTTTATTGTACTTTCTTGATTAAACCAGATCTTCTGTAGATAATCCTCAGAGCAAATAGTGCTGCTTTTGTTTTTGATATAAAAGCCAAGGTTCGACATTGAGTGATTTCGGATCCAATTGATTACGTTTTTGGAGATGAGATCAAGGCCTTAATATCACAACAAAGCAGCAGTTACAAGTGAAGAAACACAGAGGCTTTTGTGATGCAGATGCCACTGTTTGATCCCAGTACTCACACTCACCTAGGAGACTTCTAATTACAACTTACCCTAACAATAGTGCGGTCTGTGGAGATCTGTGTAACAGCAGGTGAAATCAGAAGAGGTCAAGTCAGGCCTCTGGCTGCATGCCTTGGCCACTTTGGATGTGTACGGACCACAGAGCCACACTAATGTATGGTACTCCTAATATGTTATATTAGTATTATTCTTCCCCCCCCCCCCACAGAGACCAATATTCGCCCACGCAACTTAGAATCCATTTCAGAAGAAAACCTAGATTTAGGAATCAGTACTCCAGTTAGCTTCTTCAGTAACAAAAACTAGCTAGTAGAAACATTGATGGAGACAGGGATAGCGTTTTTTTTAATAGACTTACATGTGTTAGATAGAAATGAACTGACAAATGTTTTCTGGATAGTGCTGTGCATTGCAAAATTATGCATATCCTATGAGCCTTATAAAATTATGTCACCTTACAACCACAAACATCTGTGTATTTTAGTAGGATTTTATGTGATAGACACGAAGAAGGAAATGAGTGTATACAAAGTTTTCACTTTCTTTTGAAAAAAGAAAAAGGAAAGTGTGCCGTGTACTTGCATCCACCCTCCTTTTCAAAATCCACTGCAACCGTCAGTTTGATAGAAGTCAATTTGTACAATTTAAACTTGTCACAGTTCATTCATGAACACGCAGCATTATTTCGCACGAGGAACATAGTGAACAGATGAGTTTTGCAGAGACTTAATGACACACACTTTAACTTTTACACATTAAATTAAACATAAACACATGAAACACATGTCTCAACTTATGACCAGGTTTTTCCCCTCGTTTACAGTGCACCTCTCGCAGTTCCTCCAGCTCCCTCATAAAGGAGCAAAACAGGAGATGAAACAGGTCAGAAAACACTTCTTTCCCTTTACTGTTGTCAACGATCTTTTCTGTCAAACTGTTGCTCAGTTTAGGTCAAAGTAGGATTAGCTTCTAAAACCTGGTGTTATAACTTTTCAGTTTTGTGTGTGCAGCCGCTGTGGTGTCGGAGACGCAATAGGTGTACTACGGGTGCTGAACTAGCCGTGCTGCTACTCGATTGGGCTTTTCTGGGGTTATTTTTTTGGTGTGATGATGTAATACAGTGCTGAGAAAATGATGGTATTCCAACTGACATTCCCTTAGTTTTATGTTTTGTTGTTTTGGTTGGCAAGCTTGTAAACCGTCAGTAGACTTCAATAGAGATTTGTTTATACAACAGTGACTTTAAGCTGCAAGCCTTGGGAGGAAGAAAGATGGCAAATATTTGCAAAGATACAGACTGTGTCTTTGAAGCAAGGTTTGGTCATAGAGCAAAATCCAAAATACCGAAGCAGGCAGGAGGCCACTGCTCACTCCGGAGGAGCTTCAAAGAATCTGTTGATCAGACGTGTGCTGTACAAATTCAACTATCATGAAAGAGTGACAAAAACAAGTCTAGAATTCATTTCCATTCAGGAATGTTTGGCTGAAGAAAAAAAATCACTTTTCAGAGGCTCTCCTTAAAGTCTGATTAAAAGTTGGATATGGAACATGAAGCCATTTTCCAGCTGTTGGGTTGCCTGGTTTGCTGTCTATATGTCCAATGTCCAACCTGAACTGTGTCCAGTGAGGAATGTATCAGAGAGGATTTTAACTGACCGCTAATGTTAGCAAACTTAGCAAGTGAGTTAGATTATGAATAGAAGAGGAAAGCTGCCGTTTCCGCATGTGTTTGATGCCATGGAATGTTGTATGTGGGTCCATCTATTGTGAGCTTTACCTGAATTTACTCTAGTTTCTACTTTTCTCCAGTCTCCTCTCTCCTGAGACGGATAACAATATCTCCGGGGCTCTGAAGCAGCTGCTTGACTTGCTGACTCAGCTATTTTTTCCAGTGCCAGCCGAGCTGTGCTGACTATGTAGTTAGGTCACAGAGACCGTAAGGTCACCCACAACCCGCTAGTCATTGTGGTGCCCGTCTTAAATGTACATGTTTAGTTTTTTTTAAAGCGGCTTTTTGTGAAAATGTTCCATATTCAACCTTTAAATTGAACCTAAGTTGTGAAACTAAAATCCACAAAAAATTTGAGTCTCTCACTATGCAACGCTTTTTTGGAATTCCTCCAAAAAACCTGCAGTTGTAACTGGAGTGAAAGCTTGCGCTACAAACTATTGTTTCAGTAGGTTAAAAGTAAAAGTATTTGGTTTCACAGAGATTTTTATTTTCGGGAACCAGAGTAATGCTTCTTTCACACTGGATGTGGTATGCCTGTGATCGGGTTAACATACAGCTGTCGGACGGACTACCATTCACACGGTTGTGGTTTTGTGTGGAATGTCTCCAAAAATTTGCTCCAGCCAGAGTAATAAATAGCAGTGGTTCACGTGATAACACCTTATGTTGCTGTTTTTGCCTTTAAATACCCAAATAGTGTTAACTTTAGCAATGGAGCTAAGTTGGGAGCTTTGATATTTTTCTTTTACCACTAAATATGTTTATTTTTTCTGCTTCATTAAAACAAAACATGGATAATTTCCAGAAAAAATATACAATGCGGAAAGTTATCTGAATGCTCTGATAGAACCTGATGTTTTCCTGTCCGTGTGACAGCCGTTAGGCGTAAGGGAAGGATACTAGAGATGCCCACCACACTTTTCCATTTTTAAACACAATTGTTACATGAAAATAAGTTTATATTTGTGATTGTAACATGACAAAAAAGAGCCCTGAATACTTTTGCAAATTACTGTAATAAAGGGCCCACTGAACAGTTACATCCAGAAATCGTAGCTGTGAAACAAATCACAATCCAACCTAAAATGTGACCCTGTTAAAATAATAACAGCAACCTTTCATAAGATAATAGGAAAAAAATCACTCACATCCACGATAAGAAAGTCAAGCCAGCACCAGTAGTTGGTGAAATATTTCTTGAAGCCGTATGCTATCCACTTGAGAAACATTTCCAGCACGAAGATGTAAGAGAAGATTTTGTCAGCATACTCCAACACCACTTTAATAACTTTCCTCCTCTCGATGTAGATGTCTTCAAACGCCTGCCGTAAAAGAGGAAAACCCATGATCAGATCACAGCATTTCAAGCTGTCGTACAAGATTTTGTTCGTAAGGAGCCCTGGTAGCCTTACCAGAGCCCCGCTGCTGAGCAGGATCATGAAGATGATGAAGGTCTCAAACCAGCTGTGTTCTACGATCTGGTAGCAGGTCTTCCTCAGTCTCCACCAGGCCTGGCCCAGCCCGCGGCTGGTGTTGATTTTGCAGCACTGACAGTGCCTAAAACACACTGTCACATCACATAAAGTCATGACATGAAGCAACAGAAAAAATCATATTAGACAAAAGTGGCGCCAATTATCTTGAGCTCTAAACAAATGTTTTGTGTTGGAGAATCCGGTGGATTTTTGCAGGGACTGCTGGGTGTGAAGGGCGGTGGGCATTAGACGATAGCAAGGTAGGCTGTTAATTGTACTACATGTGTTAAGTGACAAACGGGTTGAAATTGTATGGTGTGTGTCAACATTAGATAAACATTTTGGTCCGATTATTTATACAGAGGTTTGGGAAATGCAAATTAGGGGGGTTTCCAGGGAGAAATGACAAACCGGGAGATGTCCTGGAGATAGCCCTTAAAACGGGAGAAACCCTGGAAAAACGGGAGTGTTGACGAGTATGTCGGTCATTGAGACAACAGCTAAGATCCCTTTTGCAATGAGAGAACAAGATAAAACGGGTTGGGCGAATATATACCTGTATGATCTTCTGATGATGTGAAATGATGTGGAAGAGAGAGAACTTGAAACCGTTCTTTTTCCCTTGACACTTAGAGAAGATAGAAATCAGAAAAGCTTTTCATTTTACGGTCTCTATATTCCAACTATATGGTCGGCACAGTGGGAAAATGGTGGATTTGGTAAGTCAAGCAGCTGAGCCCCGGAGATTTTGTTATCCGTCTCAGGAGAGGGGAGACTGGAGAAGAGCAGAAACTAGAGTAGTTTAAGGTGATGCCTAAACTAGATAAACCCACATAAAACATTTTCAGGGCATCAAACACATTCGGAAACAACAACTTTCCTCCTGGATCGGTAAGCTAGAACACTTGCTAACTTTGCTAACATTAGCTTTCAGTTAAACTCCTCTATGATGCATTCTTCACTGGACGCGTGTCAGGTTGGTCACTGGACGTATCGCTAGTGACCAAGCCGCCCTATGGCTGAAATATTTTTTCTTTTGCTGCAACTACAATCTAGACACACTAAATATTGCTATGCTGTTCATGCTCCATATCCAACCTTTAATATTAGAACTAATTATAAATAAATCAGGGGGCCGCACAGTGGCGCAGTGGTTAGCACTGTTGCCTTGCAGCAAGAAGGTTTTGGTTCGTATCCCGGCCCAGGGTCTTTCTGCATGGAGTTTGCATGTTCTCCCCGTGCATACGTGGGTTCCCTCCAGGTACTCCGGCTTCCTCCCACAGTCCAAAAAACATGACTGTCAGGTTAATTGATCTCTCCAAATTGTCCTTAGGTGTGAGTGTGTGCATGGTTGTTTGTCCTGTATGTCTCTATGTGGCCCTGAGATGGACTGGCGACCTGTCCAGGGTGTACCCCGCCTCACGCCCGTTGACAGCTAGAGATAGGCACCAGCCCCCCCGCGACCCATTAAGGATTAAGCGGTTAAGAAAATGAATGGATGGATGGATAAATAAATCAAATTAATATATGTTAGATAATGGTTTATAAGTTTAAATGTTCATGTCTGGCTGATTATGGTTCTGCCTCTAGTCTTTGGATGACATGTTCTTATCTGTGGTTGGAAATAAATCCTGGTGCTGAGATATACTGGACTCTCATGCTTTTGGAGTCTATAATTGATAGGAAAAATAAAAATCACATCAGAAAGATAACTAGATTGTGTAAATGATGTTCAAATTTATGAGCTTGATTTACCCACCAGTTGTATACTATAGTATAACCTAATATAACACTATGTATGGATGGATGGATGTTTAGATAGAAGGCGGAGCCGTTTAAATTTCTTTACTTCTACTTTACAACTAACCTCGCTCTGCAAGATGGATTCTCGCGAGGAGTTTTCCAAACTCAGGAGAATCCATCTTGGACCGCTCCAATCAAAACTGTCCGATCTCCAACCAACATTTCGCCGGACCAATTGTTTGTCAGCATTGTTCTTTGGGGTTCATTTGTGACGACAGTATTAACTGCCCAGCTAAGAGAAACAAACATTGCTGAGCCGGTTGATGCTCGCGTAGAAGTGGCAATTAAATTGGTTTTACAGGAACTGGATACTATTTCTTTGTTAAAAAGTGAGTAAAGGGAAGCATTTTGTGAAAAGTGAAACAAACATGGCCGTGCCAGTTGACCCTCGCGTAGAAGTGGCTATTGAATTGGTTGTAGAGGAACTCGGTACTATTTCTTCGTAAAAAAACGAGCAAAAGGAAGCACTATGTAAAAAGTCAAACAAGTTAAATAAATTTGGCCGCGCCAGTTGACGCTCACGTATAGAAGCCAGTGCCAGCCGGGCGCTCCCTTGTGCGTCCTCAAATCGGCTCAAAATATTCTACAAGATGGCCCTCCCTCTTTCAGACGGTTTCTGTTGCAAAGATTCCAGATTGAAATGTGTAGGCTCGACACAGGGCGGGGCTACACATAATAGGAAAAGGCTATATAAAAACAAAAATCATTTTTTTAGTGTCATTACTGTCCTGTGTTAGCCTGCAGCACCTAATCTTAATTTTTTTTTAAAGTAATTTCTGTTTTCACTTTGCTTACTTTCATCTTATTATGTTATTCCTAAATAGGAAATATATGTTGCATTTAAAGTAGCTCAAAGCTTACTCACGCTCGGGGAAGCAATCCTCTGGCTCCATGCCATCATCGTCCAGCTCCGACAGGTCTTCTTCCTCCTCTCCTGGCCTCCTCATGTCCACTGTGCTGCCCTCTGAAAGGCTAACCTTCTCCTGAAGCAGAAGGTCAGTCAGATTTACAGCACAATTCACTATATCAACAAACAAAAAAAACAAAAAAACAACCACACGATGGACAGCTAAAACGGCAACGGGATGCTTTTTAGAGTCATTCAGGCTGTAATACAATTTTGATTAGATTTTCGTGTTTACTAAAGGCATTTCCGGTGATTTTTAGGAACGACATGCAGACTCAGTCCAATAAAAAGGGTATAAAGTTTAATCCAGCAATAATCACAGTACCTAGGGACCAGATTGCATGCAACAATTTTGTTGTTTATAAACAGAGGAGGAACGGAACTTATTATACTAGAATAAGCAACAGTGATCTCTCCAAAATTGAATTACTAGACTGTAAAATAGCTTTAGCTCAACTAACAAATTACCAATCACATTCCTGTCAATGTTGCGTGCATTTAATGCTCTCTGCATGCAGAATTCCTCCTTGATTTGAACTGTGAGCAGCTGCTGATGCTCTGTTAAGCTGATGGAGGGTTGAAGGAGGGTGCTGCGATGTGGAGCGTAGACAGCAGGCTGTTTAGCTCAGCCTGGCCTCGTCTGGCTCTTCTCAGCTTGGGGAGCTTAATCTGCTCTACAAAGCCTGGCTCCACATCTGGCCAACTCCTGTCCACCCGCCAGACAGACAGACAGGAAAAGGAAAAGACATAACCTCCACCTCAACACATGCCCAACGCTTCGGATTCACGTTACAGATTTCCAACATATTTTTAATCTAACTGGAAAGCGCTGGGGAACCTCATAGTATGGGATGTGCCGAACAAATAGGCCTCAACTTGTTGCTTTTTTTTAGAGAAATAACCAAATAGAAATTATTAGGAATCACTATTCTCTTAATGCCCACCAGTCCATACCACAAAGACAAACACCAGACATTTAGGCTTTTTTTGTTTTTTGGCTTTTGTTTTGGTCAGCAGACCCCTAAAGATGGCTGACTCACATTACAAGGAGCTGAATTCACATACCGTACACGTGGCAGAGAAGCAAAAACCTGCCTATGAATGCCTCTTTCAATGTCAATGAGATCTTGATGAATCGTTACGAAAACATTTGCCCCTTTAATCCTACTCAATTCAAATCTGTTTTGGCATTTGAACAGGTCATAAACAGGTGTAACACACAAAGTTAATTGTGCCTCTAATTGATCAGTAGCCATAGTTGTGCTCAAAGTACTTCCTGTGCCTTAAAAATATATTCATGCCACTTAAACCCTAACAAACTGTAAATTAAAGTACTGTATCATTTTGAAGTGGAAGGAAAGGTTTACTTTTACAAGTAAAACGCCTAAATTACATATTTTTATTCCTTTATATTCATCACCATTATTCCCTGGTTTGTATAACAAGCTGTTGCTGCAGTCACAGATCCTTTTGGGGTTTGTTGCGATCAACTGGCCATTGCTGGAGACTGAACTCTTCTTCTTTGTAAAATAGTTTCTTGAGAAAAAACAATTCCCAGGTCTTCTGAAAAGACTCTGAACTAAATTTAGGGCTGGACTTTTACTGGGCCACTGTAATACATTAACGGTCTCTGATCTAAACCAAGTAATTGTAGCTCTGCCTTCATGTTGAGGGTTGTTGTCTTCTGGAGGGCCTGACAGTGTTTTTGACTCATGATTTCCCTTAGCTCCGTCATTCGTCTCATCACCAAAACACCCGCACAGCATGATGACACCAGCATCGAGGTGGTGTGTTCAGGGGCATGTGCTAGTTTTTCTCCACACACAGGCCTTCAGCGAGATACAAGAATTGAAGCCCAATCAAATTACAGACAAGCAGACTTCTTAAGTGACATCTGAAGGCTATTGGTTCCAAAACATTTTATTCAGAGACACCAGAGTGGGGATTAGCACAACTGAGTGGCACACTTGTCTGATTTTTTTATTGTAAAAAAAAAAGAGAAGAAGTTACAGAAATATTCTTACATCATGGCTTTCTGCAAAGCACCTCAGTGTTACTAAATACTATGTGGCTGTTTAAGAAACACAAGTCTTTATGTATAAGTTCACTTATTGTGCTGTGGAACACAGCCTATTGAAAACTCTAGCTTTTTGTGATGTAAAATGGGCAAATGTAAATTATTTCTAAACTCTCTCCACATTACATTTTGACATTGTGATGTTAAACAAATAGACCTTAAAAAATACTAAAAAAACGTCTCCTGATCCTTGCTGGAACATCTTTTAACTTTCCAGCTTTCAGTCTTCTCTGGAGACTGTCCTGTCATTATCCCACATCTCTGTGTTTTTTCCCCCTCTATGCATCACAGAGGACTAATTTTCTTTGGTGTTTTAGAGTTTGGTTAAAAGCAAAGAAGATTCCCTTGCTCGATATTACCTCACCTTGGAGATTATCTTTCCCCCTGGGTTTGTTAGTTTGTCTGTCTGTTGGCAACATGACTAAAAAAACCTGTAGGTGATGACATTTTTAGGAAATCTCTGCAGCGCGACCAGGAACAAGTGATTAAATTTGAGAGTGATCTAAAAACTGCCATTACCGAAGAAAAAAAACAGATGTTTGTGAATAACTACTGAACTAATAATGGTATCAGTCTGAATCTGCTGCTAAACATATGGTTTCATGGTTAAGGAATCTAAAATTAAAATTCTATTACACCATGGGAGGAATGAGCTGATTTGCAAAGGTCTCAGCTCTCCGAGTGCTTTCCTAGTTCATTTATTGCATTGTTGGTTTCCAAGTTTAACACTGCTATAAGGTTATCAGAATCAACAATCTCACAAAACACATCACAGCATTTACTTTTGAACACAAACTAATTATTAAAGGCTTTACATTTTTTTTAAGTTTTCTAAGATCTCTTATCTTGAAAAATGACATATAATCTGAGCTTACTGGTTTGTTGTCTTCATCCTCTGATGACTCTGAGTTCTCCTCTTCAAGAAACTCCACATCTGACTCTCCAGGAGCGATGGGAACAACAATGGTCAGGTTTGGGTTAGTCATATAGCTATCCCCTTCAGGAATTATGCACTTTTCTTTGTAGCCGCCAATAATCCCCCCGTTGCTTTCTACGTGATTTCCAAGTATTTGCTCAGCCTGACTGGCCTCCTTGGCTTTCTGCTTTCGACTCCTCAAGCCATGGCTGAAGATGTCCAGGGTATTACCAAAGAGCCAGGACACGCCGGTGTGGATGCGAGCGATGGCAACCTGAATGTTGTTTAAGTCGCCGTCTTCTTCCGGAGCGGAGAGGTTGTCGGAGCTGAAGGAGCTGAGCAGCAGGGCGAGAAAGAGATTCAGCACCTGTGAATGGACAAACATGGTATATCACTAAAGGCTTAGACCCATTATTTTTAAAATACTCAGATTAATATTATTCATTATTAAAGCCATTTCCAAAAACATCAATGCTTTTCCAAAATTCATCACTTTACAACCACAAACTTAAATGTATCTTGTGGGATTTTATATGATACACAAAACTCATAACTGTAGAGTGGAAATAATTGGGTCTTTGAATGTAAAGCATGTGGTTTGCATTTGCATAAAACCCGATGCAGCAAATTGTCCTTGGAAAACAATTAATTGTTAAAGAGTCCAGGGAAGATTAATAATCCAAAAGCATCATAATGACTAAGGAAAACAGCAGTAACCTTTTGATCGAAATGCAAAAGGTTTGTGTTGTGAGGTTTCCCCGTGATGAGGTTTGGCAGCATCATACAGAGAGGAGGCTGTTCTTCAGCCCGAACAGGGAAACTAGAGGGAGATGACTGAAAGATGGATGGAGCTTAATGCTAGATAATCCTGAATGAAAAATGGTCAGAAGCTATTTAGCATTTCCGTTTACAGCTAGACAGTGACCATAAACATACAGGCAGAGCAAAAATCGAGCAGCTTAGATCAAAGCATCTTTATATGTTTGAATGGAACAGAAGTCCAGATCCAGAAGTTTGACAATATTTGAAAATCTATGTTAATCCATACTATGGGACTGAGCTTAAACTGTTTTGCGAACTGTCGGTTTTGTCACTGTGACATAACAAAATGCAATAAAGTTAAAAAGCAATGTTATTTTTTTTGCTGTAAAAGCACAACATTAAACAGGATAAGTATGTATAATACAGACGTGTCCCATACATTTGTCAGTGCTGGTAAATCCTGCCCCGTAGTTCAGGAGGTTATTCTACAATATATGATCACCACATATGGAGTCAGATGTTGCATCCCCCCTTAAGTCAAGGCTCAGAGCATACGACACAAAAGTAATCTGGCTTAGTGTATGTGAGCTGTGTGCACCAACACCCGCTTCCTGTGCACGTCACACTTGTGATATGCACAGTTGGTAAGGATCATCTTCAACCGCTGAGCGAATCAGTCATGGGAAACACAAGCAGATGATTTGTGATAAACGCCCTCTTCTCGCCCCCAAGCTTCCTGGATTATCCTTTAGATGGACTGTTCCCTCACGATTATCATGTACAGAAGGTTTCCATGCAATAAAATCCAATAAGAGCACTGTTTTGATTAGGTATTTGACCTGACATGACAGCGGACGGTCACTAACAAGATTTGCATAGACAACTGCCGTACAAAAGAAACTACGATACGTTACTGAGCCTCTAGCTGTTTATTAGCATTCATAACTGCTTTATAAGAAAATTGGTGTCTTATAAATACTGCAACTTGCTGATTGCACAAGAATCATCACTATATATATATATATATATATATGTATATATATATATATATATATATATAATAATATATATATATATAATATATATATATATATATATAATATATATATATATATATATATATATTTTGTGGTCCCCAACCCTTGTAAATATGGAAAGTTTCGTGTACCAAAGAGTTCCATGCACCCATCAAAAAGCTTTTAAGCATTGCCTAAAATTCAGGATTTATGGGTTATCTTTGTTTAAGAACAGGTTTTAAAAATCTTTGGCACAGATTATTGTTGACATGGTTCAGAAGTAAGTACTGAAGCACGGGAAAAGGTGGAGGACTGAGAGAAATTGAACAGAGAAAATTGCTCATGTCAGTATTTCTCAAACTTTTTACAGTGGGCACCACCTGAGAAAATGTCGAGCTCTCCAAGTACCATGATCATGACTAACCTAACCAGTTTTACTAACCTATACAGTAGAGAAGGCTTATGCTTTAAGTATGGGCAATTAATAAAGGAGGTTTATTTAGTCCTAAAAATGATTATTTATTGGAAATTGTTGCAAGCCACAATTTGTGTGAATTGTACATTTTTGAATTTATTTTATTTTCAAAAAATATTCAGAACTTTCCTCCAAGTACCACTAGGGAGATCTTACATACCACTGGTGGTACGCCTACCACAGTTTGCGAATCATGGGCTTAGGTAATCAGACTTACCACAAGGTTCCCTATGACCATGACCAACATGAACACCAGGATGCAGAGAGGCTGCCCGGCCACTTCCATACAGTCCCACATGGTCTCGATCCATTCGCCGCACAACACCCGGAACACAATCAGGAAGGAGTGGAAGAAGTCCTTCATGTGCCAGCGTGGCAGCTGACAGTCAAAGGAGATCTTACACACACAGTCTTGGTAGTTCTTGCCGAACAGCTGCATGCCCACCACGGCGAAGATGAAAACAATGATCGCCAGCACCAACGTCAGGTTTCCCAGGGCGCCCACAGAGTTCCCAATGATCTTGATGAGAGTGTTGAGAGTGGGCCAGGACTTTGCCAGCTTAAAGACTCTTAACTTATTAACAAAAAAGAAAGAAAATTATACATTTTTCATCCAAACACTGCAACGCTAAACAACGCAACACAGTCTTAGAGGTAAAGATTTCTTATACCAGTCTGAAAGAGCGCAAGACAGACAGTCCCTCTACAGTGGACAGGCCCAGCTCCATCAGACTGAGGCAGACAATGATGCCGTCGAAGATGTTCCAGCCCTGTTGGAAGTAGTAATAGGGGTCCAGGGCAATGAGCTTCAGCACCATCTCAGCGGTAAAGATCCCTGTGAAAACCTGGCAAAAACATAAAGGGAAAAATATGTTAGATATTTTATCAATATCTATTAAATAGGTCTTTCAAACACAGAGATGAATTAGGCTAGATTAGAATTCCTCTAATGATCATCTACCTCTAAAAATACAACCCCTTCACTATCACTCATTTTTCGGATTTTAGGTTTCGATGCCCAATGAATTGAGCTATTTTAAAACATTGCAGGACAAGAACAGGAAATAAGTAAAACATTAACAAAATTACTGACCTGAATAAAATAAAGACAACATTTCAATTTAGAACTTGAAATTGGGGGACAGGTAAATAGTAGAAAGCGTGCTAATGAAAAGTTCAGCATTTCTAACAAGAAAATGTGTTAAAAAGTTAGAATCAGACAATATCTTGCAAGCCAGAGATAATTCTCTTAGCGTCGTTATGTATTTTAAATCCAGATTAGACTCCAGGGCTGAGGATAACACCTATTCAGGGAGGGATCAGACCACAGCAAACTTTCACAGTCTAAGAACAACTATAATCCTTTAAATGTAAAAGTGGGTTGTGCAAATACTATTTTATGAACTTTTATGTCTTTAAGCTTGAATATGCCTAATACAGTTTCCACTAGTTGTATAAATGCACATTAAAGTTTATTTGGTTTTTGATCTATTAAATTTGGCAGCTATAGCAATTATTAAAGGGAGTCTATTGGAAGATTTTTTTTTTTTTTTCACCCCTTTCCCATCTTATCAGACCCTCTGATTATAAACCCGTCAAACAGGAAGAACAACTCCACTTACTGTAAATAAGCATTGGCTTATGTGTGCTCAGTACAGAAAATTACAGTTCAAAGTTTTAAAGCTTTGGTCTTAGCCCGTAGTTGATTATCCATTGCTTTCAGACTCTGGACATGCTATTCCCAATTTAGAGAAAGCCATTAGCCACTTTACTATCAGGCTTGGCGGCACGAATGACTCAATATTCTTGTCGCCACCAGGAGGATATGTCACCAAGATGTGTTTTTTGAAACAGGCTTAAGTGTTTCTGTAGCTTATCAAGTAAAGATACAGTGCAAGTAATTTGAAGGTCCTGAGTTCACTTCAGCTCATTCTCTGTTTTTATGGACTTGCTTTTCTGTCTAAATCCTGCAGATGAATAAACAAAATGTTTTTCCTTGGTCTAAATCTAGAAAAAGTATATAGCTCTAAACCAGGATTTAATATAGACTTTATATTGACTAAAGACGCTTGATTCAACTTGAAATTAGGTATATTGTTTAATCGGTACAGCGGGGAGAAGAAGTATTTGATACACTACTGATTTGTGAAGTTTTCCCAGTTACATGCATGTAGAGGTCTGTAATTTGTATCAAAGGTACTTTTCAACTGGTTTGCACACATGGCCCAATCCTCCATGTAGACCCCGTTTTTCATTTTGAAACTCCGGAAGGCGTTTTGGTGTGGACGTCTCAAAACGGAGGACTTTAGAAACGAAGACGCAGCAGAGCACACTTGGCTATATGATTGGTTGTCATCAGTCATGGCGTATCCTTCCCTGATTCGTCAGCCACCCATCACATGACCCTTCCCCGGAAGATAACATACAAAAACAGCCTGGAGTAAATTACAAAAAATTCTCTGGCCTTCGACATGTTTAGCAGGTACGTCAGCTTGGCTACTTTCATCAAATCTGAGGAATGGTTTTCTTCTTCTTCTTTTCTTTTTCATTTTTAACGGCAGCCTGCATCCATTTTTCCCTCTGATTTGGATAATTTAATACCAATGTCTATATTTCCTCTTTTAACTGAATTTTTTTCTAATTTATCTACTCGTTCATTTCTTGGTATTCCTGTATGTGCTGGAATCCACATGTAAGTTACTTTCTTTCCTATCCTGACCAATCTTGAGTTTATCAACATTACTGAGGAAAGGTCAATCTGTTTCCTGTTTATACCGGCGCGTGCATGCCCAGTGTTGGAGAATGGTCACATGATGCGCGTTTTCAGTCGTTTTAATGTGGATGGAGATCAATTCTAATACGCAGGGAAAACGCTAGTGCGGAAGGAGATAGTTTTCGTTTTAACTCACCGATTCTAAACGAAAACGCAGTAGTGTGGACGGGGCCTAAACTTCTCCGTTTTGGGTCTCTGTTTTTGCCGTTTTAGTGTGGATGGGAGGTGCAAACGTAGCAAAAGGTCCCCGTTTTTAAACGAAAACGCAGTAGTGTGGACTGGGCCTTAGATTCTGTCCCTAACAGTTGAAGAGTACCTTCGATACAATTTACAGACTTCCACATGCTTTTTAAGTGGGAAATCTTCTAAGTATTGTGTTGTGTGTTCTCCCCATTGTAACTCACAGGCCACAGTTTATCAGTGGCAGTGCAAACGGTATATCAGTCCAAGATGCTTCATGGATGCCATTAATGGTTCTTTTTAAGTGAATAAATGCCTTTTTGTCCATAAATGAAATTAAACTCAGTTCTTCATCTGCTCCAGAGATATTCTGTCAGTGCTGCATCATCTCTGCATTATGGTGACATGGTGAACATTAGTGCATAATCACTTTTATTACTTTTCTTTGTAGCTCGTCTAGCGAATGCCTTTTTTTTTTGGCAATCCAGAGGTCTAGAATTCAAGCCAGCCCATTTCCTCTTTTTCAAGTGATTGTCAATCTAGGGTTAAACATGTCCATATTTAGATTTCTGCCTAACATAGAAAAGAAGAATAAACCAAACCTCTGTGGATCATTTAGAACATGTTAAGATATTTATAACAAAAAAAGTTCATTGGGTATCTCCTGCAGGTTAGATATTTACTAACTACTCATAATCCTCTAATGAGGTTGCTTTCTACATGCTGCCAATGTTTAATTGCTTACAAAAAAAGTGAAAAGGTTAACAATACTTTCATTGCAAACAAAACACTTTAGCATTTCACTTACAGTATGGACACTTGGGTGTATAATGTACTTCCTGATATAATATTAATTCCTCTCAGGCACATATGTCAACAGCGTAACCGCATCAAAGTAGAAGTTAAAAAAACGTTGTTGTTGAGTGTTGAAGTACAATATCTGCGTGAAAACCATTTTCCTCTTCAGCCTGGTCATATCGGCTAATTTACCACCTGACAGCACTTGACAGATTTGAGTTGAATGCAGGAAATGTTCCAGGTCCTATCATTAAGGAGTCTCTTACCAGGTTGCCTACTGAGAGCATGGTGTTGAACTCATCAGTCATGGGGTAATGCTCCAGGGCCATGAACAAGGTGTTTAGCACAATGCATATGGTGATCCCCAGATCCAGGAAAGGATCCATCACCATGAACTTTACAAACTCCTTTATCTTTAGCCACCAGGGGCAGCAGTCCCATATTAAATACTTCTTGGCAAACATGTACCAGCATGGGGGACACTTTTGCCTTGATTCCTCCAACTCTGCAAACAGAAACCAAAGTGTGCATATTTAGTGAAATTTAAATATAAGTAGAAAATGTAGGCTTTGAAAAAGTAAAAAAAAAAAAAAAAACTTAAACATTGTTTTGTAATAAGTTAGAAAATAATTTGGACTATTTTTTTCATGACTATTTATTATAAGGAAGCAAGCGAAATAACTTTTAAACTGATAAAAAAACATGTAACAGTCTCTGCTGATTAGGACTTCCAAAATCCTTGCATGATTGCACAAAAAATCAAACTACGGCATTCCTAAAAGATTATTGATAAATTCATTGATTCTTTTACAGTATACAGCATGTATAAATTATAAATGAATAATAGCAATTCAAGACTTTACATGTTACAATGTTTGTCAAAAGTATGCAGACGGTTTGATCCTATTGACATTTTGTTGCGTAGGAAGCACACACTTCAGTGTATTTTTGCTGAGATTTCATGGATCTACATAAAGCCCTGCAAATGCAGGGAAGTTAAAACAAACTGATACATGCTTTTTTTTTTACTTTTTCTCAAGTAAAAAACGAGAAGGATGGTGTGCATTTTTAACCATCTCATATACTCTGTTGTGCCTAAATAGATACCAATGCAACCAAGTGCATCTAGAATTCGATTGTTAGCATACACCTGTATGTAGTTAAACCTCCAGCTATTTGATTAACGTGTCACAGATTTGTTAGAGCAGACAGGCAATAGATTAAACTTTTGAGTAGCTGAAACCAGGTTTAGGTTATAAAATAAAATTTCAATCTTTTCGTTTTGGGGGGGGGGGGTTAAAAACATTATCAGAATATAAAAAGAGTAAGGCACGAGTGCAAACCAAGACATTATGACTCAATTAACCTGACATGCCATTAAAGAAGAGCATAAATCAAAGAAGCAGCTAAGAGCCCTGTGGTTACTCTGAAAGAGGTGCAGAGAAACTGCTCTATACGGAAGAGTGACAAAGACAATGTGAAAAATCGAAAGTTTGAATGGTTACACATGATGGTTACAAATGTCATGCGCTGGGGCAAACTACCACTTCACCATGAGCCGGAAACACACTAGACACACATTGAAACACGGTGGTGGCAGCATCAGGCTGTGGGAATGCAGACACAGGACAGTTTTGATGTGGAAGCTGGTAAGGAGACCTGTAATTGCAGTAAAACGTGGTTCCTTAAAGTACTGACTCAGAACCTGAACACTCGTGTATCCTACAGTCTTCATCTAGCTTTGAAACCCATATTTTTATCAACTTCTAAGTATACCACTTGTTAGTCTTTTATGCAAAATTTCAAGAGATTTCTTAGGAGTTTGTCATTGTATAATAAA
This sequence comes from Apricaphanius iberus, assembly GCA_028564705.1. Classification (NCBI taxonomy): domain Eukaryota; kingdom Metazoa; phylum Chordata; class Actinopteri; order Cyprinodontiformes; family Aphaniidae; genus Apricaphanius; species Apricaphanius iberus. Next base: position 5,516,665 of record JAPXFQ010001905.1, read on the forward strand.
TAAAAAACTTTCAATGGTAACATTTGCACATAGGAAACTTTGGATTAGTTGCTAAACTGGAACTTTGTAATTGCTTACATTGTGTCACAACTGATAAGTTTCGTAATCATTATTAGATTGTGAACCTCTTAACAGGCGGAAAGAAAACAGGCAAATAATGAAATGGACCAACCCTCCATGGCGTCGCTAAAGAAGCTGAAGGAGCTGTAAGTTCTTTTCCTGCGCACAGAGCACCGCTCTGTGACTGTAGGTGAAGGCTGCAGGAGAGGTCTGGGAGCTGTGTCCACTCCACTGCCCGGCTTCTGCTAGACAGGTACATGTACATATGTGATACTTTGTCGTCAAATATGTTTGTTTGGTAGATATTTAACAGAAAAGAGCTTGTTTTCTTCCATTTAAGGGAAAAAAAGAAAGACATCTATGCATTTGATCTTTTCAAGCCTCAAGACTTACAGTTTCTTCCTTGAACTTCTCCATGCAGTGAGCTGGCATGGATGTAGGGTTTAGCAGACCCATGGTGTTGATGCCATTCTGGTCCAGGAAGATGTTCAGTCGGCCGTTGACGTTGAGGCTGGGAGTTAACATCTGGGAGCAGTGGCTTCTAATACTGCCCGTCCTCTTCTTCCAGGGCGTTGCAGTTGAACTAGTGCGACTTCTAAATACGTCCCCGTGGACACTGTACTCATCGTCTGCAAAGTCAGCCTCTGAGTTCTTGCGAGCACGGAAAGAACTGAAGATGCTGTTCTGGCTTCCTCTCCTGGTGCTGAGGGGGTGAGAGGAGAGCGTGGCCAGCAGAGGGTGGAAAGGCAGAGGGGACAGAGGAGGCTACAGAGAGAGACACAAAGGAGGCATAAGCTCCCGTAGGGTAAAACACCAAAAGCTACGTGAAATTTCGTTCGTTGGGAACTGTATTATACCACAAGTTCGTCCACAGGCTCCAGCTTCTCCTCAGTGGCCTCAGCTGCTGTCTCCTCTGAAAGAGTCCTGTGAGATCGTCTTCTTCTATTGCTGGTTCGCCGTATGCTTCCTGCTTTTACACAGAATGGTGACAGCTCTGGGGACACAACGGAGTCCGTCTCCTGTGCTTGTCTTTTGGCTGCCAACTTCAAGCCGAAATAAATTGTTACAGGGAGTTAGGAGTATTTATTGTCTAAAGCCGAAAACACACACTCTGACACACACAAAAATCCTTCACCTATTCAACTGAGTTGTATTTGAATATTGTTTTATAATTACATAACATTTTTCTGGTACTAAGATAATTCGTAGTCCTGACTGTAAACACTATGGGAACCACTGTGATCTGCATGGGACTTTAAGATCAGGAGTATAAACGTTAAAATTACGTTATAATTGTATGATTTTAAAAATAATTGGTTGTGATTTAAAGTGGGCCGGTGTAAGGCATGAAATTCCAGGGCTGCAAATGAGTCCCACTCTGGCCCTGACAGAGCTTGTTCTTGTCAAAGGGGCAAACAACAAAACAGTCACGCTCGTGAGCTCCTAATCTCTGTTAATCCCACTGACCAAGTGCAACTTTTTTCAAAAGCGGAGAAGAAAAAAGGCCTATCGTCATGCCCAAAGATTGTAAAACACCAGTGTTGTATTCTTGTTGTTGGTTTCTATTTTCAGCGCGCCTTGACATAACAAGTCGGAGCACTCTGTCAGTGATATTTAAAAGTTGAAATAAAAAGGGTGGCACAGAGAGGACAAAATTTAATGAGAGACAAGCTCAAACAGTTGCTGCTACATGTGCAAAATGGGCCAATTTCTTACAAAAATAAGTTTTTGGTGCGGGACGAAACAATAAGGACGATGAAATAGGTAAGACAAGTTGAATAATTTAATTTAATACATTATCAAGTGAAATTTTGGCAACTAGCATAACATATTTTAATAATACTAGAATGTGAAGCCACAAAGCTAAGAAGCTTGGTCTTTATAGCTCCTCAGAGTTAGAAGGAAAATCCAGCATCAAATCCAGAGTGGGCAGGATTATCGTATATTGAGTGAATATTATCAGTATAAATATAATGGTGTAGACTTGCTCCATATGACAAGGGCCCTGCAATGCTAGCCGATTCAGCACTACAATAATAAAACTGACGTGACTTAAATCAGAGGTTTTTTAAAATTGGAAATTATGGAAATATGACCAATTTTAGAAGTGATTTACTTTCAGAGCCAGGAGTCAGTTGTGATTAGGGGATTTCTCTTGTCAATTTCGAACAAACAGGTGTGTGAACAAGCAGGTATTATTTCCAATAAAACCACTTTCTATACCCAAATGACAGAATGACCTGTTATATCAGTTTTTATTATTTTTTTGGACAATGAGGGCCGGTTAAATGCCTTTCTCCAGCGTTTAACTGGTGAGAGGCAACCCTGGACAGGTTGCCAGTCCATTGCAGGGCAACACAGAGACAGACAGGAAAAACAAGCATGCTCTCACACACTGAGACCATTTTTAAAGACCAAACAGTCATGCTTTGGGACTGTGGGAGGAACCCACGCATGCACAGGGAGGACATGCGAACTCCATGCAGAAAGACACTGGGACAGGATTTGAACCCATTTTTATAGAATTCATTTGCAAACTATGGTGCAAAATAATTTCAAACTGAACAAGCAAGATTTCTGGCTCTCACATACCTGGAACTTCTTCTGTAACAGGCTCCTCTGTCCTCGTTACTTGTATTATTTTGCACCTGTTTGAACTCGTTATCAGTATAAAAGACACCTGTCCACAACCTCAAAAAGAACATGTCCAATACATGTCCAAACCTGTGTGAAGTTAGCTAGAGAGCATTTGGATGATCCAGAAGGGGATTGGGAGCATGTCATATTGTCAGATAAAACCAAAATAAAACTTTTTGGTAAAAACTCGTCTTGTTTGGAGGACAAATAATGCTGATTTGCATCCAAAGAAAACCACACCTACTGTGAAGCATGGGGGAGGAAACATCATGCTTTGGGGCTGCTTTTCTGCTAAGGGACCAGGGCCACTGATCAGTGTAAAAGAAAAGATGAATGGGGCCATGTATTGGGACATTTTTAATAAAAACCTCCTTCCATCAGCAAGGGCAATGAAGATGAAAGATGATTGGATCTTTCAGCATGACAATGATCCCACAGCCCGGGCAACGAAGGAGTGGCTTCATAAGAATTATTTCAAGGTTCTGGAGTGGCCTTGCCAGTCTCCAGATCCCAACCTCATACAAAATCTTTGGAGGAAGTTTAAAGTTTGTGTTGCCCTGCTGCAGCCCCAAAACGTCTCTGATCTAGATGAGATCTGCATGGAGGAATGGGCCAAAATACCAGCAACAGTGAGAGAAAACCTTTCAGAGCCAAACAGAACACATTTAACCTCAGTCATTGCCAACAAAGGCTATTGTAAAAAGTAGTGAGATGAACGTTTGTTATTAGCAAAATACTTATTTTCCTCCATAAATTGCCAAAAAATCATTAAAAAATCAGACCATGTGATTTCCTGGTGTGTTTTTTTTTCTTTTTGTTCCTCATTTTGTCTCTCATAGTTGAGGTATACCTATGAAGAAAATTACAGACCTCTCCTCTTTTTAAGTGGGAGAACTTGCACAACTTTTGGCTGACTAAATACTTTTTTGCCCCAGTGTAGATTCTGATATTTTCATTGATGCTATAAAAAATAATGTAGATATGAGCGCATGCTGAAATATGTCCAGATGGTGAAGCGATTATCCCTAATTTCCAATGATCTGGAAATTTTTTCTAGAAAAAACATTCTGAATTTCGAGGCTTTACAGAACAGTGTGCTGTTTTAACTTTAACATGTAAGTTCATAATTTCATTATTTAATAAAAATTAGGCTGTGATATACAGTGGGCCAGTCTGAGGGATGAAATCCAGGGCTGAAAATTTGTCCCAGTCCAGCCCTGCCTAGATGCATCAGAAAATGGTAATAAAATTAGGGATGCACTGAAACTAATACTGGTTTCGGGGCATCATCAATTCACCATCATTTGTTGTTGAAAATAAAATGAAACCTGTCTTTCAATCCATTGTATTTTTTGTGTGGTAGAGGCATTGGTATTGGTACTCGGTATCGGCAATTACTCAGATCCAAGTATTGGTATTTTAATAGCTTAAAGTGGTATCGTTGCATCCCTAAATAAAATTTCCAACTCTATTCATATGTGCCTGAGAAAAACATGTAATGTGAATATTGAACTGAATCTCTGACTATAAAGCAAAAAGGACTGACTTTAGTTTTGTTGTATCCTTTTGTTTTGTGTCAGACTTGGAGCGGGTGGTCCATGATGTGGTTATTTTTCTACTTACTGTTCTCATCAGCTCAAACTGAGAAACCCTCCGTCTCCTAAAGTAAAATCGTTCATTTAAAGCCAACGAAATACAGAAAGAATCCGGTAACACCTACTCTTTGCTCTCGTCTGAGATGCTCCAAGGCCAGCTGAAACTCCCTCTCTTTCTGCCAGGCCTCAGCGATGGTTGCCTGATTCTGCTCCTCGTAGGCCATCGCCACCACGGCCAGGATCAGGTTCACCAAGTAGAAGGAGCCAAGGAAGATCACCAGCACAAAGAAAACCATGTAGGTTTTTCCTGCCGAGCGCAGAGTCTAAGGAACATTCAGATGGTATAAACTATAGTTATATGGTCATGAACTGGAGAAAACAGATAATCCCTTCTTTTACCCACAATAAATACCAAACATATAATACTGAGACTGAAAAGCACTAAATCTTGCAAAAGTATTCAAACCCATTCAACATTTCCCCCTTTTTAAAATCAGATTGTGGCAATTGCATTAGGTCTCTTTTTGGGGAATAATCTTATGTTGCAATTAAAACTAGGGGTGCACCGATCCAACTCACAACTAAGACAAAAAAACAAATGTAAAATATAAAATTACCACAAAAAGAAAATTTAAAGTGACATTTTTTTGTGTGTATTAATAGCAGATTTTTCGCATTTTGAGTATCTTATATTGGTATCAGTTTAGTTTAACCAATACCGATAAAAGCTAATTAGACAGTATTGGAGCTGATACCCCATACTGGTATCGGTGCATCCCTAATTAAAACTATTATTCTTTCAGATTAAGTATGTGTCAATTTTGCTCAGTTCTATTGAAAAGACACTCAAGCTCAGTCAGATTGGACAGAATGTGTATGAACAGCATATTTTCAAATATTTCCAGATTCTCAGTTTGATTTAGGTCTAGCCATTCTAACACACCAATGTCATTCTATCCAATCCATTCCACTGTAGCTATTGAGGTTTATTCAGAGGTTTTTTCCTTCTGTAGACTGAACCTTTGCCCCAGTCTTTGGTCTTTTACAGTCTCTAATAAGTTTTCTTTCAGAAGTATTATTATTTGACCCATTACTCTGTCCCTGCAAAAGCAAAATAACACCATTCCATGATGCTGCACCCACCATGTTCATTGGTGTGTTCTGAGTGATCTGAGCTGTCTCCCACCACACATGCTATACTGGAAAAAGGTCAAAAAAAGCCAAATAATATTTTCTAATGTGACCAGAAACCACATATACTGTTCAAAACATTCACTTATAGTTGTCTTATTTCAAAAACAACTACACCGCAACCTTTTGTCTTGTGTGCAGTGATCCAAGCACACTATATCGGACTTTTAACTGGTTTCTTGAATGTCCTGTTGAGTAGATTAGCCATTACAACCTTTCATCTCACACTGATCCTGAATCTTAAGTGTGTAAATGTCTATATAAGACCAAAGTTTTATGGACTAATAATGGATTCATGTCTGAATGTCTCAGGGTTTCACATTAACTGGTATGCAGACGATATTATTACGATTGCTTAGAATTGCAAAATATCTTCAGACTTTAAAAGGTGTAAACGTTGTAAACTAAAACACAAGCCTGCCTTTTTGTGTAACAGAATGATTACATATTCAAAACCTTGAGCAAAACAGCTCATGTTTTAGATAGTTCATCTACGATGTTTATTTCCTTACATTCCAGTTCTCGCTAAGTTTAAAGAATACGTTGGAAACAATCAACAACAATGTCTTCCAATTTTCTGTCCAACTAAAAGTGGTTACACATTTCCCAAAGTCTGCAAAGGTCTGATCAGGTTTGTGATGTCTCCTTCCCAAAAGCTGCCTGCTCCCAGTAAGCAGCTGGCTGCTGAGTCAGGCAGAATCCAGAGAGAACTCACAGAATAAACAAAAAGCTCATGAACTGAAGTCCAAATTTGTTCCATGGCTGAACCAATAGTCAAGAGTCCAAACCCACACAGTCAGAAAAAGGTGTGCCGCTGTTATGAAAATGTTTAAATGCTCTTTATTCTTACCTTCTCCGTAACTTTCCATCATTTTAACACTGGATATTGGAGCTCAAAATTAGGCAACAAGCTCTCTCTTTGCATTTTAGAAAAGGGACAATAAACTTTTGATATGATTGCCTAATGGCTTATTTTTAATCAAAGTTATGAAAGGGAAATCTTTTGCATGAAAAGCCATTGTACCTGGTGAAAGAGCTCCTCCCAATAGTCTTGGGTCATGAGTCGGAAAAGTGCGAGAAAAGCCCAGCCAAAGGTATCAAAACTGGTGTAGTCGTAGTTAGGATTTCTTCCCACTTTGAGGCAATCAAATCCCTCTGGGCACTTCCTGTAATGGATGTAAAATTGATAAGCAGAAGACAGATGATTACATGACGGGACAGATAAATTAGGAGCACTCAAGACAGATGCAGCTCTGGTGGCACTCAGGCTACTTCAGAGGAAAAAACATCCCCTTATCTCCATGGTCCCCTTCAGCTTTTGAGTGCTCAAAAAGGGGAAGCGGAGATGATACAATAAGTGCATGTTGTGCCTTTAACATTTGTTTTCTGCCGAATACAGCACTTGAAACCTGTTTCAGGTTGAAGCTCTAAAAGGCACCAGAGTTAAAGGGATTCCACTCAGCCAGATGGATATCAAAAAGCAGTCCCAAAAATGTTTGGCTCAATGCCTCCATCTCTGATCTTCATTGTTCATAGCAGTGCCTCCATGTCAATGTGAGTGGAATAATTTCATAATGTCCAGCAAAAATCTGGGCGACAGAGCACGGCTGTGAAAACAGCTGTAGATCTCACCAGGCTGCTAAGCAGGAATTCTAACTAACTTCAAAGGCGATGAAGTCTGTGTGAGGCTGGTAACGTCTTCCTTTGTGCAACCGGGTTTCCTTTTATTGCAATATAACTGCACCTACAGATGTGAACATAGCTGTGACTGGTAACACAAATCTCGTATTGTTATTTAACCTCTTTGTTCATGGCATCCTTTAAGAATGATATCCACTAATTTTTAAATTCTGTGGACCGACTAAAGCTTTTTAAAAATACATCTTTTGGGTTACTGTGATTTTTTTTTTTCTTAATCAGTAATTTCATCTGCATGGCTACATTTTGTGAGATCGGTTTTTGAAAATCCGCACCTGTTTTGGTGAGCGTGTTTAAAAATGGAATAAAAGCTGTGAACTCATTTCGCTACTGATCACACAAATTTGGGTTTTCCTCACAACTTAAACATTTTTCATATTTCATTGGCACATTGATACGGAAAGAGAGACAATATTAAATGATTAAATGATGATATTTGATTCTCGTGGTTTAATTTTGTATTCTTATTTATTTATTTTTTTAACCGATTGTGTTTTATCTGTTTTTAATCTATATTAATTGCATAAATTTGTTCCTTACATCATCTTTTCTTATTGATTGATTGTGTCTATCTGTTAAACCTATATGTTTTTGTTTTTGTAATCATGCTATTGTAATCATGTATTTGTAAGGCAGCTTGAATTGCCTTGTGTTGAAAGTATGCTATACAAATAAAATTGCCTTGCCATTTGTAAAGTCTAATTTTAGTCAGACCAAGGTAATAATTCGACTTCCTCTTGCTGCATGTAAATGTACTGTGTGTCTTTGAGAGGGATGAAAAAACAGTAGAATGTTTGCAGTAAAGAAAAAGTCCAGGTTTGTAAAGAAAAAGGACAATATGTTTTCTGTAAGATTTGTATGCAAATGATGTACTGAAATGGCGCTGAAATACGTTTTACCTGAATTATCAACAAGTTATATCAAAACAACAACTACATGAGCTAGCATTAGCCTAGCATCTTCAGCAACATCTATAAAGGGGACCAAATTGGCATGGAGAGGCAAAGTGAATAATCAAGTGAGGAAAAGAACTGAGACACAAGGAAACAATAAAAAGAGGGAAAAGAATAGCTCTAGTCCCAAAAAAAACCCCACAATCCAACAAGTACAAAGAACAACGCAACTTAATAAAATAAACTATCTGTAATCGAAATGTTTTATTGACTGTTAAGTCGTTATTTGGGACAAAAGTCAGGGTTACTAGATTGCAGACTATAGATCTAAGAACAGCTTTTGTTTAGGGGACAGCAGATTGACTCTGAAGTGGATGTTCAGCTATCTGGTTGGTGTGACCACGGTAACCTTGCAGTATAAAAAAGTAGTTTAGGATCAGAAGCAATCTTGATTGCATCCTTCATTTAAATATTTCCATGTCAGTTTGTCTGTGGTGGAAAAATCAAGCAATTGCAAGTAACATGCAGTGGGGCAGGGGCCCAAATTTGAAAGTCACTCTGGGGCAGTGTTGGGCGTCTTACATTAAAAAAGTAATTAGTTATAGATAAAAAATTACTTTATCCAAAAAGTAATTGAGTTATCAATTCCGTTACAACACTTTAAAAGTAATTAGTTACTCAGCAAAGAAACTGTGATGTTATTTCTATGACACAGGTACATTCTATAATATCTATAAGGTCAAATATTTTTATAACTGACGAGAATGATAAATACTCCATACAAACAGTGTTTTTGAACATTTGGGGCCTGATTTATCAAGATTCCTGATAATGACCGCAAAATTGCGTGCAGCGCTAAAAAAGTGTGCGAGTGGGTTGTCCTTAATTTGCGGATGATTTACTAAGATTGTGTGAGCAATTCATATCAGGCGCAAGTAGCAATTTTCAAATGAGGAGTGTTTGGTCACTAATGCGAGCTGCACCGTGGCTAGAGAGAGGAGGAATATGAGCATGGATCTATGATGCGTCTTTGGTACAAAAATACGAGGAGGGGTAGAATGTTGTGAATTCTATTTTTCGTTTGACAATGATAAATGTAATTCAGGCGGTGTTCATGCGCTGCTCTCTGCTGCATGCACGCATCGTATTGCAGGGTTAGACGGATTAAAACTACAGCAGAACAAGGTCACTAAAATGTCCTTATTCTACTAATGTTGTTGAAATGCATTGCACTTTGTCATGACTTCTATTGACCGTGAAGTTGCAGTAGAACATTTTTTTTATCTTGAAAATATGTAATCTGAAATGTCTTAATTTTGTTTTTAAAATGTCATATATAATGCCAATTATCATTGTGGTATTGTATATGATCAATACTCCAGGAAGGTTAACCACTACAACTCACTGTGTGCTCAGCGCGTCTTCACCAGGTGGAGACATGATGACAGCGCAGTGAGTTATGATGCAGCTTTGGGGGGAAACCGGGCAAATATTGACATAACTGTCAGGTTTTTGGCCATTAGAGTGTTACATACTCTTAGGTTATATTGTTTGTGAATGACTATTTTTGTTAGTCAGTAATAAACTTATGTTGAATGTGGTAGCGCAAAATTAAGACAAAATAACTGGCACAAACATTACCATGCTTAGTAAATCACACTGCGCATGGAACGCCTACTTCTTGAACCATCTCGGGCCCTGAGAACTTCAGGGAGGGGTCTCCTGGTGATTCCCAGAGTCAACAATAAATAGGTGAGGCTGCATTTCAGATTGAGGCAGCTAAAATCTGAAACAGTCTCCATGAGGATATGAGACAAGCCTCAACTCTAACAATGTTTAAATCCAGGCTGAAAGCAGTTCTTTTTACCCGTGCTTATGACAATTGTAAGTATTTTATCTGCACTCTTGCTTTTTATTGTAATTAATGATTTTGACCTTTTTTCTAAGTTGGTGTTTTTATGTTTATTTGTGTTCTTAATTTATGTTACTGTGAAGCACTTTGAATTGCCTTGTGTATGAATTGTGCTCTATAAATAAACTTGCTTGCTTGCTTCTTTGCCTATTCTCCTCCCAATATTTTGCATCGTCTTACAGAAACGTCTTACAGAAACGTCAGATTGCATATTCATCAAGGGCAAGAGCGTTAAATGGATTGCATGTGTCTTGCTGCGAGTTTAACGGACGCAATGCTCTCTGCGTCTTGTAAGTAAATCAGGTACGGCCTGTTTTTGCGACGCTGTGCTGCTTGCAAAATGTTGATAAATCAGGCCCATGCTATTTTAATTTGACTAAATAAGATTGAAGCTGTATGTGTAATTTTCTTTTTTTTACAAAAAGTAAATATTGGAAGTACACAATCACACTTTTTTTGAAGTGCCAAACTAAGACAGATGGCTGTAGGTGAAAAGAAACAAAGGAAAATCTGTCCATTAAGTTGTGCAAATCTATATATCTGTAATATTGGACAGTAAACAGGGTGCTATCCAGCTGGTTGCAGTAAGACATTTTAGATTGATTTTGTATCACTTGGTCACATGACCTGGAAGCTATTGAAGAAAAACCTGAAATATTACAGTAAAATTATTCATATAAAATATTATATGAATTCAACTGTCAAATAACTTGTGTCTGTTTTTTTAGATGTAGTAAGACATTTCAAGATTGAGTTGGTGTCACCTGCAGTCCCAAGAACTGGAAGCCATATTGAAGAAAAATATCACATATTTTACAGTAACAATTAGAAATATCAATGTGTCATGTTCCTCGGGTGTCGAGAAAAAATGTATTAATATTTTGGTGTTACTTTGTTACTTTATTCAAATTCACTTCAGCTCTTCAGCTCTGGTTCAGCTGTTGGCTAAAGCTAACCAGCTAGTCATCAGAGTGTAGACGGAGCTCAGAACACTGAGCCCAAGTCACTGAGAGCTGAAGCTGGTAGTGTTTTTAAAGCGTTTTTCGCTTCTGAGGACTGGGAGCAGAACCTAGGGGGTATTTTAAAAGCCATAGGTGTTGTTAGCAGCAGGACCTGGGCAAATTTCCTGCGTCTCTCTCTGTCATGGATTTGCAGCGCAGCGAGCCGGAGGAGGGGAGTCCTGCTTAAGACAGCTAATCGTAGTTTTATTATTGCTACGTTTAGTTTTTTAGGGCGTCGAGGATCGGTTCAAAACCTTTACCTGAGCCATTAACATTTATCCAGAACGACTTCCTCCACTGCTCCCTTGCTGTGACATCTGCCTGTGGCGAAGTTACGGCAATCGTTTGCTTAGGGACAATCAAAAAATTCTGTAATTTCATCTTTTTTGTGGTTTGAAAGGGGGTGGCTGACAGAGCTGCGTGGGTCAGCGTTAATGATTCGTTTGGAGTAAAATTCGTATGGTTGTTGTAATAAGCTGCCTGATAGGCTATAATTAAAAAATGACAGGAAACTTTTTTTTCTTTCAAACTTTTTTATCGACCCCTTTTTTTTGTATCGCACCACACGTCTATCGATTGATATATACTGCCATCGATCCATCCCTAATTGCCACTGCTGATCCCTTCATGTTACAGACTGGACAGGGTAAAGGCACATTACTGTACTGGTCATGTGACTCAACCCCATCTTAAAGGGACATGAGCACCGTTAAACTGAAACACATCTCTTCATTTTTTTTTAAATTCAAATTTACTGACAAGGGAAAATGACATCGGTAACGGTTATAAATTTTGGTATCGTACATTTTTCAGTACACTTCCAAGCCCTATCTTAGACTGTTGGAGCACAGACTGACCACTCTTCTTCACTCTGCTACTTTTCTTTTCTGCTACTCTCCAATTGCATTATTTGCTTCTAATTTAACTGTGAACTTTGTTTTCTATCATTTCTTTTCAACACCTTGTTGGATGGGGGGAATCGACTGAAATGACACTCCCAGCAACCGAACGTCCTCTGTATCCTGTTATCAGCTTTTCATTTCTTTAACACAGAAATTACTTCTACATCAGTTCTGTTGTTTATCTGTGTCTCTCTTCTGTCTTCTCAGACCCCCATAAGGCCGTTGCAGATGGCTGGCGTACCGAGCCAGGTTCTGATGGAGATTTCATCCTGTTGCAGGAGAGTTTATCCTCTCCATTCCTGTCAGTCCATCACAGACAGGACAAGCAACCCTGCACGCACACACTCACACCTAAGGACAATTTAGAGAGACCAATTAACCTAGCAGTCATGTTTTTGGACAGTGGGAGGAAGCCGGAGTATCTGGAGGAAACCCACGCATGCACAGGGAGAACATGCAAACTCTAAGCAGAAAGACTCTTCTTGCTGCAAGGCAACAGTGCTACCCACGTGCAGCATATATGTACAATTGAATTCAAATGGATTTTCTTGTAATGTGCCTTGAGATCACATGTGTTGTGAATTAGCACTATTAAAATAAACTGAATTTAATTAAATATATCCCATGTCTTCTGCATTTCTAAGACAACCTTAAACGTTACGGTAGATCTGTATCACAAATAAAGATTTAGAATGTATTGCTATTTCGCATATTAATAAAAAAGCAGATATCAAACGTTGCTAGAAAGAATATTCAAAATCAAGTGTTACAGCTCCTTCAGCTCCAGAAATTTTCAGCAATTACATTATGAGCTGATCAAACATATAAAACAGCAATAAAATATCCATTAGTTACAGGATGTAAAATACCAACATGTGAAAAGGTTTGTGGTGTATGAATACGGTTTCTAGGCAGAATAAGTCACCTTATGTAAACATAAAATAAGAATATAAGTCTATTAGCTTTGATGCGGCTGTGGTACATTTCCATGACTTTTTTATTTCAGGAGATCACCTAAATGTTTTACAATTTAATGTATGTGTAACAGAAGAGAATTTGCCAATCTCCTGGGGAGGGCTAAAGTAGTGAGTTTCTATGCAAACATAGACCAAAAAAAAAAAAAAACATCTGTATACAATCAGTAATATTCCTAAATGCTCAGTGGGTGTTAAGAGGCAAGAGGATAATCAAAGGCTCCAACACTATAGTAGGAGTCTAGGAGAGATGAAAAATGTTCACAACTATAATGGCAAAGAATATTCAACAAACTTAGTGACATGAGCTGAAAGTAGAATCTGAATTAGCCCAAGTCTCTTGCTGACTGCTGACTAGTGCCTGCTGCTGCGCATGTGTGTGTGACAGTGTGTGTCATCATAACGTATCCAAAGCTTTAATTTGGAAATCTACTCAGGGATTACTTGTTGGAATACACTCAAAAGATTAAGCATCCTCTATGTTTTACGTCCTCCATCCTGACCTGCTTAGTATCTTGCCTGTCTCCACAGCTTGCTGCAGAAAGTTCCATCAGAAATGCCAGATAAGTTAAAAGCCTGCCACAGTAATTTTGCAAACAAACACATAAGCTACCTTATATAGCGCTGCTGACCTATAATCCGTCATCCATGTTTTAATTCTGTGTCATGTCATTTGGTAGCCATGTGATACAGCAAGAAAAAAAAATGCAATGTGCATCATGTCACTGGTGCAATGCTAAAATCAGTGAGGTAACAAAATTAATTCACAAGAAGCTATAAAATCAATCAGAAGAATCGTCCAAAACATTTTTCAGATGCAGCTATTTAGCTTGTATTGCTAGTCTGAGCTCACTAACCCACCATTTAAAGGGCTTAATGACATCACTTCAACCCAAAGGTCCTCCAATGTATCCTCTTTTCACTCTGACTTCAACAGAAATTACTGGATCAGATTTTCCTTCTTGAGGAGATTAAGTTCCTGTGTTTTTTGTGAGGCGGCTGTCTGAGTGAGATTAAAAACTGCAGGGTGGCTGCTCTCTGATGCATGATAATTGCACGACTAACTACCTCTGTGGCGTCTGTCCTGGATCACCGTGCTTTGATAAAACCTTATTGGAATCTGGTATGGCTATATTACTGTACAAGCACAACAGACAGAAGGAGGAAAAAAGAGAAAAGTTTCAATATTTTTAATGTCCATATTTCCATTAAAATACTGTCAATGATTCTCAAACTTTTTACAGTAATGTACCCCTATGAAATATTTTTTTAGCAAAGAACCCCCTTACCAGCGCAAACGTTTTTTTTAAAGACATAAAAAAAGAGCACTGTGCCATCAGTAACTGCTTTATTAAAATTTTGAAACTGATAAACATGAACACAATTCTAACATTTGAAAAAAACAAAACTTTTTCCAACATTTTAAATGTTAAAAATCCATAACTACATGTACTGGAAATATTTATCATCACTGAAATTCAATGATTCCAAATTTTATAATGAAAACAGTGACCATATAACCATCTAAAACCGTAAGATTAATCAACTCCAACTCCAGATTAATAAACTCCATAAATGCGCAGAACACAGCTTATTTGTAGTTGTCTCTCTTGAACAATTTAGAAATAAAATGATGTAACTAAAAATAATTATTTAACTTAATTATAAATAAAGAATTTTCCACAGAAAAAAAATCAACGTAAAGTGTCCTCTTTTGGGATCATAGTAAGTGACTGTACAACCAAAACTGCTCCCAACAAATATAAATATTTAACACCTGCACTGTATCTTACATTTGCACTAAACAACCACACCGATATAATTTGCACATTATTTTCAACCTGATGTACATATTCTGTCTATTATTGTATTTTTTTTTGTATATATTTTTCTGTTCTGTTACATATGTTGTATATTTATTGTTTCTTTGGCTGCTGTTTACAACCGAATTTCCTCTGGTGGGACTATTAAAGGATTATTCTATTCTATTCTATTCTATTCTATTCTAAAGATCTGTTCTCAAAAACATGTGCTGACTTCATTCTACTGTTAGCTAATTTCTCCCCACAGATAAAACACAGTGCCTTGGGTTTGTTGCAAGGCATAATCTTCAAGATACAACCAGACTTTTACCGGCTCTGGTTTGGCCTTCTTTTCCACCTGTTAAATGTAGTTTAACCTCGGCTGAAGTTCCGCCTTCAAACACGCTGTTGTACAGCCAGTTCTGAAGGAAACGGGTCTTGATCCGACAGTCTTTTCTAACCTCAGACCCATTTCTAAATTACCTTTTTTATCTAAAGTACTGTAGTGTATGAAAAATTAATATTACATATGAATGACCATCAAGTAATGGACATTTTTCAGTCTTTTTTGTTGGACACCAACATAGCATTGAGTGAGCGCATGTACGTGTGTTTAATGACATATTTCTGCCAATGGATTCAGGGTTTCATGTCGTGCTGGTACTTGTTTTATCTGCAGCCTTTGATACAATTGATTATAACATTGCATGGCATTGCAGGTCCGGCCCTTGATTGGTTTAGATCATATTTTCAAGACAGGACTATCAGTGTCATGCTAGATGACTGTTCCTCTGAGTCTGCTTCCCTACCTTGGGGGATTCCCCAAGGTTCCATCCTCGGTCGGCCCGTTACTGTTCTCTTTATATATTAATGAAACCAAAACCTACAGTAAGTAATGTAAGGATAAGGTTCCCCTCTCAACCTCCAAATGCTAAAACAGCCTCAGCAGATAAAAAAAAAAAAAGTTAATCTTGTGTAACACAAACCATAATCCTGCATTTCTGGTTAAAACTAGCATTTAGTTTCATTCAGTAAAGTTACTCGCTGTGGATGGAGTAGCCATAAACCTTTCTCAAGTAAGAGTGGTGATACTTCATAAAACTATTAATAAGCATATGTAAACTGTACAGTCTAGTAAGACTACTCCAAAAGTACGTTTTTTCCCCAAAAACTTACTAAAGTGAATGTAACGGAGTAATTGTAATTAGTTACTAACCACTTCTGGTAATTTATCGCCTGTCTCTAAACACACTGCTCAGCAGTGAACAGAGCCTTTGTAGTCACTGTGCTGATTTGAGAATTTGATAAGATACAACACAAATCTTTCAAACCGTGATGAATGTCTGTCGAATTTACAACCTGACTTCAGCGCAGTTTTATGAAAGAAAAGTCCCCGCATGCATTTTTTTATTAGAAGGCTGTTTATGGTTAACTGTAGTCTGTTGCTCACGTTTAATCTTTAAATCTGAACCATATTCCCAAAACTTTCTGCTTTGTTTCTTTTGTTTCTCTCTCTATCTGACAGACCGTAACTGAGAGAGCAGCAGGAGGAAGCTGCTGCATGTGCGGCAAAGAGAAGTCATTGCGTTCAGCAGAGATGAGAGGATGCTGCAGTTAAGGAGGGGTGGGGCTGAGCAAGGCTGAAACATTTCATTGGATTAGCCCAATGTCCTTCAAGAGTCCACAAAATAGTTGATCATATTTTTATGGTTAAATTATTTCAGCTACGGACTGGCCCAATACTGTGTGTCGGCCCTACTGGCATTGCCTGGTGTGCCAGATGACCAGTCCAGGCTTGGATGGGGAAGGAGTTGCTATGCTGTGCTCGGTTCAAAGCATTTGGATTTATAGGATTATTTAGTGCGTAGGCTGCGTGGCAACATTTGGATGGCAACACACTACACCTTTGATTAGGAACAGAGTCAGCTATTCAAAAGGAAGAATAAAATATAAGTTTACGTCTAGATGTATTAATATCAGCCGGGCTGCTTTTAGATTTTAACTTGTAGCAGTCTTAGATACAGTGTTGTATCAAAGTAATAAGAGGTTTTAAAGTGATCTAATCCATTCCAAAAGCCTAATTATTTTATTTGCCTTTTGGATGATGTAATCTGTAAAGATATCTCCTTCCCGCTATCAACTCAGAGTTTCTTGTTAAGAGCAGAGCTGACGTGATTATCCGCACCATATGCAGCTTCTTTCATGGTACAACCATTCCTCTGATGAGATCACTGCCCTGTACATTAAGCTTCACAGTGAATGTAATGTTAAAACCAACAGGAAATCAACTGTATCGTCTCCGCTAAACTCGGTGTACAAGCTTGCATGTTCTACTCTGACAGCCAGCAGATTATTAATGAGTGTAGATTCACTTACCCCGCATCGCTTCCAAATCCACATATTAAAGCATCCTTCTGTCCTTCAACTTTGTAAAAATTATCTAAGGAAAGAGGAGTAACAATGCTATAAATGCAGTTTACAAATGCTTGCAATGCTTCTAGACAGTTGTCATAACTGACCCTCATTGCTGAGGAAGTCTGCAGTCGAACTCCAGGTCCTGTTGTTGCAGATGAAGGTTGTGTTGGGGCTATACGAGGAGTTGATGCAGTGATCCAGACTCTGGACACACTTCTGTCGCAGGAGACCCATGAAGAGTTGTAGGCCGATGAGGGCGAAGACGCTGAGACAGAAGACGGTCAGAATCATCACGTCAGCCAGCTTCCTCACAGACTGGATCAGAGCACCAACAATCGTCTTTAGACCTGGATGGAGAAGATACGGGAAGAAAAAAGCCTTGAATGGTGATGTTCCTTGCAGCGGTAAATTAATTACGGCCTCACCTGGAATGACTGAGATGGTTTTCAAAGCTCGGAGTACTCTGAAGGTTCTTAATGCAGAGACGTTTCCGAGGTCGACAAATTCTGTGACATATCTGGAATTTGACACGGAGAGCGGATGGGAGGGAAACTTTGGATCATGAAGGTTTTTCACCAATACAAGCAGAAAGGTACAACGTTAAGATTTATGAGCTTGTAACAAAAATGAATTACTTGGTCATCGCAGTCCTTTTGGGTTTTGGTTTTTATAAGAGTTGATAATTAACGATGCAGACAGCCATGAGGTAAAATACTGTTAAAAAAATAATTTAACTATATCCTTAAACATACATCATTGATTGTATATAAGAAGGAAAAAACATTTACTGCCACTAAAGCAAAAAACAAGTCGAATTGCACAAAGCTTCAGATTACTTTCTTGGTAAAGTATACCTTCAGACGACGTCACATATTTTCATGTAAGAAAGACTTCATTGAACTGATCTGGAGATAAATCTATACATAAATCCCATATTTATTAAGCCAATTCAGATAAAACAGTTGTTTTAACATCCTATGGATGTGAATATAGAAACTGCACCTTGATTTAAAATGTAAATTTCCATGTATCACTGCTATAGTAACGACTACATTTATTCATACCCCTGGATAATATTTTATTTTACTTACTAAAAGAAAGTAATATTAACGTTTTGGAATGGCCGAGCCAGAGTCCCAACTTGAATTCAATAGAGGGAGCTATTTTAAACGTTAGGGTGATGGCAAGAAGGCCTCTAACCATAGAGGCTTGGAGTTTATCACAAAAACAAAATCATCAAAACACCGAAGGAAAAATACAAAGAGCTGAAATTATTTTTCAACAAGCCATTTTTAATGAAACATAAACCAAAACTGTCTCATTTCCTCTCAGAAACAAATTGAATGGAAATTATTTTAAAACTATCTCTGCCAGAGGTGTGAACATCTTTAGGCTTAAACGTCTTTGCAGAGCTTTGGTTGATCACCGTCACTCCACTGCCGTCATACTGTTTTTTTAATGTTGTCACATGTGTTTATCATGGGGCCAAATGTAAATAAACTGAGGTGCATTATCATTGTCCTGTCTTGTTTATCAACTACTTGCATCATTTATGATGCAGTTAGTTACTTCCATAATTAACAGCTGTCATGTCACATCTCTGTTATTTAGGCCACATACTTAAGGGTCACCTGACCATCTTGGGCTGAAAGTTCAATACTGTGTAACCATCCAAATCCTCAAACAAATATCAGCTGCTGGTGATTAAATCTCCTTCAGCACAGACTGAGCATCTGAGTAGAGTAGCATAAGAACGTGTAACATTATTGTCGGGTCATTGGGCCCCCTTCCACTCTCAGAACTTCCGGGTAATTTCTTAGGACCTACATAGTACCACTTTCCAGGCCATTTCAGGAACCAAACAAGTACCTTCCTTGGGATGTGTACTGGGAAATGCCCCGGTGGAGTCGTTGGGCGGGACTTGTGGCTAACTCACACTGATTGGTTTCAGCTCAGAAATTATATCAGCAGATGTTGCCAAACATTCTGCATTTGTAAAATCGGAAGAGTTGCTGGCTAAGCAGTTTGTAACCACATAGCAAACAGAAACGCAGCAACCCTCTCTGCTTCTTCCATTTACAATCTCTTGTTATTCTCCACTGCTGTGGACGCCTTGAGTAACATCACTTACTGCCAGAACAGTGCAGACATGCTGACACTTTAGCAAAGGGCTAATTTTATATGGAGACACAGAGGCTGAGAGGACCACACCAGCGTCTTTTGCCTGTCACCTTTCCCCCTTCCCAGAAATGTCCCGGAATTTGTTAAAAGGAAAGGGGTCTATGGATCCAAATTTTTTTTTTGACCAAAAACGCTTGCAGCCTGGTTTAGCTGGAGATTAGATTAGATATGATGCAGTATCAGGTCTTATGTACTTGAAGCCGTATATTTTCATGAGGCATTAACACATAAGGCAGATGGCAGTTTAAATTTAGTGGCAAGTTAAGAACGTCTGACTTCTTTTGCTAAAAGCAGCGATTCATCCCCACTTGTTGTGTTGTCGTGTTTAATCTGTGAAAAATCATCTCTACTTTAGAGTGAGCAATCTGATTTACCACTCTTTGGTATGTGCAAGATAAGACGGCAAATGATTGGCCAACTGATCCATAATGAATCAAATACCAATAAATCGCTGAATCTACCAACAGTTTTCAGTTTTTACATGAATTAGAAGGGATTTTTTTGTTAATGTTTACAGATAAAGATGATGTCCAATCAGGATGATTGCCCTAAGAGAACGTAGATCACCTGCTTCACAATACAAGTTTTCATGCACATCATCCCAGGTTGAACAGTATTCCTCAAACTTTTTACAGTGGGGACCACCTGAGAAAATGTCGAGCTCTCCAAGTACTACGATCATGACCAACCTAAACATTACCCTTTTACCTATAGACAATTAACAAAGGAGGCTTATTTACTCTTAATAAGCATTATTCATTGGTAATTGTTGCCAGCCACAGCCACACTGTGTGTGAATTATACATTTTGGAATTAATTTTATTTTTAAAAAATATTTAGAACTTTCTTCTGAGTACCACGAGGGAGAGCTTGAGTACCACTAGTGGTACACGTACCACAGTTTGAGAATCATGGATCTAGAATATTTGGCTTATCTCAGACCCACATCCTAAGCGTGCAACAGCAAGTGTTAATTTGCCATCAAAATCGAATGGACGATCGACATTTTGAAACAGCTACTCACGCCATGACAATGACGATGAAGTCGAGCCAGTTCCATGGGTCTCTTAGGAAGGTGAACGGGACTAAACAGAATCCTCTGGCAAAAATCTTTATCGCCGACTCAAAAGTGTAAATACCAGTGAAGGTGTACCTGGAAATCGTTAGAAAAAAAGGATAATGATCACACAGCCTTAACACTAAACACATGCATATTATCCCTGCTTTAAAATGAACAACAGCAGCTGCTGTGTGGTCGGATGAGAGACATATTTTCTGTGGAAATCTAGTACCGACGAAATGATTTAACAAGCAAACAGAGCAAGATGACGATAACATGCTGAAAGAGAATAAAAAAATGAAAGTATGGGACACCTTGGGGTATTCAGCAGTGAAAACACAGCGAAAAAAAGCAGTAGTACACCTGCAGTTGAAACTAGAAATATTAGAATACAATGCAAAAGTTTCTTTTTTCAGTAATTCACGTTAAAATGTGAAAATAATATGTGATTTAGACTTATTATATACAGAGAAATATATTTCAAGACTTTATTTGTTGTATAAAAAGTCAATTTAAAATCACAGAAAATTAGAATATTATCTGAAATCTATTAAACAAGGTTTTTACATTGAGAAACATCAAACATTAGAAAAGTATAATCATACATATGCACTCAGTACGGTCTGGCCCTTTTGCATCAATGACTGCCTCAATGCGGTGTGACATTGATGCTATCATCCTGTGGCACTGCTGAGGTATTAGAAAGACCAGGACGCTTCAATAGCAGCCTTCAGCTCTTCTGCATTGTTCAGTCTCATGCCTCTCATCTTATTCTTGGCAACGCCCATAGATTCTCTGTAAGTTTCAGGTCAAAGGAGTTTGCCGGCCAATAAAGCACAGTAATCCCATGGTCATTGAACCAGGTTTTGGTACTTTTGGCAGTGTGAGCCGATGCCAAGTTGTACTGGAAAATGTATTCCTCACAGTGGACCAACACCAGCAGACGATATGGTTCTGCAAATCAATACAGACTGTGGAAAATCCACTCTGGACTTCAAGCACCTTGGATTGTGTGCCTCTCGATTCTTCTCCAGACTCTGGTGTTGGGCTGCCAGGTGCAGCTCATTGAGCTCATCAGGTGTGGAGGATTTTGGAGAAGGCTGGTAGACCTTCGTACCAGAGTGTTGCTAAACATGTGGAAATACCTCAAGTCTTCCATCTACTCAAAAGTATTTCCAAGTTGTTTCCTTGTGATAGACCTCTTCAGTCTTCTCTGTGCTCCTTCCAAGGTTACTCGTCCGAACAAATTTCCTTGTGAATTTAATCCCTACCTGCACCATCATTATCATTTATCATAATTTAAATAAAATCTTTAAACTTTTACGAATGGTCTCTCTGTGGTGTTCTGCATGTGGGTCGGAAGGATTTAACATGACATCTGGTACCTTGGTTTCCAGATGAGATGCAACATTTGATGTCAAAAAAGAGGACCTTGGACCACTGAGCAGCAGACAAGAAGCAGCAGCTTCTTCAAGAACCCTTTCCAAGTCTTTTGGATTAATTATCTGATTAGAGTGCAATACTTATATGATTACTGCACGTTTTTGCAATATTCTAATTTTCTGAGACTTTAAATTTGGGGTTTTCATAAACTGTAAGTCATCATCGAAATATCACACAAAAGGCTTTAAATATCACATTTTGCATGTATTGAGTCTATATTATATATTAGTTTCACCTTTTAACTTGAATTTCTAAAATAACTGAACATTTGCACGATATTCTAAATGTTCAGACTTTCACCTGTATATGATTGAAGTGAAAGCATGAATACGTGAAATTATCCGAAAAAGAATCCATGTTTATTTAAAAGTTGGAAAACCTGATATCTTTTAGTTTTAGCTTCCTGGTAGTCTGTCAGATGCCCATCTAAAATCATCTTGTATTCCGAAAATTTCCTGCAGCCATGTTCTCTAGCGAGGCCCATTGGAAGTGAAACAGGCACAAACGATCCTTCAATATACTTAACAGCTGATATAAGGTGCTTTCCACATAATTATTATATACTTAAACCACTGAGCTGAAATTGAAAAATAATGATCAATACATGAGCTCCATGCATTTTGAAAGGTTTGTATGGCGACCAATAAAAGTACCACCAGTTAATTTTTTTTAACATCCTTACAATCAGTGACAATCAAGTTAAAAAGCCACTTTGCCCATTTAAACGTTTAGTCTCGGGTTTTGTGAAACATGAGGGCTTGTAGGAAATTTCCAGCGTTTTTTGTCTTCTTTTAACAACATTTGTCTAATTTTGAAAGCAGTCCGTTTCTGTAAATGATTTATAAATAATCTATTTTTACCTATTCTATGAATAAAAAAGCAAACCTTTTCTCTCTTAAATATTATTGATTTAAATGGCAAACTGCAAAAAAAAATAAAAAAAATCTAAATCCTCTGAAAAAAAAAAGTCCATTGAATCTCTCGGATCATGCACAGCAGGGTGGTCCTTGAAACACGACCAAAGCTTGTCTCATTCCACAGCATGCCGACGTGGTGTTCAGAGTACCAAAAACATGGCATGCAGCACATATACATATACTTACGTTGTTTAGTAATTCTGCAGAAATCACTGATAAAGCAACAGACCCCAGCAACTCCACATTAGGACACAAGTAGCAAAGTCTGAGATAAAAAAAAACAAAACACTTCAAGTAGAGAGAGTTAAAGCTTTACTTACTCCAGGTATTTGGTCCATGTTGGCGGATCGGACATGGCCATGAAGAAACAGTTGGTCAGGATGGTGAACATTATGAAATAGCTAAACAATGTGGAAATGGTTCAGGAAAATGTGGAGTAGCACAGGACATTGCGTAACATCTACATACATTTTTCTATAATAAACTGGCAATGAGCCTAAGCATAGTGGAATATGGTCTCTGTAATGCTGTAACAGAAGACTATGTGGCTTTTTTTAAATTGCCACATATTCAGTACAGTGTCTTGCAAAAGTTTTCACAGATCTTAAACTATTTTACTTTTTGTTACGTTAAATACTCTAATGTATCTTATTAGGATATTTATTTTTGGTGAATCATAGAGCATAATTAGACAGTGGAAGAAAAAAAAATATGCAAAGGTTTCCTTTTATTGTGATAGAAAGGGAATTATCACGTACATGCTACAGTCTGGTCATCACAATTTTTCACTCATATGCTCCAACAAACCTCAGCGCTTTTGCAGAACAGCTGTATTTATATTGAGATTGAAATTCACAAACTCCAGATTATTTTTACTAATTAGGTGAAGGGAATTGGTTGCACATAATTTTATTCCATTGTCTATATCAGCTTGTTCTTGGAGGGTCGCTGTGAGGGGGGGAGGTTCATTCACATCTCCAGCAGTTATTGGGTGAGGGATGAGGTACACCTTAAACAGGTGACCAATCCATGTCAGGGAAACTACGTACACAAAAACCCACATCTGAGCAGGTATTAGTCAGACCTGCTGACTGTCCTGTTTCTGGACTGTAGGAGGAAGCTGGAGCACCTGGAAATAGCCAACACATGCAGGGCAGAGGGATAACAAGCAGAAAGACTTTAGGATTCCTCTTACTTCAAAGCAACAGTGCAACCAACTGCACTACTGTGCAGCCTGGCTTTTATTCTAGTTGTCTTTTATATGTTTTCCCCTCATATTCAGTTCCAGTTGCTCAGTTCCATTACCACTGAGTACCACCACAATAAAATAGAGGGATTACCTTTGCAGTACAAAGATAAATTGTCTTTGTTCTTAAGTTGCATTGGGTTTGATTAACAAGATCGGGGTGAAGGGGGCAGAACGTAAATGGACTGAACATTGTAGACCTGTTCATAGTTTCTCTTTCACCTGATGATTATCTGGAACTTCCTGTTTGTTTGTCAGATGAAAGCCCAATAAAGTCCATCAATGACTGAGGCTAAGAACATAACATAAAGGTGTTCCAGAAGTGTGAATACCTTGGGGAGGCACTGTCATTATGACTAATGGGTGGTCAAAGTGCGGCCCTGGAGCCATTTACGGCCCTTGGAGTTATTTTGCACGGCCCCTTGACCACCATTTTAAGTTTTGTACAGTCTGCAATTTGCACAACACAAAATTATTGATGCAGATGGAGACCTTCTTTTATAAAGGCATCATTTTTTTTAACCAATTTAAAATTATTAGAAAATGTTCCATGGTACAAAAAAACAATTTTTAAACAATCATATTTTTTATCTAATTGCATAAACAGTACATAAAAGACAACCAGGCATAGCTAAAATAACACATATTTTCAAGGAAAAGGTGATACAAACTCTGTTCTTTCTGCTAAGAAAAAAAAAATTTTGCCTTAAAATTATCTCTTCCGAAATATTTGAAAACTTAATTTGTTTTAAAAAAGTAAACTTTTAAAGCCCTGATCTTTGAATCCACAATGCCTTAAAAATTCATTTTCTACAATAATTTCTACTTTATTTGTTTCATTACGATATTATATGTTTAATTTATTGTTATTTGTTGTTGCAGGTAAAAAACACACATTTTTTATTAAAAACAAAATATTTTTGTGGCTCAAAGGCACTTTCAACTTGGTGATTTTGGCCCATGTACCAAAATAGTACATATCCAAATTGGACATCTCTGATATAGCAGATCTGAAAGGGGATAGAAAATTAACCAATATCTATTACATAAAGCCTACCTAGTTTATAGTTTCTTAGTAAAAAAACAAAAACCTAAAATACGACAATTTTCTTTTCATATCAACCTAAACTTAAATCAAATATTACATATTGTCTGCCCTGTTTGTCTCTACATCTGTCACATGTCTTGTCTTATTCTTGTCTTATTCAACTTATTCAACATCCTCCAACCCTGACCTGAAAAAGGACACACATGCGCAGACACCAACAAGCCAGTCAAAAAGGATATGCATGGACTAAAATCTTTATGGCGATTGATCTGATGAAGTGAAATGGACTTAATATGTAAAGTGCAGATGTGGCGCTGAATCTGAAGATGGCCTTCCCTTTGTTAAGTGCTATAAAAGTCTGCAGAGAGAGCCAAAAAAATAAACATCAAAGTCAATAAAAAAAATCACATTTTCAAACATTGTTCTTTACATAATGAGTCTCTCCTGTTATGTTAGTTGTGCAGAGAAGCTAAACATCCGCTGGGAGCAGCTGCTCAGCTGTTTCCTTTTACCGGGCGGGAATAACGGCATGTTGACCCAATCTCTCCGTCTGCCATCTGTGGTAACTTCCACCACAGGCAGCTATCAGGGCAAGTTGAGATAATGGAGGCAACTCCAAAGCGGACTGAACTGAATGTTTCCCCCCAACAGATGTGGCATTTATTTAAATATTTTTTGGTCTTTGGATAATCCTCCTATCCCGCAGCGCATCACATGCCAAAACAAAGAGACCCTGAGAATGGCTGCCATGTCCTGTTTTCATCTCTCCATTAATGGGCGGCAGCCTGATCCACCAGCTCAGCAAATCAAAACTTGCTAATCCTATTTCAGCATCCACCAGAGATCTAAAGAGACGCGGACAGGCTGTCTTGGTCCCAGTGAGCTGCTCCAAAGAAATGGTTTGAAGGATCACTAACGTTTCATGCCCAAAGGAAGGTTTTATTTATTCCTTCGCTAGCAGGTGCTAATTTGAATAGGCAGCAATATAAAACAGAGACTTGAACTACTGCCTTTATAGTATGTATTTTAATCAGATAAACTTTTTTATTGTGCATCAACAAATGTGGAGTCTTTAAAATGTGTACGGTAACAGATTAACATCGATAGTCTTACATTCACAATTTTAATCATAAATTCATAAATAATGGGACAAAAATCTAACTAAGAATAGTCTAATCATTATTCTGAGTAAAATAATCTGTGGCAGAAAAAGATCTTTTTTACTTTTTGGTGAATTTATAACTTTCTGTTTCCCCAGAGAATAAATTAAAAAAGACACTACAATTTCCTAAGCTGGTCTTCAACACGGGAAGAACACACTATTATTGTGTGGCTGTTGATCTTCAATAGTAAAGAACTGGCTCACCGAAACGTGGCTGTATCTGTGGAAGTCATCAGAACATTAAAACCATTGGAACTGTATCAAACCACAACCAAATGAGCAGAAATCAAATAAGTAAAGAAAATCCTAAATTCTGTTGCACCACCAGAGCCTCATTATGAGACTGCAAGAAATGGAACGTTTCTTGTGAAATTAAGACAGACGTCTGAATCTTGTTCTTCTTTTCCAAGCCATCAGTCCTTCTTTCTACTTCTCCTTATTCCCATTCTCCCTCTTTTCAGCATCCAAAGATATTAAGTAGTGCTTAACACTGGAGGTCAAGTGATTTTTGCCTGCTTGCCGGCAAATCGGACTGTTACTATGGGCAACCTGCCTTGATGTAACAAACTTCTACAGTTTTTAACGAGGCATGTATAATATATGGGCAGAACACAACTGCTCGGCCCTCACTACAATTTATAAGCTCGATTCTGCCATCCCATCATCAGAGCTAAAGAGGCTGTTTAGATTAGAGGAGGAATGTTCTCAAGAAACAAAATAAGTTCGGATTAGTAAATCAGTGAATGAATTCACTCATTCATTTACTCTCTCCTTATCGGAATGATCCATTTTCTCCTATGCGTTTGCAGTTTTCATTTTTAAAACATACCAGAAGATTAGTAAAACAACACTTTAATCTAAATTAAGAGTATACAGTGTCTTTTTAGTCTCTTTTTACTGAATAAATCCTAGTTGTGTGAAGAAGACTCACTTTTCTGCTAATAACCACTGTTATTCTAAGAAAAAACAAGTCACCATTGTTTTTCAACCAATAGACAATCTTTTTCACTATAAAGGTACAGGAATAGAACTACAAATAAAGTAATAAACTAATGTTTCCATCTCCACACTCCTACTCATACTCTTTGTGCCATTTGCCAACTAACTACTTCAGCATACTTTCAGCTAGAAACACAATTCAAACTTTAAATTGGTCACAAGGCTTTAGGCTACCTTCAGATGATTCAGCTTTTTGCTATCTGTTACGGTTTTTCTGAAATCACAATTTAAGTTTTATGCCAATTTTTTCCAGGTTTTCAAATTTACAATGTATTTCAATGGTGGAATTCTTCAACCGCCAGAGTGTACACTCTAGCAACTGTCTCTTTTTGGACCATCAGTCTTCACAAACAGATTACTCCTGTTCATACCTTATATTCCACAGACAGAGAGGAGGAGAAAAAGCTTTCACCTTCTGGTTCCTGTAGTAAAAGGGATCGATGTCCTCCAGTGGCACCCCGACGAGCTCTGGGGGGATGTCACCGAAGATGCGCGGCAGCTGCTTGCCCGCCTCCAGGTCGGCCCTGGGTTTGGTTGCCTCGGCATTCCTCTGAGCCTCGGTGCAATCCTTGGAGCTCTTGGCCTGCTCCAACGCAATCCGCCGCTCCAGGGCAGCCAGGGATTCGCGAGTGAACCGCCGCAAGCCATCAGGACCCGTTGGTAACAGCATGGTTGCCATCTTTTCATCCTGATTGTCCTGTACTAGATTTTACTTATTCTAAAGGAAGCAGAGAAAAGGAAGACATTGAAGGTGGTCAGAATGCGTGATCAAAGAAATATTTTACAAGATTTAAGATGTCCACTTGAAGATGTGTTATTCAACTGCACGGCCCACGTCTCGTTTAAATGTGTTTTCATACCAGCAGGTGAAACAACAGATTTCCTTTCTGTCTATGTCTACCTTAGTTGGGTTTCCTGTCTCCTGGTTGATGCTGATTTATGGGGTAAGGATATGCATGTGATGACTTAAAACAGAAAAAAACAAAACAAATGAAAAACAGAAAAAAAAAATGTGCCAAAGTATTCCAGCAGGAAATTGATGAATGCTCATTCCTATTGAGTCAAATCATTATACTTGAAAGTTCATGCTCTTTGTTGATTGGCTTAAAACAGTTTCGGTTCTTAGTTTTGGTACAATTGCTCAACAAGTGGAAAAATGTGGCTTTTTAGCAACTGTAAATCACAAATCAAAGGTGATCAGAAGAAAATCAGCAGATTCCAAACTCTGACATTAATTTTAGGAAAAATAATTTAGGAACTTAAAAAAAACGGAAAACATTTTCAGGTAAAATAGGGATTATCTGATATTATCAGCATACCATTATTATTGGGTGATATTGGCGAATAATATCGAAATTATTGATATCTGTCTTTTTTTATGACAACTTTTATACCTTACTTTTATACTATGCACATATTATGTAAGTGCCATCAGCATAATTTATGATTTTTGTGGTTATTTCATATAGTTTATTATATTTGATTTGATGAATCTTCGTTATATTGATGCCGAAGCTTACATTTTGCATGTTTTTGTAAAAAGAAATGTATAACCTGAAATTGGGGCCTGCCCCTTTAAGAGCTCAAGTGCAGCCGGAGCTACGCAGGCAGAGAGGAGAGAGGAGGAGAGCTCACGGTTTTCTGACCTCTGCTGTTCAGGAAGAATTTAAATTAGCTTTAAGTGAGTGTTCACAACGTTTTGTGTTTAGTAAATGGTGAAATCAAATGACAAAAGACCAAGGTCGTGGAAAGCAGATTTATTTTGGAACACGTGTCAACCAGAAGCTCAACTCGTGGTTTTAAAGGAAAACTACAAAGTCAGAAAACCTCACTTTCTTCCCAAGTTCGAAAGGATTGGTGGAAACTATGGATGCTTACAGAAGCAAGGTGAAAGGACAGAAAAGAGGAGACATCTGGTAAGCAGACAAAGCTAACTCAGCTATTTCTGGGCCAGTTAACATTATGGAAGAAATCTTTGACAACCCAGATTGTGGAAAAAGATTTGCCAAAATGACAGAGAACGCTGTTGAAAAAACAAAAAAAAAAACAACCATTTATCTAAATCTAGAAAAGCTAAATTGGTTGATCTAATCAGTCAAGCAAACGATATTGAAAGGTTAATGGAAGAAGATGCTAATGTAAACAAAGTGAAGCAAAAGTTGCATCTAGATTATCAGGACTCTTAAGGAGAATTCGGCAAGATCAATGATATTATGAAGCTTTTGCTCTCTGAGGAAGAGGTGGAAAAGGATCAGTTTTCATGGTTCGGGCCTAAGTTAATGCATATTCGTGGTTTTATGCAACAAGTAGAACTGTGGATAAAGGCAAATGAAGATTGTGCAGAACAAGCGAAATAATGTGATGACGATGTACAGCCAGCATCTCACTGGTGTCAGCTACCAAGACCTGTAGGAGCAGACATGGTACATCGAGTGTTGGAAGTAAAGTTTCCACTGCTTCCTCAACACGTCTCAAAGCTGAAATGGAAAGAGCTGCTCTATTGACAAAAGCTGCAGCTTTAAAGCAAAAACAATATTTGGAACGTCAAGAAGCCGAGTTAAAGGCCAAAAGAGAAGCTTTAGATCTATAAACTGCAAATGATAGAAAACTTTGAGAAAGAGCGTTTATCGCACGCCTTCGAGCAAGGAGGAATGAGTATGTTGCATTTCCATCAAGAGAAAATGCAGTTATCAACATGCAAACTGAACAGTGTGGATTCAGACCATTGCAGACTGAACTTACCCTGCCACAGCAGTTCAGGGATATTATGACAGAGGATCGCACATTGGAGACCCCTTTTCAGTGTTATGGCATGACAAAATAACATAACTGAACTAATGGTGAAGCAACAGAAAATGATGACTCTTCCTCCAGTGGACATCCAAACATTCAGCGGTGATCCTGTGTATTACAATTTATTTATCAGAGCTTTTGAGCATAGTGTTGAATCGCACACCGAAAGTTTTAAATATCGGCTCTACTACTTGGAGCAATTTACTGATGGTCAGCCTAAGGGCTTAATTCAGAATTGCCTTCACATGAAGCCAGAAGCAGGCTATAAAAGAGCAAAAGAGCTACTAAAAGAACATTATGGAAATGATTATAAAATCGCCATAGACTAAATGAACAAAGTGTTAAACTGGGCACCTATTAAACCAGAAGATGCAGAGGCTTTGCCTGCTTTTTGACTGTTTTTGACAGCCTGCTGCAACACCATGACTGAAGTGAGCCATGTGGAAGAATTAAATAATGTTGCAAATCTGAAAGCTAGTGTAACAAAGCTTCCATTTAAGCTGCGTGAAAGATGGAGAAGCCTTGCGTGCAACATTCAAGAGGAACGTGATGGAAGAGTCAAGTTGAAAGAGCTTGCTGAGTTTATCAAGAAACAAGCCAAAGTCGCTCTTCATCCAGTTTTTGGAGACATAAAGGACAGTGCTTCATCTAAATTATTCACAACCAAACAAAGCGATAACAAAGAACTGAACAAATGTGTAACCAGAAAGTAATTTTCCACTAGTGCTGTGCAGTTAGAAAAAAACCAAGAAAGACACAGATCCAGCAGAAGATTCGATCCGAGCATCTGCAACAAACCTGATGTGTCTCTTCTGTAAAGGTCAGGATGTCCTTGAGACTTGTAACAACCTTAAAGACAAATTACAAAAGGAGAAAGTTGCATTCTTAAGAAACAAAGGTCTTTTTTTAGCTGCCTAAGGCATGGTCACATCAGTAAGTTTTGTAA
Organism: Apricaphanius iberus; assembly: GCA_028564705.1. Lineage (NCBI taxonomy): Eukaryota > Metazoa > Chordata > Actinopteri > Cyprinodontiformes > Aphaniidae > Apricaphanius > Apricaphanius iberus. The sequence goes on from JAPXFQ010001905.1 coordinate 5,547,540, forward strand.
AAATAAATTAGGCTGCAAAATGTGTGCTTTAACACATCCTAAGCTTCGACACATTAAGAAAACAGACTCAGATGCTGAGAGAAGAGGACAACAGTGATGGTCAGAGAGTCATGAGTGCATTTGTATGTGCTCAGCCTGAGAGACGTGAACTGACTGGGGCTGGTGAAGATGCCTGCACGCTCGCAATAGATCCGGTCCAAGTTAAACACAAGAAAGGGAATCTGACGGTGCAAACATATGCTTTTCTAGACCCAAATAGCTAAGCTACCTTCTGTACAGGGGACTAATGAATGATTTGAAGGTTAACGGAAGAAAAACTGACATGCTGGTGAAAACAATGAACGAAGAGAAGCCGGTCAGTACTTATGTGGTGTCTAGCTTGGAAGTCAGTAGTTTGTCAGGAGAAGAGTTCTTTGAACTTCCTGATGTCTTCACTCATAAGACAATAACAGTGGGAAAAGAAAACATACCACAACAGATAGATCTTGAAATGTGGTCTCACCTTAAAGACATAAAGCTGCCTCAAATTGAAGCTGACATTGGATTGCTAATAGGAGCAAAAACCATCTTGCAAGATTTGTGAAGGCTGAAGATCGGTTGGGATGACGAATTACCTCAGCACATCAAAGACAAGTGGTACAACTGGTTGGACAGTCTCCTGGCTTTGGAGCACGACTCTTTGCCCAGATGTCTGAAACCAGAAGGATTTGGAGGTTGTACATTTGCGCAGCTTCATCGCTTTTCAGATGCCAGTGAATATACTTATGGATCCATCAATTATCTTTTCATACGAAGCACTGAAGGCAACCCTCACTGTGCATTTATCATGGGGAAATCCAGAGTGGCACCACTGAGGTCACCCACGATTCTACGAATGCAGTTGACTGCTGCTACAGTTACAATGAAAAATAATGGCATTTTAAAAAGAGAACTGCAGTTGGAGCTGGCACATTCTGTCTTTTGGAATGTCGGTACAATAGTACTTAAGTATCTGCAAAATTAAACAACTCGATACCGAACCTTTGTGGCAGAGTATCAGCCATCCTTAAAGGTTCTGAATTTGTGCAATGGAGACATGTTGGCACTGATATGAATCCAGCTGACTGTGCCTCTAGAGGGCAAAAAGTAAGTGACTTCATGAAGAACAAAACCTGGGTGTTGGGTCCAGAGTTCTTAATCAGTCCAGTCGAGTGCTGACCAAAAACTGAACGGAGCAGCAGAAAAATGTCTTTGGAGGATCCTGAGATCAAAAGAGCGACAACGAATTCTATTCAAATAGAAGAAACTGTTTCTCCATTCTGTGATGGACTGGCGACCTGTCCAGGGTGTACCCCGCCTCTCGGCCGTTGACAGCTGGAGATAAGCACCAGCCCCCACGCGACCCCTTAAAGATTAAGCGGCTCATAAAATGGATGGATGGAGGTTCCTCCATTCAAAAAAAGTTATCAACTTTTCATCTTAGGAGGAAGTTAAAATGATCAGTGGCATGGTTCTTGAAACTCAAAGCACTGCTTTGGAGTCTCAGTCAGAAGGAGCTTCTTGTGAACAGTGAAGAGTTCAACTTCAGCATTAATCAACAGTCTACCCAAAATAATATGAAAAAATTTAAAGAGAGCTACAAGAGCACACACATCACAACTGAAGACCTTGATGAGGCAGCGACACACATTGTCAGGTTCTGTCAGAAGGAGAAGTTCTCAGAAGAGATGACAGCTCTGAATAAACCACAGAACATAAAGCACAACAGTCCATTGTATAAGTTAAATCCCATGCTCCAGGAGGGTGTGTTGCGTGTTGGTGGAAGGCTAAGTCGAGCAGCTATGCCAGAGAAAAGCAAACAACCGATGTTTTGTCCAACGACTTTCACATAGCAGAGCCAGTTAAACACTTTCATGAAGAAACTGGCTACGGAGGGTGCAGCCACATGCTCTCAGAGCTACGCCAGAAGTATTGGATCTCAAGCGCCAACACGGTCATCAGAAAAATCTATAGAAAATGTGTTATTTGTCGTCGTTTACACGGAAAAGAGGGAAAACAATTCATGGCTGATCTTCCAAAGGAAGGACTGATACCAGATGAGCCGCCATTCATAAGAGTTGGAGTAGACTACTTCGAACCATTTGATGTGCGCCGTGGCAGAAGCCTTGTGAACAGGTATGGAGTCATATTCACCTGTCTTGCAGTGTGTATTGTGCACATCGATCTTAGCTCTTCCTTGGACACAGATTCCTGCATACATGCACTCCGATGCTTTATAGCACGTCGAGGACAAGTGAAAGAGATCCATTCAGATAATGGGACAAATTTCGTGGGAGCCAACAGAGAGCTGAAGGTGACCATTGCTGATTGGAACTGCTCTCAGATCAGGTGGATATTTAACCCTCCTACTGCTTCTCATCATGGCAGAGTTTGGGAGCAGCTCATTAGGTCAATAAGAAAGGTGTGAGAGAACAAGTAATGGATGAAGAGAGCCTTCACACAGTTCTATGTGAGGCTGAATCAATCCTCAACAGCCAACCAATCACAAAGGCATCTGGTGCCTATGCCTATGCTGCTCTTTAACAAGAAACCAGCTTTGCCTCTGGGATTGTTCATCAAAGAGGACCTCTACACTTGACGCAGATGGAAGCGGATCAAATATATTGCAGACTAGATGGGTCAAGGAGTACCTGTCACAACTCAAAGAGCATTAGTAGTGGGCCACAGCATCCAGAAACTTTGCAGAGGACGATGTGGTTCTTGTAGTGGACGAATCTGCTCCAAGAAATTAATGGATTATGGGAAAAGTCATTGAAACAATTCCAGATTCGAAGGGTTTTGTTCGTAGAGTGCAGATAAAGACGAAGAATAATATTTTGGACAGACCCAATACCAAAATCTGTCTGCTCATGGAGTCTGAATGGACCAGTGGTAAAGACTGAGCTCCAACGATGAGCTGCTAGTAACCTCTGGCTCTTTCTTTCTTTAACTTTATTCTATTCTATCAATATATCTTATTTTCACAACTTTTCTCAAGATGGACCTCCAAAAGAGTTTTTATTCATTTTTATGTTTGCTTGATAAAGATGTTGGCTATTTCCTGATAGTCAAAGCTATCCATTTTATATTTGAAATTTGAACTAAGTATATTTGAGGAATGTTACAAAACAGATTTTTATGTGTAGTAATTGTTCTAAGTTATTGCATTATTGGAACAATTAGGGGCCGGTAATGTAGGTATCATCAGCATAATTTAGGATTTTTGTGGTTATTTCATATGGTTTATTATATTTGATTTGATAAATCTTAGTTAGATTGATGTTGAAGCTTGCATTTTGCATGTTTTTGTAAAAAGAAATGCATAACCTGAAATTGGGGCCTGCCCCTTTAAGAGCTCAAGTGCAGCCAGAGCTACGCAGGCAGAGCGGAGAGATGAGGAGAGCTCGCGGTTTTCTGACTGTGTCAATTTTTTCTGTTCTTCAGGAAGGATTTAAATTGGCTTTAAGTAAGTGTTAAAAACGTTTTGTGTTTACTAAATGTTCAAATAAAATGACAAAAGACCATGGTCGTTGTGAGCAGATTTATTTCGGAACATGCGTCAACCAGAAGCTGAACTCGTGGTTTTAAAGGAAAACCCCAGCTAATGTAATGTAATGCTAACAGAGAAATTTTGGGTTTTTATGAAACCCCAATCAGTTCATATTTTATCATCAGTAAGGCCCTTTTTTCTCTTTCGCTATGTGATTATAATTATTGTTTTGAATACTAAAGTCAAAATCTGAATCTCCTGAATTAAATCCAATCAGTTACCACGTTGTCAATTTGGCTCCTCTTTCTCATGTTGATCAACATAAATAAAGTCAAAATTGTAATATATTTTAATTATTAATTTACATAGTGCATGAAAACTGAAAAAAAAAACTAAACAGGGAATGCATCTATCTATCCATCCATGCCACTTTTCCTTGAAAGGTTTGAATGGGGGCTAGTGCCTATCTCCAATATCATTGGGTACACCCTGGACAGGTCCCCAGTCCATTATTCATTTTTTCATTTCTATGCACTCAGCAGAATCAGAGTCCCTTGTTACTTATTGTGTGGGTATCAGGGTGGAGCAGAATCTTTATTTATTTAGTGCAGTACCATTTGAAGCCAGAAACCAGAAGAATGAAATGAGCACAGTTAGAGTAGCCATGATATTCTCCACTTAGATAAATGTCAAAAGGAAATGCTAATTCCCTCTTTCAAAGCACTGATTTTATGAATCAGTACAGAATCCAGATAATCAATTTTTTCTAAGGTCCTGAAATTATTTTCGAAAGGCTCTTAGCCTATTACGTACAACAATGATTCAATAAAAGCTTGATTTGTATTGTGGTTGCAAAACAAACCCATTTCATCCGTGTTCAATTTATCATTAATAAACTAATGTTCGATCATGGTGGCCCAAAGTCAAAACTTGCTTTTCAGAGGCGTTATGTATAGGCGCAAAAAACCCTTAACGTATTTGTATGATCACTTTCCAAAATGTTGCCCCTTCTGAGAGAAACACCCACATTGCATATTCATGAAATGCAAAAGCACTAAATAGATTGCATGCATCTTGCTGCTGGTTTAACAGTAGCCATGCTCTCTGTACCTGCTTAGTAAATCAGCTGATGCATGTTTTGCGCTCCCTGTGAGGTTTGCAGACGTTTTAACAAGTGAAAACCTTTGATAAATCAGCCCCGTTATGTTAATGGTTATCCAGTCAGTTAATCAGTAGCACCTTGAAGTCAATATTAGCACAGTATATAACATGATATTCGGACAGTTACTGCTCATTAAAACATAATAAACTGACTGAATCGATCAGAAAATATCTTACAAATAACTAGAAAAGCATAACCAGAGGAGGTTAGTACCTAAGTATAGTTTAGAGTCCTTCACAATACCTGATCTTTCACAACATTTTATCATTTGTTTCTTGGCCCCATTTCTGACATTTCCTAGATGTTGCATCCAAATATGTCAAAACTTTAAGTTATTTTGTAAACAGACAGTTTAAGGGCCCTCTGACCACAACCGATAGGCGATGTGAGTGAAGTGTCTTGCCCAAGGACACTATGACAGAGACAGTCGGGGCTGTGGCTCAAACCAGCAACCCTCCAATTGCAAGCTAAACTCCTAACACCTGAGCCACTCCTGAGTTTCCACTTGTCATTTATTCTTATTTGTTTTATATAATACCAACATCTTTCCTTACCCCTGATGACCCATTACAGTCACTGCCCCTGCTGCTGGCATGTAGTATGACATGGTTGTGCTAACAATACAAATTGAAAGCAAAATTTTGAAATAGAATTAGGTGGAGAAGAAGCAGACCTTTTTTTTTCTTAATCGCTTTTCTTCTCTGTTAACTTGTAGACACAGATAAGTAAAACTCGCTGCAGGTCCGTTTCCACCCTGACCCTGCTCTCTGTCCTATAATGGGAATAAAGATTTCTTTCAATTAATTATGAAGCAATATTGAGCACAAGTTATGCACTGAAATTAAAGGAGATTAGGTTTATTCCAGGAATTAACTACAGTATTTCTCAAGAGATTTTAAATGTCTCCTTCACAGAAAATTATGAAAAAAATATTTTTTTTTACACGATCCCTATGAGTTGCAAAAACATGCTGAATGTGAAATGTTTCTCCAAACTCAATTCTAGCATTCAATTATTAAGAGTTAAAATCTATCTTTATTAACCCTTTCAGACACAAGCCTTTAAAATGGCTGTCTGGAGTTTTCGTTGCAGTTTTAGTGCTAAAAAGGGCAAACAACGGTCAACAATTAAATATATTTTCGGACTTTCAAACCGATTCAGTTTGATTTTAAAAGAATAGATTAAGAATCGATTTTTTTTTTTTTTAACACAGATATTTCATTCCATGCTTCAGTTACAGAAAGAAAAATAGAGAAGAAAACGAGTGAGTCATTTTTTTTCTTTTCGAGTCATTTTGAGCACAGTGACTTCATAAACTACAAACTTACAGTACTGGCTTTGTTTGTTTTAAAACTAGGATGTGTACTGTCACAAAGGTGGAACACCAGCTCCCAGGCTATTAGCAAAAAAATAAATTGTTCACCCAATGTTTCACTTTTTAAGTATTATATTAAAATGCGCATTAAAATGGAATATCTGCAACTACATTATATAATCAACTTATCGTCATAGTGCACGGACAGTGTTCTAGTATAAACAGGAAAAACATATGCCGATTTTAGCTGTCCATTAGCAAAGGTGGATGAAGCACTCCATAGTAGTTTCCAGGTACGATGTTATTTGAAACTGTAATGAGTAAAACAAAATGAAAGATTTAAGCCTTTATCTGCAAGATGGTTTGGATCCACAGACCCGGCCCCTAGCCATATTGGGCCTGGCCTTCCTGGGAGCCTGCAGTGTGCTTCCCTTCATCACAGAGGGGGAGCCATGCAAACACCGACCCATGCCGTCAGTTCCAGGCAGTTTGGGTCACGGTATGCGCACGTCACTACTTCATCGGGCTGACCCAACAGGGCAGTTTTGAGGCCCATTTCAGGAACCCACCTAAGTACCAGTCTGGGGATATGTACTCGGAAATGACCCTGTGGAGTCGCTAGGAGGGAGCTGTGGTTAACTTACTGTATGCTAATTGGGTGTGTACCTCAGAGGGAAACAAGCAGACATTTCCAAACAACTGCCTTTGTCAAATTTGAGGACTTACTGGTGAAGATTATAACAATATAGCAAACAGAAAACAGAGCGCACACTGCCGATGGAGTCATTGTATGTAGAAGTCTTAGCAAATTTGTTAAAGGACTAATTGTGTACGGAGACAGAATGGCTGTGGAGCACGCCAAAAGATAACCAAATCAATAAAAGATTCTGTAAAATTACCCTGATGTTCTGGTAGTGGAAACAACATAGAACCACAAGAGAAATTCAAAGTTCAAAACAATAATAAGAGCTACGGAAAAAAACTATAGAAGGAAGAGAAAAACATACTGGAAAAAAAAACCCTCAGTAAAAGAAACTCAAATAAAAAATCTGAAATGGAAAAGAATATAACAAGGCTCAAAAATTTAAAGAGAAGAATAAACTAAAACAATTTGGGTAAAAAAGATAGATGGAACTCAAAGCACTAAAATATAAACCTAACACTAATTAGACGGTGAAAGGATGGCTGGATGGATCGTATTCCATAACCTGTGCTATTCCCTTTGCTACACTACAGATAAAGCTATAAGACAGTCTATAGGTCAACAGAAGGTATATAATAAGTACTAATACAGGTTCAACCATTTAAAATCTGCATGTCTTGTGCCTGAAAGCAGCACACATTTTCTTGTTCTCAGAAACCAGGTTTCCAGCTTTAAAAAGCTTGGATGTTTTATGATTATGAGGAAAAGCTGCAATGTAATCTAAAAAAGCCCAATATTAAAGTGCTTTCCACTACCAAAAATTCACTCAGGTATTTTAGCCACCGAACTGACAGTGTGATATTTTAATAACTGGGAAAGCTTTCCAAAGAGAGGATTACATTTCTGTGTTCCCCATTTGACACAGAAAAACCATTGTATCCTTTTCATGTGGACTAAGCTCCATGTCTTCCATCTCCTCCTCTGCCGAAATGCATTGATCCCTTCACACGTTCAGCCAGACGCTAGCTATCAGCTTTCTGCTGATCTGCTTAGTTGGCTCAGGTTGATCTCAGATCAACTCATCTGGTACAGTGACATTGTTTTTCTCGCGTGCTGTCACAACATGCATTCTCAATGTCACAGAGGAAATAAAACACATTCGCTCTGATGTTGTCCCTGTCCTGATGCGACGGCGTGTATCGGCTGATTCAGAGAAACCCAAATCCAGCGTTTATTTTGCTTCATGACAGTAAAGTCAAGCAGCAACAACCCGGATGATGGCCCAATCTGTTGCAACATATAGTCAAAGCGCATAATTAATTTACTTAAAAACCGCACAGAGAGGAGTCCTGCCAGAGTGGACAGCTTACTTGCAGGAGGACATGTACAGTATTAAACTCGACAGAGTGGGGGTGGGGGGTGTTTTAATTGAATGAAATTTAATTCCCATAACAGCCAGATGTGATAAGGTCATCATCGCTGCAAATATTTTATATAATTAGATTGTAATTGGAGCAGAGCACATTTATATGGTTCCACACATGATAAAAGTGACAGTTTGAGGAAGTGATGAAAACAAATAAAGAGCACAAATCATTACTTTTATTTTACCCAGACAGAATATAATCGTTTTAAAAACTATGGTATTTTTTTCTGCATTTTCATGTTGTTCTAATTGATGCTAAAGTTTCATTTAGGACATACTACCAACGGTTTTGATACTGAGATTTATACAGCTTTTTGATTGATCTCAATGAAGGTTAAGTGCGCGTCTTGTGTTCAAGCTGGAGTGCTCACCCACAAACGAACATCTGTTATGTTCAATCCTTTAGCAGAGAGGGCTCAAAAAGCAGAAAATGAATCTTTCAGCTTTGAGTGCATCTCTCTCTCCATCTTGTATAATGCTGAACGTAACTTGGCCTGTTTTGCACATTACATCATGTTTACTTGAGACAGTCTTCTGTCAATGAAGGCCTGAAGATGGGAGGAGATCCATTTTGTTGAAGGACTCAGGAACTCTTCTGCTAGAAATCCCTCAGAGAGTTGATGTCTTATTTCTACGGCAGAGTACATCTGCCCCCTTCCTCTGCCTTGAGCAGGCTGGACCAATCACAGCGTTCTTCTCACATGGGACAGGTCAGATACGCAGCTGTGCAGTGGAGCACCGCTCAGGTACTTCAATAAACAAACAAGATTGCTGCTATTAATCTTATATCATTTTTTGGTTATATAAAAGGCTGGATATTTTATTTTCCTGCATTCTCCAGTGTAAATGGTTCCCTTTTTAGTTGTCTGGAGGAGTTCATGTCTACACCAGATGGTTTCCCCCAACCCCCCCCACTTAATAACATTACTTTAATGCTAAAGTTGAGAATGAAAATTGTATTTATAAATATTCCCCACAAAATTATCAATTGGGACACCTGCAGAAGTCAGTGCTGACTTTTGATAACATTTTGTAGTAATGGGGGGTTTTAAGCAGTAATGGGAAAAGTTTGGTCTTTGTTTGAACCTTGTTTCACATGAATGGACACTCAGGGCCTGATTTATCAACAGCTTGCACTTGTTAAAACCTGTGCAAACAGCAGTGTCTCAAAAACAGGCCGTACCTGATTTACTTACAAGACGCAGCGAGCATTGCGCCTGTTAAACCCGTAGCAAGACACACGGAGTCCATTTAGCACTTTCCCCTAATCTGAATATGTGATATGGGCATTTCTGTAAGAAGACGTAAAATAATGTGAGGAGAATAGGCGAAGAAGTAGGCGTTGCAGGCGCAGCTGGATTTACTAACCATAAAAATGTTTGTGCCGGCTATTTTAGCGCACATTTTTAGCACTATTAAAAGGCATGTCTTAACTTTGCGCTACCTCATTCAACGTAAATTTATTATTGACAAATGAAAAATGTCATTCACACACAATATAACCTAATGGTATTTAACACGAATGGCCATAAGCCTGACAGTTAAGTGAATATTTACCCATTTTTCTCCCACAGATGCATCATAACTCACCGCACTCTCAGCGCATCTCCAGCGTCTGAAGACGCACTGAGCGCACAGTGAGCTTTGATCCTCATGGATGCTCATTAGTTTCCCCCCCAAGTGGTTAATCTGGCTGGATTCTTATTAACACTATGTAATAATCATGTATAATACCATAATGACAAAATGTATATATATATATATATATACAACACTTTAAAAACAAAATTCATACATTTCGGATTACACATTTTCAAGATTACATTTTTCTTTCTTCTGCAACTTGACATTCAAAAGAGGCCATGATGAGGTGCGGTGCATTTCAACAACATCACGTCTGATGAGGCATTTCGAACAAGTTGCCAGAGGACCTCAGGACCACAGAGAACCTTGAAGTTTTTAAGAACAGGCTCATGACTCACTTTTTTCATCTAGCTTTTAACTGATTGTTAATTCAATTCAATTCAAATTTATATAGCGCCAGTTCACAACAAATGTCATCTCAAGGAACTTTACAACAAAAGTCATCTCAATACAATTATACAAACATACCAATCAGTTAAGTTTTGTATGTAAGGAATCCCAGTGAGGTTGTGCCCGGATCAAGCAGACTCCAACCACAGCAATTCCTCAGCAAACCCTCATACTGAGCAAGCATGTAGCGACAGTGGAGAGGAAAACTCCCCTTTAACAGGAAGAAACATCTGGCAGAACCTTGGCTCAGTACAAGCGGTCTGCCACGACCGTCTGGGGGTCTGAGAAGACAGAGAAGAGAAAGCATGGAGAATGCTCGGTGACTTTGAGCATCATCTGGACCAACGCTCCCCATCAAGCAGGGGTCATTATAGCTGAGCAGGGTACCAGACCAGGTAGCGCTTCTATGGGGAGAAAAACACTGAGAGAAAACTCGGTTAACAATTGCATTAACATTAGGAAAAATATATCTGAGAGTAGTAGAAAAGAAAAGTAGAAGGTGTGTTAGGGTCAGTTGAGTCTGAAATAGGATACATTTTTTTATGTTATTCATTGCCTGTTCATTTGCCTTAATAGCTTTTATTGATCAGTGTTTTACTACTTGGTCTTGTATTTATCCTATGGAGGTATTTTTGATGCAGAAATATTTGGGTCTTGTTACTGGGAAGTTGAAGACTAATTGTACATTTTCTTCAGTCTTTCATAGGAACTAAATGACAGTTACACCTTTTCAAGTCCTTAAATACAATGCACCATTTATGTTCTTTAAATCACCCCTTAAAACAATCTTACATTTACAGTTGCAAAAACTATCCACATAGCTGTAGGCTATGTAAAAAAATAAATAAATAAAAACTGTATAATTTTATGTTGCTCACAGATCAAATCAGTGAATGCAACTTCACAAAACCGCTGATGTGAGCCACAAAAGCTGCTTTACAAGCCACACCTGCCTAAGTTGCACCACTGTCAAGAACGTTTTGTGACTTGTGGGTAATGCCCATGCCATACTAATGATGGACTCGGTACTAACAATTCTGTGAGGCAAGCATTACCTTACCCTATAACTGGTTCAGCTGGTCTCCTGTCTTTGACTTAATGCTGCTTTATGCCGCCCTCCACTCTCCTACACTTCAACAGAATATTTCTCTTTTTGTGGGTCTCTTGTTTTTGGAGTCTGACAAAAGCCACAGACTAAGCATGATGTTGAACATCACTGTGGTGTGCTCCATTGTTAAATACGTTGCCTAGTAACGTATTTAACGTTTTATTTCGTCAGTTAGAGACTCTCCTCTTAAATAAATACATCGATGCATTTGGCTCCTCATTAAAACCAACCTAAACATAATATAAAAAATCTAAATAAAATATACCCACAATCAAACATATGGTGACATTGTTGCATACTAAGGTTATCTGCTGCAGAACCTGGATGATAATATCTGATAGAACAATGGATTCTGAAGATCCTACTTCTTACATGAAAAGCCCTTAATAATCAATTGCATCATACATCAGAGAGCTGATTGTTCCATGTGTTCCTAAGAGAGCTCAGATTGCAGGTTAACTAGTGGTTCCTAGGATTTATAAAAGTAAAATGGGGTGTAGATCCTCCTCTCCTGTGGAACCAGCTCAAGGCCAACTAGGAGTTGGAGTGCCCTAGTCAAAGTCCAGGCTTAAAATACATTGAGATGCTGTGACAGAATCAGTGGCAGTCCAGTCCTACTGAAAAACTCTCCACCTTGTATTGCTTTGTGTTGAAATTGTTCTATACAAATAACATTGTTTTGCCTTCCCTTGCCAATGCAGCTGAATTTAGAAAAAAAAAATATTTGGAGAGAAATAGACAAACATTTCTGCAGGAAAGCTGTGATTCAATAGTTCAATAGCTTCCTAACAATGACCAACCATTTTTAATATTTTTCAGTCTGGTTTCCATGGTCACCACAGCGCCCTCGTCAAAGCTTTCAATGACAGCATAAATACAGACTGTGGTAGAACCACATTGCTGGCTCTGTTACTGCTCCGTGAAAATTGAATATTACTGGAATGACTGGAGAGGTGAGTCAGACTCTCTGTTACAGTGCTTGGATAGTTTAAATCCTATCTTGAGAACAGAGAACTTCTTTCTTTCAATAGGAAACTTTAAATCAAAATGAGCAGAAATCACATGAAGTGTCCACCAGGGCTCCATCCTGAGGCCTCTTCTATTCAGTATCTACATGCTCCCACTAGCCCAGGTTATAACGACCAATAAGATTAGTTACCATAACTATGCAGATGACACTCAGCTTTACATTGTCACCAGGTGACGATGAACCCATCCCAACCCTAAGTGAATGAATTGAGCAATTCAGTGGAATAATGTGCCAAAACTTTGCACAACTGAGCACAAACAAAAATTATGTAATTATTTTTTAGTTCAATAGGAACGATCAAGAGTTAGCACAGCTTCAGTTAATACAACTAGAATGATAAGGCCTGAAATTTAGAAGTAATGATGGATTCAGACCTTTATGCGACTCTCAAGGGTCACAAGCAAATGACAAGGTCAGCCTTCTATCATATGAAGAACATTTCTAGGATTAAAGGACTGATGTTGCAACGGGACCTTGAAAAACTCATTCATGCATTTATCTTTAGTCGGAATAAAATACTGCATCAGCGTCTTTACAGGTCTACCTAAAAAGTCAAGCAGACAGTTGCAGCCGATCCAAAACGCTGCTGCACGCATCCTCACTAGAACCAGGAAAGTAGAACACATCACCCGCGTTCTAAAGTCCTTACACTGGCTCCATTTAGCTCAGAGAATAAACTTCAAAATACTTTTACTAGTTAGTATCATTGAATCATCATGAATCATTGAATGGCTTAGCACCATAATGTGTTGAAGCTCTACTGTCACTAAACCAGCCCCCCAGATCATCCAGGTCCTTTGATTCCAGTCTACTCAGCATCCGTACAATTAACGCATGGAGACACAGCTTTCAGTTTCTATGTTCCTCAAATCTGGAACAAACTTCCAGATGACTGCAAAACTGCTGAATCATTCAGTACATTTACATGCACATCTAAATCGAGCTTTTTTGAGTAGTCGGACTAAAGGCTTTCCTCCTGTTGAGAGCAAAGTCCCAATTTAGATGTCCCTCAGAAAATCCAACTATTGCATGAAGTACGTTCAACTCTGCGATGATATGATAGATGGCGACATGCCACCCTACATGTTAGCATTCTACCGGTCAGCCTGGAGAAGCACAGAGGCAGTAAACAGAGGCCTACAGGATCAAAGCAGACAGAGTAAAAGCAGGATATGCACATATCCCAATGCACTGTCTCTTCGTCAGTCCAAAAATGCACTGATGTGCCACGTTTGTCTTAGCCTCCGTATTCTTCTTGAAATATTACTGTTATAACTTCGCACTTCTATGCCTCCTCACTTCCCGTGATGTGTGAGAACGGGGGGGGGGATGGTTGCAGAGAAATGCAAAATTCATTTGCATTATCCGGGTAGCTTAGTCAGCTTTGTGAAACTCCAGTTCAGTGTAATTGAAGTCAGACTATGGTGTACACATGCATTTCAGAAGTCTGATTTCAGTCGGACTAAGGTAATAATTCAACTTTGTCTTGCTACATGTAAACACACTGTCTGTGTATGCTCTATGCGGTTTTTACCTTACCAACCAATCGTGCAAAGCACAGAATTATCCTGTTTTGGAAAGTTTGCTATCCAAATAAAATTGCCTTGCCTTGCAGTGTTGTAAGGGACTCATTTCCAGTCACCACAAACACTTGCTGCTAAAGGCCAGATTGCTTCATGCCACACTGTGCGGTGTGTTACACTGAAGGGCCCAAGATTTTATTGGGTCAAACTGAACAATGTCTCGCTGTAGCAGGACATGCCAAGAGCCAACCTTATTCATATTCATGGTCATAGTCCGTGGTCGTAAAATTTCAGGGAATCCCTGAGAAATCACGATGCCTGGTTGAAAATCATTAATTAACTACTTATTTCATTTACTTGGGTCTACTTTTAGTAATATATTTGTAAGTAATTGGTTTGCTGATCTGAAACATTTAAACATGACAAAAAAGCAAAAACATATAAAAGCTGTAAGAGTGAAATCTTTACTTCACTGCAGGTTACTGTGGTCAGCAATAAACTCTGTGCTGGTCTGAAGTCAGCTAAGCTTTAAATTCAGAGGGGGTGAATGGGGGGTTAAAAATATGTTTTAACTTCCCACCTCAGGTTTTTCCTCTCGTGGTTGTTTGAAACCACTTCATATATCAACTGACCCTTGCAGGATCTGACACCAAACATCTGCTTCAGAGGTACAAAGGCATTTAAACGGCAGGTTGCAGGTTCACACTTTAAAATTCCATAATGTTTAATCGTTAAGACATTGTATGCATTCATGAATATTAATAAAGCTAGTTCAGAGCATAAGATACGATTTGTTAACAAACAAATCTTAATGTGTCCTAATCTGTTCTGTTTGTTTCTTCTTGTCATATGTTCTTGGATGAGTTCTAATGTAATCTTCTGAACTTCCCCTTGTGGGATCAATAAAGTCTGTCTGTCTGTCTGTCTGTCTGTCTAATGTTTGATAGGTTTTATACAGAAAAACTCTCCTGTTTTCCTTGGCATGCAGCTTATATAAAAGTCTTTCAATTAACTATCACCAATAAGAATTTTTTTGCACAACCACATCGAAGCAGATGAAACTGAAACATGTACAAAATACAGTAACTTGCCAAATAATTCATACCCGCTGAACTTTGAAAGAACAATGTTAGATATTGTGCAGACAAGAAAATTATCTTTTGTGTACATTCATCCGTTTATTCATCCCTTTTTTATTTTCTCACATTTAATCATGTTACGAACAGAAATTTCTATTTGAATCAGTATTTGATTTTATAGACCAACACAATGCAGTGTATTACAGTTCCCTCAAAAATAAATGGAAACTAAATATCTAAAATAAGTGAAGTGTATTTAAATTCAGCTCCCTTTACTCTCATTATATTAAAACAATCGGTCCATTTAGCTTTTGAGATGTAATCTCGAGGATTGCAAAGGAGAATGAGAAAACCATTGGCTGTACATGAGCTTTACATTTGTAAAATTTTACATGCTTGATCACATCACAGGTGAACAAAGTTCTTTTTATTCTTAAGGAAAGATCACTCCATATGTTTAAAAAAACACTCCCACAGCAAAAACAGATTAAATTGATTAATAAATCTGCTTTGATCAAGAAAAAAGAGGAGGGTTGTCAACATATTTTCCTTGCTGGCACACAAGCTTGCTGCAAGCTGTGTCACTTCTCTCGTTCATGCACAGACTGAACTGAGGCAACACAACATTTTTGTTCCTCTGGTCAGAGCTCATTCAGAAAAGAAAAAAAACAGAAATGAAATAACCTGACTTCCTATCCTTTGAGTTTAGTGAATGAAGCAAATTTAAAGCAATACAAAATGCTGAACTGAAGCTGATAGTGTTGTGATCTATTCACAAGCCTTTGTGTTAAATTTATAGGGTATGTGTGTATTATTACTGAACCCAATATTTACCTCTTGAATATGTAATTTGAGTTTTAACAACATTTGACATGCCAAGTAATGTGAAATGTGAAGTTTAAAGCTTCCCGTGTTTATGAAGATCTGGGAAGCCCTGTCACCTGATCATGTTTGTCCCCTGTGTCTTATCAAGTCCACACTCAACATAGTAATCTAACTGGAAAATTAAGAGCACCTCACTTTGCCTCTGCAGTCAAGATTTATTAAACCCAGCCGGATTTGGCACCTGTCCACATCACCTAAGTTATCCACACCTGCCTGGATGACAACAGCATCACTGTGCTTGATTGGGCAAGAAGCTCACCTTACTCTAAATCTGATGAAGAATCTCAACACAAGAACGCAACAACACCACATTGAGCTGGGGGAGAGAGGCTGGGGGGTCTTTCCACACCCCTGTTCGTTGGACTATCAGGGGTCGGAGCCCGGATAGAACATCACGCCGTCTGGTCGGGGTCCTAGGCTGGTGGGCTGCTCTTGCAGGTGTGGGGGCCTTGGCGGTCTACTTGTCCCCGTCCTGGTGGGCAAAGGGGTCTGTCTCCTGGGTGCAGGGGCAGGGTTCTCTATTGGGCCGTCTGTCCCTGGGCCTGGGAGTATGGAGTATAGTGTACGTATGGGGGGTATGAATGAGTGTATAGCGTCCTTTTTTCGTATGTCCTGTATTTGTAAGAATGTGTACGCATGAGAGGGAGGGTACGTATGAGTGTCTCTGTCTGTCTATGTCTACCTGTCAGGTTGGGTGTTTGGCTGCTCTCTGGCCTGATGCATCTTCTTCCCTCCCCGTCACTCCCCGTCGGTGATGGTTGCTCCTGCCCGCTGGTTGATGATGACTCTCGATGCATGGGGCTGGGGGTCCCGGTTGCGGCCCGGCTCGGTCCTGGTGCATGTCGGGCGGGTCCTGGGTGGTCCGGTGTGTCGGGCGGCCGCTGTTTCGGGCCGATGTCCTCCTTGGATTGACTGGGGCACCTCTTATGGGGGTGCCGGGGTTGTAGAATAGGTTGGTGCCGTCCGGTGGATCGGTGGGGACCGTGCCTGGCGTCCAGTCCTCCTGCCGGTTCCAGGACTTCTGCTGGCTGGTCTGTTCGCCTGGTGGGGCTGTCCGGCATTGGCTGGGCCCCTGATCTTGGCGCCCCGCGTGGGACGGGATCTGGACCCTGGAGCTGGAAGATCTGGATGTCCAGGTGCCGGCTGGGCGCGGCCTGGGGAGGGCGTACATCCGCTGTGGCTCTTGCTGTGGCTCCCTGGCGTGTGGATGTGTGGAGGCGGGCCGGGTTGTTGGCGGTGGGTATTGGTCCGGGGTGGCGGCGGCGTGTGTTGTCCGTCGGTTGGCTGCGGGTCCTCCTTGCCTGCGGCGGGGGGCCCTTGTCGGCTGGTCCCTGGTTGGGGCCCCGCTGGGGGGCGGGGTGCCCCTGGTCCCCGTGGCCTCCGGTTCCTGATCCGGGCCCGCCCTGGCGTAGCCGGTTACCGGCGGAGCCCGTGGGCTCGTCACTGCGATCTCTCGGGCCCCAGCATTGCGGCTGGTGGGTGCTCCCCTGGGACTTCCATCTGTTCCTCTCTTGGTGGGTGATCGACCCTGCGCTGATCCGCCTGTGGACTCTGTACTCTGTGGGACCCTGGATGCATACATCTCTTGCCTCCTCCATGTCTGTGCCGATTCCTGTAGGACGGATTGATGGTTCCTTACACCAGCTATCAATCACTTGCATGGGGAAACCTTATTCAGACCTGCATGCTCGCACACACATAGGTGTGGGGACATAGGTGAGGACGGACATATCTTAAGCTGAGGTTATCATCATTAGTTAGTTGTTCACAGGAGCTTACCAGAAATATTTGTATTATGTTCATTAATCAATGCTTGTGTGTAGTGAATGTATAATTCTTTGTTTATTCTACTAGATCCGAACTATTGGTTTTGTTCTGTACAGTTTGTTGTTTTTGTTTTGTATTACTGTTTCTCTGCCGTCCGGCAGAGGTGGAGGACTGGGATGTTTTCTTGTGTTCTTTGTTTGCCTCCCTGTCTTGTGTCGTCGGTTCGCCCCTCTGTTGGTCCGGTTTCTTTTCTTCACCTTCTTCCTTTCTCCCTTCTTGTCTCAGTTTAATGTCCATGACGTCAGGAAATTGAACCCACAGTAATCACTAATAAAGATTTTTCATACATATACATCAAGTGGCGTACTACAGCGAAGCTGTAATACTCTGCTTGGGAAAGTAAAACTGTTGGGCTTGTACTTGGTATTCAGACACCAATTCTGAGTAGCATACTGCTAGACAGGACACGTTAAAAAAGAAAAAAAAAAAAAAAAAAAGAAGAATCTCTGCAATATTGTCTATGGAGTTGGGGTGTAACGATTCATCGATGCATCGATGCATCACCCCTGCGATCAAATCGTATCGTTTAAAAAAACGTATATATCGCTTTGTATCGAATCATCGTTACACCCCTAATACTAAAAGAACTAGCTTGTTCTAATGTTGCACTTTTTATGTTTAGGCTAGAATATCAAAGGAGAACTAGCTTGTTCTGATATTGCACTTTGAGTGTGGTTACATTTATTGACCTTTTGGAATACATAAATCAGCAAAGCAAATAAAATTCCTTGAAAAGACATTTGTTTGTGTTTGTGGGGTAGCTTTCAATTAGTATCGGTAATAGGTATAGGTAAGTAAGTGCTTTGTCATTGTACAACTGTACAACAAAATTGTGTCACAATCCAATCGATGTATCGTATCGAAATCTACTGTATCGTATCAAATCGTATCGTTTAAAAACGTAGATATTGCTTTGTATCGAATCGTTTGGCCTCATATCGATACGCATCGTATCGGTCCAAAAACGTATCATTACACCCCTACTATGGAGTTGACACTGCTAGACCCAACAATGCAGACGAACTGAAGGCTGTTGTCAAAGCAACCTGGTCTTTCTAAATAGCTCAGCAGAAACAAAAGCTGATTGACCTCCATACTGCACTGATGCTGTTGTGCCACAAGCCATGGATGACAATACTGGAAAACAGACGTAAGAATTTATAAACCCACAATGCACTGCAATAAACCCACCTTCAGTTTCAACAGGAAAAGGAGGAGTTGTGTAACACCTTCATCCAAAGAAAAAGAACTCCGTCCCTGAACTCTGTCCCTTTAATCACCCATAGTCATTATCCTGTTTCAGAAGACAACGTGGCCATCAATGCTGGCATCAGAGAGCCATTTGGTTTTTTATAGGTGGTCATCCAGTGGCGGCAATGTGGCCTGATCAGGTGCTTTTCACAAAAGATTATACAATGACGGGATAAAGGAGGGTATGGGGGTTG
The DNA here is from genome assembly GCA_028564705.1 of Apricaphanius iberus. Taxonomy (NCBI): domain Eukaryota; kingdom Metazoa; phylum Chordata; class Actinopteri; order Cyprinodontiformes; family Aphaniidae; genus Apricaphanius; species Apricaphanius iberus. The sequence continues at coordinate 5,566,525 of JAPXFQ010001905.1, forward strand.
TGTCAGGTCTGTCGACGTGCAGTGTTGTGTATAAACCGGAAGAGTCCGTGGTAAACAGACAAAATAGCCTGGATGTAACTTATTTTTTTATCCCCATTAAATTCCATCTCCTAAAGTCTTTTTTGCAAGCCACTCTGAAAGGTGGCTGTTCTTCACAGCCCCTGCTAAGTGTCTGACAATCTGCTCGTCAGCACAAAAAGCCAGAAGCTACCGGACGTCCGCATCACTCCAGTCTACCATCTCAGCTGACATAGTTTACGAATGCTTGGGTTTAGGTTTAAAACTTGCATTTTAAATACTGCCACACATTCCACACATCACCTTCTGTTGCACCCAGGCGTTACCTTCATTCATAAGACCAGGGTTGTGGTATTATTGCGGTAATACTACTATCAAACCTGATAGTAGTCCATATATGTTGGATCCAATATATATGGACAGTCCGCTAATCATGGATCAGGTCGACTATTTCCGGCTGGAAGGAAAATGTCTTTAACCTTCTTTCCAGAAGAAATCTGGTGCGATCTGAATTACAGATCGCACCAAAGAGAGACATCCTTTCTGTTGCCTACGCTCAAATGTGGGAGAAGCTTTGGCAAAGCTGCTGATCACAAAGCTACCTATTTGCCCCAGGACCGGAGCTGAGAGGCCAACAACACATTCTGAGTTAATGTGGGACAGCCCCGCTGTCATGTGACTAGCTGCCAATTACTACTGCACATCACCGTGAGCACACCATCCACCCGATTAGAATGTGTTGGCGGCATCATGCTGTGGGGAGGTTTTTTCTTCAGCCGGGACAGGGAAGCTAGTGAGAGCTGATGAGAAGATTGATGAAGCTAAGCTTTTAATTTTAACAAATGAAAACAAATGCTTTCAGCATTTTTTCAGGTACTCCTGGTGTGATTTTAAAACCAGTTTGATCAGAAACATTTAAATTAACACCCTAGGCCATGGGTGTTCAGCACCAATCCTGAAGGGCCAGAGTCCTGCCAGTTTCAGATGAACCTCTGCTCTTGCACAGCTTATTCAAATAATCCAACTACCTCCTCTGTATGTCATAAAGTGTCACAGTGCACTGTTAACAAACCATTGTTTGATTCTGGTGTGTTAAACCAGGGATAGAACGAAGGATGCTGGCCCTTGAGGACTGACTTTGCCTTAGGCTAAACATCTTTCTCCTATTTTTCTCCCACACCTTCCACATCTCAGCTTTGAAGATACAATATAGATGTGTTGGGGATTTGCATCCCTTTGATTTGCTTTCATTGGTCACACCAGAGAATTTGAGGATTAAAGGTCCATTACTATGTTACTGCTGGTTTTTCTAGTGTCAGTCCTCATATTATTATTTATACAAGAACTGCATTTTTATTTCAGTAAATTTCAGTTTTTGGGATAAATTTGGGGATACTTTTGTATTAAGAGCAATTTTAATGGTTTGTAAACCCAATGACAAGAAGTTTTTTTTTGTTTTTTTGCCTCTTCCCATTTTCCTCAGCACTGTCCCAGCAGTGTTTGTGGGCAGAGATCACCTCCTAACGTCCCCCCTCTACAATTGCCTCTCCAAGAGCAACTTTCCAGCTTTGAGCAGCTGCTGAACACCAACTCCATAAGAACCATTGACAAATCAAGATCATTGGGGGCGGGGGCTGCCTGTATAAAACTTCAATCCCTGTTCTGAATGAACACTGCCAAGTCATAAAGCACTTTGTCATTACTGGCGATGTAGGCTCTAAACAATCAAGTGGGATCACACGCACCCCTCCCTTCCTGCTCAGCCTGTCTTGGTTTTCTCTTCATTTGCAGAGCCTCTTTTTGAACCTTAACAAAAACTGTGCTCACCTTTATTGATAAAAAAATGTTTTAAACCCATCTGTAAATCTTGTGTTTCACCCTAGATTTTCTATCAGATTTAGGTCTGACCTTTGACTAGGCCATTGCAGTATATGCATATGCACTGATGTAAGCCATTCCATTGTCACTCTGGCTGTCTCTTGATTGTCATTGTTCTGTTGGTAAGGTGAACCAACGCCCCCATTTATCTTTGAACCTCCCCTAAGCCTCCCTGCAGCATGACACTGCTCCCACCATGTTGCACAATAGGGATAGGTTGTTCAGAGGGATGTGCAGTGTTAAGCATAGTTTATGCTTCTCCGTTTTGACGGAGACTGATTGACGCAACGCCATTATCAGTCAACGCAAGGGCACTCCGTTACCTAGGCAAGAACGCACGGAGTAGAGGCCCATATTTTAGCTATCCGTCACCGTCAACAGAGAGCGTATGGATCTGATTGGTCAGTTTCAGTAATAGCCAAAGATCGCGTCACCAGAACGAGGCTCTATAGTTGCTGTAATCAGTAGTTAAGGCAGCGTTTGGCCACTACATGCTTTATAATGAAAGGATAATGTATCTAATCTGTTCTTTTGGTGATTTTGAACACAAGGAGGTGTAGGAAAACAACAACAAATGGCTGCTGTGTTTGTTTCCATGCGTTTCTAGAGGATTCAATGAGCTGCACCTGAACTAAAAAGCTTTATGGCTTAATCAAAATGTACTTTCTGTCGTTCATTGCTCTATGAAGAAGTGCATTCACAAGCCTAGAAAAAAAATTAAACGACGCTGTGATAGTAGGAAGAGAAGCAATGAACAGTTAGCAGCCCCTGCTCTCCTGGTCGTTATAGTGAGTGGAGAGGAAAAAAACGGACAACTATAAATGAAAAACGACTCTCCGTCAAGACGTCTGCGTCTGAGTGCAAATTTGCGTTCGGAGAAGCATAAACTAGGCTTTAATTTTCCCACCACACATAAAATTTAGTTTTGGACTCATCTCTGCTGTGTGCTCGTGTAGCTTGTGACAGCTTCAGTTTGAATTTGTATATAGCTTCTTTTAAACAGCAGCTTTCTTCTCGTCACTATCTCATCAAGGCCATTTTGTAAATTCAGGACTTTTAGGCCATGTCCACACGTAGCCGGTGTTATTTTTAAACGAAGATTTTCCTCTGCTCCTTGAAAAAAAAATATCCATCCACACGTAACCGGATAAATGCGTTTTTCAGCACATTCATAGATGTGGCAAACCTGTAGGGCGCAGTCTCCGCAGTCCTATCCGCCAAGAGAAACTTTATATCCTCTCGTCAGCACGCAGCAGTTATACAGCTTATAAAAGCAAACAAACAAGACGCGCTTTAACAATGGATGATACCAACACAGCTCTGAGGAAATAAATGCTGTTTTCGAGAGTAAACACAGGTCGCACAAGTGGTGTTGGAGCATTTTTTGTCGCGGATAGTGACATTACTGCTCTTAAAACTCCGTTTTCAACCGTCCACACGTAGATACTGAAAACAGAGAAAACGCAAATCTCCACTTTGGCCGGAGTTTTTAAAAAGCTTTGTTTTTGGTGCCGAAAACCTCCGGCTACCTGTGGATAACAGGCCAAACCGTAGAAAAATATCTCCATTTTGTGAGATACCCGGCTACGTGTGGACAGGGCCTTAGTAGTCATGTCAACCGAGTCTCACTGTGCTTTCGATCTCTGCAGAGACCCTAGAGTTACCACCTACTATGTCTTATTAGTCCTGCAAATGTGCCATAGGCCTACTCTGCTTCTAGGTCAGCAGTAAGTTATTCGAACTTTACGTTGTCGACTTATAATCAAACACTGCTTTGAACTTTTATATAACTTAATTTTTGACCTCTAATTTTCTCCCACAAAAAAAAAATTTGAATAAAAAAATCAAAAATGTGTCATCTCCAACGAACTGCTGGTTTTCTACTTAGGTCAAATACTGAAGTGGAGTCTGTTTGTTTATCAGGCAACTTGGTTGCAGTTTCTGCAGATTTCATTCAGGGGTTTCAGTTAAAGGGGCTGAATGCAAATGCAGGCCCCACTTTCAAGATTTTTATGACAAAATCTTTCACAGCCATGTGTCATTTTCCGTCCACTTCCCAATTACAGTATGCACAACCTTGTGTTGGTCAAGCCAAAATAAAATCATATTAAGAATACAATACAATAAAGTGATACAAAATTGAAAATGTCTTTTGCAAACAACTGTAGTCAAACAACTGAGAGACAAATTTTGCTTATATGTGAATTTTTTCATATCTGGTAAATCTTTACATACGTTTTTGATATCAAAGATCAGAGATGTGCTAATCAGCAGCTGCAGAAGAGAAGTAATATTTATGTATTTAGAAGGAAAATGACACATCCTCACTGATAAGTTTTCACATAACCATGTTAGACGTCTTTCGACCCCACATTTTCAGCCGAGCTGGCTACTTCTCTGGCAGAAACCTTTTAATGTAATTTCAAACAGCTTAAGTACACACGTTTCAGAAGGAACAAGCTGACCTAACAAGACACTTGCTACATTTTAAAATGATAAAGGAGCAGTCGTTTTAGTCATGTCCATAAACGCTCAGCTGCTGTTTCAATTTCCAAAGTCCCAACATTTGCTTTGACAATCAAAGAGTAAACAAGATGGATGCAAGGAGCTTTAGTTTGAGATGGTACAGATGGACTACATTAATGGATCATACAACATGGTGCAACTTCAAAAATTCATATTAAGGATTCATATGTATTAAAAGTATGGTTTTCGTTGCCTACACAATAAACATTAATCCTCACATGGAATAATACTTACATATAAAACTCAGAGAATTAACGCATCGTTATCAGAGTTAAATTCTTCGGGTTTCAGCAGAAAAAACGACCAAACCCTCCGCGTAAAATCCATGTCTTCATTCCATGGCTCATATCTCCTCTCGAACCCAAACTCCAACCAACTGAGCAGAGACACTTGTCCTTCTCAGAATCCAAAGTCTGGCGCAGAGAAACCCTTGTCTAAGCAAGGTCGCGATCAGCCTGTGCTGGACATGCTGCTATGCTGCCAGAGGTGCTTTAAAAACGTGACCCGGCTCTGTCCCATTCACCCGCCACTTCTGCAGTCATCCCAAGCAACAAAAGGTCCAGGAAGCCTGCGGAGAGCGCAGAGGATGCTGCGCTTTCATCAGCAGCAGTGCGCAGCGGCTGCAGCCAGAGGCGCACCTCGATTTGCCCTTGGGCAGGGGGGAGAACATGAGGGAGGATGCAGCTGGAGAGAAGAGGATTACTGCTCGTATGGGTGCATCATCCCGCACTAAAACACGGCACGGGGATGTAGGCAGAGGGGGCTGGTATTATATTAGCCCACCAACAAGTATGGGGAGGAGGAGGAGGAGTTGTATCGTTGGGACTCTCGGAAGTTTACCTGCATTGTATAAGAATTGGTGTTATTGTTGCATATCAGTCCAGACCACAATAGGCTGCTTTCATGTAATCCCATCTAATCCAATCCAGTCATGATGCTTTTCATATTAACTAGTGGGCTCATAACAACCAAGACTTTTTCACCTGACATGCGTCATATGTTGCCTTTTTTCCAAGCCGCAGTAGACTTCTCTTTTGATTCAGGTTTACTATGACCTACTTAGTGCTGCACAAACATCTGATTTAACACAGAAACTACATAATGAGGCGTTTTCTGCCGTCACCAACCCCAAATAAAACTTGAAAACTATTTTATTTCCTAAAATCACTCCTCATGATCTTAGAACGAGTTTCTAGAGTATCCTGTGGGGGAAGGTGTGTGAGAGCGTGTGTTTTTGATAAGTTTTCGGGCTTTGGATTGCACCGTTTTACGCACGTTGGTCTACGGCTGTGAGGACATAGGTCTCCCTCTAGTGGCCAAATAACTAGCGGGCTCCGATATCTAATGTGGCAGAAATTAGATGTTATAGACACTACTTTTTGAATTAAATCGCTGTTACTGGAATAGAGACACCAATAGAGACTGGTGACTGACAGATGTGCCCAAGTCCTCTTTGTGAAATAGCTCAAGCTCAGTCTCAGACTCTCAACTGGATGGAGAGTGTCGATAAGAAGCGATTGTTAATAGTTTCTTAAGCACTGGATTTACTTTTGGACTATAACTGACCCCAGGCCAGGGAAGATGTTTGGCTGTTTTGATCCAAACTTAAAATTTGTCTAAGCAATCCTAAAATATAAAATCTATTATAACTGCTGAGATAGTTTGGGGTCAAAGATTTCCGAATATGGATTTTTTTTTACTTGTTTAAATATATCTGTAGAATATGACTGTATTATTCTTATGAATAGTCTTAATAGTGCAAACATATACGGTACAAACTAAAAGTTTGAACATACCTTCTCATTCAGTCTGTTTTCTTTATTTTCATGTCTAGTTAAATTTTAGATTCTCACTGAAGGCATCAAAAATATGAATGAACACATATGGAATTATGTAGTACTTTTACAAAATAGTGTGAAATAACCTGGCCTCCAAAGTCACCGGACCTGAACCCAATGGAGATGATTTGGGGTGAGCTGAACCGCAGAGTGAAGGCAAAAGGACCAACAAGTACTAAGCATCTCTGGGAACTCCTTCAGGACTGTTGGAAAACTATTTCTGGTGACTACCTCTGGAGGCTCAAGAGAATGCAAAGCAGTAATCAGAGCAAAGGGTGGCTACTTTGAGGAATCTAAAATATAACACATGTATTCAGTTATTTCACCCTTTTTGTTTAAGTACATACAGTAATTCCATACATCATGTGTTCATTCATAGTTTTTGATGCCCTTAATTGAGAATCTACAATGTAGTCATCAAAATGAATGAGGTGTGTCCAAAATTTTGGTCTGTACTGTAAATGTTTTATATGTTTCCAAAAGCTCCTTGGCTGCTTTCCTTATTAAAGCTCTTCTTGCCCATTTAGATAATCATAAAAACAAATGCATGTGTGCATAAAAGCAACATTTATGAAAATGGACAAAATAACGCAAACAACAGGGATGTGAACGTAACAGCAGGAATTTAAATTTGTTGGGAGCAGTGATGGTTTTACAGCTGCCGGTAGGAAGGATTTGTAATAACACTTGTTCGTGCAGTCTGGTCCCTGAAGGAGCTCTTCTGCTTCATGCATTGGAAACATTTTCTGACTATGATGTGATTTTATTTTTTCTCAATGAGCTTATCTAACAGCTTCATACAGATAAGCTGCTGCTCCAACATAAACTGTGTCTACACAGCTACTTCACAATAAGAGCATTCATACCTAATGTTTACATTGATTATGGGGGCTTTTATTTTTCATATCAGCTCAAAAAAACATTCATCTCCCTCCTCACATTTATATCAAAACCGTATCAGCAGCTTTGTTGAAATAATAAAGAACAGAAGAAATATAACAGCCTTTTCTCCAACTCATATCGTCTCATACTCTGAGTGGAACTCTGGCAGGTTCTCCCAGTGTGAGCAGAGTGATTCCATCCTGAACCAGTACCTCAATACACAGCTCAGTGTTTCCTCCACTGCAGTAGCAGTCTGTGCTGCAGTAAAACTGAAATCACTCTGTAATGGAAGGATAGTCCCATTAACAGGATGCAGTTAGCCAGTTAATTTGCCTTAGCAACTGCATAAAAGATAAAAAGTTTAAAAGGGCCACATGTGAATGTGATTGTGGAGTAAAAAAATTTCAATTAATCTCTCCTTTATTTCATTTAAGATTTGTCTTTAATTTATACTGAATATTGACGTTTTTTTGTCATATTTAGGAATATTAATTTTTCGTGTTTAATTCACAGCAACCCTATGATCAATTAGAATTTTTAAAATGTGATCATTAGAAAGGCCTAATATCTAGCCATCATAGTCATAGCCCCCCATGGAGAAAACTCCACCAGCTGCCACTGGGTTCAGTAATTTATTTGTTAGTTCATTGTCGTTGCTTCCTGTCCTCAGGTTCCTGTGTTTTGCCCTCCTGATAATTTTGCAAGCCTTTAGTTATTTTTTTCCTCTATAAAACTTCCTAAAGATTCCTTTGGGTCCTTAATTTGCAGTACTTGATAATTAGCTAATATGCTATTTTGCCGGCTGATGGTAGTTGTAAGTGATGCTAAATATATGAAGCTATAGTTATTACCTAATATGGTAACATATAGGGGGTTTAAAAAACTATAACTTACTGGTGATTCAACTTATTCATGCACCTGTCCTTCTGATGCAATACCAAGCAGCCCACAACCACAAACTTCTAGCTGGCAAATAAAGGTCATGTTCTATGTACCTCTTAATATTTTCAATTTGAGTTTATTTATATAGTGCCAATCAACAACAGATGTCATCTCAAGGCACTTTATGAGAAAAGTCATTTCAATACACTTATAAAAACATCTCAGCCAGTTAAAGTGTTCTGTGTAAGGAATCCCATCAGATTACATCAAGTCATTGACATTGACAGTAAAAAGTTGATAATACGACATGGAAGATGTTCGGTCACAGCACAGGGAGCATCATCCGAGTCAATGCTCTGCATCCAACATGGCATTGTAGCTGAGCAGGATACCAGACCACATGTGGCTTCTATGGAGAGAAAAACACTGAGAAAAAACAAGGTTAACAGCCAGAATAACAGCAAAAACACACCTGAAGAGTAGTAGAAGAGAAAAGCAGTGAAGTAGTAGTAGTAAAGAAAAGCATTCAGTCTGTCCTTCAACAGTCTAAGCCTATAGCAGCATAACTACAGAGATAGCTAAGGATAACCTAAGCCATTCTAACTATAAGATTTATCAAAAGGGAAGGTATTGAGCCTAGTCCTAAAAATATACAGAGTATCTGCCTCACTGACTAAAACTGGGAGCTGGTTCCACAGGAGAGGAGCCTGATAACGTAGTACAGGAAGCCAACGAAGAGAAGCTAAAACAGGAGAAATGTGATCTCTCATTTTAATATTCATCCGAACTCTTGCTGCAGCATTTTGGATCAACTGAAGGCTTTTAATTGCATTTTGTGGACTTCCTGATAATAAGGAATTACAGTAGTCCAGCCTTGAAGTAACAAATTCATGGACTACTTTCCCAGCATCACTCCTGGACAGGATGTTTCTGATTTTAGCAATATTCCAGAGGCAAAAGAAGCAAAACTTAGAAACATATTTAATATGGGATCTTGGTCAAAAATTACACTGAGCTTCTTTACACTATTAACAGAGGGCAATTTAATACCATCCAGATGAAGTAACTGACTAAGCAGTTTATTTTTTATCCAAATACAACAACTTCTGTGTTACCTGAGTTTAAAATCAGAAAGTTTAGAGTCATCCAGGTTTTTATGTCTTCAAGACATGCCTTTAATCTATCTAACTGATTCGATTCATTAGGATTTATGGATAAATATAATTGTGACCTTATATACTCTACCTTATGACTGTGTAATTTTAGCAACAGTATTAAAAATAAACATAGGATTGCTTTTATTTACCTCAATTAACAATTAAAAATATACAGTTCTAGCTTGTCGAAGGGTCTTTTTATACAAAAGTAGACTATTTTCCCAGGTTAAATAGGAATGCTCTAGGTGTGTAGAGCACCATTTTCTCTCCAGCTTCCTACTATTCTGCTTTAAAGTACGCAACTCTGCATTAAACCAGGGAGTCAACCTCCTATGGCTCACTACCTTCTTTTTTAAGGGGGCTACACTGTCTAATGTCAGTCTTTTTGTGGGGCGGGGCCTTAGGACTCACAGCCTGAAAACCTCACATTTTTATCATTCATTTAAGATGCCTTGTAAAATGCAGTCTTCTTCTTTCATCCACTTTTTCTGTGCTTGTAATACTGACATAGGTCTGAGAAACACATCTAATTAGTACCATAGCTATAGGTAAGTGCATCTTCCATAATTTAATATCCATCACTTTAACATCACATATAACCAACACAATCTGTTTAGTTTTGTGGCTCGTTTGATAAAGAATAGCTTGGGAAACTAAAACAGACAAGGGCATCAGTTTGTTTTTAAAAATGCTTGGGATAATAACCGTAAACTTGAGTTTGATTTGAAGATTTCTGGGGACAATTATTATTAACTATTGATAGCCAATTATTACTCTGTGTCATGTTTCATTAGGCTACTATAAAAGCTGGAGTGTATAAACAGTTGAAAATCCCATCTTTATTCAATCAATAATAGTTGATAGTCATAAGATAATATCATAGATAGATAGATAGATAGATAGATAGATAGACAGACAGACAGACAGACAGACAGACAGACAGACAGACAGACAGATAGATAGATAGATAGATAGAAAGAATTTGTCCAGTGCTCATTTATTTACAAATATATCTTAGATTGGGAGATAAAAATAAAATAAAAATGATAATAATAAAGTAAAATAATTTAGGAAACACGTTGGATGTCTCTGTTGAATAGTCTTATGGCTGCAGGAACAAACGATCTCCTGAACCTCTCAGTCCTGCATCTCAAAGAGATCAGTCGTTCACTACAGCTGCTTCTCTGGCTGGTCAGGACATGGAGGGGGTGTGTAGTATTACCCAGAATGCCCTGCAACTTCCTCCTCATCTGCCTTTCCACCACAGTTCTTACAGGGTCCAGCTCCCGACTCAGTACAGAACTGGCCTTTTTGACCAGTTTGTCCGTAGTTCTACTTCCTCAGCAGTCAAAAGCATACAGAAGCACACTTCTGATGACTGTGTGGTAAAGCATCTGTAGCATGTCACTGCAAATATTGAAGTAGGAAAAAAAGACGACTCTGACCTGACCTTTCCTGTCTGTGTTGGTGGTCCACTCCAGTTTCTGATCCAGAACCACCCCCAAGTATCTGTAGGACTCCACAGACTCTATTTCCTCCCCATCTATGTAAACTGGCTGTCTTGGTGGTTTAAATCTCCTGAAGTCCACCACCAGCTCATTAGTCTTTGTGGTGTTCAGAAGAAGGAGGTTTTATTTATTTATTTTTTTTGCTCCGGTCAGTGAAGGTCTCCGACAGATCCCTGTACTCCCCCTCTTGTCCACCGCTCACACACGCCACGACAGCTGTATCATCTGAGTACTTCTGGATGTGGCAGGACTCTGAGTTGTTTGCAGTCTGATGTGTAGAGCGTGGACAGAAAGGGAGCCAGAACAGTCCCTTGTGGGACCCCAGTGCCTCAGAAACACGTCTCCCCACCCTGACGTATTGAGGTCTGGATTTCAAATAGTCAATATTCCAGGATGTCAGGAAGGAGTCTACAGCCATACCTATAAATTTGTTGCTTAGTATGGAGGGCTTCATGGTGTTAAAAGCGAAGAACAATTATCCTGACATAAAAACCAGGCACATCCAGGTAGGAGTATGCCCGGTGCAGCAGGAAAAGGCTCGTACCTACGACCGAATCACACCAGTGCTGATATTCGGTACAACAGCACTCCCTTTAGTGTGATATTGCTTAAATACAATGATATATCCATATATTCATTACTGTAATATTGTTTTGGCCAGTACTCATAAAACCAAACTTGAGCCCATCTTTCGTCTTCAGAAACGAGCATTGAGAATAATATTTTGTGTAGCTATCGTAGGCACCCTTCTCAAACCACTGTTTGTTAAAGCAGGTGTAATGAATGTTTACCAAGTAAATCACTTCCAAATTGCGCAGTTTGTCTACAAGTCTCTTAAAAATGATTGTCCCAGTCTTTCAATAACTTGTTCTCCTTTAATTATGAAATCCACAGGTTTTCAACTCGTAAAAGCTGTCAAATTAGAGCACTACTTGCTCACACTAATTTGTCTCAATTTAGTGTATTATATAGAGTAACCTAAATATGGAATAATGTGTAACTTTATTTTTGCACAACTGTCACCAATTTAGTAGCCTATAGAAAAGCTCTGAGATCTCTGCTACAGGTTGACTACAGTTTTCCTTATGGTATTCATTTTTAAGCTCACTTTTGTACATATGTAAACTTTCTGTGTGTAACAAATTCAATCAGAGGTCGCCACCTGTTTAGCCCCACTGAGGGTTTTATGGTAGCCTTCCATCATATGTTCTTACCAATTGTGATTTTGATGGTACTTTTCTTTACTGTGTGAAAAAATCAAATAAAAAAAAAGTCAAGTTCTTTTTTTCATGATAGTCCAAACTGATTTTCACCAGCTTACTGAGCAAACAAGTAGGTGAACAACTCAGAAAAGTTAAAAGTTGATAACGGGATCAAACCACATTACCCAGAAAGCTCAGCTGTGTGAGCGCTTTCTTTTCTTTTTTTTGCCCCGGACGTAGCATCACATGAACTGACTGTCAACATGCAAGATGGCCACGCATCACAGGCAAAATGCTGCTGGGCGGAGGAAAGTACAGGTATATTCTGCAAAGTGCATATATGCAGAGTGTGCGGCAGTGCCAGCTCTGGGGTTCCCATGTTACGGAAGTCGTTTGGAAAATTCAATGTATGGGTAAAAAGCGACTCCAAATACAGCGCTGCGGCTATGAGTCATGGCTCCAGCCGGCTAACAGAGCTAGCTTAGCTGAGCGGTTAGCGTCCGCTGCTAACGAGTGATGCTAACGTTTTTTTTTTGACTGAAAGACGTCTCAAAATCTATGTTCAAATAAGTCTGAATAGTGACAGAGATATTTTAGGACCAACACAAGCGTTAGACGTGTTGTCCTAACATAATTCTGATGCTTGCTTCTATGTTTGTCTGTACCTAAGGTGCTTTGGCTCCGTCTAATTGCTGGAACTTGGCTAGGTGGCTATGTGGTACTTCAGCGTGAACGCATGTTGGGTTCCGAAGATAATGTGTTGCAGTATTGTCCTGAAGTGTAAATTGTTCCGCTTTTGCCTTAGTTACCCCACAGTGTGCTTTAAAATGGTAATAAAATCACTGACTGCATCGGTCTGCAGCCTTGAAATGCTTGTGATGTTGTGGGTTGAACCAGATGTTTCGCCGGGCAGGAGAGACCGACCACTCTTTCCGGTTTGTGCCACAGGTGTCATACGTGATTAGAGACGAGGTGGAGAAGTACAATCGCAATGGAGTGAACGCACTCCAGTTAGACCCTGCTCTGAACCGGCTCTTTACCGCAGGAAGAGATTCCATCATCCGGATATGGAGCGTCTACCAACACAAGGTAGAGTTTCAGATCATACATGAGTTCCATCAAAGAATAAAACCTATAGTGTTTGTTGTTCCCCATGGAGCTGTCCTAATTCGGACTCTTTGTCATTGTAGCAGGACCCATACATTGCCTCTATGGAACATCACACAGACTGGGTTAATGATATAGTTCTCTGCTGCAATGGAAAAACATGTGAGGTTTAACTACAATCTGATGGGTTTATGCTCCAAGGAGCTGTGCTGCATTTCTTTACACTGCGATACACTTTTCTCTTTTTTTAGTGATATCAGCCTCATCAGATACTACAGTGAAAGTATGGAATGCTCATAAAGGATTTTGCATGTCGACGTTACGGACCCACAAGGACTATGTGAAAGCTTTGGCGTACGCTAAGGACAAGGAGCTTGTGGCGTCGGCCGGCCTGGACCGGCAAATCTTTCTTTGGGACGTGAACACACTAACGGCGCTCACCGCCTCCAACAACACTGTCACCAGTGAGTAGTGATGTTGTCTGACTGAATGTTCATGTTATTGTGCTGATTTGAAGCTTTGCGGTCTCTAACCTCTGGTTTCTCTAAAACTTTGATCCGCCAACATTGATTATTCTTTACAAACTATAACATAAATATGTGAAACTGGTATTTCTTTTTGTCTTGCCTTCTGGCCATCAGCAGTCCTGAATTTGGAGAAGCAGAGACGAGAGAGAAATCACTGTAAAACAGGTTTTTACTATGACTTTAAAACAAATGCCAAAATATTTGTTCACATTTTAAACTCACTTTAGCATTATAAATTAGGGAGTTCTGAAACTGGATACAAAAATGAAAAAAACATTCAGTATTTGTACAGGTACATCTAAAAAAAAAAAAAGAATATTTTTAAAGGTAACTATTTTTTGTCACTAATTTCTGAAAGTGAAAAAGAAATAATTGCACATAATGAAATATTCAAGTCATATATTTTCCTGTAATGTTCATGATTATGACTTACAGATGATAAAAAACCGAAATATACTCTCCCGGATGTCATACAATGTTATGAAAAAGTTATATTATTGGAATATTGGAAACGGACGGTGTCAGACCCTGATCAGCTAATTAACTCAAAACACCGGCAAAGGTTTCCTCAGCCTCTAAATGCTTTCTTGGTCTGGGTCACTGGGAAGACTGCTGACTGGACAGAGGTTATTGACATCCTCCACAAGGAGGGTAAGCCACTAGAGGTCGTTGCTAGAGCCGCTGTCTGCTCAAGAGTGCCGTAACCAAGCATAGTCACAGAAACAACCATTCAAGCATTTGGAGGAGCTTCACAGGGACCAGGCTGAGGCTGGAGTCGGCGCATTTAGGATACAAATATCGCATTTCTCATGCCAAGCCACTGCTGAACCAAATACGCCGTCACAAGCGTCTTACCAGGTCTAGGGAGAAGAAGAACTGAACTGTTTTCAGATAAAAGTACAGCTTGGTTTTCATTTGGAAATCAATGTCTTGAATAGTGGCGATGGCACGGAATCCATGTTGGTTGGGGTCCAGAATGCTGTTTCCTGTCAGCTGCTCCTGGTTTACTGGGTTTTCTGAAGTCTGTAGTCAACGTCGCCATCCACCAGGAGGTTTTAGAGCACTTCATGCCTCCTTCTGATGACGAGCTTTATGGAGATGCTGACTTTGTACCTGCGCTCACTGCCACTGGTACCATAGCTGGTTCAGTGACCATAGTGTTACTTTGTTTGAATTGGACAGGAAACTCTCTTGGCCTGACCACTATAGGGAATCTATAGACTATTCTTAAAGAGGAGATGAGGGAAACCAAACCCAACGATGTGGAACACATCAGTAGAACAACAGGCTGATTGCCTCCTGATGCCACAATGATGAAGTAATTCATGCAGGAGCTTCAACGAAGAACCCAGTGCATCGCTGTCAGAAGCCTGACATTTTAGGTCAAAAGATTTTTTTCTTATTAAAGCTTATCATCTTTATATGTTTTGAGACACTGAATTTTGGTTTTTAATTCTTTATAAAACATGATTATTACAATTTCAAGAATTAAAGACGTGACATATTTCATACCGTGTAATGAATCTGTATTATATCTGAAACAAGCGTCAAAAAAGGTAAAAAAAAAATTAACTATGCTCAAACTTTTTTCAGATGTACTTGCAGATCCTATTTAAGGCTGCGGTCACACCAGGGAAACCGGGTTAAACGCAACCGGGCTCGAAAGGTCTAGGAGCAGACGGCCTGCGGTCACACCAGCCATGTAGGAAACGCGCCAGTCTGTGGCCGAGTAGTGGGAACCATTTACATATTATTGACGCAATTCAAAAGCGTCTGATTCACTACAGTCCGGTGGGTGGGGGCAATAGTTGTTTTTGGTTGATGTGATCGCACAACCGATAAAAGAAGAGAGAAAAACTGTGGAATTCAGATTTGCAACATGGAGAATGATAACAGCAACGCGCAGTTTCTGCCTTTGCTTTTTATAATCAGCCAGATTTACGCAGTGCTCGTGGAGGAAGAAAGACATAGATCTGAAAATGCCAGAGCACTACGGATGCAGCCTTTGCTTGAAGCCATCTTCTTCTTCTGTTTTTTTGTTATGCTTTCAGGGTTGCAGAGGCTGTATAAATACGTCCGCGGTGGGCAGGGCTTCCGCGTGGGCGGCGCACATTCATACTTCATTACGTCTTCTTCACGTGGGTGGGGTATAGCAATCGAGCTGAAGCAACCGCGCTCAGAACAACCTCCAGAGTCGGGCCAAGGATCCGCGCTCAGGCCAGAGGATCCGTGCTGGGGCCTGCGGTCACCCTGAAATTTAACCGTGACACAGGTTACCCCTGCGGTTCGGTCCCGGGTAGAACGTAGGTGTGACCGTGCCTTAAGATTTCCAAATAGCTGGAAACATTTCTCATGAAAAATCACAGAAATTTTACTCTGTTCAACCTTCCTGTTATCTGCTGAAAGTCTTGCTCTCTCTGTCTTGCCATTTTAACTAGTAGTGGGTGAGACAAGGGAGATAATATATAAATATAGCTAATATACCACCATTGTGCATTTTGATGATGTCATCAAGCTGTGACTACGTACTTTGTACCACGTGCAGAAAGAAGATAAATGCTATTGTGCAGTATTCCTATTTATAAAGGATATTGCATGTTTTAGATTTGTCGTTGTCTATTTAATGGAAAACAGTTGAACTTGAAGCATATTTCAATCAAATATTTGCAGCTTTATTTTTTATAAAAATCAGCAAAACAGAAAACTTTGATTTTATATTTTGCACTTCAGTTTAAACTTTTTTTTTTACATTTATCTTTTATTTAAAATATCTGCATCAATATTTATGTTGTGACCTGTTGTGGTGCATTTATCGGAAAAAAGATTAGAATATTTTTTACATACATTTTTACAAGATGAATGTTCTTGGAATTGCATTCTGTGCTTTTTTTTAACATCGTTGCTACGCTTCAAATTATCTGGCATGTGAGTCATTTTGACATATTAAACAGAAGAAAATAATATATTGTAAAATAATATATCGCAATTTGGGCTATGTGGTATACCGAACATGTACAGACACCAAAATTTATGACCGTTAGCGATGTCATTTTGCGCGCGCCGGTAAATTTGGTATGTAAAAAAAAGTAAATAAAAAAAATATTTTTTTTTAAATTAAAAGATGTCTTTTAGTTTAGTGGTGCTCCTGCCCCTTTAAGAAATATAGCTACTGTGTAGCTATATTTAGCAAGAGCTTAGACTCGACTGTTTTTCAGGAAAATGCGACTAGCGACAAATAAAGTGACTTTTTATTGTGTTATTGGATACTTTGACGCTTAAGTGGAGCACATATGTTTGTTACTGCAGCCATGGAGCTGCAGAGCGTTTCTAGCTCAACAAGCTTTGCCCGCCCAGGTCCTGCACAGGCGGAGCAGATATTACCCCCACTGAGTTGTTGTTTAAAGCCGCCGCTTGTTCCCCACCTGTGCGCCGATGTAAAATATTTTATTTCTAAAATAAACGACTACACCTAAAATCACCTATTTCACTCAGCCCCCGTCACTTCTCACCTAATCTGGGTTGTGTGATCACTTCTGAGTTTAAACTGGACTCTTAAGAAATAAAGAAAGGAGTGGGAATCAAACACTGAATTAAAAGGCTGTTTGAAGCCGTTCAATAGCAAGAAGCCACACACATTTTACACAGTTTGCACATTTTATAGAACATTATGTAGATTTGGCCACTACCGGACATTTACTACAGAAAAGGACAGGGGGTTATGTGGTCCTTATTATCATCCGCTTATCGTTATCAAGGTGAAATGCTCAATATACCGTGATATTAATTTTAGCTCATTTTGCCCAGCCCTAATCGCAATATAGATTTGAGGCCATGTTGCCCGGCCCTCATTTGAATGATTCACAGACATGACTGGACATGTCATTCAATATGTAGTTTCATTTTTCATGTCTCCCCGCATTTAAACGCATCACATGCTACAAACGGATAACTTTGTGTCTACTTGCCTCAGTTACAGCATCCACTCTGAAGATAATTGTTAATAGTGAACACTATGAAGCACTTACTGACTGACAAGGGGAAAAAAACACTGAATTTTTATTAATTTAAGCGGAATATTATCCAGTCACCAGCTGATTCTCTGTTGTTGTGTTGTTTTTGCTGACTGCAGCAGTGATTTCCCCGGAGGCTGGCCTTTAGATTCACTGCAGTTTGTGTCTCAACAGCTTCGTCACTGAGTGGGAACAAGGACTCCATCTACAGTCTGGCTATGAACCAGATGGGGACAGTTATTGTGTCTGGATCCACTGAAAAGGTCTGCGTCACTTTGAATATAGTGGTGGAGCAAACTTGAACAGGAGCGGATCTCCTGAGATGTTTCAAGTGACTTTAATCCAAAAAAAAAAATTTCTTCTTTTGTGCTTCAGGTATTGAGAGTGTGGGACCCTCGAACATGTGCAAAGCTTATGAAACTAAAAGGTCATACGGACAACGTCAAGTCGTTGCTCCTGAACCGCGACGGCACCCAGGTAACCTACTGAACCTTACCTAAAATGTATGTGGTTGACAGAGAGCACCTCCTTGATCCCGGTCTGTTGTTGTGATCGACGCAGTGCCTGTCGGGTAGCTCGGATGGGACCATCCGCCTGTGGTCCCTGGGCCAGCAGAGATGCATCGCCACGTACAGGGTACACGATGAAGGCGTCTGGGCCCTGCAGGTCAACGAAGCCTTTACGCACGTCTACTCTGGAGGCAGAGACAAGAAGATTTACTGCACCGACCTGCGAAACCCAGACATCCGTGTTCTCATCTGTGAGGAGAAGGCCCCGGTGCTCAAAGTAGGAGCTAGAACCTAATGAAGAGTTGATGCAATGCCTTCGACTCATACAGTATACGTAGAAAAAGTGAAAGGAGAAGAATTTATTTAAAAGTTTAGACTGATGTTTTGGGATGTAAAAAAATATCGATATGCCAAAAAAAACCCGCTGTATTTTGTCACAATATTGTAATGATATGCAAAAGCAGTGCATCACATTTTATTTTTTAGAGTATGAATGAAACCATTGGATGAACTAGATCTAGTAATAAAACAGGTTGGAGTGTTTAGAATGCTGTGACAGATTTTCTAGTTAAATTCAGTTTTAAAAACCACAATGTTTAGTGTTACTCATAATATCAGATGGTTATGTAATGATAAATGTTTGTTTTTTCACTAATTTGCATAATCTTTGTCATCCTGAATCAGCGTCTGAAGCCACTCAACCGTTCTGTTGTTCTCTTTTGTTCAGATGGAGTTGGACAGATCTGCTGACCCACCTCCAGCGATCTGGGTTTCCACCACCAAATCATCTGTGAATAAATGGGTAGGCATGCGTGACATTTCTGCAGCAACCCGCCGACCGGCAACATTCTAGCCGGAGCTGCAATGAAGAGTCCAGTAGTATTTCATTTGTGTCTTTTGTGAGGGTTGTGCATTGTTTCTCTGTTTGCGTAGTCACTTAAGGGAATGCACAACTTCAGATCATCAGGGGAGTACGACAACGACTGCACCACCCCCCTGACTCCACTGTGCACTCAGCCAGAACAAGTTATTAAGGGTAAACTATGCCTGATTCCACCAGAAAAATGTTCTCCAGAGCTCATTTATATAACATACACGTAACTCTTGTTTTTTTTAAATTATTTATATATAGGAGGTGCCAGTATTATACAGTGCCACATTCTGAATGACAAGAGACACATACTGACCAAAGACACTAACAACAATGTGGCATACTGGGATGTGCTCAAGGTAATCCACCAACTGCTGTCGTTATTCCATATGTCGTTAATACATATTCCTTGGAATATGTTGTTGGTCCAACCAATCTTTCTGCTTTTCTGATGGTTTTTGAAAATAATCCACAGAAGTGTTGAATCCATCAATCTATGTCTTTCAGTACATTAAACAGGATTTGTTGGTCACCGTCTGTCTAAAACGGAAATATCCGTGTTTGGTCTTTCCGTTCACCCATCTCCCCGTCTTATCATTCCATCTTCTCCCCCACGCAGCAATCCTTCCATCCAAACTTAAATCTAGTGTCTTTTTTGTTTTCTGTTTTGGGTTTCACCCTAAGCTCCATAGTTGCTGCTCATTTTGAAATGTATTTATTTTAAATACAGATAGATTTTTCTCTCTGCAATGTTTATTCTCAGGAACAACAGACGCTTTTAAGGAGGCAAGTAGGGTTGTGACGGTGTAAACATTTAACCTCACGGTTATTGTGACCAAAATTATTACGTTTTTCTGTATTATCGGGGTATTTTGTTTCTTTTTAATGGGTGTTGAATATGTTTAGAAGGCATTGATAGTCCAACACAAACTGGAATAGTTTTGAAAAAGTATAACAGTGTTTATTTAAAATAATACAAAGTCCTATCAAAATTGCAACTTTTCACATCAAAGCAAAGGAACAAGGTTTGACAAATCATTGCAAATCATTAGTATCATTATTCTATTCATCTATTCTATTCCATTGGCGAACAACTAAACTAAAACTCTTATCTGTGCCCTGAGTTGCGTAATGCGTAGAGCTCGTTGCATTCTCCCTCCGCCCAAAGTCCTCACATCATGCATTTCAGCTAAAATGCTAACGTTCGAGAGATGTGTATGATATACACACAGATGTGTGATGAGGTACGAAGTGTTGCTGCATTTCACAGACACTTTTTTCCTGCACGTTGTGCAAACAGGATAGCTGTCTTCTATTAAGTGTCCCTTGGTATTCTTCAAATACCCTAAAGTATATCCATACTTCTGACTTTGTCTTCTTTGAGAGCTGATAAATGTCCTAAAGGGCTGCCTTCTCCTCCTTCTGCCATCATTTCAGCTTAGAGAACGTTTTGCTTGTTAACTACAAAGTGCGCATGTTCGGCAACTTCACCAGATGAGACGGTGGCTGGTAAGGCTCACCGTGCCTACATAGCAGATGTGAAAATCTACAGAGATAATGTTTTTATAATTTTTTTTTAAAACAAGACAGTAATAATTATTGTCAACATTTCTGTGAAATCCCTAGAGGCAAGTTCAGATGGAGATGTAGCTCTACTTATTGGTGTGTAACAGGACACGTTTGTGCAGAGAATATCCAATAAAGCCCTGTACTTCACTGAACTCCTCATCTGAATCAATTTGAAACAAAATGTAGACATCAACCGCTGGAGAAAATTCCTCTAAAGTCCAAAGCATCCGTTAAACTAGTCCAGAATGTTCATCAGAGCATGAGAGATGCAACAATGCACCGGTGCTGTCTTGAGGAGTGATCAGGGTGTATTACCCAACACATGCACTTTGATGGTGCATTCAAGTACATGTCTTACATTGGAGTGTCCAAATACAAAGTAATCTCTTAAATGTCGGTCATGTTATTCATCCATCCTGTCCGTGGTTGAACCTGCTTATCCTTTATGAATAAAAAGAAAATTCAAACCACCAGTTTCTTTTGCGCTGACAGAACCTCGTATTTATGCTGTTTGAGCTGACCTACTGTTTATTCTGGGTTTTTTTTAGGCTTGTAAAGGTGAAGACTTGGGGAAAGTGGAATTCGACGAAGAAATTAAAAAGCGGTTCAAGATGGTTTACGTGCCAAACTGGTTCTCTGTTGATCTGAAAACTGGGGTGAGTTGTTTTATTAGATTAGTACCGCATTATGCATTTATGACTAGTGAGTTATTTCATGGTTTAATCTTGTTTTATTCCTATTAGATGCTCACAATTACTCTGGATGAGAGCGATTGTTTTGCCGCCTGGGTGTCTGCAAAGGATGCTGGATTTTCAAGTTCTGATGGATCTGATCCAAAGTGTACGCAGTCTATTTTCATATATAATATATACAGCAGCCATAACGTTATGACTACTGTGACTGTGGTAGCTTCTCCTTTTACCTTCATCTGTGAAGAGACTAAAACAATGTCTCAGGGTTCCCTGGAGTCTCCAGGTTGTTGGCAATCGATGGCTTCTGCTGTTGGTTTCTTTATGGGCTTGTTCACCACAGCTTACATCCAAATCAGACTGATGGAAGCCAGGTAGAAAACATATTTTTGTTTTGTTAAATACTTGGTTAGCAGATGCAGGGGGCTACTGCATGTTAAAATCAAGCGGTCTGTTTACCCAGTACATCTTATTTTCGTTTAATGCAGCAGTGGTCATAATGTTTTGACTGATCTGTGCATCCTAAAAAGTCCAGCGCTGAGTGTTTAATGCTTCCTCATGCAGCCCTGTGCCTTCCTTGTTTGCAGTGAACTTGGGTGGCTTATTGCTCCAAGCCCTGCTGGAGTTTTGGCCCAGAACCCGCATCAACCCCATGGATGAGGAGGAAAACGAGGTGAACCACGGTGAGAGGATTGTTCGTCTGAGGAGGACTGTGTGTGTGTGTTTGGACGGTTCCGTTTGTCTCCTCACACCTCGGTGTTCTGGCGCCCACAGTGAACGGTGAGCAGGAGAACAGGGTGCAGAAAGGAAACGGCTATTTCCAGGTTCCGCCTCACACGCCAGTCATCTTCGGTGAAGCAGGAGGAAGAACCCTATTCAGGTACAGTCGTAACACATCAGTAAACGCTTCGCTCAGACAGAGTGCTCCTCTAACTGCTACTTTGTTCCTGCTGCAGGCTGCTATGTAGAGACTCAGGGGGGGAGACAGAATCCATGTTACTGAATGAGACGGTCCCACAGTGGGTCATTGATATAACTGTAGATGTGAGTATTGCTGTCAGATCCCATTCTACATTTTTAATGATGTTTTTTCCATTTCTAACTCAAGAACTGGAGTTCTAAGTGGATCATTAAATAACTTTGAGTGGAAAAACCCTTTTAAGTTGAAATTCCTACTTATAAATAGAAAATAGGAGGTTCTCAAATGTCTCAAAGTGTCCTAGACAGACATACACCAAGAGATGGGGCAATCAGAACGCTCTAGATAATCCCCCCAACGTTGATCTACAGGTACTAATTTCTGCCACTTCCTGTTTCTCTTTCACACAAGTAGATACTTGTATTAAATTACTTGTAACAGCAGAATACTTTTTAGCCCTCCTGTCAGTAATACTAATGCTTCACTTCAAGAAAATAAGCCAGCTAAACTGCATTGTCTAATGCTAGGTGAACAAACAGCTCGGAAGTCTGTTTCATGGCTCATTTACACTTTTACAAGCCTTTCATCCTCAGTCATCTTCAGTGTGTGAGTGCGCTCGTCTCCTACACGTGTCACATGACTGGGGACAGTCACGTGATGCACAGCTTCAGAAAGAATGGAACTACACATTAAAAGGGACATTTCAATGAAAAATTAACGCAATTTATAGCTGTAAAACATTTTCCTAGTCTCAGAATCACCTTTTAAATAATTTTTTTATTCTTAAACTCCTGAAAGAATTTTATTGCTGCTTAGAATTAGCATTTCTAATGCCATTTAAGGCCACTAATTTTTGCAAAATCAATTCAATGACTTGCAATGCTTTTTAAGCATGTAATGCAGTGGAAACCCTGAAATAGAACAGTCTCTTTATGTTGTTCTCTACACCTCCTGGTGTTCAAAATCACCAAAACACCATATTAGATTAACTGGCTTTTCAATATAAAGCATCTATGGCCCAAAAGTGAATCGACTGTAGAGCAACATTCTAATAAAATGATGTTGGACTGACCAATCAAACGTACGCTCTCCGTTGCGTTCGATGGATAGTAAAAGAACTGGGCTCTACTTCGTCCATGCTTGCGTGAGTGGCAGAGAGCGCTTACATGAAAAGATAATCGCGATGCATGTCTCCGCATCTACGCAGACTGAGAAGTAAAAACTAGGCTACTAACATTTCTAGATCCAACATCTTCCTTCACAGGGACAGGAAACATTCCCTCCATTACTGAAACGAGATTTGAAACAACGATACATTTGACTCATTCCATTTACATTGGAAGTGGGAGCTGATTTTGATGTCACACCAGAATAAGGCCCCATTTCCACCAGGGCTTGGCCTTTGTTTAATAATGTTAGCCAGGGGAATCATATTTTGACACAAAAATAAATAGAAGAAATGGTGCATTGAAAAATCTCAAATTAAAAGTACTGCTCTGGCATTAACCCTCTAGGCGCCAAAGTCGCAATATTGCGACAAGCAACATTGCTGACTTTAACAAGAGACAGCTGGAGATGGGGCCACTAATTTAATTACTACTTTACACCAGGAGATGGCGGACATGTGTACCTTTAATCTTGGACACCTTTTTGGGTGTGTTACCATGGAAATATTTGGAGTAAATCGGCCTTTAAGTCAGCGCCGCGAGCGGGGGATGCGAGGTGCAGCTGCTGCGGTCACAGTATAGAGAAAGCGAGTTTAAGAAAGATAAAACTTATGAGGCCGAGATGTCGGAGTTCCCCGCCGTGAAGTATTGGTTTATTCAGATGCTGAAGAGAAATACTTCCCTCTGATCTGTTCAGTTGTCCCGGGAGAAAGTGAAACTAAAATGTCCCGCAGCAACAGCCAGTCCTGTTTCGCCATGACGCTCCAAAAGCAGCAACATTCCAGCTCTGCATCACGTTCTCCCGGCGAGAGAAAGGCATGTGTTCGGGTAGCAAGGTGGTCATCACAACGCTAATTGTGACCGAGGTTGGAGGGATGTAAAAATCAGTGGAAATAATAGCAGATCCGATCGAAAACAGGTGAGAAAAAAGACCGCTTATAAGCGAGTAAACATCAGTAAAGTTCTCTGCCCCGCTGCAAGTGAGGATGATGATTTTGGCGAGGGTTGCTTGACAGATGAGGAAGAGTAGGATCACCAGTGGATCAGACAATCTGATGAGCCTGTTAGATATTTTTGGGACGGATTTGTAAAATTCTGTGGCCAATATTTTCTTTCTGTTGATTTTATATAGTGAATAGAGTAACGAAGCCACATAAGAAAGGACATAAACAGATATATCCACCTGTTCTTGAAAAAAAGCAAAAAAATGAAACATATAGATGTAGAAAATACATATATAGAAAAAAAAGAAATTTATTCATGAAATAAAAGTTTTAAACAATGTAAAAAATTGTAAAAGTCATGCAATCCAATACTGCCAACGCCTGATGGCATCATAATATGCAAATTAGATGTACAATTTTGCTCGTGTCACAAACTTTGGATCATATTGAAGATTTTTCTAATTTACAGTGTACCTTTATCTATAATCATATTAAAGCTAAAACATTTTGAACTAGTGATATCAAAATTGAATATTTTATAGAAAAAACCCTGGCGCCTAGAGGGTTAAAAATGTGTTTTTGGTTTCATTTATTGAAATACAAACCTAAAACAATAAATATATATATATATCTATAAATCATATTTTTAAAACAAATCTAGAAAAAATATTTTCTGAAACCAGGAAGAATATCTGTGAACCTGAATGTACGGTGAAAAAGACTTCATCAGTAGTGAAACCCAGACCTACTGAATGATAGTCACCAACACTAACCACTCTGCCAACATGACAACAGGATGAAATACAAGGATTCAATAATCTATATACTCACAAGATCCCCCCGTAGTTTACTAGTTATATAATTTGCGACTCGTACTGATTTCTTTATAATTTTAGGCTGCTTGCAGTTAACTGCAACATTCTGCTTTTAAACTATAGCTTACTCTTAGACAAACAAACAACTCCAGACCAAACAGCTGCTACCGCTGCTGTATAGGGGTGAGAAGGATATCATGTTACCGGACCAATCAGTCGATAGGTGGGTGTTTCGGGTCGCTTCGGCACGCTTGGAAACAAGGTAGAGGTAGTCAGAGAAAAGGGGTCGGGTGGGGTCTGTTCGGACGCAGGTAATGGGAACACGCCAAATCGTCCCGTTCCGTACCGGCACTAGTGGAAATGGGGCATTAACGCCATTCCGGTTAACATAGTCGTTTATTGTAGTGTTTCCTTCACAAAGCTAACACCACTTTTATTTCAAGTTTCGAGTTTTAGGCGCCACATGTAACATTGAATTTAGACACCCTTGCTAGTTTGGCTTGTAGAATAAACATGTTCCCACCACAGCTGCCATTGTGGAGTGGCCATATTGGAAGTCGAATTTGACGCAAACAAAAAGACTTCAGACTTTAAAAGTGGGGAGTTCGACTTTGAGGCGTTCCAGTTGCTTGTTGGAACGCACCGATATTCCTCCTTGTGTTTTGAACAGCATCCATGGGGACATTATGTCATAATGTGTTGTTCCTCTTCTGTTTCAGAAAAATATGCCCAAGTTCAACAAAATCCCGTTCTACCTCCAGCCCCACTCTTCTTCCGGTGCAAAAACTCTGAAAAAGTAAGGCTGGGATTTTCTTCATCAGAGTAGCATTAAAACCAGACCTCCTGTCCTGACGTGACCCCGGTTTGGAACGGGAGCGGCCATGCAGCCCGACTCGCTCATACACCTGCTGTCTGTGTTGCAGGGACCGTCTCTCAGCCAGTGATATGCTCCAGGTGAGGAAGGTTATGGAGCACGTTTATGAGAAAATTATAAACCTGGACAACGAGTCGCAGACCACCAGCTCCTCGGCCAACGATAAGCCCGGGGAGCAGGAGAAGGAGGAGGACATGGCGATGCTTGCGGAGGAGAAGATTGAGTTAATGTGTCAAGACCAGGTAAGGCGCATTTCTTTTTAGAACGTTTTTCTTTTGCATTTTGAAACAAACGTCATGAGATTAAGCTTTTAATGTTTGTGTTTTTACAGGTTTTAGACCCCAACATGGACCTGCGGACAGTTAAACATTTTATCTGGAAGAGTGGAGGGGACTTGACACTTCACTATAGGCAGAAGTCTACATGAAATTAGTCATTTTTACAAGCAGAACTCTGACATTTGCCAATCACCACCCACCTCCGACACGTAGTCCCCATCAAGAGTCGCAGTATCGGTGAGAAACCAGTACACTTCTGAGGACATAATCCATGATATACCATAGGGAACAATCCGGCACAGCTACCACACTCCTGGGAAGCGCCCCCCCCCCCCCCAAACAAAAAAAAAAAACCCAACAACATTCAGCTACATTTGTTTTCTGTTCTTCGGATCTTTGCCTGTTTTGCGTTTTTGTTGAAGCGACTGAAGTTACAGTCTGTTTTTGAGTGTGAACGCACATGGATGTAAGAGATCTTTGGCTCTAGTACATTCCAGAAACTCCTCTCTCTCTCTTTGCACCTGTCTCAACAGAACCCAGTCCGCCCCCCTACACACACACACACACACACACTTTAGGACTATACCTGGTTGCTGGTTAGCTGGTAGCATCACAACCCTCCCCAACAAACCCTCATCCTCTCCGTCGGTCAACGTCAGCTAACTCACCCATCAACTCAAGGCGCCTAACCGTGGCAGAACCTCACTGACAGAAACCTTCCGTCGTTAGCTGTGCTGTTCTCCATGAATGTTTTTTTTGTTTTTTCTGTAAATACATTTGCAATATTTTTTGGGTTAAATAAGTTTTGAATTCAGCTGCAGGTTTGTTTTGTACAGTTTCTGTAAAAACCAACAGTTCTTTTCTTTTTCTCAAATTGCCAGAGCATATTGGTCATTATGAAAGTAAATTAACTTGGTTTTTAAGAGTTGTATTCACTGCAAGGCAGTTTACCCTGACAAATGTTCGTTTTTTGGAGTTTTTTCCAAGTCACGTTAGGAATTGGAAACGAGTATAAGGTATATATCTTAACCCAGGCAGTGATTCTTGACGGCGGTGAGGACTGTTCTTTGTGTATATTGTCATTTAGATTCAATAAGTAAAACTTGAAGAGAGATCTCAACTGAAGAGCATTAGGAGCATCCAGCCACTGTGGGAAACTCACCAAAGTGAAATAAACGCTAATGGCTACGTCTCTCTGAGGTCTCGGAGCAGAGAGCTTTTCACTGTAAATCTTCTGGATTTAATTTTGCCATGACACGTGTGTATATGTGTAACGCCATAAAAGGAAAACACATGGAGCGAGCTCTAATTGGCCAAATCAAGAAACCTTCTAAAAGAAAAACTAGAAAATGTACCTCAATTAGGCCATACTACTGCAATATTCATTGTAAGAATTTGTGAAATATGTATATTTTAGGCATTCAAAGAAATAAATATGGTCTTAAGAATGACAGATCTATAGAGATGACAAATGGATGTTTGCTGGGCTGTAATGTGATCAGCTGATGTGTGAAATAAAAACAAGTGATACTTTTTCTTTTAAATTGATTGTTTAACAATCAGAAGGTTCACCCATTTCACATTCATACAGTAAAACATCATTACACCTACTTATTCAGAGAACAGATAAAATAGACTAGTTATTACAGACTTGTACTTACAAAAAGTTTTCTTCCTCATCAAAAATACATTAGAAATGTGCCGCATTTTAACTTGCAGACTGTACATGTTTGCATAGACTACATAAGTAACGATGCCCAGCAGTAGAGATGCACAGAGAGATTCTTCAGGTCATTTTGTAAAGCTTTGACCTGTCTGTACAGATCTAAGGCCCATAATCAAGAGACTTCAAGATGTCTGTGCCTTGGCCTTTTCTGTGTGTCGATGTGTAAAAATAAAAAAAATCATTGTAAAACTATTGCTTTAGAATAAAAACTAAATTAAACTTCTCTTAGCTTTAGTTTAGTTAGTAATGAATGATCTGTATTTCCTTCAACAGATTTCCTCAAGTCCAATTCTTCAAATTCTGCACATTTACTAACAGACCAAGCTTGAAAGCTCAGAAAATAAAAGGTTTTCAGTCATGCCTTTAGTCTTCCTGTTATCTACTGAAAGCCTTGCTCTCTCTCACTCTTTGCAGCCTGAATTAACCACAGCCTTGTCATAGAAACTGCAATTTCACAGTTCTAAATACTTCCCTGTGCTCCCACTGACTACACATTTCAGTGATACAAAAAAACCCACTGAAAATGATTAAATTCCATCAATTTGATAAAACATCCAAGGCGAGTCTGAATCGTCAACAGATTACACCATGACTGGAGAAGAAAGTGAGCAGCATGTGGCTTCAGACTGGCTTTCTACTGTAGCAGCCTGAACAAACAACAGACATGTCCTCTAAAGCAGCTTCTTCAGTCTCTAGGATTCCCTTGACTTCAACGTCTCACTGATCCTAATATGGATAACTTCAAGTCTTTTGCAATCTGCAAGTGACATGATACGGTGTTCACTTATTGGTAAAAAAAAGATTGAATTTTCAAGATAATAATCCTACTCTAGATATGGTCTAATTTGCCAGTGCATCTCTATTAAATAAAAACATGGGCAGACATTGATAAAACTCTCCAACAGCTAAGTAGCAGAAAAGACAGTAATTCAAAAGATTAAAACTAAAGACTTTGCTTGAAACCCAAGAGTTTTCCACTGTGAAGCATTTTCTACAAGTTGAAACAAAAACATTACTAATGTTACCATAGTAAAAGCCCTTTAAAGTCCCAACTAAGGGGGACCTTGGCTAAAAGTGCCCCAAGTCCAAAGATTAAAGCTCTGAGGTTATTACTATGTAAACAACAGTGCACCAGTAAGAGGACTGGGACCTATTTTACCAGCCAGTAGTGTCAGAGAAGTATATAGTTTAGAGATCTGAAGGTGCAGCTGCGTTTTGCAGTAGCTGATGAGTTTGTCTTTGGAACTATTCAAGTACTTAACTCCTAGAGGCAAAGTTTCCAAACCCGTGTCCGAGAATTTCCCACCAAACAAGTAAAAAAAATATTATTTTGGGTTTACAAGAGAAAAAAAAGTAACCTGATTATTAAATACTGTACCTGTAGATATCACTCCTCTGTCATTTTAAAGTATCAGCTTGTTGTTGTTGCTAAACTTACAGTTTAGCAGTCAGGTATAAACTCTTTACTTTCTACATGCAGTGAAGGAAAAGTGTTTTTCTTCTGTTTTCGCAGATAAGCTGAGTAAATACAAAATGCTCGACATCTCTCCTGCCTCATTCTGGCCCTCCCTTATTTGCTCTGTTTTAATTCATCATCGTATTTAAATCTGGACTTTAACTAGGCCACTTTGAAAAATGTGATTTGTGGGGTCGGTTTAGGAAGTCAGATGTGGAGCTGTTCCGTGTGCTTCAGGTTATTTTTACTTTCTGCAGAACCCAAGTGTGTTGGAGGTTACAGGCTGGTGGCTTGATGATCCCCAGCAGGACTAGAGAGCAGAATTAGTTTTCAATCGACTACGGTAAATTGTCCAGGGCGTCTTCTTATTCCACATCAAACAGGAAGAACAAACCTTCCACAAAAGCTCCACTTTTTACTCAGCAGTACACTGAATATTTCCCCAAAAGTTGTGGGGATTCATCAAGATGTTTGACAAAGGTAAGATGGGCTTTTGTGCTCTTTTTGGTCAGCAGTGGTGAAATAATCAGTTAATGATTTAATTAAGGCGACATATAGAGCCAGGTTAACGTGGATAACCTAATAGGGATGCACTGATACTGATATCGGGGCCAATACCGTTCTAATGCACTCGTATCCTATCAGTTAAAGTTAACAGATACGATGAACTGATGCATTAAAATGTGGAAACTGCAAATTCCCAGTAATTGTTTATTTTTCACTTCAAATTCTAGAGATCTGAAGTTTTTTGGTCATTTTTATTATCTTTTTTTAAATCCAATTCACCATCATTTGTTGTAACAAGCAGAGAAGAAAATAAAACCAGCCGTCCAATTCATCGCACTTTTTTTTTTTGTGGTAGAAGTATCAGCATCGTTACTCTGTATCGGCAAGTATCGGATCTAAATATCGGTATCAATCAGTTTGAAAAAAATGGTATCGCTGCATCCCTGATTCCTAGTAAATTAAAATCGCATTTTAAATACAAAAGTGCGTTTTGTATTTACTCAGGTTATCTTTTTCAAATGGCAACATTTGTTGGATAAAAAAACCCCCAAAAGAAATAAAAAAAAAGGAAAAAATGCTATTTCGCAGTTTTTTTAAGAAAGATAAATATTGATTGTCTATGCTACAATGCATCTGACTTGTCCCTACGTGGCCAAAAGAAAGCTTATTCAGAATGTGTTTTTTTCTGACGACTCCTCGCCATTCTGATGATCTACAGGCTCTGCAGACTCACACACTGACGCTTTTGAATCACCAAACACTTGGCGGTTCTCTTCCTCGTCAGCAGCCAAGGTCGGGATGGGGTCGGCTGGAGGAGGGTCTTCACCGGGGAGCTGAGGAGGCTCCTCTTGAAGGGACAATACACCTGAAGATGGACTGCCGAGTCTCTGAAGGTCGGCAGACTCGGTGCACGGAAGAGACGTTTCAGCCGGAGCCACTCCAGAGTCGGACCGGGTGTCCGGAGCGGTGGGCTCCACAGCTGCACGAGAGACATGCTCCTGCAGCACACTCCGGCTCTCTGCAGGCGATGAGGGCAGAGCGCTGTCCTCCAGCTCCTCTGCACGGCAAAAAAAAAAGAAAAAGAAAAACTTACTTCCTCCGCTGAACACTCGCTCTACTCATCTGTCAACTGCCGTCGCGTCCCCTTACCAACGCCAGATATGTCGCCCTCCTTCTCCTCCTGCATCGCCAGGGAAGTGTTGGTCATGTCGATGGACGACGTGGACACATCCAGCCTGTCCAAAAGGTCGGCAGGGTCAGGGCTCGTCGCTGCTGCCACGTCAGAATCGGATAAACCTGGAGAGAAAGATGACAAATCAGCACTCACGAGTGATACCTGCAGCCTCTTTCAGCTCATAAATGAGGTTGCTTTTTTTCAACACAAAGAAACAGGAATCTGACCAGAATCCATCACTGTCTGAACAGATGGAGGTACAACAGAGTCTAGGAGGGTGATCTGCTCAACATCTAACAACTCTTCACTGGAGGTGGAAGGTGCCATCAGAGGTGCCTGGCAAAAAACAAAGAAAATGTATTAAATGGAGTGAAATAACTGAGTGTTTGTGCTTTGTTTGTGTCATTTTAACAAGGGGGCATTTTTTTACCAAATACCTGTGGCTGTACACAGGTTATACGACTGTTTACCTCTTTGTAGCCATGAGTTGGCTCCTGTGGAGACGAGGATTCCTCCTCCGTGACGGGGGCGGACGGCTTTGCCGTCGACACGTCCGGATTTGTAGGGATGCGGTGAAGATAGCCGTAACCGATGCCGCAACCCAAGCTAAAGACAAAAAAAATGCTTAAAGGTTTCCAGATGTTGCATACTTATGCACAATAATAACTCGGAAGTTATTTAGCGCAGTCGTGGGCAGAAATGGCTGAATTACTTGAAAAATATGAAGTAAAATCAACCACTGAGGCATGATATGCTACACTCTGTTCATGTAACATAAACTCAACTTAATGCTTGTGTTTAACAAGCATCAAAGGAAAAGTACCGTTTTTTCGACCTTAACCTTATTTCTGGCATGCGTTACAAATGGTTTTGATTGGTCATCAAACCTTGCTATGTGCAGACGGTTTGAAGGAGACATATCTTATCATATCATAGCTAAAACTCGAAAATGGAGAACGAAGCAGCTGGCAACATCTGGAGCCGCACTATAAATGATTTAATCACTTTGGCAATGTATGTCGACAGTGCAGATGCCCATAATGCAAGTACTTTAAGGAGACTGAAGCAGATAAGGCGAAACTTTGAAGCAGTTACAACTCTGTTTGCACTGGCACGCGCGCACAGCTCGGCAAGCTCCACTCAAATGTGGCTGTCTAACCAATGAGAGAACTGGTTACATTCGAGGAGCAGCTGTGATTGGTTGAACTTTGTTTTCAGTGTTCTCAGGGACCAGGAGGGTCACACGAATGCTAAAAGGAGAGGGTAAACCATTAGGAAATGCGATTGCAAAAAGGATTTGAAAATGAGAACTGGAAAGAGAAAACGGATTTAGAAAAGGGAATAACTTTTTAAAATGTATGAAAAGGAAAGATATTTACAATGTCATTTATTAATTGTGTTATTTAATTCTCCATTTCGAAATCGGATTTGAAAAACATTTTCAAATCACAGTATTTAATAATCAAATAATAAATACAATTTGCAATTCCTCTTTAGTATTTAAATTTAAAATGTGTAATTACAAAATATTTTTCAAATTTGTCTTTTTTTTGTATGGATTAATTGTTGAATTTGAAATTATATTTAGCAATCTATATTTTTAATTCACAATTAAGCAGTTATCGTCAAAATGCTGTATTGCTTTTCCAATGACCCCCGTTGTCCTCCATACAATGGGGGCATCAAGGTGCAGCCTCGAAATAAAGCATTATCTGCCACAAAGCTCTTCATTTTACCAATGTTTTATTATGAATAGTTCCCTTGTGAGTTTGGAGCAATTCTGAGATGCTGCGGTATCGTCGAAGGGTTTGTTTTTTTACAGACTTTTAATCCAACCAATACTAGGTGGCGATTTCCATGAGGTCCAGCCGTCGGCCATTGCAGCTATAGTCTAAGCAGGTTGCGGAAAGGAAGCCTATGGAAGCTTAATTTAATCCACTTGACAAGGCAATTTTTTATTTGTATAGCACACTTTCAACATAAGGCAATTCAAGATACTTTACATTATTTGGTGGCAAAGAACCCAAATCTATGATAAAAGTGCCAAAATTAAAAACAGAAAACAATAAAAGAGAACATTTAGCGTTTGATTAAAACAACAATTTAGGAAAAGCAGAAAAAACAAACTAAAAATTATGTAGGAAAATGTATAGAAGAAAATTTATGTAAAATTGTGAAAATTAAGAACTGATGAAACAAGAATCAAATAAAACATTTAGCAATAACAATAATTAAAAGAAAACGGCCATTGGAGCATAAAGAAAAACATGTCATTCGGATAAAAAAAATATATATATATTTAGGAGAAGCATAAAAAGAACATTTAAACAGTAGAGTTTTATTCTTTGATTTGAAAGAATCTAATGGTTTAGCTGTTTTGCTGTGATCTGGAAGTTTGTTCCAGTTTTGTGGGGCAAAGAATCTGAAAGCTGCTTCTCCATGTTCGGTTCTGACTCTAGAGATGTTTAATAAACTAGAGTTGGAGGACCTGAGTGGTCTGCTGGGTTGGTATAGTCACTACAAGCCTTCAACATACTTTGGTGTTAAACCATTCAGTGATTTATAAACTAGTAGGAGTATTTTAAAGTCTATTCTCTGAGCTACAGGGAGCCAGTGTAAGGACTTTAGAACTGCGGTGATGTGTTCCTTTTCTCTGGTTCTAGTGAGGACGCACAGCAGCGTTCTGGATCAGCTGCAGCTGTCTGACTTTTTAGGTAGACCTGTGAAGTGATCAATCCGACAAAAGATGAACGCTGGTCATTTTAGTTGGGCAGTTTGGAAACGCAAACGTAAACCATGTTGATGTTTGCAGTAGCAAGTTCTGTGTAAGCGACCGCTGTCTAGCACAAAGCGAAAGCCCTTCAAGACTACAACTGAGATGGCGCATGGCAGTGACGTCATTGAAACCGCATGTTTGTGTAGTTGGATTAAAAGCCTCTAAAACACCCTAGAATACAACAACGCTCCAAACTCACAGGGACTATTGTTATTTATTGGTGAAATTAAGAGTTTAGGGGCAGATGATGCTTTATTTAGAGGCTGCATGTCGGCTGCCCCATTGACTCCCATTATATAGATACACGCTGATCGTGAATGGATATAAACTTCTCCCAAAGAACTCCAAGCAGCTCCAAACTTGTCTGGATGCATAAATGAATGTAATACATTCTAAAAATAAGGTCCAGGTTGGAATTTTTTTTTACTTTCCCTCTATCTGTGTAATAAAACGGTCAATCCTACCTGCCCTCTCCTCCCCAAGCTCCATTGGGTGTGACCATCGCCTCTCTGCAGGTGTCTGTCTGTGCATTGTACACCAGCAGCTTCAGGGGTTTTCCCTCATGGGCTTCAATCAGTGAGAAGAAGTCCTCTGACTGCAGATCAAAAGATTAGATTGACCTAGTTTTACTATTCAGATTGTCGTTCAGCTGTTTGCAAGTAAAACATCCTATGCCATTAACATCGGGGCTGTATATGTGACACAGAGGAGGGTTTCAACGAAGTTCCCCCAATTGGGGGACCGCGTGACTTAGAAGTCCGGAAGTTACCTTTTTTTAATCCCATTTTAAGATTAAACTCAATGTGTGACACCTCTGATGAAACTGTAAAGCCTGGGCTACAACTCCATATAAAAGATTTTAATGCGCCCAAAACGTGATAAAAACAAACTAGAATATGACGTATCAGCATTCAATTCAATTTTGCCATTTTTCTCTCTCTAACGCGACCACACTCATAAAAGTTCACTCACTCCACCTACCACATAGACGCCACAGCCAGGCTAATGCAAACGCTCTGTCTCAGAACATTCTCCACTCATGTTTCAGAGGGATAGAAGCCAAAGAAACAACAGCTACAAACAACAGCAATAAAACAATCTTCCTTACCTGCTACATTTCGCCTTGAAAAGTCTGTTTTATACATATGTTTTTATCACAGCACTTCCTGTTGTGTTACACTGAAATACGATCGAATGGGAAATAGACTAATTTAAAACGTAGAAAAAGGCCGTCTAAGCCTACAGTTACCTGGTTACCAAAAATATCCTAAATGTGTTCTGACGAGTCTCCATTGGCTGGGTGTGCTGTCAATCTACATTTTGTGAACTTCATTCTATTGGCTCTGACTATTCCAACGAGGGGTCCTTTTCCCCAATCGACCAATCCGTGATGGAGATACAGCGGTGTGTAACTGAAGCAGTTCAGCCTTGCCTAATGAATATATCATCAAGAAAGATTGATTTTATTTGAAAGATGGCCAAAAGAATTGATAAGAAAAGATACACTCTGGCAATTTGTGCCATTTTAGAGACATTGCCTGGAGTTTTTGTATGAAAAACCTCTCAGAAATTGTTTTTCCGCCATTTTTTTAGAACCCATCTTTCTGCAGATAATGTTAAGACTTTTAGCTATGATTTCATTGAGATTTGAAGAGGCAGGCGCATTTCTCCAAATAATTACTCATACTAAAACTACATTTTTTTTTAGCCGAAGGGAGGAAAAAAAGTTTTTTTTTCAATGTGCCATGTTCATGTACACTTCAACAATAACAAAAACTGATATTTACA
The DNA here is from genome assembly GCA_028564705.1 of Apricaphanius iberus. Lineage (NCBI taxonomy): Eukaryota > Metazoa > Chordata > Actinopteri > Cyprinodontiformes > Aphaniidae > Apricaphanius > Apricaphanius iberus. Next base: position 5,602,121 of record JAPXFQ010001905.1, read on the forward strand.
TATACTAGTGATTCTCCTAAGGGTTCCCTTTAATATTCGACCAAAGGTACTTAAACAAACCTTTTGGTTACGAAAATACACTCATTTAATTACAGGCATGTTATTTTCTAGCAGATCTCTCAAACAGAAGGAGCCTTACGTCTTGTAACACCTGATCCGCTCCCACGATGTAGTCGCTGTAGGGCTGAAGACCTGCCAGTGCTGCTGGTGAACTGGATTCTACATCCTTGGAGAAACAGGGAAGGAACGCACAGATGAAAATGTTCCGAAGTGCATAATGGTCGATGTTAGGGCTGGGTAATATGGCTTAAAAATTAAATCCAAGATTTGTTTTCATCTTCATCTACCAAATCCGATTTCTAGTTTTAATAAAAACACATTTCTACACAGTTGTTTTGGGAGTTTTTTTTTTTTTTTTTCAAGAAATTGCAAGTGAAAAATTATTTTGGAAACTTGCTTTTATCTCAAAACCCTCGTCCCAGAGCTGACGTGAATTCAAAGACCAACTAAAAACTAGCTGTAAAGTATCCTTGTAAAACTAGGTGGTAGGTCCTGGATGGAATGATATTACTCTGAGCTATCGAAATCAAAGTAGTGATCTGACCAAATTTTTTATAAAATACCACACAAAAAAAAAAATCCTTAAAATAAATCTTCATGAACAGAAAATGTCCAGACCTAGTTGATGTAACAGTAAAAAGATGCGTTTTCAAAAGAAACGCGAGGATTGAGTCTCACCAGCACGTGCCAAACGTTCTCATTGGCTCCTTGGTAGCTGCAGAAGCGGACGCTGGCGCCCAGCAGACCTTGACCTCCCCACATGTTGCTGGGCATCACCTCCAGCTCACGGACCCCGGTGGTTTTAGTGCTGTACACTTCCATCTTCACTGCTCTCTCCGCGTTGGCTTTCAGGAGCTCCTTCAGCTGCTCATTTTCCTCACTCTGGCCCCACAAACAAATCAGCAGAAATCGAGGTAAGATTTGTATTTCTTCCTAAACATGCTACGAAGCCTTCGGGTATACCGAACTGATGTTGGAACATTAAACTTACGAGTCTTTTGTTGTCCAGAGACAGAATGAAGTCAAAGAAAGGCTGCAGTCCTGCCTTTTCTGCAGGAGAATTTGGCTGAATCTGTCACAGCGAAAAAGAAGAAAGCCCACATTACTGCTGCTGTGTTCCTGGACAAAGCATAAGAATGCTTATGCATTTAAAAGGTCACAAGCGAATAATAATAAAGTGAATCAATCCAATTTCTGAACATATTACAGCTAAGATTCAAAAGAAACGGGAAAAAATTATTTCAATATTGTTCAAAACTACATCTCTCTTTATTCTGTATTGCTCCTCTGTGGAGGCCCAAAGAACCACTTAGATCTTTTTAATAAATCAGAAAAGTACTAAGAGTTAAATATGAACTAAATATTTTTATTTAGTGAATACATTAATGTATGTTTATTACAACCAAGGTTTCTACTCTATTCTTGGACTTATTGAAATGAAAATGGTCTGTTCAATAAAAGGAACAATCTGTTGACAGGCAGAAATTGCTGTAAAAATATTTATGTGATGGAGAATGGGATGCTTGGTAGCAAATAGTTATTCTCAACGAACAGGGCGACCACACATATTGTTAGAACTGTAAAAGCCTGGCGAATCTGCCGCAGTAAAACACAGACTGGCAGTCCTGCTGCGGCGTAATTGTGTATTACGTCCAAATCGGTGGGAAAGAAAATACAGAAGCACTTCCGGCGGCGTTTGTAAATCCGACTGGATAAGAAACATGGTAAAATTAAGGCGTTTGGGGCAGATTAAACCTTACTACAAGCCGAATGTGGACTGCCCCGAGCACGCCCGTTCTACGGATGTCCGCTAATGGAGGAAGTGGATATGAATACTGCTGAACGGCGCAGACTGGCTCCAAAATTCAGAGGGTGAGTAAGACAAACATGACATTTGCTAAAACATAAGGTCCAGGTTGAAAAAAACAAAACATAATTCCTTTTTAATAGCACTGACCTGGTTCTAGGTCGAACTGGATCACCTTGAATTGGATTGGATCGTGATAATCGATTCTAACTCTTGAGAATCGTAATCAAATCGACTCTTGAAATCTGAAGCAATAACCAGCCTTATTTGTTTGTGAGCAAGATGCCTTACAAACTTGACACAGTTCTGTTGAGAGGAATGGGCCAAAATTCCAGCAAACCACTGAGAAAAGCTTGTTGAAGGAAACCCAAAATACCTGATCCAACTCGTGCAGTTTAAATGGAGTTCAGACTTTAGAGACAGTTTAACAATAATTAATATGGCATTTTGCAAATAGAAATAACTTAAGAAAACCAAATTTACCTAAAGGGACCAAAGCTTAATTAAAAGTAGACAGTGATACAAGAAATTCTGATACATGCAAACTGTGTCTAACTATGTGTGTGGACATATAGTTTGCTTTTTTAAGAGTGTTGCTTGGTTAGGTTGTATATTAATAGTTATTGATTTATAAATTGAATAACCTCCAGTAAAGCAGCTTGGGAATTAATGAGTGCAAACATTTTAATACATTTGTAGACAAATTGTTTGTCATATTTATTTTATACGGATTTATATTTAAAGGTTCAAAACAACCAATCGAAGCCTCCTTCAAAAGTAAAAACCATTACGCAAGATTAATTTAAAATATATATTTTATAACTCTTTCTATCCATATTCATATAACTTTAACTTTTTTTTTGTCCACGCCAGTTTAAAAAGACGCACCTAAATTCGTTCGTTGTCTGCTGAATTATTTTACAAACACAACGATAAAATGTACTATTTATATTCAATCTGTTGCTACATCATCCGGCTGAAGTAAATCTCTATTTGACACACATGGAACCAATCAAAAGTGGCACCTGTTTAAAGACAAGTTAAACGCGACACTTCCAGCATTTTCCTAACAAAACGACAGCAGTAAGAAATATTTGTATCCTCCGACTTTGTCCCGTCGGGTTGACGGGTAAACAATGCCACATCATCGTGTTTCAGAGGCTCTTCAGCTAGCCAGCTAGCTAGCTGTTAGCATACACTCAGGTCTCCAGCTAAGCTGCTGGGCTTTTCAAAACAACACAAATTCGGTCAGCCTTACGCCGTGGACATGGTATCCGTACGTCCCTCCCTCAGGGGCTTCTGAGCTCTGCGATAATCCCATTCCAGCAATAAACTATTAATTATTAATATCACTAGTGTTGTGAAAAAAAATAAACACAGTGAATTCTTATGGTTGACACTTCCCGACCATTTTTCTTTTTTTAGCAGACCAAAATAATCAATCGTCGCTGTCGTCGAGCGCCAAAACGGACCTACACAGCGCGTGCGTACATTCGCGATGAACAGACTGTTTAAACCAGGGATGTCAAAAGTGCGGCCCATTTAAGATAGGTACTTTCTGTAATTGGCACCACAACACAAATGAATTATGCAGATCAAAAACGTAATTTTTATAAGGACATCGTTCTTGTTGACAACATAAAAGGATTAGAAAACGACCCATTGCACAAAAAGAAATAATTATTCATCTTTTAATAATCATATTTGTTTGCTTTCTTTTTTATTTCATTGCGTACTAATCCAAATGGACATACAAAAGAGTGACCCAGGTCCAGTTCTTTCTGTAGGAAAAAAAAAAAAATTTTTTAGCCCCTCTGAAATATTTGAAAACTATTTGAAAATGATTTATTTTAAAAAGGCAAACCTTAAAACCCCTGTGTTTTGAATCTTCAACATCCCTTTTCTAGAAGAATTCCAACTTTATGTGTTTCATTTGAAATATTACCTGTTTGATTTATAGTAAAGCAGGTTAAAAAAAATACATCTTTTTTTAAGGTAACATTTTTTTGTGTGTGTTTGTGGCCCATGGACACGTTTGACTTGATGATTTTGGTCCTTGTAGCAAAAAGTTTGGACAACTCTGGTTTATACCTTCAGAACCCCCAAAAGACTACTTAAGTTTCAAAACAGACGGTGGATCTAGAATATAAAAATAAAATAAAAACTCTTCACCAAGATATGCTTGAAGTGGTTAACATTTTAATTTAACATTTATAGGAATTTGCAAGTGTAGGTCTTCATCTGTAAATGCAAAGGACAATCTCAAAAATTTGATTTTTGTGTTACCACAAATATAATCTGATGCTACGAGTTTATTCTCTTTGTTTGAGTTCAATTTGGTCACAAATAAATCTAACTTTTTTGAGTAACTCCTTAATAATACTTTGAATGACTAATGTTTTGTGTCATGTTTTATGCATCTCTAATGTTCTGTTATATCATTTTAATTTTGGATTATTGCTGCTTTTATTTTATACCATAATCACCCAAAGCACAATAAACTGCATTGTTGCTCAAAGTGTAAATTAAAGTTGCCTTGCCTAAGCAAAAAAAAAAAAAAAAAAAAATTCTCAGTGAGTGGTGTTAAGCTCTGCTAATTAAACTTGCCCCCCTCTACCAGATTCCACCAAATCAGTAGAATCACTGTCAGTTGGGGTGATGTTCTCAACAGCAAGAGGGGGCAATAAATGACACGGAGTTTGAGGCCTCAAAAAACTTTAGCATAGATTTCAATTTACACATTTCAATATACATTTAAAAAGGTTTCATGCCTATTTTTGATTAAAATAAAAGGTCTATGTGTTACTATTATTATTATTAATAGTAAGTTGTAGAAGCATTACTATTATGTTAGATTAATCAAGAAAGGAGTGGCTCTCAAAACATTGAACACCAAATAAAATGAAGGTAACTTTATCTTTTGAATTGAATTGAATTTGAATTTAAATTAAGAACACGTGATGAATCTATTTGGGTGAACAATGCAGTGACATGGTTTATAAATGTTCATATCTTTCAACTAATAGTTCCGACTTAAACTGAGCATTGAGTCTGGTTTGATGGGGTTCCATCAGTTCTCCATCTTTACCTGGCAATACTTCTGGCCTCTTCCTCTTCTCCAAATCTATCCGATCAGCGATGGAGCACTCGACTCCTGGACTCTGACTCAACTTCTGACTTGACTCACTTTTCAGGGACTAGCACTTGGTCTCGGACTTGCAACATCAGGACTTGAACTTGGACCCAGTCTCCGACATTAATACATTGCTGTGGTTGGAATTAGCATGTAGCCAACCGATGGTAACATTAGCTTGTTATATTAGGTCAGATTCCTGGACAAATGGCTTCATTTGTTATTAATGTTTTCAAAGTTATTTTAAGCATATTTTATTGTTTTGCACATGCTATTTGGTTAGCTTAGCCATAGCACAGAGTTATTGAGTACAATTTATTTTTGAATAAAGCAAATCTCGTAGCCTATGGCTGCCATTATTTTTGTCTTCTACACCTTGTCCTCTTTATTTTTGACTTGGTCTCAGGTGAATATGACTTGACTTGAAGTAGCAGGTTCTTTTTGGGATTTGGACTTGGCCAGTAGGACGTTGCGACTTGACTTGGACTATATGGCCCACATGGGACTTGGACTTGCACTTAGACTCAAACAGTAAAGACGTGAGTGTGACTTTGACTCCAGAGATGTTGACTACAACACTGCATCAGATTGTGAGGCCATTGCTCACTGACAGCTGTCATGGGATCTTCCAATTTTGGACTGTCTGAACTCTGAACCATTCAAAGGTTTAATTTTCTTGGTTTGATACAATTTGTTCAGAGGTACATATGGGATTGATTGCCATTTTTTTCGGCCTTGACAATAAGACAACAGTTCTAGCTAAAGAAGGTACTCTTGTTCCATGACGGTTCCACCTCAATTTTCTACTGTAGTCAAGTTGTTTTTGTGCCAAACAAATCTTTTTCATTGGACCATTACTCATTGAATATATTCACATATTTAGAAGCTTTGCTATTCATGTTGTGATGAAATGATTATGGTTCGTGATTCATATCCATCTTACCAAGTCCGATAGTCTTGTTTCAAGATAAAAAGTATTTTTGATCTTGTTTTGAAAATTATATGATAAACAAGAACAGAGGATGTTAGGTTATTAATCTTATTTAGACAATACATGTCTTATTTAGAGAGTTCTTACTCAAGCAATTGTCTTACTTTACTGGTAGAATAGAATACTAACTATAGTATAAAGCTTCTTAAATATAATCTGTGAAATAATCTGCCCAAATAAGTCATATATTCTGTAAATAAGATTAACAATCTAACACATTCTGCACTTTCATTGTATATAGGTCTCAAAACAAGATCAAAACTACTTTTTTTGCTGGAAACAAGGCTGTTGGACTTGGTTAGATAGACAGTTTTTGCAGTTCAGAAAAAACAAAATCTCCAAATATGTAACCAGCTGTTGACAGATAGACTCCATTGTAAAAAGAGAAACACATTTGATTTAATAAAACATTTTGAGTTGACAATAGAGCAATATTTTATATTTGGTTTCGTTTTTTCCAAATATATAATTAAAAGATCTGTAAATATTGCGCATCATATACAAAAGCCATTACTATCCAACAAACAAGTTACAGAGCTACTTCAAAAGTCACCATTAACATACAGCTGAAACTGATTTTAATAGACTTTGCTGTAAACATGGCATCATTTTTAAAATGGAGATGAAGATCTAACAGCGATTTGGTTGAAGCAGAACATTGAAGTGGGAGTTACAGCGCTCATAGCAGCCGACCTTTTGACCAATTGCACAAAAAAAAGAAGGAAAAAGAACATCAGCTGTATTCGTTTTTTGCGTGTTGCTCAAAGAGACGGACCAGAATCCTTTAGGGTTAGTGTCAGCCTGAGATTCCCACATTATGATAACCTTGAGCAAAAATCCCCACAGTTTCACGGCGTTTGCACAAAAATTTTGAAGTTAAATGTGTAATATGATGCAACGGCTTTCAATTAAAACAGAAAATCTTAAATACTTAAATAGTGAAAAAGTTGGGGAACATTTTTTTCAGCCAGCCGATGGGCAGTGCACCACAGCAGGTAAGAGATGGGTTAGCACTGCTTTACTGTAAACTTAACACTTTCACCAGCCAACGACTATGCCTACTAACTATAACGCTGCGTTCGCTGCAATGAGAAATACAGTTAATTTGAAAAATAAAGCTTTAAAAATGGACTCTTAGCGATGGTTGGAACTGCTTTCCATAGTGAAAGCGAGTTAACTGATTCTGGACTTGAATCGCTGCCATTACAATACCATTTAAAACTCTGTCTCTGACATGTCAACTCCGTCACTTTTACTATTTAATAGTATGTTTCTTTCTCATGAGTTACCACTCATAAAAACAAAACCAATGATTAAATAAATAAATACCTCTATCGGCCCAGTAAACAGGTACTCAAAATATGTTGTGATGACGTGAGAATGAATCCCACACATACGCTTCAACACCGTGCTCTTCATTATATGTGATACTGCATCAGAGTTCTCATACATACTTTCTGCATGATATTGTTGGTCATGGTAAAATAAAACACATTCCACATACGATTTTTGTACACTGAAAAAAGAAAAAGCAGCTCTAACTTAAATAAATTGCGTTAATCGGTCACAAGTAATTGAATTAAATTTTAAATTAATTGAATTTTTTAACTGGAAAACGAAATAAAGTTACTAGAACAGACTTAACTAAAGTACTCGTGAACAAGTCAAGCAATTTATTTAAGTTGGAGCTGCATTTCCTTTTTTCAGTGTATATGTTATGGAATTGATAAAAACAAAGCACATTAATAATTCAAGTGTGGTTTCTTTTGAAAATGACAAATAATTTCCAAGCAACAAAAGAAAAAAAAGTATATATTACATATATATATGCCATACGGAAAAATAGTTCTTTGTGTTTTGAAATTAATATAAATATTTTTAAAAAGCATTCCTCTGGGCGTTTTGAAAGCTGACGGAATAAACTTGCCCTCTGCTCGGTTCAGCAGATCAGAGACTCCAGGAGCTGGGTGCTCGACTCCTGTTGAGGTAAATTCGCAGAGCTGAACAGCTGGAAATGCTGAAAGCCGTTTGAGTGCCTGTGCTCTTTGAAGGAGCTGTGCAGCGGTCCGGAGGGGTAGTCCCTGTGGAAGAACTCCAGGTCGGAGTCAGACGAGAGGCTCAGGTCCATGTATCCGCTGTAGGAATAGTCCACAGTGGGAGAAGGGGTGTTGGGGAAGTCCTCCAAAGAGTCTTCGTTGAAAAAGTGTCTGGACTGATTTGCATTCTCATCCAGATAGTTCCTGCTGGGGTCCATGTTGTCTGTGAGCGTGACGGGCGAACGCGGTCTCTTATTGTCGGTAGTTGCAGAGCTGCAGCTGTGCTGGGTCAGTGGTTCCGTCATGTGCCTGATCTGGGTGCACGAGTAGAAGTTCTTGTTGCTGGAGTCGCAGTTCAGATCTCCATCTATATCAGGAAGAGTCTGAGTCCCACTGAAGAATCCGCCAGAATCACAGTCAGACGAGGAGAGAGAGGATTCGGACATGTCGCTGCTGCAGCTGTTCTCCTCGACGACCAACCGATCTGGGAGGCAGTGGAAAGGAGCAGCAGGCATGGTGAAAGGAAGATGGTCCTCCTCCAAGCCGGACCTGAACGGACACCCGTCGTCCCGCGCCCTCTGCTCCGCGCTGACCTCGTCTTCCTCTTCAAACTCTTGAAGCTCCTCAGAGAGTCTCGCCTGGTCCTCTGGGATGAGAGTTTCACATTTCAGTCGGCTCTGCAGCTCCAGTCTCATGACTGTGTGGATGTAGTGGGTCTGAACGCGCTTGGCGTCAAACTCGATGCGCCCCGCCACGTTTCCACAGCTGTCTTTGTTGCATCCACAGGGGAAGTTGAAGCGGTCCACCTATTGGTCGAGACAAATCGAAGGAAAAACTAGGTCATTTTCTTCAAAACGATCAAAGAATACATTTTTGTGTGTGTGTGTCCTTTAGAGTTTGCAGGGCCTTGCACACGTATCTCTTTTTCCGTTTTTAGTTATGACGATTTGTCAATGCAAAGACGAGTGTTGTGACACAGTGTTGTACCTGGCACTTGATGCCTGCCTGACTGCAGGCGCAGGTCTCCGGCTCGCAGAATCCCTGACAGTCGCAGCCACAGGCCTCTCTGGACAGCCGCAGCGCGTGAAGCTGCCTCTTCTCTTCCTTGTCGATGACCTTCACCCCCGCCGCCAGGAGGAGAGCCTGCCGCCGTTTGGAAGAGAACGGCTGGAGGTAGCTTCCATCCTCAAAATCAGGCTCGCTAAAGAGGACGTCAGGGTCTTCGTCCAGAATACGCTCCCTCGCCAGTTTCTCTGCTTCGTTGTGGTCCACGGCTCCGCTTATGATCAGCTGGAATCGAACATGACGGCAGTTAGGAGATTATTGTGCGGACATCCCGGCGCAAAGCTGAGGCGATCGAGAGCACTCACCTTGTGCTTCAGCATCTCGAAGCGCTCTTGCCTCAGTTTTTCTCGGTGCCTCTCTCTGCGCCTGCTACGCTGCTCGGCTGCATGCTCGTCAACGGTGTACCTTCGAAGGGCGCTGTGTCTCCGCGCCATGCCGAGGGTGGCACCACCTCGGCTGGGTACGCTGGTGAAGCCCTGGCAGCGGGGAAAGCTGAACACCGTCACCAGGTCGAAGCGCACGCTGTTGGGCCTTTTCATGAGCTTCGACCTCTTCAGGATGGGACAAACTGATTAGGAGTGAGAAACAAAAAAAAAAAACATCCACAATCATTAGAAAAAGAGCTCAACATATCTGACTTTCTGTAAAAGAATAGATCCGGGAAAAACTATTAGACAAGAAAAATAAAATAGATTTTTCAACTATCATCTATATTGTGACATTAAAACCTTAAACCTTATTATATCCCATCGAGATTAAATGTGAAATATCAAGCTTGCAGGAAAATAATGCCTGGTTTTTAATAATAGTTTACAAATAAATATCCTAAAAGTGTGTTTTCTATACCAGTTTCCGTAACACTGCCCTGCATCTTTTAGTTGTTTCCCTGCATTAAAACGCACCTAATTTAGATGATTGCAGTCCAGCAAAAGCCTGTTAATCAGCCATCAAGTGAAATCAGGTGGGATAAATTAGGGAAAGATAAAAAAACATGCAGGCCTCGCTGCCTCAGGACCAGGGTTGTTCCGTTCAACTCCAATTACTGTGAGATCCCTAAATAAATTAATGCAACCAAAGGAGTAAAAACAGCCCACGTGTGTCTCTGTTCTGTTAAGGTGTCTGAGGTTTGGTTAGAGATTATTAACCAACAGCATCACAGAAGGAAAGAAATACAGCTGATAGGATAGTTAAAAGCCGGGTTGGGACCACATGGAAAGAGTCTGGCCTAATTCCAACACCTAGTGTAACGCGGCTGTCCATCTAACATAAGACAAAATATAAAATAAAGAGCCTGGAAAGCTTTTCTCAGAAAAAAAAAAAAAAAAAAAAAACAAGCAAAGAAACATAGAAGCCTCTGTGGACACTGCGTTTAACAACGCACTCCACAATTTCGTCCATTTACGGAAAACGGGCAAAAGTAAAACTGTTTAGCGGTCCGGTGTGCAGACGATGCAGCAAACATGTGGAGGAAGCTCATCTGGTCAAATGAAACCAAACTGAGACTAGAAAGAAAACACTGCCTGTGGTAGAGAAATAACACTGCTGCAATGAGCCTGAACGCATCATCCTCACAGTGATATACGGTGGTGGCAGCATCATGGGGAGGGTGAGTGAAGGTTTAAAAAAAAAGGGGCCGATCCTGACCCACTCTAGGTTTTTAACACTATTAGCAGCATTTTACAATGTGCTTCTAAGAACTTTTTGTTTATCTTTCATAACCACTCATCATCATTAACACAACTGCGTTTCCTGGTCTTTCAAACCAACATCAACTCTGTTAACTCCTGAAGTTTCCTGCAATTTGTAGCCGAAACGCTTAAAAAAAATACATGAAAAAAAAAAATCAGCAGGCTAACAAAAGTTACGATGAAAACTTTGCCTCTAAAGGAAAATGTGATTTTTTTTTAAATGGAAGATAATACATCACTACATTACTTTGCTACTCTTACACTATCCTTACTACTATTACACTGTCGTTTTAAAGGCTTTAAAAACTTCAAAACATACTTAAATTCATGCAGATAGCAGCTTTAACTAAACATACATGTAACTTTTTCTTGTCTTTTTCCAAGCTTGACTTTCTTGGGTTTATTCTTTCCATTTTGTTATTGTTCGTTATCATATTTTGCATCCTCGCTGATTTATTTGTAGGTAAAATACCCTGGGTCGCCGATTTGGGGCATGTAGTTAAGACTGTAGTCTTCTGGCAAAACACTGATGGGTGGTTGTAAAGGGATAACATAGGTAAAAGAGTTCAAGGAGTATGAATGCTTTTATAAAGCAGTGTAAATAAGGCGTCCATGCAGAACCTTTGTGGAGCATATCAGCATTGCATTGCCTGCCTCTGATATGTACAGACATATGCGAACCCTACAGCTAATCACTAGCAAGCACACTTTTTGAAAGTCTTTAATCTTTTGCTGAAATCTTTGCAAGTTTCAAAGTGGCCACTAGAGGGCACAATAATGGTGCTTGGTTTCAGATCTTGGGGTCAATAGTTGAACACTAAAGTGAAAAGGAAATGCCAAGAAAGGCTTGTGTAAACACATAACCCATCAGCTGTAGAAAGAAGATGAAGTTCGTTTTTCCTCTTTTCTGGAGAGTAATCACACCCTCAGACGTCTGCAGCGTCAGTCCGGCTAGTGTTTGGCCTCAGCAACAAACCTGATCTTTAAACACATCCAAGTCTGGCAGCAAAATGTGGCCAAAACGAAGCCCAGGTGGCTGAGTTGGTGTCATCTGCTCTGTTTGTCTCAACACATCCAGTCTAAATCTGTTAATCCCCGACAGTGCACTATAGGCAGTATTTGGCCTGAGGAAGAGATTATTAAAGCCTTTCTGAAAAAATCTCCATAACCCCCCGTTTGTTTCTACACACACTGTCCACATTCTCTTGGCCTGGATCTGGCCGTGCCTAATTGTGGATATGATGGATTTAGATCTCAGTGTTCTTCTTGTTTCCTTTTTTTCCTAGATGTTCCAGTTTGCCTCTTGAATTGGTGTAGATTATTTACTTTTTCTGCTCTCTGTAGAACAGGGCTGCCCAAAGTGGGCCCCGTGGGTCAAAGTTGGCCCCCCAAGCCATTTCATTTGGCCCCCCAGGAGATAGTCCTGACCTTATATAAAAATCTGCATCAACCAAACAGTCAACCAAATATACGCAAAGATTATTCTTCCACTTCGTGTACCACTTTTTATAAATAGGCCCAATTGAATATATATATATATATATATATATATATATATATATATATATTTGAAAGACATTACTATATCAAAAATAGGTTTAAAATTGAAATACAACCAACTGCAAGGGGCACTTGGAACAGATTTATTTTAGCATATTTCCATTTGCACACTTTGAAAGATTCATTTATGCAATGTCCCATGAGCCTTTGCTGCAGCACCAGACTGGATCAAACTACCTCCAAGTTGGTGGGTCACCGTAACAACACGGAGCAGCATTGTTAGAAGCACAGAGACAAAAGACATTGTAAAAAAAAAAAAAAAAAACGTTGAGGAAGATAATTTTTTTCACCAAATCGATCAAATACTGATGCTTAGTAACGTGTCATAAATGGCTATGTACGACATATTTTGTTTAATGTTATTTACACAGAAAATAATATTAAATAATTGTGTAACAAATAAACATACTTTACTATACTATTGCTATTTGCATTTTGTGCCAAATATTAGATTTGGCCCACAGCACTATGATAGAATTTAATGTTGGCCCTCTGAGTGAAAAAGTCTGGGCTCCCCTGCTGTAGAGGGAAGCAGTTAGCTTTAATTTGTGTGGGAGGAGGCTGACCTTTGTATTTGGATCTGTCTAGTTGTCTTTCTGGATATTCAATCCACTTTTTTTCATTTATTTATTCCCCATTTATTCATTTTATATATTTATCTATTTTGAAACAGCTTTCATTTTTAAATACCTTTCAAGTTAAACCCGTTGGATAAATTATGCAGCTAAGTGATGCCGAGAGCAGCTTCATATCTAAATAAAGCCATTTGATATGACTTTTTTAAAGTGACCCTGCTATTCAAATTAATCCCACTGCTTCCTATTGCTCAAGCAAATGATCCACAACAGGCTCGGCAGAAGCCAGTCCCTGGCTGTGCGTCTTATCTGGAACAGGCTTAAGGGTGGCGTTTTTCATTTTTTTAAACATATATATATCAGTCAGTCCTAACTTCTGCTGCAGGTTGATAAGAGACACTCCTATAAAATGCTGATGGGAAAACAGAGAGATAAGGAAGGAGGTTTGCATTATTTGAAAGAGGAGAGGAGGGGAACAAACACTAGCGGGAAACTCACTGGGCGAGTTGGAGGCTGAAGCCGGACTGTGAGGCGTAAAATCCTGGTTCTCCAATGAGCTCCCCTCCCCGTCGGACTCCCACTCCGAGGAGGCAGCGGAAGAGAGGGACGATGGAGAAGAAGAAGAAGAGGAGGAGGAGGAGGAAGGAGGGGAGTAGCAGGGATTTTCCTCTACTTCTGCAAACTTCCTCTTAAGGATGCCTCTCATTGTTTGGCTGTGGTGGTTCCTATACGTTCTGCACGAACACAGAAGAAACAAGAACGGGTTTAGATAGTTCACACTCTGTGGTAATAAATGCCCAGCTAAATAATGGAAGTGGTGAAAGTTTTTTTTTCTTCTTCTGGATTTGTGCAGAGTGGCACTTGTTTCCTCTCCTATCAAGGTTTATAGGTACACTCCTTCAAAAGCCGGAATATTTTCCAGTACGGCGGTTCAAAGTCCTAATAATGCTAGAAAATGCTAGTTACAGAATGCATAGAAAAACACAGTGCTGTCCCTCCCCCACATGTTGCTGCACAGTGGATTTTTTTTTGTGTGCACTAGAACAAAATGCGTGACATTTACTACAGGATCTGCTTAACAAATAAAAAAACCCACGTAAAAATCAATGGAGATGCAATTTTCTTTAAACATGCGCCGGCTGTGAAAAAAATATATAATATTGCATTGATAGGTAAAAAAAAAAAAAATGTTTTTCCCTCATTTTGAAATAAAGTTGTAAGTGAAAACAGACAGAGACTTAAGAAACTTTAGACAAATTATTAATTTCTATTTTTAGCAATGAAATGATAGTATCCATGTAAAAAATAAGCATTATCTAATTATATATAACATTTCTATGGTAAACATTATTGGACTATTGTTTTTAAACTACTTTTGATTATTAACATGGCTGTCTAAGTCTTCCTACTGGTGTTTCCAGTATGAAACACAGAATGATGAAGAATATTTCTGTGCATTAAACACAAACTACCAGATTGACCAGGTTTATTTATTCTATAATTTTCACAGGATAAAATAACATGATAAATTATTACATTATTTTATAGAAAAAAACACCAAAAAAATGATTTTATCTTTCTGTTTGGAATAAAAGCAGTCACACATTTTAAACTTTTGGTTTATAGTTATTCTGTGGTATGATACTGTAACATGTCCATGTCTAATAAAACAACAACATTAAATAAGCACTACTTTTGTGGTTATTTTGTGTGTGGGAGGGGGGGGTTGGCAAGGAATGAGAGGCCTTCCTGGTCGAACCGGTTCCCAGTCGCAAGTTTGTATTGGCTAATTCCATTTTGATAATGATTTACCTAGAAACTAATGTTTCATAAGCATGCACGTCAAATCATGCTCTCAATTTACAACGAGCCGAGTACTTAAGAAACTTAACGACAGCAGAGCAACTGCACGGCTCTTCTTTCGATGCCCTGCAACGTGATTAACATTCCAGTGATTCCTTACATTTTTTTTGTTTGTTTTTTTTTGACTGAAGAATACATGGAAACAGGGCGTCCAGTGGTTCTATGCTCAGGGCTGGGCGTGTGGTGGATTGAGAGGCGGCTATTTTAGGATACGAACATGCAAAACGAATCCAAACAGGAGCACTTTGAGGGAAAGGGATCTTAGCGTGTGGCTGAGCTGAAGAGAACGCCACAAAAGAAGGCTGTCAGAAAACAACAAACGTTTTCACACCGTGAAAAGTTACCGACTGATGTCGGGCTGAAACAAACGGGCTGTTTTCCTACTATTTAATTTATACCAGTCTGTCTGATAACACACAATAAAGAGAAATGTAATGCTCAAATGGATTATTCAAAACAAGCTGTTTTTTTGTAATGACGCATTTTCAGTGTCCAATCACAATTTGGAAAAAAAAGAAAATACTACTAAGTAATCTCATAATCTAAAAAAACTGGAGAAGAACTGATCAGTTTGATTTGCCATTCCCTACTCTGACAGATTTTTCTTTTTAACATCTAGAACACATACAGAAAACAGGACTAAAGCCATTTATTCATCAGAGTACATCTTTATCCTTATCCACTGTTTATTAAAAAATAAATAAACTGCATTATACTGTTAGCTGAAAATGTAATGAGGACTTAATTGTAACGCATTTAATGAACAGGAAAGTTCAGAATTTAACCTGCAGATCACAAAAGACATAGAAAAAAATGGCTGGTTGAGCAGAAAGGCAGATTATAACGTAGCCTGATGTGCATTAATGGCTTTTGTCTTGCACTACACTACACAATGGGAAAGGCGTTCTGATTGTCTGGAACAAGGATGTGACTTGAACCAGCGAGGCTGCCTGTGTGCATGCATGTGTATGTGTGTTAACAGAGGACAATTGCCTGGATGCATTGTTATATATCTATTTTTTTAAAAGCAGGGGTGGAAAAAAATGACAGCTCGGGCAGCTTCTTGTGGAATAACAGTGAAACTCCCTGAATCACAGACAGAAATAAAACAAATGCCTTTTCAATTAATACAGCGGAAGAGTGAAGACTGCCTCCTGTCCCAGTTCCATCCCATTTATTACATATCTGACAGAGCAGAAAGACTCGCTGCACAACTAGGTATCCGCTGAGACCGCATCAATAATTTAAAGGCTCAAAGCAGCAGTAAGCAGACTGTGCACATGCGCGTTCATGTGAACCAGTAGATCGACTGTCAATAAATTCATAATTCTTATGACGTTACATTACTGATAAGATTTTTTTTACTTTTTTTTTTTTTTTTTACTTTAGTGTTCTTGCCTGCAGGAATGTTGCGCGCATGTCACACTGGGTTTGCACTGAAGGAGCGCAGGGGTCGTTTCCTGTTTGGCATAATAACAGTCATTAGGCAGCTGACCTCCTGACCTTTTCGCGGAGACACACACACACACACACACACACACACACACACACACACACACTGAGTTCATGTCGGCTACAATGACACTAGTGTTCCCCCCAGCTTTCTGTACGCCGCAAACACTACTGTGGCACAGGCTCCATTTAAAGCTGGGCACATTTCCAAAAAAACACCGCTCCACAGCACCACAGTCAGTCATAAAACTTATTTAAACAAGAGGTAGAAGTTTCGCTAAAGGTCATGTTTATTTTAATCACAGAAACTGTTAATTTACCAATAATTACCCAATTAAACGGCCCTATATAATATTAACTTTAGCTCTCTGTTTATGATAAAACAACGAGGTAACTATGGGTTAAACATTTAAAAAGGGCATGTACATATTTTCCGTAAGTTACTTACCACAAAGTAAGTGACAGCATGCTGGAGAAGAGAGTCTGAAGCTGTCGGGAAGTTACGGCTCTCGGCTGCCGTCGGGCCAGCTGAGCATTTAGTTCTGTTTATGTGAAGCTGCACATTAGTACTAGTGTGAATAAGACAGGACTGGCTGGGAGCCGCCGAAGACACGAACTTGGTCAAGATGGTTCCCCGCCCTGAAACCGCCTGCTATCTCGACCCTTCGCACAACTGTCGGGGATTGAGCTTCAAGCTAACAGCAACAACTGGGAGAGACACTACCGCCTTAACTGGAGCTACGACAAAATATTCCTCAGGAATATGTCTGATAGTTTAACATTAATGCCAACGTTTAGCACGAGGTGAAGTATACCTAGACCTTTATCTAATAAAAAAAAGAAAGAAAAAATATCACAATGACATCATAGACGAAGCCGGAAGCGCTGAGCAGATGTTCTCTTGCCTTGAACATGTCCATCTGTGTGTCTTCTCCGTCTGTCCTGACGCAGGCAGGTTGTGACACACGCAGAGGCGGTAGACACACATGACTGTAGGTGCTGCTGCCCACAGATTCCTGTCTGTTGTGTTCACACTGGAAGCAGCTTGCGCCAGTGATGAAGAGATAGTAAATAAAGAACTTTTAAAACTAAGGCTGGTGACTGGGGAAACGTAAACCTCTTTTTTCGTTTGCTCCCTTTATGTGAACCAGAGGCTAACTCAGAGAAGGTTTAAAAAAGTAGTAGTGGGAATCATCGAGAAAATCAAACAAACATTAGTCGCTCAGCCTTAACCTGGGGCATTTCCAAAAAAGTTTAGGTATACAAAAACTAAAAAGCCATTTCGTGATTGTTGTAAAGTTGACATCGCTTTGAAATAATGAATGAAATGTATAAAAAACACTATATTTCTTATGATTTCTTTTAACAACATCATTTTCTTTTTGCAAGTACCTATATAGGCCCAAATGAAACCGACTGGATTTGTTTGAAATCTGCTTTTTTTGCCTTCACATATTACATTTTAAAAGAAGTATCCCAAGCTTTGAGGAGCACTGTTCAAGTGTTCTTCAAAAAATACAGAGTTTGACACAATTTTAGCTTATATCTCGGGAGGAGCTTAAGAAATCCACAGGCTGGGCATCAGTCAATCAATCAATCAATCAATCAATCATTTATAGAGCACCTAAGTCGCCCAAAGTGACCAACGTGCTGTACAAGTCCATTAATAAAAAGAAGACCAATAGATAGATAGATAGATAGATAGATAGATAGATAGATAGATAGATAGATAGATAGATAGATAGATAGATAGATAGATGCCCTTGAGCAAGGCACTTAACCTGGATAGGCTTTGAAACCTGTCATAAATATGGTGATTGACCACTTGTTTCTGGTGACGCTCTCCTGTATTGGTGTTACTTTATTGAAACATGACTCCTCTGAAGCTTGTGTTCCAAAAACCCCAGAAAACCTCCTTCCAGTGAAGAGGAGCCGTAGACAGAATCAAGGATTATCAATCTTGGTGCAAATCCGTAAAGAAATCCTATTTCCAGATTTCGTGTTATGCTTTATAAACACATGATGGCATTAATTAAGTTTTTTAAGCACATGGCAGTGCTTGGGGGAGATATTTCAGTGGAAAAAAAAATAGTAAGAGAAGAAAATTAAAGGATTAACATTCCAGTGCCTCTGCTTTTAAAGATAATCATATGCTACTCCACGGAAAGACAAAAATGAAGCTGAGCTCTCAAGAAGACAGACACAGATAAAAATATTGACAGACAGATGAAGTTAGAGATTTCAATACCAAAGGAGCCTGTACTTTGACCCCTTTGTTGATATGCCTCACTTTGAAAAGTAAAAAAAAAAAAAAAATGCTCTTAATGCCTAAGTATCTGTTAGTCCAAATACTCTCTGGCCAGAGGATGGACAGACTGCCTGCTGACCTCAGCTCTCCATGTAAAGTGTGCTGCGAGAGAGTGACCCACTTTAGATGGGATCACTACAGCGCACTGTACTCTCTTCGTTCCTCTGTGAGTGACCTGCATGAGGAGTAAACACCACAGAGACAGAGGGAGGATTAGTACAGTGAAAACAGCGCAAACAGTTTCTAACATGCAGCTAAAAGAGGACTTTTAGCAACACTGCAGCTAATCCACAGCGCGCGTCTTGGTGAGACTTGCTCTTAGCACACGATCAAAATATTCTGTTTGGCTCTGAGGCTATTTATAGTACAATTGCACTGCCTGGACCAAAATACATCTGTGCAATACAGTTGGAGTTTCCTGTTGCCCGTGCAGTGCTGTCACACTGTGACTCCCATGTGTCAGGGGGGGGGGGGGGGGGGGGGGGGGGGGGGGGGGGCGGTCGGCCGCCCCCGGTTTTTTACAGCACGAAAAAGAGAACATGCACGATTCATGGCGGAAAATGAATAAGTTGCAGTGATGATAGAGTTAGTACAAAAGCAGCTTATTTAAAGTGTGGCTGTTTTGCTTATTAACTATATAAGTGTAACAACGAAAGAGTTAAATAATCCAGACTCCTAACTTGATTTCTCAACACGTCTGTCGATGATGTCACTGCTGCCTTTTTCTCAACACTGGCACACACACACACACACACACACACACACGCACACACACACACACACACACAGAGACGTGTTCAGTGCCTATAAATCCTATCTACAACGAGAGCAAACCACAAGTGGGCTTTCAGTCCTCGTTACATAACCTTACATTTAACCTACATTCCGGCTGCTGCTCAGGTTGCTGCCGCCCTGTCGTTGCCCGGTTTTCTCAGCCAAAGCTGTGCCAGCGATGGCCCACATACAGCCACGTACCGACAATGTCTGAAAGGGCTTCGGGCGAGTGAAAGTCTGCCCCAGTTCCGTTCCTGCTTCCTGCGAACGCGACTTCAGGGGCTTACCCCTGTTTTCCTAGACCACTCACTCACTTTTAAGGAAGCGTCAGGTTGCTCTGTTCCCCGTTTCCTGACAGAAATGAAAGGGCAGGAATTTTGAAAGGGTTCTGATGTCACACTGTAACAGTCATCACCATGGACACAGGGCAGATATAAACCAAAAGCATTTCTATTTTAGGGAGAATGTGGTGAATCACCAGTTTGCTTTCATCAGCAGCTTCGTGAGCATCATCACCGTCATCTTTTCATCATGGCAACGTGACTTTCATTTCCCCTGACACAAGCTTAAGGCCACCTGAGACAGCAGAGGAGAATATCTGCAGGGCTCTGCAAAAATGTGAACACCTCTTAAACTTTTCCACATCTTGTCATATTACCCCCCAAATGCATAGCAATGAAATGCAATGGTAAAGTGTGGTGAGAATTTGACAGCTTTCTTTTGTTGTCTGTGTCTACAAGTTCTGCAGATATGGGGGTTGTATTGTTTTGTGTGTGTGTAACTCTTACCACAGAATCATTTTAACGCATTAATTTGCTTTGATCTAAACCCTGCCATTGTAGCTCATGGCTGTATATTTAGTGCTGCTGTCGTCCTGAAAAGTGAAAGTCCTTCCCGATGCAAGTCTTTTGCACTCTCTGACAAGTTTTTCTTCCAGCACTGTTTTGTATTTAGCACCATCTTTCTGTCAGCTTGGACTGGCTTTGTTGACCCTGTTAAAGAGAAGTATCCCCACTGTATGATGTTGCCGCCATTACGTTTGCATCTGTAGGGTTTCATGGCTTTTATGAGACTGTTCACCAAAAAACCCTGAGGGATTTTGAGAACAAGGAAGTTCATGGTGCTCCTTCATGTTTTTTGTTGTTGGTAAAAACGTAGGCCATTGGAGTCTTTCTGCATGGAGTTAGCATGGTCCATCCATCCATCCATACTTAACCCTGTACATCTGTTGATTTACAAGCAGCAGGCTGAACTAGGAAGTCAGCGTGACTCTTTCGCCAACAATGTATCTTCTGCGTTCATTCACAACAGTAACGACCTTTTGTAGTGGCCAATGGATGAAGGGAGCCGTGATTTGCTGTGCTGTACAAAACTTTTTTGGCAGGTCTGATGATAATGGTGTAAACAAAGAATGCTTTCAGAAATATTAATAATGATTTTTATCTATTGGCAAAATGCACAGTGAGCAAACAAGAGTAAAATCTAAATCAAATCCATATTTGGTGTTACTACCTTTTGCCTTCAAATCAGCATCCATTCTTATAGGTATACTTGCACAAAGTCAGGAAATTTGTAGGATTATAGTCAGGTGTTTATAGTCAGGTGTATGATTGACCTATTACACCAAGCAGGTGCTAATGATCATCAATGTCCAATGTAGGTTGAAACAGTCATTAACTGAAACAGAAACAGCTGTGTGGGAGGCTTAAAATTGAGTGAGGAACAGCCAAACTCTGCTACCAAGGTCAGGTTGAGGAAGATAGTTTCATGTCATGGTAAGATTGAGCACAGCAACAAGACACAAGGTAGTTATAGTGCATCAGTGAGGTCTCTCCCAGACAAAGATTTCAAAGCAGACTGGGGTTTTAAGATGCATCAAGTATGCATGAAAACATAGGAAATAGGATACAGAAAAACGGCAGCAGATACTCTGTACTGAGGAGGTAAAATTTGAAATATTTGGCTGTTGTAGAAGGCAGTTTGTTCCTCGAAGGTCTGCAGAGCGATGCAATAATGAATGTCTGCAGGCAACAGCGAAGCATGGGAGAGGTTCCTTTAATATTTGGGGCTGCATTTCTGCAAATGGAGTTGGAAAATTGGGCAGGATTAATGGTTAATGGTTTTCTCAATTCTGGAAAATATAGGCAAATACTTGTCCATCATGCAGTACCATCAGGGACCTCTGTAGCAGGATAACGTCTCCAAACATACAGCCGAAGTCATTAAGAACTATCTTCAGCGTAAAGAACAAGAAGAAGGGAGCACGGTTGCGCAGCTGGTAGCACGGCTCAACTGGGTTCGATTCCGACTGGGGATGCTGTGGGTGCTGAGAGTGTGTTTGTTCCTCTGCATCACTGGCGTGAAAAGGCCTGTGCATGTTCCCTTGAGTAGCTAATGTGAGCTACTGCTCCAGTCCTGGGCTGTATACTGCCTCCCCCAGGCTGACCGAGGAGCCCGAGGGGGAGGGGAGGATCTGGCTGGAATAATGTTATCCTTCCACGTGCTACGTCCAGTTTGGGAAACCCCACCCCTTCAGGTGAAAAGAAGGGCCTGCTTACCCCTCAAAGCATGAAGGAGGCTCCTACGAGGTACAGTTTCCTCATTTCAGTCATGAAAATCCATCACCGTGTTGTTGAAATTTGCCGTTTTAAATTTGTGTGTCGGATGAGGGAAACAATCAAGCTGTAATTAGTGACGCAACAGCGAGCCGCAAACAGTCTGAGTGTGACTGACAAAAGCTGTAATTTCAATTACTTTTTAAATCTTCCGAGATATTTAGGATTAAAAACAGTTTGAACCAACCTCAAGTCTAGTTTCCTTTCCTTTTGGCTGCGCGATGGTAACTTCAGTGGATCAAGGCTTTTTCTTCCAGCTCTTTGAGCCCGATTATGCTTGTGTTTCGGCAGAAAACAAAGTTACAGCAAAATCAACAAACTCAACGCTGCGCTGCTGCCAAAGTAAGAAAAAACACGTTCTCACTTTCTCCTGAAACAGAGACTCCAACGAGTTTTTTAATTATTAATGAGTGATTATTCCTAAATGGTAAGTGCTGCTGACCAGGGGCGTATCCAGGAGATTAATGAAGAGGGGCTAAAAGGGGGCAAGGTTGGGTCTGGGACTGTAGCACCATTGCCCTTTTCAATATCTCCCTAATTCTGAGGTCTCAAGGTAGGCAAGTATGCTGACAATGCAGGCATGGGTGATGGAGAGTGATCCATCCTTGTGGATCTCTCTCTGTGAAAATTGATGGATTTATAGCATTTTGAGGAAAAATTTAATTAACTTTGAATTTATCATCAAGAATATTGTTTTTGGATTTAATCATCATTGTTCAACATATTCTAACTGAGGCACAAAAAACAACAACATTTTACCAGGATGAATTGAATATTCACAAAATGTGTGGGTCTTAGTAAAAAATGTAATTTTTCATGAAAACTAGCATTTTGGAAAAGAGCTCGTCATATATATATATATATATCATATATATATATATATATATATATATATATCTTATATATATAAGAGCCCTGATCTCAACATCATCCAGTGTGCCTTGTATTACGAGAAGAGAAAAAAGGATGTGAGGAAGAATACATCCACAGGAGATCTGTGGTTACTTCTTCAAGGATTTTGGAACAGCCTACCAGCTGAGTTCTTTCAAAAACTGCGTGCAAGTGCACCTACAAGAATCTATCCGTCTATCTAATCGAATCTTTTTTCAAGACAAAGGGGGCCACACCAAATATTGGTTTGATTTAGAGTTCTCTTTTGTTCACTGCGTTTGGTTGATTGATGACAATAAAATGATTTACACTTTTATTTTTGAAAGCATTTTTTGTTAACAGCATTTTTTTCAAACCTGCCTAAAACTTTTGCACAGTACAATAGATTTCTGAGGACATCACCCACTTTTATCATCCTGACAGTCAGAAGATATTTGGAGTCCCTAGTAGTGTCTTCTAATTATAGGTGGACAAAATGTTTGTGCACTGTACTTGCAGCTGTGAATATTCTCTGTTGCATTGGGCAAACAAGACCATAAACTTGTTTTTCCAGCAGATATAGAGCTACTTAAAAGTCAGGCCCTATATATTCCATTAAATACAATAAACTTAACCCAAAAAGCTTAAATCATATTAAGAAATGTTTTTAATGCAATTATCCATTGTAAAATGAACATTAGAATTTTTTTTGTGATAGGAGAAAAACAAAAGAATGTATGAGAGTGGTTGGAAAATGTAGTTATTTAAAAGAGTTGGATGAAATTTCCATCTAGTGACACTTTAAGTGCTGTGACATCTGCCTTTGTTTGGTCTGAGGAGGTGGTGAAACTGAGAGCTTCCTGTGACTCTAATGGGTCGGTCTGGACCTGTGCCAAGTGTATCATATCTGTAGCTAAAACACCTTATTCCCCTCGTGCAACATAGCTTCCAACAGGAATATAAAAGGCATCCATGCTCAGTTGTTGGCTTAGGCAAACTACGAAGTTAATTGCATGAAAAAAGCACATCTGTTAACATGTCCTTGTGGGACAAAAGAAACACCATCCAGGTATCGCAACGCTGCAGAAAGCGAGTATAGCTGCAGCCGTGTTCCAAAGTAGGTTACACAACTAGGAAGTTTCAACAGAAATGATCTTATCTAGCTGTACGTGAGGAGCTCAAGCTGAAAAAACACAGCAGCAGCATGAATGGCTTTAACACCCCCTCACCCCTCCTCCTTTAACAATGAGCCTCTTGTCAACAAGAGAGCCGTGATGACCTTTCTTACAAACTTTCGAACTTAAATATGTGACGCAATCCGGCTACAAAAAAGGCATCTGCATTGCAAAAACATTGAAGTTCCTCACTGAGCAGAGATGAATTTCATTTATTTTTTTATTTGTTTTTTCAGTGGCGGTTTGTATCACAGAGGGGTTGGAGTTTGTGTGAGAACATGCAGGCTATGGCTGGCTGAGCCTGGCTGTCAGTCCTCGTCTGGGAGCTCCTGTTTTCTCTCTGACTTCCAGCACAGTGTGCTCTTCTCTTGGTGGCGGTCACATGTGGCTCCATGTGAGCCTCCTGCAGGAACATGCAGCAGCTGGAGGAAGCAGACCTGCTCTGTTGTCAGCTGTTGAGGCCAGAACTGACTGCTCTGTGAAACGAGTGGGTGACTCCGCCTTCCCCCAAATGTTCATTAACCTTCTTCTCCTTCACTGCAGCTGGGAAAGCACATGGAGTACAGGCAGACAACGAGCCTCTCATTGAGCTCAGTAATGGAGCCTCTTGTCTTGATAGTCATGTTTATGCTAAAAGGCATTAATGTGGATCTGTAGATTAGAAAATTAACTTTTATGTTTGGTTATCATTTATAGTCCTAAAGCAGCTGTAAAGTGCACTTATTCACGCTGCATGTAGTAAAGTAAAAACGACAATGCTCTGTCAACAAACAAGAACTTGCCCTTCTGTTGTGAGCAGCCATGTTAATTTGGCGCCATCTCTCGGTCTATACAGGAAACAACAACTTTCAGTCTGCTCAATATATTTTTGTGAATTCACGTTTTGGTGTCTGTGTAGAACACCATATCACCACAAATATCAAGGTGTTCCCGCTCACTTTAACTGTCACAGGTTTCTAAAACCAAGAACCTGCTCCACAGTCCTGGGGAACTGGATTGAGAATAGCTGTTTTATATCACAGCTAATTTAAAATGGTCTAGTCAAAATTCAGATCCAAGCTCCATTGAGAACATATGGCAAGATTTTAAAACGTGATGTCCCCAAGTTGTGCAAAAATAATACAAAACTGTAAGTCTCTAGATGTGCAAAGTTAGTTAATACACACCCCAAAAAGTCTTAAAACTCTAACTAGAGAAAGTATTCACTCAGGACTGTTTAATACTTATGCACGGCACACTTGGAAACCCATTAGTTTTCTTCTTCCTTAGTTATAAGTAACTTTGTGCGGTTCTTAAACACAATAGAGTTATGGGTGACCAACCGTTCTCTTTTCCCTGGACATATCCACTTCTCACCTGTGTCTGGGAGTCCAGAGGGACTCTCTCTCTTCTGATGTCCTGCCTAAGTGGCTGCCTGGTGGGTTGTTCTGATCCATTCATGGTCAGAAAAGAAAGCGGGCTGTGATGTGCTGTACAACGTTACCCTGTATCACAATGCACGCGTGGCATTGTGATTGTTAATAAGATTTTCTAAGTGCAGGAGTAGCAATACAGATGAACAGAGCTGGAATATGTGTTTATGTGTGTGACAAAAGTTTAAAGGTCCTGTAGGAAACATGGACAAAAAAATCTATAATAATCCTGTGAAAAATTACAGTTTATCTATAAATGACTAAGGAGGATGAAGATGAAAACAAAAGAGAGGATTGGGCATTGTTGTCTTTTTGAGAAGGCTGCTTTTTACTTTTATTAAACTGAAAAAAAACTGTTTTCTCAGAACATTATTTCGGATTTAGATTAATTTGAATGTTCTTTTAAAAATTATGACTTAATAAGTAAAACATTATTGTATCTGGTAAATTTTCTAATTCAGAAGAGTAATTCTTTCTGTTATTAATTTATTTATAGATATTTTAAAGTCATTTTTGCACTTGTGAAAGCACTTTGTTCATTCTAATCACATGGAGAATTCATGCTTTAATTAGGTTCTGAAAGTGTTTCAGGACTGGACCAAGTTTCATCTGTTTTGGAAATCGAAATATTGTCACCAGAGGTGGAAAGTAACGAATTACATTTACTTTTTGTGTATCGTAATTACGTTAAATCGTTTTTAAAGTCTGTAATTTTACTTTTACTTAAGTATGTTTTTTAAGGTATTGTAGCCTTCGCAATTTTTTTAAATTATATCCTTTACTGAGTAGAAACAGCAACTAATAGGCTATAGGCTATATATGATATAAAAAATTGTTCCCGGAAATATGCCTACTGCAATGCATGAGAACTGGCGCCAATAAGAATAAAGATGGAAGCACCTGCCATCTGAATGGATCCAGCGAACAAAGAGACTCAGTGGAATAAATTTAACTCAAAGAAAACGATGTTAACCCCTGACCATATGTAAGTTCAGAAAGGCAACAGTATTATAATGTCTTTGGAAAGTCTACATCAATTCTGCACAAACACGTTAAGGTAAGTTAAAATAAACAAAACTATTGTTACAGTAAAGTCATAGTTTAATAAACGATTATACTCAGTTTAATCAAAAAGACATCAGTGAAGGACGCGAGTAAACGTCTTTTTTACTGACCTGTCCACTTTTTACATTCTGTTTGGGGCTGAAGCGCGTCCCATGTTACATCATTTCCAGGCCTGATCTATATGATTTTTTTTTTACTTCAGCATATTCTAAATCACTCTACAAATCCTAACAAATCGCTAAGCAGAAGTAGCCTACATACATGTTTGACGAAAAACTATAAAACCGGACAATTTAATTTACTTGTGAATCGCCACCCACAGAACAGGTGTTACACCATTTTCTGTGACCGTCAGATCCTATGACTCTAGGGGGCGCTGTTTCCTCATGGACAAACATGGTGCCACATTGTTAAAATTATGAATGCCATTATTAAAATCTGATATGAGATGAACATTGTTTTGCAAAGGGGATGGAAGGGTCACATTAATATGAAAGGACATGTAAATTGTTAGAATTGGTGACTTTTGAGACACTGTCCTTCGGAAACAGCGCCACTCAGAGTTACAGATTCTGGTGGA
Source organism: Apricaphanius iberus (assembly GCA_028564705.1). Classification (NCBI taxonomy): domain Eukaryota; kingdom Metazoa; phylum Chordata; class Actinopteri; order Cyprinodontiformes; family Aphaniidae; genus Apricaphanius; species Apricaphanius iberus. The sequence goes on from JAPXFQ010001905.1 coordinate 5,629,150, forward strand.
CACAGAAAATGGTGCAGCAGCTCCAACTCTACTAACTTTAAACATCAACTGCTGCTCAAAATTATCAAGAGGTTTAGATAGTGACACTAAGGATGGACACAAATAAACAAACGTTTATTTAGAAGTACATTAGGGCAGGGCCATTTATAGAAAATGAAAAATGTTTTAGCAGCTGCTATACTTGACAAGTTTGAAGTTTGTTTAACATATTCTAATATTTGACAGAAGCCTCATTAACAAAATGTCATAGTTTTGTCTTAAATGTCTTACATTTTCATGGTGCCCAAGAGTTTTGTCTTCTTTGGGTCATTTGGGGAAATTCACAGAACTTGTGGTTGTTAGTGTTACCCATTTTGATTTATAAATTTCTAGTTAAAGTGCAATTACGCTTTAAAAAAACTATTTTATGAAAAAGCAACTACTTTAAGATTTATTTCCAATTGTCTTTTTGGACTATTCAGGAGTGAGGAGGAGTGAGGAGCTGTAAATGAAAAATGGTGACAGTAAATTTTTAAGTACATTTTAATTAAGCTACTTTTGAATTGTACTTAAGTAGATTTTTAGACCGATAATTTTATTTGTACTTGAGTAAAATTTCTCCACAGTAGTAATACTTTTACTTGAGTAGAATATTTTAGTACTCTTTCCACCTCTGATGGTCGCCCTGGTGGTTTTGGGGGAAAAAGGGGGATCAGACGAATTCATCAGGCGATGCTGTGATTTAAAGAAAAAAAAGAGTCATTTCCGTATGTTCCTGAATCACAAGGTGTGAAAGGACTTTGGTCACCAGAAATTGCTCTGTCTTGTGATAGATGCTCCAAAAGCACAAATCAGACAGAAGGGCAACGATACACGGGTGGCTGCTTCTTCTTCTTCATCATCTTCATCAGCAGCTCTTTTCTTTTGGTCCTCCTCAGGTATGAGGTTTTTATTGGATTTGTAAGAAAGAATATGTGTCACCTAATAAATAGTGTTGTAAATGCAATTCAATTTTAAGTGTGTTAATATGGATGAATGTATTAACTTAAAGAAAACTTAAAGAATATAGTTGTAAACATGCATTTTTCTGCACCTAAAGCAGCTTTACTTTACCGATCTTACTAACACTGAGTTTTTAGAAAGACTAAATCATTCACTGTTGGTGCTGTGAGGTGCAGTGGGATACGGCTTGTTTCACAGTAGAACTACCCAGGTTTATAAATATTAACAGAGTCATATGACTGTCAGTGTCTCAACCTGTTACAGAATAACTCCAATAAAGTCGAACCTCAGCTTTATGGTTGATTTGTTAGCTGACTTTTGTATCCCCCCCCCCCTTAAATAATCGATTAAATAGATATCGATCAGCCTTAAACCTAACAGTTCACTGTCTGGAGTTCAAGGCGCGAAAAGTGGTGAAATGAAAGTCTTCTTTCCTCACTGGTAGCTGTTGGCAGAAGCACTGCTATGGAGACGTTTGGCCTGAGGAGGACTCAGTCCCTGAGGAGTCTGTCTGCGGCTCAGGACAGATCTTGGGTCATGTTATCATCGGGTAACTGGAACAGGAAGTCTGTCTCTCAGCTGGTGCAGCAGTGAGTCCACACTTAGGGAGAACATTCTTACAATCCAGCAAATGTCAGCAAATAAAATGCCACATTAACAACCCCCCACCAACAGTTACCAAAGCTGTGCAGACCTAAGGAGTTCAGAAAAAGAAGGGCATGGATCTGAGGTTAGACTCTTCTTAGACTCTCCTCAGTGCGATCACATTACGCACCAGTAAAGATAAAGATCCACTTGTGTCTTAAGGATTCAGAAACACGTGTAGACGGTTGTCGGGAGAGGCTGGACAGAAGGGACGCTGGGAGCTTCCGGAGCGATCTGTCCAGGAGTCGCTCCATGGACTTCCTCCCTCAGAGAGACACCTCTGGCACCAGAGCCCTGCGCGCCCTGTTCGAGTCCAAGGCCACTCTGCAGCAGGACTACCACAGCAACCCCCGTCTGAACACCCTGTCCGCAGTCAGCATCAAACCAGTGGGAGACTGTCCTCTGCAGGACAAGAGAAGCTATAGCACTCCGCTGAGGGAAACTCTGATTCAGGTGAGACAAAGCGCCTGTTATTATTGCAGGAAAATTCAAATCATGATGGATAGCGCCACAAACAAGTAAGCCCATCAACACACATTAGCTGTATGCACACAGCTATTAGTAAAAAAGTATGCAGACATTTTGAAATTTTCTACATTTTGCTACATTAAAACCATAAACTTCAATATAGTTTATCAGACAAAATAGTGATTAAGAGTGATGCTGAACGAATATTATGAATTTCCTTTTTTTTAACTAATGAAAATCTGAATATAATAGTCTGTATACATTTATCTTTCTATCAACTCCAATTGCCTTTTTCTGTCCCTTCTAAATGATGCATGATGCTGCCACTACCATGGTTCTCTGTGGTGATTGAGTGTTCGATGGGATAATTGCATTTATATAGCGCTTTTCGAGACCCTCAAAGACGCTTTATTCATTCACTCTCACATTCACACACTGGTGGACGCAAGTTCCATTTGTAGCCACAAACGGCCAACACCAGTAGGCAAGGTAGGTGAAGTGTCTTTCCCTAGGACACAACGGAATGTAGCAGGAATCAAACCCACAATTTCTTGCTCGCAGGCCGAAAACTCTACCACTGAGTCCCAACCACCCCTGATGCACAGCGTTCGTTATCCTTCACTGGATGCATTTAGTTTAAAACAGTCCGATTTAGTTTTATCTGTGCAGAGCACCTTCTTCCTCATATTAGCTGAGTTACTTACACAGCTTCTTCCAAACGGCAAACAGGACCGTCTATAGCTTTATTCTTGCCCCTCTTCCGTCTATTTCAGTTCATTTTGACTACATGGTGCCAAATCACTGAAAACGTTGTCTCAAGGTACTTTGCTAAAAAGATACCAAGATATATCATCAGTTCAATCCAATCATACAAACTGAACCACAGTCAGCTACATCAATTCCAATTCGACTATATTAGATATTAAACAGGGCAGTTAAGTTCATTTAATAGTTTAAATTGGTAACATTTTTCCCATCTAATGAAACCCAGCCAACTGCCTTCTGTTGCTGGCCTTGCGGCGATGACTCCTTCTGAATGAGCACTGATTGACAGAGGACAGCTGATTGAAGGCGTTGTTACCTTTGCAGCAATTCCTCATACTGAGCGTGGAGGTCACGACCGTGCAGAGGAAAGAAACATCATGGTAAATTGTCCATCTGCCATGATGGAATGTGTTTGAGGTGACAGAGCGGACTCAGGGTTAAACGGAGAAGGACAGAGACAGGAGCGGTCATAGAGTTACACATGGTTTTACTTCTGATAAGCTAGAACCAATGTTTTGAGTAGTTTATAATCACCAGATCTTTATAATAGAGTGTACTGAAGTTACAGTACGAGGACCAAAAAAAGCTTTCTCTTGCCGAGAACAGCTTAAAGCAGACCAGGTTTGGAAAGTCTTTTCTGGTCATAGAGTTACACAAAATTTTACTTCTGATAAGCTCAAAGCAACGTTTGTTGTACTTTATTAGAAAAATAAAACCTGAAGTTAGTCACACAGCAAAACAGAAACACCAGACCAGGTGTAACTTCTATGGAGACAAAATAAAAATAACCCTGAAAGAACATATAGTTAATGTCAGAAGCAGCAGCTAATACCAATTGGAGAGTAGTAGGAGAATGTAGCACAGTGAGGTAAAGGACAAGAATATGTAGGATAGATGTGTGGAATGAATGACTAATAGTTGAGTTTCTCCCCTCTGACCTGTGGATCTCTGCAACTCCTCGGGAGTAAAGGAGCTGAACACAAATGCACCACACATTCGTCAGGTTTTATTTGCAGAAGCTTTAAAAATCATAATAAAGTACATTGATTGAAACAGTGAAAATGTAAAAAAGGTCGAAAGGTTTGAATATACATGGAAATACTGACTGAGGAGAATTGTGATAGATTTTTTTTTGGGGGGGGATTAATTTTATAGACATTCCTGTTCAATTTATTTAATTCATTCACCATCAAATAGAAACAAAACTTCTTTTTAACGAAGCTTACATAGAAAACCAGATTAAAATTCAAATAAATTATAAATATAAAAATATAAAATGAAAATATTCAAATTAATCTACATATCTTTCAGTCACAATCTGAAAAATTTTCACCCAAAGACAAAAAAGATCCTATGGCACTCAGATCTGAGCGAGTTCTTAAAGATGTTTCTATTTAAGGAAATCTGTATTTTGCCTTCGAGTTCTTGCTTTGCTAGAATTATTCATTATCAACATGCACCGGGTGATACCGGAGAGGAAAACGTTTTGTCCTTTTAACTAAATCAATCAATCAATCAATCAATCAAAAAAAAACATTTCACACATTCCTTTGTGGTTATTTTGGCATTGCTCTTTGCTGGGACCCTGCTTCAGTAACCTGATAGCAACAGAAACTGCTTGTTTTAACTCTGCATCTTATCGACCCACAGAGGACAACCACGGTGGACGGTCGAAAGTCTACGAATGGCCTCCCAGAGGGTTACAGAAAAACAGCCAGACACACACATGGTGAGCAGTGAACATTTCATATTGTGTTTATACTCACTGACATCTGAAAGGACAGATGGGATCCGTGTCTGAACTCCCTCTGAGCCACGATTTACACGCATACCTTGGTGTGTCAGTGTGTAACCAGCTGTCCTTACTGTACGGTACAGTTTATGTGTCTGTTCTTAGAATACTTGGGGTCCATATATATATATATTAAAAAAAACAGTGCTCTATCATCTACTTGTACTCAGGGTATCAAATAGATCTATAATAAGATTCAATCAAATATATCATGATCAACCTTATTGAGATTTAATGTATCATAGGGTGAATCTTAAGAAAAGCTGTTGTGCAGAGACCTCCCAGTAGTTTCTTTGAGGAAGGAACAAAAGCTAAATAAAGACGAGGATGTTGTGGTGTAAATACATAGCTATGCGTCCTGCGCACAGGCTCAAGATAGGAGTGAGGCCATCGCCGACCGCTCCGACCGTCATGCAGACCTCGGCTCTGCAAGCAGTGGAACTGATACTGCTTAGATACTCTGACGTCTTCATCCAGTGATGTTTGTAGGATGAGTAAGGGAAAGGCAGATGGGTGAGTGGGCATTTAAAGGCATGAAGAGGAGAAACAAAATATTAGGATGTTTAAAATGTTTAACTAAAAACTGGAGAAATATACATTCTGTATATTTAACAGATCAACAACAATTGAGCATATATGTATGAATTTGAATTTAAAGTTAACTTATACATGTTTTTTTTAAGTTTTCAAAGAAGTGCTTTTATATTCTGACTTCTTTTAGTGTGATATCTCTGCGTAAAACCTTAATAAATCATACCAAGGAGTACAGCAGACGGAGCAGGGATACCGTTTTGGAGAAGGCTGCAGTAGGGTTAAGTTAGTGTCTATACAACTGAGAAAAAAAAAAAAAAACAGGAAAAAAAACATGGTTGTTCACTTTAGCTGAATAAGGAAAACCTTAATCAGGGAATCCATGGTAACTCTAGAGGAGCTGCAGTTTCACAGCTCAGGTAGAAACTAATTTTTAGTGACGCAAGTCACTAAATGTATGAATGAATTGTAAAAAGTCTGAAGACACCATACCCACATTTAAACACAGTGGTGGCAGCATCATTCTTTGGGAAAACTTTTGGTCAACTGGCACCACGAGGCTGATCCAGGATGATGGGACGATGAATGGAGCTAAATACGGGTTAATCCTGGAAGAAAAAGATCCAATACTACTACATAGATAAAGCCGATTGGTTCAGATTCCACAAATATTAATGCGTGAGTGGCCTAGTTAAAGTCACTGACCTAAATCTTACTATCAAAAGCTGATGGTGACAAAGAGTTAACTCAGACTGACATTTTGTTGATCTGTTACATACAATCTCAATAAAGCTCATCGTAAGGATGACAAAATGTGAAAAAGTTCACACGACACAAATACGTTTGGAAGGCCCTGTATCTTTTAAGCTCTTAGTAGTCTCGACCACTTGGCCAAAATAGAGTCTTCCGTGACTTCCTGTGTGTTATTTTAACATGATCCCCCCCCCCCCCCCCCCCCCCCCTCCCAGGCACCCACTCACACACACACACACGGTCCCACCCAGCCTCCTTAATAGTGGGTGACAATGTAACTGTGGGAAAGGGAGGCGGTGGGGTGTCCCAGTCTATCAGTGACCAACAGGGGCGACTGACTCAGGCCCGTAGCAGCAGCCAGCCCAAAATAGCCAAAGTTCTAACACTAGGACAGATAAAAATCAGCTGTCCTCGAGACCACAGGACTAGAAAGGTTCAGTCAGCGGCTCACGGGAAGAGAGGAGACAGACTGAGCTACACATTGCTGGGTCTTGAACAGTTATACAGCAAAGATACACAGGGAGGTAACACGGTGATCAAGGCTGAATGACTTTTCTGTGAGTATACATTCAATTTGATCAAATGGAAAGTGATTATCATGTTATTCTAATACTTACAGATGCGAATATGTTTTAAAAGAAATTCATGATCAATGCACTAACTTTAAAAAAAAAAATTAAGTCTTTTAATTATTTGACCGGGGCTGTTGATAAAAAAGGTTGTCAAATCTCTAATATATGTTTTGTCTTCTATAAATGCTACATTTTAAGGCTGCCCTGTGTCAGGAGCACATATTGATTTACTTCCCTCACTTTATGAGCCATACCAGAGTTTGGCTTTAATTATTAAATTAATATTTTACACCTCCTATTTATGAATACGGATATTATCTTAATCTGATGTTCAGACAGGGTCCTTTAGCTGATTATCTAAACCCGATGAGTAAAGATACATCAGAGTTTTGTGGCCGAATTTCAGTCTCGGGTTTTTGTAAACCTTTTTTTTAATTCTGATTCTGATTCATCTTTGGGAAAAATAATATAAGACAACAACAGAACGATGTTGGAAAAGATTTGTTTGTTTTTCCTTCTTCGAGCAAACATAAATTATCTGAAGAGGCGATATCATGCTACTGTTTGAGAAAGCCCTTCCTGTAAAACAAGGACACATTTTTTTGTTTGTCGAGAATTAAAATTACATTTAGCATCTCACAATAGCAATTGGCTTAGATTGTATGGCTAAAATGGCTGCATTTGTGTTTATTCCCTAGAGAATATAGGTCCTTATATTTACTGAGATATCCAAAAGGCTGCCATGTTTTCTATTTCCACGAAAACAATGAAAAACAAGGAAACGTCTCTGTTCTCAAGTTTTTTACCTATTGGTCAACAGTCATGGCCGAATCACGCTGAAAACTGCAGATTTCGCACTTTATCTCTAAATAATACCTTAAAGTAAGGAAACAGAAACAGGCCGGGAAAAAGTCAAATTTAACTTAACTAATACACAGTTTGGTACCTAGATAATGAGAAATCCCTTCAATACGAGCAGTTTTTCTCTTGGTGTTAAGGTATTTATTGCAGTCTGTGAATGTGGCAACAATCCGGAACAGCTGATGGCGGGGAAGGTGGTGAAGAACAAATAGCAACTGCATTTCTCCGCCATATGCACAGCTGCCAGTAGAAAACACCCACTCCTCAATGTGCCGCTTATAACTCCTTTCCATTCCTGGAGTCCAGTTTAAACAGATGTGAGGGAGGAAAGTCCTATAAAAAAGTGCGAATCACATAGAATGTACTCAGATTTCCTAGAGTCATTGAAGCCAACAACCTATAAATCTCTTTTGATATGATACCAACATTCTGATGATTAGTGACCTCAGAGTTTGTTGGACTAGGATTTCAGCACGCAAGGCACTCGGTGGCTTCATTCTTTCTGTTCGCTCATGTATGAAAATGCTTTAAGTCCAGGCTCGTGAGTGGCGCCAGCTCACGGGTCCATCCTTTTGTTCTTGCGAGGGCTTACTGGGTGACAAGAGAGCTCTGTTACAATCTGGCCATTAGTCACACATGGATGATCTGTACAGGACCCCTAACTGTTGAACTGTAAACTTACTGCAAGGTTTGATTAGTTTTGGTTTTCTGAAAAGAAATATAACAGAAAATTCCTTATTTTTAAGAGTTTGTTAAATGATACATGCTAATGGATTTTTATTTATTATTATTCTGCTGTCATGTTTGAACTGGATAGTAGATTATAAGGAAGAAGATAATTACTTACAAAACAAGCAAAGCTAGAAGGTGGCGTGCCCACCAACGATCTTACTGTGTGCAAAATATACTTAAAATGGAGTGTCTGCTGCAGTTCCAGTCAGAGTAGCAACCAACGTCAAACTAAAATATGTAAAAATCAATAAGATTAGTAGTTTACTTAAACTCTGTAAGCATTATTTCCCTGTTTAAGATGGATTACTTCTATATCTTACTGGAAACAATTAACATTGGCTGTTCTTCTTTTGGGTTTTAGACAGGAAGACCATTGATTCTCCTTAAATAATTAAATGTAAATAACCACAAAATGCAGATTTGCATGTTCTCTGAAGGTTGATAAAAAAGGTTTGCACAACTACTCTGCTCTTAATCACTTTGGAGCTGTTTTAAGACATTGGAAGTCTACTTTGGTATTTGGCCCTCTCCGTCCAAGCTGTAAGTTTCAGCCTCCAGGTCCAACTAATCCTAGTTCACACTAAATAAAAAAGCAAGATAAATATCCTGTGCATATAAGATATTAAAGTGTCTAAATTTTTTTGAACCTCTCGGAAAAAACAACAACTTTTTTTTAAAGTGACAAATTAAAAACTAGTGATGATTGTGTTTTAACCAATCAAAGAATGATGTCATTGTAAGCTAAAAACATATTCAGCTGCAAAAACACGACTGAAATCATTTTTGGGATTTTCACGAGGTCGAGCCAATGCATTCCTCGGGTCAGGTGTTAAAGGTTTGACAGCAGAGAGCTGACAGTGATATATGTTCAAACATTCTGGGTCACTCCAACTGAGCTAGCAGTTGTTTTTTTGTCCCTCCTGAGCTTCATAGACTGTCCATGGCATGCAGTCTGGTGAGGGTCTGCAGGAAGGCCCTGCAGACCGATTTAGGAACAAAATCTTTACAGGCTGATTTGATTATTACGTCATATTCCTGCTTTCGCTAAATGATGCACAAGCTTTTGGGAGGTCATCTGAAAGCAGCAGCAGAGATAAGATGGCTACCACTGTCACCATGACACTTTGAGGGGATCCAAAAATATAACCTGTTATCTTGAAACGTTTTACATATGACAGACACAATCCTTCCCCCTACTTTTATCCAACTTTTAAAATGTATGTCATCTTTAAATGTGACAAATGAACCCAGGCCAAGTTTAATGTACTTCTAAATACAAAGCTAAATAAAGATTTTTTCTTTTAACGCAGATGATAAATTGAATTTATCACTAAGCAACAGAGGCACTTCAACCGGACAAACCAGAGACAGGATATCCACTTCATCCTCAGTGAAAGACAGACTTGCTCTATATCTGTCAAGAACAGCGGCGACTGACTCGCTGGGAGGCTCAAAACAGCCAGTGAGTTCCTTAAATGCTTCTCATTCCTCCCCATATAACAAGGCAACGGGCTTCTGTAGAGAAGAATTAGAACAACCCAATAATTTAAAATAAATGTCCTGCTCCCATTTATTGTATTTTACTGGTCATCCAACCATCCTGAGTTTTTCTTTTCTATCTAGCAGGAATTCAGAGGACATCCACGAACAAGGGCTAAAACCACTAAGGTAATTTGATGGGGCTTTCTTCCCCTTCCCTTACCCAGTAGTGTGCTTCCTCACTAATTTTTGCTGTGTTTTTTGTCATTGTCTGCATGACATATTAAACATATCCTCCTAAGAATTAAAAACTACTTATTTGATACAGCAGAAAATCCGAAAAGGTATGTATCACAGAGCATGTACGGGATCTTTGTTATGTTGCACAGAAAAGCATGATTATTGAATAAAAATGTTAAGTTAATCTGAAACTAAAGACGCTGATAAGTGATCACTTTCATTTTTGCAGATACTTTTTTAACAAATCCTAAATTATATATCTCAAATACCTTATTTAAAATTAAAACACCTCAGCTGATATCATCTTCTTAGCTCTCTTTATCGATCAATGAAATATATTGTTTGTGAAGTATCCATTAATTATTACAGTTTAGCGAAACATTATTCATACCATGTGCAAATAGAAATTTTCTATGATTTCTATTAAATCAACAAGTTTGTTCCTTACAGGAAGTTAGATTTATCAAAACATCAAACAAAAGGGGTCTTTATTTTGAAAAAGTAAATTTAAGTGTTAATATATATAGGTCCTGTTTAAAATGACCAATAAAAAAAATTTAAAATCTTAATGGAGACCACAACATCATACCCATCTTATAATTTCCGAACAGCATTTTCTATATTTCTACTTGGATTTTGACAATTTTATCTTGGAATATGAGCTCCTGGTCTATGAGGCTGAAAGGTCATCAGCCTAATCTTTGACACCCTCCACAGATTCTTGTTCAGATTCAGTGAGAAGAAACATGTTGGTCAAAAGAAAAGATTACTTTCAACCTAAAGCTGCGATGGCTATACATCATTTTGGGCTTAACTGTATAAAAAAAAAAAAAAAAAAAAAAACTGTTGGTGTTAATAAATTGCCAGGGCCCCAGATTATCCTCCTGGAAGCCGTATCTGAAGTCCTGTGTGTATGTGTGTGTGTGAGTGTATGTGTGTGTGTAAAATGTGCCTACTAACAGCTGTTGAGTCTTTTCCTAACTTTGGTGTGATAGAAGATGATTTGCTGTGAAAAACAACATATGAACATAATAAGAGGTAAAGTACACATATTTTTGCTATGTATTAATCTATATTATATTTTTTTATGTCTATGTCCTGATACTGTTATATCTTTTTATGTATTTCAAGATGGCTGACGCAGAAAAGAAAATCACAGTTTCACAGCCCTTCGATGATGAAGATGACTTGCCTCCTCCCCCACCACCTCCTGTACCACCCAGACCCTTTGACTATGATGGGCCAATGACCCCGAGTAGCCTTCCTGTTCCTCCACCTAAAGAAACCTTCTCCATGTTCTACCAGCAACAGCAGAAGAATGAGCTGAAGAGGCTCTTTAAACATATCCACCCTAACCTGCGAGCAAGTCTTGATTATGTTGTAGATGATGAGATAATGAAAGCAGTGCAGTCAGAAAACCCTCAGGCAGCTGACGCAGTTTATCAGGGAGAAGTTCAGTCCATGAGGTGGATCTTTGAGAACTGGAGTCTTGACAATATTGGAGATCCTCATGATACCAAAAAACTCTTGGCTACTGAGGAGTTAAAAGGTGGAGATGTCAGAAGCACCTCTACAATGTTTGAGCACATTGACAGCACCCAGCACATGCCAGTAAAAAGACAGATGTCTGTCAGAGGGGATGTGAGAACCTCTACATGGTTGTTTGAAACCCAGCCATTAGATTCTCTCAGTAGGTCCAAAGGTGGAGAAGGTGAACTGGTAGAGGCACTTCTGAAAGAACCCATACAGTCTGGTGATGTAAGAGGGACTCGGCTTCTCTTTGAGTCTAAACCACTGAGTGACTTGGGGCGATGCAATTCCATCGAAGACTGTAGCGTCCTGAAGTTGAAATCTGAGCTTCAGGAGCAGAAAGGAGATGTCCGGAAAACCTTGAAACTGTTTGAGACAGCACCTTGCTGTGCCATCAGGGACAACAGTGGAAATATCCATGAGATTAAATCCATCTGCAGGGAAGAAATAAACAGTGGCAAACTCAACACTGCCCGGTGGCTTTTTGAAACCCAGCCTTTGGACATGATTAATAAAGGAAGTGATGGGGTGAAAATAATCCGGGGCATATCTCTTGAGGAGGGGCAAAGAGGAGGTGTTGAGCAGAAAAGGTGGATGTTTGAAACTCAGTCCTTTGACACAATCAAAGAAGTTACAGGACTAGATGCATTTGAAGGAATAGATGACGGGAATTCGGGAGAAGCTAATGTTGTCAACAAAAAGAAGATCTTTGAGATGCAAGCTCCAGGAGAAATTTCTCTGGAGAAGGAAGCAATAATTGGAGGAGATGTCAAGTCTTCTATGTGGCTGTTTGAAACTCAGCCCATGGAGGCCCTTAGTGAGAACTATGAAGTAGGACGTCTGAAAAAAATTTGTCTTTCAGCTGAAGAACAAGGGGAAGTGAAAGGCAAAAAGCTCATTTTTGAAAATGATAGCTTTCAAAAGAATAATTCATATAAAGAACAAGGTATTGAAAAGGGTGACGTGAAGGGATTCAAACAACTTTTTGAGACAATCCCCTTGAGTAAAATAGCTCAGCTTGAAGAGCATATGGCTGAGAGACAGGAAAACATTATAGGTAACAAATCAGGAATGGAGACCGCTCCCCTATATGCAATTAAGGACAGCTCTGGAAACCTTCACGAGGTGACGACTGTCAGCCGGGAGGAATTAATCAACGGCAAAGTGAAAAACTACAAGTGGATGTTTGAAACCAAGCTTTGGGATCAGCTGGCAGATGGAAAAGATGTTGAGCTCATCAAAGGCATCACAAGACAGGAAGACAACACAGGTGATGTAAAGACAGCAAAATGGCTTTTTGAAACCCAGACCATTGATGGAATCCACTGCAAATTAAATCAGACAGAACAAAGCTCTTCAGTTGAAAAGGAGCCTTGCAAAGGTGATGTCAAGACCTGCAAATGGTTATTTGAGACACAACCGATGGATATGTTATATGAAAAAGTGGAAAAAAACAAGGATAAAGACTCTGTTGACACGGATGTCAAGTCTATCACTTGGCTTTTTGAATCACAACCCTTGGGCAGCATTAGAGATGGTGAGCCATACAGTTTGAAGCTGTGCGGTCCCCAAAATGACTCTGTAAAACCAGAGGTTGCTGTTCAAACAGTCAAACATCTATTTGAAACAGAAACTTTGGACAGAATAAGAAAAGATTCAGATGCCGAAAAAAACTTACGATGCATCAGCGAGGTCAACCTTCAGTCAGGAGATGTGTCACGAGTCAAAGAACTTTTTGAGTCCCAATCCCTCGATGAAATAGGATCAGAAGTTATGTCAACAACTGACGGACAGAACCAAGGGGATCACATTGAAAAAGGCTCGGTGCATAAAGTTACATGGTTGTTTGAGAACTGTCCTATGCACCAGATTAATAAAGATCAAGATGAGTATGGAGCAGATCTGGAGAGAATTGGAGTTCCTGAAACCGGGGATGTACAAAACAAAAGGTTTATCTTTGAAACCTCTTCACTGGATAAAATCCAACAGGAACCACTTGAGGTGAAGACAGTTTCTGTGGAAGATCTTATGGGCAACGTTGATGTGAAATCTAGCACCATGATGTTTGAGTCTCTGCCTCTTTATGCCATCAGAGACAAAGAAGGACAGTTTCATGAAGTGACCACTGTCAAAAAAGAGGAGGTCATGAGTGGTGACGTGAGAGCAGCAAGGTGGATGTTTGAAACAAAACCACTCGATGCTATCAAGACAGAGAATGAGGTTTATGTGATTCGAGCTGTTACACAAGAAGATATCAAGAAAGGAGATGTAAAATCAGCTAGATGGAAGTTTGAGACACAACCTCTGGACTCCCTTACTGAGCGAGATGAACCTTCCGTTTGGGTGACTGAAGAGGTTGGAGGCTGCAGTGTCAAGCTAAACAAAAGCCTATTTGAAGCTGAACAGTCAGGCAGGAGGTTTGTGAGAATGGTTAGTGTCACTGATGTGCAGCGTGGAGATGTCAGGACCTCCACCTGGCTTTTTGAGAATCAGACCCATGACAGTCTAAAAGGGGAACCTCAGGCCCAGACTCCAGTCAAAACAGTTCACAGAGAAGACAGTCAGAAGGGAGATGTGAAACGTTGCACATGGATGTTTGAATCGCAGCCACTGGACAAAATTAAGGAGCCTGTAGATACCTCAGTGCAGGCTATCGAGGAGATACCCAAAGCTGACGTGAAGTGCACTACCTGGCTGTTCGAGACCACACCACTGGATAAAATAATTGCCAACTGTGTAGCTGACACCCTTTCATATTTATATGAAATGAAATGTATTCACTCCAGTGGCATAATAATAGAATCAAATGAAAGCAGTCATGTTAACATGGCAAAATACATCCTTGAATGCAACAAAAGTGTGCAGATTCAAAAAGAGGACATTGTTGCAGGTAACATTAGAAACATCATGTTGCAACTTCTGCTCAAACCAACAATCAAGCCACAAGTTACTCTTTTGAGTGAAGTCAAAAAGGGTGAAATTAACACCACAGTAGTAGAGCTTCCAGTCTTTGAGTCAACAGCAACTGCCAACAATGAACGTGATCAAAGAATACAGAACATTGCTCAGATGATAGATGACTTTCTTATTCAAGATACTCATTTCAAAAAGGGAATCATAATGCAAGATACTGGGGAGGAAAAAGGAGAAATGTCAGTTTTTTCACTGATCAGCAATAATGAAATCAGAACTGAGAGTAATGTTCTGGAAAAGGGAGATGTAAAAACTACAATTGGAAATCTCTTGGCAACTGCCAATAGTCAGAAAGTTGCTACATTGTGTAGAGTGGATGAAAATGAAAAGGGCAATGTGAATTTATATAAAAGCTGCATTGAAAAAGGAGACCTTCAGTACTTGAAGAGGCTTCATACTGAAGAATCTGAATGTGAAGCTGTTGATGGCCTTTCAATTAAGGAGCAAGTTGAAACAGTTCAAGGGGGTGTGCTGGAAGCAAAGAGAAGCCTTTGCCAACATAAAGACCAGGTCGAGAGAACCATTTGTGATGTGCTGCCAGGAGATGTAAGGAACACAAAAAAAGTTTTCTCATCAGAATCCTTTGTCAGTGTTGACTGTTGTATTCCAAAAGAAGAAATAATCCCAGGAGATGTGTTATCAGCAAAGCAACAACTGGCTGCAAAGCAGCCTGTGATTGTGGACAAAGAGGAAGTTGTTCCTGGAGACATCAAGGCAACAATGGAGTCATTAGAACGTGCAAAACAGCAAAGCATGTGTGTGGAGAGGGAGATCATTAAACCTGGAACTATCTATGAAATGGACATATCAGATCATGGTCCTGTAGATGAAGAAAGCCAACCACAGAAAGAAGTTATTGTGTCTGGAGATGTGAGAGCAGCTAAAAAGTCCCTTGAAATGGCAAAGCAGCAAAGCATGCAGGTGGAGCGGGAGGTTATTGTTCCTGGAAAAATATACAATTTGGGAGTGTCAACGCAAGAGGAAAGTTCTTCAACTGTGACACTGTCAACATGTTCGTCCTCTTCAAGATGCCAGCAAATCAAGACTTATCCAAAGGTCAGTGATGCAGAGAAGGATCAGGAAAACCTCATTTCCTTTGAGACTTGTCAACAAAGTACAGGTGTAGTCAGCAATTGTACCCACCAACCAATTCCATCATTTATAGGGTGTGATTTTAATGGTCAGACAAATAAAGATGAAATAGAAGAAGTCATTAGAGGAGATGTGAAGGCAGCCATTAGGTCTCTGCAGAGTGCAGTAACAGAGCAAAAGATTGTAGGTAAGGAAAATTTTGTAAGGGGAAATGTGCAGTTGGCTTTGGAATCTCTTGAGAAATCTAGTGTAAATGTATCCAAGGGAGACTATACAGCTGCAATTATATACAGAAATTCAGGCAGAGCATGCTCAGGGAGGAGCAAAACTGTTCACAATCAGTGTGTTGTGGTGCCTGTTGCCTCATCTGACACAAGATTATCTCCTTCAATTTCAGTAACCTGTGAAGGACATCCAAGGAACCCAACACAGGTTTCATCCCCCAACCCTTTACCAAACGGACCTTCGATATCCCCCAGTTTGGAAAGAGTCACTTCTCCTCCACTCCTAGAAAAGAACAAGAAACCAAAGAATAAGAAGCCTGCATTACCACCAAAGCCACAGTGGATAACAGTGGAAGCGTCAAACACCTCACCAACTCCTGCCCCCAAGGTTAACCCCACTGAAGACAACATGAATGCAGTGGTTTCTCCAAAACAATGTCAACAGTTTCTTACCCACTGTAAAGATACCCCAGATGAGAGAAGGAACAGCGGGAGATTACAAAAAGATGTTAACGATGCACAACAAGATTCAGGTCTGTCAAATGAAGATCAGCCAATGAACTCTAACATTCAGAAAGATAAAAAGTTCCAAACACCACTCATAGGAAGAAAATCCAATGTTCATCTTAATATTCCCAATATTGACAAAATACAATTAGAAAGAAACATTATCCAGAAAATAAATGCAGCTGAGGAGATCCAGATGTGCAAGAAGATGTATACAGAAGACGGTAAGCAGGAGATGAACACAACTTTGAAGGCTTCTCTAAATAAGTTTGAAAACAAGGGCAGAGAGGATTTGGACAAAAGACTTTTGTTATCCAAAAAGGTTAAAGTGATTTGTGATAATGGCAGTGACCAGAGACAAACTGGCAATAACCTGCCTCCATATCATGAAGATGACCTTAATCTTCCCAGTTATCAATGCAAGACTGAATTGGCAAAATCTCAAGCTAGCATATCAGGTGAAGCAAACCATTCACAGCAAAATGACCAAAAACAAAACAAACTGGGACTCTGGGATAAAGTTGTTTTACGAGAGAAGAAAGCAAGGGAGTCAGAGGAGGAAAGACGGCAAAGACTTTCAGTCCACAAGGATGAGATCATGAAAGAAAATGCAGAGACAGCTATGGAAATATTTGATAATCTAAGGAAACGAGAAGAACTCAAAGGAATCTTGTCTCAGGTGCAAGAAATAGAAGGAGAATCGTGCAATGTAGATCCCAGCTCTTTGAAGACAATATACAGCAATGTCCCTCCTTGGATGGCTACGCACAGAAATGCTAAGAAATGTAAAAAAGAAGAAAAGAAAGTTACAGAAACCCAGGATGATGATCTTGAAAGCATTTCCTCAGTTGAAAGTGCATTTGAAGATCTAGAGAAAGCTAGCAAGGAGATAATTAAGCTGAAAGAGCAGACATTGGCCAAACTTGTCGACATTGAAGAAACAATCAAAAAAGCTTTGTACTCTGTTTCTAATCTGAAATCTGAAGCTGACATTGCAGGTTTGTCGGGACTCTTTGATGAATCTTTGAAATTTGAGGAAAACCTTCAACCAATTAATAGCATCAAGAAAATAAGTATAGTGTCAAGCAAGACCAAACCAGGTTCTAGCAAAGAGCCACCAGAAGAATTCAAAAATGCAAACAGTAGGCCACTTATCAGACAGTCCTCTCAGTCTTCACCATCATTCATCTCCATTCACTCTGCAAGGAAGCCTTCTGAGCAACAAAAAACAACCATGTCAACATTTAAACCAGACACAAAGACTCCTCCAGGTGGCTGCCATGATTCAAAGCAAGATTTGGATTCCTCTGTTCCTAAGTCGTCAAGTAACGGTCCCAGTCAAGAACGCAAAGTCAGTATGCTTGAGGTAAAGGCTGTTCCAAAGCAAAACACTGGAATTATTGGCACCAAGACCGTCAGTGAAACATATGAGGAGAGCGACAGCTTTGGGAACATGTTTGTTTCTTCTGTGACTTCGACGTTTGTTACTAATCACCCTGACAGCAAAACGCCGGCCCTGTTTGAAGTAATTCAAGGTCCTACCAGGTATGAAGTCATGACATCCCCTTTAATGCAAAAATCTGGGCGCCCGTTTGAAGATAAATTGTTGAGCAACACTAAAGAGGATGGAACAGTATTAGTAACATTCAGGCAGACAAATCAAACAAAATAAATGACTTAGTCCATCTTGTACACTAAGAAGGACATGTATTCCATTAGTGTGTGTATGTTGTATATCCATGAAAGAGTTTTGCTAAGTGTATTAGAAAAATGTTAAGTAGTAAAATGTTTGTTTTATAGTCATTTTTTACTGTAACAACCTGATAAAGTACCTGTTATTATTGTCTATTAACGCAAATAGTAATAATGCATTTTCTGATGTGTAAGTGATCCAATAAATGGAAGTTTGAAAAATGGTAAAATGCTTATTTAATGATGGTGAGTTTTCATTAAAGTTCATTAAAGCTTGCTCAGTGTGATACAGGAATTTTTACTCATACTTCCAATGTTTGCAATAAGTTTTGTATATTTTCTCAAATAGTCTTGTTTAGCCTCCCATGGACAGGTGTTGCAAATTAGCAGTTTTGCTATAACACTAAACAAAACAATGTATCTGGTTTGTCCAATGCAGTTATTATATCCATATCAAATAAACTAATATTCAATTCAATATAGCACAATTTAAGGCACATTTTAATACTGCACAGTGTCACAGTGCTTAGCCAAGGACAACAGCCTAAAACGTTTCTCTAAATTAGTTGGAAGAAAACATTAAAGCTTAGTTTTAAATTAGTTTTAAATTAGCTTTAAAGCTAAGAAGGACCTCTGAGTAGTTTTATTTATTTTATTTCATTATTTGGTTGTTGAGCATGGAAAAATATGTTAATCACTGGTTCAGTGCAGCCTAATAAAATAAATTAAAGCATTATGTTAGTAATGTAAGAATATAAATTTGATTTACAAGAAAACATCTGGTTAGCTGGGATTGGGATGTTCTATTTCAGCTTTACAACATCTGTAACAAAAGCAGTGCTTAAAAGAGGCCTGTCAACCTGAATCATTCTGAATCACTCTACAGAGTGGTGAAATAATACAACATGGTATTGCATGCAAAAATGTAATGTCTTCAATATAAAATAAATAATAAAACAATTAATGCCAGGAAAGCATGATTTATGCATCCATGGTTCCCGTTCCTGTTACTAGGGGTTCTTTGCATTGGTGGTTCGCAATGCTTCTCCCCTCTTGCCTGTGTCCAAGGCATGCCTTGGCCCCCAACCTCAATTCATACCAGCATACATCAAGAGTGATTACTTACAAACCTTTATTTGTAAACAGCAGTTGTAGGTTCTTGTTGTTATTGTCCTTGTTTTACAGTGTATGCTACATAAACATTTTCTTCCTTCATCAGGGGTATCTTATACAAACACACACACACATATTATATATATATATATATATATATATATATATATATTCAATTCAATTCACTATTATTTCTATAGCGCCAATTCACAACAAATGTCATCTCAAGGAACCACACATTGCATTTTCCCTAAGAAGTAACTCTCACCAGAGCTCATACAACTCACAACAACACCCGGTAACATTTTAACTGCTTGTATCACATCCCCCAGGATCAGAGCACACGTCGACAGAACACTTTAGCTGATGCTAGCTAGTAGATATTAGCTAAGCTACAGCTCGGCCACAGCTAGGATAGATGAAGCAGAAGGGCCAGAGCTAAAGCTCCTTCTACTCTCAAATCACCGGTGAGAAAATTTTGAGTTCGCAATGAGCAAACGCTGTGTCAACACTGAACGCGATAGGAGCGACTAAAAAGCGCGACTCACGCCTAGTTGTTCGCGTGCACATTCGCACCTTGAAGCATGTACAAAGCGAAGTTCAGATTTCTGGAGTTCAGATTTTTCCAACTCGAGCGATAGACGCCATGAGCATGAATGCACAAAATGCACCACATAAAATGCAGCACGAATTTTCCATCGCATCTGTAGCGCGAATTGGTCGCGCAAATCAGGCAGAAAAGCTGTTTCGCGAGGCAAATCTGCTTCTGAAGTGTCGCAGGACCCCAAGTCGCGCTTCATCGCGCTCCTCCATTGATTTTACAAGTAAACCTGAAGCTCTAGTCACTCCTATCGCTTTCAGTGTGGACATAGCGTTAGTCTACATTCACATTGTAAACAAGAGGACCACTGTGAGCTGCATTTTGCTATAAAGAGTCACTAAATTGCAGCCACACTCTGTTTCTAATCATTTCTGTTATTTAAGCTATACTGTTACACTTTTATTGTAAATAAAGTATTTCAGTTTGACCTTTAATGCTTAATGTGATAGATTACACATGAATAATAAACATTTATATATATTATATTTATATATTTTTAAGTTTTGTCTTTTAAAATAAGATTTACTGTACAAAATTTAATGAATAAAACAAATGATCCTCCTGGTCTAAAAGGCTCATCCCCCTGCAGTCTCCTTTTATTCAGTTAAACTTCATGAGCATCTTAAAAGAACAGGGTGTCATACAAAGGAACATATGTTTGAAACCAAATGACATTTAAAAAGTACATTTAAACTATGTGATAAAGAAATACACCCTAAGAAAATAATAATACAACATTTATTATTATTATATATATATATATATATATATATATATATATATATATATATATATATATATATATATATATATATATATATATATATATATAAAACCTGAAGTGGTTCATCTTATCTGATGGCCCAATTTGTCACCCTATATGTATATATATTACAATTAGGCTTGCTACAACAGAACGATAATGACTCATTTTTAAGAAACTTTAGTAGCTATACAGTTTTCTTTCCTCTTTTGTGTCACTAGGTGTATAAGATACATAGATTTATATTTAATATTGTATAATTATAATTCATAGTAAAGATTTTGTTGTTTTAGTTGGGTTATTTGTATTTTATAAATGTAATGTCTCACAACTTCAGCATTGACAAAATTACGCAGACGCTCTGAGATACATAGTGACTCCTTTGGGGGTGGGGTTCACGGACCCGAACTTGTCAATCACTGCTTTACATAATTCTAATCCTGACACAGTTGCATTGGTTTCTTTAAACAGTGATTATTGTGCTCTAAAATAATGCCTGCTTAGAAGTTTAATCTGTTTTTGGTTTTTTTCACATGAGAATATTTCAGATCATCCAATGATTTTTAGTATCAGATAAAAATAACCTGAGGAAATGCAAAAAACAGTTGTCAAATGCTGATTTTGTGTTTATTAAGGGAAAAAAGATATCTAAGCCAACCAGGTCCTTTGTAGAAATGTAGTCCCCTACTCTGTTACATCATGAATTAACAGTAATTAAACACAGTTTTGGGAAGGCTGAGTTCGGCTTCACCATCCACAACTATGATTATTACCAGACCTCTAGAATCAAGATGTCACCCACATAGAACCTTTTGAATAATATGAAGTAGGCAAAGAAACAACAACACTGTTTGGTTTGGATAGCTTTTCTTTTGAAATACATTTTTTGCTTGAAAATATTTTTTGTATTCAGTATTGGTTTTTGTGTTTGACATAAAGATGTGTTTGTTTGATGATCTGAAAAATTTCAAAGTGACCTAACTAGATAATCAGAGGACCTCCATAAAAGGACTGAAACTCTTTGACAGCTCTCTCTCTAAGGCTTTCGTGGATGACCTGAAATGCCTCCATGTTTCTATACTTTCACTCTGGCTTTGGTCTCATATTCTCTCAAGGGTCAATTACTCAGAACTTTGGGTCACCAAGCTCACCGTATTTCAGTAGCCCAAAGTTACATATTCATCAAAAACCTCTGAATCAGTTATTTTTTGTTTCTTTTTTACAGTTAATTATAAGATCAAGCATTTTATTTTAATCTGTCCCTTTGATCTAGAAGAGATACTATTTAGAGGATTGTAAATCTGGTGTCAACAAAGGCTAAATATGAACATGCAACATGTAAAAAAATGTTTTCATTACGACAGTTCCAGTCCCCCGCCAAGGAGATGTGTTCTTCCTGTTTAACACCAGTGTATCCAGTGGAAAGAATAGTGGTCAACAAGCTAACCCTGCATCACAACTGTTTCTGCTGTAAGCACTGTATGAAGAAGCTCAGGTGAGTATAGTAATAAAAAGCATCTTACAATAAACCTCCTTAAAAATAGATGGTTAAAATATGTTTCTATAATCCTATATAGCTGACCGTCACAAAAATGACAGCAACAGTTTAAAAAAAAATTAACAATATCTGTTTTTGTTTACAATGCAGCACTCACAACTATTCATCTCTTTATGGCGAGTTCTACTGCATTTCCCACTACCAGCAACTGTTTAAGAGAAAGGGGAATTACGATGAAGGATTTGGGCACACACAACATAAGGACCGCTGGCTTCAAAAAGATAAAGGAAGAGAGGAACCCGATGCCAGGGCCACACCCAGAATGACCAAAAACAACTTAAAAACATCTGTTGAGCTGCTAAGTAAAAATACAAGTGTAACCGAGCAGGGACAGGAGAGTGCTGCTAATGTTAAGGGTAAGCTGAAAGTAAGATGGCCTCCAGAGAATAATATTACCAAGGTCAATCCAACACAGCTGACAAATGCACCAGTGATGAAAAAAAAAATGTATGATGCTGGCAAACCTGCTACCTTTTGTGCATCAAAGCATTGGAGGAGTGAAAAACCCGACTACAGGACAGAAATGATAAACAAGGGAGAGCGAGGAAAGGGACAATCTAAGACAGCAACAGCTGTCAAGTCGCCCTCAGAAAGATCTGAGTCAGTGAAGGAGCCAAAAAAAGCAGCCCAAGTATCTGTCCCTCCAATGGAACCAAAAGATAATTTGCCTGTCTCTTTGAGAAGCATATCTGTCAAAAACCAAAGGCCAGTCCAGGCAAGAGTGGCAACCCCTTCAAAACTGAACAGCAGTCCAGTTTCCAACAAATTTGGGGCCTCTCTAAATAAAGTTCAGAAATCTGTCCGTTTTGCTCAGAATGTTGACGTGGCTTTGTGCGACCAGTCCAGTCAGCTCGGTTCTGGAGCTGAAACTAATAGCTTCCCAGATCAACCTGAGCGAAGACTCACAAATAGCTCCAAGGATGCAACAGAGATCAATAATCCGACCAAGAATGCAACAGAGATCAATGATATGACCATGGATGCAACAGAGATCAATAATCCGACCATGCATGCAACAGAGATCAATAATACGACCATGGATGCAACAGAGATCAATAATCCGACCATGCATGCAACAGAGATCAATAATATGACCATGGATGCAACAGTGATCAATAATATGACCATGGATGCAACAGTGATCAATAATCCGACCATGCATGCAACAGAGATCAATGACATGACCATGGATGAAACAGAGATCAATAATACGAACATGGATGCAACAGAGATCAATAATCCGACCATGCATGCAACAGAGATCAATAATACGACCAATGATGCAACAGAGATCAATAATATGACCATGGATGCAACAGTGATCAATAATCCGACCAATGATGCAACAGAGATCAATGATATGACCATGGATGAAACAGAGATCAATAATACGACCAATGATGCAACAGAGATCAATCATATGAATGTGGATCCTTTAAGCACTGGGCTTAAGGAAAGTGATGGAACCCTTGAAATGACTATATGTCAAGACAACGGAGACCCAACAACTGGGCCGAACAAGGAGCCTGATGTTGACGTGGAAAACAGGCAAGAGATACAAATGGATGAAGTAACTGTGATGGAAGATGTGGAAGAGGTTAATGACTCACATGACTGTCAAAGTCACATTCAAATATCCAGTTTAACTAAAGATGATACGAGACAACACAAACCATCTGAGACACCAGATGTTGTTTCAACAGATCAGGTCAGCAATTGTAGTTCTGAGGATCTGAGTGGGCCACAGAATACTGCAGGACATATGATTGGAGAGGAGGTCAATCTTGAAATGAATGAAAACCAGTTGGCAACAAACAGTGATAAAGAAACCAGTCCAAAACAGAAGAAGGCTCTTGCAAGAACAAACTCAAAAAGCAAACTAGGATCCTGGTCCAAAGGAAGAAGTCCATTGACAAAGCTCTTTACATCAACTGGTAATGACAAAGCAACAAAAGCAGAACCGAAGGAAGCAAAAAAATCTGATGTCAAATCTGGTGGTGGACTCTTAGGAAGACTGTTTCTGTCATCCTCTGACACAACAAAAACAGCTGAACAACCAGAAAAAAATGCTAAAACCCACATATCTGATGAGAACGCAGAGAAGGAACAAGAGACTAAAGCAGAAGAAATAAAGAAGGAGAATATTTCTGAAGTTGCACCTTTGGAACCAGATGCTGCAAATCAGACCAGCTCACAGACTTCTGGGGAAACTAACAGCCCATCTATACAGCCAGTCAACCTGTCCCTGAGATCCATGAAGGAAACCAGTGAGGATCTGACAGCTCCAGAGAAACCTGATGAAAACCCATCTGATCAAAAATCAGAATTACAGAGCAGTGTAGCTACAGACCAATCTGCTAGGGATGCAGAAAAACAACCCAGAGTCCTCCCGTCTGACATGCATCTACTGAACCCTGTACCAGAGGAATCGGTCATTGTGATGACACCTAAAGGAAGCAGAGATGAAAGTCTAATTCATCCTGTTGTTGATGATAATTTTGCAGAAATTATGAGCTCAGCCCAGGTGGATGAAACATCCATTCAGATAAATGCAGATGAAACCTCTCCAAAGTCAAGCAAACTGCCTGATGCAGCTAATGAAATGGGGGGAAACCTGATTAGTGAAGCACTTTTCAGTCCCATCAATGAAAATCCACAAGATCAGACCAACTTCTTTGATTTGTCTGACAGCCCCAGTCTTGCAGGCTCCTTCTCTCTGACTGCCTCAGCTGAGACTGCAACTGCTGGTCCTGATGAATTCAGCTTCATAGACACTCAGCATCAATCAGCTGAGACCGAAGCTTCCCTTGTAATGACAGATCCACCGTCTGTCCCTGAGTCAGCATCTGCAAAGCAAGACAGCACACCAGATCCATTCGGTGCAATCAACCACACAAGTGAGCAGATTACCGGCTTCGACATATTCAGCTCAAACAACGATCTCTTCTCTCAACCCATTCTTTTTGATGCACCCGACCAAAAAGCAGCAGAGGTTTCCACAGATCAGTTTTCTGCCTTTCCTGAGGACATCTTCGGAGTTGGCCTCGTCCCAGACAATGCAGACGTGTTTCCCGTGCAGCCAATCAACCCCAACACTTCTAATTCACTAAATAATTTACTAGGATCTGATGCATCACCTACGGTGGCCCCTACCACTCAGATAGATCTTTTTGGTGAAGAGGTTTTTGCCACAGATGCACAGCTACTTCCTGTAGCGGAACCAAGCAATGCTAATGTGTTTGGAGAGAGTCTGCTGGTCTCTGAAGCCAACAACACCGAACAAAAATCAGAGAGCAGCAGCTGGATGGATGATTTGCTTGGGTAATGTTAGGTCTTTGATTAAACTTCTGCTTACATATGCCCAGACAAACCCACGGATATACATAACAAATAAAATCAGCAGTAATTTAGAAATCCTTTGCTTGTTTTATGATTTCAAAAGGAAACAATATATGTACGGATGAAAGTGACCTCGGATGACCTTTTCTATGTAAACATGCACTTAATAGACACTAACAAACATAAAATTTAATAGGTATCTACCTTGTAAATTATTATTTTTTTCAATGAATCTATTATTCAAATACTTATGTGTAATAAACTTTCATCTGTATGGATTATGTAGTGCTAGTTTCATTTATTCACTTTAAAGTAAACAGAATGTTTAAACAGGGACAGTGTTTTTAATTCCAGATGTTTGAAACATGCAGCTCAAACAAAGATGAAGAAAAATCTAATCAACATGTTGAAGGCAGCCCATATTCCCATGTACTGCATGGACAGTTGTCTTGGTGGAAAAGTACTCCAGGGTACTTTCTCAGGAGGAATATTATATGCAGATGCAGGATGTCAAAGATGTAGCCCTTTGTCACCAGGGTCCCATGAATCACTTTGACAGATAACCTGAAGTTAATCATCCCCTATAGCATAGGTGTCAAAGTCAAGGCCCGGGGACTGAATCCGGCCCGCCATGGATGTGGCCCTCTAAACTTTAGAGGACCATATACATAGAACTTTTACGTTTTATTTATATCCACCTAAATTCCCTTTTATCACTCAAATCAGTATTTATTTGAATAGTCCTAAATCACATCATTATGAAAAGAGGTTCAGCATCATTTAATTTTAAGAAGCACTTGTTGAGACAGATATTTCTTTATGTTTTAGTAGTTTGTTAAATATAGTTTTATCGATACTTTCTGGCACAACCGGCCCTTTAAGGACATTCATTATCTTTATGTTGCCTAAAATGGAAACAAGTTTGACATCTCTGCCCTATAGCATAATTCCCAGACTAACAGTACGTGCACACCGAACGCGATAGAAGCACCCAAAAAGCATCACACGTCCCTAGCTGGTCTCTTGCTCGTTCAGACCTTGCAGCGTGTCCAAAGCGAACTGGTCACACTTCAAAATATGCCATTTTCACGAGCAGGAAGCGGAATACGTAACTTGTGGCAGGACCTTGTCCGGGACCGCTCTGCTGGGCTGTTCCTCCCTCCCTCCTACTCCCGACCATCCGGGAGCTCCCAGTGGACTCTGGTATATGAGCTGACTGCGTTAAATGTTGGGCCTGGCCTCGGGCGGAGCTTGTACCACTCCTGTGGGGGAAAACCCAGTCGAGCAGCGGCGGAGGGATCCAGAACCTGAGAGCGGGGCGAGCCCAGCATGTGCGAGTGCAGCTGGTGCTGGATTATGGTCTCCGAGCTGACGGAGGACTGCGTGGTTGGCGTGTTTGGAGCTGGGACCGCTGCAGTGGGGATTTGGAAAGCTACAGACCAGTCGATCTGTGGTGGAGGGATCCATAAATACCAGCTCCTCATCCCCTCAGAGAACCTGGTCTCCTGCTCGCCTAGGTCCAACCTTCGCCCGCCGACAAACCCAATACTAAGCTGAGTGGCTGTCTATGTCTGTGCGGTTAGTAAAAGTTTAGAATATGATATGTGTGCGCCGCAGGACGTGCTGTGGTGGAGACAGGCCTGGGTTGTGCAGAGAGGCTTTCCAGGCGAGGAAGCTGTCCATGGCTCACTTACAGCCACAACGGCTCTTTTAAGAGCCACCCACAAACCTCTCAAAGGCATTACCGTCTAAATAATTTAATCTCTTTATAATCTTTTTTTATTATTCCTGTCTCTGTATAGCTGGTGTCATGTAGCTCTGGGTGATTAGCCAAGGTGTTTATCAGTATCTGTGTCCTGCTGATGTTGTGACTCCATTCACTCAGTCACACACTGAAAAAAGTGTATTTGGCTACAGTCAATGTGACGTAATATTTTACATAAATTCAGTGTACATTTTTGAGTTAAGGATCATAATGCAAATATTTGGTGGCAAACAACTTGAAAATGTCCAACTAAGGGTGAAGTGATTTCCTTATATGATCCAAAGTGCGGAAATTAAGTAGCACCAACTACCACGTATCCAAGGGCCAGTGTTCTGCAACCTTTAGTTTTGTCTCTGCTTTAAAACACCTGAATCAAATAATTAGGTCATTAACAGGGCTATGGACTCCTCACCTGCTTACTGAGAAGGTTAATAAGCCATTTGATTCAGGTATGTTGAACCAAAGACACAACAGAGGTGCAGTCCTGAATCTCAAGGACTGGAATTGTAGACCCAAGATATAGATATTGTTCAGTCATTTTGTACTGAGAGTTAGAATTGTTCAGCTCCAGCTGAAAATAACATGTTTTGAGCTATTGAATTTATCTTCTCTCAATAGTATTCCCCAAAGTGTTTACAATACAGTATAATGTTAGGCTTTTTAAAGTAGTTATACTTAAGCCACTATGTTAAGTCATTGTTTTGTTAAATTGACAGAACTTGTATTAAAGTGAAAATTATTACATGGTGTGTATTGTATTTTCTAAACATTTCATATATTTAGCACTTATTTAAAGAAAAAGGTAGAATGAAGCAAAATATTAAGTAGGAACATCTCAAATTGTTAAATTTGTATAGTTTTAGACCAAAAAGTAAAAACTAGAATAGTAGAAAATAATGAGTGGATTTTCTGTAAGTTTTTAAGTTGGAGCAAAGTAGAATGAACTTAGAATTTTAATGTAATCAGAATGAAATTATGACTTTATTCAAACCTTATATTTCACTTTGAACAAACTTGATTCGACTGTGTGTTACCAGTTGACATGATTTTTTCAAGTTCTTTCAAAGAAAGTTTATTTTCAAAATATTGAGTTGATTTTCTGTAAGTTTTTAAGTTGGACCAAAGTAGTTAGTTCATTTCAATCACATCAAAACTTTTAAGAAATCTGAAAGAAAATCTAACTTCAATCTAACCGTATATTTCACTTTGAACAAACTTGATTAAATTGTGTGTTACCACTTGACATGTTTTTTTCAACTTCTTTCAAAGAAATCATTTTTTCAGTGCAGCATCACTGATACCCCATCACCTTATTGGTTGGTGCAGCGCGACTTGAAGCTGGAGTTAATTTTTTTCCAAATTCTGGGGCAGACGGGATAAGCTAGAATGGACAAAATGCACCGCATAAAATGCAGTGCGTATTTTTGGTCACGCCTGAAACGCATCGATCGCGCTACCTGGTCCCCGCGACTCACCAGAAAAGCTTTTTCGTGACGCAGATCTGCTTCTGATGTGTCATGGGACCCTCAGTCGTGCTTCGTTGCGCTCCTCCATTGACTTTACATGTAAACCTGACTCCCTGGTTGCGTTGGTTGAGCTCGGTGTGTAGTGAGTAGTTTTGGATGTTGAGGCTGCATCAGCACACCTGGGTCAAATGATTTCATCGACTCCTGCTAAAACGTAACGAGGGTGATTAAAAACGAATATTGCATGTACAATGAGGTCCCATAAATGTTTGAATTTCAACACAAACCATAGATTGAAAATGTTACATTTATGTTTATTGAAGATAACAATACTTTTCAATTTTATCAGACTGTTTAAGCATAGATAGATAAACATATTTTAAAATATGTAAATTCAAGATTAAAAGGAATTGGTCAATTCCAGCTTCCTCCCCCAGTCAAAAAACATGAGCGTTGGTCTCGCTAAATTGCCCTTATGAGTGTGTGCATGGATGGTTATTTGTCCTGGGTGTCTCTAGTAGATGGTTGCTAAATGTACTTTGTAAAAGTGCACGTAATAATCTTAATCGTTTAGTAGTTGTGTTAACATAGTTTGAATCTGATGCCACGACTTTAATCATTTCTATGTTTGAGCTCTCTTTGTTTACAAATACCTCAGTAA
Organism: Apricaphanius iberus; assembly: GCA_028564705.1. Taxonomy (NCBI): domain Eukaryota; kingdom Metazoa; phylum Chordata; class Actinopteri; order Cyprinodontiformes; family Aphaniidae; genus Apricaphanius; species Apricaphanius iberus. The sequence continues at coordinate 5,658,253 of JAPXFQ010001905.1, forward strand.
TAATAACCAATAATTTATGATTGCTTTTATGATCAGCCAATTAAACTTGAACCTCCTAGGTAGCAGAGCTGTGGACTCGAGTCATGAATTTAATGACTTCAGACTCGACTCAAAAAAATGTGCAAAGACTTGCAACTCAACTTGGACGCGGGAATGGCAGAAATACGAAAGTCAGATCAAAACTTTTCATGCTTGGAAGACGAACAGAAAACAACAGCTACTTTGTTTATTAATATTCTTTGTCAAGGTATCTCCACTAACAGAATGAGAATCTCTTCATCCATGTTATCCTCCCAGATAGACAATTCTTGACCCACACACCGACTGCAGGAAATGACAACATTTCAGAATTAAATAAGTTGAAATTAGTTTTGATTTTATTCTGTGTGTAAATTATGTATAAACCCACCCAATTATTTTAGGCAGCATATGTATACATTTAAGTGAGATTATATTATTATAGCTATGCATACAAAGAAAAATAAGCCTGTCTTTACTGATTTATTTTGAAAAACCGGATGCATGTTCTGTATCCTGCATGGTGATTTTTATGTGTGTAGATTGACTGCGGACTTGCTCCAGCATCTGGCAAAAGTCGATTCAATCCTATTTTTGCCGGAGCTACCACTTTTCACATGGCCAGATTTAATGAGGCTTTCAACACGGTCTATGATAATTCCTTTGTCCTGGAGGCTATGGCCCATGGGTCCATGGGTCCCCTACTGCCAAAAAAAAAATGAATGAGAGTCAATGGAGCGATAAAAGTTATTTTCTGATCCTGTTTGAAATGCGCTGTGGATCGAACATATGATGTCCGTGAATTTTAAAAACTAATTTTGATGCAGAGAAAACGCTGATTTTCGACCGAATGTAAAAGTTACTTTAGGTTTTGTGTAAAAACGTTTAGCGGACTAAGGGCGCTTTCACATGGTACGGGAGTCCGTACTCGGGTACGGTATTTGGTCAAAATCCACTTATTTCGTACCATGTGAACACAGACTGTACCGTGCCAGAATACGGCCAGAGAGACCTGCCTTGGAGGTAGTATCCGAGTCCAGGTACGAGCGGCCACGTACCATGTGAACACAACCCGTACTCTGGCCGTACTCAAGACAATAGACGCGCTCCATGCGGAAATGACGACATCGCCGGCCGAAATTACAGAATCACCTCGCGACCATACAAATACCAAAACAACGCTATTCAAGCATCCCACAGCAACACAGCAGGTTACAAAACGGCGGGTTTACTACAACACTCACCCTGTAGATGGCTTCAGGTAGCAGCTGACCAGTAGACCAGTTTGTTTACATTCTAGGCTGTCGCTCGTTTTATGACGTCGGTACTTCTCACTCCCTTGTTTGTTGGAGAACTAAGACTTATTTGTATACCGCCACCTGCTGTTTATTTGTAGTAAAAGACTGGATCCCAATACGGTCAGAGATCCGTGACATGTGAACAGAAAAAATTAGCATTTTCTCTGGCCGTTTTCTGGTACGGCCACACATGTGAAAACGGCCTAAAACTGCAGAAGAAGAAGGAGAGTGATGGCCGTTGCCTCCAGGATGAAGAAAAGGAGTATTAAACACGGAGAAAACCACTATAAATCTGACCATTTGGAAAGTAGCAGCTATGTCGGGGATAAAGCAGTCGGTGGAGTGAGAGCCAGCATGGAGGAGAAGCTCTACAAGCTCTAGGTGAGTGTTTTACGTGTTATAGCTAGTGTTAGCTCCTGTTAGCAAAATTACATCATATATGCGACTTCTGATTTGTAGGCATTTCAAATGTGAATTTTAACAATCAAATAAATCCCAAATCACTGGACAAACACAGTCGAAACATACATCGTTAGTTATCATTTAAATCGAAGTAAAACATATGTGTGATTCAGAACGTACGACAAAGCGGACCAGAAAATAACTTTTATCGCTCCATTGACTTCCATTCATTATTTTTTTCGGTTTGGGGACCCATGGGCCGACCGGAAGGGGAGGAGACTTAGGCTCCCCATTGTCTCTTTATTCTTCTTCAGTTGTAGTACGCTAAATCTTTTTATACAAAGCCTAAAGTAACTTTTGCCACCTGTCAAAAATCAGCGGTTTCTCTGCATCAAAATGTGTCTTTAAAATTTGTGGACATCAAATGTTCGATCCATGGCGCATTACAAACGGGATCAAAAAATAACTTTTATCGCTCCATTGACTCTCATTCATTTTATTTGGTAGTAGGGGACCCTTCTCTAAAAGGCTCTAAATTAGCACGCAGACGTATTGATGGAGACGTTTTTCGTTTATAGTACGCCATTTCTTTCTCTCCATTCTCCATTGATTTTTTTCAGTGTTGCAAAGCAATTCTTGACCAGGGCAGGAGGGGGTGCTAACTTTTTATTGCAGCTATGCATACAATCTGATCTGCCTACTATCGCAGCATTGTTTCAGTGTTCAGTGTTGCTTCCGTGTTTTTCTGCAGTCTGTGAACGCATTTCCACCTCAAGAAACAATGGACGACAGAGAGTAAGTTTTGATTAAGCTGTAAAGCTTTTTTACGAGAAGTGCAGCTCATTAAATACTCTAAAAATGCATGGAAACAAACACAGCAGCCTTTTTTGTTGTTTTCCTACACCTCCTTGTGATCAAAATCACCAAATGAACGGATTAGATAAATGATCATTTCAATATAAAGCATGTAGTGCCCAAATGCTGCATTAACTACTGATTACAGCGATTATAGAGCCTCGTTCTGGTGAAGCAATCTCTGGCTGTTGCTGAACTGACCAATCACAGGCTCTCCGTTGACGGATAGTTAGAAAATGGACCTCTACTCCGTTCGTCGTTGCGTAGATGACAGAGAGCCCTTGCATCGACGGTTAATGGCGCTGTGTCAATCCGTCTCCGTCAAAACGGAGACGCATTAACTAGGCTTTAGGCTCCCCATGCATGCAAAGACCATGCGCGCTGCCTGCACCACATCCAATCACTGTAGTCCCACGTTGCTTTGATTTGACAGCATCTAAGCAGGCACATTGCAAGACAACCAATGCTGAAATACAAGCATTTTTTTGTGAAAATTAAAATTTCTGTTTTTTACTGTATTTAATTAATGTTATTGTATAAAAGGAAGCTTAAAAAATAAAAATCATACAGACATACATGATTTGTATAAATGTTATTTCTGTGGTAAGAGGACTTGAAAAGACTCGAAACAAAAAGGGTAGGACTTTGGAATCGACTTGAGACTTGTTGGCCTTCACTTTTGACTCGACTCGGGACTTTAAGACAGAGACTTGAGACTTACTTGTGACTTACATAACAATGATGTTGTCCCACCTCTGCTAGGTAATACAAAGTTGTATTGAAGTTACTTGTGGTGATGTTCTTACAGGAAGGGGGACCCAAACGCTAATTCTGCTAAAGGTCTTGTACCGCCTTGGGTCAGCCCTGCCAGGAACTTCTTGCTGCAAAGCAACAGCACTAATAACTGCATCACCATGCACTCCGTACTACACAAAAAACAAACATTCTCACCAACTGAATCATAACCAGAGATTTTTCACGTTTAACATCGTCAATAATGTATTTTTAAAGCTCATTCTGTAGCACTTCAGTGTGGACGCTATCAGCAACATCATAACAACAATGTGGAAAAAAATGCATATGACATAATTGTGCATAAAATACTGTTCTTCAGTTTATACCATGCTAATAAAGATTATGTTTGAGTATTGCAGTGAACAGAATCTGGACTTCTTTTAAGTGTTTTTAAAAAGCATCTCCACAGGTGAAAAAAAGTAATAGGGCGAAAATCGACATTTTAAAGGGATATTTCACGCCTAAGCAAAAATGTGTTGTTGCCATATTCCCCAGTGTTAGAGAAGTTTGTAACCAGCTCCGTAATTCCACTGATCTGGCAGCAGTCCTTTTGCTTTAGCTTAGCATAAAACAAGTGTAATTTTAAGTAAATGGGAACTACTAACATGCTAGCAGGTAAATAAAAGGGTACTGACAGCATGCTAGTAGTTCCCATTAATTTACATTGGTTTATGCTAAGCTAAAGCAAACAGACGGCTGCCAGATAAGGGGAATTATATTACAAAATGTATTTTCCTACTTATCTAACTCTGAAGAATATGGCGACAGACAATTTTTTACTTAGGGTGGGATATCCCTTTAAATTAAAAGGATAAGGATTCTCCCCCCAATATTTTTCTACATGCCGTGACACAAATTTAAGGCCAATACTTTAGAAGAACAGACACGTTTGTCATCTCTCCGATAGCTGCAAGTGTTCTTGCAGTTTGTGCTTGATCTTCTTGTGTTGTTAGAAATATAAAAGTTGTTGGAGAGAGTCCTATGAAGACTTCCCAGAAGTTCTGGACTTGATTTATTGTGATGTATTAAATGTCCTCGCTAGAATTTTTTTTTTCTTTTTCTTGCAGCTTCGGGTAATTGATCCGTTCTTGCTCTGTATACCTTGTCTTTCACTTTAGACCCTCAGGCTCAAAGTAGGCTATGTCCACTAAACAGTAAATGTGGCTGTTTCAAAATTCACAACTTTGTTGACTCAGAAGGTAAACGGGAGGCTGATGTGGCAATTCTGAAAGAAAGAAGGTAAAAACAAAAAGTGAAAGATGAACAATGCAGGAACTACTACACAGATTTGCAGTGAAGCAGCATACCGCACATATTTACCTGTTTTTTGCAGCCTCTTGAGCCGTCTCAGGAAGCTCGGTTTTCTTGGTCTCCGGGAGCAGGAAGCCAAGTGCTCCACTGACGATTGCCAGGCTGCTTGAGATGGCGATGGGTATGACCCAGTTGTACACAGCCAGCATGTTCAGCAGCGGAGCCAGAAGTACACCTGCTCTTCCTGATATTGATCCCAGAGCGGTGGCAGTTTGTCTGAAACATATGAGAGGACTCAACTGCTAATGTTCAAACACTCATCAGGCAAGACTAATACTAATACTGAGAGATCCCACCGAACTGATGTTGGACTCAACTCCTGCATGTAGACACATGTTACAGAACCAGCCCAGACCAGAAAGAACCGGGCGGCCACGGCTAAAGAAGTAACAGCTGGAGCAAGGTCTAGGAAAAGGGATAAAACAAATAACCAACAACAAAAAGACATGTAATGTCAAATCAAAGCAAAAGGTTTACCTTGGGGAACAGCAACAATGAGTAAGGAAGAAAGCCCTCCTATCACCAGGGTAAATATGAATAAGGCTTTTCTCCCAAAAACCTCTAAAAGCCACATGGAGAGTAGATTAGCAGGAATTTCAACAGCACCAAAGAGGAACTGTATCAAAAAGATGCTAAAACCAAGGTTTCCCATGTCTAAGTACAGGCAGAAGATGCAAAGGTTCAGTGAAAACCTGAAATAGGCACATATCAGTTAATCAGACCCTGTTTACGTTAATTTAAAAAATAATAAAAAATGTCATAATCCTGGCTTCTCAAATATTCTGGTCCAACAAAAGACCAATCAAAACTCGATCGTCTGATTTTGTGCAGTAGAGGTAAAAAATAAAATAAAAAACACCCTCCTACACATAATACTGATTTGCCGTTCAATAGATTGTGTTGTCCGGTGTTTTCTCAGTACTCACCAAGCCAAAACAACAGTAAGGAAATATCTAGTGAGTAGTGGGGAATTGAAAATGATTTTCATGCCACCATTGTTCGGAGTTGTGTTCCCTGTAACCTGTGATGGAAAGTCTGGTTAAGGTTGGATTAAAGTCATGTAAAGGGTTTGATATAGTTTGTTTTGCAAAACGTTATTTCAACCCACACACTGTCCAAACAGCTGCCCCAAAGAAGCAATGCAGAGAGCAACTGAAACATCAATACGCAAATTTAAAAACTGTACAAGAACTATGTTTTTGGCTTATCTGTCCAAACTGGACATCAATAAAATATCAGGTAGTTTCTCACAGGAAAATAGAAAGATGAAGCTAACAGTATCCTATCTTTGAGCGAGCTGCTTTGGACGAATATATGGAAGCGTGTTGCATTCACTTGAAAAAAAAACAACAACACTCTTTTACTGAATTAACGAGATAATTTGCGCACAAAGATAAAAACACTATGTTTTTCTACATAGTTCCGACATAAGAATATCTCCCTGTTTTTCAATCCCACAGCAAAATAAAAGTGAAATAAACTCAATAAACAGGACATGCTACTTTACTGCACTCTCCAGTAATGGGCCGGCAACCTGCGTAACCCCACTTTACTCTGCAAAGATGAGTGGTATAGACGATGGATCTAAACGAGATATAAAAGTTCCACTTATCTACCCAGTTAATAACGCCTACAAACATAAAAAAATCATCTCAATATATTTTGTCCATCCATTTTTATTTTTTTTTATCTCAAGAATTCAGAAAAACAACGTTTTTTTTTTTTTTCTTCAAGTGTATGCTATACGTTTCAAATCTTTAGATACAAATAAAGCGATGCAAGCTTGAGGTGACATGCTGAAATCTGTAGTAGCTTTGTTAACCTAACTAATGCCACAAACACAATGATCTGCACGGACCTTTGTCACTGTAGCTTAAGACCATGATGGAGCAGCATATTACACCTGTGCTGCAGAAAGTTGGGGTGGAACAAAATATATCTTGCTGATAGGAGAAGCTACAACTATAAATGCTATAAAATCACAATACTAATGTAGATCATATAAGACTATTATTTCAGTTCACTTATAGAGTATCAGACTGGTCTCTGTGTCACAAATCTGAATCAGTTTAGGAGAACAAATGAATACTCATCCAATAATGACATCTCTATTGAAAACTGATAATTAAAAAATTGGGTTCCTGAACCTTTTCCAGCAGAGAGTGGGGAACAGGCTGTTTGTTTATGGCAGCCGCTTTAGCAATGAGCTGCTTAGCTTCCTCTGTCCTTCCCTTGTTTAAAAGCCATCTGCCGGATTCTGGGATGAACCTTGGGAAGGGAAAGAAAATGACATGAAAAATTGAGTGTAAATTAAAAGGTAATTGGAAAAAGCTGACTTTAGAATCTTCAGCAGAACAGGCAAGAGTAAGATTAGAATCTATGTTTTCATACTGTAAAAAAGTGAGATACATCTGCAGAGCTGAGCGTACACACCAAATGTAGACAGCAGCTACCCCAAGCGGCGCAGCAGCGATTAGTTGAGCGACTCTCCACTTCCTGATGCCATAGATGGTACCAGCCAGGACGCACTGTCCGACCGAGCTGAAAAGCTGTGTTACACATGCTCCCCATGACCTTTTGGAAATGCCAATCCATTCAGTGGCTGCAGCAAGGAAAAGTACAAAGCTCCTTACTTTTACATTACGCAACAGCCAGAAGTAACAACCACATGGAGTCTTTGCAATAGGTAAGCAATAGTTGTTCACAATGGACCTAGTGGTGTGTTGGATACATGAAATATACATACACAGTATGATACAGTTGACTCGATATCCTCCAGCTCCAAATCCCATCAAGAAAAGGGAGGCTAAATATAAGTAAATGCTGGGGCACAGAGCTGTCGTCATGGTGAACACAAACATTATGACTGCTGGAATTTGAGTTGCTCGTTTACGGCCGAATCTGTAAAAAGGGAAGACCAATAAGAAAATTGCTCAAATGATCAGGGATTTTAAAAGACTTCTTTAAAGAAAACTTTGGTGTTTTTACTTTCAAGATTGTCTTGAGATTTTTTGAACTGATAGACAATCTTTACTAGGTGCTGTATCAGACGGATTCTTTCACATATTCAAAAGTAATGAAATCACCCATATATATTGGTGAAGTTTCGCTCACACATACAAAAAAGGATGCAGATACAAGCTCTTAGGGTTCATACAGTTATATGTGTGGGGTAATAGTAGGTCAAATGAAAGCTAATACTTGTGTATGAGTGAGATTATACTAGTGTGAATGAGATTTAATTTGTATCTATGTATGTATGTATGTATATGTTCACGTTTTTTTTTATTGTGTCATTTTCGGTTGGCTTTCTAGTAATGCACAACTTTGTGTTCCAAAATGCCGCAAAAACAAACAAACAAAAAAACCAAAAAAACATTGAAGTCTGTGGTAGTAGCTTGTCAGCATGTGAACAAAGTCAGATATTTGCAGAAGGGTACTGTTAATTTGACAGATAAAAACGTGAAAATGTAGAAAGTAGAGATGAGTCATCTTTGCTTTTCCAACTTACGATTCAGCAAAAGGTCCAAACATAAGAGAACCCAGAAGAATCCCAGCAAGAAACACAGTTTGTATCACTCCCACCATGCTGGACTGGCCACAGACTAGATCAAACTGCAAACATTTACAAGCATGTATTTTTCAAAGCTCCTGATTGACTCAATAAAAAAAAAAACCGATTTTCTACTTTATCACTTACATCAGTAACTATGGTGGACTCATACAGCATGCTGCCATAAACCCATCCATTTATGCACGCTGTTGTCTCATTGAGTCCATACTCCCTGATATCATGGAGGTCCCAGTCCACAGGGACGAACATCTGACACCTGCTGAAGCTCCCGTCCTCCTCTCGTGGTAGAGTGAGGTTCAGCTGCTCCTCTGCGGTCAGGTTAGGAGCAGCTCCCAGGATCCAGTCTGTGTTACAGTGCCGCTCAGGATCAGACTGGATAAAAAGAAAGCTGGACATCAGAAAACCCACGCAGAAATTGGGAAATGCAAGTGCAGTCAGAGTGAGCTGCTGGAAGATGCCGAACTCTCCGATGCTCCTAAGGATCTCTCCGAAGTCTGCCATGTTGATGTCAGCTATCTGCTTCGAGTGAAGACTAGACAACGGATTTAAACAAAGTTAACCTTTGACTACTTATCTCACCTCGACGCAAGACGATGCCACATTTAATGCTATAGTTTGGGTGTAGAATTTAATTATTTCCTAGAGGCACTTTGAGGAACATGTTACTGATCAGAAGGCATGTTGTCCTACTCTTCTATAATTAAAAAGTAATTTAAAGGAGAATTTCAGCCAAGACAGTTTCATGATGTTTTGATAGACGCTCTGCACTCTTAAGATTTGCAGCAAAACAATTACCCTTGAAATTTCTTACAGTTCTCTATGTTTTATGAGCTACAACTTAGATAAACACATATGCATATGTAGCAAATAGATTATAGAGTCCACAGTATAGCTGAGTGGCCAGTTAAAGTAGTAAAAGGTTGCACAACCTAGTCTTTAAAGAAATGTACAAAAGAAAAACCAAAAAAACAAGTGATGATATTACAGTGCTGTGGAAAAGTGTTCGATCCCTCATTTGCGCAGCTTTCTGCTTTTGCTGTTTATCACAATTCAGTGTTTGTCTTTTTTTCCACCAAACTAACTCTAATGTGAGACAAAGATTATCTGAGCAATAATAAAAGGTAGTTTTTAAATCATTTCATTTGTCATGGGGTCAAAATATCAATCCAGGCGCGCTTTAGTCCTAACAGCATTTTAGAAAACAGAAAATCATGCCTACAGCCAAATGTGGTGGTGGTTGTCTCATGGTCTGTGGCTGTTTTAGGATCTAGGCAACTTACTCTTAACCCAAGGAAACATAAATTATGTTCAGTTAAGAATGACTCAAAAAAAAAAGTAATTAATGGTTTGGTATATCATGTGGCCCTGTCCACTTCTGAACATTAAAGTGAAGGTTGCCTTTAGCATACTATTTAAACCTAAAATAAAAATAAAAATCTTTAAAGAAAAGCTCAAATTAATTTATGTAAAACACTCATCACATTAATCTATTTTCTAATTTTGTTTTTGTCCTTCTGTACACTGCAAAAACTGTCCATGAAACCATGTTCAGTCTTGTTTCCAGCAAAAAAATATTTTTGATCTTGTTTCGAGAGCCATATCCAAAGAAAGAGCAGAAGGTTTTAGATTTTTATTCTTATGTTGAGAATTCTTACCAAGTGCAGTCTAAGTACACTGGCAAATTATTCCCCTTGATTTAAGCATCTTCAGAATATAATCTATCATTTTATTCTACCAGTGGAGTAAAACAATTGCATTTAGTAAGAATTCTCAAAATAAGACATATATTCTCCAAATAAGATTAATAATCTAACACCATCTGGTCTTACTTATATAAATCTCAAAAAGGATCAAAACTACTTTTTAGCAAGTAACAAGATTATTGGGCTTGGTCAGATGGACAGTTTTTGCAGTGTACAATGTGTTTTGATGATCTGAAGCATCGACAGTTCACAAAAAAGCAAATCCCAAATCAGTAGGGGGCAAATACTTATGCAGACTTTTTGTATATAGCGTGCTTTCCTAGTGGAAACTGATCATAAAGTAAAAGTAAAAAAGCCCGCCTACCTATATCTGCACTACACAAAGCTTTCACCGTACAGCAGTGAGTACTTTCATTTGTATTCAGGTGAAGGAATCCCATTGGAAGCCTATAAATTCTCATATATAAAAGAACCGTAGTGGCTTTAAAGGCTTAACATGCCACATGTGCCTTAGTGTGTCAGTGTAATCAAGACGGATTAAAAGGTTGCCACAACTCATGTCAATATCAAAGACTCCAACAAGTTAAAGTATAACCAAGAAAACAGAATGGTTTGTCTTACTTTAAATGTCGTTCCCATACTTTCTTTCAAGCTGTTGGCAAATCTAGTGTAAGTTTGATCGGTTTGATCAAAAAGCCACTTTGAGTCTTCAATAGTTTGTCTGGAAGGGCACATACACATTTTCATATAAGGTTTTATTTTAACATACTGAAATATTGAAATTACTCTAGTTTTTACTTACAATTACATAAAAGGTGTGCATATGTATGTTTACTCTTTTCCAATATACATTAAATATTAGGGGGAATGAAACAAAAAAAGAAAATAGCTCAAAATTCTCTTCTTGCTTTGAACATATAATACTCCAAGTAATGTTTCACATCAGTGGTAAAGAGATACTCTAATATCAGAAAGCTATATTTTATAGCAAGATAATTGAGGTTTTTATTTCTGCTCCTAAAAGTATACATACTGACTAGGAATACAGTCACCTATGCTTTGTTCATTTTCAAGGGTGAAAAAAAATACATAGATTTACATAAATATAGTTTAAATATCGTGAAGACAATAAAGGAGAATGGTTAGACCCATATGATAGAGAGGAGCAGGACAGCGGAAGTCTTAACTGGCTGGACAGTCCTTAATGTGGTTTGCAATGTCCTTCCCCACCCCAATTCAGACTCTCAAACTCATGTAAGAAATAGTTTAGGTCAAATGGGGATTCTAAATTGACCAAAGACATGTTTTAGAATTTTGATCATAATGATTATCTCTGGTTCAAAATTGAAAACACTGATCTGATCCAATCTGATCCCAGTCTAAACTGAACAGAGATTATTTAAAATGTCATTTTTGAACAATTAAACATTTTCGTTCATTTTTAAAAACATTTTTTTTCCCCAAAGAACCGCCTTAGTAATGGATTGTGGTAAAAGCTGTGATACACAGATTAGCCAAACGTGGAGTTAATTGTTCATCACATTTAATTACATATCACAGATTGCATCTTGCGATTTGTGAAGCATTTCCCCAAAATGTGAAAAACATTTTTGAAAAAAAAAAAAAAAATGTTATGTCTTGGGTGTTGTTTCATATCCTGAACTGGATGTATCACTACACCCAAGGCCGCCTTAATGCACAGGCCAACCGGGGCGGTGCCCATGGGCCCATGACGCTCAGGGGACCTATCATTTCAGGTAAAAAAATAAAATAAATAAATAAATTGTTTTATAACTGGTCAGGTTTTCTGTCAATCATCTCATATGCTAATTTAATTCTGCTGATTGATCCAAATTACAAGTGGCCTACTTCAACCACGTAGCCTCTAAAGTATTGCTGCATGAGCTAACTATTCAAACAATTTAGACGATTGCAGGGCATGGTCGTATAGATGTAAAGAAACGTGGAAAAATGTCGGGGAAGAAATTTGAGAGCGGTGCTCAGAAAAGGAAAGCGATTTGTGAGAACGAGCTTTGAGACAAAGAAATAAGAAAGTAAAATTCCTAAGCTGACAGAATTCTTTAAGTCAGCTAAAGAAGATGGACATAGCTCGCTCACTGACACACCGGGCAGAGAGGAGGATGCAGCACCTGCAAGGACAGAGCAGACCGCGCAGTAGGGAACCGCAGGTGAGGAGGTGCACCAAATAGGAGCGCTAGAGGAGAAGTGTGTGTGTGTGATGCATAACCTAAACTCTGTTATTTAAAGAGAAGGTCCTTGCCAGGGTTATCGTTAACGAAAACGAACGAAATAACGTAAACTAGAAGTAAAAAACATATTCGTTAATTGAAAAAAAAAAAAAAATTAACAAAACGAAATGAACGTTCACAAAACTAACTAAAACAAACTAAATTTATTGGGAAAATGTGCTTAATTTTTGTTTCATCATGTGTCTCAAATCTAGAAGAATTATTTCTATGTCGCTCCCTGCCTTCTGCGCGCTGTCACCAGAAACAGATGCGATCGTCTCTGTTGTGCCTTTTTGGTTGCAAAAAATTGCCTTGCTAAAAACGACAGAACGGGAAAGTTGGATACCATCCCATCGACTCGCACACTTTCAAGGCAAATAAAAGACGTTTTTGGATTGCGAGCTATCAGTAGGAGCGATTGAAACGGTGATTAAACAGTCTGCAGCAAAACCTACAGAACAGGTGAGCTATGGCTAACAGATAAGCTAAAAATGCTAACTAATACTGCGACTGCAAACTGTAAACAACAGCAATGGGAGCCGGTGTTACACCGGAGCTGTAAGTTGTGTGTGTATTTGCTGTGTTGATAGACAAATAATCCTTCTCTAGTTTCTGGTTGTTGGTGTTTTTACTGGCTGTGCTGCATTATCCCAACATGTCAGTCAAATCGTCTGTGTTGCTGTGGTCCGCCTAGCGTCACGTCAGCAAAGGTTGAGAGAAAGTGCAAATGTGCAAACTGATCAAAGCATCATAGTTTTCATGATGGCTTGGCTTTTGTTTTGTCGCTACTCAGTTTAAGTATTTTTATAGAATTGTAGAACTTGCATTAATTGTTGGGCTTTCTAATGTACAGGTGTTATTGTGTTTACAGAACTTTGAACGTTTGAACTTTGAACTGCCATACATATTTTATACTTGCCTAATTTGTATGGTTGTTAATCTGGCCCATATCAATACATTTTTAAAAAAGCATAATAATTTTCTGAGATTTGTTATAAATTTCTATTATTTTTTTTTTGGTCTGCCTGGTTGCACAACTTGTTTAACGAAAAGACTAAAATTAAAACTAATAAAAACTAAACTGAAAGCATTTTCAAGCATTTTCAAAAAACTAAAACTAAACTACCTAACAAATGGTAAAAACTATTTAAAACTAAAATAGAATTTAAAATCTTATGTCAAAACTAAATAAAAACTGAAACTAATAAAAAATGTAAAACTATTATAACCCTGGCCCTTGCACTTACTTGTTAGCTGCTGTTCTTTGTTTCTGCTGTCATCACTGTTTGATGTTTATGAAAAGGTGATGGCAGTATTCACTACTTTGTTATATGTTTTATGGTGTTCAATAAACAAATAAAATATATATGTTGGCTTTGATAATATATTTTCAATTTTCTGCATATATATGTATCTATGATAGATAAATAGGCAAGGCAATTTTGTTTGTATAGCACACTTTCAACACAAGGCAATTCAAGGTGCTTTACATGATTATAGAAATGTAAGCATGAACAAACATGTATAAAATAAACAATCATATTTGATTAAAAACAACAATTTAGGCTAAAAACAATTACACATAAGCGAGTCTAAATAGGGACGTTTTTATTTTAGATTTAAAAGAGTTCAGTGTCTCTGCAGTTTTGCATTCGTCCGGCAGTTTGTTTCAGATGTGGCGAGCACAGAAACTAAAAGCTGCTTCTCCATGCTTGGTTCTGGTTCTCGGGACGATTAGTAAACTAGAGCTGGAGGACCTGAGTGATCTGGATGGTTTGTACCACGATAACAGATCTGTAATGTACTCTGGTGCTAACCCATTCAATGATTTATAGACTAATAAAAGCACTTTGAAGTCTATTCTCTGAGCTACAGAGAGCCAGTGTCCCAGTGGGACCCCGTATGTGATTTCTGTGTTTTGTGATGACAATTGGCTAATTAACACAAATAAATTCCTGGTCTTGAGGTAGGATTTGAACCAGTCGAGTGTCGTACCAGAGAGTCTGACCCAGCTCTCTAGATGTTCCAGTAATATATTATGATCAACGGTGTCAAACGCCGCATGGAGGTCCAATAGTACCAGTAATGTGGTTTTACCGTGGTCAGTATTTGTACGGATGTCATTGAGAACTTTGACGAGGGCTGTCTCTGTACTGTGGTGCCTACGAAAACCAGACTGATAAATATCAGATAGAGTGATCGCTCGATCGTCTATCTATACACAAATATATAGGAGGGGTGTATATAACACATACATATATAAGGGCCGCAGGGGATCGGGGTGGGGCTGGGGGGGCCTACTGAGCCTCTCTGCCCCGGGGTATATCAGCTGGTTAAGGTGGCCCTGACTACACCTTAGATGTTAAGGGTATTAGTAAAATAAACTTTTGGTCGTGTACTAAGAATAGATATTTTTAGCAACAAAAATCATTTGAATTTATAGGAATGTTTAGTTTCTGTAGCGAAATGGAGCTCTAGGAAGTTGTTAACTTTCAACAGATTGTTCTTCTTGCCAGGCTTCTCAGCAACATGTGTAAGCTGACTTTGTGCAATGTTGATTAGTTTACAGAGACCACAAATAAAGAGTTTCTTTGAGTTACAAAATTTATAGCATTCAAAAAGCAGGCGGTTGATAAAAAACAGTACAGTTCATGTGAGTGCTCAATGTAAAAACAACACAGAAAAACGAAGCAGTATAAACTGTAAAACAGAAAGGTTTTTAAATATTTCAAAAAAACAACAAGAATATAAGGCATGAAGGCTTCTACTGAAAACGTTCTCTGCTGATGTTGAAACAAATATGACTATTAACCAAAAGTTGACTATATAGGGAGCCTAAGTCACGCCCTTCTACTTCCGGTCCATGGGTCCCCTACTGCCAAAAAATAATGAAAGAGAGTCAATGGAGCAATTAAAGTTATTTTCTGATCCCGTTTGAAATGTGCCATGGATCGAACATATGATGTCCATGAATTTTAATGACTAATTTTGATGCAGAGAAAACGCTGATTTTCAACCGGTTGAAAAAGTTACTTTAGGTTTTGTGTAAAAACGTTTAGCGGACTACAACTGAAGAGTGAAGGAGAGTGAGAGTCGTAGCCTCCAAGCCGAAGAAAGGAGCATTAAACACGGAGAAAACCTCTATAAACCTGACTATTTGGAAAGTAGCTGCAATGTTGCGGGTAAAGCAGTCGGTGGAGTGAGGGCCAGCATGGAGGAGAAGCTCTACAAGCTCTAGGTGAGTGTTTTATGTGCTGTAGCTGTGCTAGCTCGCGCTAGCTTGCATTAGCTGCATGACGTCATATATGCGACTTCTGATTTGTAGGCATTTTAATTGCGAAAATTTTACAACCGAATAAATTCCAAATCACTTGACAAACATAGTTGACATGTACATCATTAGTTATCATTTAAACTGAATTAGAACATATGTGTGATTCAGGATGTAAGACAAAGCGGACCAGAAAATAACTTTTATCGCTCCATTGACTTCCATTCATAATTTTTTTGGCCAGGGGAACCCACGGGCCCATCGGAAGGAGAGGAGGCTTAGGCTCCCCATAAAGAACTTTTTAAGTCCTGATTCCATTCCTCTCTTTTGTGTGCCGTATTTTTCCTTCCACTAATAAATGAACATCAGCATGAGCGATTTTCAAAAACGGCTTGATTGCTCACAGTTGTAGAAGTAGATTAGGTTCTAACTGATATTTGCTTCTACCATCTGAAAATGAGAAGAAAATATGCAGGGCTATAAACAACTTTTTAACATTAAAAAGATAATCTCGCCAATACTTACAGCAATCAAACCGTCTGGAGGTTTTAATGACTACAGGTGATAAACATTGTTTTCAACTGATTAGTATTAGTTATACACTGTAGATTAAATGAAACCATGTTTAAAACTGACTACAATTTGGTTGATTTCTTAAATCTTCATTCGAGTCGAGTTGGTGATTCAGCTGAATGTTTTTCCTGTGGAGAAAGAAGAAGGTTTGGTCAAATTAGTCCAAGCAAAATCAGCAGTTTTCGATATGAAAACAAACAACGAACCAAGAGATCATCATCGACATAGAGGGAAACTCTAAGGTTTGTCAAAAAAACAAAATTGACAGCTCCTCTCATATTTATATAGGTATAATTTCTCTACCTTTTGAGGAAGCTCCTTAAGATAACACAACCTTGTATAATACATGCCGCTACATAAAGTCCAATGATTCTTCCTATTGGTACGTACACACCAAAAGCGAATTAAGCGAGCAGAGAGTCAGGTTTACATGTTATGTCAAAGGAGGAGCGTGATGATGCGCGGCAGGGGGTCCCGCTTCAAGTCAGAAGCAAGAACGCTTTTCTGCCTGATCTGTGCGGAGGATTTGTGCGAATGCGGCATTTGCGGTGCGTGAAAAAGTGTGCTGAAGTTGTAAAAGTCTGAACTCCAAATTCAATTTGCGCCGTGTCAACCAATCAGGAGTCTGGTGACGTGATTCTCTGACCCAGTTCACAGGGGGCAGGTCCAGCCAAAGCCAATCATTCTTCATTCAACATGGAGGAAAGACTGATAAACCACCCGGAGCTATGCGACACCAGTTGTTGTTTGTATTGAGACAGGAATAAAAAAGGACCTAGCTTGGAAGAAGATAAGTGAGGAGATTGGGCAACCTTCGAGGTGTGAATGTTCAAGCATCCAGCTGGGGGCATGTGGCGCGTTTTGACGCTTTTGGTGTGGACGTACCATAATAATTGATTTGTTTGGTCAAAGCAGCAAGAACAACTTATTTTGGCCAGGAGATTTCATCCTCCGCAACAACTCTGCCCTCCACAAGAACCCAAGAGCAGAAAACTTGTGGAATGCTTATTTGGTTTCTCCCACTATTGATCAGACATACGAGCAAAAATCATCATACAAAGAAGAAACACAAAGGGCTAACATTTATCTAGAATTTGTAGTTTGTGTCACGAAATATTTTATACGTAGACTGGTCCGGAAGTATGATGACCTCTTTACAACGTTGTCAAAATCCAGCTTTCTTACCATTTGCTTTCAGCTTCATGGGTTGAATCTGGTAGCTCTGTCCTTCTGGTCTCAGGAAGCAGAAAGCAGAGAGCTCCACTGAGGATAGTGAGGCTGCTATAGATTATGATGGGGATGGACCAGTGGTACACGGCCAACATGTTGAGCAGTGGGGAAAGTAATCCCCCAACTCGGCTCGCAATGGAGCCCAAACCGGAGGCTGTTTGTCTAAATCAAGAATAAAAAGACATATTTCTTCTCAGTGTTTTTATCATCAAATAATCTTTACTTGCCTCATGTACAGCTGCAACATAAGTACAAATATGTATTGAAATATGTTTCAATCCCTTTGGATGTTTTACCCTTTCTACAAAATAATGACTAATAAAAATATGAATAATAGAATAAGTGATTGCATAGAACATTTATTTTTCAGCAAGACAACGACCCAAAGCATCCAGCTAAAGCTAGACACAACTGTTTTAAAGAAATCAAGGTGAATGTTCTGGAGTGGCCCAGTCAAAGCACGGGCCTCAATCCCATGGAGCATTTGTGGCAGAACTTGAAAATGTCTGTTCACAGTATAGCCCCATATAAAACTGTATTTGTCAGTATTTTATGGAAATTGGTTTTCTTTTTTTTTAATTAAATGGGATCATTTTTTTAGGTAAAAAACACATTTTGTTAAACATGACTAATTTGTAAAAGAAATTAATGGATAGGGGGTGAATACTTTTCATAGGTGCGGTAGATCATAGATAAGAAATTAAGGCGTTACGTCTAAGTTTAACAAAGAGCAACCAGTAACTCAGTAAAAACAAAATAAGATTGGAGAATAGTATCTTGTTCAAAAGGAAAGCTATTAATTGGAGTCAGCTTACCGAAAAGATGTTGGAAACAGCTCTTGAACATACAAATTGCATATTGATCCTGCCCAGTTGGTCAAAAAGCGTCCTCCAATAGCTAATACAGTGACAGCAATGGCACTACCTGGAAACAGAAAAAACAACACTTGGAAAAACAAGAAGGAAACTCAGAAGAAGTACATTATACAAACTAAAAAAACATAAACATTGTGCATAGATATTCACACATTAAAAAAATTATATTTAAGTAGGGATGTCCCGATCAGCATTTTGGGCCTCCGATTCCGATCCGACCTTTTAACCTCAATTCTAGTCCGATTTCAATTTCAAGTACCGATCCGACATTTTGCCTTTAGTATTGAAATGTGTAAGACTAATTTAATTGATAAGAATCACAGTGAATCCCTTGAAATCAAAATCTTACAGAGAATTAAAGATCCACTTCAATTTAATATGTCAGACAAAAGTAAAATGCCAAACACTGACTTGGTATAGTATTATAAATAGAAAAAAAGTTTTTCTGGCAGGCTATGTATATACTGGCGTTAACAATGCTGCCTTACACTTTGATGGGATCTTATTCTCTATATTTTTTTGAATAAATACGTGTTAGAAAGCACACATTGTTCTAAGTTTTTAAATTGCAAAATTATTATTCTTTTCACTGTAAGCTGAAATATCCTATGCTCCTGAACTCAACATAGATATCCAGCTATTTTGAACGCAGCAACAGGTGCAGCCCAGCAACTACATCTTTTCCTCTTCCTTAATGCAGGAGCGAGAGGAGTTTTTCGGTTTATTGTTGCTTGCAAATGTCAGAGGGTGAGTTTCTGTGCCTTTATTATATTGTGTAAAGTATAATTTAGCATATTTGTTGTTGTTGCTGTGTTTAATCTGCTATGCTGATTTGTGGTACATAAGTGTCTTTGTTTGCGCCGCTATGGATGTTTGAATTATCGTGCCATCACCATCAAACCTAACTAGGAGGTACTTTCTCCTCTAAAGGGCCTCTAAAGAATGACGTCTTCAGTTGAAATCTTTTCCACACAACAGCCACCAATAGTTTTGCTACTTATCAAAAAGAATAGTGGCTGTAGATTAGAGGGTGACAATTTTTCGGAATTTCCACGGGTCACGGAATTCCTGCAGGATTCCCGCGGGACGGGAGTCAATTTCACTTTTGGTAACGTGATCGGGACGGGACAGGAAATAATCCATGGGATCGGACGGGAAACCGGAAATTAGAATTTTCTTCTTTTTTTCTTTTTTTACATCTATCTTTAGTTGAATTCCATCGAGTCTACTACACTGCCAAAACTGAAACTGCTACGTCGTTTATACACCACCGGGATAAACTGGCAAGCATATTATATCCGACTGAAAATGCAATGTGTATCTTATGCTGCGTTTGATAGCCCATTCAAACCAGTGGGACATGGGACTTATCCTACCTCCAAATAGGAAAAGTGCACTGGAATGCCTGTCGAAGTGGAACCTCCTACCTGCGAACTCGGGGTAGTTCGACGTACGCCGACTTCACCAAAATTAAGTTGGAGGATAATGGCGGCGCCCACAGAGTCTCACGTCGTGAGAGGTAAAACTTGAACGAATAGGCTATAAACTGTACTTCTCTGCTTCTAGTGTTGTTTTAGCCGCTGTAATTTTAACGCAACTTGTTTTTCATATTATGGTGTGAATGTCGTTATTATCTGTTAGCATGCGTCTTCATAAACAAAGCGACTATCTGTTTACCGCGGCGGTCATCCATGTTTTCTGTTTACATTCCACTTCAATTGCCTCGAACGCTTAGAAGTGGGAGCTAGTACATTTTAGGTAGAAGAAGTCCAACTGGTTTGGATGGGCTCTCGAACGCAGCATTACTAGTTTGGTAGTCAGACGAGTCGAGTCCATTCATGACGTGGTAAGGTGGCCAAACAAGAATGCAGGATATGGTTAAAGATGGCTGATAAAGATAAATAGACGATCTTTGATACTGTGCATGGCTATGGTTTAAAGGGGGGCGGGGGGAGCGAGTGCCATAGGAGGTAAATTACTAATCTACAGGATTCGGGTCGGGACGGGAGTCTTTCTTTCGGGATTTTTTCGGGACAAGATTTTTTTCGGGGGGCTGTCACGTGATTGGGACGTGACGGGAGTATTTTTTGGGATGGGGACCGGAGCGACAATTGATTCTCGTGTCACCCTCTATTGTAGATCCAGAGAGTAACTGATAGACCACATCACTATGGCGTTTGCTAAATATAAGTCCCATATTCAATCAATCAGTCAATCAATCACTCAAACTACATAACTTCTCAAAGTGCTTTACAGATTAAAATGACCCCACAACTCCCATCCTTCCCAAACCAAAAATAAAAAAATCATCACAACTATAACCTTAGCAATCGTTTAACAATGGGCAAAGCCACCAAATTTGCGGACAGTCAGCAATGACTATGCTGGAAAATGTAGGGTGCTGTTCTGCAGATCCTTTATTGCATAGTAAATAGCTTAAATCATAGGGCTGCTGCTATGAGCAGCTCTGAGAATGAATTGATGTAACCGATTGTAACTGCATTATATGAAACAAATAACACAGACCTTCTGTGTGCAATGTAAATCCATAATTCTATATCTTGTGAACCAGAAACTAAGTAAACCAAATGGCCCAAAAGCTGTAGAAAGCTGCATTTTTTCATAATTATAAATCTTAGTTGCATGGTAACAACTTAATTACTTATTTCTCTGTGTTGATATTCAGGTGTGACATATTGATATCTATGTGACTGTAATTAAGGAAGGTCAGGTCCAACAATGTTTGCATTTCTTCTATAAGGCTGTTGAAGAGAGTGCAATCTCATCAGAGCCAGGGATTTTAAAGTGACAGTGTATGGCTTTTACCATTAATCTCTGGAAACAGCCATCAAAATATAATTGAAAATGAAAAAATGATTCCCAGTCATTGAAAAGTATTGGTTAGCTCACAACCTATAACCATAAAAAGTGTGTCTAAAATACATTAGCGCGGGTTACAGTTTATAGAGACTGATATATTGGACCCTGTATTTCCTTCTATGTGAGCCTATGTGGACAAAATGCATTCGCTGACTTTTGAACATCTGGTTAAAAAACTAATTCCTTGTCCTCCTTAAAATGTTTAATTGAAGAGCTCTAAGAACAGACTGCTAACACGATTTGAGAACCCAACGAACCTGGGTCCCTATGAGGGGAGAGGCATGCCCTCAGCTGTTGTGTTCCAGCCTTTATACGACACGAACAGGGACTACAGCTCCGCATCAGAGGCTGAAGCGCACGGATATGATCAATATTTTCAGAAAAGGAAAGTAAACATTGGCATTGTATTCTCTCAATGGAAATAAATGAAGGACCAGCAAAGTCTAAAGAAACATGCTAACAAGCTTTCTGCTGGACAGGTAACAGCATTCAGACCATATCCACACGTCGCTGGATTTTTTTTTTCAAAAACAAAGATTTTCCTCCGCTCCTTAAAACAAAAATCTCCATCCACACATAACTGGATAAATTTGTTTTTCAGCACATTTAGACATCGCAAACCTGTAGAGGGCAGTAGTTCTCCCAAATCCTGTCCACTCAGAGTAACTTTCTATCCTCTATCTTCAGCATGCAGCAGTCATACAGCTTGCAAAAGCAAGCAAACAAAACGTGCTTTAACAGTGGATGATACCAACACAGCTCTGTGGGCATAAATGTTGTTTTTGAGAGGAAAAACAGGTTGCACAAGTGATGTTGGAGCATTTTTATGTTGCGGATAGTGACGTTACGGTTCTTAAAACTCAGTTTTCTTTGTTTTTGGTGCCGAAAATATCCGCTTACGTGTGGATGACAGGCCAAACCGTGGAAAAATATCTCTGTTTTGTGAGATACCTGGCTAACTTTCACCATTCATAAATGTGGATGTTTCACACATTTACTTCTGCGCTCTTTCTGCCAGTGATGAAAGAGAGTCTGATGGGCTTGTCATTTTGCTGCATATAAGATTTTGCTAAAGGTTGAATGATTTGGCGATGTAGTAGCAGGAAATTGCCCAAGCAGGCATGAAAATAATCAAAATAAACCTCACTGGCTGGGATTTTACTCCGTCTGAGTTAACTTCCTATTTTAAAACCGAAGATATTATTGTATATTCTGGGAAATTAAAAAGATTAAACATCTGCAACCCTTACCATGTCCCTGGAATACTTTTTAAAAATTTAGAAGCCTGGGGCACAACAGGTATCCACCATATATACAGTTTCTAAGTTTGGGTTAGCTCCATATATGATTTAACTGCAGGAGACTGCCTGCCACAGTGGTTCGATTTGAACTGTTGAATGCTGGGAGAAGTGACATCAACTCACAGAGCTCTATAGCATTTTTAGGCCTTTATGGCCATCCATTGGTAAGGTCATCACTCGAACGCAAAAATGCCGCTTGCTTGCAATGATTTAGGCATGTACTGCTCCCAATCACTCGGAATCTTCTGCTGTCACTTTAAAAGGCGCAACAACCTGATAAAGAAGGGTGGTTCTGTTATCTGAAGTGGCTTTGGTTCAAAATAGAATGCTTTAAAAAAAAAAGAACTCTGCGAACAACCATTCTTTTCAAGAGGCTGTCAACAGCTGAGTGTCTATCGAGTGTCGATCAGAGATTTCTTCAGAAAGGTTCAAGTCTGCATTTCAAGCAGCGAATGCAAGCAATGAAGAAGTTCAGGTATCTGAACTTTTGATGCAATTGACATTACGCACCAACCAATCATCCATCCATCCATCCATTTTCTGAACCGCTTATTCCTCCAGGGGTCGGGGGGGGGGGGGCTGGTGCCTATCTCCAGCTGTCAACGGGCGAGAGGCGGGGTACACGCTAGACAGGTCGCCAGTCCATCACAGGGAACCAACCAATCAGAGCATCTTAATATTGTGAGGTGACCCAATTACAACATTGTCTAGCCAACCATGATCCGCTAGTGTTTAAAACATCCGCCAGAGAAAGGCCCACCCACACGCTTTGCAAGCTGTGGTTTAAAAATTTAAATGCATCAAACTAGATGTGTTGTGAGCATTGTTTGACGCTGACAAAGTGTAATAGCCCAGCGCGATGTGGATGCCTACATAAAACAAAAGCGGCTTTTATCAGGAAGTTGAACCGAACCGCCGCTGGTTCGTATTCACACCTGAAATGAACATCACCAGAGTCCATTTGAAAGCGGACCGAGACCATCTCAAAATGGTGGTCTCGGTCTACTTCGTTAGTCCGGACCAAATCTCACTGGTCTGCATTCATACCAGCTCAAACGAACTGTACTTGAGTCCTTTTTAATTGAACTAAATGCTGCAGCTGTGAAAGCACCCTTAATATCACCAGAAACAGCAGACAAAAACTAGAGCTAGTCAGTTCCTCAGGTATTACTCCTGCAACTTGTGCTGAGTTGACAACAGGCCTTTTAAATATTCTCTGGCAGATAGATGCTTTCATAAAAAAAAGGCAGTACCAAGTTACATGGCCACTCATCCAATGGTGAATATATTTCATAGGCTGGTGTTTGCTGCTTTCAGATGTAGAAAAAAAAAACTGTCAGGGCCAATCAGGAAGATTAGTGATGAATAAAAACTATTGTTAGCTAAACTAAGCTCGGGATCAAATGTCACATCATTACCAGTAATAAAAGTAGTCAATTGGGAGCGTAAGTGATGCCCTTCCATATCTGGTGAATGGTTCGTCACTGTAAAACTACTCATATATTTTCATTCATTCCTTTTTTTACTATTATTAAGAACTGAGCTTTTCAGCAAGATCAGTTAGTGAATACAAACTGTGTTTTTACCTGCTTGTCCTTACATTGTTGTATTGTCTTGACTATTGTCTCATTGTAATTTCTTTCTTGTATTTTGATCATCAAACTGATTTATGCTGTGTTCCAATTTTAATCATGTAAAGCACCTTGAATTGCCTTGTGTTGAAAGTGTGCTATATAAATAAAATTGCCTTGCCTTGCCTTAAAGAGAAATAAAAATCAGCTAAGATTGGCATTAACATGTCAAACTTGTACAAAAATCTGTAATTTAGACTGGATTAAAAAACTGAATTAATTCAAGATTTGGTTGTGGAAGTGCATCAATACAATATTAATTAGAGTTAGTGTGCAACATGTTAAATAAAAAAATACTGGATTAATGGACTGTTCTGAGAGGCTTTACTTTGAGGAACGGCGAGGATCAACATGCACAGAAATCCTCCGATTAGAAGTGTGGACATCACTGACACTTTTCTCCCCACTGCCTCCAGCAGCCAAATACAGATAATGTGAGCTGGTACTTCAGAGAGCCCAAACAGGGCCTGGGTCAGGAAAATGTCCAACCCAAAGTTCCCGACATTCAACGAAAGGCAGAAGTAGGTAACATTCAATGAAAACCTGCAGAAAACAAGGAGATTGAAGAAGTCACATTTCTGATTTCTTTAGCCGTCACAACTCATCTAAAAATGTGTTGCATAATGTATCTTACCATGCCAAGGTTATAGTAAGGAAATACTTCCTAAGCACAGGAGATTGTATAAGACATATTATGCCTCCCTTTTGCTCAGTTTCTTTGATAACAATCTGAAATGTATAGAGTAGAACATAATAGCATGCTAATAGTTGCTCTCCTTATAGCTAATCTCGCAATCTGACAATTTTGCTTCACATCGATACACTAGTTAGTGTGGGTCTGTTTCACAAAAATTCAAATAAAAAAGATAGTAAGTGCTGTGCAAGTTTTAGGCAGGCAAGAAAAATGTTGCTAATGAATGCTTTAAAAAAGTGTCACTTCAAGGTGCACTTGTACACAGTTTTGGAAGGAACTTGGCTGGTAGGTTGTTCCAAACATCTGGGAGAACTAACCGCTGATCTTCTGTGGATGTAGTCTTCTTCACATCCTTCTGTCTCTTCATGTAATCCCAGATACAAGCCATGATGTTGAGATCAGGGCTCTATGGGGGCCATACTATTACTTCCAGAACCTCTGGTTGTTCTTTACGTTGAAGATATTTCTTAATGACTTTGGCTGTATGTTTGGGGTCATTGTCCTGCTGCAGTATAAATCTGGGGCCAATCATACATCTTCCTGATAGTATTCCATGATGGATAAGTATCTGCCTGTATTTTTTGGTATTGAGAACACCATTAATCCTAACCAAATCTCCAACTCCATTTGCAGAAATGCAACCCCATACAGTGGCGGACAGCAAATTGGGAGCACCGGGACGTTTCCCGGTGGCCTGGCCAATGAACTGGCCCACTTGCCGATTGCAGACGGTTAGGTTGGGTTGTGCTTGGTTTTTAAGTAGGGCATCTGCTCTGCTGGACATTGGCATAAAAGATGAGGGGTAAGCATGGGACATGTTCCCCCCACTTTCCGTTATGAACCCCCATACATTTTGTTTTTAGTAGTTTAATATGTGGTAATGCATTTTTCTGAACCTTGTTTAAACGCACCTTAAGCATAGACACAGACAGCATGTTCAGCAACCATCCAAATCCAGCAAAAGACAATTAAAAACATTTTTTTTTACAAATAAGCTGTTTGAGTTATGCTGTTATGTAATGTAATGTAATTTAGCTAAATAATGACTAGTTAATACATGCCAATATATCTCATCTCATCTTAAGCTGGTTAACAATACTGATTTTGCCTACTTTACATCCCTTACAAGTCAGTTCATGCTAAGAATAGACACAATCCCCTTTATTTCTGTGCAGAACTTCACAGCTTCCCACATACTTGTCAAAAAAGACAGAGCAAGGTCAGGGAGGGTCTACACAGGTGAAAAGAGAGTATAAGCTTCAGTTTGTTATATTAATTTACACTTTTACCTCAGTGGGTGCCGAACCTAACTAACTCTGTGTGTTTTGCTCTTCTTGAATGATGATGGCCTGTGATGGTATAAACTTCCCAGCCTGAATTATCGTCCCAGTCTGCCCCTGACCCCAAATGATCAAGAAAGCTCCATCATGCTTCACTGTTGACTGCAGACACTCATTATTGTATCACTTTCCAGCCCTTTGATGAACAAACTGCCTTCTGCTACAGCCAAATATTTCAAAGTTTGACTCATTACTCCAGAGTACCAGCTGCCATTTTTTTGCCGCCCAGTTCCTATGTTTTTGTGCATTCTTGAGTGGCTTGGCCTTGTTTCCACATCAGGCTTTTTGGCTGTAACTCTTCCATGAATACCACTTTTATGTACATACATGTATGTATGAAACCTGTTTTCCATTCATTAGTTGTAGTCATCCTAATGTTCGGTTACAGAGACAGAAAGAAAAATGCCAGTAGTACCTTTTCCATTAGAGAGTCTGATACTTTGCTTTTGTTGATGGCCGCCACTTTGGTGATTAACTCTTTAGCCTCATTTATCCGTCCTCTGTCCAACAACCATCTGGCTGACTCTGGAATAAACCTGTCAAAAAAATTGCCCAGACACTTTCATTAGTCTTCTATATTGTTTAGCGGCCTGGTTCATCAATAATGTGTGAATATATAGAATCAATACGTTTAAGGTAAAACACCAGCTTCACATTTCTACATACATGTTGATTTCAAAACTGATATAATCTTAAAAGCTTTTAACTCTTTTATGTTCAGAATTACACAAATGTTATCTTAGATATGGCAACATGCATTGCAAGACTAGAAACAGTGTGACAACAGCTTGATTATCATGTACAAACTAATGGTGCGCCCTAAACTTCAAAGTCAAGACTTGCAAGATTAAATGTAAAGTCTATGATTGAGACTGTCAGAGGTCCGTCAAAGTCCCTGCGGTGCTTTGTGTGTATTGGCAACGTCAATTTTCTAAACTTTTCCTACGTTTTAAGTGGCAAAGCGACAAAAGCCAGCAACGCAAGAGTTCAGCCAGATAAACCTTTGACGCACTTGAAGTGGCGCGTCAACCAATCGGAGGGTCTCACTGTAGTGAGACGCTGTGATGTCAGCATTGTGTAGCTAACCACGATCCGCCATGGTTTGAAACAACCGACAGAGAAAGGCCTGCCCTCGTGCTTTGCAATCTTCAGCCTATTAAAATGTATAGGCTTCAAACTAGTCGCTTCGTCAGCATTTTTTGATGCTGACAAACCGTGCGGTGTGAACGCACTATAAAGGTACATCAATCAATCACCCAGTGATGGTAATGGGACAGCTTGATGTGTGATCGTCACGGATTGTAGCTATTCTTGGGCGGATGTGCTCCTCAACCCCCACAAATATCGGGGTCCGCTATACCACACATCAATTGGGATAAACGTGTAGCTAAGTTGTTTCCTTTTCGTTTTGAAAACTACTATCTCAATTAGATAACCTTGTGCCGCAACCTGGATGCTCTCTAGATCTGGAGTTTTCCAAACCCACAAAAATCCATCTTGTACTGCTCAAACCAAACAGTGGTGTGGACCAGCTGTTTGTTAGCACTGTGCTTTGGGGCGGGCACATGGGTAGGTGTTCAGGTATGATGATAAGAGCAAGAGCCAAGGCAAAGCAAAACAAACATGGCCGTGCCAGATTCGTTGCTGTGATTGGCGAAAGAAAAATCATGTTAGGAGGACACTTGCTGGCACGTCCTACAATCAGCTCAAAATATTATACCAAATGGCCTTCCCTTTTTCATACGCTTTCTATGGGAGCAGTTCCGGATCGATGTGTAGACTGGACATAGGGCAGGGCTACACATAGATCTGGCTTTTATCAGGATATCGAACAGAAAACCTGGAGGATTTTTTTTATCTAGTATGTGTGGTATCATTAGCAACAAATGTAAAATGTGTGCATACAAAGTGCAGACCTTAAACATAATGTGGAAATCAGTGTTAACCCAGAAAACCCTGATGAACGCAAAAAATAATAAAAAAGTACACATTGTTCACACAGACCATATGTAAAAAGCAATCACAGCAAATGGAGCAGCTGTGACAAACTGAGCCAGTCTCCAGTCTCTGATGAAGTAGATCATCCCACCAAGGATGGCCTGTCCGATGGCGGCACATAGCTGAGTTATGCATGCTCCCCATGATCGCTTGGACACCCCGATCCATTCAGTGCCTGCAAGTACAATTCCTAACGGTAACCACAGAAGCACTTTGATCATGGATAATAATATCTAAAAGGAACTATTATGTCACAGGTAAGACAATTTGGTTTAGTTGTGGTTGCATGTTAATTACAAGCTTGTACAGTGCAAGCCATCAGAGGAGTGTACTGTAATGGCCCTTTTTTAATAGCACCTAGCAGCGCTGCTCGACTCAGCTCTATACAGTTTGGTCGGTTTTGGGGTCGTTATATTACTGAGAAGTCAAAGAATATGGGATAGGATAGTGACGTAGAGGCTCTTGTGATGCAAACCAGTGACTCCAGCCCCTAGCCAATCAGTGACCGTCAGATTTCTGACATCATGCTTTCAGCCTGACTCCACACGTTGGGAAGCCAATCAAAAAAAAATCTAAAAAAGGTAGTGTTGGGCCGATACCAGTGTCGGAAATACTGCTAAAAAATAAGTTATCGGTATCAACAAGTACTTCTGTTTAAACACGATCCGATACCATGCAATTTTTTTTCTGCCCAACCCTACCACACACTGATACAGGCAGTGGCAAAATCTTGTGTGATGAGTGTTTCACATTGCTAGAATGTAACTAATGCAGCTAAATGTAACACCAGCAGGCTTATAAAGCATTTGGTTTAGCATTATGTGAAAAAGTAAATGGAGTTTGTCTCCTTATACGATACAAGCAGCAACTGGCACAGTCGGATCAGTACTTGGTATCGGCAGATACCTATACCCCAGGTATCGAAATCGGTATCGGACAGAGAAAATTGGTATGGGAACATCTCTAAAAAAAGGGTATGGTACCACATAACCTTTTATAAACATCCGAACTGTTATAACTGAGTAGAGCTGAGCTGAGTAGGTGCCAGTGGGAAAGGGCCATTGATAACTCACATGTCACATGCTTAAGGCTATTTTATTGACTAAATTGCTTTTAGTGGATCTATAGTAGACAATCCCTGGTGTTCACACAGATTTTACCAGAACTCAGCATAATGGCAAAAGAACGTCTTTAGTATATCAAAGGAAATGACAGAATCTGGTCTCTGTTCACTAACCTTTGGAAATGTTCAAATATAATATTTTTGTAAATTTAGACCGATTTGAATCTAAGTATTCAGTATTGCCAGTATTCACATAAGTAAGCATATCCATTTTTTTTAGAAGCAGATACTTCGGTTTTACGTTTATGGATAGAAACAGTCCAGTTCCTGAAAGGAATGGGCTGTTTAAGGACCAGAGACTGAGGGTCAGCAGACACAAAGGATGCACAGATGCATCACCAGCACTTAACAGAGGTTGATAGGCTTCGAGCTCACATAAGAGAACAAGGTAACCACTTCATTCAGCCTCAAAAAGATAACTAACAAAGTAGTGTTCTATGCATCGACATAGCATCCTCTGAGCATGATCTTTCCTCTTTTTTTTTTTTTGAGCTAGTGTCAGACACTCTGTGATCTCAAATCTCCCCTTATGCAACCATTCAGCCCTCTGGTGTCCATTCTAGAAAAGACAGATCCTTGTGACATGATAATATGCAGTATCATAGAAATAAACATTACTTAGGATGACGCCGTTGAGTCGATAGCCTCCATATCCAATTCCCACCACAAACTGGGACGCCAAGTATAAAGAGTAGGTTGGACATAATCCAGTTGTTACAGAACATACAAGCATCAGAACTACAGGGATCTGAGCCGCCCGTTTACGGCCAAACCTGAAACACACAGTTCAGTTAACACCTGGGAAAAGATCATGGATTATGAAGATTTACAAGGAAGTGTGTAAATACAACACAGAGTGCTTTGTCCATGAACTGTTTGAGATGCTCCTTCTTTTTGACATTAGTTTTGCAAAAATGTGTGAAGCAACTTACGATTCGGCGAAAGGTCCAAGGAAGAGACATCCAGTGAGGATCCCAGCCATCAGCACTGTTTGTGCTACTCCCAGCAAATAAGACTGGTCACAAACTAGATTAAACTGAGCACAAATATAGCAAAAAATGTCTTCAATATCAATAAATTAAAACTTGTATTTTAAATTACTGAAACAAGTTAATCGCTTACATCAGTAACTATGGTGGACTCATATAGCATGTTTCCATAAACCCAGCCATTCATGCACACTGTAGTCTCATTCAGTCCACGCTCCCTGATATCATGGATGTTCCAGTCCACGGGAATGAACATCTGACACCTGCTGAAGCTCCCATCCTCCTCCCGGGGCAGAGTGAGGTTCAGCTGCTCTTCTGCAGTCAGGTTAGGATCAGCTCCCAGGATCCAGTCTGTGTTACAGTGCCGCTCCGGATCGGACTGGGTGAAAATTACACTCGCAAAGTGAAAAGGCAAGATAAGGTTTGGGAAGCAAAGAGCAAATAGAATTGTCTTCTGAAACGATCCAAACTCTCCTATATCCCGCAGGATTTCCCCAAAATCAGCCATAATCAGGGAGCCGAGTTGAACTTCAGTGATGCTGAATGACCTTTAAACAAAACCCATTAATGTTTAAACCCAAGCAAGCATAGGGTACTTGAGGAAAGATGAGACAGCACTTTCACTTAGGTTGTGGAAATAGCATTTCAGATTTTTTTTTTTAAACCATGAGGCTTCTGGTATGCTTCTGGTATGCAAAACATTTTTGGTTTTACATGTCATCCAGAACTGAGTTTTCTGTTGTGCAAAATAATCAGCTGGACGAAAGAATTATACGATCGAAGGAACATGCTAACCAAAACAACTATAGTCAGCAAGTTTAAACTAAATGCACATTGCTTCTCTTAGCACAAACGCTTTACTAATACAGACACAACAATGTGATGCTTTTATATCCAGGCTATGAGAAGTGTTCTATCATTTATAGCACGCTGACGTGTCAAATCATGCTGGTCAGTAGTCTTATATGACACCTGTTAAATAACAGTTTGGACTTTACTTATTCTAATTATAGCATTGATGTTAGTGAAGCTGTCAACTACAAAATATATCACTTACACAAGGGCACAGAGGAACAGCTTCTTTAGTTAAATGCTCTCTGCTTTCTCTAATGTAGGATTTTTTAATCAGTCTGAGAGTTGGCTCAAACTTTTCCTTAAATATGTAACGTTTTAAAGAGGCCAGCAGTCAAAACTCCAGCAATAAACTATAAAATGTTTTATTGGCAGACAAAGATAGCATCTATCTGGGTCCTTATGCAACAAGTCAATAAGTTACTATATGAAGTCCTGTTTTAGATTTAAAATAGCAGGAAAATATCCAGCAGTGTACTTACATCTATTCAAGTACATAGTTTTTGTTATATAAACACAAAATTTCGCTGTATTTTTTAGGGGGGATTTTCTGCATGAGACCAACATGAGGTAGCATCTGATTCAAAAATGTATGGAAAAAAGGACATATTTTTATTAAAAAATGAAAACATGAAAAGTGTGGCATGCGTCTGTATTTTCAGGTCTCACTCCAGATTCTCAACTGGATTCAGGTCTGGAGTTTGCTCCAGGTTAGACTCTCCCATTGCAGATCCGATTTAGTGTTCAGAGTGGTTCTACTTTTTTGCCTCAGTTTCAAGTCTTTTGTTGCCTCTTAAATAACTTCTTCCAGGATTGTCTTTTATTGACCTTAATTCCGTCCCATCAACCAACCAGGTTCTTTTTTCCATTGATAAAAAAGCACCACCATATTTTGCACTGGCAGTGGTGTGTTCAGTGTTTGTTTCTGACTAGACACAGTGCCTTGCACATCGGCTAAAAAAGCTCATTTGGTTCTCCCAAGTCTAGAGCACTTTGTTCCACATGTATGCTAGGTTCCCTACATGGCTTTTGGCTAACTGCAAACTGAAATGGCTTTCTATATGTCAGTCTTCCTTAAAAACCTAATTTGTAGAATGCACTATTAATTCTCACACCAGAGCTCTGAACCTCTGAAGCTCCTCCAGAGTTACCATGGGGCATTGGGAGATTCCCAAAATGATGTTCTTTATGTCCAGCCTGTCAGTTTAGGTGGAGAGCCAAGACTTAGGGATTTTGCAGCAGCTTTTTGCTTTAGGATGATGGAATAAACATCGCTTCATCGGATGTTCAAAGCTTGTAAACTAATTTAAACTTCACCCATGAAAACTACTTTGAGTTGGTCCTGCTGTATTCTGTGGTTCTAAAGTGACACCCTATATGACTGTCTTTATTAGTACATGTGTTCAAAACACACTTAATAACTTTGTAGATATTTGCCCTGTGTCGCCCTCTCAAGGCTTGCTGCGTGATGTTATCATCATTAAACGAAATCTCTATAGAGCACATCTGAAGAGACCAGTGTACCGATGGATTTAAAAGCTCACTTGCCAAAACAACAAAACATCAAACTAATCGCATGTTAGTTGGTAAACCGCCAAAGAGTTTCCCCGACACTATATCTTATCTTCATATCCAAATAACCCTGGAACAGGGAAATACTTACCAATCCAGTAACAACACGGCTAGTTCAGCATCCATGCATCCTGCTATATCTCTAACGTCTCTTCCAGAGCCGTTGACCACACAAAACGTAAACGTTTTAACACTGAGTTTAAGAAGCTAATCCTACTTTGGTAAGTAGCTTTGACCTAAACTGAGCAACAGTTTGACAGAAAAGATATTTCTCAGCAGTAGGGTAAGGAAGTGTTGACTGACCAGAACGGATGCGGCCCAGTGTTTGTGCAGCAACTGTATAGACACCAGCCGAGTCTGTTCTCCACCCGGTGTGAGGATCCAGCAGCTTTCTGCTTGGGAAATAAGCTACTCTTGCAACAGAGTCTCTTTTCCTCGCTTCTTCTGATAGTATCTTCTTTGGTTTCTTTGGTGGATCTGCCATGGCTTGAGTCTAAAAATCATGGGTTTGTTTATATCCTTTAGTAGTGTGTAGTGTAGCCTACTGTTATAAAATTAAACTCAGTCAATACTTCCATCAAGCGATCCATGGGACAAAAGTTGTATAGTGCGGTTTTCAGCAGCGGGACTCTCCAATGCAGAAACAACTCAGAAAAATGAGCATAATAAAGGGAGTTGCGTCAACAAACAATTTCGAAAACACATGTTTTTAAGTGTAAAAGTTATATATTCATATACTGAGGAGTCCAAACAGAGGTTGCACATATGTCATTATTTTATTATTTATGCAGATTTGTTTTATGGTTAGCTGGCCTGAGATTCGAGGGTGTGAAGCAGCGATAACATGCAGCCTCTAAAGGAACTTGGCTGCTGGATTTAACATCACCAGGATCATCACAGACATGGGGTATAGGTATTTAACATCACACTTGTTGCTGTCTGATGTGGACTGAGATAGAACAGATCATTGGATTACAGGCATGGAGCATTTCTACAGTACTAGTGTTGATTTAAGAGTTGCATCCTTTATTGACGATCTATTGATCTTTACCACCAACACATAGCTGAAGTGGTAGATATGACCGAAGGACAACACAGGAGCACTAATCATGGCTGCACAGGATCAGAGCAATAGAAGCCCAGATTGAGGCATTTCAGAGTTATCAGTAAATCCTGATCACAAAATAGAACCCAAGTTAGGAGACAACAAGACTTTAAAAATACTACTTTTTTTTATTTTCATGTTTCAACTTTGTTCAACTTAGTGTTTCCAAACACTAACATGGAAACTCTTAATTCAGGACCGATTGCTCATCTGTTACACAATATCGGTCCTTTCACTGAGTTGCAGACAAAATTATTTTCCAAGACTTTTTTTGACACCATCTCATATTCTCAAATAAAACAATTTCCCATTTCAGTTAAAGTTTGGTGGATTTTATGGTGTGGATTTCAGGCACGAAGATGTTGTTTCCAGGCTTCTCATCGGTCAAATCCCTACAAGACAACAAGACAACCAGGTATTTATAAAGTTATATTGCTACTCCCTAAGACAACACAGACAAGTAACATTTTTAAGTAGGTTTTTCTGTTTTATTATAAATGTTATAGAGTGGCTCTCAAAAGCCTGGAAAAACCGGTTCAAATGCAAGGATTTGGTGATCTGTTTTGTAAAATCGAGAATCAGTGATAAATAATTTATAAACACTCATCAGAATTTGGTTGCATAAGTGTGCACACCCCAAATCTAATATTTTGTTGAATCTTTTTCGGGCGGGGCTTCTTCTGTTGCTGTACGTTCTGAACTATGGCAGATAGTATTGAGAGAGTGGCTTGGCTTTATTTGCTAAATAAAGCTAGGCAACGTCGACTTCAGCAACATCAGCGCCGTTTGTGGATACACCCTATTCTACGGATGCGTTCTGAATTTGGGGAGTTTAACCATTTGCTGCAGGAGCTACATATGGAGGAGGTTTGCTTTCAGCGGTACTTCAGTCTGTCCCGCGCCCAATTTTACGACCTCCTGGGCCGTATCGGAGCTCAAATCTCCTAGCAGGACACCAACTACAGGCGCTCTATTCCTCCCGAAGAGTGCCTGTCCATCTGTCGTCGGTAAATGTTATTTATGATTTTTAAAATCTGCATTTTCTAGACTTAAAATGTAGATTTTTCCTGCTCCCGCTACATTCAAAATACGTGTAGTGACATCCCTAAAATTATAAGCTCTGATTGGTTAACGCGCCGCTTCAGGGCCGTCAGCGGTGTCAAAAGTTCAACTAGCTGAACTTCTGTGTTGCTGGCTTTATGAGCTTTGAAGCATGAAAAGCAGGAAAAGCTTGAAAAGTTGACGGTGCCAAAGCTCACAAAGCGCTGCAGAGACCGTGACGTTCCTCCAACGGCCTCCGGCATAGACTTAACATGTAATCTTGACGTTGCTGACGCTGATAAAGCCTGCGGTCTGAATGCAGCATCAGAGTCCCTCCCTCCACGGTGCGGGGAACTACAGTAACAGGCAGACAACAAACTAACAGGAGTCCAGACCGCATCCAAACTGCACTGTACCTGGCTGTACAAAAGAGAACATAAATCTTCTTGTCCTCCCCACTTCTGAGCCACTGAAAAGCTTGTGGATAGATTTTATGTATGCAGGGAATGTGCCCGACCGACTACCGAAGCGTCTGGTAGTGTGTGGCAAACATTTCTAGGACGACTGTTTTTCAACTTGGGACAATACAGAAGTGGATTCGCAGATCACCTTAAACTTCTACCAGGATTAAAACCAACTCTCCGTGAACCAGCAAATATCCCTGTACAAGTAAACACATTTCCTCAATAATGTCCTTCAGCTGTTAGTAGACATTGTGGCATTGTTTGAGCTTTTCATTACCTTCATAGCTAACATTCAGAATTAGCTTCACAGCTAATACCCCAGTTTGTTTATGTAGCATTGGTGCTAGTATACTTTTATTTGGGGGAAAAAAAGATTATATATTATAGTTGAACATTCGAAATATCGTTAGAGACTCATTGATCACAGAAGCACATAGCCTAGGCCCCGCCCTCCGAAACGCGGTCGTTCTATGCTAATGCTCACAGAAGGGCTACCTCGTCACACCTGCAATTCTACAACAAGGCTGAATTACGGCAAGCGATCCTTTGATATAGTACTACGGTACTTAGAATGTGGATAAAAAGGGCCCAAACGTTGGCAGTTCTACTTTAAGCATCCAGATTCATGCTAAACTATAACATCAGGATCTATGGTTTCCTTCCTTTGCACATTTATCCATTCATTGTGTTCTTCATTTTGGTAGTTTGTTCATTCTCTATAATTAGTAGTGTGTGTTACTAGCTTTGTTGATTTAAATGTTTGGCCTTTTAATATTAATTAATATTATTTTTTCTTTTGTAAATAAACTTTTCTATTTTGGAAAGTCCTTTGTCCATTATTTCAAATACGTAGTTCAATGAACCTCTAGAGTTCACTCCTTCATCTTTGTTTAATTAACTCAGCCTTAGCCGGTCAGGTACTCATAACAACTGGGACTGAAATAAATCAGGGAGTGTATCAGGTGGTGCCCTGTAGAAAATAATTTTCCATAACATTATTAATCTTATTGATTGCCATAATAAAGCCTTCATCAATATTCTTGGCAAATTATTGCATACTTATGTAGTTCCAACACAGCACTATGGGG
The DNA here is from genome assembly GCA_028564705.1 of Apricaphanius iberus. NCBI lineage: Eukaryota > Metazoa > Chordata > Actinopteri > Cyprinodontiformes > Aphaniidae > Apricaphanius > Apricaphanius iberus. Next base: position 5,694,485 of record JAPXFQ010001905.1, read on the forward strand.
AGCCTAAGTCACAATCTTCTACTTCCCCTACTGCCAAAAAAGAATGAATGAGTCAATGGAGCAATAACAGTTATTTTCTGATCCCATTTGAAATGCGCCATGGATCGAACAAATGTCTCTGAATTTTAAAGACACATTCAGATGTAGATAAAACACAAATTTTTGACTGGAAGCAAAAGGTACTTTAGATTTTTTTGTTAAAACACTTAGCAGACTACATATGGTGAAGAGAAAAATGGCCATGATGCACCTCCATCCTCCAGGATGAAGGAATGAGCATTAAACTTGGAGAAAACCACTATAAATCTGGTTATGTAGAAAGTGGCAACTATGCTGGGGGAGAAATAGTCGGTTAAGCGAGAGCCAGCATGCGGGAGAAGCTGTACAAGGTCTCGGTGATTATTTCAAGTGCTAGCTAGTGCTAGCTACTGTTAGCGCTGGATCTCGTATTATGTGACTTCTGATTTGTAGGCATCTTAATTGCCAATTCTTAAAATAAAATAAATCCCAAATCAATTGACAAACACAGTTGAAACGCACATCATTAGTTATCATTTAAAATGAGGTACAACAAATGTGTGATTCAGGACGTAACACAAAGCTGACCAGAAAATAACTTTTATCGCTCCATTGACTTCCAATTACTTGCACACATAACTTTGGGTTGTGGTCCGTCAGACTGTCAGAATCAGATTCAAATTCAGGTTCGGACAATGTGCACTTATGTATTTATCTGCTTATTCCATTCTATTTTTATCTATTGCATGCTTAGACGTTTTTGTCTTATGTTTACACAAAGTACCAAGCAATTTCCTGATGTGGTGAATCTGTTGAGCCAAAAGGCAATAAAACCCTTCTGGTTCTGATTCTTAAGGTTCAAGATACTAACAAGGATTGGTGGAAACTCCAGCAGCTCCTTTAGTGTTATGAGCATCTTGGCAGACCCTAACTAGTTTAGTACCATCTTTACATCAATTTTCTAGAAACCTAAAGAAAAAAAATAACTACTTTTTTGCATTTTATTTTCTCAAATGTTAGATGGATGCCTTCACTGTTCCCTAGTGTGTTCATGACGCTGTGGATCCTTTGTTTTTCACCTTTCTCCCGAGTGAACGACACTTTTCAGCAATGTGATCAATTATCTGGAATCACTCTGGAAGGTATAGCTCTAGCTAAAAGAGCTCGTCATTAGTCGTGAGGTTTGTACATTTATGCAACCAGATTCTTGCAACTTTTTCTTGATTATTTTTTATTTACAAATAAGCTTTTTTGTTTTGAATTGTACATTACATAAGTTATGTTTGATGTTTAAAAAGGGGGGTAAAAACAATTTTGAGAGCATTTATATTTCAATTAAGTTGGAATCTACTGCCAAACACCCCTAAATAGCAAGTTGTTTAGATACAATTTTTTTTCCAGAACCTTATATTACAAATATTTTTATTAAAGTGCAATAGTAACTGCAGGATATGAACTTACCCTTTGCTCTTGCCATCAGTGGTTGAATCAGGAAGATCTTTCCTGCTGGTTTCAGGAAGCAGGAAGACCAGAGCACCACTTAGCACCGCCAGGCTGCTAAAGACTATGATGGGTATTGAGCGGTGGTACACGGCCAACATGTTGAGCAGAGGAGACAGTAACCCGGCAACTCTAAAGGCTATGGAGCCCAAGGACACAGCAGTTTGCCTAACAAAGGAAACAACAGATTACCTTTTTTAAAATTGTAAATATACAGAATTATCATGTATATTTTTGACATTTTCATGTGGCATACCTGATAGTAGTAGGAAACAGTTCTTGAATGTAAACCAAACAAACTGAGCCGGCCCAGTTCAAGAAGAACTTCCCTGCGGTTACCAGAGCTGTGATGGCTACAGCACTGTCTACAATTCAGGTGAAGCAGAAACATTTTTAAACATAAGATTACTTCCCCAAATCCTTGTGGCTTTAAAGTTAGACGTGTTTACCTTGAGGAAAAGCCAGGGTTAAAAGGCAAACAACCCCCCCTATGAGCAGCGTTGATATCAGGGATTTTTTCCTTCCTAAAAACTCTAAGAACCAGATGCAGAGGAGATGTGCGGGCACCTCTGAAATCCCAAACAAAAACTGGACCAGGTAGATGTTCAGACCAAACTTGCCCACGTTCAGAACAAGGCAGAAATATCCCAGGTTTAATGAAAACCTTAATATTTAAAACATTGATTAGTTAATAAATAAGAATGAAATGCAAAGCAAAATCAAAACAAAGGTCCCATACTTACCAAGCAAAGGATATAATGAAGAAGTTTTTTATTAGCACTGTAGAGGTAAAAATAGCTTTGATTCCTCCACTTTCCAGTTTTTTCTCCTCGCTCACCTGACAAGCAAATTTCATTTCATTTTATTTAAAAGGATAATGCACATTGATGAACATGACTATGTAAATATGCCAGATATAGCCACATGCTAATTTTCATTTCCCTTGCAGATCTAGAAAAAGAATTAGAAGTACAGTAGTTACATACTATTACAAAAATCATCCACACAACATGGAACTCAAACAAAGAAAACATTTTAAAAAAACAATCAAGAAAAAACAAGATTTTTACATGTGTGGCCGTGCCAGAAAACACAAAGAAGAAAAAAGCCAATTATTTATTTTCACATCAAATCAAATGTTATTTGTATACCACTTTTGATACAAAATAGCATTTCAAAGTGCTTTACAGATTAAAATAACCCCACATACCCACCCACCCTTAACAATCTCCTGTGCACGCACACACTTAAAAGCAACTGTAAACAAAAGCAACATTTGGCTAATGGTAGAGATGAGCCAGGAAATGCCATAATTGGACCATCTGCATCGGCAGCAGCAGATCAGCAGGTCCTCTGGCAGCCTGTTCCAGAAGGGAGGGGATTGGGGGAGCAGTGCACCTTGGACAGGTCGCCAGTCCATCCATCCCAGTGCGCCCAGCTAGACAAGTGCCATAGAGCCCGATGTGCGCCACAGATGTTATGCATCGCGTTAACCGCAGGCTTTCCTCCGGTAGTTTACGGGTCAGGAAACGTTTCGTTCTGAGAGTCTTCGACTTATGGTCGCTACAATGGGAGAAATGTTTCCTCATGTTAAAGGTTTTGTCTGAAGTGAATGACGTAATTGCAGTCTCCAGTCTAAGCACGGATTCTGCCTGCAGATCAACAGCTATGATTTCCCATGGGGGTAATCTATTCTGTCCGCAGAAAAAAATCCAAAACCTAATGTCAATAACTTCTGCAACAATCCGACTATTAGATTACAAAAGAAAAAAGGGGAAAAAAAGAAAAGTGAGCATTATCGTTCCATGCGGTGCAGGAACCGCATCAGAAATTCAAATAACACCGCAAGCATTTAATTTAACTTTTATGCTTTTATGTGTGGTTCTCTGGTCTGGTTCTTTTGATTGAACACCACTTAACTTAACTTAATTTAAATTGCGTTAAAAACTTGTGTTTAAAGGTTGAAAAGTTATTATGATGTATTTCAGAAGTTGAGAATATGTTTTATGACACAAGTTAATGCCAGCCAGTGATTTTGAATATGTTAGTCTAATATTATTAGTTTTGCCTGCAGGCCGGTAGGTAGGGGGAGCTGGCAACATTTCCCCTCTTCAGAGGGGTGCATGCGCACAGTGAATTTTTTTAAATATTTGTTGAGAATAAATTTGGCACATCCATTGTATACTGGTGCACACCCAGTGTCTTTTTTTCTGACTATGCCACTGGTTTGATGGTTTAAGTGTGAATTAAAAAGCAAAAACAGAAGACATCTGTAAGGGGTCCCTTAACATTTTTTTTCTCTGTAAAGTGCTTAACCAGGACAAAATCAAGAAAATATTAAGTATTTTTTTACCACATTTTAGTTCAGTTTTAGTTTAGTTATAATATTACATCTTCTGAAACTAAAATGTAAAAAATTTGGAAATTGAAGAGCTCAATAGAGACAAGAATGCCCTATGAATCTTAGGCTTTAACTAGTTCACTGGCACTCTCTTTTCTTTTTTTAAATGTAGGAATGATCAAACTTTTTTTTAAACAATACTCGATGCAATCCAAATAATGCATAATGCACACATGATGATATATTTGCACCCCCACTAACATTTGGTTAAAAATCACTAGGAGAGTTGCACCTCTAACACACACTTTTGATAACTATCAACAAGCTCCTGAGACTGGCGACCGGTCTTCCTCGAGTTCGCTTAAATTAGCTATTATTTCTTGAATTGATTTTCACCAGAAATACCGTCACAAATAACAGTCTGCCGCCAAAGTTTAATCGCGAATGAACCAGAAACTGCTGGAGAAAGCAAGTTTTGCATCACCGTGGATAGAAAGGGGGGCTGTCAACACGTTAATCCGAGGCTAAAATTTGCAGCTGCCCACATGGACAAGCCAAAAGCAGGGAAAAAAGAGGCAACTATACAGAATTCCCCAGATCTTAGTCCTGAACCTTTATGATGTGGCCGAACAGGTTCGATCCACAAAGGCCCCACTTTTTATCTTACAGGATTAAAGGATCTGCTGCAAACATCTTGGTGCCAAATAGTTTCTAAGATCTAGTGATCTGTGTATAGTGGAAGCATTTGCATATTTCTTACCCTGTGTGGGTTTAAAAAGATCCACAATAGGTTCAAAACTCTTCACCCAAATTTCGTGGCAAAAAAAAAGCACATTCTAATGTGGCCCAAAATGAGTGTATGTAAACTTCTGGCTGGAACTATGATAAACACTTTAGTAGAATTTTGATATCAAAAGTGTCATCCAAAGATTTATGTTATACTGGCATTCAAAATGTAAAACAAAGTGGTGGTAATAAATAGAGAAAGGATTTAAAAAATGGAGCCCTCCTAAAAATTTCCCTGTAAAAATCCCAGAGTTACCACTGTTATTGTGACTAAGCAATTTTCACACCGAGCAAAAGGCAGAGTAGCTGGAAGAACCTTGTCGAGCAGGTTGTCTGGGATTTCCTTTTTGTTTATTGCTGCAACTTTTCGGATGAGCTTCTTCGCTTCCTCAGCTCTTCCCTGTCCCAGTAGCCACCGTGCCGATTCAGGAATCCACCTGAAATCAAAACAAAAGTTTGTGGAACAGATACATATACACAGCCCAACCACTCCAGACCTGATGTGCAATCACCACCATGTCAAGAGTTCATGTAAGCCAAACAGAAAGATGTCTCTGCCTCCAGCTGACACCTACCAGATGTAGAGAAACACCACAGCCTGTGCTCCCGCCATGACATACTGGGCCTTCCTCCAGTCACGAACAACATAGACCAGACCGGCCATGGCGCACTGTCCAAAACTCCCAAACACCTGGCTGACACAGGAGGCAAGGGACCTCTTAGTGATCCCAATCCATTCTGTAGCTGCAAAACATGGTTTAACCACCAACGTCACGCAAGGTTGTTTTACAAACTTATAAAAGCCCTTTGAAATATTTATTTTGCTTACATATTGATTTCCAACTTTGTATATATATTTTTTTTACTCACCGACTCATCCAACCCTTGAAGAGCTGATAAGGTGTTAGACCAAAACATGACACTTCCATCTCCATGCTTCAATTTGGTATAAAGTTGTTCTCCTTGGAATGCTGCTTTTGGTTTATGCCAAACATGTAATTTATTCATTTTTAGATTCATATATCGATCTTTTTTTTTTTCAGAAGTCCTGCTCTTTGACCTCAGTCTGTCCTTCATGTTTTTACTGGATAGCAATGTTGTGCTCCTTACACGTCTCTCATGAAAGTTAAAAGAAGGAAGCTTAGGTCTTCAAGGTTTGCTGCAAGATGCTGCAACATAGACCGCTACAGGAAGTTCCTTCCTGCCCAAGTCTTTGAAGGATAAAAAGGGAAAGTTCGTTTTTTTCTTCAACCTGGACCTTATTTTTAGGAAATATTATGCTCATTTACTCACCCAGACAAGTTTGCCACTTGGAGTCGATCCAGAGAAGTTCATATCCAGTCGTGATCAGTGTATATCTTTTTGATAGGAGTCAATCAGGGCAGGAGATTTGCCGCTTGCAATGAGGCATTATATGCCCCTAAACTCCTTCATTTAACCATGTTTTGTTATGAAAAATTAGAAATATTTCTCTGTGAGTTTGTAACATCTCGGAGGTGCTTTGGTATTAGTTTTTGGGGATTTCCCAGGCTTTTAATGCAACGGGAGCCTGTAGAAGCTGAACTTGGTCCAATTGGTCATTGGGCAATTTGGAAACACGCAAACATGAACTATGTTGATGTCTGCAGTAGCAAGTTCTGTCTAACCGAACGCCATATAGAGTACAGAGTGAACGTCCTGCTCAGACTCCAACTGGGACAAAGCACAGCAGTGATATCATTGTAATCGCGTCTAAGTGTAGTTGTATTTTAAACCTCTAAAACATCCCGGAAGAGAAGAAATAGGCACTTCTGAGACGTTCTGAACTCAGCAGAGTAGTGCTAATGATTAGTAACAAAACCTGGTTAAATGGAGGAGCTTTGGGATAGATAATGCCTTATTACAGGCGGCAAATCTCCTGCCCCCATTGAGTCCCATTATATGGATATACGCTGATCATGACAGGATATTAACTTCTTCAAGTAGCTCCAAACTTGTCTGCGTAAGTACATGAACGTAATATTTGTTAAAAATAAGGCCCAGGTTAAAAAAGAAGGAACTTCCCCTTTAATTGGTATGAGTAACAATAACATTTAATTGACTCTCTTCATTATTTATCACCCAGTGTTCCTGTCTAAGTCCTGTCCTGGGCATTGCTCTCCCTCTGCCGACCCCAGGAGGGCCCTGCACTGAGCTCAAGCCTCCTTCATGCTTTGAGGAGTGAGCAGGCCCTTCTTTTCACCTGATGGGCTTGATTTCCCCAGCTGGACGTAGCGCGTGGAAGAATCACGTTATTCCAGCCAGATCCTCCCCAACCCCTCAGGCTCCCCAGTCTGCCAGGAGGAGGCAGTTTACAGCCCACATTAGCTACTTAAGGGAACACGGGGAGAACATGCAAACTCCACAAAGAAAGGCCCTTTCGCCAACCCTACCCAGGGTGTGGGTGCCGATGATATGGACGAACAAACACATCCTCAGCAGCAATCGAACCCAGGACCTTCTAGCTGTGAGGTGAGCTGCGCTACCAGCTGCGCCACCTGATTGTGACAGGATATAAAGTTCTCCAAGTGGCTCTAAACGTGTCTGTATGTGTAAATTAATGTAAAATTTGCTAAAAATAAGGTCCAGGTTAAAAAAAAAGGAACTTCCCCTTTAATCGGTATGAGTAACAACAACACTTAATTGACCCTCTGGGATCAATCCTGAAGGCATCCCCTTTTATGTCAACGGTAGCGAGACCCTTCTGTAGGTCCTCTGATGACATGCCAGTGTTTTGGAAACGTTTTTCAAATGCAGTTCATTTATATAACGCCGTTTAGCATTTTGCTGTCATTTTTTTAGGGTTAACTGGGTTAGATGTCCAGACCTGCTCATGTTGGTTCCTGTAAGAATGAATAATCTGAGACTCTTTAAAACTGTTACCAGGCACTTATGTTGCTACAGTCTCCTCTGTGAAGGCTGGATGGCTCTTTTGATCACTGTCACTTCAGCCAAACTAAGGCTCTAACAGGGCCAACTTACTTCAAAATGCTGAGGGTTTTTTTCTCATAATGTGCACCTGATGTGATATGACTGTAATTCCAGATGTTTACAGAAGGTTTAAAATATCTTGTTTTTTTCAATAGTTTTGAATGTATTTCAATGTAACTTTCTCTATTGTTAAAATTAATAATAACCATGTGTTCAAAAATGTAGGAAAAACACTCACGCTGTTTGTCGGCCGGTTTGGAATATTTTCCAAACTGTATCTCCTATTGCATTTACTTTTAAAAAGATTGAAATAACGATGATGTAGAATACGATCATCTGTTAAAAAGACATACCTAACACAATAGAGTTCATCCTATATCCTCCGAGTGCGGCTCCAACAATGAACTGGGACACGATGTAAACGTTAACATTTGGAGACACACCAGCAACAATGACAAATAATAACAAGAGGAACACTGGGAGCTGGGTGGTTCTCCTGCGGCCGTACCTAAACACACAGAGATTAGCTTTAGGTCTTGTGGTGCTTTTATTTTAACAGGTCAGTGTGGCGAACGTTTTATGTTTTTTTTTAAGGGAACTTACGAGTCAGCAACCGGTCCAAAGATGAATGAGCCTGCGAGCATACCGGTCATGAAGATGGTCTGAGTAATTTCAGCCATATTAGACTTCTCACAGACAAGATCAAACTGCAAAAATAATTAACTGAAATAATTAACAGCGCCATAGCCAGAGAATGCCTGGATAACATCATCACACTTCACTTACATCAGTAACTATGGTGGACTCGTACAGCAAGTCATAGTACACATATCCGTTGATGCACGCTGTAGTGTCATTGAGTCCATACTGCCTTATGGCATTGATGTCCCAGTCCACCGGGACGAACATCTGACACCTGCTGAAGGTTCCATCTTTTTCCTTGGGCAGAGTGAGGTTCTGCTGATCCTCTCTGGTCAGGTTAGGAGCAGCTCTGAGGATCCAGTCTGTGTTACAGTATCGCTCCGGATTGGACTGGATAAAAAGAAAGCTGCAGAAGAAGACCGGGAGCAAAAAGTGTGGAGAGGCCAACCCAAGGAGAAGCAGCTTTTGGAAGAAGCCAAAGTCTCCGATGGTCTTGAGAATTTCCCCGAAATCTGCCATCTTCACACAGATGAAGAAACCTCCAAGGCTGTCTTTGTTAAGGCATACATGAATAATCAATATTTAAACTGTCTGACTGTAATCAGTTACTGAGTATGTGGAAAAACCAACCATCACAAAGTGTGTGAGGCAATGGTTGACATGTTAAAGAAATAAGAGGAAAACTGATCATGACAGAGGAGGTTACAATGACTTGCAGAAGTGTTTACATCTCTTTAATTTCTTTGTTTCAACCAAAAACTATAATATATTTATTTGAAATTTCTGTGATATACATTTGCAAAAAGTGAATCAAAATCAAATAAATAACTTTAAAGACTGAGGTTCATTTGAATGCATTCATCTTTAAATTCATTCTAATACTCATACAGTTAATCAAGGAGAGCAACCCAGGGTAACTCTGAAGGAGTTGTGAAAACCATCATCTCATCTGGGACTATCTATCAACAGAGCAGCTATGATTTGTGTTGTAGTCAGCGAAACTGGTCTTTATGAAAAAGTGGCAAGTAGTGGACACATCAAACATGTAGAAGACTGTGACCTGGTCTGGTCTATACATGCAAATCGTTATGCAGTAGAAAAAATTACGAATCTGAATCCACACTCCCCACGGTGAAACATGGCAGTGGCAACAGCATGCCGATGCTTTTTCTTAATGGGCACAGGGGATGTGATCAAAGTTGAGCAAGATGGATGGAGGTAAATAAAGGACAACTCCAGAAGACCGTCAACTGTGTTGGAAGTTCACTTACCAGAAGAACAGCTAACCCTGCAGCCTGGGTTAGCTAATTTCAAAAACATATTTAAGTTTTTCAATGACCCATGTAAAGTCCAGACTACGACCATTAGACAAATTTGGTGAATTGCAAATTAGCCATAGGACTTGTGATAAATCACCCTCTAAAAAAACACTGTTAACATCTTCTTGCTTAGGGATTATTGAAAACACAGACCCCAGACAGTGAGTTGTCCATTAAGTAGGAGTGGAGCTGAATCAAGAAAAACCTTATTTCAAAAAGCTGTGTATCCTCATTAGACCTGTAAGGTTTACCCAGTGGATAACACCCTACAGATGCAAAATGGCAGCGTCCACTGGGACGTACGATCAAATAACCAACAAAGGACTCCACGTTTAACAGATCTGTTTTTTTCTTTACTCAGGTGGAAATTACAAATATCAAGACACCTCCAATGAAGAAGTGCTTCTGCAGGATGTGACCACAGACCACTTTTCAGTCCCAGCTTTCAAGCTGATGTTTTTTGTCACTTAAATGCAGGTGGTTCTTTCACTCTAGTGCTAGCATGACACAGAGTCTACAAACCACACAAGTGCAGCTCATCTAGGATGGCACATCAATGTGAGCGGTGGCAAGAAGGTTTGCTGTGTCTGTCAGCGTAGAGTCCAGAGCATGGAGGCACTACCACGGGACAGGCCAGTACATCAGGAGATGTGGAGGAGGCTGTAGGAGGGCAAGAGCCCAGCAGCAGGACCGCTACCTCCATCTCTGTGCAAGGAGGCCACAAGTGTGCATATGTCTGCTAGGATGGTCAGAAACAGACTCCATGATAGGGCTGTGTTGAAAAAAAATATTAAAAAAATAGATTCTGAATCGATTCTTATGAAGGTTTTAAGATTCACAAGTTCAAAAATCGATTTGTTTAATATAGTTTGCACATTTTTACAGCTAAAATAAGAATGAAAAATCCAGACAGCCGTTTTGAGGCTTAGTTCTGAAAGTGTTAATATAGATTTTTCCTGCTAAACTGTTAATCAGTGTTAAGTCATTGAATTAGAGGCATATAATTAAGATAACAGCTCAAAAAAACCTCCTTAATAGCACTGACCTGGACTGAACTGGATCAGATCGAATCAGATCGGGATAATCGATTTTAACTCTTGAGAATCAGAATTGAATAGATTCCTGAAATTTGGATCAATACCCAGCCCCCTTACTCCATGCCACACTCAATGTTAGGGACGAAAGACGTCTGGTATTGGAAATTCCAATTTAGATAATTATATGGGATGTCCCTGCTAATACGGGACAGTTGGCAACCTGATCCATGAGGGTGGTATGAGGGCCCGACGTCCACAGGTGGGGGTTGTGCCTACAGCCCAACACTGGACATGACGTTTGGCATTTGCCAGAGAAGAAAAACATTGGCAGATTCGCCACTGGCTCCCTGTGCTCAACACAGATGAAAGCAGGTTCACACTGAACACATGACAAAATCTGGAAACACCATGGAGAACTTACTGCCGCCTGTAACATCCTCCAGCATGACCAGTTTGGCAGTGATCAGTAATGTTGTGGGGTGGCATTTCTTTGGTAGTTCGTCCCATTGGGTACCTAGATGAGATCCTCAGACCCCTTGTGAGAGCCTACGATGGTGAGATGCCCTGGGTTCCTCCTAATGTAGACAATGCTAGACCTCATGTGGCTGGAATGTGTCAGCAGCTCACGCAAGACGAAGGTGTTGATGCTATGGACTGGCCTGCCCGTTCACCAGACCCAAATCCAATAGAGCACATCTGGGACATCATATCTCGTTCCGTCCACTAACGTTGCGTTGCAACACTGACCGTCCAGGAGTCGGTGGATGCTTTAGTCCAGGTCTGGGAGGAGATCCCTCTGGAGACTGTTTCCACCTCATCAGGAGCATGCCCAGGTGTTGTATGGATGTCATACAGGTCACACACACACACACTACTGGGCCTCAGCTGGACTTCTTTTAGGACATTGCCTCCATGGGTTGATAAATTTGATAAATGATCATTTGTTTAATTTAGTTGTCAGCACATTAAATTATATAAAGGACAACATATTTAAGTATATTTCATTCATTTAGATCTAGGATGTGTTACTTTAGAATTCCCTTTATTTTTTGAAGAATGTATATTATAGATGTAAATCGAACTATATATAGATCTCTCTCTCTCTCTATATATATATATATATATATATATAGGGAGAAATGCAAATTGAAAAGAAGTCATCATTGGGTCTTTCAGCAAAATAATGATCTGAGAAATAAAGAAAGATTAACAGTGAAACTATTCACCAAAATCAAAATAATTGTATTTCTGTGGCCTCCTCAGTTTCTGGACCTAAATCCTGTAGAAAAAGCAACAGCAGGGAGCCTGAATAGAGGACTCAGGACTCTAGGGTCCAAAAAGGAAAGGACAAAGACCCCCAGCTCTCTGTATGCTCCAGCCTTGCACTACATATTAGAAGCAGGATGCCAATAATCAGACAATTGTCTATTTGTACTACATAAAACTAAAATAAAACTTTATTTCTTAAAAAGTTAATTTTCATTTTACCATCTCTGTCATTTCAAATTTAAGTCCAGAGGAAACAGAAAAGTTACTATTGCAGAGTGAAAAGGGAAAATATAAATTAAAGAAAATGCTTCAAGTGAAATTGTTTTTGAAGGGGATTTTTATTGGTAACAAAAAATGTTTGTTTTGTATTTTTTTTACTGTTAAGGGGAGGGGAAGGGGGCTAGTTTATGCAGAAACCAGAGCTACACATCAGAGGCACTGAAAAAACGAAACAAAAAATAAACACGCTGGTACCCATGGACACATCTGGTGACCGGATATGTGATTTTACACCTTTAGATGTGATTAACGTTAATGGAAATTGAACATTTTGAGGACAGCAGAAGGGATCCTTTAAAACTGTTAGTTTAATGAGTACCAGCAGTTCTTGTTGCTACTCGAAAACGTGTTAGGACACGTTGCTTATACTTTTAAGACACCAATTGCCCATAAATGTATAACACATTTCATGCATACAGTCATGACACTCCAATATCCATCTCCACTGTACTGTGCTGGCAGCTAAATGTCAGTGGACACGAAAACCAGAACAAATTAAAACCAAAATTACCTGCAATTTTTTTTTTTTTTTTGTGAAAAAATAAAACCGCTATTGGAATAAGCTGCCCCTATGAGCTTTATTTGACTTTGGAAGAACATCTCCAGTTTTTGAGCATGCATACCTCCACACAAGTTCACTCGCAGTGTAACATGAGTCACCTCCAACTCAACACCCGTCACCAGAATTCAGGATCCTCTGCAGCTGCCAGGCCATCAGTCATCACAAGGATAAATTATCTCTTGCTTTTTTTATTTTTTTTTGGGTGGGGGAATCATCCTACGTGTCACACTGCTGATGAGTCGGGTGTTTAGCATTGTAACTTTCGGCAGGTTCCTAAAGCTGCCCGTTCTGTTCTGCTGGCTGACCTATGATTAACTCCTTTTTAAAAAGGGACACGCACACAAAAAAAAAGAAAAATGGGGGGCGTTTATGCAAAACAAAAGAGCAACAACAGCAACCAGTAGTCCAATATGATAAATGAACAGCAATATTGCATAGTAGAATATTAGGCTGAGCTCAGTGGGAAAAAATGGACCTGTGTATACCTACATGTGGAACCAGTGGATAAAGCGTTTTATTAAATGAAATGAATGACGCTGCTCATATGAAGAGTAGATTTTAACAGTGCTGTAAGAGCTTGAGCTCCTCAGTTATGTTCAGGTCTGATTCTTTACACCATTTCTGGCTGCTGCGTACAGGTATTCTGGACCCAAAAACTGTACTGCTACGATGCAGTATCACCCTCAATGGATATTTTAAGATTTTCTCTGACATTTTTTTTGTAAAGTAATCCTTTGTTTATCAAACACTCAGGGGGTTTACGCTAGCTAAGGCTGAACTCCCACCCTTCAGTTTCAGTGTAGCAAAAAGTGCCGCGTGAAGGTGACACGACACTCCAGCTTTGTGGCACAAACTGTTTTTTTTTTTGTTTTTTTTTAAAGAAAAGAAAAGAAAAGAAAAACAAAAGGCAATCGTTTCCAGTACTGGCAGGAGAGACTGTTTGGATTGTGCTTTTGTTTGATGAGGTGGACTAAAAGTAAAATGAATTAGGAGCTGAAAAGAGTTGATTGCATTTTTTTTCTCTCCCATTAACTCTATAAGCGCACTGTAAACATTTCAAGTGTGATTCCTGTGATGAGCTGAGCCCCTCGGTGTGGTCCTCGTGCATCCTGCAGTAGAGTCACACTCCTGCCAACCTCGCGTTCCTTCCTCTTCCTAAACATCGTCCCCATCCTCTTCCTCCTCCGTCTCCTCTTTTTGGCAGTAGTGGGTCCTTGGAGTTGACTACAATGCAGCTGTGCAAAACCATAACGTTTCAGTCTCATTTTTGCCAACTCTGCTCGACTTAACTGATGCTGAGCTGCGCAAATCCGATCAGCTTTATGTCGTCGGGGATCTCTGACTCTTCAACACCAGACGCCTGAAAACGAACAAAAATGAATAACTTGTACTACAGCACATTTTAAACAGTGTTAATTTTGTCGACAAAATATTTTCATAATTACTTTTGTCACAAATAGACAGAATAAAAAATAAAATTTTAAAAATCGCATAAAGACGAAGGCTTAATTGATCAACATTTTCTTCAACGAATAAGAGACAAGATGAAACTCAACAACAACAAAAATCCGATCAGATGGAAAAGACACCATGAACAGACAGAAGAACCAATCAATAAATGGCACGGGCGGGACTAGCTGAGAAGAGAACCAATCAGTCGTCTTACTGAAGCTCCAGGGAAGGAAACGGCTGATCAGGTTATGATGAAAAGTAGAAACTATTCACGGTCTGCTCTAGATTAAAAACTACATAACCTAAGGCATTTCAGTAGTTAAAGCTAGTTAAGACTAGTTAAAACCAAGTCTGTGATTTGTGAAACCTTTAATTTGTGAAGCTTAAATAAAGACAAGTTTTAGTTTTCGTGATGCAGAAAAAAGAAACCCTGAAATCCACCTTAGTATTGTTATTCTGATGTTTTTATTTTGGAGATATTTATACTCAGCTGTGTGCTATATGTTCTCAGTGGTTTGGACCTGGTGTATTAAATTATAGTTCCAAGAAGATATTTTTGCCAAAAGTAGAAATCTATTTTTAAAAATTATACACAATTATTCACCTAAAATTGTACTTTATTTTAGTCAATTAAAATTAGGCTAAAATTAAAATAAAACAATGACTACATCTTGACTAAAAACTAAACTTAATTTTTGTCAAAAGACTGAGACCAAAGCTAAATGTAAGTGTTTTTGTCAAAATTAACACTGACTTTAAACCAAGAAAAGAACCCAGAATGGAAACCCTTTACTAATTAGCTGGCTTTTTAAGCCAGGGGTGTCCAAAGTGAGGCCTGGGAGGCCATTTCTGGCACTCTTAATTTTTTCTCCGACAAACAACTGAAGAACAGAGATAATCTGGCTTCTAACCACAGGTGGTAGATACAGATGGACACTTATTTAGATTTTTTAAATGGTGTGAAATCTTACAATAAAAAATACATTAGGTATAACCAGTATTTAGCAACAGTGTTTAAAAGAACGGCATCAGGTATTAAAGGGATATTAGACCCTTAAGTGGAATTTAGTCTTTTCCCATATTCCCCACCGTTGGATAATGATGCGTTCAGAACGCAAAGCTCGTAGGCGGGTCTTTCTCTGCTGGATGTTTTAAACACTCGCGGATCGTGGTTGGCTAGGCAGTGTCGACGTCGGGCAACGTCAACTAGCTGAACTTCTGCGTTGCTAGCGTTATGAGCGTTGAAGCTTAAAACGCAGGAAAAGCTTGAAAAGGTGATGGAGCCAACCAAGTTCTGACGGCCTCAACCATAAACTTAAAATTTAATCTTGCCGCTGCTTTTGCTGCCATTTGGGGCGGTGTGAACGCACCATAAGTGACATAAAAAATATATTTTTGTATCCTGCCCGGTCATCCTCCAAATCTGGCAGCTGTCAGTTTGCTTTAGCTTAGCATACACAAGCAGAGAGTAACTTTAACATCACTTTTTAAATTATCATCCAAAAAATTTTTTTTATCTATCATTACTGCAGTTGAATAGTTTTATTTTGTTATTCTTGGGTGAACACCAACCATAAAATCAGCGAGTGCTTTGTCCTTTAGGACAAAGGATCTCCCACTGCAAACAATCAACTCGCACAAAAAAAAAAGCTTTCTAGAAAAAATATTGTTAATTTCCAAAAAATCTTGCATTTTAATGTATAATAAAACAAATGATTAAAAAAAATCTTTTGAATTAATTTGTTTGTTTATAAAACAAATGTAGACTTGATGGCTTTGGCCCTCACTGCAAAGCATTTGTATAGCAGAGATTTTATTTAGTAGAATGGATCCAAATAGAAATGCATGTCACACTTTGATTTATTTAGAAACGTAAAAACAAAATTTCCATTTCCTGTTCCAAATATGTACTACTTTTTCTCAATTGTTCATATCAAATCATCACAGTAATTAAGTTTGTACAACTTTAGCCAAGCACTTTAACTAAAAAGAATATTTAAACTAAAAGGTGGTATTTTACAAACTAAAACAGGATATAGGCTCTTAACTTACCAGTTTAAACGTCACATTTTTGTTACTCTGAGGATCATCAACAATCTTTTGCAAATTGGCAGCAACTAAACAGATGACAAGAAGAAGAGGACAAAAATGAACAGGAACGGTTAAAAAAGAAGGGGCAAAAGAAAAAAATAAATACTATGAAATCTTAACCTGTAAGACTGCATTCTGATAACACAGCCGACACGGTAAAAATTAGGTGTGAACAAAGCCGTCTACCGATGCGCTTAGCTTTAGTAGATGAGACTGGTAACCTACCGATGACCAGGTCCCTCCCATCAACCAGACCAGCTGAGACTAGCTCCTGAGAGACTCCATCGGCAGAGTCTGAGGACAAAACCACAGAAACCGGTGAGTGGGTTCCAACAGGACGTGGAATAAAAAGAAAAAAAACGGCCTCAGCGAGTGCTCCTACCTCTGCCCTGCATGTACTCAAAACGGATGTCATTGAGCTCTTTCTTGTTGTTCCTCAGTCTGAGGACGAGGCTGATGGGAACACTGGAGGCTGCCAAATCCTGAAAACACACAAGTACAAGGGAAATGAGGGGAACTCATATAATTGAGTTTTAATGTTTCTAAATGGGGAGCATCTCTCTGAACATGACTGCGGCGACGTCCCAGCTAAATAATCCAATGCAAAAAAAAAACAAAACAAAAAACATTTCTAATTATTTCATGCATAAATTTGCAATAAAAAACATGTAAATAACAACCGAAAAGAAAAAGGAGAACAATAAAGATAATCAGATAGCCACTTCATACTAACTTCCTGACAAATGACAGCCGATACAATATTTCCAGGCATTAAAACAATCAAACTGTGGTTATAAGTTGTTCCTGGTAATACCTGAACAGCGGGGCCGTGTGAAGGGCTCGCTGGCTGAGTGGCAGCCGGCTGTGAGGCCTCCTCTCCTGCTGGAGCCAAACTCACAGGCCTCTCGTGTGCAGCCGCAGGCGGCTGCAGATGCGTGGTGGAGCCATCTGCTGGTGGGAAAAGCTAACAGACGATTGCAAATAAATTGGAGAAGTTGGTTTGAAATGGAATTAAACCTGAACGTAAATGACTGAATGAAGGAAATGAGAGTCATGCAGATCGCTGTTTGTTGGCATCGTGATAAAAATCAAGAGCGTCGGTTCATGTCCACCACAAACAGACTCACCTCTATGTTTTGGGAGCCGTCCTTCACTCTGGGTGACTGCAGAATGGACATGATAGATTATCAGGATTGAATACATGCAGTTTATCGTTCATCCCCACCGGTCCACCTTCATGGACTGGTGGGGGTATTATAGAATTTAGGAAGGAGTAAAACTGAAATCAGTCCAGATGAACAGAAAAGCAGACCCATCCCCCAGATGTTAATTAAACGAGCAAAGACTAGAACGAGATTTGAGAAGAAGTTCAGGGCAATTATTTAAACTACTGCAGCCAGAGAAACCTCAACTTGAATTAATATGATAGCAAAAAAAAAACACTCCTACAGGGCTAAAAAGGTTGTTACGGGAGAGACAACATGAACACCATCTGCAGCCCAGGGAAGACAGGGTTTGTGGAAAAAACAGCAGCCTTATGAAGCTAACTAGAGCGACTGTCAGAGCACGTTGGCATGCAGGGTCTCACCCGCAGAGCTGCCACGGCTGCTTTCCCCTCCTCGCTCTCCTCGTCCAGCTCATCGTCGCTCCACTCCCATCCGCCGTCTTCCGTCTTGTGAAGACGGCCGCTTGAGCCGGGCACGCGGCGCACCTGCAGCACACACACCCGGATCAGGAGAAGCGGCACTTACGGTTGTTTGAGCCTGTTCGAGGCTTATCTCGGCATGCATTACATGCAAAGGCTGTTAAACTGGGCCACGTCCTTGTTAAAACAGCACATCTTAGATCCATGGAAACATTTTCATGTCATTCAAGGGATATTCCACGCCTAACTGAAATTGACTCTGTTGCTGTTTTCCCCAGAGTTATATACGGTAAGTGAGAAAAAGCATTTTGTAACCAGACTGTAAAAAAGAATAGAGAGCGCCTCCTCACTCCTCCCCGCGAGGGGTGTATGGGCGTGTAGTTCGGTCGTAATCGCGCCCATTCTGCTCCCGCGTCTTTAGCTCTGATGCTAAACTTGGCTAACTAAGCTAAAGGCTAATAGCCCCATGCCTGACTGCTGCCATATCTGCGCTCCTCCGACGGTTCTCCTATTTCTCAAACCTCAAAAGGTAAGAACTAGTATCTTGAAATAATGATTAAAATGTAGTGTTACTATAATTAAATTCAAACGAAACGGCCTGTCAATCAAAGTCCGGCCCCTCATTAATTCTACAAGATTTCAAAAAATTATGTTACGAAAACCAGCCTGGTTTCTATTTTTTTGACTAGCCCAGCGTTATCTCAGGAGGAATATGTAGCCATAGAAAGTTTAAAAAAATTGAAACCAGGCATTAAAGTTGTTTTTAACATGTCTAAAGTCCAATGCTTTTCAATGGGGGCCTAGCGGCCAAATGGAGGTACTGCAGCAATGGAGGAGCAATGGCGGCCTCCATGGTATGCGGTCACAAAGCAGAGCAGCCAGCGGCCATTGCAGGTCAGTCATTCTCCAATCTGGCGAAAGTCAAATTGCTTTAGCTTAGCATAAACAATTGAAGTGAATGGTAACAGCTAGCGTTCCATCCGCAAAAGTCATGCAAATTACTCGGTAATCGAATTATTCCTGGTGACTTCAATAATTATATAGATTGGAAATAAAAAAATGATTACAGGACAATTACAATTAAAGCAATTACAGGAGCAGATTTAGACTTTGGACAACTTTACGACAAATATCAGCTGTTAGCCCCCGCCAGAAGGCCCAAGTACATGACGTGGTGCCGCAAAAGACACATAAAAGTGATTTACTGTACAAGCTTGCTGTTTACAGTCATTACGGTGAAATAACAAAATGTTTTACAATAAACCTGGAGGAGACTATGTCAGCCAGAGGTCACAGTTATAGTAATTCGTAATAGGAATTCGAGTAAATAGATAGTTACTTACAGCCATTGATGACCCACTATGTTCAATAACTGTATAAAAAAAATGGACAGGACAGCCATATTCTCCAGGCACAATAACATCAGTCTGCTAGAACATTACATTTTTTTCTTCCTGCTCCTCTGGGGTGAAATGCTCCTCATAAACCAGATATTGATAAATTTTATTCATGGTTGTTAGATGCAAACATTGCGTTGCTGTACGTCTTCCGATCATTAAAAGCTTGCTTTTCCCATTTGTTTACATTGTGTATGCTAACCTAAAGCACACCGACTTACAAAATTATTTTTCTTACTTTTCTAACTCAGGAGAAGTTGGCAACAGACTCAATTTCACTAAGGGGTGGAATAGTCCTTTAAATAAGTTTGCATTAGTAATAAGTGGCAAACCTTTTTAGATCGATCTGATATTGTGGGACCTTTCATCAGGAGCTTTTCCTGCAAGTACTCATTGTTCTGCGAAAAAAGAAAACTGAGTTAATACATTTAGAGCATGATAATTAGTTGATTTATTGCCAATGACACCGACAGACAGCGCACCTTGGCTTTCGTAAAGAACTTGTGCTTCAGCAGTTCAGCAGCCGTTGGTCTGAAAAAGAGGCAGACAGAAGAATCGTCACATATTTTTGGAAAAAACAACCTCTGGTTGGAAAATGAGAACCAAGAGTCAGAGACTAGCTGACCTTTTTTCTGGATCTTTCTGTAAACACAAGGAGAGCATCTTCCTGAACGACTTTCCATATTTCTTCACCATTTCCTTATCTGCAACACCCGTCTCCAGACAAGGAGGGTCGTTCTGCAAAGTCAGCATCAACACCTGGAAAACAGAACATCCAGGTGTTGGTGTGGATAGGTTCATCATGTAATAAAAACATTTAAAAACGTATCAGAGATGCACCAAGGTCCGTCACCGATCACCGGCCTCTGGTTTGATACTTTAGCCAATGGCTCTTGTCACAAGCTGTCATTATTTTTTCGAGTTCGGATCAAAGGTGATGCGACAAAGGGCACAAGAGAAAGGTTTTAGAAAAAAAGAAGCTGCACAGTTATTTTAAAACATTTCTTCAGCATATATTAACCATCACCCATTAGCACATTTACCATTACTCTAACAGCAGCGAGAAAATGTCCGTTCGGAGCTGTGAGGTTTCCAAAAGGCTGACAATTTCCAGACTCAGCCTGTCAATAACATGAGATTAAAGGTTCAAAAGGATGAAAGAAATCATTTTTTTGGTAATGATTAAAAAAAGCCTTCCTGTTATCTGCTCCAATTTTTGCTCTTTCTCACAGACTAAAATAATTAACCCTCTAGGTGCCAAAGTCGCAATATTGCGACAAGCAACATTGCTGACTTTAACAAGAGACAGCTGGAGATGGGGCCACTAATTTAATTACTACTTTACACCAGGAGATGGCGGACATGTGTACCTTTAATCTTGGACACCTTTTTGGGTGTGTTACCATGGAAACCTTTGGAGTAAATCGGCCTGTTTGTCAGCGCCGCGAGCGGGGGATGCGAGGTGCAGCTGCTGCGGTCACAGCATAGAGAAAGCGAGTTTAAGAAAGATAAAACTTATGAGGCCGAGATGTCGGAGTTCCCCGCCAGGAAGTATTGGTTTATTCAGATGCTGAAGAGAAATATTTACCTCTAATCTGTTCAGTTGTCCCGGGAGAAAGTGAAACTAAAATGTCCCGCAGCAACAGCCAGTCCTGTTTTGCCATGATGCTCCAAAAGCAGCAACATTCCAGCTCTGCATCATGTTCTCCCGGTGAGAGAAAGGCATGTGTTCGGGTAGCAAGGTGGTCATCACAACGCTAATTGTGACCGACGTGGGAGGGGTGTAGAAATCAGTGGAAATAATAGCAGATGCGATCGAAAACAGGTGAGAAAAGAGACCGCTTATAAGCGAGTAAACATCAGTAAAGTTCTCTGCCCCGCTGTAAGTGAGGATGATGATGATTTTGGCGAGGGTTGCTTGACAGATGAGGAAGAGTAGGATCACCAGTGGATCAGACAATTTGATGAGCCTGTTAGATATTTTTGGGACGGATTTGTAAAATTCTGTGGCCAATATTTTCTTTGTGTTGATTTTATATAGTGAATGGAGTAATGAAGCCACATACGAAAGGTCATGAACAGATATATCCACCTGTTCTTGAAAAAAGCCAAAAAAATTAAACATATAGATAGAAAATACATATATAGAAAAATCTAAATAGAAAAATAAAATTATTGATAAAGTAAAAGTTTTAAAAAAGCATAACATCTGTAAAAGTCATGCAATCCAATAGTGCCAACGCTTGATGACGTCATAATATGCAAATTAGATGTATGATTTTGCTCCTGTCACAAACTTTGGATCATATTGAAGATTTTTCTAATTTACAGTGTACCTTTATCTATAATCATATTAAAGCTACAACATTTTGAACTAGTGATATCAAAATTGAATATTTTATAGAAAAAAAAACAGCGCCTAGAGGGTTAAGTCCAAACATGTAATAGAAAATGTGGTTTCCGTTCATTTAGTCCTCTTGACTGTTGTTACAGCACGCTACAGCGGAAGTGCTCGGACATGGAGCCGCAAACACATTGAACATGATTTAAGCAAAATGTATCTCATGTCAGCATTATTATATGCATTTTTTTAGAAAAACATTCATGATAAATTTACAAAATAACACAGGAAATATATTTACCCAGTAATACATTTAAAAATTTGCCACACTCCATGTATTCTACAGACTGAAAAATGTGGTCGATACAGTAGTCCAGGGTTCCGGAAACCATGTGTGACCTAATACCCCTGGAGCGACCAACGCAATGTGTGTATGTGATTCAGGAACAGGACTGGAAAACCAAGTCTACTTGCACGATTTTCCTATAGTATAGATACCAAACTAGATATAATATTCTTCTTCAGGGAATAGCAAAAATGTTTTAAGTCCTAACATTAAAAATTAATTGATGTATGGAAACTTATTCAAGAACTGTCCATCTAATGAAAGTAGACTGAATTTTTGGCTGTAACCGAAAATCTAATGGTGTCAAGGGGAGATTCCTGATCAACTTTTATCGATGTCAGTTAATAAAAACAAATGCAACTCTAAATTTTTCGGATCGCACAAGAAAGAAGGAAACCATTAAATATCTATACAAGTAGCATATAAATGATTTGATAAGTACACAGTCACCTTCATTGGCGGGTATTTGTGATACGGTGCGGCCCCAGTGGCCAGTTCGATAGCAGTTATCCCAAAACTCCAGATGTCTGCTTTAAAATCGTAGCCACGGACCTACGGATTAAAAGTAAAAGCCATTGAAACAAAATGTTTAAAAATGTAGATATTTTGCCTGTTTTAAACGATACATTGCAGTATGAAACTGAAGGAGCACAACTCCCACCTGCTCCATGACTTCCGGGGCCATCCAGCATGGCGTCCCAACAAACGTCTTCCGAACCTTATTCCTCGTCATGTCTCCTCCTGTGGCTAGAAAGGCACTCACACCAAAGTCTGGGGTGTGAGCAAGTGTTTGAATTTGTTACAAGAGCAAAAGACATCTGGATGCTTTTTGAAATCCAAACAGAAGCAACTTTCTTCAAACATTTTTCTAGTATTTAATGCAAATCTTAAATCTTTTCTTGTTTAATTGAGGAACAGAAAAGGAAGAAGAGAAGACCCTTTACCAGCTATCTGCACAGAGCCATCATCTCCCAAAAGAATGTTTCCAGCCTTCAGATCTCTGATGATAAAATAGATGGAGTTAAATTAGTGCATACAAGAGAAAAAAAATCTGCCACAAATCACAGACTGACACATTAAAGCACACACACCACACACACACTAAAAACGTGGAGCAAACTATTCAAAAGGATCCAGAACAGATTAGGGAGGCCCCGGGTTCTGAGGCCTCGTTCTGACATATTAGGTTTAAGTGAGTTAGTCACATCATCTGAGACCAATCAGCCGCTGCACTCTGTCAACTCAACTACAAGTCAGAAAAATTCATTATAAAAAGTATGAGCAAAATAGAAGTTATGTGGCACATATTTAAAGAAGAATTTTTGTTTGTTTCTTCAACCTGGACCTTATTTTTTAGCAAATGTTACATTCAGTTACTCACCCAGACAAGTTTGGAGCCCACTTGGAGTCCTTCGGGAAAAGTTTTGATCAATCATGATCAGCATGTGTCCTTTTTAATGGGAGTAAATCAGGGCAGGAGATTTGCTGCCTTATCATGTTACCTTAAAGTCCTTCATTCAAACCAATGCTTTGTTAATAATTAGCACTACTCCCCTCCAAGTTCACAAAGTCTTGAAAGTGGTTATTAGTTCTGTTCCGGTGTGATTTAGAGGTATTAATACAACTACACTATTGCGTAATTACAATGACGTCACTGCTGTGCTCCATCCCGGTTGTAGTCTGAGCAGGACTTTCACTCTATGCTCTAAGGCACAGTTAGACAGAACTTACTACTGCAGACATCAACACGGTTTGTGTTTGTGTGATTCCAAATCGCACTAGCTAAATGAGAAAATGGACTAAATTCAGCTTCTACAGGCTGCCTTTTAGTAACTTATGGAGACAACAGCTATAAGACGAAGACTGTGACTTCATTGAAATCCCAGGTTACTGTAAATTGGAACTGATAACATTAAAAGCTTGTAAAAAAAAAAAAACAGAAGATAATATCTTAGCACCTCTGAGATGTTCCAAACTCACAGGGGAATATCACTAACTATCCATAACAAAACCTGGTTAAATGAAGGAGTTTTGGGGCAGATAATGCCTTATTATAGGCGACAAATCTCCTGCCCTGATTGACTCCCGTTATATGGATATACGCTGATCGAGACTGGATATAAACTACTCCTGAAGGACTCAAAGTGGTTCCACACTTGCCTGGTTGAGTAGATGAATATAATACTTGCTAAGAATAAAGTCTAGGTTGAAAAACAAACAAACTTCTCCTTTAACATAATTAATATGATTACAGGAAGCTATTTAGTGAAAAGCATATCTGCTAATTTGATGTGTTGACACTTGTAGTGCAGCATAGTGAAGCGACTAGAGCAGCCTCTCTTTACATTAGTGGCTCAAGATGTTCCTTAGAGAAACATTTATGGAAAACACACCTCCTCAATTATGCATCTTCAATGTATTAAATATTGAGAGAGAGAGATCAAGTTCAAACAGCCAGAGACGAAAGCCATGATAACGGCGTATGTTGGCCGGCTCGGGTCTCGCCAACTCTCACCGATGAATCTGTCCGTTTTTGTGGAGGTACTCCAGTCCCTCCAAGACTTCTTTCAGGATAGTGGCGATACTGGCCTCGTCCAACACGCCGTTCTTGTGCTCGCCACGTGAGATGATGTGCTTGATGATGTCCAACACGGAGCCTGAGAGAAAGGCAGTGAGGCTTGTCACAAGACATACCATACCACTGACCTGCTGAACCTCTGGAGGAGCGCAACTTGACCTACAGCAGACCTCCTGTTATAAAACGAGGTGACGCTCTCATGATGTTGTTTACCGTTTGTTACTGATTATATTGGTCAGAAAACAGAGTTGTTCCAACAATCTGTACTTTCATCAAGTTTTGTGGTTAGAAGAAAACCTGATTTCACAAAGCAAATAAAGTTTGATAAAGTTGGTAAAGCCAGAACAAGGGGAAATAATAAAGCACTTACCACCACTGAGCAGCTTCATCACCAGCCACAGTTCATCTTTCACCACGAAAGAGGTATAATAAGACACAATGTTTCGATGGTGGCACTGGCTCATAGCCTGAATCTCTTTCTGCGTGATCAGGAAAAGAAAAAGCACACAAAAGTCACCCATTAGACAGAAACCCCAAAAGACTAAACCAGGATTCAGTCTAAGTCTTCCTATAAGAATTTGATCTCCCTGTTAAGACAGAAGACAGGTGTACACTGGCATGAATTCAGGTCAAGACAAGAAAAAGATGACTACATCTGGTTGGATCATCACATAGTCACAAGACTTGTTCTTTTTTTTAAATAGGCAATGCAGACACTCTGCAAAGTCACCTAGTTAGGTTGGCTGTAGCACAACAAGGCAGTATTGTAACTGAATGTTCACATCCGACAGCACAGAAGAGTCTGACGAGCAGAAAA
The DNA here is from genome assembly GCA_028564705.1 of Apricaphanius iberus. Lineage (NCBI taxonomy): Eukaryota > Metazoa > Chordata > Actinopteri > Cyprinodontiformes > Aphaniidae > Apricaphanius > Apricaphanius iberus. Next base: position 5,719,854 of record JAPXFQ010001905.1, read on the forward strand.
CATCCTTGGATGAGAAGGCAATGATTCAGACACGACAGAGTAAAATATCCGATGACCTACTGTAAGCCTTTTTAACTGCCATCAAAAGTTCAAGTGCATCACAAAACTCGCCTAGAGCTTCTTTATGTTCTCTAATGCTACGTATGACTTTTAATAAGCAATAGCAGCTGTCACAGTTTTGCATAGCTGCGATTAAGCACCTTGACCTTTGAGGCTCTTTTTTTCACGGGATTAAACAAACGCGGACATTCCAGCCACAGTGATTATTTAACAGCTGAATTCCAGAAGTAGACGTCCGCCAATTATGTCCGGTCATAAACCGCAGGGCGTAAATGTGTCAGTCGTTTGTGTTAGTACAGCTAAAAAATGAAAGAAAAAACTAACCCATTGAATACGGTAAATCGATTACTAATGAAACTCCTTAATATCTGGTTTTAGTAAATGATTTTTTTTAATCTCATTTTGATTTTCTTTTGCAGAGACGTAAACATTTAAGAGAAGAGCAAAATACCTTTACCCCCAAAACGTCTGCTATATCTAGTCATTAATTATATTACGAGCAGGAGCCCCCCAGTGGGAGAGAGCAGTCAATCAAAATCAGAATTTTTGTACAATTTTAAAACAATATTAAGAACTTCGCATTATAAACCATATGTAACACTTTTTACCCTATCTTAACTTAGCAGTTAGCAAATTTAGCATTACTAAAACAAACAGCAATATTTCCCAACACGCTTCACAATGATAAAGCAAAGTAACTTCGCTGTAATACATTCAGCCTCACTGTTATCTGCTGAACGTCTTGCTCTCTCTCACTCCTACACAGCCTAACTAAGGCACAGAGACATAGCAGCATATTTTTAGACAAATATTATAAAGTTTTCATTTTAATAGGTTCTTGCATCGTAGTTATTCCACTGATTTTCTTTTTTAACACTTTACTGATACTGAAAATATCTAATCTTGAGACGTCCGCATTCAGTGACAGCATCCAAAGTTAGGGAGGTTCTGGAAGCCCTCACACATCTCAGAGCTTTCATCAAGTTTCATTAAGCTAACATTCATCATAACACATTTTATACATACTGTACAAGTTACTGAACTTTAGCACCTTCCAATAGTATATACAGTAAGCTTTAAACAGTTCTCTACAGGTTTGTACTACCCTAATGAACTCCCCATTAAAAAAAAAAAATAGAAAAATTAAAAAATGTTTTCCCATGATGAAAGCAGAAGGTATTAGGTAATAGAAGGGTGACGTTTTTCAGCAAAACTATAGGAGGACTGAATGGAAGACTTTTGAGGACGTAGCAGAATAGACTAGTCACTGGTCTGGACTAACCGAGTCAAACATTTGTCAGTGCATCTTTGTTTGTAGGATATAATGACACGGTTACCATGAAATATATATAAGACAATTTGTTTTAGTATCTAAAGTTATGTCGTAATCATGCACCATCTTAAAGTATAAAGCCCCAATACGCTGCAACTATTGTCAGAGTAATCTTAAAATCTGTTTTTACCTGATGTGACCTTACAATCTGAAACAGCTTCATTTAAAACACACACACACACACACGCACACACACACACACACACACACACACACAGACAGAAGCGCATTCCTGAACACTAACAGGGCCACCAACACAACCCCAGAGCTTGCAGAGGTGTCTTACCAGGAGCTCATCCATGCTAGTTTGACACTTCTCCAGGTTGATGCGTTTGATGGCCACCTTCTCCTTTCTTGGCTTGCAGTATGCTGCCTGAACAACTGCAGTGGCTCCACTCCCTAACGAGATCAACATTAGCAGTGAGGAGAAGTAGCAGTACTCGGAATACGACAGCACAAATAGCTCTTTATTATAAACTCTGATGCAGGATAAGGGACCATAACTATTACCACATTTCAGACCATGGAAGCTTCACACAGCGCGTGTTATAACGCAGGTACCATTAGTTGTCATCTCTGTAAAGGTCTCTCATTTATCACAGTTAGAAGTCATAATATACTTTAAAGAATGCATATAAGTAAGGACCATACGTTGAGCAAATAGCACCTCCCTCAATCCTCTCACAGCTATTCTCTCACACTCGCCGGCTAAATTTTTACTAGCAAACCTTTTAGCTTCATGTAGCTCAGTGAGGAGACAGTCTCCTTTTTTGCTTACCAGCTAACGAGAGCAAGTGGCCTTGCCCAAGGGAAACTACCGGCCTGCTTGAAGAGCTACGGGTTGGGACTTGACTTCTGATAGCAGCAGACATGTAAGGCTAGTAGCTGGTGTGGCTAGCAGCAGATGTCAGCCAACGCTGCAGTAAAGACAGGGCTACGACGCTAACACTAGCAGGCTAAGCTACTCACCTATCACCTCATTGAGTTCGTAGTCGTCCCTGTTAATGGTCCAGGACTGGGTGGACTGTTCGTCTGCCATGTTTGTTTCCTCAGTGGTGTGCAAAAACGCTCGAAAGCAGTAACACAAACGCGGTTTAAAATGAGAGATTTGACTTTACTCCATTCGGGTGCGTTGTGGCTGGCTGCTGCTGTTCCTTTGACAACTCCTGCTGCCGCTGCCGCCGCCCCTGTCAACACAACTTTACGCACGACTGACGCAGCGTCATACGTAAGACGCAGGGAGGAGCCAAGATGTCGCCCTCTTGCGCCATTGAGTAGAGTAGATGGCGCTGGCCCTCTTCATGGGGTCGCACTTATCCCTAAAAAACTAGCAAAAGAAACATTTTTCAGACAATGGTTTAACCTCAACATAAAAAGTATTTATTTTACGGATAAAACGACCTAGAAATGTGTAGACTCTGACAATCATCTTTTTCCATCCGTTACAGTAAAGAGTAACCAGCAGATGGGAAAAGATCCCCAAATATTTACAGAAAGAATAGGCACTTTGGTGTCTACCACAAAAGTAGCGTGACACACTTAAGAAAGGAGGACTTATTGGCGTCTTAAAACAAAAAAAAAGTATATAATTTTTGCACTTTTAAAAAAAGGTTGGAAATTTTCTGGTATTTCTCGTAAAAACGTTTTAGATCAAATCAACCCTCACACACACAATCACCTCTGATGACATCAGGTGTAAGCCAACTGAACAGAGTTCTGTTGACTAAATACAGTGTCCTTTGTTCACGCAAACATGATTTCATACATCTTTACTCCTAAGGTAAACCCTTTGCTTTGCATCAGAATACTGGATAGATTTAATTAGGATTTAGTTCAGATAAAAGATACAGAATAGGACTGGAATGGAGTTCAAATACTTCTGAATTTCTGTCAAAAAATATAAATATATATATAATAATAGCATATTTATCATTTGCCTATTGTGCTTCCAAGCTGTAAAATATCATTGGAAGACTTGTGACCCAAAGTATTGTTAATGACAAAGAAACATGGGGATAATAACCATAGAATCAGAATGAAAAGCTCATTGTTTTATTTGTTTTGTTTAACAGTGCCAGCACAAACATGCCTTACCAGTATTGCTTTTTATTTCTGATGATGATCTTGAGACCCAACATTTATTAGTCTATGACCCAGAATCGGAGTGTTACAAATGACCAAAGAAAATAAAAAGATGTTAATGGGGGGTATTATTGAGATTATAAAGCACAGCTGGGTAACAAAGTAAGTTTATCATTTACCATTTGATAAAGTATGGATTTCTACAATTGGATTTTGCAAAATATAAAGTTATAAAACAGTGTAACGATTCAGTAAAAAAAAACACATACAGAAAACCCCGCATCCATACAGAATATGAGTAAACAACCTTGATTACACTTTTTAAAAGGTGAATAAGAAATTATGAAAAATACAAACCGACAGGGCTAAAATTATAGGCATAAATAAAGACTAGGCGCATCGCCGCTACTGCCATGTTCGCTCCACTGTGTAATCTTTTTGGCAGATGCAATAAAGTGTCAGCACATTTAATCAATCATAACTGACTAAATCCTAAACTGACTTTTAGCTTCTACTGTTACACAGGTAGCTATGACACAGGACCCATAAGCAGACGTAATTCAATATTCATAGTTGGATTAACAGTAATAGAATAAGCATATTTACTATTTACTTATGAGATACATGCAAAACACATACAATATATGAGAATCTGAGAGTTTTATATTTAGACTGTATGTTAGTCTCAGTCACAAGATCATTGTCTTTTTTTTCCCTTACCCATGTCTGCAAAGCCAGACATTGCTACAGTGTTACACATCCATATTTGCTTGGTCTTGCTGGCATCCTGTCTCCAGTTCAGTTCAATTCAGGTTATTTATATAGTACCAATTCACAAGGCACATATTCACATTCTCAAGGCACTTTACAAGAAAAGTAATTTCATTAAAATTATACAAACATTCCAATAAGTTAAAAGTTTTCTGTCACAAATCCCAGCAGATTGCTTTGAGTCATTAATGTGAGGTTGTGCCCAGAACATGCAGACTCCAACCACAACAATCCCTCAGTAATTCCTCATACTCAGCAAGCATGTAGCGACAGTGGAGAGGAAAAACTCCCCAGTAATTGAAAGTAACCTCTAGCAGAACCTGGATTAGTACAAGCGGTCAGACTGCCACGACCGTCTGAGGGTCTGAGAAGACAGAGAAGAGACACAAAAAGTGCAAAGGAAATGATGTCAGAGCACTTTAGATATTAAAGAAAGTTAAATGTTGACAACAGGACATGGAGAATTTTTGGTCACTCGGCGCATCATCCGAACTGATGCTATCCATCTAGCAGGGTGTGGCAGCAGAGCAGGATACCAGACCAGGTGGAGCTTTAATGAAGAGAAAAACACTGAGAGAAAACAAAGTGGGGCTGCAAGAAGGTTGTGGGGTTGTATCCCGGCCCAGGGCCTTTCTGCATGGAGTTTGCATGTTCTCCCCGTGCATGCGTGGGATCTCTCTGGGTACTCCGGCTTCCTCCCACAGTCCAAAAACATGACTGTCAGGTTAATTGATCACTCTAAATTGTCCTTAGGTGTGAGTGTGCGTGCATGGTTGTTTGTCTTGTCTGTCTCTATGTTGCCCTGTGATGGACTGGCGACCTGTCCAGGGTGTACCACGCCTCTCGCCCACAGCTGGAGATAGGCACCAGCCCCCCCGCGACCCCTGGAGGACTAAGTGGTTCAGAAAATGGATGGATGGAAAGAAAAGTTGACAATCGAAATAACAGCAAAAGTTGTCGAAGAGAAAAGCAGAAGAGTGAAGAAAAGTGGTCAGTCTGTCCTCCAACAGTCTAAGCCTACTTGGAAGCCTACTTGGAAACCTGTTTAATATGGGATTTAAATGTTGTGTCTGTCAAAACATACACCGAGGTTTGTTACAGTATCACCAGAGGCATGTTTAATGCCATCCAGATGAAGTGATTCACTTAGCAGTTTCCTTTTTACAGCTTCTGGTCCAAAGACAACAACTTTTGTCTTGTCTGAATTTAAAAGCAGAAAGTTTAGTCATCCAGGTTTCCATGTCTTCAAGACAGGCCTGTAATCTACCTAGCTGATTGGATTCATCTGGATTTATGGATCATCGGCATAACTGTGGAAATTCATAGCATGTTGTGAATGAACCAAAGCTGCAAACAATAAACAATAAACAACAACAAAGCAAACTATAAGCTTGTTTGCAAACTATCCTTAAGTCAGAGAGTAGTGAGTTTAAGACATTAGAGATGTCTTATCATAGTAATGTTTGTTTTATTTCTACAGTAGCATTCTTTTGTCAGTGGTAATGTAATGGTGCGTTCACACCACCCAAAACGTCAGCATCAAGAGTGGTAAGATTGCATGTAAAGTCTATGTTTGAGGCCGTCAGAGTTTCTGCGGCTCTTTGTGTGGAAGAATGCAGGAATGAATCATCTGCTTCTCTAAATCCTCCTCCAAACGTGCAAAACAATAAAATAATTGCTAAAATCAGCGTTTCCTGCCGCCCACTAGCCTACCATGATGCATTTTGAGAAAAGCTCTAATTTTATATCCTTTCGCAATTTAATCATTTCAATCAAAAGGCAACACTGACTAATGAACTTAATCTAAGAATATGTTTTCTAGGTTCAGGAACTAAAAAAATAAAAAGTTCAATCAAGATTTTAATTAGAGATGTCCAGTTCCGATCACGTGATTGGAAATCGGGCTTGATGGTTCCAGATTTGATCGGAATCGGATGTTACCCCAAGATCAGGACTTATATATATATATATATATATATATATATATATATATATATATATATATATATATATATATATATATATATATATATAATTATGTGTGTGTGTGTATATGTGTGTGTGTGTGTGTGTCTGTGTGTTTGTATTTCACATTTTAAAGGAAACATATGTAAGAAATTTATTTTAATTAATGGCCCCGATATGTCACTAGACATTAAGAAATCATGTTCTTTTGAAATACTTATATCACTGGTCTGGCAAGGATATTGTTATGTAAAAGTGAAAGTCGCAGACCTCAAGTGATGTTATTGTTGTCATGTTCTGTTTTGGTCTGAGGCTCCACCCTCAAGCTATCTGCAAATCACGAAGTCAGTAGAGTTTCCTCATCCGGGTTGCCAGCTCTGCTCTGTTTACCACCGCTGAAGCTACAAACGTTACGGACAAAACATGTATAATGTTACGAAACCTAAAAGACCTCGTTATCAATTCGAAATACGTCGTTACAAAGTCCGAAATAAAAAAAGGATTTGTATAGGAGATGCCTTTTAAAGATGGAGACGGCTGAAAATGGAGAAGAATTTGAATACAGACGTCAACGTCGCCCAATTTCTCCTGGACAGGTAAGATTCACCTATGTTTGGCTAACATACTTGTACTTAATGTAAATTGACATTTCAAATATTCATGACAGTCGAACAAAGTTATGCATGTTCGTGGAAAGTAACGTTACGTTAGCGCATATAGAGGAGATTGGTCATCAAATACAAAAGGTAAGGAATTGTTTGGGGGATAAAAACGACGAGTCATCATTGCTAACATTAGCATCAGGGCCCATTTCTTTGTCATTATGCTGAACTGTCGAGGAAAACAACAGCACGTCGATTCTGGCAATGTGAAACGTAATGGAGACGTATTGAGTAGCCTATACCTCGGTACAAATAATTCTTCATTGGTCCTTCGTGTACATTGTGGACTGCACATGCTGCAAGTTAACCAGTATGACCATTGCTAATGTTATTTAGTTAGAGTCAGCCGTTCCTGCTGGATCCCGCAGCAGCTGGCAACCTCGAGTCAGGAAGGGATACACAGTTCTACTGTATTTTGAATGTGATTGCAGTACCGCTTTTGGCCACAATCTTACATACGTTTCCTTTAAGTTTATTTTATTAAGTTTATTTGAGTTGACATTTGTTTTATATTAGACTATTTTATATTTACCGTTGCACTAGAGTCCAAAATGTTATTAAATGTTAAAATAAGGTGAATAAAAATAACAAATCTCTTCGCTCTTCTTTATTCTTCTTTTATGTACTATAGAAGTATTGGATTGGGACTTGATATCGGGAGATATCGAATCAAACCACTCGAACTCGATGGCACGTAATCATGAGCAACGCAGGACTAATGGTGCATTCCGTTTGTTGTAGCAACCTGAAAATTCCGACTTCCGAGGGGGAAAATCTAGTGGAATGCCCCCCAAAGCACAACAGCTATGGATGGCATTAGTGGTATGTGAGGAAACAGCTGGGCCTGTTGTTGCTTGTTTCACAAGCGCAGGCTCACAAATCTCTCTCTCTCTTTTAACCAAGGTTTCAGTTGTCTTATCTGTATTTGTCTTCTTGATGTGCTTTAAAAAAAATCTAAATCTATTATGAGATAAAGGTAATTCACTGTTGACAGTAAACGCTGTAATACACTTGTTTGTGCATGTCAGAATTATTGCCAACTTTCACAGTATTATGAACACAGAAGCTAGGCTTGGAGAGTCTCCTAACATGATGACCTTAAGCAGAAATACCTCCATTAGTTGGCATTAGCACAAATATAAAAAAGAATGTTAGTGTTTTTCACATTCTTTTTTCACACTTAAATGTTTTAGATTATGAAAGAAACTTTAATATCAGACAGAGGAATACTGAATAACACAAACTATTGTTTTCAAATTATTATTTCGTTTTTCAAAGGGGGAAGGGAGACATCCAATGCAACTTGATCCTAGGTGAACCTACCTGGAGTGATCCATCCATCCATCCATTTTCTGAACCTCTTAATCCTTAAGGGGTCGCGGGGGGGCTGGTCTCTATCTCCAGCTGTCAACCGGCGAGAGGCGGGGTACACCCTGGACAGGTCGCCAGTCCATCGCAGACCTGGAGTTATCACCCTAGCAAAATTATTCCTAGAATGCATCAATCCAGGAGGTCAAAGAAGAACCCACAAATTTATAATAATAATGGATTGCATTCATATTGCGTTTTTTAAGAACCTTAAAGTGCTTTACAATTCTATTATTAATTCACTCCCACACTGGTGGAAGAATCTTACAATTGTAGACACAGCTGCTCTGGGACAGGCTGACAGAAGTGAGGCAGCCATTTTGTGCCATCGGCCCCTCTGGTCAACACCAGTAGGCAAGGTAGGTGAAGTGTGTTGCCCAAGGACACAATGGCATGTAGGAGGCAAAATCCACCATTTCCTGATTGCAGACCGAGAACTCTACTGAGCTACAACCGCCCTTCTTATTATCTCAAGGCGTGACCTAAATACCTCTACTGTCCAAAAAGAAAAGACAACAAAGGAAAACAAAAAGTCTGTCTCATATTAGTCAAAAAACAATACTTTGGGAAAAAAATATTCCCTGTATTTTTGGGAGATTACACAAAAGAGGAACCTTCGCTGAAGTGTGTCTTGTTGCCTCTGGCATAAAAAAAAAACTACAGCTGCGCAAGAAAAAAAAAGAACATCAGCTCCACAATCAAACATGGTGGTGCATGTTCGATGGTGTTTGGGCTGCTTTGTGGCTACAGGACCTGGATGAACCGGCTTAACTGACAGAACCATCTTTTCTGCTCTCTCGTAGAAAATCTAGCATAATAACTAATAACTAATGGCTCGAGAATATGGAGCCATTAGTTTGTGGGGCGACTGTGGCTCAGGAGTTGGGTGTTTGCCTTATAATCGGTAGGTTGCTGGTTTCAGTAGTTGTGTCCTTGGGCAAGACAAGGACACAACGTTGCCTACTGGTGGTGGTCAGAGGGCCCGGTGGCGCCAGTGTCCGGCAGCCTCAGTGCACCCCAGGCGTGTGAATGTGTCTGTGAATGGGTGGATGACTGAATGTAGGGGTCTTTAGGGACTGAGTAAAGCGCTATACAAATGCAGGCCATTTACTATGTGTGACCTTCAGCTCAAGCAGACTTGGGTTATGCAGCAGGAAAATGATCTGAAGCAAACCAGCAAGTCTGTCTCTGATTGGGTTCGAACGAAAAGAAGTTTTTTTTGGAATGGCCCAGTCAAATTCTAGACTTAAAACCAATTAGGCATGTAGTGTTTTTACTTTTTTTAAGGGTGGCACAACCGGTTAATCACGTGTGAAAAACGTGGAAAAGAAACATATGGACAAAGAAAAAGTACAATAATACTTTGCAAAATTAGAGTTTGTCTATAAATTAAGCAGAATGAAGATGAAAACAAAAGACTGAAGTAGGCATTAAGGTATTTTTGAGATGGCTGCTTTTTGCTTTTATTATTATATTGAAAAGAAAAAAAAATTTTCTCCAGAATATTATTTCAAATTTTGTTTAATTTTTGTCCATTATGACTTAAAAGTGAACAATTATTGTCACTTGTAAATACCATATATATATATACAATACAGACCAAAAGTTTGGACACAACTTCTCATTAAATGCGTTTTCTTTATTTTCATAACTACATTATAGATTCTCAATTAAGAGCATCAAAACTACGAGTGAACACATGATGTATGGAATTACTGTATGTACTTAAACAAAAAGGGTAAAATAACTTAATCCATGTTATATTTTAGGTTCCTCAAAGTAGCCACCCTTTGCTCTGATTACTGCTTTGCATTCTCTTGAGCTTCCAGAGGTCGTCACCAGAAATGGTTTTCCAACAGTCTTGAAGGAGTTCCCAGAGATGCTTAGTACTTGTTGGACCTTTTGCCTTCAATCTGCGGTTCAGTTAACCCCAAATCATTTCCATTGGGTTCATGTCCGGTGACTTTGGGGGCCAGGTTATTTCTAACTTTTTTTGGAAAAGTACTACATAATTCCATATGTGTTCATTCATCGTTTTGATGCCTTCAGTGAGAATCTACAAACTTTTGGATTGCACTGTATATATATGCCGATACCATTCTAATGTATTCGAATTGGTATTAGTTAACCGATACCATAAACCGATATGTAAATTGTGGAAATTTAGTAATAATTTCACAGAAAATGTTTATTTTTTACTTGAAATTGAAGTTTTATGTTTTGTCTGATTCACCACCATTTGTTGTAACAAGCAGGGAAGAAAATAAAACCCATCTGCCAATTCATTGCATTTTCTTGTGTGGTAGATGTATCGGAATTGGTTGGTATGGAAGAGTAATTACTTCTATTATTAATTAATTTCCAGAGATTTTAAAGCCAATTTGCCCTTGTGAAAGTCGATCTGAAGTTTTCTTCTAACCGCATGGAGAATGCCCACACTAGCCTAAAATCTATTCACATATTGGGCAGATTGATTTGAATTACTAATGTCCGTTAGATCATTTAAAACCTGTATTTTGTATTTAATTGGGTTATCTTTGTGAGAGTTGAACATTCATTTAATGATCTAACTAGACAGCATGATCAAACTGGTTTCATTTTAAGCCGTTTGCCAACCAGCTCCTACTGCAGCGTCCAAACTGTGGTTAGAAAGCAACATTAACTCAATGATGGGGCTTCCTTATTTTCCACATCATGATTGTCTGTGAATTAGTTTTTTTTCTGTGCATATGAGAAAAATATAATAGCCAACTCTCAGCCAGCAGACCGGCAGATAACATCATCAGGTGTGGGACAGTTAAGAGTTTTCTTGGCATCCAATGCATATTTTTGTGGTTTTTAACTAAAAACATCTGTTTCTATTTGTTCTGGGAATTTGATCAATATCTATATCTAATAGAACCATATGTTGTGCTCTGTGTTCCTTCCTGCGTGATTTTTGCTTTGTGTGGGGTGTGTTTTTTATTTTTTGGGGGGGGCCCCAATGGCTGCATTAAAACTCACTCATCATGATGCTGACATTGCGGCGAGGGTAAGCCAGGCCTGAAAGGGAAGTGCTGAGAGCCACAGAAGCAGCTCTGCGCTATACACCGATTGCTCCGCTATATAAAACAGGAAGCGAAGACCTGATCTGTCCTATTCAATATCACCTACATCCTCAAAAAGACGCTTTCAGCTACGCAGGCTGGCCGTGAGCCAATTCCACCCACGACCAAAATCACTCCTCCATTCAGCTTTTCTGGCTATTTTTACATTGTGTTCAAAGGAGGGGCAGATGCTTAGGTTGAATACACTAGCCCCAGGCTCCAACAGGACTCAAGATATGAGTTTTCACTTTATCTGCAAGACATTGGGTGTTTCCTCCACCAAGGAGGTTATGCTTTCTGTTTGTTTGTTTGTCTGTATGTTTATTAGTCAGCAACATAACTCAAAAAGTTACAGCTACTAACTGTAGGTTATATTTTCAAAAACTTTAAATTAGGTTTTCCGAGGGCATTTCCACTTTTCACATTCTTTTTACAGATCAAGGAATATTTTTTTTATTTGCACATAAAGGAACACATTGAATATTTTGAAATCAAAAGTATTTTTTTTTAACAAAAAAGAGTATTTGTTGAAGTGTTTCAGAAATTAGTCAAGTGCCCTCTTTTTTGGAAGTCAACATATAGTCACCTTATTTAAATAAAGTTACAACTAGATTACAACCGTGGGGGGGGGGGGGTGCCTTGGTGGAACTTTGTGTTCTGTGGGTGCTTTTCAATATTATTATTATTATTGTTGTTGACTGGCCTCTAAAGACAATCACAGATTGTTCTCTTCACACAACACACATTAATATTGTTATTTCATGTTTTTAAAAATAATTTGGGTTCACAAATTAAGCTTAAATAAAAAAAAGAAATACTGGAACATAAAACTCTCCAACAAGGTGTTTTTCTAACCTGCTCAGTGCATGATGGCACAGGCCAGTGTGAGGTGTAACCTGCCCTGCTGTGACATCAGCAACCCAGCTTCAATGACAAGCTTGTCAAACCGGTGTTGAAGCCCGCAGCGGTCGCCTGCGTTCAGATTTCAACCATTGTACCTCACCTGTGCGGCTGCGTTTAGGGACGAGCCCTTGTCGATTGACAGATTTTTTTTTTCTTCTTCTTCTTCTTCCCCTCCACCGTTCTGAAAACTGGGCACATGAACGCTGAGAGCAGCTGCTCGTGAAAAACAGGAGAAAAACTAAAGCAGGGATGGAACTGAATGGGATCGAGTGCAAACCAACAGGTAAGACTCATCAGATCGGCCAGTTGTAATTGAGGCTTGCATCTCTTGGGTGTAGCCCGGACTGCTTCCATAACTCTACAGCAGGGATTCCCCTGGTAACAAACGCGAAGAAGAAGAAAATATTCTATTTAAACGTAAAACGACGGTTTTCTGCACAAACCGCGAATATTGTGGTTATTTAATCTGACACTTTTGTTCTCCTGCAGCAGCTGAGTACATTTCAAGATCAGTTTCAGCCTAAAGGTGTGGCTCCTTCAGACGCACCTTGTTACAAACACAGGTGTCGCCACACTAAAACAGCGCATTTTCTTTGGTTAGACACAGCAATTCACAGGCAAAAACAGGAAAACAATAAACGCCTCTGTGGCCACATAGGGTTGTTTACCTGTCGATACATATTTTTAACGTATAAACGACGAGTAAAGCTATAATTGTATTGTTAAATCACAGTTACGAAGTATCAAAACTTAGCCACAAGATGGCGCCTTAGAACTACACGAAAAACCTTGCTTTTCTGCAGAAATGTGATCTTTTCTCGGTTTCTGATTGGGTGTCGTTAAATCCAACGTCTCTCCCTGTCAAATGTTTGTAAAGTTTTCTTTTTAATAGTTACTTAGGAAATGAAAGTCTCCTTTGGACTATGCAGAAGCACGCAAACCACACGATGTCACTCCCCTTACGTCCCCAAAGATGGCGCTACCGACATGAATTTAACATCTGAATAGAGGCTGAAATAGAAAAGAGCAATTTTATCATGTAAAAGTCTCAGATCATTGCTCTCTGGAGTTAGAGACCAGTGCTGTAGGCTACTTAAGATTTCAACCCTGCATGGATCGATCTACTCATTTGAAGTGTTGAAACAGCCGTTTAGTGAATCAGATTCTAACTTTAGAAGTAGCCCAATAGTTACCGGTGTTCTCTTTTCGCACAAAAAGTTGGATAAAACGGGGAGAACAAAGTTATCATCAATAGTTGTAAAAACTAACAACTGTCCAACTTAAAACTCTACCCTGCTGTAACGTATTTCTTACTGCTGACTTCAGGGACAAATTCAACAGTGATTAAAAAAAAAAAATCTATATTACATTATAAGATGCGTCAATTTAGGGTTCTACTTTTATATATGCTAGATAAACGTAGTTTTCAATGTCCCCTTTTACAAAAATATTTTTTTCTCATCATCATAACATTGTTGTAGCGTGTTTGTTTGTCGCTAGCTAATCGCTGCAAAGTTGCGCTTAATTATTAGCAAGCGGCTAAAGGAAGCTACATATTAAAAGGTTTCCTGGCTAATTTGTAACACTTCCATGGAACCTATAGGCTAAGTTTTGTTCAGAGAAATGCTCGAAGCATATTCCGTTCATCCCCGTTACTTTTCCCCTCCCCTATTAAAATGCCGTCCTGGGAAGCTTAACTTTAAAAGCGGCAAAAACTCGTAACTTTCACATTGGTCCTTGTTAAGTAGGTCATCCTGGCTGTCAGCTGACTGTCTTTAAGGGAATTCCAGAGAGAGCTGAAGTAAACTCTGGGGTATTGGTCCACGCCCTTCCACACACATTGCTCTCTCCCTGTCTCTCTCTCTCCCTGTCTCTCTGTCTTGCGTTGCGACTCGTCAACACATTCCCGAAGCCTCTCAGCAGCCCGGAGCAACATGTCATGCGTGCAGAGACAGCCTAAACTCGGCAAATCTGAGGAATTTCTCCGCCATGCTTCCAGCCAGAAGGTGATACAAACAAATGCAAAACTCCTAGGTATGTTGCGCAACGTCCAGATGATCTTAGCTGTTATCAGGGCCGAAAAGGTTGATGCACGGCTTATCCTCTGCACCGCCTTTTGGTGTCACATCGCATGTCTGGGGTTTATGTGGTCGGTTGGGACACATTAGAAACCAGCTCTTAATCAGCCAGATTGTTCTAAGCTTTGTTAATTTGAGATCGCTGCGGGAAAAAGGTGAACTTAGCTGGTGGGTTGAATTCCCTGAGAACCGAAATGGCCAAACAAACAAATAAATGGTATTCAGTCCTGAAAAGTGCAGCTGATGTCTTCAGTAAGGCAGGGGACCATGTCTTACTTTCACTAATAATTCAATACTAATGAAAGACTTTACAATTCTGATAAATGATCATTCTAAAAGTATTTCCAAAAGAAAAGCAAAAAATATTTCCACTACTGCTAAAATACTCATTGTTAGTCACAGTTACATTTAAGGTATCTATAAAATTAACTTTCCTTTTTTTGCAGCTGAAAATATGCAAAGCCAGATTTGTTGGAAGCGAAAGGGCATGTATAGTAGTTTAGTACACAGCAATCAAATAATTCCCCTCTGAATCCTTGAGGTTTTATACCTTGTAATGCCTTGATCTTAGTAACCAGCCTATGCCTTGTGTACAGCTGATAAATTCTCTCAATTGTTACCAAATCTATGTTTTTTTTTATTATTTCTTTATCTTTAGGTATGGAGGGCGATGCGGACCTCCAGTTCCTCTTGCAAGGCGGAGACCTCCTCAAGGTCCTGTCGCCATCCTGGAAGAAGACCCGCTTTCTAAAACTGCAGGAGGACTGTAAGACCATGTGGAGGGAATCCAAAAAAACCTTCAAGTCGAGCCAAACCTGTGAGTCCTGTCCCCGGAAAGCCTGCCGCCAGAGTATCTGACCGGCGAAAACCACGTGGAAGCATACGTCTCGCCCAAGATTCACTCCCCGTCCGATATTTACCACTTAGCATTATCAGATAGATCTATAATTACAGCGCTGACACGCCCAGCACGGTCTCTGATAGTGTCTCAGTTCAGATGGATGGTTTAGGAGAGTGGAAAACTGTTCTCAAAGCTGTAATAGCTAGTGTTTGTGTACTCAGTACTATCATTATCAACAATCGGGTTGTGTATGATATCAGTTCAGTGGGTGTGTTTGAAGATATAGTAGTAGTTTTCCTTTTTTTTGTGAGAGGAGGAGTGAGCTATATTAGCCCCTGTTATATTTCTACTTTAATGACATCTATAAACTCTTTCCATGAGTTCACAGGGTGATTAGGGCTGCTGGGTCACATATTACTGTGTTCCCTTGATGACTAAGTCACAAAAAGCGACTAGAAGCATCATATTTACCACGCAAGCTGCTCATTACTGCGTGACAATATTAAAAGTAGGGATGCAACGATACCACTTTTTTCAAACCGATATGATACCGATACTTGGATTTGAGTATTTGCCAGTACCGATATCGATACTTCTATCACACATACAAATGCAATGATTTGGAAAAGAGGTTTTATTTTCTTCTCTGCTTGTTACAACAAATGATGGTGAATCAGATAAAAAAAGAAAATGTTAATAAAAATGACCACAAAACAAAAATTTCAATTGAAAAATGAACATTTTCTGTGAAATGATTGCAGAGTTTCCACATTTTATGTGTCGGTTCACGGCATTGATTAAATTATACCGATGCAGTACATAAGACCGGTATCGGCCCCGATACCGATATAAGTATTAGTGCATTCCTAATTAAAGGGCTTTGAGTGAAGAGTCCATAGCTTGCCGTGTGCAGGAATTAAAGTATTAATAATATAGTGTAATATGATTACATATCGGCAGTTTTTCTGCTGTTTTTAGTTCCAGTCGACAGCATCTCGGCAGTTCGACTCGGCCGACAGTCGGAGGGCTTGAAGAAGAACACGGGGGAGCAGTTGGAGGGCCGCTGCTTCAGCCTCATGTTTAAGGATCGCCGCAAGAACATGGACCTCATCGCCGGCTCGGAGGAGGAGGCCAGGCGCTGGGTGAGAAGCCTGGAAAAACTGATCTCCAACTTAAATAACCTCAGCCGCAAGCAGACAACGGAGCAGTATCCTTCCACAAACATATACGTTCCTGTCCAAGAATAAAGCTCATCCAAACAAATCTCCGCACCTTTTTTATAAAGATTTTTTTGAGCCGCTTTGTCGTCGTTCTGTGTCTGTAGCGTCTAAATCCAGGGCGATGAATGCCGACCAGTGAGACAGTATCTCTGCCAACACTCAGATGATATACTCCTTACATACAAACTTCACAGCTGGATCTTTAGCTGCCTGAGGAAAGCAGACAAGGACAAAGATGATAAACTGAGTCAGTCGGAGATGAAGAACTTCCTGCAGCTGATCAACATTGAGCTGGATGATGACTACGCAGAGATGCTCTTCCAGGTGAAGATTTCGTACCGATGGCCCCCGAAGCTTAAATGACTTGTTAGGATGTTGCAGTCAGGATTTCAAACTTATGAACTCTTTTCATGTTAAAATCAGTTGTGAATACAATATTTTAGTTTTCCGCTGACTGAAATATAACCAAGAAAATTCTGCCTCGTATGAACCGATGCTGGAAAATTGAGGCGTTTGTAGGTAAATGGACTGAGCTTATGTAGCGCTTTTTTAGTCTTAGTAACCCCTCAAAGCGCTTTTCACTGGAGCCACATTCACCCATTTGCACTCAGAAACGCGTACACATTTTTTATATACTGATACATAACTCTGTACGTAACTTGAAGCTAAGTGCCTTGCCCAGGGGCACGTCGACATACAACACAGGGAAGCTGGAATTAAACCTACGACCCTCCAATTGCAAGACAACCTCCTACCTATGTAGCCACGGTCAGCGGGAAGACGTTTCTGGGTCCGATTACGTCTTCCTCTCCCAAAACACGAGGATGAAGCCTCAAAGATACGGGTGGATCATCTAAACTATTGGTCCTCCTTACTGTCAATCATCCCGAGAATGCGCAATGAGCATGCTCAGTGTGTTTTTAGAAGATTCTTTCCAAGGATGGCGTGCGCTGAAAACACAAGTTGGGTTCCGTACCGATTCCTCTCTGGCCAAGTTTCTACTCGACAGGCTAAAGCTCGGCATGCGATTTGGAGAAATGCATTTCAGATTACTGCTAGAAGAAGTTATCTCTGTCTATATGGTAACGTTCCAGGAAAGTTTTGTATTTGCGCATGAGCATTTTGTCGGAACTGGAGAGGGCAGTTCTTTCCTGAAATTCTGAATAATCCTTCGCTATATACATACTTTTCACTCCAGGTTATCTATTTGTGTATAATATTGTATGCATTGGTGAGTATAGATGGATGAATATGGCTCTAGTATCAAAAGACTTCAAAATCATCAGTTTTTAAAAAATTATTATTATTGTTTTTGGCTTCTGCATTGAAGAAAGCATTGGGGCAAATTTATACAATATATATAGTTTAATAAAATGGGTGATGTCATCAGATAGTACAAAATACCAACTCTCGAGGCCCAAAGATAGGAAGAGGAGGTCTATTTCTAAAGCTCCGTGCTTTGAATGATTTTGTAGCATTTTTCTTCTTAATAACCAAAAAGTGTGGATCCTCTTTTTTTTTTTAATGGACCAGCATAAAGTAGCGTATCGTTTCTGAGGGAAAACGACACATGGTTTTCCAAGTTTTTGTTGGTTGGAACAAAAATCTGAAACGTGTGGCGTGCATTTGTACTCACTCTCACACATGACATTTTGCATGTAGGTCAGCAAGTTCAGTCTTTGTCTCATCTGACAAGAGAAGCCTCTTTCTCTGCATTTGCCTTCTTGGAACTATGGCTTTCTTTCTGTCGTTCTTCCATAGAGGGCAGATTTGTGCGGGACCAATACCCCTCCTGTTAGCAGATTATCCTGAGCTGTGGAACCCTGCAGCTCCTACAGAGTTACCAGGATCCTATTGACTGCTTCTCTGACTAAGGCACTCCTCGCCTTGTTAGATTAAGTGTAGAATCCATTTATAATCAGGATATCAGAGTAGAGTAAACGGGGCCGAATACAAAAGCTCACCACCTTGTATCACATTCCTCCACGTCACACAATTATACGCTGCTTTTGTCTTAAACTATGACTTAAAATCCCAATTAAACAGAATTAAGTTTGGGACAAAATGTGAAGAAGTTTGAAGATTATGAATGCTTTTGCAAGGCGCAGTGTGTTGGAGAAAAATAATAGATATGAAAACATGTCTCTAGGGAAGATGTAGGAGGGAACAACTGGAAATGTGGCTTGTGGTCAGATAAATATGTTTTCCTGCTCCTTATGGAAGAAACAGATACTGAGTGCTTTGTTACACAGTTTTTTTTATATTTTTTAAACAAGCTATCCACCATTTTTCTCAGCAACTACTCCAAAGACCACACTCATAACATTTGATAGCAATATCATGTTGGTATTATTAAAAGGTTAGTTGTAATTCTAGAATAACACATGCTAGCACAAACTCATATATTTTATATGTAGGTTTTCCCACAATAATGTATCAGAGGAAACTGTTAGATACTGTGTCTTGCTCAAAATCATTTGGGGATTCTTGTTAATGAAAGCAAGCATGAACTGATCATTTCAAGCTGAATTGTTCCCAACACGTTTTGTTTCATATATACATCTTCATCATTAGTTTTTCCCTCATGCTGTGTATGCAGGGGTGTTTTTTTTTTACATAACCACTTCTTAGCTCACAAATGATAGATTTAGGCGTTAATGTGTTCCGCTCTAACCTTCTTGTTGCATTGTGACAACAGAAATGTGACAAATCTAAATCTGGATACCTCGCTGGAGCCGAGATCGAGCATTTTTATGAACTGTTGACCCATCGGGAGGAGATCGACGTCATCTACGGGGAGTCCGCCAAAACCACGGGCTTCATGAGCGCCGAAAACCTGGTGGGCTTCCTGATGAAGGAGCAGAGAGAGAAAGCAACCCTAGCCGACGCCCAGAAGATCATTGAGAAGTACGAGCCAGATGAACAGGGTCAGTACCTTTAGAGACACTTTCACAACCAAATACAACCCAAAGAAATGCGGAAGTTTCCAAGTACCTGCATAATAAGAGACAGGGGAAAAGGGCTCGTGTATATTGGCTCTGCATGTTGGGTTAAAGGATTCCTTTTGTTCCAGTATTGAGAAATATGAAGAAAGGGTCGATTAACTCATAGTTCCAGTTTGGAAAGTTGGAGGTTTTTGCTCAGTTACTATCCTCAACATCCAATATGGCTACCATGTGGTTATTATCTCCAGCTAGCTGGAATGCCACTGTTTTTTTCAACCACCGATCATTTGGCCCTCATTAAATCTTTCATGCACATAGTGCACAACCTGCTTAGGTGAATACGTTCCTTTAGCGTTTGGTTGCACAAACTGCAAAAAAATGGATCTTCTCCTATTAACTTATACCACTAATAGTGCCTAGTTACTCACTGAGCACAGCAGTTAGCATATTCCACCGCTTTTCCAACAAGCAAAACATGGGTACAAGTCCGTTAGGTTTAATTTTATTCCAACCTTTAAGAAAGAAGAAATGTAGCATCTAGCTGCCTCCTCTGTCTTTTACATATCTTTTTTTTTTATTTGTCATATTTACTTTTGGCTGTAGCTTACTAGATCTGCATTACGGTAAACCTCAATGGTTGACACCAAAGTACCATAGGGGGTTCCTGTACCTCCATAGATATCAAACACCTCTGCTTTTAGCATTTTTTATTTATCTATTTGGCCTCATAGTTCATATAAATAGCTCATGTTTTCGATGTGATTGTAATATCAAAAATGAATTCATAATAACTTTCTTGTTTTTGGTCCCTTTTTTTTTAGCCAAGGCCAAAGGGCTGCTATCCAAAGATGGCTTCCTCATGTACCTGCATAATCCAGAGGCCATGATTTTCAATCCAGATCACAAGGACGTGTACCAGGATATGCAGCAGCCCCTCAACCATTATTTCATCTCCTCCTCGCACAACACCTACCTCATGGAGGATCAGCTCAAAGGACCCAGCAGCACTCAGGCCTACATCAGGTAACAAACTCAAGCGTCTGTCTTCGGTGTTTTCAAACTTCCTCCCCTGCTGCTGCAGAAACCTGCTGAGTAAAATCCCCGAGGTCCACAGATGTGTATCCGGCTTTTGTTGGTGCTTATCTCTGTGACTTAGTGTGATGGGGTAGGGGCAACAGGGGAATAATGCTCGATCCGTGTTTTTGCAGAAAACCCAAAAAAAGTTTAGGTATAGATTCACTAGATTAACGTTAAAGTGAAAGACAGAAGAAAATGCTTCATCTACCAATGTTCCGTAGACCTTTCGGATCTTTTTTACAAATACAAATCTGTCTGTGTGGTGAGCTTGTGTATTCAGCCCCAATGAATCAATAATTCATAGCACACTGTTTTGCTATAATCACAGCTGGACGTGGAAAGAGGCCATCTGCCGTCATTCTTTTTCAAGTCTTGCCACAGATCACTGCCCAGTTGAATTTTTGGTCTGGACTTCAACTTGGACATTCAAACCAAATACTTTGATGGAAAAAATTCCTATTTAACTTTGTATATAACGAACTGCTGTCCTCTCAGTTCTTTAGAATCTTCTAACATGTTATTCTCCACCTTTCATTGCGCTGTATCTTCATACATCTGCCCATAGACTTGGACCACCTTCCCTATCTCTGTGTCAACAATCTGATCATTTTTGTTATCTTCCCTGTTGTCCATTTTCCCTCAAAGTTCTTCACCAGCTGCACACTCTTGACAGTGCACTTTTTTTTTTGACCTACCAGCATGGACCTGTTGCTTTTAAGCATCATATGTTTTTGTCTGCGACTTGATTGGCCAGTTAGCTTGACAACAAGGCAGTGCTTCAACTGGATTGGTCAGCTGGCATAACGATTATAACACACCACGCGATTATCACAATCAAGCTTTTTAATACTGTGATTTTAATTAAAACTGGTTTAACTGCCCAGCCCTATCCCTTCATCACGATGTTGTCACCACCCGATTTAAAGTGAGACTCGCGTGTTCAGGGTGTTGTGCAGGATTTAGCCGCTTTTTACGCCTCAAAGTCGACCAAAAGGTTCCGACTCAGAACGTGGAGTTAAAGTTTACAGGCAATACATAGAGGCACATAACAAATATGACTATGCGGGGAGATACGGGTATGCGGACGAATTGTGTGGAATTAAAATAGAATAATCCTGTAATCGTCCCACATGGGGAAGTTTGGTTGTAACAGCTAACAGTAACAAAAATCAGATGTAGAAACAGAACATGACACAGAACAGAAACACACATTATTGCAGAAGAAAGAAAAATATTTAAATCACGTACTATAGTTACAAAAACAGGGTCCTGCATAGTTTTTGAAGTAACTATAAATTTAGAATAGTACGGATTGTGCGTAGACAGTGCAATTGAAAAGTAGATGTGCAGTTTTCAATACGTTATTATAGTCTGTTAAAAGTAATGTGTGATGTATAACAGTGTTGTTGTTGAATTAGATTTGGTGCAATTAAACAGCAATGCTGTGTACATCTATGTTTGTTGGGACCAGTTTAGATTGTGGAATTTGACAGCTGCAAGGCAGAAGGAGCTGCAGAATCGCTCCTTCATGCATCTAGGATGCAGCAGTCTGTCACTGAAGGAGCTCTGCAGCTCAGCAACATTTTCATGCATGGGGTGGGAGACTCTGTCCATCAGAGATGTTATTTTGGCCAGAGACAGTCTTTCTGTCTCCCACCACCTGTACTGGATCCAGGGAGCATCCTAGGACAGAGCTGACCTTCCAAATGAGTTTATCCAACGTTTTCCTGTCAGGTGTCGATAAACTGATGCTCCAACACACAACACTGTAAAAAATAACAGACGTCACCACAGAGTCATAAAATGTCTTTAACAACTCTCCCTGGACTCCAAATGACCTCAGCCTCCTCAGCAGGTAGAGTCTGTTCTGGCCCTTCCCATAAAGAGCATCAGTGTTGTTCATGTAAACACCCTGGTTACCTATATGGGTAATTAGAACAAAGCATTGAGGGCAGGTGATTTTTGTTTCTGTTGATCAGCAAACATTGATATATGTAACATGTTTAGGATTATGTGCTTCAAGTTTGCTTGTATTTAAAGCACTGTACGCTTTTGGACAATATATGTATAAAAATTGCGACAGATCTGAGCCCTCTGGAAATCCTAAACTATATAATAACGGCAGCGACTGCTTTACCCCCGACATAGCTGCTACTTTCCACGTGGTCAGATTTATAGTGGTTTTCTCTGTGGTTAACGCTCCTTTCTTTGTCCTGTAGGTTACGACCCTCTTTCTCCTTCTTCTTCTGCAGTTGCAGTACGCTAAACATTTTTGCATAAATCCTAAAATAATATGTGCTGCTGGTCGAAAATCTAAATTTTTTTCTGCATCCAAATTAGTCTTTAAAATTCACGGACATCATATCTCGATCCATCTTATCGTTGTTTCACACTTATTGTTTTATACTTTATACACTTTATATTTTATAAACTTTATATTTTAACTTATTTTAATCTTTCTTGCCAGTGTTTCCTCTCTGGGGGCCCCCTGCATCGGGGGCGGTTGTCGGCTGTGGCTGCCTGGGTGCCCCCTGGGTAGCGCTTGGATGGAGGTGGGGGCACCAGCCCTCCCTCCTCTGGGCGCCCTGGGTCGGTGCCTTGGCTGCTGCTGTTGATCTGCTGCTGCTGATCCAGATGGCTCCCACGATGGCATTTCCTGGCTCATCTGTACTCAGCCCGCTTTTTGTAGCTTTTAAGTGTGTGTGATGTGGCTGATGGGTTGGGTTGGGAGGGGGTTGTATTTGCGTTGATGATTTTATTTTTGAAGGGGGGGGTTGTGGGGTTATTTTAAATCTGTAAAGCACTTTGAGTAACACTGTTTGAAAAGCGCTTTATAAATAAAGTTTGATTTGATATGTTCGATCTACGGCACATTTATACCGGGATCAGAAAATGACTTTTATTGCTCCATTGACTCTCATAAAAAACATTTTTGGCATTAGGGGACCCATGGACCTGAAGTAGAAGGGTTTTACTTAGGCTCCCCATCCCAGCTACCTGTTCTGAGTCTTACCTGGTATGATGTGAATGAACCATTAAAGGAGGGGATTTGGAGTTGCATGTTTATTGTGGAACTGTGATCCCAAAATCTGCTACATGAAGCATTTTGCACCTTGGCGAAAAAGTTCACCTATCATCTCCCCTTTTGACAAACTGCAAGCAGGACTTCTCATGGCTTTCTACTTTCTCTTTATTTTGACTAGTTGTCGTGTCAACACACTCTCCCACCTGAGCTGTCTATCTTTGCAGCTTCCCCAGAGCCATCATGGGCTTCCCGGCTGCTTCTCTGATTAAAGCTGATGAATGAAGTTTTTGTCTGTGCAAAGGTACTGTACTGAGCTCCTAAAGATGACTGTTAATCCCTCAGAGCTCTGCTGAAGGGCTGCCGCTGTGTGGAGCTGGACTGCTGGGACGGATCAGACAACGAGCCGGTCATCTACCATGGGTACACCTTCACCTCAAAGATCCTCTTCAAAGACGCGATCAAAGCCATCAAGGAGTATGCCTTCAAGGTGTGTTTGGCAGTAATCTTTGGTAGCATTAGTTTGCCCTTGAATTGATTCCTGTAACCCTTTTTCTTTTGGTTTTTTTCCCCCCCAAGACATCTGATTATCCAGTTATTCTTTCCTTGGAGAACCACTGTAACGTGGATCAGCAATCCGTCATGGCCCAGCACATGAGCTCCATCCTGGGGAGCGCGCTCGTCACCACTCCCCTTGGTGACGGCATGCCCAGAAACTTCCCGTCGCCTGAGGTCGGTACCAGCTCAGCTCCCAGAGGTTTAAACCTGTAGTGAGTGAATGCATAAGCTGTGCAGCGTTATAACAATATGTTTATGGATGCGTGTACTCTTTCCTAGGAGCTGAAAGGAAAATTTCTGATTAAAGGAAAGAGATTAAACAAACTGGAAGCCAGCTTCGCCGACGCCCATTCAGAGGCTGGGAACAGCGAGGTGACTGAAGAAGACGAGTCGGACAATGAGCCCAAAGACGAGAAAAAGGAGAAGAAAGGGAAGGTGGGGGTTATATTGGTAGTGTGGCCGTAAATCAGCATTTCGGCGGACGTCTAATTTTTTTTACCGTTTTTTTCTTAGAAGAAGAAGCTGAAACTAGCCAAAGAGCTGTCCGACATGGTGATCTACTGCAAGAGCGTCCACTTCCATGGCTTCGAAGACGCCAGGAAAAATCTGAGCTTTTATGAGATGGCGTCGTTTAAAGAGGGGAAAGCCTTGGCTCTGGCAGAGGAGTCGGGTAAAGATACAACTCTTGTCATTCAAAGAAAAAGTTCGATTTTTTTTTCTTTCAACCTAGACCTTATTTTTTAGCATATATTATGTTCGTTTACTCACCCAGACAAGTTTAGAGCCACGAAGAAGATAATGTCAAGTTGTGTTCATCGTATATCCATATAATCGGAGTCAATAGGGGCAGAAGATTTGCAGCCTGTAATAAGGCATTATCTTCCCCAAAACTCCTTCATTAAAACCAATGTTTTATTAATCGTTAGCAGGACTCCCTCCGAGTTCAGAGTGTTTCGGAAGTGTTTATTTGTTCTGTTCCATGGTGTTCTAGAGGCTATAATACAACTACACTATCGTGCTATTTCAATTAAGTCACTGCTGTGTTCCATCCCGGTTGTAGTCTGAGCAGGACTTTCACTCTCTGCTCTATGGTTAGACAGAACGCAAACATCAACATGGTTCACGATGCATGTTTCCAAATTGCACTAGCTTAATGACTAATTGGACTAAATTCAGCTTTCACAGGCTCCCTTTCCGCAGTCTACGCAGACTACAGCTGTAATGGCGACGGCTGTGACATCATTAAAATCCCAGGTGTTCGTCTTGTGATCGGAAGATGACGCCAGTGTCCGGCAGCCTCGCCTCTGTCACCGCCCCAGGGCAGCTGTGGCTACAACGTAGCTTGCCATCACCAGTGTGTGAATGGGTGTGTGGATGGGTGAATGACTGAATGTAGTGTAAAGTGCTTTGGGGTCCTCTGACTGAAAAAGTGCTATACAAATACAGGCCATTTACCATTTACCAAGTTACTGTAAATTGGAATCGGTTACATTAAAAGCCTGTAAAACACCCAGAAGCTAACACCTTAGCACCTCAGAGACGTTCCAAACTCAAAGGGGAATATCGCTAAGTATTCATAGCAAAAGAGTTTTGGGGCAGATAATACCTTATTACAGGTAGAAAATCTGCCATGATCGACACCCATTATATGGATATACACTGATCGCGACTGGATATAAACTTCTTCTGAAGGACTCCAAGTGGCACCAAACTTGTCAGGGTGAATTAAATAACGTAATAAATGCTAAAGGTAAGGTCCAGGTTGAAAAACAAACTTCTCCTTTAAGTTCTTATTGTGCTCAGAGAACACATGCATTGCCCCTTTGACTTTTTCCACATTTATTCATCTTAGACACAACAAACCTCAATGTATTTTATTGGGTTTTCATGAGAGAGAGCAACACAAAATCATTAAAGGTTGCATATGGAACATGAGCATAATAGCAACATCTAGTTTGTCTAGGTTGAAGTTACAACAATAAAAACATATTTCCAGGCATTGGGTTTCCTGGTTCGTTGCTGATACGCCCAGTGACCAACCTGAAGTGTGACAAGTGAGGAATGTGTTTTAGAGTAGAGGGTGACACGGGAATCAATTGTCGCTCCCGTCCCATCCCGATCCCCAAAAAATACTCCCGTCATGTCCCGATCACGTGACAACCCCCCCCAAAAAATTATTGTCCAGAAAAAATCCAGAGAGAAAGACTCCCGTCCCGAATCCCGTAGATTAGTAATTTACCTGCTATGGCGCTCGCTCCCCCCGCCCCCCTTTAAACCATAGCCTAGCACAGTATCAAAGATCATCTATTTAGCTTTATCCGCCATCTTTAACCATATCCTGCATTCTCGTTGTTTGGCCACCTTACCACGTCATGAATGGACTCGATTCGTCTGACTACCAAACTATTAAGATACACGCATTTTCAGTCGGATATCATATGCTTACCAGTTTATCCAGGTGGTGTAGCAACAATGTAGCAGTTTCAGGGCAGTTGCGTTGTCTTGCTCTGATAGGCTACCATCAACAACAAACTTATTGTGGGTTGTTGTAATTGGTTCTCTTTTCTAAAAGGAAATGCCTGTCTTTGCTAATTCCCTGATATCTGACAAGATAAATGTAAAAAAAAAATGTATAAATAAATTCTAATTTACGGTTATCCCGCCCGGTCCCATGGATTATTTCCTGTCCCGTCCAAATCACGTTACCAACAGTGAAATTGACTCCCATCCTACGGGAATCCATCAGGAATCTCGTGACTCATGGGAATCCCGAAAAATTGTCACCCTCTATTTTAGAGGAGAGTAACGTTAGCAATTGAGTTAGCTCACCGATCCAGGAGGAAAGTCGCCGTTTCCACATGTGTTTGATGCCATGGAAGTGTTTCATGTGGGTCCATCTACTGTAGTGTAGGCTTTACCTAAAACGACTCTAGTTTCTATTCTTCTGCTGTCACTCCTCTCCTGAGATGAATAGTTATATCTGCGGGGCTCTGAAGCAGCTGCTTGACTTGCCGACTCCACTAATTTTCCCAGTGCCAGCCGAGCTCTGTCACCATATTGCATACATAACACCATCGTATTGCCCGGTTAAAATGTACATTTACTATATTTTAATGCAAATTGAAATTTTACAAAATTTCTATTTTTCATTCTGCACCCATCTAAAATCCCTGTGGATGTGTGTTTTTTAATGATGCTTTTTATGAAAGTTTTTCATATTCCAACCTTAAGTGGAAGAAAAAATGTATGCAACTTTCAATCCAGCTGCTGTGAAGGCCTCAGAGGTTTGTTACAGAACTTTGTGGAAACACCATCATGAAAACCAGTCAGGGAGGACGTTTTAGAGGGTTTGGAACCAAAGTTGGGTGTTGAAACAATAACTCAGACCCTGTAGGATTTGTTTGATTCATCTTCCTATAATGGAAAGAGTATTGCTCCACTGCAAACCTACTAAGACATCGCCATATGCCTAAGATGACGGACGCACCTATCACAGCTCAGTGGGAGAATCTGGCAGCGTCATGCAGTGGGCATACAGCAGAGACTGGGATTCTGATCTGACTTGTTGGAATAATAAAATGGGCTAAATACAAAGCAAACTTAAATGGAAACCTGTTAGCAGTAATTAAAGGGTAAAGAGTAACGTTGCAATAAACTATAAAGGACTTATTGGTCAGAGTCCTTTTTTTTTTTTTCTACAGCAACTGAGTACATCCGCCATAACGTGGAGAAACTGAGCCGCATTTATCCTGCGGGCTCAAGGACCGATTCCTCAAACTACAACCCAGTACCACTGTGGAACGCAGGCTGCCAAATCGGTACGTTTCTGCAGGCACCAGGATTAAACACTGTGGGAATATGAACCCTTCTTTTAGATTGGTCACAATCCTCCTTTCATTTCTGCTTCAGTTGCCTTGAACTTCCAGACGGTATGCGAAGAGCTGGACATAAACCAGGGCAGATTCCTGATCAACGGCAAGAGCGGCTACGTTCTCAAACCGGCCTTCTTGAGGGACGGTGCCTCCGAGTTCGACCCGGTGACTCTGACCCGAGGAGAGTGGCTGCAACACAAGACGCTGCATGTCATGGTGAGCTCATTAGCGGCAGGAAACCCTGTTTTGTTTGCAGGAGAACCTGTTCTGTCCTGATCTCGTTTTGTACCCGTCACCAGATCATATCAGGCCAGCAGCTTCCTAAAGTGAACGAGAAGAAATCCTCCATCGTGGACCCGTTGGTTAAAGTGCAGATCTACGGAGTGCCGGCTGACAATGCTGAGAAAGAGACCAACTTCGTGGAGAACAATGGTACGTTTGGTTTTCCTCTCTCTACTTCTTTATTCTCCAGAGAGTTTACAGGAAGTAGGTGTTCACCAAACCTTTGCTCTCAATGAATTTTTTTACTTAGTTTCAACCATTCCCTTGTAATATTAGTAACAATCGTAACTGATGCGACAGAAGGACATTACATTAGGGCGAAATGGTACGGGTCAGACATTAACAGCCAATTAACGAATGAATGCACAAAGTCAGCGATGCGTCATGATGCTCATGGAACGTTTCTGCTTTCGTTTTAAGGTTTCAATCCGTCTTGGAATGAGAACCTCCAGTTTGATGTGTACGTGCCAGAGCTGGCACTGGTGCGCTTCCTCATAGAGGACTACGACTCCACGTCTGGCAACGAGTTCATCGCACAGTTCACACTTCCGTTCAACAGCTTGAAAATGGGTACGTTGCTAGTAGAGTCAGTCACTCTGTTATACAGAATCTTTTTGCGATGTTACAGCCGCGCACCTTAGTGTATTTTAGTGTGAGACACAAAGTAGCACTTTTTTTGTTGTTTCTTATTTTTTGATTTTGAAAACACATTAAAAGCCATTCATATTATATCCTACTTGTTTTTTATATGCCATCGAATCCTAATGAAATACATTGAACTTTGTGGCTGTCCATGTGACGGATGTTCAAGACACTGTTTCTGTTTTATAAAGAAGCAGAAAAAGGAACTGTTCCTGGTTGGAGGGTAGACGCATAGATCTCATTTCAGACTCTACCCGAACAGCTCCTCTTCTTCCCAGCTTTCTGATCACATCTGTTTTGTGACCCCACCCACACAGGATACAGACACGTGCCACTGCTCAACAAGAATGGAGACCCCCTCCCCTCAGCTGGACTCTTTGTACACATCATGGTTGTGGATGCAGAGTGAAAAAGCAGACAGTGTGATTTCCCCGCCCTTCAGCAAACCTGGATCTTATTCACAAAGCAACAAGTTTTTTTTGTTTTTTTTTGTTGTATTTTTCTTATTTTCTTTTAGGGTTAGGGGTACAATTAACTTATAAATGTTATTTTAATAATTTAAAATGAGACCGTAAAAGTAATTCACTGATTCACTGTCAATCACCTTACAGAAATGTTTTGCCATTTAAAATTTAACTCAATATTTTTAGATCTTTTTAACTGAACCTGATCATTTCATGCAATATAAAGAAGCAGATCTCTATACAAAACATGTTTTGTTTTCACCAACATGTTATTCTATTCATTATAATTTGGTTGTCATGTAACATCTGATTTTATTTTCGTTTAATCATCAGTAAACACTTTTAAAAGTGTAAAACACTGTGCAGTTTTGATGGGTTTTGTACTGGATCGGGCAGCTCAGCATTGATGTGCTTCAGGAAAACCACAAAAGGAGGGGAAATCCTTTTGTCTTTCTACGGAATGAGGTCACTGCCAAGTGAACTTTGGATTGACACGCCTTTTGTACACCGTGTCAGTAAGACAGTTAAGGAAGTGCTGCTGTAGTACGAAGAAATCCATTATGTTTTTAAAAAAAAAATCTTTCAACATGAAATTAATTAAAAAGGGAATAATTGATCCTCCATTTAATTTGAAAAAAGAAGGTCTTGCTTTAAAACAAGCTTTAATGCAGCAACCGCTTGTTAAATGAGTCACGAGGTTACTTGACCCGTTTGCTACAACTCGGTCCCTCCTTTCCTGATTGTAGTGCATTGAACAGAAAGAGGCAAATATTTATTGGCATCCCATTGTAAAGACATATAAAAGCCATAAAATAAATCCCATTTTTATTGCAGTGGCAACAGTATTGGGCAGCCACTGATTGTATAAGCCAAGGGACTAAATATAAAAATCCCAGAAATCACATTATTTGTATGATAAAAAAAAAAAATAGGATTTCTTTGATGGTGCAGAGAATAATTATTTAGCACCTAAAAAAACGAGCAAGAATTCTGGCCATCACAGCCGTCTTTAAGAAGCTATGGATGCGTGTACTCATTAAAATATTTGAGAAGCATTTTTGTATGCTTTTAAAAAACTCTATTGCAATAGAATAGAAAATGTTGACCCCAAAAGGTTACGGAAATTTTTTATTGACAGGACTCAACATCATCTCTACACACACATACAAAACAACAAAATATCTAAGACCATATATATCTAAACTAAAATCAATGCATTGATACTTAAGACTATTTATGAAATTGTTGTAAAAATTCCAGTACTATTTAGGGCTGTGACTGCAGTTGGAATAAATGTTTTTTATTGACTGTTCTTATTGGTCAGCAGGACTTTGTTTCTTCTGCCTGATGGGAGAAGACTGAAGGAATAATGGATATGAGAGGGATCTTCTGTGATCAGGGTGACTTTTTCTGATCACAGAGCATTGATACGAATGCAATAATGGAGTTTTTGGTAAACCGATTATTTTTGCCCGCTTGATCTACAAATCTTTGACAGTGTTGTTTACTGGTAAGAAAATTGTACCAGAAAGTGATGTTAAAAGTTAGAACGGATTCTGAAAAATGAACGGTAAAGCATGATTAAAATTCCTTAGCTTTCTGAGGAGATGGAGGCTTTGGAGTGCTTTTTTATGGATTGTATCTGAGTGGATTTGGAAGAATAGATTAGTGTCTATCAGTGTTCCCAAATATTTGAAACACTCCACCTGCTCAACCTGCTCTCTCTGAAAAGTCAAAAGTTTAAAAAGCTGAGATGTAGTTGCAGCTCTGTCTCTACCCACACAGCACAGCTCCTTTGTTTTTTAAACATTTAACTCAAGCGATTTTTCATTAAAGGTTCTCAGCAGGTCGTCCACTGCTACTTGGTACTGGGTTAAAGCCTCCCCACCATCGATGTGAGCCACCAAGTCCATGTCATCTGCATATTTTAAAAGAATCATTCCCTTCCTGCTACATGAAATGTCATCAGTGTAGATAAAAAACAGAATTGGGGATAAACAGACATCCCTGAGGAAGCCATGTTTTTAAAACCATATTGCTTGACTTTAAACCATTTAAAAAAACGTGTTGTACTGCATTCTTTAAAAAAAAATCTCTCATCCGTAAAATCTGTTTCCTGTATTAATGGGACCTCTTTGAACTTGTGTCAGATGAGACCAAAATTTCTTTGGTATAAACTAAAGTTTGTTTGGAGGGGGAAGAAGGTTGAGTTGCATCCCAAGAACACCAGACTGACTGTGAAGCATGGGGGTGAAAACACTATGCCAGTAGAGAATCTGTGGAGGGAGTATCAAGTACATGTTGCCCACAGACGGCCTCAAAAAAATCAAAGTCCTAAAGAAGATCTGCATGGAAACGTTTGACCTCTGTCATTGCCAACCAAGGCTAGATTATAAAGCATTTCGGTGAACGTTTGTTAGTGACCAAATACTTATTTGGTCAGTATATATAGATTACAGACATAAGGTTTGGACACACCTTCTCATTCAGTGCGTTTTCTTTATTTTCATGACCATTTACATTGTAGATTCTCACTGAAGGCATCAAAAATATGAATGAATACATATGGAATTATGTAGTACTTTTCCAAAAAAGTGTGAAATAACCCGGCCTCCAAAGTCACCTGACCTGAACCCAATGGAGATGA
Source organism: Apricaphanius iberus (assembly GCA_028564705.1). Taxonomy (NCBI): domain Eukaryota; kingdom Metazoa; phylum Chordata; class Actinopteri; order Cyprinodontiformes; family Aphaniidae; genus Apricaphanius; species Apricaphanius iberus. The sequence goes on from JAPXFQ010001905.1 coordinate 5,751,732, forward strand.
TTTGGGGTGAGCTGAGCCGCAGAGTGAAGGGAAAAGGTCCAACAAGTACTAAGCATCTCTGGGAACTCCTTCAAGAATGTTGGAAAACCATTTCTGGTGACGACCTCTGGAAGCTCAAGAGAATGCAAAGCAGTAATCAGAGCAAAGGGTGGCTACTTTGAGGAATCTAAAATATAACATGTATTCAGTTATTTCACCCTTTTTTTTTTTACATTATGTCACTCACAGTTGTAGTGTACCATCCTACCATCATCAGTCTATCCTAATCATGGTTGCTGGTTCTCATCTCAAGCCATCATCAGGCAAGAGTAGGCTAAACCAGTCCATTACAGGACAACTATGCACACACACAGACAAGTTTGTATTGCTGCCTATATTAGGACCGTCCATAGACTTCCATTGTTTTTAGTAACTGGATTTTTTTTGCCTAACCATTACTGATCTATCCCTAACCCTAAAACTCAACTCACACCATACCTCTAAACCTAAAAAGGGGAGTCCGCCGTATTAGGACCGGGCTTCGGTCCTAACAAGGTCCATTGGTCCAAAAAGGTTAGTGAATATCTCAAAACCGGTCCTAAGAAGGGTAGGTATACAAGACCACACACACACACATCCCCCTACTTAAGGGTGTATGAGAAGGGCCAATTAACCCGGAAGTCATGTTTTTGGACTATGTGAGGAAGCAAGTGTACCCGGACAGAACCCGTCCGTGCACACGGAGAACATGCTAAATCCATTGAACCCAGGACCTTCTTGCTGAAAGGTAACATTGCTACCAACTGCACAGTCAATTGAGGTATACCTTTTGTGAAAATTACAGACCTTTCTCATCTTTTTAAATGGGACAACTTGCACAATAAGTGGCTGACAAATACTTTTGCCCCACTGTAGGTTTGTATTACAAATCTAGGAGGGGATTCTAAGGTCAGAAAGATTTGTTTTGATCAAACATAAGAGTGGCACTATTATTTCCATGCATGTTGGGTCACTCTTCACAACCTCCTCTCAGTTATGCTGCTTTGAAGTAAAGTAAGAGCGTACAGACAGTGATGATTTTTCTTTCTTTAAAATTGGCCAGGGTCTCATGCTTTCGTCCCTTATGCTCACATTGCAGCTTTTAAACAGAATTTAGGAATGAGGGTAGTGGTTATGAGGTTGATGTGCATCTGGTGAACTATTTCGGATTAAACGTAGCCATGATTTTAGATTGCAATTCTGGTAAAAGCTCCAAAGATTTAGAGTTAGAAATTTCCAGGCGCAACCACATAGCATTACACATCCAACACCATACGTGGTTTGCTTTTCTCTCCTCGCACACAATGTCCAGCAAGCTCATGTTTATGTTGGCGACTGTAAGACGCAATATACTTTCTCTTGCCTTCTTCCCAAGCTTTGGGTTAGGAGTTACATGGAGACTAATGCTTGTTGTGGAAACTTGGTGGCCCCAAGGTGTCCCTCTTTTCAACAGTGAGCTTTTTAAACCACCATCACCACCCTGCTCACCGTGCATGGTGGCAAAACAAATACAAGTCCTTCTCCGGCCGATTGGAGTTTGTCATTTGATTTTTATGCTTAAAGAGGAAACAAAAATAAGCCACAAAAGACTTCAAATAATGGCATTTATTATTGGGGGGAAAAAAAGAAGCTAAAAATGATTCCAGTGTAAAAAAGTAATCACCTCCTTTGTTAAAGTCAAAACCAGCATCTACTAACCACATCATTTTTAGGTTCGGATTCCCTCACTCACCTAAGCGATCAAGAACTCAAAACAAAAAAAGCCTGAAAACATGAAGTAGGCTTTAAAATGGACACCGATCAATGTGGAAAGGCCTTCATGTGAGAATTCAAAGGTCAAGCTCACTACTGACCAAAAAGCAACACATTTGCTAAAAAATAAAAAGTATAAAAGATTCTTAAGACTAGGAAAATATTTTGTGGACAGATTTGTTGTTTTTTTTTTAATTGTAATCTTGAGTAAAACTAACAGCATTTTAGAAAAACAGACCAACAGGCAAACATGGTGGCAGTATGTGATGGTCTGGGGCAGGTAGAATGCTTCGTAAGCAGAAAATCCTGAATGAGATCTGGTCAGCGGCGAGCATGAATTGATGAAGCCTCTTGGATAAGAGGTGAAACGTCTTCCAAGACAAATTACCAAGTCCAGTTGCGTTTGATTGAAATTTCCTTGAGATAACCATGACCTGGATGAACGAGAATATTCACAGGCTTCTTGAATGAGATAGTTACCTTAAGCTCAACTACTCCAACCCAGCAGTACAACGATCCAAAGCACAGAAGAAATCCCTCTGATTGGATAAAAAAAAAGACAAAAAAAAACTCTAATGTTGCAGATTTATCTTCTGATTACCCCAGTGATAGAAAAAGGCTGCTTACTGGTTTTCTCAGACTGGACCAGTTGGTTTTGGAAAGCTTTTTCCCCATTATAGAGGAAATTATAGTTTGAAAATGTTTTATATTCACTGAGGTTATGTTTGATATTAGAAGTTATGATCTGAACATGTAAGTATAGAAAAGAATATCAATCAAATCTCGAAGCCTTGAATAAAAAAATAAAAAAAAACCAATGTGACAAATTCATAGTTTCAATGAAGACTTTATTAAGGAAAGAAGAAAAATAAAGATACTCAGAATGACAAACACTGCGAAAAAACATAGAAGTCAACAAAAACCAGCGTGATTTTTAAAGAAAAATAAGGTGAAGGACCTGATCCAAAAAACCCAGTGACTTAAACTCAAGTGTTTTTTGAACTTTGGTGTTAATACAAACTGATCAATGTGATTTTAAGTGAAATTATACATGGTGGAAAAACTGCAAGGACACAGACGTAAAAACTCCCCTGATAGGAGGGGCGAGACCCCACAGCTCTTACCAAAAGGCAAAAGAAAGGGACATGACAGATCTGAAAGAGAGAAAAAAAAGAATAACTAAAAAAAGATGGGTAACATGCCATTTTTATACCAAATACTAACAAGATGTAGGTAGAAAAATATTACAATGAAACATTTTTCAGATAAATAATCCGTGAGAGGCAGAGAAGAGTAGAAGCAATGCTTCATAAAGGAGCATTGCGCTGAAACCATGACGACTTGAACACTCACCACCGACACAAAAGCAGAACAGAATGATCAGACTTTCCTGAAGGAGCAGCGACCTTTCAAATAAAACAAGTAGGAACTTATGAAGTAGTGTAGCCTTGTCTTAAAATAGCCATTAAACTAAGCATCAGAGCCAACACGACGCCGCTGAACCACATCTGATCTACATATGTAGCTCAGCTTTTTCCATACTCTAGAATAAAACACCACAGATGCTTCAGCAACCTTTTAAATGTAACATTGGAATCGAGGAGGAAGAATTGCTTTTGTGTCTCTATAGGCAGAAGGGTGTCGATGCCAAAGATTAGGTTCTCCACAGTCCCTTTCTTCAGTTCCAGTGCCCTGGTAGTGTTTCACCTAGAGACGGACCAGGACTGAGGACCCCTGCCTCGGTATTCACAGTCTACGCCAACCAAAGCTGGTAAACATGGCCATGTAGCTGACTTGTTCACTGGAGTCAACCAGGCGACATTCAAACTGTTCCAGCACTTAAAATCTGATAAAGATCACTTTTTTCTAAAAAAAAAAAAAAAAAAAAAAAAAAAAAAAAGGTCGTCTTTCATGAAATCTGAAAACGGAAATTGGACATCTACTGCCTAGAATTACCAAGTGCTCTTGGAAACACGAAACAAACCAAGATGGAGGGAAAAAAATAAAAAACACAAAAAACAAGAAACAAAAAGGTTATTGCCATGGTAGCTAATGTTGCAGCATTCGGTTTTGCTGGGCTCCTCTCAAACGTAGGCACTGAGGTGAAGAAGAGTTTCCTTTTTTCCCTTTCCTTTCTTTTTTTTTTTTTTTTTTTTTTTTTTTTTTTTAAGAAAAAGCCTGGGAAGATAATCAAATATGGTCTTCACGGGTTTTTCATCAGGGCTGGATAAAGGCCAGGCCATGACCGCACGTAAATCAGGATGAAGATGCGATTTTAAACGCCAATCTCCTAAAAGATTCTTTGAGTCACGAGAAGAAAAAAAAAACAAAAAAGAAAACATGGCACTTTGACCGTTTTGCTCCCCAGACCCTTAAAAAAAAAAGAAAAAAAAAAGCACACACGATTTGTCTGATAAACATGACAGGTCATCAACACAAAAAGAACTATAATGCTAGATTTAGTAATGGTTTAACAGACTTGATTCAAATTCTGGCAAAGATATGAAGTCTGTTTTAAACAAAGTATTTCCTCATTTGGCAAACAAAATGCAATATGGGAAATAATGTGAGAGAAATGAATGGCACAGTTTTATCTGAGCTTTCAGATCAAATGCTCAAAGATGAATAATAATAAAAAAAAAAACTTGCAGGTTTGATGTTCACAACTGCAAGCGCACTCTAAAATAAAATTAACTAGCTCTATGAATAATGAAAACTGAAAAAAAAAACAAAAAAAACAATAGTCACACCTATATAATGGCACAAGCATACGGGGAAGAAAACAAAAACAACAAAAGTACTACAAGACAAATACCCAGCGGATGATGATTGGAAAAAACGGGGGAAAAAAACAGAAATAAAACTTTAGATAAAGATACTCTTGTGTCCACTTTAAAGCATATCCCGTAATCTGGAAATACGCCATGTAGAAAACGACTCCCCATATAAACAACATTCACACAAGGCACTTCATTGAGTAAGAAAAGAGTCACAGTCCTTTCTACTACCAGAAACTGCCTGCATAGCAACAATATGAGGACAAAATTGTTTCCAGGCTTTTCTGTGGTTCCACAAAAAGAGTCAAAGATGCAAAGTTGATTTTCTTTTTTTTTTTTGTCTTTTGGTTTAAAAAGGAGCACTTTACTGAATAGTAAAAGCTTGCCGATTTGAAAATAAAGAGCAGAGGTTCGTTCCTCTTAGTATTTTGTCCCCAATACTATTAACTAAAGACGATCTGTCCGCTTACTGGTGCTGTTTCTGTGAGACACAGTGGTCCTGGGATAAGAAAGGTGGTTTTGTTTTTCTGATGGCACTCAGAAGGCAGCCAATCGCCAGGAGAGAGCAGAGAGACACGGTTACACGGAGGTTTTTCCACAGTGAGGCTTTTCCCTCCCGGAGTCATCGTCCAGAGGCTGGAGATGATGGGCTGCGGAAAGGGACAGAGATCGACAGAGAGGAGGGCTGGAGAGCTCGGGCCGAGCTGCGGCGTGTCCTGCTACCTGCTTCGGAAATTTTGCAGGACTCCGTAAACCTCGTCTTCTTTGCTGAGTCCCTCAAAAAAAGGCAGCAGGTCCAGCAGTTCTGTGTCATTCATATCGTCAAACCAGGATTGAACTGGGACCTGCGTGAACATGGGACAATGTCAACGGTCAAGATTAATGCAGGACTCAAACACAGTTGCTCACAAAAGTATTCATACCCATGGAACCTTTTTACAGACCAAGTTATTTGATGTGGATTTCATGCGATAGATCTACACAGACAGAAGTGCATGATAGTAGAATTCTATTTATACAACATTTTGTTCCGACCCAGTAATTTGATTGGACAAGGGATATTCCATGAGTGCTGATATTACAGTACAACAGCACAGGGACTTTTTACAGACAATAATAATGGTGCGTTCACAGCGCCCAGATCACATGTTAAGCCTTATTTTGAGGCTGTCAGAGTCTCTGCGGTGCTTCAGCCATGGCAATTTGTGAAACTGTTGCTGCTTTCCAAGCTCCAAAGCAGCAGAAGCTAAGCTAGCTGAACTTTCGCCTCCGGCCCCGAGTGTCAACCAATCAGAGCTTCTCTGTAGTGACTTCGCCCGACATAGACGTATCTAGCTAGCTATGATTCACATGGATTAAAACATCCGGCAGAGAAAGGCCCGCCTACGCGCTTTGCAAGCTGCAGCCTAACATTGTAAAGTTTTAATCGTAGCGTGCACATTTAGTTACATTTTGTATATTTGATTCTGTCAAACACTTTTTAATATTTATTCTTTTTTGGTGGATGGGGATTTCTTGGACCGAGCCTTGGACGTTCCAGCATGCCTTGGAGTTAAACAGGAAGTGCTGGTTGGGTAATTCCACCATGAGCTCAACCACAGAGGAGGACAAGACTATTTTATTCTAATTTTTGTATGAATGAAGTTAGATTCAAGGTTTGTTTGATTTCTTAACCATGTGTTTAGTTTTGAGTAATTTAGGTTTACTCATACTGTCTTTAGTTACTTCTTGTTAGTTAATTGTGTCGGTAATTGTGTTAATCTGGTCTGAGCAGCCAGTATTTAAGATCCCTTTGTTTCCTGTTCATTAGGTCAGTCTGTCTGTCTGTATAAGCAGTTCGTTTGAGGTTTTGTTATGTTAAAAACACCTTGAGTTTGAGTTAAATATTTTTCATTTGAGCTCTTTTAAGGGCCATGTGTTAACTGAGTTTTGTATTTTTGGGAAATAAAACCCATTTCAATGGAAACTACAACGGTTTCCTCGTGTCTAACCGTCTCAGTCCTTTATAAGGGTTGTGTTTCACATAGGGATGGACCGATACGGATACAGGTATCAGGCCGATACCTTTCTAATGTGCTCATTAACAGAGGTGGAAAGTAATGAATTACATTTACTTGCATTAATGTAACTGAGTAGGCTTTTTGTGTAGCCTAATTGTATGTTAAATCGTTTTTAAAACCTGTAATTTTACTTAAGTAGGTTTTTTAAAGGTATTGTTGCCTACTTCGCAAAATTTTTTATTATATCCGTTACTAAGTAGAAACAACAAAATATTGTGCCCGGAAATATGCCTACTGCAATGCATGAGAACTGGCGCTGATAAGATTAAAAATGGAAGCACCTGCCATCTGAATGGATCCAGCGAACAAAGAGACTCAGTGGAATAAATTTAACTCAAAGAAAACGATGTTAACCCCTGACCATATGTAAGTTCAGAAAGGCAACAGTATTATAATGTCTTTGGAAAGTCTACATCAATTCTGCACAAACGCGTAAAGGTAAGTTAAAATAAACAAAACTATTGTTACAGTAAAGTCATAGTTTAATAAACGATTATACTCAGTTTAATCAAAAAGACATCAGTGAAGGACGCGAGTAAACGTCTTTTTTACTGACCTGTCCACTTTTGACATTCTGTTTGGGGCTGAAGCGCGTCCCATGTTACATCATTTCCAGGCAGTAAAGCATTTTGGTATTTAAAAATTAACTGCTAACATCCTGATCTATATGATTTTTTTTTTACTTCAGAATATTCTAAATCACTCTACAAATCCTAACAAATCGCTAAGCAGAAGTAGCCTACATACATGTTTGACGAAAAACTATAAAACCGGACAATTTAATTTACTTGTGAATCGCCACCCACAGAACAGGTGTTACACCATTTTCTGTGACCGTCAGTTCCTATGACTCTAGGGGGCGCTGTTTCCTCATGGACAAACATGGTGCCACATTGTTAAAATTATGAATGCCATTATTAAAATCTGATATGAGATGAACATTGTTTTGCAAAGAGGATGGAAGGGTCACATTAATATGAAAGGACATGTAAATTGTTAGAATTGGTGACTTTTGAGACACTGTCCTTCGGTCATATTTACACTCAAAAACTGAATTTTACAAATCATCTATGAACATTGTCACCTGAAAAAAGTTTCAATTCTCTCAAAATCTTTATTTCATTTTTATATATATATATATATATATATATATATATATATATATATATATATATATATTTATTAACTACATATATTAATATATTAGAAAATCTAACAGTAGTGACATTAGTAAAATTGGGCTCATAATACTCATTGAGATGTATGCTTATTTTCTTCTTTCCTCTTCTTCGATTCCATCTGTCAATGACCTTTACCAATTTTGGTCATTTGTGTCTGGTGAGAGCATCTGCTACCATGAGATATTCACCTGGCTAAATATTACATTACAATGAAAAATTGAGCTAATAAACTCATTAGCAAACAATTAGGGTTGTAGGGAAATATCGATATGCTTATATATCGAGCTATTTTATGTTGAGATATTGTATCTATTCTTTTTTTTTATGAAACCATTAGCGAGGACAGTACTTTTTGTGGTAAAATTAAAAGTAAGACCACTAGTTGGTGGCGGTCTTCACCTTCTTTGTTCCACTAGATCAACTAGATCTAGTAATAAAACTGGATGCGTTATATATAAAACAGGTTAGAGTGTTTAAAATGCTGTGACAAGTTTTCTACCATTAAATTCAGTTTTGAAAATCCCAATATATGGTCCTCCTCAAAGTATCACATACATACATACCGTATCGTCACCATGTATGGTGAGACAGATCGTTTGGTATGGTTTTTGTCTCATGTAACTCAAATACAGCACATCAGTAAAGAGCTATAAATCTACCCACGAAAAATAACTTACAGCATTTTCTGGATGGAAAATATAGGAGGCAGGCGAATTGTCCACAATGATGACATTGTTGAGCTCTCTCCCCAGCCGGCTGAGGTCTTTGACGTAGTTCCCTCTGTGAAACACGCAGGATTCTCTGAAGAGCCGCGCTCGAAACACACCCCACTGGTCCAGCAGGTCTGCCACGGGGTCTGCGTACTGTCCGAACACACACAGAAATAAAAATACGTAAGGCTGGTAGGAAAGCTCCTGATTTTAAAGTGTGCAGATGTTTTTTTTTTAAATATATATGTAGGGCACAGAGATATGGGTTTCAAGGCACAGTTCTAAGCACAAAGACTTTCAAAAACTAAATGCATTACTTTTAATTCAAAGAACAAAAGCATGGAGTCCTTGAATACCATTTATGAAGCAAGGAAGGTGCCAGCAGACACTACTCTAGGTCACAAAAAGCACTCTGGCTGCGAGCCTTTTACCCAGCATGTGGAATAGCTCTTAAAGCAATATTTAGAGGCATGTTAACTTGACTGTTTGTCTCTTATTAAAACTCACCCATTTATTATTGGAAAAGGTACACAGAAAAAAAAAAGAAGAACAAACGAAAGAACATGAGAAGACCAAGAACATTAAAACGAAGATGAAGTGTCACTAGTTAGTAGTCAGAACAGAAAAAAATAATCCGTCTTTACACACCTTAGCGAGACTGGCTGTGAAGAGCACACATTCAAACAGCTCTCCCATCTTCTGGAGGAACTCGTCCACATGGGGTCTTTTCAGCACATACACCTCAATCAGAAAAAAAAAACATTAAAAAACCCAACATGATTCTAGAGGTATTCTATAGAGTTATGTACAGCTACATACTACGTCAGCATAACCACTTCTACCACAACATTGTCACTATCGTACTCCGCATGTCCCTCGCTCTCCGCCCATTGGCCGACACCCAGTGCAAGTAATCATGAACAGGCCAACCAGGATACACACAGCCTATCCTGGATTACTTGAACTGGACACCAGTCAGTCTCTCCAGGATCTTCACACAGAAAAACGAACAGAACACCGCTCTTCTAAATGAATAAAAAAAAACATGTAATTCGCTGCTCTGGGTCACAGAAACAGGTGTCTCCTTTCCAATGTGTGTACAATACCTGATGGACGGTACCATCGATCTCCACCGGTACAATAAAATCGGCGTTACTGATTGGCTGCAGACACAAAACGAAACACATTAGTATCATTTAAGCTGCCAGAACAGTACCACAACCCAACAGCAGAGGTCCTGCTTGCAACAGTTTTGACCTGTCCTAACAGATGGTTTGACTTGTGTGGTAATTCAGCAGCTCAGAAAATGAAGTCGTTTTTTTTTTTAGGACAAACTAGACGGAAGGGGGGGACTGCTGTTAAAACTATGCAAACATTAACAGAATTACTCACAGATAACTCTATTATATTACACAAAAAGATAGTAGCAGAATATTTTGTGTTCCTGCAACAGCTTCTTCCTCTATAAAAAGGTTTAACGCCAACCAAACAGAATGAAACACAGCTTTAATATTCAGGACATCTTCAATTAATGACAAAAGAAATTAATCATTATTTAAAGTAACTGTGTAAAAAAAAAGTTTAGTAACACACACAGGTGATAAATATGGATGCACAGATACTGATATCGGGCCGATACCATTCGTATCCGTTAAAGCTAACCAATACCATGAACCGATATATAAAATGTGGAAACTCTGCAGTAATTTCACAGAATTTTTTTTCCACTTGAAATTTCAGTTTTGTGGTCTTTTTTTTAATTATCTAATTCACCATCATCTGTTGTCACCAGCAGAGAGAAAAGAAACAGTTGTCAAATTTATTGCTTTTTTTTGTTTGGTAGAAGTATCTGCATTAGTTGTCTGTACCGGCAAGTACTCAGATCCAAGGATCGATATCGTATCGGTTTGAAAAAAGTGGAATCGTTGCATCCCTGGTGCCGATACCGATGCAATCCAAACAGTAATAAATTACATAGACTGTGTGCTGTGAGGAAAAGGCACTAGGGACGCAATGATACCACTTTCTTCAAACCGATTCGATACCACAACTTGAATCCGAGTACTTGCCGGTACCGACACCGTTGCCGATACTTCAAAAATGCAATGAATTGGAAGACAGGTTTTATTTTCTTCTCTGCTTGTTGAAACCAATGATGGTGAATTAGAAAAAAAAAAATCATAAAAAATGACAGCAAAAGTAAAACTTTAAGCGAAAAATAAACATTTTCTGTCAAATTATTGCAGTTTTCACATTTCAAGTATCAGTTCATGGTATTGGTTAACTTTAACCGGTGTGTTTTATGTACTGTATCGGTACATCCCTACAAAGTAACAACAATCAGAACAAGAATCCACCTCACTTTCAGCCTCTTCTTACCTTAAATGAGCTGTGCACGAGTGTTTCATCCAAGTCTATCACCACACACTTTTTACCATAGTCAGCTATTTTCATCTCTGGTAGGAGGTATTTGGCTGTCGGCTGCAGAGAGGAAAAGGCAGCTAATGTCAGACATACTGAGCGAAACTCGGCATTAAGTTGAGCGTCCTGCAGAAAAAGCAGCCCAAACGCATCAGGTTAGACAGGCATATTTTCACATCCAGAAATCTGCAGAAAACTGGGTCAAAGCTGTAAAAATGACGACCACTTGAATCCCTCATCAGTGGGCATCGTAATGTTTCACCCAAACACTCCAATATATCTGAAATATTTGGAGAGGTGCAATCAAGGTCAGATTGAAGGGGAGACTTTCAGGTTTATTTAAGGGATGTCATTATTACCGGACTCAAAAGTTAGACGTCCAATTAAAGCAAATTACATCTAATTAGGCATATAGGACAGTAATTACAGTTCTATTGTTTTTTAAAAACATATCATTTAAGAATCAAAATAACTAAAAATTCTTTATTTCGATCAGCCCCTTTTTCTAATGGCTCAGACGCTTTTTGCCCGTCTCTACTGATATTCTGATGATTTATCTTCGCTTATAAGCACTTTGAGGTTGGAATGCCTCCGGAACATCACCCTAATCTGTAGATTCTCTATCAGTTTTAAGTCAAGGCTCTGGCAGAGCAGTTAAACAAATCTAAATGTTGCTTCCAGTAAGATGACATTTTTTGATCAAACTAGAGGAAAGTTGGGGGGTTCTGCATAAACGTAGCACCAGGAGGAGAACTGGGGCAGAACCCAAACCCACTGGAGGGACAGCATTCCCCCTGTAGTCTGGTAATAACTAGGTAACATCAGCTTATTGTAAATGTGTTATTCCATAACGAGCAGAATGACAAAAACGTGTTCTATCCTTTGCAAAAACTACTTGAAAACACCTACGATATTTAGCAGGTGGTAAAAAACCTTTTACAGTAGTTTATGGATGACAGTAGGACCGAATAAATATTATAAGTAATATTACAACTGAATGCATGTAAGAGCAGCAGAAAAGAAAAAAAAGTAATCTGATCAAGTTGTATCTAGGTGTCAAATTATCGCGTTATTTGCGATTAATTAATTAGAGCCATTTTTAGCGCGCTTTTTTTAAAAATCGCGTTAACCTATTTTCTTATCTTTAATTTTATTGTTTCTGAATGCTAGTTGCCTTTAAATGAAATCCGTTTTTATGCTTTGAGCTTCTTCTGCTTGAGTTGTCACTAAAATGAAAACCTTTTTTAAAATAATAATCTAATTTATGAAACTCGAGCCAGCCCATGCTTACTCTGATTCATAATATCAGCCGAAGCATTACTACCATGTGGATGACAAGCATGGCACTCCCTGATATAGTTTTGTAAAATTGATTAAATTAGCACACAAACAAAAAAAATCAACAGAAGAAAATAACAAAATATTGAATCTAGTTCGTCTCCACTGGTGGATCCGGATACCCTTTAAGCTGTTGGATCATGTCTACAAGTATTGGCCACGCTTCAACTCTAGTAGCAGGGAAACGTCTCCCACTCTGCAAACAATTAGCAGCACCTAAAACTGGGTTAAATTATGTTCTTTCTAAAGAACATGAGTCTTTGGCAAACAAAACCCAGATCTCTTATCAGCTGACGGCTGGTAGATGTAGGGGAACCTTCATCAAAACAAGCCCTGATTACCTCCACGCTGTTTTTCTTTTTTAATCTTATAAACAACTGTTTATTTGAAACAGCCCCATAATGACAGGTTGTGGAGTTTTTATTTGTTAAAGCAATTGATGTAAACCTTTGCTGATATGTTTGTGCTGCTAAAATGTAACATTATGAAATACATGTGGGAGGCGTGGCTTAATTTGTCTAGGAATTCTAGTAAACCCGACCTATATGGAGACTGTACCTCAGTGTGGTAGGAAAGTAGCCGGGCTAGCCCCTGACTGGTGAGTAATCTGATTTAGCTGGTCACAGGTAATTAGATCACAGCTAAATACTGCTTTCAGTAATGGGATCAGTTAGTTTTACCTCAGACAGTTCACAAGCCAATAAATCAAGTGTTATTCTATTCTTTTTCTCTCTTTATTGAACCAAACTTATTACAAAAACAACAAGGTCATAAAAAAAAACAGAAACTTCTTAAGCAAGTTGCTAAAACAGCTAGCTGCTTTAATAACTTATTAGAGGGTGCGAGTGTCATGCATGCATGGCCAGTGTCAAGCAAAAGCATTCATACTTCTCTATGAGAATTTATGAATCAAAAAAGGGATGCATTTAATAGGATTTTATTAGTTAGGTTAGTGCAGAGTTGTGCTGAATTTTTAAGTGAAATAAAAATGATACATCCTTTACAACATTTCTGACCAAAATCGCTATAATATGGCATGCATTCGCATTCAGAAACAGTACGATGAAACAGACTTGTCTCTACAGTTGCAGCTCCAGGGTGCATTCAAACCAGCCTCATTTAGTCCACCTTAATCAAACTCTAGTTCGTTTCTCCCGGTAGTCTGGTTTGTTTGGGGAGATGTGAATACGCAGTTGAACTCTGATATGGAGCAAAAAAAAAAAATCTCTTTAAAACAACTGAACCATTAAAACGGACATACTTTTAATTTGATGACTGACTGGCAGTTGGTGGCTGTTAAAAATGGAAGTGTTGTGGCTGAAACAGGTTGGAGTGTTTAAAATTAAAGGCGCTATATCATGCAAAATCAAGTTTTTCTGGTAATGCAATTCCCCCATAAAAACCCCACCAGACTGGTTTTTGGTTTAATTCATGTCTGAGTAATCCTCCTGAATTCTGCTCTCTGAGCCGCCCCTGCAGGCAGAAACGCTTACCCATGATAGATTTTCAAAAGCACCCTTCTCCTTCTCACAGTTCATTGCAGTTTTTCTGTTGGATTTTTTACTTTCTCTATGAAAACGCCCGTTTGGCTGCATGGATTACAGGATTTTATTCTACATTCCTAAAGAACAACAGCTGGATCAAAGAACAAAGATGTCTGATGGACAGAGAAGTGGCAACATGCTAATGCTAATGTGTGTTAATCATTTATCAAGCTGCTTATGTGATCTTATAAAATCATTGTGTGGCTAATTAATTTATCTGTAGCATCTCAGAATGTACAGTAAACCAGTGCAAACAACACCCACAGCTTTTTTATATACTGGGCTGGAAAGATTTGCTTAGTGGACACAGCTGTGTTGTTTTGGGCTCTGTCTAAAGCCTGGAGATTTAGCAACTGAGATAGGCTTTATTGACTCCGTTTTTTACACACAAAAAATAAATTAAACCAAATTTCTGAGCCCATAAAATAAAGAGTTTCATTGTGGTGCTTCGTGACTTTCAAATTTTTGTGAGAATACCGTTTGTGGTGAAGGTTAGCACTGTTTGTTTCAGCGTAATCTGCTCCCAGCTCTGCAGCGCAGCGGTGCGGAGCTTAGTGGGGGGTGCAGGAAACGGGTTTATAGAGAAACGAGCCGTTTCACATCGTGGTCTAACATTAACTACAGAATACAAGTTAAATTTCAGGACAAATTAATGCTGTATAACACCAACGGTGACATTTTATCATATAAATGTCTATCCCAGAAGTTGAAAGCTGTAAAATGGCATGATACAGCCCCTTTAATACAGTCTTACTCATAGTGTCGTGATATATCGCTATATATTGTATCGTCCCCTCTGTATCGCCATACATATCTCGCCAGATTATTGTCAATACACATCACTAATTCTAAGTAAATGCACATTCTGTGGTCATGCTGAGCCCATTGTGGCCAAATTTTTGTCTAGGACATTTGCCAAAGACAACAGAGCAATCCAAAAACTGCTCAGGAAATGTCCCCGTTTTCATTGCTTCTTGGTGCAGCAGCACCACAGGCGAGGATGGAAACATGCTGATCCAAAGCTTTGGTTTGTTTGACCAGGGCAGTGTGAAAGCCAACCGCACCAGCTTAAATTTTTTTTATTTAATTTTTAACATAATAATTAAAAGCGTGAATCCAATGCATACTCCTAATTTTAATAGCATCGTTGTCTCCATATCACTGTGCCAACATCATAACATTAAAAACATCCCGATTGGCCCCTAACACCCTCTGATCACTATGGTAATGTTTAAACATGCCTTAACATGAGATTTACTAAAAATAAAAAAAAGGTGTGAAGGGCAGGAAAAATACAACTCACCAAAGTTCTGAATCATCAGTAGCTAGGGCTGGGTATCGATTCAAATTTCAAGAATCGATTTGATTCCGATTCACAAAAGTTAGAATCGATTATCACGATCTGATCCAATTCGATCCGATTCAATCTGATCCAGCTTGATGTTTTAAATGGGTCAGTGCTAATAAAAGTTTTTTTTAAGCTGTTATTTTAATGATATCCCTGATATTCAATGACTTAACACTGAGTAAGTAACAGTTCACCATGGAAAACTGTATTAACCATTTCAGACAAAAAACTTAAAATGGCCTTTTCCTTCCTATTGCAGTTTTAAAAAAGGAAAAATATTCTAAAAAATAGAAACGATTTTTGAACTTGTGAATCGATTCGTATTGATTTCTACAATAATCGATTCAGAATCGATTTTTCGCTCATTTCAACACAGCTCTATCAGTAGCCCTGTGGCAGTTTCTATTTAACGAGAGGGTCCTGTCTGGGGCTGTTTTAAAGGTTTCACTGCCTCCTTAGAAAACAGGTTGCCACAGATTACGCAGAGCGGGGTCGTGGAAATCGCCCGCCACAATTAAATCCATGTTTTAGGTAAGATTCCTGGTATTGTCTGCTGAATGTAGCTTTTTCTTGGAAGTTGTAGGTTTTTAGAACATTTTTTAGACACTCCTTATCTTATTTGCTACTTTGTATGATTGTTTTTATTCTGATTGTTTCAGCCTTGGATAATAAATAAAATGGACATAATGCGAGTTGTGTATTCTTCCCGGGAGTTTGTGACCCTTGCACTAAATGGTTTGTGGCAAGACGCATGTCAATAACAGTTTAAAATTCCTCTTAACGATCACGCACTACTTTATGTTGGTCTGGTACAATAAATCCTAGTTGTAAAATAACTCAATGTCCCAGTGCTAAAAGAAAGGACAGGAATATTTTTGAAAGTGCTCTGCAGCTTTTTAAAATAAGTGGAAATACACCTTCCACACATTCTCTGAGATAAACCAGCTGAAAATAAAGTGAGGTAAAAGAAGCAGATTTTAAAAGCTCAGGTAGGAGCCCACACAGTGAGGATGCACCAACCCACCCGGCCTGCATGCAAGGGGAAAAAAGATATACTTGCAATACATACACTAGGGACAGGGATGACCTCGACCTGGTCACACTACAACACAAGAAAAAAAAGACACACAAACAAAAACCAGGGTAAGGGTTAGAAGAAAACACACAAATACAAAAAACAAACAAACAGGAAAAAAAGGTCATAGAATCAAACACTAACAAAGACACTAGTCACAAAAGATGAAATAAATCTGCATAGTAAGATCTGGTATGTCTAATAGTGGACAGGTATCTGGGATTCCTCTACCTTGGGAGGTGATCCATTCTCCTCAACAGGGGGCGGCAGGGAGCTGCTGTTGGAAGCTGGTGGCTCCACATTGTAGTTGCGAAAGCAACAGAAGAATGTGCTGAATATGCTTCGACTCCTCTGCTTCTTCAGGCTGCTGCTTGACTCGGATGCTGTCAAAAATAACAGTAGCAGATAAAGAAAGAAGAGGGGTGAACATTGGGTCATGCTAACTGATAAGTCTGTCGCAGAAAAACAGCAAGCTGAGGCTGGACGTTAAGAGATGCACTTATCAGGTTTTTCCAAACCAACACCGGTTTTCACTTAGAAGCATCTCAGATCTAAATTGGCAATTCCAATTTTTCACTAAATGGCGAACACGAACAAGAGGTCAAATGTGGCGCATGTGCTTTGATAGAGGTAGGAACTGTAAAGTGGGCATAAAAATGAGGGCTGTTATTAGTTTCCCCCTCCATTTAGGCATTAAACGTGTCCCTAACTTACAACTAATTTTTATTCTACTCAAAAATAATGCATCAACCTACACGCTGCTGGCTGTTTCCTTTCGGCTAGATCGAGCTGGAAGGCTGGGGAGTCGGCGACCTTATTTGGTGCAAAATATCGGAGCGCCAGGTAAGCAGTTAAAATATAATTTTTTCACTTTCTTGTTGTGTTAGCTAACACTACAACAAACCCGGTTAGGGCAACTACGGTTACTAAATATTAGGGCTGGACGATATAGAAAAAAAGCTTATAGATAAAAAAATAGTCATATTGATCGATATCGATAAAAAAAAAAACACAATGAAAAAAATATATTTTAAGTGCCTCCCCAGTCATTTTGTTATTCTTCAATGGACTAATTTTAACTAAGTATTAAATGAATTAAATTTTCAAAAACTACTTTTTATCATAACTAAGTTTGTAAGACACAGAAACAAACCAAGACCTGAGTAACATCAGTAAATACACAGAAAAGTAATATTATTAACCATTATATTATATTTTTAATCATGTTAGTAATTTTAATTAAAGACTTATTTTCATACTTTTTAATCTTTTAAACAATTTATGACACTTTATAATATTAATGGCTGAAACTCTTGGTTTAGTTTGTTAATAAAGTTTATTCAAATTCAGTTCAGCTCTTCAGCTGTAGGCTAAAGCTAACTAACTACATACCAGTGTTGATGGGCTCCAACACTGCAGCTCAGTCATGGAGCCGAAGCCAGCAGGTCTATCCAACCCCTGTTGTGTTTTTTAAAGCGTTTTTTCGCTTCCGAGGACCAGGAGCAAAACCGAGGGGACATTTTAACAGCCACAGATGTTAGCAACGCGACGCGACCTGGGTACGTTTCCTGTGTCTCTCTGTAAGAGATTCGTAGCGAGGCGGAAGAGGGGAGTCCTGCTTAAAACAAATGATCGTAGTTTTATATTTTGTTCATTATTGCTACGTTTAGTGTTTTAGTGTGTGGAGGATCGGTTCAAAACCTTTACCTGAGCCTCTGAAACATTTATCCGGAACAACAACGTCCTCCGCTGCTGCCTTGTTGTGAGGTCTAGGCGCGGCGACGCTACGGTGAGGGTTCGCTTAGGGACTATTAAAAAATTATGTTTCAGCTCAAATCATTTCATCCTTTTTGTGGTTTGAAATGAGAGAGGGTGGCTGACAGAGCTGCGTCGGTCATTGTTAATTATCGTTTGGAATAAGTAATGATTGTTGTATTAAGCTGCCTGATAGGCTATAATGAAAAAATGAGGGAAAAGGTTTTTTCTATCGAACTTTTTTATCGACCCCCTTGTTTTTTTCTATCGCACCGCACGTCTAACGATAGATATATACTGCTATCGAATTATCGTTCAGCCCTACTAAATATACACAAGTAGTTTCCCGGTGGAAGAGAAATCCCCGCCCGCCGCAGAGTACAAATGTGCAAGCAGCCGGGTTTGAATTTTAAACACAGCTATTTTCGGCCATTTGAGCTGTTTGACGTCGAGGAGGAGAGGGCGGTCTGAACGTGCCATAAGGTAACAATAAAAATAAAATAAAAAAAAGTTTCATAACTCTGACCAAGATTAGTATCGAATTGGAACAGACTGAATTGGTATAATGGATTCTAACTCTTGAGGATCGGAATCAAATAGCTTCTAAAAATTTGAATCGATACCCAGCTCTAGTGTTTGCATTTAATAATTCATTTCAATAGTATAGATTTCTGGATAACGGGTGAGAAATCTTTGCTTGGTGATTAAGTGGTTGGTCCGAGCCAAGCTAAACAATAGCCTCAGTGGTGTGAGTAGAGTGCATTTGGGTCGTGTTTAGGAGACTAGCTGTGGAAGAACCACTGATCAGAAAATAACTTCACTGCCTGGATGACCTCATCACTCAAACGCTGTGACAGCTCACGCTCTACTCCAATTGCAAATAGCCTCTCATTCCTGGACCACGACACAGACCAAATCAGACACTGAGTCTTTATTAATAGGGATGACTTAAAAGCTGTATAATCCTCCCTTTTTTCCTTTTCTTTCTCTGAGAAGCGTTCGTCACCTGATAGGCCGACATTCCTCAGTTTTAAACCTCGCACAAGCTTCCCTCCCGTTTGAGCTGGCAGGTGAGTGACTGAAGCAGCCTGAACATGCACGAGAGAGGAAGAGGAGGTAGAGGAAGAGGAGGAGCGAGGCTCCCAGAGCCCAGAGAGCCTATACATGGCTGCATTCCACTCCAGCCATTATCAGCTGTTCAACTTCCCGTTCAACTAAAACCGAATCTAAAATCCATCAATGAGGATGTAAAATGCTGTGGAAAATAAAGTATTGCTCTAATTTTTTCCAATGCTTTTCAGCATCAGAAGCATTTTTTGTTTTTTGTTAAATGTATTTTAGTAATAAAAAAAGAGAGCAAAGGCACATTATCCAATCATACATGGACCATTGGGAAAAAGCAATCACCCCCTAGTTAAATCACACAATACCTTTTCTAAACAAAATCTTTGTAACAACATGAAGTTGACAAAGGAACATAAAAAAAAACAACACATATCCTAATCCTTTTTAGAATGTGAAGGAAACTAGGAATGCCTTGATACAGATGCTGGCATTGGGCCGAATACCATTCTTATATACTTATATTGGTTGGAATTAACCTGTATTATGATAAGGGATGGTTATTGTTTAGGTTTTATCCGAAACCGGTGGAAATTAATCATTTAAAAATCATCCACTGTGATTTTCTGCACTTTTGTTTTAGATTCTGTCCCTCACAGAGGAAGAGTACCATCACAAATTACAGACCTCTACGTGCCTTGTAAGTGGAAAAACTTCAAGTCATCGGTGTATCAAATACTAGTTTTCATATCATTTTATTTTTTATCTAATTCACCATCATTTGTTGCAACAAATGGAGAAGAAAAAAAAAGACATCCAATTCATTGCATTTTTTTTGTGCCAATTATCAGCATTGGTACTCTGTATCGGCAACTACTCAGATCCAAGTATCAGTTTAAAAAAAGTGGTACTGATGGTTTCCTAAATGAAACCATTAATGATGAGAGTAATTTTTCAAGAAAAATTCAAAGTATGCTAGTTGGCAGCTGTTTTCCCCTTCTTCGTACCACTGGATCAACCAGATCTAGTGATGAAACCAGATGATTAAAGTATGTAACAGGTTGTTGAGAATGCTGTGAACATTTTTCTACAGTTACTTTGTTTGTTTTTTTAAATCACAATATCTAGTCTTTCTCGTAGGATCGCAATACATCATCCCGCACTCCCTATACTGTGATACATACCGTATCACCAGATTCTTGCCTATACACATCCCAACTAGTGAACATTTCCAGGAGGGGCCAGCCTGCCAAAATCATTCAGAGCATTGGCAAAGCCTCCAAAAGGTCACTATATGAAGCCCTGCAGACATCACCTACCCCAGCTAAAGGGTTAGTTCAAAAATGTTTAAAAAGGCAGTCATGTGAAACCATTACTGGTTTATCAGAAATATGGCGCATTACTATGAGCTTGGTGGAAAATTAAACACATCCTTGGAGCAGCCACCAAGGTAGCCAGATGTTCAGCCGAGCAAGACAGACCCAAATTTAACAGTTTGTAAGGAAACTATGGATTGATAACATTTTATCCACGGATGTGAAGAACGTTAGCTCAACTGAAAATATTCAGAGTTTACAACAAAGACTTTGTAGGGCTGCTAACTTCCATCAGCAAAAGGATTTATTCACGCCACACCAAGCTTTCTCTGTGATTACATCAAGTGCTAAAGGAAATATTGCTGATAAAACTTCCCTGAATCTCACTTAAAAAGAAACCTTTTAAAGCTTAGTGAATATGATTCACAATATTAATATAATAAAAACAAATCTAAATAAATTTGCTTGATGGTCTGAAAGATTTAACTTGTGGTCAAAAGTAGAATAGTTTTTTAATGTGAGCCAATGCGTTTTTACATCACTGTAACATTCTTAAGGCTGGACGATATGGTCTCAGATCTATCTTGCAATACAATCTAAAGCATGTGCGGTAAAGATGTGTTCTTTATATATATATATATATATATATATATATAATATATATATATATACACATACATACATAAAAATCAAAAGACTTCTTACGAGCATTCTTACTTTCCAGATACATTGCAGCAGAACAACTTTCAAACGGTTTAGAAAGCCATTAAAAGAAAATGTATTGCACATACTCCATCTAAAAATAAAAAATAAAAAAGGAAAATTGATTTTTTTCTCAAAACAATGAAAAAAAAATTCTCACAACATAAAAATGAAGATATTTTAAATTAAATAAAAGCTAAAAGTTATGAAAATGAAGTTTAAATTTCAGTCAGAATGTGTAATTGCGGAGTAGTCAAAATTTCTACCTTTGGCTAAATTTATATAATTTCTACCTTATATCTTTTATTTTGCCCACTACTAAATAAATGTATTACATCTAAAGAACTAACACACTGTTAAGCTTCAGCATAATTTCCAAATGATAAAATATTGATCCGAACAATATATATATATATATATATATATATATATATATATATATATATATAAACAAACTGATGTATAAATATTTCATCTTGTTTCATGTCACAGTGAAACTCTTGTTAATAAAACAACATCCTGGCTTTTGTTAGAGGGGAAAAGAGAATTTAATAAAAGAGGCCATAACTGGTTGTTTTAAAACTAAAAATAACCAGCACCATGGTTGTTTTTTATGCAGCTGGACTTTGTCCGCAAAGTTAAAACCGGGACAGTAAGGCAGCTGCCACCTTCCAGTGACTCACAACTATAGGGTTTGTTCATCCACAGCCCATCAGAACCACACAGGATGACTGGATCGTTAAAGAAGAATGAGTCTGCAGAAGATCATTAATCTGTAGAGTGCATTAATTCCTTAATAGGAAGAAGATTCCTAAAGAGGGCCAAATCCAAACCTTTATACTCCTTAGTTAGAATCTGTGAGCAGGAAGCTGAGCCCCGGCAAAACAATTTGTTTTCATTTATCCTTTTAGAGAAAACAGGCTTCTTCTGGACACCAAATATTTTTTTTAATAACCAAATTAAGCACAGAGACTGCATTTTATCATATTTTTAGACTGATTGGTATTTACTACTGCTCTTATTGAAACAAAAGCGGATAAAATAGTACAACTAACAGGAAGATCATGAGGATTTTATATTTAATATTTGAAATTTATTACTGCCATGATAAATCTAAATACAAACGATAAGAAAAAATTTGATAAATCACCACCCCTACAACAAGTTGGCTCATTATTTCTGCAGGACAAATAAACTAACCAATTTGGCCTTGACTAATAGTATTCAGTGTCAGGTAAGTCTATGTATAGGCCACTGCTTGGCAGCGTCACTAGTGGAACTAACAGACACATATCACAAAGGTGGTCAGTTTTTGTACCCAACTGTTTGGAGTCCACTCAAGTTATTAAGGACTAGGGATGCACCGTCCTGATACTGTCTAATGTACATGTATCGGTTGAACTCACCGATAAATAAATAAACCGATACTCAAAATTTGGAAATTTTGCAATAAATTCACACAAAAAAAAGATTTATTTTAAACGTTTTTTGTTTTTTTTTGCGGTTATTTTATATTTTACATCTGTTACTTCGTGTTGGTTATATTTAGTTTGTAAAGTCTGGTGCCTTTAGTCTGTTTAAGAAAGGTATAAGGTGGACGTTATACAGTTTATTATTTCAACATTAGTATCGGATCGGAACAGATATCGACAGATAAACAAAATCCAGGCATCGGTTCGGGACTGAAAAAGATTGGTGTGCCCTTATTAAGGACTATCTCCTCTTAGGAAAAAAAACCCCGATAAAACTCAGGGGGCTGCTTTTGTGTTACAGATAGTGGACTAAGCATTCAACAAATCTCCTGTGTACAGCGATTGTCTTTGTTTGTTAATCGAGGATAGTTCTAAATAAAATAATTTTAAAAAAGTATAATCTAAATTCAAATTGCTCTTAATCGGTATAGTACATAAATATATCATGAATCTATTAGCAGACCACTAGATTGCATACGGGATTGACCTGCTTTCACTTTTAATTCCTTTAATTAATTTATTTCTGGCTTCTAACTTCTCTGAATCTATGCATATTTTATATCATTAGAAAGCTTAGGGCCTTCCGATTATATTTATGCTGGTCAATCAAGGATGAAATCATAATTGTAGGCACAGCGAGCGCTTTTACCAACAACTTCCCCCTCCAGATAAGAAAAAAAAAGTGCAGCTTACCACTTTATAGTGCAAAAAACATGAGAAAACCAAGCCATCTCAAGCAAAAAAAAAAATATTTTACACCCATAAGGGTCCGATTAAAGTCCTCTAATTAAGTGATAAGTCCAGATAAACAATAAATGCAATGAAACAGTAAGAAACACTCCGAAAAATGTACTACAAGACCTGTAGTTCTTTAACGCCCAAGTTCTGCTTCTTGTGACATCACTTCCGCCTTCAAGGATCACTGCACATGCCCAGAAACAAAAAAACAAACAACAACAAACAGCAACAACATCCGGATACCGTCTTCTGGGTCAGATCACCGGCCAATGGCTGAAGACTGACGTTTTCGCTTTAAAACCGAACCAATCCCAATTCTGATTATCGACACATGGAGTAGCCAACGAATAGCTGTAAATGCAGATATATGGCATGCCCAGGTTATGCACGATTTTTTTCCTGCACGAGTAATATACTGCTTCAGAAAAGTGTCTAAACACAATTATCTTTCAAAATACAACTACGATGGAAGCCGAGGATGTTTATGTGAAAGGAGAACGTCATGATTCTGACGATGTCTTTTATGCAGTGAGGACCAACGCATGTAAATAGACCGCATGCAAACAGCATCATTTTGGGTACCTTTGACATGTACTTTGAAAAATAGGTGCAGAATATTCATTTTGGTATATTGCTGTCAAATTTTGTGTAGATAAAAGTAATAATTGAGGCTTTAGACCCACAGTATGTTTAAAATGACTATTTTAATATAAAACCAAAGTTAAAGCATGCAGTCTTGCAACATTAATTGGCAGCCATTAAATGGCATCTTTTTCAGTGTTTTAAAAATCATACTGCTTGATAATAATAGAACTCAGACATATTATCAGAGTTCTGAAAGAAATTTCCGAGTGTTTTCTTTCCAAAGAGACCTCAGCCACGTCTGTACTGAAAACGGTTCAGGAATAGCTTTAATTTTAAATTTGGATATGTGTTGTTTTTTGTTTGTTTTACGCTGAGGGCTGAAAATGCAGAAATGTCCTAATTCTATGTAAAAAAGGTTAGAAGACTGACGGACTAACAGAAATACGAGGTTGGAAAGATAAGAATTGCTTTACGATGACGAATGACATAACAGTCTCCAGCTTTACAGACTCTTGGGGGCTATTTTCAAAACAGCAGTGCAATGCACACGTGTGAATTCAAACCGTCTGTGCGTGCTGCAATGGCTCCTGCGACAATTCGCCCTTTTGAACCCTCGATTTCATGTCTACAAAATGCTACTTGTGCCAAAATACTTAACCTTTACTTAAAGAGACAGTGTGTAGTTTTTGCCACTAATCTCTGGAAATATCCATCAAGATATTGTTGAAAATGAAGAACATGATGCCCAATCACTGAAAAGTATTGGAAACTTCATAACATCCATCCATTTTTTTAAACCGATTAATCCTAACGGTTCGCGGGGGTGTGGAGTACCCGGAGGGGAACCCACGCATGCACGGGGAGAACATGCAAACCCTGGACTGGGATATGAACCCATACCCTTCTTGCTGCAAGGCAACAGTGCTACCCACTGTGCACAGTTAACAGTTAATTTCCCCCATAATAGTTACATCATTTTAATGAATTATGGAAATGCTTAAATCTCATGTATAATATGATTAGAGGTTCTTTTCAGAAAACTTCAATTTACGCTCTATTACCGATAGTTCTGGTCATGGTCTGGGCTTCTGACCCTACTGGAAGATGACAGCTTATGACCCCTGATCAAACCAAAGCAAACGAATGACCTTTAGCCGTGAGATAACATCGCCACGTTTCTTTACAGAAGCCTTTAAGCAGATTATAGAAACATCGGTCAACATATGGTGAGCACAAAAGTGCACAACTAGAAAACAAATAGAAATCTGATTATTATTATTGCATTTATTTTTTTTTTGCTTGTTTGTTCGAATGGAAGGAAGTTCAAATAAACTGGCAGCAAAGCAAACAGCTTTTTTAAAGTTATACATCCGACTGCTTAGGAACTTTCAAAAAAGTTTTATGTTCATCATTAAATAAGAGCTTCATTCCATTTTCTTGTCACATACCACAGTCTACAAATATCGCCTGTGAGTTACAGCTATTACACATCTGAACTCTCACTTTTTATATTAATAAAACAACCGGATCTCAAACATCTCTCAGCAGAGCTGTACCCTCAGGCTGTTTTATCACCACATGAAAAAGCTAGATGCAGTGATATCGACTAAGGCTAAACTCAATCCCACCTGCAATGTTAAACTCCTTAAAAGTCTCACATACCTCCTCCTGTCATCATCTCTGACGACGCCCACGCACGCCTCAGGTCCTGCAGGATGAACCCGCAACCCTCGCAGGAAAACAGACCAGACAAAACCACAATGTTGTGCTCCAAATAACTTCAGTTCAAGCGTTACTAATGATCTGATAAGCAAGATAGTAACATGAGCTACTGACTCACACACCACACGCTGCTTAAAGCATAGTAACTGTATGACCGTCTTGGCGCATCATTGTGGGGTGGCACGGCCTAAAAATAATGCATTGGCTTTTTATACGTACGAAAGCATCAAGTTGAATGTCTCTATGGTTCACTGGGTGACGGGATAGTTACAACTGCTTGTAATAAGACGGTTTAGAGTAAAAAGGAACAGAACTATGATAAGGATATAACTAGAGCTGTGCTTTATGGAGTAAAATGCCATGATATTCGATTAAAGAATTCCTGCATTCCTATACTTCTCCACACTCTGAATTTTCCCCTCTTTAGTCCGGGACTTTTCCAGTTTAGCAAACATTTACAGTAAAATAGAGTTGATGAAATTTGTTTTCCGACCGAAACAAAGATTTTTAACCTTAGACAACATTGACTGTTTTATCTTTCTTTCCACACTTTGGCCACAAACGTCACGATAAGAGCTGCTTCGCCTTTGCTATGATACGTTGCAGTCATAGCCGAAGGAGGCTGTGAACCTTCAACGTTCCTAATCGTTATGGTTTATGGCTTTTCACAAGGTTCACATGGCCTATATCATGCAAAATCAACTTTTTGGAGTTTTTCAACCATCTGGTAATAAAATTTTCTCATAAAAAACCCCCACTAGGGTGGTTTTTGGCTTAATTCACGCGTGTCTGAGTAATCCTCCTGAATTCTGCTCTCTGAGCAGCTGCCCCTCCCTCTCCTAGAAATCGACCGAGTGTTCAACTAGTGACATCACTAGTTGAAAACAAGGGAGTGTAGAGGTTTCTGCACCGCCCCTGCAGGCAGAACGGGTTATCTGTTCCTAACACACCCTCCTCCTCCTCACAGCTAATGGCTGCTTCGGTTTTTGGCAGCTTAAAACACTTTTTTTGTTGGATTTTTTACTTTCTATGTGAAAACGCCTGTTTGGCTGCATGGCTTATAGGATTTTATTCTACATTTCTAAAGAACAACAGCTGGATCCAAGAACAAAGACGCGTGATGGACAGAGAAGTGGCTACATGCTAATGCCGGTTAGCCATTTTTCCAAGCTGCTTATGTGATCTTACAACAGCATTGTGTGGCTAATTAATTGATCTGTAGCATCTCAGAATGTTCAGTAAATGGGTCCAAACAACACCCACAGCTTTTGTATATACTGGGCTGGAATGATTTGCTTAGTGGACACAGCTGTGTTGTTTTGGGCTCTGTCTAAAGCCTGGAGATTTAGCAACTGAAATAGGCTTCATTGACTTTTTACAAAAATATAAAATAAAGCAAACGTCTGAGCCCTTAATATAACAGAGTTTCATTGTGTGCTTTTCAAATTCACTGTCAGAATACTGTTTGACATGAAGCTCAGCACTGTTTTGTCTCAGTCTGAGCTGCAGCTCTGCATGGAAGAGGAGGTGGGGGCGGTGGTGGAAACGAGCCATTTTACTTCGTGGTCCAACATTAACTACAGGATACAAGTTAAAATTTAGGACACATTAATACTGTATAACACCAACTGAAACATTTTAGCAAATACATTTCTATCCCAGAAGTTGAAAGCTGTAAAATAGCATCATATAGTCCCTTTAAAGATTTTGTTAGCACCTAGAGAGCATGTTTTTTGTTTTTTTAAACCAAAGCCATAGATGTCACAGTTGAATGAGGAAAGCTTTTCAAGTTCTCTCAAATGCAAACTTGTGTTTAAAATGTTTTGCATCTTTGCACTGTCCTAAGGGCCGTTGTGAGCCGTTAGAGAGTCGTTTCAGGAGCGTCATGTTGTGGTCAGGCAAATTCTTGATAAAAAGAAAGAACTATAACCGCAGCTTTTCTTTTGCTGTTATTTCAAAGGAAAACCTTAGTTAGCTAATTGTTTTCCTAAGGGCAACAACACGTCAGTGTTGGACAGTTTTTAACCCCCCCAAAAAAGAAGCTTGATTATCCCTGCAAAGCATAGACCTCCAACCTTTGTCTCATTTTTTAATAATATGAATTTCACAAAAGTGTACACTGTTGGGTAACATTAAATTAACATTAAATGAGGAAAAGAGCCACTAACGTCTCCAGAGCTGCTAGTGACAGACTTCTGATCTAGCAAATGAAAACTGTAAGCTGGAGCTGAAAGTGGACCTGTTCATCAGTCTGTCTGTTAGCAGCATTACTCAAAAAGTTAGGGAAGGATTTCGATGAAACTTTCAGGATATGTCCACAGTGGGACCAATTAATTAATTTAACTAATCACAGACAAACGTCTGATTGACAGACACCTTATTGGAAAAGTATCAAAAGTAAGAATTAGATCACAGCATAGAGATCTTTTTTCTACTTTGTTAATCAGTAAAGTGAAAGTAAGAAGGTAAAAAAAAAGATATTGCTCCGATGGACCATTAAGTTATGGTTTCTGTTCAGCCATAGAAAAATGTATTTAGCATCATCTCTTCAGCAGAAGAGCCAGAACCGGTCCTCGACCCTATTGGGCCCTATCTAAAAAAAATAGTGAACTTATTTTAAGGAAACAAAAACAACAACAAATGAACGATACTGGGTTTTCTGTATTCGACGTAAAGATCAAGTAAAAAACGGTCAATTCGAACCTCTTGCTGATTAATTGGTGCATTTCTAGTTTCAGATAAGAGGCCAAAAGCAAAATTCAGGCTCATCATCATCATCATCATCATCAGGTCGGAGCGCTATATGACCCTTGCAGTCATCTATAGTAACTCGCAAGAATCACCATTAATTTCTTTCATAAACATTACAGCTAAAAATGACAAACAGAAGTGCGTTACTCATAGATATATAAATAAACTCAACATTTACTTTGACGCTGAAGTTTATTTAAATTTCGACCAACTTCTAAGGTGCACAAGCGCACATCAGGGCGCTGAAATAAACCCCGCAAACACTCAAAGTAGTGCTAAGCTAGATCACCAGCTTTCCTAATGGTGGCTGACTGTACTTGTTGCATAAATAATAATAGCCTTGCAGATGTTTTGAAAGACCTGTCAGAGCTCAGTGACTCCACAACAACAACCAGCGAGCGCAACTAAAAGTAGTTAGCCACCTAGCATTACTGTCATTAATTTAGTCTCCCTTACCTTTTTCTTGGTTAAAAGAGATTATTTCCTCCTCCTTCGGGTTGGAAACTTGAGTTATTATGGACATGTGGTCCATTGATCCGGGTGTTTATTCTTGGTTCGTTTTGCAACAATATTTTCTTTTTCCGGATAACGCGCTTGCTTCGTGCGCTAGCTCTACTAAGCTAGCAGCTTGGCCACAAAGCCAGGAAACCGTCCGAGGCGAAGCGTTGTGGCAGCGGTGGAAGCCAGCCAGCTAGCACGGTGCTGATTGGAGGCTGTCATCTATGGTTGTCCGACATAAAAATAAAAAAAATCCTTTCGGGCAAGTGTGAATGAGCAGCTTCGGCAATGTCTCTGTATAAAAAAAATATTCACAAAGGTAAACAGCAGACAAACCAAGTAAAGTCGGGAAACTGCTTGGGTTAGCCTGTTAGCTCCGAGTATCCAATGCGAGGCCGTATCTGGAACAGCGCTGAAAACAGACAGAAGCTCGTTCGGAGAATTGTTGATTGTCCAAAAACAAGCATTAATTACTCACGGCTCGGCGTCTAAAGAGGCATGCACTTTTAAAGCAGCGTTTCACATCTGTTGGCCCGATATTCCCTGTGTAACATGGAGTCTTTATGTATTTTTGAGTTCCTTCTGAAAGCGGGGGCGTTCAGAGTGGGAGGGGGCGGCTTGTTTCTGTGATGGATTCTCTCCAGCAGGCAGGCAGCTCAAACTCACCGCACTACTCAATCGGTGCAGCTGGCTGGACGCTGCTTTCACCTCCTCTAACAACAAATGCAACAAATTAGAATATCGATTACTTGCCTTGAAGGGGAGAACATAAAGGCAAAATCAAAAGAAAATATACTTTATTTAGTTGCAAAAAATAAAAACAGAGCGTAAACATAATACGTAGAATATCAAAGATGATTCTGACTATCTAATTTAGTTATGTTCCGTCACATTTAGTGCGTGTTTTGTGAACTTTAAGGATTTCTGAAAAATCTGGAGCGCCATCTACGGTTTAAACCAGGGACTTGCGCTTAGGATGCTCAGCATAAATTTGTAGCCTACATAGTCGATATTCTAAATTCTTTATATTTCTATTATACATGGTATTTTTGCGCGCATCATTTTCTTGTATTGTTTATCTATTTAATTCCTAATGGATTTATTTTTAAAGTACAGGAAAACGTTTCCTTACAGTGTATTTAACAATAAAAGCATGTAATTTTTGAATCTTTTGCTCATAATTGTATTTTAAAGGCTTCTAAAATACTTGCTAGGTATTGTAACAGAACTCCCTTTGATAATTTTTCACGTTTCGTTGTGCGACATCTATAAACTTCAGCTCATGGTGTGCATTTCTGTTCTGCTTAAACATACACTGTCAGAAGTCAGCTAATTAATTCAATTCATTTTTATTCATATAGCGCCAATTCACAACAAAAGTCATCTCAAGGCACTTTACAACAAAAGTCACTTCAATACAATCATACAAACATTTCAATCAGTTAAAAGTTTCTGTGTAAGGAATCCCAGCAGATTGCAATGAGAACCTCATGTCAATGAGTTTCATGTGGTTGGATCATGCAGACTCCAACCACAGCAATTCCTCAGCAATCCCTCATACTGAGCAAGCACGTAGCGACAGTGGAGAGGAAAAACTCCCCTTTAACAGGAAGAAACCTCCTGCAGAACCTGGCTCAGTACAAGCGGTCATGTGCCAAAAGATTCCACTTCTATAGGTTATTATCATAACAAATACAACTCTTCTGTGAATGCCTTAGAGATTTGTATTAAACAAATTGAAACCAAGAATCACAGAAACAGAGTTTAAAGCGGAGCTAGTTTTTCAAACAAGAATATAATCAATTCATGAGCCAATACATCCTTTCTACCTAAACTGACAGGGTGGGGAAGAATAGCATGGAACAGAGAAGCAATTAAACCAAAAAGTCCCATGGCAAACACCTGTTTTGTAGCTTGTAGCTGATATGGAAGGTGGCTGAAGCTACAGCTTGATTCTGTAAAAAAAAAAAAATAAATAAATAAAAAAATCAGACTTTAAATAGCTTGAGACTGGAGTAGAAATTTACCTTCCAGCAGGACAGCAACTCTAAACCAGATCTTCAATAGAACAGTTTAGATCAAAGCATATTCATCATCTGTTTGAATGGTTTTTGTAAAAACCCGGAAATAAATCAAATTGAGAGACTTTGGTGAGACTTTACAGAAGGTCTCCCTCCATTCTATCTGTGCTAGATGTATTTAACAAAGAACAATAGGGTGGGGGAAAAAACGTAGTCTCTAGTTTGTGTAGCTTGGATTCAGAAACGCCTCAGAGCTGTAATTGAAGCAAAAAGTGAATCCACAAAATGCTGACTCAGCAGAGCTTAACCAAATTCCTGCAGCAGTTATCAGATTTCCACTAAGTGAAAATGTTTTGAAAACAATGCATTTCATTTCCTTATTCTGAACAGTTACTGCATACTCTACTTTGTTTTCATCCATGACATAAAATCCCACCTGAAAATATGCAGAACTTTGTGGTAGCAAAGACAAAATGTGAAAGGGGTCAAGAAGAACCAGAGGTCTGCAACTACATTAGGTTTTGCAAATATTTGAGTGGCGTTTAGAAGAAACTATGATATGACAAAGTATTTATCCATTTACAGATTCCTTCTGCTTTTCTTGTTTTGTCACACCTAAATGTTTCAGATCATCAAACACATTTCAACACTTGACGAAGACAACCTGATGAAATGTAAGATACGGTTGTCAAATGATGATTTTATCTATTAGGGAGAAAACCTAAACCATGACTTTATGTAAAAGATAAGTATTTTCACCTTAAACCATATCACTATTTGCATCAAGCATTTATAAAAATAAAGACATGTAATCAGTCAGTTTCATAACTATGGACGAAATTGAACACGTTCTTCTTTACTGAATTTTATTAATCAAGCTAAATTCAGGAATTTCAAACAATGAAACCCTGTTTAATGTCAAGCTTAAGAATCACAATTGGATTTAGCTCTACCCTGACCAGGCCACACTCAAAACCTCTGTAGTTTTTCAAACGTTCAGGGGTGCTTTAGGTCATTATCCTGGTGCACAATCCAAGCGCACTCTTGATTGAGGTCAAAGACTCATGGCTGGGTTGTTCTCCTGCAGATCTTTACTGGTGGAGAAGAGAACTGCATAGTTCCATCAATTACAACAAGTCATTCAGGCCCTGAAACCGTGAAACGGTCTCAAATCACCATACTGCCACCACCGTGTTTGAGTGCAGGTATAAAGTTCTGTTTCTGATATGTGGTGTTAGCTTTTGTGCCATATGTATATAGGACGCCATATGAAAAATGTGCACTTTTGTCTTATAAGATTTTTCAAGTGTCTTGGGGATCATCAAGATGTTTCACCATTGATCAAACGTTTGATGTGGTTTGATTAATGATGGCAACAGTAAACCTTTCCAGACTAATGCTGTTTCTTTTCTCTTTATATTTTTTCTTCAGACCATGGTGTGATCATTTACTTTTTGAGCCTTCTTCGTTTATCGATGTGCCCCTGGGCAAGGCACTTAACCCCCAAATTCTACATTGTGCTATCGAGCCATGTTGGGTGTCGGTGTATGAATGCGAGTGTGAATGGGTGAATGTGGCTTCAATGTAAAGCGCCTTGAGTGGTCAGTAAGGCTAGAAAAGCGCTATATAAGTTCAGTCCATTTACCATTTACCATTGTCAGACTGGTTCTATTTAGGTGCTTTTTTTTATTCTACTAGTTTGGCAGTAATCAGGGCAGAGAAATTTGACTCAGCGTTCTAATTCATGATCAAAGGAGGAGGGCCATCACTGATTTTTTTATAGATACTTTTTCACCTTTAGAAATCCATCCGTCCATGCATTATCTTACGCACACACACTCCTCTTGATTTTGGGGTAAAATTATTGATTGAAAAAAAGAAACACAGACGACGAAATTTCTAATTTGGTTATCTACAATAGTTAGCAATATAAACATCCCTGCGTGATAAAAAATGAACGCATAAATGACTAAACTCAATTTTGTTTTACAAGGGATACGTTTTGCGTTGCTTTGGTTTCTTCGTGTTGCCCAAATGTTCAGTCTAGTAAGTCCATCACATTTTTAATTAGCGATGAGGTTCAATTAGATATGCTGTGAATGATTTATCCAATCTATGCTGCTCATTTTTCCCAACACCTTTTCACAGTGTTTTGCTCTGTAGTGCTGATGGGCTTGTTGTGGACCACCCCTCACTGCAGTGCTGTAGTAAAGCATAAATATATCCTCCTCCTACTCCTCCTCCTCCTCCTCCTTCGGTTGAGCCTGCAACATCCTGACTGGCCTTGGCTGGTGTTCGCAGGGAGCGCCAACCCGCACGGGAGCGGATGAATTAGTGAACCTGCAGTGGCCAGCCATTTCTTATTTCTTCGCTTTATTGACGGGTTCCGAAGCAACATTGATTTTGCAAAGCGGATACAAGGTTAGTAACATTTTTTTTCTTCAAGGGATTGAATAGATATCCTCAGTCGTTTTTATTTGTTGTGCTGTTAGGAACAAAAAAACTAAAATAAATCATTTGTATGCAGAACACTTTGCTGGGATCCTGCACAGCCATGGTTACACGTTGGCTTGGGTATGTCGGAGTTTTTAGCCCAACTCCTTTTAGAGTGCGCCTCATGAACTTAACGCACGCTCACAAAAAACAAAACAAAAAAACAAACAAAAAACGCTCAGACAGGCGCAAGTGCGCTATCTTGCGCCGGAAAGTAGCTCTACTCAGTTTTCTTAACTTCCGATGCTCCATTCTTGGTTATTCCAGTCAGAGCTAATTATTCTGTGAAGTGAGTCCCCAGCGCGGCTCAGATCGCATAGCAGTGCAGCTGCCCTGCTGCACAGCAGACCAACTGCGAGAGCTAAAATAGGAAGGAAAGGTAGGGTTGCGCAGCTGACGGTGCTGATTCCAAGGAGCCAGACCCCTGCAGTCCCATTTAAGTCTGTGGTCTCTCGATCGTAAAGACTTATTGGTAAAACAGGTCTTCGTTAAAAATATACATAAATATTATGGGGCATGTTGATCGGGTGCATTTAAGTACAGAATGCAACTGATTTTTTTTATATATACTTAAGTTACTATCTCTCTCATTCATAATCCGTTGATCCAACTCTTCTCCAAATAATTAATTTAGGAAATCTTTCAAAAATAGTCTTTCCTTGAAAATCTGTATAGGCTATGTGTTCTTTCTTTCAAACCTGAACCAATCTGTTAAGTTATGTTTGCAATCTTTCCTATCCTTCCTAACATTGTAGCTTATAACCCATTCTCAAACCTTTCAGGCCTCCTGCGCACAGATTCGCCATGGGGATCAAGGCTGCTCTCCCCAGATATGAGCTGTATCTCTACTCCGCTGTTCTGGCAGGGGCACTGATATGGGCTGGCAGTTGGATAGTTGAAGCCTCAAGTGGTGAGTGCAAAATCCCTCCAGCAGGAAATGTAAAACACCGAAGAGAGCTTCATGAAAAATGTTCTGTTTCAGAACTTCTCGCAAAAGTATTCACAGCGACTGGACTGGTCGACATTTTGTCAAGTTTCAACAACTTTAATTGTTTTTTTTTTAGCTTATTTTTGTGATAACACCACATTCTGAACTTGGTTTTGGTCTGGACTTTGACTAGGCCATTAAATTGAATTAAAGCCCTGCATGTTTAAGGGAAATGAGCCTTTGTCACAGTTTGAAGTCCAACCTAACCCTTTATTTCCTCCTGTTTCCTCCATTACCACTGAGCATCTTCTTTTTCTCTGATATAAAGCATCCGGACAACATGATGCAGGCGCTACCATGTTTCAAAGCCAGAAATGTCAACTTGGTTCTCATCTGACCAGAGCACCTTTTTCTACATGTTTAAAACCTCAAAGAGAACGTTGTTTGGCTTTGTTTTAACAACGGTTTTCTTCTTGACACTATTTTATGATCCAGGACTGATAGTTGTCCTCTCAACAGATTCTTCCTCCAGATTTGTCGTGGAAGTCTTGGCTGCCACTCTGATTGTTGCGTGATCATCTCTTTTTGCAGTGGTGCCATCCTCTAACAGCGTTTGAAGTGAAACCTTCAAAGTTCATGATTTTTCAGTATTTCATAACCCTGCTGCATCTATGGATCGCTTACAAATTGGGCAACGTTTAAGGTAGCTGGTTTAAATGAATTTTATGTAGGGGTAACAAAGCAAAAGAATACAGAATATGCCTCACTTGTCAGTTGTAAAAAATGTTCAAAAACATCTATCACTTTCATTCCATTTCAAAGTCAGGCTATGTGTTTGCTGGGTTTTTTTATCACAAGATATTTCTAATAAAATACATTTAATTTGTTGTTGCATCATAACAAAATGTTGAACAGTTTCATGGTTGTGAATACCTTTGCAAGGCTTTTTTAGGCACCTTTCAAGAAAGTGGCACATCAAGCTGGTTATCTGATGTAAGAAAGATCTACTAACATGTTTTTTTAACCAAATAGTTTTAAAAAACAGGGTCTTCATCTATTCCTTTTCTTATTTTAAATGAATGTAGACCAAAGTTCCTTCAATATAATGAAATGAGACCACGTTCCCCAAAGGATTTGCTACATGCTCCTATTAATGAAATTACAATTTTAGTGGGTCATCTTTTTTAGTTTTTTCTCTTAGCCAAAATTTCCCACTCAGACTAAACATATTTTTCTGTGTTTAGTATTCAAAGAATCCATCTGTTATGAGCTTTAACCACACCCTCCATATTTGGATCTGAATGGAGTGACTGTAATCTGGGGGATGGCACTGTTTGTCTCAGTCTGTGCTGTCAGATGAGTCCAGACGCCTTTCTGCTGTCAGTCATCTTCCCCTGCTTTTTCTTCACGGTTTACTGCCTGTCCCATCTGTATAGTCAATGTCTGGATGTTACAGCCGCACTGTATACTGGTAATACAAGTATGGCTCTGCTCCCAGTAAGAGGCTTTCCCTGACCTACCCTCACATCATTATGTCTTTATCACAGCCATTGGGGTAATCAGGCAAAGCTGTAGGAGCTCATGCCGCTCAGATGCTGCTCTGCTCTGGACTGAACGGCTCTGCTTCACTCCACTTAATCTTCTGATTTTAAATGTTACAAGTGCTGTTTTTTTTCATTTATTTTGTATTTGTTGTTGGGGGGTTTTTCCTCTCAGGCTTCATGGAAAACTAATCTCCAAATAGATTATTGCATGATTATAGATTTCTTCTTCAAAAATAGAAACCCCCGCAGTGAGTGGGTTATGTAATATTCGATATCAACTAATGGACCCAACCAGTACTCGCATACTAAATTCACACATAGATAATCCAATATTCAGACCCAAGCTTTAGACATCTGACTACTGGAAGGATCATATTTCTCATTTCTTTTTTTTCTGTAGTAGGATTTGTGAAATTATTCAACATGATCAAATAAATCATGTTTTTGCTGTGGTTTGCCCTTCATTCAGATAATGTAAACAGAAAGGCCTTTAAGGAAAGTGTGAAACCAGGATGGCATTATTTTGGCCGGAAAATGGTGAGTATTCTATTCGTGATCCTTATACGCTCAAAACAGAGACATGAGTAGGCGTTGTCAACAGTTACTGATTCATCTTTCTTCATCACAGGATGTTGCGGATTTCGAGTGGGTGATGTGGTTCTCTACATTCCGCAATCACATCCTTTTTGCTCTCACCGGTCATGTGATCTTTGCCAAGATATTTACCCTGCTAGCTCCAAAGGTGTGTTGGAGTGTGTTACAGAGCAGAGGAGATGCTATAGAGGCAGCACTTTAGTTTGTCTGCATGTGTTTTTTCTGTCGGTACGTCGTCTGTAGAATGTATGGATTGCATATGAGCTGTATACACCTGAGCCCCTCCCTGGGCTGCCACCTTATCATGGTGGAGGGGTTTGGGTGTCCCATTAATCCTAGGAGCTAAGTTGTCAGGGGCTTCATACCCCTGGAAGGGTCACCCATAGGAAACTGGTCCTAGATCAGGGATCAGACAAAGCGCAGCCTGAAGACCCCTCTGATGAGCAGAAACTTTGGACTCAGTGTTCCCTCGCCTCAGTCCGAGTGACTGGGCCCCCCCTTCTGGAGCCAGGCCTGAAGGTGGGTGCACATTGGCGAGCACTTGGTGGCCGGGCCTTTACCCAGAGGGCTTGGCCGGGCTCAGCCTGAAGAGGCAACATGGGCTCCCCTTCCCATAAGCTCACCTGTGGAAGGGGCCATAGAAGTTGGGTGCAATGTAGGAGGGATGGTGGCCAAATGCAGAGACCTTGGCGGTTCAATCCTCGGCTGCAGAAGCTGGCTCGTCCCAGGGGATGCAGCGAACATTGACTCTGAGTGGGTGATTTTCCATGCCTCCATTGTTGAGGCAGCTGACCGGAGTTGTGGCCACAAGGTTGTCAGTGCCTGTTAGAGCAGTAACCCTCCAACCCGCAGGTGGACACCAGCGGTAAGTGATGGTGTCAAGCTGAATAAGGAGTCCTTTTGGGGTCTTTTTGCCTGTGGGATGCCAGAAGAAGCTGCTAGGTCCCGTCAGGCCAAGCGGAGCGTGGTCCGGGTGGTAGCTAAAGCAAAACCTCAAGTATTGGAGGAGTCTGGAGAGACCATGGAGAACCACATCAGTGTGGCTTTCAGGTGATTGTGGTCCACCATCTGGGGTCTCAGGTGGGGGGTGGGGGGTCAGGAGTGAAGCGGCCCGTCACCAACACTGTTTACAGTTGGTTTGGTGTGCTGCTAACATTGATATGGGAGGTTTGTTGGATAAATACTTTGAAAACCTCTTCGATCCCATCCATATGCCTTCCAGCCAGGAAGCAGGGCCTTGGGACTTTGGGTTGTGGTCTCCAATCTCTGGTGTTGTGGTCTCAGAGGTCATTAAAAAGCTCCTCGCTGGTAAGACTCCGGGGTTAGATGAGATTTGCCCGGAGTTCCTCAAGTCTCTGGATGTTGTTGGGCTGTGTTGGTTAACATTGCTCTGCAATATTACATGGACTTTGGGTCTGCCATCCCTTGGATTGATGGACCGGGGTGGTGGTCCCCTTATTTAAATAAGGGGACCACACTTCTGAGCCTCCCTGGCAACGTCTATTGAGGGGCTCTGGAGAGAAGGGTCCAATGGATAGTCGAACCTCGCTTTCAGGAAGAACAATGTGGTTTTCATCCTGGGTGTGGAATTCAGCTCTACAACCTTAGCATGGTCCTGGAGGGTGCATTGGAGTTTGCCAAACTGGTCTGCATGTGTTTTGTGGGACTTCGAGATGGCATTCAACCTTGTCCCTCTGCAAGTCTTATGGGGGGTACTCCTTGGATATGGAGTACCAGACCCCTTGATACGGGTTGCTAGGGCCCTGTACGACTGGTGTCAGAGCTTGGTTCGCATTGCCAGCAGTTAGTCGGGCCTGTTTCCAGTGAGAGCTGGACTCCGCCAAGGATGTCCTTTGTCACAATTGTGTTCATAACTTTCATGAGACAGGATTTTTAGGCACAGCCAAGGTGATGAGGGAATCCGTTTCGGTGGACTCAGGATCGGGTCTCTGCTTTGTGCAGATGATGTGGTCCTGCTGGCTTCATCGGAACGCGATCCTAAGCTTTGGCTGTAGCGGTTTACAGCTGAGTGTTAAGCGGCCGCGATGAGAGAATAGAATAGAAAATAATTACCTTTATTGTCATTGCAAAAACCCTTGTACAGCGAAACTGGAGTTGCTTCTCTCGCTGGTGCACTGAAAAACAATTAAAATCCAATATGTGAAATATGAAAAACAAGTTCTAAAAAATCTGCAAAAATGATTTGAATCATTAAGAGTGCAGAGATTTGTTGCATTTAAAGAAGAAGAAATATATGTATTTAGTTTTACCTTTTCTTTTTACAGGCATTTTTGTGAAGAAATTTATCTAGTTTTTTTCTTTTTTCTTATTACTCACATTTTTGTCAAAAAAACCCAAAAGTTTTTCATTTCCTTATAGGGCATTTTTGCAAGAAATGTATATATAATGTTTTCCTTTTCCTTATTATGTGCATTTTCATCAGGAAAAAAAAAATATATTTTTTCCTTTCCCTTATACATGCACCTTCAGGGGGAATTTTTTTTCCCATTTTCCTTATACGTGATTCCTTGTTTTTTTCATTGCCTTTTCTCCTCTTTTTACCTTATCTTATGCATTTCTCCCTCATTGTGAGGAGAGCTACCCTTATTGGTCCAACTCCTCTACTAATTGTTAATAAACAGGAAGGAGCAGGATCCATGTGTAGATTGACTGTGCATGCCAGCAACAAGCCACTTCCTCCAAAATCTGGAGAACTAACAGGTCAGCTTCATTCTTCGTGTCTGCAGCCAGCTGGAGTAGGCTCTCACTTAAAATGTATATGTAAAACAATAAAAGCTCATCACTGTCTGTATTACTTTCAGCTAAGATAGCAACGTGCCTCAATTCCTGTGCAATTGTTTGAGACATCTCTGGTAGGACTTCACTTGCTATAAAACAAGGCATCTCCTGAATCAGCCAAAAGTGCAGGCATGCACAATTGAAAAGGAAAAACAAAATATATATTATTCTTGATGAAAATGCACGTAATAAGGAAAAGGAAAAACAAAATATGTACATTTCTTTGCAAAATGCCAGTGAAAGGAAATAGGAAAACAAAATATATATTTGTCTGCTTTTATTTTTAATTATTTCAGTTTTGGTCCTCCATAGTTACAGCCCAAGGGAAGAAGCTGTTTTTGAAATGGTTTGTCCTGGCTTTGAGACACCTGTATATCTTCTACCTGAGAACAGGGGTTTGAACAGGTGATGTCCTGGGTGGGAGGAATCTAAAAGTATAGTTCTTGCCTCTTGAAGCACCACTTGCTGGCAATGATAGAGCATAGGGAGGAGCCAGTTGAGATGGGGTGGCTCAGGCATCTGGTCAGGATGGCTCCTGAATGCCTCCCTGGTGAGGTGTTTTGTGCAGGTGACTCAGAGGAAGACCCAGAACATAGTGGAGGAACTGTGTTTCTCGGCTTCTGTTCCTGCGACATGATCCCGGATAAACTGAAGTAAATGAAAATGGCTAACTGGATCTATTGTGATGAAAATACAGCCAAGAAATCATACACTGATCATTACTAAATGGAATAAAGCGCAAGAAAATGGATGGATGGATGGATGTGTGGATGGATTGATGCAATCTAGGCCCTCAATCAGATTTTTGGTATCACTATATATATTAAGCTACATTGTTGTGATGTGATGGTTTAAAAAAATACATTAAATTAATTTAATGAAAATATTTGATATAGAAGAAAGAACATTTGACATTAAAGTTTGTGTTAATAATGTGAAAAAATATAAAAAAGTTCAAGAAGTATGAATGCTTTTCAAAGGTACTGTGGTTATAAGCTTTGATATATTATTGTGGTGATGCATGAAGAGAGTACCCTGTACTTTGCACGTAGAGATGTTTGTTTGCCTGGTTTTACTTGGTACTGTTATTTCTGAGATATTTAAAACGAATGACAATGTTTTAAAGGCGTGTTTTGTCTTGTTACATGCTTGCAATGAAGATTGGTATTGATGGCTGTAAGGTTACTTCAATAAACCTGCGAACGTTAAAACACTTTTCATGTCTTTTTTAATCATTTGTAGGACAATAGATTTGCTTTTCCTCACCTATCTAACCTCGTTGTTTTATATTTCCTTAAGACTGTGCTATTGTACTAACATTGCTGTATGTAGTGTGGCATTTGAGTAGGAGTGAAGATAAATAGCCAAACATCCCAATGATGCCTTCCTCTCTCCCCGTCCACAGCACAGATCCTTGATGTTTGGCATGTACGGAGGTCTAGCAGTCCTGATTACCATGGGGTGGACCTTTATGGCTCTGGTTGTGTCCCACTGCATCATACTATACAGTGTTGCCCTGGTCAAGAAGAAGTGGATGTGCTTTGCTGCAGGTCTGAGCACACTGGCCTCTATCAAGCTGGAGCCGTATAACTCCTGGCAGGTGATTGGGTGGCTTCCTCCTTGGTTTGACAAACAAAGATGACTGCCTGTGCCAGTTTTGCAGAAGAAGGATCAACACACCATTTATTTACATATTGCCAGAGATAACATTTACTTTACAGACAATATTGTGGAAGACGTCCACCTCCTCTTTTATACATTTTGCTTCAAAGGAGCTAAACTTTCTTGAAATCCTTTGAATATTCCTTAAGGATAATAACTTT
Organism: Apricaphanius iberus; assembly: GCA_028564705.1. Taxonomy (NCBI): domain Eukaryota; kingdom Metazoa; phylum Chordata; class Actinopteri; order Cyprinodontiformes; family Aphaniidae; genus Apricaphanius; species Apricaphanius iberus. The sequence continues at coordinate 5,792,759 of JAPXFQ010001905.1, forward strand.
TCAAAGGTCTGAAGGGGAAAAAGTAGCCACTGTCCAAAGAAATGTTACTCACGTTTATTTATGGCTCACATTTTGTATGCAGTGCATGATGAAATATGTGGTGGTTCAAAGCTTTTATGCAGAGCTAAAATGTTAACATATATCAGCATGTTCACCAAATATGAATAAAATGAGAAATAATAATCTAACATATCTGCACTGAAATAAATGGGGGTATTGAAGGGGTACACTGCTGTGCTCCAAGGTACAAAAAAGTAATTAACACATTCTAAGGACAAATATTGGACCTCAGGGTAACTATCTCAACCTTTTTTATTGTCTGAAATGTATATACACGTTCATTAGTACTAAAAAGTACATTTTTGTACCATTTCTATGGAAGGGTATAATTTCTGGATATATTTGCAAAAAAGGATCCATTAGCGAAGCTAGATTTATGTAAATGCTCTTCAAAGTTTTATTGTTAAGCATTTTTTAAAATTTTGTTTTTAAATGTTTATAGTCAAATAATTTTACAAGGATCTATCTGTGCTTTAAAATTTCTGCAATGTCTGCATAAACATTTTGATAAATTGCTAAAATTCTTAGTGCAAGATGAACTTACCCTTCTAGAAGGAAATAAAAGGTTGTTCTTCTGGGTGACTATTTTGGCTACATTGTGGTCAGCTTATTTGTCAATCATGCAAAGTCAATAATGATGGTTTCGCAAGGTAGTGCTGATAAAACACACTTAGTACAAAGGTACTTAGGGGGGTACAGCTCCAGTGACAAGACATTGTATCCCTAAAAGTACAATCGCGTACTTTCATTTCTGAGTGTGTGCGCGCGAACATTGTTGCACAAATACAACGTTTTTGGGCCTAAAGCTCACAAACCCCGACTCCCCCTGTAGGAGACCTTGGTGACGGGTTCCTTTGACCTCCAAGACATCCTGTTCTATGGAGGCTGCGGCTTCAGCATCATGCGCTGCATGAGCTTTGCTCTGGAGAACTGTGACAGGAAAGAGGGCAACTACACCTTCTCTGACCTCCTGAAATACAACTTCTACCTCCCATTCTTCTTCTTTGGACCTATTATGACTTTTGACGGTTTTCATGCCCAGGTGAGGTCGCACATACATGCGCCATTTGTAGATCCATATCCTGACATGTTTAGCTATTGTGATCTAATACCTACGTAATTCAACAATTTTTCAGTCGTTAAGCACTCATCAAAATGGTTAGATATTGTTTTTGTTTTTGTTTCTGATATAAATATCAGCATGGTCTAGATATCTGCATTGCTGATGAATGTCTATCCTCAGGCTAACAACACTCAGCTAACCCGCAAGGAGAGGGAGATGTGGAACATCACAACCAAGGCGTTGCTGCACCTGGGAGTTATTCTGGTAGTGGACTTCTTCTTCCATTACTTGTACATCTTGACTATTCCCAGCGACATGAAGTTGGTCAACAAGCTGTCTGACTCGTGTCTAGGTGAGCAGCTAAAATATTACTGTAACACAAAAGTTTTATGTAAATCCTTGCTTAAGTGATTTACTTTTTAATATAAAAATATATCCTAGGGTGTTTTTCTGAATGCTCAGAATGTAATTGTAATAGCATAATGTTTTGGGTGCATTCTCCATATAACCTTTTACATTTTGTCATATCACAACCACAAACACAGAATGTATATATTTATTTCTAACTGCACATTTAGGCTTCTGATTGAAGGTGAACCATGCCAGGCTGAAGTTTTTTGTAGCCTCTCTCAGGTTTTCTTCCATGACAGCGCTGCCTTCATCTTAAACCATCCTCTGATTACAACTTACCAGCTTTGCTGACCTCATAAAGTAAAGCCTCGCCCCACAGCATGATGCTGTCACCACTATGCGCCTTATTGTAGGAAAACAGATTCAATCTAGGACCGCGCCAGGCTAAACTCTGAGACACTATCTGTCCATTCTGTGCCCCCGAACAAACTCCAGGTTACTCCTGCATCAGCAGTGACACACTCATTCTGTTGCAAAATGCAAAGACCATCTAACAGTTCAAAAAAAAAAAACAAGGCACCAAGTGAGACACAGACTTATCAGATCAGTGATACACTGCATGACAAATCATGATGAAAATAAAATTTGACATCCCTGGGCTCTTTCCACTTCCTCCCCATTAAAAGCCAGTGCAGCAGGAACCACAGCGTTCATACCTTGTGTAACACATACACACACACACATGCCCATGTCAACTTACTCCCAACGCAAATGCTAATAGTGTGTATTCACGTGTGCCAAATAGGTGAATTCTGCTGTATCATACACCTCTCCTTTTCAGATGATGAATCGATCAGTTAATTTTTAGCTGCCCACAGATTGGGATATTGTTTTTATGAACCAACTCGTCTCTCAACTTCCCAGCCAACTTTCTCCCCGACGTGTCTGCTGAGTTCCTTTATCTTCCTGAAGCTGTTTATTCGCTAATCATCTATGACAAACATCTGACCTCCTCACAAAACATAGGAATTTGTCCCGAGATTAAATTAAGATAACATTTTATTATCCCTTGGAGAGAGAAAATCAGGTGTAACAGCAGCAAACTGACAGGCAGTCGAAGCATGCAGATTCACACAAAATAAATATGTTTTTTAAATAATTTAAATTTACATATACTTGGATTTTATTTCCTATCTATGCTACTTCTGGGTTTCATTAAGGGGTAACACTGCGCTGAATTTAAATACATTCCATTTTTACGATTTTACTTGTAAAAAAAACACATTTTATCCTTTTACTTTAAAATTATTCACTATAAATACTGGATATGTGACAGATACAATTTTGATATAACTTAATGAAGTTTGTAGTTGTAATGTGGCACTTTGTAAAAAGTTAAAGGCATATGAAAATGTTCTACTATTGCAAATTTCAAGTTGATCACCTTAAAAACAGCGAAGAATTAAAATATGCCATTTTGACGGATTGTCTAAACTATTATAATTGTAGCGGGACTGGCCTATTCCAACCTGGTGTATGACTGGGTAAAAGCAGCTGTAATGTTTGGTGTCATCAACACTGTGGCCACACTGGACCACCTGGACCCGCCTCAGCCTCCCAAGTGTATCACCATGCTCTATGTCTTTGCCGAGACGTATGTTTGACTTACTCCTTCATAAATTTCTCTGCGGTTATTTATCGCTAAATCTTGAAATTGGACGACTGTTCAGTTGTGGCTTGTAGAAAATGTTCCTGTTCTTTCACAGGCACTTCGACAGGGGCATCAACGACTGGCTGTGCAAGTGAGTTTTTGAATTTAAATTCCTCACACTGGTAATACATTATGATTTGATTTGAGACAAGATTATCTAAAATCTAAGTTGAAATTTTGCAGGTATGTCTATGACTATATTGGCGAGAATCATGACAAGATCTTTAAGGAACTTCTTGCAACAGTCTGTACTTTTGCTGTCACTACCTTGTGGCTGGGCCCATGTGAGCTGGTTTACATCTGGTCATTTTTCAACTGCTTTGGCCTCAACTTTGAACTGTGGGTGGCAAAGTTATTTTCCATTCCACCATTTTCAATCATGGAGGTGAGAAGTGACAAAACAAAGAACCTCTTGTTATGTAGTGAGACATCCAAAAATACTCACCTTTGAGCACATTAATATAATAATAACTGTAGTACCAATCCTGAGTGAGATTTTGATGAATTTGTTGAAGAATAAATGTGTGTATTTGTGTTTGTTTTTGGTATAGGATGCCATGGGTGAAGCCATGTCTCGTAGGATCAGGGGTGTCTTCAATGCTGCCAACTTCTGGGCTATTGTTCTCTACAATGTTCTTTCCTTGAACAGCTTGGAGTTTGCCAAATTGGTGGGCAGAAGGATTATTTTCAAAGGTGGGTTACACACAGCACTTGTACGACTTGCGTCAGAGCTTGGTTCGCATTTCGGTGAGAGTTGAAGTTTACCAAGGCTGTCCTTTGTCACAGATTCTGTTCATAACTTTCTATGGACAAGGTTTCTAGGAGTAGCCATGGTTTCTAGGCATAGCCAAGCCTCAGGATAGAGCGGTTTGCAGCCGAGTGTGAAGTGGCTGGGATCTTGTTTTAGGGAAAAATGGAATGGGAGATCGATAGGTTGATTGGTAAGGTGTCAGCAGTTATGTGGGCACTGTACCAGTTTGTCTTGGTGAAGAAAGAGCTGAGCCGTAAGGAGACAACGTTTCTACCCTCATCTATGGTCACGAACTTTGGGTGGTGACCGATAGAATGAGATCACTGATACAAGCAGTTGAAATGAGTTTCCTGAGTTTTCCTAAGAGACAGGGTGAGAAGCTTGGTCATCCGTCGGGGGGGCTCAGAGTAAAGCCCCTGCTCCTCCACATCGAGAAAAGCCAGATGAGGTGGCTCATGCATCTGGTTTGGATGCCTCCTTGACGCCTCCCTGGTGAGGTGTTCCAGGCATGTCCCACCAGGAGAAGGCCCAGATGAAGACCCAGGACACGGTAGAGGGACTATGTCTCTCGGTTGGCCTGGGAATGTCTTGGGATTCCTACCAAGGAGCTGGCCCAAGTGGCTGGGGAGAGGGAAGTCTGTGTCTCTCTGCTTAAGCTGCTGCGACCCGACCTCAGATAAGCGGAAGATGATGGCTGTATGGCTGGATGAATGCCATATGGCGTATGGATTACCCGTTCAGCATGTCATGATTTTATTTGGTTCTTATGAAGCAAAGACACATGTAGAACTTGCAGGACGGTGAGCTTCAAAGGTTTGATTTTTCTAAAATTGTCAGTGTCAGATTTGGTCAATGCCTTAAAAGATGCCTTTAATCCAATAATTTTTGTAAGTTTTTACTACAAGTGCCAATAAGTGTCAAAAGGGCAAGGCTGCAGTACCCTTTACAGTCTCCTTGTTGTTTATCATCCAAAATAAAATGTTGGTGTGAGTGTATAGTGTCAGGAAGTGAAAATCAGTGCAAAATAGAGCTACACTACTCTAAAACCATTTTTTCCAAGGTGCTCATGTAATTCTCTGTCATCCCTTTTATCTTTTTCCATCCCCATTCCCCAGGTTTTCCTCTGTCAACCCTGTCTGTGTTGTTGGTGACCTACTGTGGTGTTCAGCTGGTTAAGGAAAGGGAGCGACAGCAGGCCCTGCTAGAGGATCTGGACCCTGTGAAGCCGGTGGATGGCGGCAAAGAGAAAGCTGAATAATGAACCATTAAATAAACGTATTTCTTTCTACATTTATGAAAGGCCACTTTTCATTGGTAGCCTTGCCAACTTTAACAGAACTAGACTGTGACAGCCAGTCGGCACCTTTATTGTTCACAAGGCGGAGCTTTGCTTGTCAGAAGCGAGTCAGCATTTTGAACATATCCTCAAGTGCACTTGCAGTAGATAATCAACACATACTTTGGCACAAGCTCAAGAATGAAATATTTTGTATTTGTATTTTATCTGAACAAATGTTTATTATGTAGATTACAAGGCTTAAAACCATAACAGTTATTAACAGGATAGATAATGTTCTTTATATTCAATGAGCAGCTACTTTGCTCTGTTTGGACACTACCTTTTCATTAGATTTGAACATTCTTGTCTTTTTTTCACCTGCAGTATAGTTCATTTTATTCAAATGTTAGTTTTATTTTCTCCCTCAGATGCTTCAGAACCTACTCTACCAGCCCTTAGTCACAGTAAAGGGAATAAAACTTGAAAGAAACTTGCAATAAGGAAAACAAAGGGTGCTGTGGAGATGTTCCACAAAGCTTTCATATGATTGTGATGTACTTTTGCTCCACCATCTTTTAGTGAATGCACTGTTCAGTAGAGGATAGTCTGTTGCTTTTAATAATGGCTATGTATTGGATGTGTCATGAGGCTGAATGTAACTGAGTCCCTGAACCAGAAGGGGATTGCCTTGTTCAATCACTGGAGGCTCTCATTTTACTGTAACAGTTAATAGACAGTCTTTTAGTGCCTGCCACCCCACCCCCCACCCCCACCCCCACCCCCACCCCAAAAAAAAAAACGTCAACTGCAGAATGTCTTTGGTGCAGAAGGCAAGGAGGGGAACATTATAAAGATTGTAATGTGGTTTATCATTCAGGCGTCTTCATGCAAATGGCTGTTTATTTAACTGTTTGTCTTGAAATAAAGATGTATTTCATCCCGTCCTGAGGTGAGTTTGTTATTTTTCCAAATGCAGTAAAAACTATATATATCTGATTTATTGTTTTTCTGTGTAAACAAGCTGATTTTGAAATGGGATCTGAAGTTATTAAGCTCCACTCCAGTCCTGGTCCTCATCCGTATATTTCCTGAGAATTCTCAAATACAGCTCTGCGGATTACACCAATGCGAATAAAATCCCCCCAAATTTTGCTATAGTTAAACATATGACACCGCATTCATATTATTCAGCTGCGTTTGATATTGACCTGTGAGAATACCCAGTAGTGGGGTGCGAAATAGCTACTTAATTAATTGAGACATGAAACATTTCAAACAATTAGCAATTCATGAGTGTTTAAAGCCTAATTATTTTTCAAATTCAATTAAATTACAGGAAAATCTTACGGGACAGAGTGGCAGAAACATGATGGTGGCATCTGGTGTTTCAGCCATGCAGCATGAAATTGCTTAGCAGGTTTGATTTTTTTTGTGTTCACAATCGATTAAAAGGTAAATTGGGACATCGCTAGATTACAGGTAATACGTTTTCAGAAAGATGAATCTGGTTTGAGAAATGTTAAGATCATTCCGTTACTAGAATATGCAGTGCTTTCCTGTTAACCTCCATATAATTTGACAAATGCTTTGTTTTGTATCTAAAGGTAAAGTCAATAAAAAACAAAAGTTAGAAAATAACAAAAATAAAAGTTAAAAGTCTTAAAAAAGTTTAAATTATTAAAATTTTTGATAAATAACTATAAATCCAGATAGGTTTTATAGGTTTAATGATTCTACCCAAATCATTAAACCATTTAAAACCAATAAACACACACTACTTGTTTATTTTTTAGGTTATTAAAACAGAAATGTAAATACATTTACTAAGTTTATACTTTTTATATAATACAACAGTTAAACTGTGAAACTATATATACATTAACTTGAGTAACTTTTTTAGGGGAAAATTTACTTTTACGTTTAATTTAATGAATTGTACTTTTTACTTTATATGAGTAATATTATAATGAAGTACTGTTCCTCTAACTTGAGTACAATTTCTGGATACTCTGATCACTGCAGGACACTTTACTGAATGAAGAACAAACACACCGGACTCAGACCTACAGTTTATATACCGTATTACCGTGAGACCAATTGTTTCTACACCAGCATTGTTGTTCTAATGTTATTTATCGATCTACTGAACCTGTTGAGCCTTTTGGAGGTCAGGAAGACTGCAGGTATTCTTTGCCCTATTCTAATAACTATTTCACATTTTAATTTCATGGGTTTTTTATTGAAAGAAATTGATTTGGAAGAGTGTTATTCTGCAATTATTATTATTATTGTAATTATTTTATTTATTAGAATTTTTTCTTCACTTTAGTCTTTACAATACCAGAATTTAAACATAAGTTTTTGTCTGGCTGATGGTATCATCTTTAAATATTAAACGTAATGTTATGTCAGTCACTTAGTATTGTCTTAACAGCTGCTCTGTCTTTGTGTTCCATCACATTCCTCACAGTGTCATTTTCAACCAGTGGATGTCACTGTTGTACTTCATATTTGACTTTTCTGTGACTGAAACTGAACCAGAACTGAACAAATATATGACTTTTGGGTCCAGCAGCCAAAGGTATATAAAAAACAACTAAGTAATTGTGTCATTCATCAGACACTATTTATTCTGGGTGACCCTTACAGCTTGTATAAAAAACACACACACACACAAAAAAAACATTCAAGGTGTAAGATTAAGTCCTGAAACAGTAGTTTTAAAAAAAATTAATAATTCTAAAAAACACAACAATCCGATTGGAAGATTTAGACTAGGAATGTAATGTGACATTTAAGAGCTCATTCAAGACAGACAGACAGACGTCTTCCATGTCCTACTTTCAATTTTTTACTTTCTTTAATATACAGTAGAAAGTCTTCTTACATCAGTTCCTTTTGTTCTTTCTGTGTCTCTTCTCTGTCTTCTCAAACCTGCAGATGGCCGCTTGTACTGAGCCAGGATCTGCTGGAGGTTTCTTCCTGTTATAGGGGATTTTTTCCTCTCTACTATCGCTGCATGCTTGCTCAAAACGAGGGACTGCTGAGGTCGGAGTCTCTATGTATGGGGCACAACCTCAAGTCAATGGCTCGATGCAATCTGCTGGAATGTCTTAAATAGAGAAAAAAAAAAATCCTGATTGGAATGTTTGTATGATTTTAATGCAATGATGTAATAGGGAGTTAAGTCAACAAATGAAAACAAATACATATGTTTGGCAAAGTATATTTCACTCCCTCGTCTTGGAACCAAGAATGCTCACAATGTGATGCATTAAAAATAGTGCATTATAATATCAAGAACACATGCCTGATGAGTTGTTGGCTGGATTTAACCACCACCGTCATTCAGCTGTTGGCTTTTGGCTGCCTGTGTGTGTGTTAAAGTGGTAGATCCTTGTCTTTGCTTTGTGGGGATCCATTCTATAAATACTTTTGACTTACACACTCAGTGACAGCCACAGACAGCTGCAACCGTCAGCCTACCAACCCTTTGAGGCTATTTGTAGCAATCTGAGTAGGCCAGTGAGCGCCTGCAGTCCCGCTCTGTCGTGGCAGGAAAGGAGCCCACCAAAACGGCACCAACAAAATGGCAGCTCTGATGATAGACCCGGTGCGGCAGCCTCGGATGTACCAACAGACCTTGCTACAGGATGGACTGTTTGATCTTTTGGAGAATGAAAAGTTTGTGGACTGTGTCCTGAAAATCCAGGATAAAGAGTTCCCCTGCCACCGTCTGGTTTTGGCTGCCAGTAGCCCCTTTTTCAAAGCCATGTTTCTGTCCGAACTGGAGGAGAGTAAGAAGCGGGAGATAGTTCTCAAAGATGTGGACCCCAATGTTATGGAGATGATCCTGCGCTACTTATACACATCTGACATTAATCTGACAGAGCAGAATGTCCAGGATATCTTCATGGTCGCCAACATGTACCAGATCCCATCCATCTTCTCTGTTTGCTTGTCCTACCTAGAAGAGAAGATGGTGCTGGGAAACTGCCTTGCTATCTTCAAACTGGGGCTTCTCCTGGATTGTCCGAGGCTCACTCTTGGCGCCAGAGAATTCATCTGTGAACGCTACCAGGTTGTTGTGAGGGACCAGGACTTTTTCCAGCTCAGCCCCAGTGAGTTAGCCATCATCCTCGCTTCGGACGCCCTGAACGTTGACCGAGAGGAGCAGGTTTTTGAATCCTTGATGGAGTGGATCAAACATGATGAAACAGCGCGGTTGAAGGAGCTCCCTGAGCTGATACACTGCGTCCGATTCAGGCTCATTCCCATAGATTACATCAAAGAAAAAGTTGAGCATCACCAGTACATCCGATTCAACCAAGAAATCAAGAAAGAGTTGGATCTCGTCACAGACGCTCACAGAGGCCGCCTTCCCAAGCCGCAGAGGCTTAGCAGCAGTGGGGCTAGGGGCACAGAGGGGAGCGGCGAGGAGAGGGAGGATGATGATGAGGGATACCTGCCAGGAATTCTGAACAACAATCCTCGCTTTGGAATGTTTGAGATGGACCTTATACTCATGATCAACGACACAGGGACTGTGGCCTATGACCCGGTGGGAAATGAGTGTTTTGTGGTGTCGGAATCTACGGAAATTCCCAAGAACCACTCTAGCCTGGTGACAAAACAGAACCAGATATTCGTGGTTGGAGGACTTCTCTATAATGAGGAGGACAAGGACGAACCGTTCATGTCTTACTTCCTACAGGTACAGTCATTAACAGCATGTCTCCAACCAAAGCTTAGAAACTAACATGTTTTGTGTTAAAAAGCTGGGTAATTCTATAGGGCAAATGTAAAATTTCACTCATGGTGTAGATGTATTAGTCAGCATGTCAAAAGTTGAGAACATATACAAAAATTTGAACAGGAAAAGCACGCACAAGGTAGCTAAGAGTTTCCGAAGAGAATGAGAAAATATAGACACAACCGACTTAGGCATCATTGCATAACACAGTGGTCTCCTAAGTGGAACATAGCAGTTCCAAAGTCTTCCAGTTGAATATGAATTCATACGGTGAATATTTCAAGGCTGATTTGTTTATTGAGAAAGACGTAGTAAGGAGGAATATTATCTACCATTAGCAGTGGCTGCGTTAAATGTACCAGCAGTGGCTGGAAGCAGCTGGAAGTCTTACTTTCCACATAACACCAGTTACCCTTCCTCTCTAGACAGTTCAACGGCATTCCCGTAATGTAGCATTATTATTATAAAATTATGCTTTAAGCATCACCTTTCTCACTGCTCATTGTTTAAAGTTAGTCTTTCCCATGACTGAACCTAAAAAGTCACTTAAAGCTAATACTACATGTATGGTTATTGTAGGTCAGCGGTGTCAAACTAATTTCCATTTTGGGCCACATCAAGCTGATGAATACCCTTAAGGTTCTGGTTGTGGCAGAAAATATTAATAAAACTATAACAAACCGTTAAAATCACCCTCCGCATTCCAAAAGTATGTCTTAAAATTAAATAATCCTGAACAACTTTATATAATTATATGATTAAAGACTGTTTAAATAAACACTGATTTTATTTTACTAATAAAATTTAATTAGTGTGCAAGAAAAGATTACTTACATTTTCTATCTATAGGGCTCTCTGGATTTTAGAGGGCCACTCAAATGACCTCGGAGGGCCTTGAGTTTGACACGTGTGTTGCAGGTGATGGACCGTGAGGAAAAGAAAAACTGGTACAGCTTGTAATTTGCAAAAACACGCTGTGGCGATAATTAGAGAGTGATTTGCCTCTTAACTTAGATGTTAGCTAAATAATGATTAAAAAGAGGAAGAATAAGAAAAAACTGTGATGAAACAATACAATTTTACTTAAGAAACTATATGCTCATAAACCACTATTCTCTGATATAGTCTGCCTGTCAACTCTCAGAGCTGTCTGGTTTTTTTTTTAGCACGGACCACGTTGTGTTTTCTTGTTCCTCCCCTTGAAGCCAAAGGTTTTAGTTGGGTCATAACTTTGGGCCAAAAAGAGTATGTGTATAGAGATGGTTTTCATTCAGGGAGGAAAAGGTCATCCTCTTCTCCTAATTACTTTCACAAAGCTCACCCACATCTCTGGGAAAACAAAAATGCTATCTCCATCTTCTTCTGTGAGTGGTTACAAATCCATCTGACATGCTACTTTTTGGTAATTAAGAAAAGAAAACGATTGTCTGTTTATTAATTTCAGCAGTCATTTCCAGACTACATGTCATTATTTATATATTGTAGTGCTTATTTGTTTCAGAGAACTATAGCTTCGAATGTTTGCTTTTTTTTTTACCGAAACTTTCATTTTAAATTTGCTTTTCCGTTTTCCCAAAAAAATGGAAAAGTCTACTGTTATTGGTTTCAAAATGTTTACTTTTCTGTCTCTAGAATCAGCTCATTTTTGCGCTTTTTAAAAATCTCTTTCCACACTGATGCTTTCATCCACAGTTTGACCCAGTGAGTTCGGAATGGCTGGGAATGCCTTCACAGCCAAATCCGCGGTGTCTGTTTGGTCTGGCTGAAGTTGAAAACTCCATCTTTGTTGTTGGTGGAAAACAACTAAAGGAGGGAGAGCACGCTCTGAGTTCAGTCATGGTCTATGACAGACAGTAAGTTTAACTGGATTCAAGGCAGTGATTCCCAACCAGGGGAACGTGTACCCCTAGAGTTATGTGAGCACATTACGGAGGTTACGTGGAAAGACTTAATATTTCATTTCCGAGATGATGGGCGGCAGGCATTTGACAATATTTGCTGTAAAGGGAAATTGGGCTGGGATCTGTTATGCTAAATAAATACCCAAATAAATAATAAACCCAACAGAGAACCAAACTGCATATGGATAAATGCCTGGAGAACTCTCTGACACCAGATCTCTCAGAGCTTATCAAAGACAAAAAAGCAAAGGAGTCTCATTAAAGACAGGTTTATGTACAACTGATATGTTTTTTTTTTCTTCAGTGTTTTGATTTAATGTCTGTTTAAAGGGGACTGTAACTTAACTTTAGCTCCAGTTTTTGTTTTAGCAAAGGGAGGTTTATTTCCTTTCTTTTTTTTTCACATATATCTAGTGTCTGTAGTTGAATATTGCATATTCAGTCTCACAAAAAAGTATATATATATATATATATATATATATATATATATATATATATATATATACAAAAAAGGTTGGGAAACACTGATTTAAGGAACTTGAAATCATTTGATGAACTGTACATGTAATTCTCCACAGGTTTGTAGTCATTTAGTGAAATCCGGAATAGCCGGAACTAGAAATATGTACAGAGCCTTTCTATCATGCTGCTTCCAAATGTAAAACTTATTTTGACTTATTTGTTCACTATTAACTCTGATATGATCCACACAGGTCATTTAAATGGGGGGAGTCAGACCCACTGCCTTATGAGGTGTATGGCCATGGGACCGTAGCACATAACAGTCTTGTCTATGTGATTGGAGGAAAGTCTGAGAGCAAGTAAGCAGCATGTGACACACTTGACGTCACACACAATATGAAAGAAAGTAGTTTATTCTAAATTTTTTTGACTTACCTCAATAGGTCTTTATTTTTCAATTTTTATATGACAAGACATGAGTTGATTTTTTTCTAGTTCATACGTTTCACAACAAAATGTTGTGTAATTATGGCTATGAACTAACAAAGTGTGCCCTACTTATCCAGCTGACAAATATCAACAGCAGTATGCCAAACTGCAAAAATGTACCATTCATCATAACAGTTTTGTTTAAAGTCTTTAAAGTTGGTTTTATTGCTGCACATGTATGGCATAAAACACAATCCATGTTTAAGTTTTTCATAAAAACATGCATAAAAAGTACCAAGACAAATCCGACATTTCTTTTATTTCTGTATATATTTTAAGTCAGTAAATATTAAGTTTTCGGAGTAGCACTGTGATGGCAGGCATACGACATACATCTTCAAACTGGAGTAGATCTTGGGCTTTTACAGTTCATGGTGGCCGTTCTAAAATTGAACCTAAAACAAAAGAAAAGCTGTATCCATTGGAACTTCCTGTTGGCCAGATGGGTGCAGTTTTATTTTAGATTCAGTGTGTAGTTCTTTCTGTCAAAGTTGCATAAACAGATAGAAAATACCTCTGAAGTCACTGAAAAACTAAGAGGTCTCTTAGAAAACTATCCTGAAACTCTAATATGGTTGCAGCATGGATAAAACATAGTTATAGCTGCTTAAGCTGCAGTAATAATTGGATCACATTTTTCCACACTATTCTAGCTGCCACATGGTTTGTTTACAATATGTAAAAAAAACAACAACAAAAAACGAAAAAAAATATATATTGGAGATTGTTCGATATCTCCTGACCGGCTGAGGTGCCTAGATACATTTACATTAGCATATTATTATGTCTCACCTTAATAGAACCCTAATTATCATGTTATTTCCACAAACTAAAAAAGTGATAATTATGCTGTATGCACTTCTGCTAAGGGCAGTAATTCAATACTGGATTATTTCCTTTAAAATTTATTATTAAAAACCTTTTATTTTCATCTAAATATCTAAAGACATTTTAGTTCTTAACTGGACCGTGATATAGAAGATTCCAGTTCATAAAGTTTTCTGGCCTCCCTGCTTTTCCTGTAGATGTCTTTGGTTATAAAGTGTTATGAAATAGTCTCTGTGTGAGGTTGGATTTTTTTTTTTTTTACTAATTTGTTGTGCATCTTATATATGTCGAATTCCCAAGTGTTTCATCATGGTCTATTGAATTATTTTATGCAGGAAATGTATGAGAAGAGTTTGTGTCTACAACCCTACTAAGTTCGAATGGAAGGACTTGGCTCCTCTGAACACAGCCAGGTCTCTTTTTGGCATCACAGTCCATAATGAGCAGATCTATGTGGCCACAGGAGTGACTGACTCAGGCCTCACCAGCTCTGTGGAAGTCTACGACATTGCTGCCAACAAGTAAGAAAGCTTTTTCTTAAACCAGTGTTTCTGGAACTGCCCACTGATAAATAAATGAAATAAAAACAAAAAAACAAATACACAAAGGGGTGAAACAATGTGGACATTAAGTTGGGGGATTGATTTAACTGAATATTTGTAAGCACAAACTATGTAGTTTTAACAACTAAAAACATGACTTAAATATATTAATTACATTCCAACCAATTAACAAAATGTTGTGTTAATCTTTGAAAGCAGCGTTATGACACCTTCGTCGATATTTTCATAGGGTCAGATTTTTCCTAAATGAGAAAAAAGTAGGTTTTGGTTAGTGATGAAACTGAATTCTAGTAAAATAATAACGGTTTTTAATATATTTTATCAAGTAAGCATGTAAATATTTTCCCTTAAACACAGCTTAGATGCCAAGGCCAGAGATTAAGAAATGTAGCTTTTATACAAATTGGAATTTAGCATTAGCGCTGTTGCTAAATTAGTTAAGGTATATAGCTTGCCATCACCAGTGTGTGAATGTGTGTGTGAATGAGTGAATGACTGAATGTAGTGTAAAGCGCTTTGGGGTCTGTAGCAGTGCTCTCAAGTCTCACGCAATGAGCGTGAGACACACGCATTTCATCGACTTCCCATGCACACACGCCACACATGCCCTTTATCACGCTGATAAATGAATAACCCTATTGGCGCCAAGGTGTTTTCTAGAGAACTGTATAAAACGGCCGATTGTGTCAAATAGGGTGTCATATTTCATTCAAACTCTACTCCACTGGTCGGTAGACATGTCATACGTCATCACTGAGTCAAAAAATAATCCTTCTATACAAAATTTTCGCGATTGAGCGCATTGAATCAATTCCTGCATAGCGGATTTAGTGTGCGTCTGAGCTATTTTTAGTCAGAGCGTTAGTGTAAACATCAGCGAGTATTTACATTACATTATTGTATAATGGCATCAGCGAAGTTCACCCGCAAGTTTACCCGCAATGAGGTGTTGGATTTTCTATTTGCTGACCCTGGTTCTGAAGGGGAATATCTGCCTTCAGAACATGACGGTGATTCATTTAGTGATCGCGCTTCAGATACGCCCCAGCTTGCGGCTTGACAAAGGGAGAGTTTAGCCCAAGCACAAACTCCTTTGCCCGATGGAGATGGTGTGGACAGTGTTTCAAGGGGTCGGGGTGTTCATCTGAAGTCAGCAGGCTTGTTAGTGGTGTGGGAAAGGAGGCTGGAAATTACGCAGGGGTCCAGTCTTTTTACCGCGCTGGCCAGCTCGCTTCTTTGTCTTCTGACCGTGTGCCTCCCCGCAATCGTGGCGACAGAAACGTGGTGGAGCAGCTGTCTAAGGTCACTGGAGATGTCAGACGTGGTCGTAGTGTTTTAAGGACAGTTAGGGGAGGCAGAGGCACATCTGTGCGAGGCAGAACTGGCCGGGCTACTCGCAGCAGGAGCAGAGGTGGAGGGAGCAGAGGCGGCGTTGCGCTGGGGCGGGGGGCAGGGGGCCCATGCACAGTACATGTATATATGTCATATAAATAATATATAGGGGCCCCATAAATGGAAACAGAGTTCCTAATGTATGTAGTAAATGGAAAATCGCTAGCCTACCGCTACCTGCATTCGTTTTGTTTCTGCCAGTTTTTAGTAATGATTTACACAGTTTGTTTACTACTTACTATTTACCTGAGCATTCAGTATTGTGCAATATAGCACACAGAAGGTGAGGGACCTTTTGGGGAGAAATAAGTGCTGCATTTTATAATCCTAGCATGTGACTTTTCATGAAAATTCTATAATCCAAGATGGCCACCACGTCATATGACGTCATAATATGCAAATTAGATGGGGGAATTTAATCCCCATATAAACTTTGGCTCATCCTTAATATTTTTCTAATTTACAGAAAGTCTTTATCTCTTATCACTTTTAAGGTATAGCCTTTTGAAATTAAGATGTAATAATCAAATGTTTCGGAAAAAAAGCTCTGGCGCCTAGAGGGCGCCTTACTATGAACAGTCAATGCCCACCACAGCTGTGCGCTTGTACAGCTCATCGTACAGCTGTCTTGAGTTAGCAAATCAGAACATAGAATTTCTAAACCAATCAGAAAACAGAATGTCTTGTTGCTAGCCGGGTAAGATCCAAAATAGGCAATCTTGAAAACTTGAGAGCCCTGGTCTGTAGGGACTGAGTAAAGCGATAAACAAATACAGGCCATTTATCATTTATTTAATCTTCATAAAATATATTTAGACTTTTAAAAATGATTTTGGGCTGTATGCTTTCTTCTCTAACAACAACTAAGATGTGCCAGGCATTAGCAGTCATTGCTACAAGGCTAAGCGGCTCAGCTAGCTAGCAGGCTTTACTTTAGCATTAGCGTTGATGCTAAAATAGCCAAAGCTGGATTAAACTTTACATCTTGCTCCAGCAAAAAAAAATAAATAAATAAAAAAATATCACAATTTTCTAGGGGAGAGTTTTACACAGTCTTTTTATTATGGTTAGGCTACATCTTTGACAGTGAGGAGCTTCTTATGGCAGTTGTTTTTTTTACATTTACTAAGTTAATATTCATACATAATGCCACCCATACACACAAAAAATATATGAAATAAATAATGGTACTAGACTGTAGGCTACACTATAACTTTGTAAGCTTTTTAAAGGTCCGTTTTTATACTTCAAAATAAGGGTACAAAATTGCCACCATAGGTTCAAGATTGGACCTTGTAAGGTACAAACCATAAGGGTACAAATAACTACCCTATGTCAAGGGTACAAAACTGTACCTTCCGAGGGTACTGCCCCAGTGACAAGCCATTGTACCCCTAAAGGTACTATTCTGTACTTTATTTTCTAAGAGTGTATAAATATTTTCCATCACTGTTTTCTGCTGAACACCAAGCTTGAAAAATGAGAAAAAAAAGTAGTTACTGTTATTTCTAATCTGCATGTTCAGGTTAAATTAGTCATACAGAAGGGCAAAGTTGTTATAACGTGAAATATTATTAAACATTCATTAATTAATAAGCTTAGCACATATCAACCCTCCAAAATTCCTTTTTATAGTGCATAAGGTCAGAATTAGTAAAATTACTCAATAGCATCAATTGCAGAGTAGTAAATCCTGAAAGAGTCTTTTGTTGTGCCGATGTTGATATCAAAGTCATCAATTTATGCAATAGCATCATATCCCTGTTGGTTGTCTTTCTTCACAATCCAGGTGGTCTGAATTTACAGAGTTCCCTCAAGAGCGCAGTTCTCTCAATCTCATCTCAACGGGAGGTTACCTGTATGCTATCGGAGGTTATGCCATGATGCCCAGTGAAACCAGTGAAGACCCTGTACCAACTGAGATGACTGATATCTGGAGGTGAGAAGCCACTTTAAATGTTGACATTATTTTACAATCATAACAATGAAAACGAACCACTGACTTTTTGTAATTTAAATACACATAAAAACATTATGAATGAAAGGTTTTCTTATCCCCAGTAAATACTAGGATCCAATTAAAATACTTCAGCCTCGAATGTACCAATGTAACCCTGGTCTAATAGGTTCCTATACAGTACCATATTATCACCCCAGTTGACAGTTGTTGTTAGTTGTTCGTGCTGATGTGTTGTGTTTGTTGTTACCAAACGTAGTTTGATTCATTTAGGCTAAAAGTTTCAACGATACTTTCGCATCTTATCTGTAAAAAATTAAAAAGTAGCGATAGCAGTCTACCAGTGGATTCATAGTTAGAAAGTGTTAAAACCTCCGTCATTCTTCCATGTTGATTTTAGAGAGGCCTTCTGGCTTTTCTAACAAGCTGTGCAAGCAGTGACCTGCAGAGTCTATAGTGCGGAGCTCAGATTTTGTTATTTTGTTTCTCTGAGTATTGCAGGGTTTATTTTCTGGGTTAGGTTGCTTGTATCATGTACTTCTTGGAAGACTAGAAGTTATCTTATATGTTTTTCACCTAATGAATAATCATTTCATAGTGTTTGGAAAATGGCCTTGTAACCCAGCTTCTCTAAGGTCACTGCTTATGCTTTTTTCTTTGGTATTGTGTACCTTGTTGCTGCCGATGACTTAAAACTCTTTTAAAATAAAGCTCCTTAAGACGCAGCAAATAAATATTCTGTAGGGAGAGATGCAGTTTTACACAGTCTTTTCATTGTGGCATCATCTCTGACCGTTTGGAATTGACTCAGTGTGTTTTTGAGGTTAAAAACATACTGAGTAATTAAATAACCCTTAAAAACAGATATATATTTATCTCATAATATATGAAACCCTAGAATTGGAGGAGGCACTGGGTCACAACAAGCCATTTCCTATTTTTTCTAATGAGCTAAACGTTCTTTGAAGGTTGGCATTTAATATACCGGGCTCATGTTACTACTATTCATCCTGTTACGATATTACCAGCACTAACGCATGTGTCTTTACGGCAGATACGACGAGACAGAGAAGAGCTGGGATGGGATTTTGCGAGAGATTTGCTATGCAGAGGGATCCACCATTCTCCCAGTGCGTCTCAACACTCTCCGCCTCACCAAGTTATAAACAAAACTGAACTGCTGCTCCCATGGGTTTCATGTTGAATGCCGCAGTATATAATTCTTCCTTGTGGATACTGACTTGTAATTAGCTAGGGGTACAGAAGGATTCAGGGCAACATTTGAAGACAAAAAAACCCATTGTTTTATCAGATGCTTTACAGCAGAGGGAGACAGACACTTGTCATGTGAATGAAGGTAAAAGTCGAGGACAAATATCCCCCTACTCAGAAAAAAAAGTTAAATTTTCATCTGCACATCTTTCCTTTTAGTGTATTGTTTCATTACGTTCGTTTTACTACATACTGCACAATGCTGCATTCAAATAAAAGACTTTTAAAGAAACCACTTTCCACACTGAGACTTACTGGCTGAACAAAAGAGGCACAGTGACGCCAATTCAGAGTGCAAATGTTTATATTCGTCTTCATTTGTACAGTAACAACCTTAAATTCTACACCACATGCCGAGGAATAAAAAAAAGACTTCCTTCAAAAGTACACGGTAACAATTCAAAGACACTTTGTCAACTTTACACTGACGTTATGCAAATACCCCGAGTGGGAAACGCAGTTTTTAATGTAAACATTGATTTCTAGTTGACACCTGAGTACTAAGCATGTCATCATAAAATGCATCGTAAAACAACTCTTTTTGCATATTTACAGCGCAACACTATATACCACACAGAGTTGACACTGAGTTGACACAAAGTTCAAGGTACATATTGAGCTTAATTTTTAGCTCAACATACTCACAGAACAAGTACACATGCTCCCTAATATGACATTTATACATTTTGGACATGGTTTCAGAAAATGTGGCAATCAAACATTGAGCAGCACATCATTGGTCATCTTTTTTTTTGTAGCTGGAGTATAGAGAGACAAACATTTTTTTCATTATGTTCTAAGAGAAATAACCCCGTTCAATACTCACATATGTTAAGGTGTTATTATTTTTTTTGTTAAGTGTTTTGTTTTAATAAGACAAAATGCGGATACATTTTGAGGGTACCAAAACTTTAGTAAATAAGATGTTTAGAAACTTGACTTATAAACAACAACATTTAAACCAAAGGAAACTAAAAAAAAGGAATCAGAATGGAATCATAATGGAGCTGGAAAAACATTTCCATTGATCTAAAAAGAGTTATCTGTAGGAAACCATTACCAGATAAAAAATATGACAATTTATCTTGCCATTGCCAACATAAACATCAGTGAAAATATTTACCTGTTCATTGTAAAATGGAATTAAATTAACAAAAACCACAATGAAACCATATATCCATGCAGTCTAGACAATAGCATATTTTTTCACCATATTGAGAGCTCATATAATACATCTGCTCCATCTGTTGTGAGACTGTGCTCTTAGAGGAAACTAAAAGCCTCTGTTATCTGAGCAAAGTTTCACAAGCCAGAGTCTGTACTTCTCCACTGGAATGTTATCCGGCAGTATTTCAGCTGTGTGTACAGACCATATGAAACTGTCACAGACAGGATAGGCCCATCCAGTACGCAGGTTGTGTTAAGAACTCCTCCACAGTGACTACGGTTCAGAACGGCCCAACAGTTTCACCGATGGGCATGCATTTTGTCTGATTTGTGGCACAAGCCATCAGGTTAAGCTGTTGCCAACCTAAGCTCTCGCTTTTCTTTGGATCAGTTGTTACGAATCATGAGACAAACTATTTTCAATATTTTTTCAATTAATTTTTTTTATGCAGAAAAGCTTGAAAGACGTATGTTTCCACCGTATAGCCAGCGTTGCTGACCGTTTGCTTGGCCTTTTTGCCAACTCTCCAATTTTTTTGCACCACCTGGATATTTTCTACTCTGCTGTTTGTGACTGATTGTCCTATAAACACAGAGACGGTTTTTGTTATACCTTCTTGACAGACATTTTGGATTGTACTGCAGATACAAAATTCGTATAACCACTAGTCTGTGGCTCCAGCTTGAGCTTAATCAGAGCTTGTTCTTTACAATTATCTGGTCGGTTTAATTTACCCAAGGAACAAAACGACTTTTCTGCATTGACAATTTACCCAATGCCGCTCGACTCATAGCTCAAAAATGAGTTCAGGATGTCTTCTCTACATGCTAATCTCTTTGCCTTCATGTAAACCAGTGTTGCTAACTTTTACTCTTTTGGAGTGAGACTCAAGTTTTTTTCCTTCATTTCCATTTTTAACTCCATCCTGATAGGAGGAATATTTTACGTATCTGACTTGCAGTGGGGAATGCACTATTGTTAAAATGCTAAAGCGTATAACATGCATGCACTCAAAGACAGACATTTATGGTTACATATCCACGGGTTTGCAATGTCACTTGTTTTTGATTGATCACAGCATTTTTTTCAGTCATGCAATCCAAACAATTTCATCTAGCATGAAGATAGCTCCTCAAGCTCCAATCGTCAGTCAGGACATTATTTTAAATGATTCAAATAACCAGTAGCTAAAGCATTTTGAGTGTAACTACTAAATCTATATATTTTTATTTATAGTTTATGGTATTTGTGTATCTTTCCCAGGTATATTAGTATTATATTTGATGGGGTTCTAATAAGAATTTGATTCATGATATTGGGATACCAATTTTTTTCATTGAAGTGAAGTCTGTTCCAGAAATGGCCATCTAGTTGTTCTATCAGCTCATTACTAAGAGCATTGGATATTATACAAGCTGTTCAAACAAAGATGGAAACTGCATCAAACTCATATAATAGGGTTTCTGCCTGAATCCTATCCTGGGAACACGGCATAGGTTTCTTGTTGATTTAGATACAAAAAAAAACCCATAAAACTAAAATAAAAAAACGAGATGAGGCGTGTTTCCACCATTGGCACTAAAAGGAAATTTAACTAGAGCTTTCTCTGGTGAGGTAAAACACTCTGTTAATTTTACAAAGGTGATTTTTTTTGGAGACATGTTGAGATAATGTCCCTCTAAAGCCTAGTTTATGCTTCTCCGACTGCAAATTTGCACTCAGACGCAGACGTATTGACGGAGACGTTTTCTGTTTATAGTACTCCGCTCTTCCACTCCATTCTCTTATTTTTTTGCTTGACCAGGACAGCAGGGGGTGCTTTTCATGGCGTCTTTGCCTACTATCACACAGCGCCGCTTCTGTTTTTTTCTAGGCTTGTGAACGCATTTGTTCCTCAAGGAGCAATGAACGACAGAAAGTAAGTTTTGATTAAGCTGTAAAGCTTTTTACTAGAAGTGCAGCTCATAGAATACTCTAGAAAGGCATGGAAACAACCACAGCAGCGGTGTTTTTGTCATGCCCTCTGGCTCAGAAGCCAGGTAGTGCACTCTCTGTTCCCTTTAGGTGGGTGGCAGCTTGGCAGGTGGATTGTCTTCATCAGCTGATTAAGTGCACCTGGGGCTGATCTTCTCCACTGCATAAAGCTTCTCTCTGGACTTCAGTTCCTCGTTGGACTGTAAAGCTGAACAGTCAGTGTCTGACCACAAAATCAGTCTGTTTGTATATTTGTGCCAGTACTTACATTCTCTTTATTCCTTTAGTTGGAACTCTGCACACCCTGACCTCCAAACCCTCCTCTAACCTCTGTGGATAAGAACAGGACAAAGTCTGGATTTCATTCCCCTCTGCCCCCCTGCAAACTCCCTGGACCCCTACACCGGGACTCCACAGCTTCACCACTCACCCTCCATCACCCGGTCAGCGATCCACCTGCCACTGCCACCCGCCGGACTTCCCTTCCCTCACAGTCTGCTGCACCCCAGTTAAGCTTTTATTTAGTTATTACTTTTCGCTCATTGAAGTTGTTTTTTGTTAGGATATTTTTAGTGTAGTATAGCTTTTGTTTTGTTTCAGTTTGCTTTTGTATTTTGCTGGTTGTTTATTAAAACCTTTATTTGGAATTTTTGAGTTGTGTCTTGGTGTCCTGCGCCTGAGTCTCACCACCGGTAACAGTACAGTCCGACCATGATGAACTCAGCAGGCAACGAGACCGGCACAGACGCAGCGCAAGCGGCGAGTCCTTTACAAAGGGCTATAATGGATCAGGGAACCCTTTTAGGTCAACACGAGACGCTGCTTCGCACCTTAGTGGACAGCAATAATGCATTATTGAATCAGGTTTCACTGCTCACTTCAAAAGTAGCACAGCTAGCCGATGGTTCTCAGTCAGTAGGTGCCATAGCTAATCCTGCACCTGTTGCTAGTCCTGTTGTCACTCCACCTGTCCGTGAACCTTTTGTCCCGGTTCCCGAACGGTTTAGCGGGGATGTTAACTCTTGCCAGGCTTTTTTAACTCAATTATCTTTAGTTTTTGATCTCCAGCCTTCATCTTATTCTACAGAAAGGTCTAGAGTAGCCTTTTTGATCAGTTTGCTTTCTGGGTCAGCTAGAGACTGGGGAACGGCAGTTTGGAATAGACAAGACGCAATCTGCAATTCTTATCAGTCATTTGTAAATGAGATGAAGAAAGTGTTTGACCACCCTGTTGAAGGAAAGGATGCAGGACATCGGCTGCTGTCAATCCGACAGGGAAATCGCAGTGTGGCTGAGCTCTCTGTGGAATTCCGCACCCTGGCGGCCAGCAGTGGATGGAACGACCAGTCTCTTCAGGGAGCCTTCTATGCAGCCCTCCATGATTCCATTAAGGATGAACTTGCCACCCGAGATGAAACTGCCGATCTGGATCAGCTAATCGCCTTGGCCACTCGGATTGACAGCCGCATGAGGGAGCGCCGCAGAGAAAGAAATCAGCGCTCAGAATCATCCCGGTCCTCTTCTGCTTTCAAGTCACCGGTCTTCCCCTCCTCTCCTCGTCCTGACCCTGATCCAGAGCCTATGCAGTTGGGCCGCACACAACTCTCTGCCCAGGAGAAGCAGCATCGACGAGATACGAATGCCTGTATGTATTGTGGCAGGCCCGGCCACTTCATTGCTGCATGTCCCCAGCGGAAGGAAAAAGATCAGGCTCATCGGTAATCGGGGAGATACAGGTGAGCCAAACAACCATAAACTCCCTACCTCGTCTTCTAATTTCTGCATCTCTTTGTTGGCAGTCCCAGTCCCTTCCGGTCCAAGCCCTGATTGACTCTGGAGCAGAAGAGAGTTTTTTAGATCGAAATCTTGCTAAGCAGATGGGCATTCCTCTGGTCACCCTTAGAACCCCTTTAGAAGTTCGAGCCCTTAATGGTCTGCATCTCGCTCAAGTACAGCAGCAGACCGTTCCTGTTATGTTAGTTTTAGCCGGTAATCATCGAGAAGTTATCACATTCAATCTGATAGATCATCCCCAACCTCCTATGGTGTTAGGTTTTTCGTGGCTCCAGTCACATAACCCCCAAATCAACTGGAAAAGAAAAGAAATCACCACCTGGGATCCTCGCTGCCACGAAACCTGCCTCCAGTCCGCCTTGACCCCCATTGATTTCTCCCCACCGACTCCGGAATCTCCAGTTCAGTTGGATTTGGTTCCCAGTGAGTACCATGACTTGGCACCAGTTTTTAGCAAGGAAAGGGCTCTGTCTTTACCACCACATCGCCCTTATGATTGTGCTATTAACTTGAAACAGGGGGGGACATTACCCACTAGCAGACTGTACAACCTGTCAAAGCCCGAACAAGCCGCCATGGAGACATACATCCGCGATTCTCTGGCAGCCGGACTTATCAGACCGTCGTCGTCACCGGTGGGGGCTGGTTTTTTCTTTGTGGCTAAAAAAGATAAGACCTTACGACCCTGTATCGACTTCCGGGGACTTAACGACATCACTGTTAAAAATACGTATCCCCTGCCTCTGATTAACTCTGCCTTTACCCCCTTGCACGGTGCTACAATCTTTACCAAGCTTGATCTGCGTAGTGCTTACCACCTCATCCGTATCCGACAAGGAGACGAATGGAAGACTGCCTTCAACACTCCACTTGGTCACTTTGAATATTTGGTCATGCCTTTTGGACTCACCAATGCTCCTGCCGTCTTCCAGAATCTGATCAACGACGTCCTCAGAGACATGTTGAACCGGTTTGTCTTTGTGTATCTGGATGACATCCTCATCTTCTCAAGCAACCCTGAAGAACATATTCAACATGTTCACCTGGTCCTGGAGCGGCTGCTCAAGAACCGCTTGTTTGTCAAAGCAGAAAAATGTGAGTTCCACAAGTCCTCTGTTTCATTTCTTGGTTACATAATTTCTGCAGGAGAGGTAAAGATGGACCCCCAGAAGGTGACCGCTGTCCAGGACTGGCCCACTCCGGAAAACCGTAAGCAATTGCAACGCTTTCTTGGTTTTGCTAACTTTTACAGACGTTTTATCAGGAACTATAGCCGGATAGCTGCACCCTTGACTTCGCTCACCTCCATCAAGAGGATTTTTGTCTGGACACCCGAGGCGGAACAAGCCTTCCAAGATCTGAAGAATCGGTTTGTATCCGCTCCCATCCTCACGCAAGTCGATTCCCAACTTCAGTTCATTGTGGAGGTTGATGCTTCTGACACAGGGGTGGGGGCAGTTCTCTCTCAACGTTCTCCCTCAGATCAAAAGTTGCATCCGTGTGCTTTCTTCTCTCGGCGTTTGTCACCCGCAGAGAGGAATTATGACGTCGGCGATCGGGAGTTACTGGCGGTGAAGATGGCATTGGAGGAATGGCGCCATTGGCTGGAGGGAGCAGAACAACCCTTCATAGTCTGGACAGATCACAGGAATCTGGAGTATATTCGTTCTGCCAAACGTCTAAATGCCCGCCAGGCCCGCTGGACACTCTTTTTTGGACGTTTTAAGTTTTCCCTCACCTATCGACCCGGATCCAGGAATGTCAAGCCTGATGCTTTGTCCCGCCAGTTCGCAGTCCCGGACTCGCCAGGTGAGCCAGAACACATTCTTCCCAAATCATGTATAGTTGGATCCTTGGTCTGGGAGATTGAATCCCAAGTTCAGAGAGCTCAGGAGCAACATCCGGACCCTGGTGGGGGTCCTCCTAATCGCTTGTTTGTCCCAGTTCCTGTCCGTCCCCAGGTGCTTTTATGGGCTCATTCCTCCCGTCTGACCTGCCACCCCGGAGCCACTCGGACGTTGGAAGTGTTAAGGCAAAGGTTCTGGTGGCCATCCATGGAAAAGGATACTCGTGAGTTTGTGGCTGCATGTACAGTCTGTTCCACTAATAAGACCCCTAATCAGCCCAGTTCCGGTTATCTCCAACCCCTGCCTATCCCACATCGCCCTTGGTCACATATAGCAGTTGACTTTGTTACCGGACTCCCTCCATCTCATGGTAACACTGCTATTCTCACAATTATTGATCGTTTTTCTAAGACTGCTCACTTCATTGCTCTCCCCAAGTTGCCCTCTGCAAGAGAGACTGCTGACCTCCTCATCGTCCATGTTTTTCGGCTCCACGGCATCCCAGCTGACATAGTCTCGGACCGTGGACCCCAGTTCACCTCGGAGGTATGGAAAACCTTTTGTTCTGCTCTTGGAGCTTCTGTTAGTCTTACTTCAGGTTTCCATCCTCAATCTAATGGACAGACAGAACGCGCAAATCAAACCCTCGAAACATTTCTCAGATGCATGACCTCGGATAACCCGTCTGCCTGGAGCAGTCTCTTACCATGGATTGAATATGCCCATAACTCCTTGTCCAATGCCTCCTCAGGTCTCTCCCCATTTCAGTGCTCTGTTGGTTACCAACCACCATTGTTTCCCTCCCAAGAACAGGAGATTGCAATCCCCTCGCTTCAGTCCTTCCTTCGCAGATGCGAGCGTACCTGGAAAAGAGCCAGAGTTTCGCTGCTGAAGGCTTCACGGAGGATGGAAGTGCAAGCCAACCGTCGTCGATCTCCCGCTCCTGTCTACTCCCCTGGACAAAAGGTTTGGCTTAGGGCTAAGGACCTTCCGCTTAAGGTGGAATCCAAAAAACTGGCTCCCAGGTTTGTAGGTCCCTTTACTATTGAGCGTGTCATTAATCCCAGTGCGGTGCGCCTTACACTACCTGCCTCTATGAGGATTCATCCTACGTTCCACGTCTCCCAGGTCAGACTGGTTAAGGAGAGTCCGCTGGCCCCCCCTGTCCATCCCCCTCCTCCGCCCAGGATGGTGGACGGTGGTCCCGTCTATTCGGTGCGTCGCCTGTTGGATGTCCGGCGACGTGGTCGTGGGTTGCAGTATTTGGTGGACTGGGCGGGGTATGGTCCGGAGGAGCGGAGCTGGGTACCCCGGCGTTTTATTGTGGATCCTGCCCTTGTCCGGGATTTTCGCCGGCGGCATCCTGATCGGTTGCTTCGTGCACCTGGAGGTGCACGTAGGAGGGGGGGTACTGTCATGCCCTCTGGCTCAGAAGCCAGGTAGTGCACTCTCTGTTCCCTTTAGGTGGGTGGCAGCTTGGCAGGTGGATTGTCTTCATCAGCTGATTAAGTGCACCTGGGGCTGATCTTCTCCACTGCATAAAGCTTCTCTGTGGACTTCAGTTCCTCGTCGGACTGTAAAGCTGAACAGTCAGTGTCTGACCACAAAAACAGTCTGTTTGTATATTTGTGCCAGTACTTACCATTCTCTTTATTCCTTTAGCTGGAACTCTGCACACCCTGACCTCCAAACCCTCCTCTAACCTCTGTGGATAAGAACAGGACAAAGTCTGGATTTCATTCCCCTCTGCCCCCCCCTGCAAACTCCCTGGACCCCTACACTGGGACTCACAGCTTCACCACTCACCCTGTCAGCGATCCACCTGCCACTGCCACCCGCCGGACTTCCCTTCCCTCACAGTCTGCTGCACCCCAGTTAAGCTTTTATTTAGTTATTACTTTTCGCTCATTGAAGTTGTTTTTTGTTAGGATATTTCTAGTGTAGTATAGCTTTTGTTTTGTTTCAGTTTGCTTTTGTATTTTGCTGGTTGTTTATTAAAACCTTTATTTGGAATTTTTGAGTTGTGTCTTGTTGTCCTGCGCCTGAGTCTCACCTCCTGTAACAGTTTTGTTGTTTTCCTACACTGCCTTGTGTTCAAAATCTTCAAAAGAACAGATTAGATAAAATATCCTTTCAATATAAAGCATATAGTGGTGAAACCCTGCATTAACTACTGATTACAGCGACTATAGAGCCCCATTCTGGTGAAGCGATCTGTGGTTGTTACTGAAATAGACCAATCAGATGCACACTCTATCGACGGATAAGTAAAATTTGGGCATCTACTCCGTGCTTCCTTGTGTAGGTGACGGAGAGCCCTTGCGTTGGCAGATAATGGCGTTGTGTCAATCCGTCTCCGTCAAAACGCAGAGGCATAAACTAGGCTCAAGTTAACCAATCAGCATGAGTGACCCACAGCTCCCACCAAGCGGCTCCACTTGGCCATTTCCGAATACAAATCCAGAGATAGGTACACCGGTTGCTTCCTGAAATGGCCCCTAAAACGACTTTTTCAGTGTGGCGGAGAGACGTGCATACTGTGAAGATCCAGTAAAATGACCCTGAAGTTCCAATAGAGAAAACACACCTATGGAAAGGGCTCATAAAGAGAATCAGGGGAAACGGGAATGTCCAAATTTGATTTTCAAGTTCCTACTTTAGCATAACATATCGAGACCTGCAAAACTACTGCATCATCTGCCGTGAGTGCTAAGAATGAGTACTTTGGAGAGAGGCTGATGATGGGTCCAATGGAACTACCTACCACACCGTAGCTGCAAATTAAAGACGATCCGAAGTAGATTATTAGCTACAGCAAAGAGGGCGAGGTGTGTTGTTGCTTCTGACTGGGCGGACAGGTATGCACAAGTCACAAAAACAAACCCCTCTCTGTTAATGCGCTTCGTAGCGTTTGATGGCTATAACGGTGGATTTGTATGTCTTATCAGCGGTGCTGATGTGTCATAACTCAGGTGGGAGAAGCCAAAAATGGCATTCAGGAGTGTTTGAAACTGCAGGGAAATCTATCAAATCAAAAACATTGAAAAAAAGTAGGGTCGTACCAGTAGAAGTAATAAAGAAGACCATTGTCCTTGTCACCACCTGTTTCAGCCTCTGCATCCACTCCATCATATCTTGTGGATTACCACGCATACAATGGCTCCAGCAGGTAAGTTTGAAACCCCTGCAGCTGGAGTGCTCTCTCTGTCCGTGTTGCATTCCTGAAAAAGTCTTTCCGTCTGGATAAAATGATTTAAATCTCGCCATAGAATCCATCCAAAGTTGCTTGTCAAGCAATGACTTCACTAAGGGCAACGGATCAAGCTGAAACCCAGTTCTTTATGTCAGCACTCCTTGTTTACAATTATTGTCCCCATGTCTGTCCATAGACCTATTGTGAACACGGTGACATTGGATGTTCACAATTTTTTGTGTGTGCTTTTTAAATATTTAGACTTTTTTTTTGAATCATGAAAAGGAACATCCCACTTTGTTTCTTTAAAAAGTCCTACTCCATGACCTACTGAAAAATTGCCAAACCAGTGCAAATACTTAAGACGTGCTGCACCAGTACAGTGACATTTCTCTCTGATCACAGCAACTTTAATATAATCTGTAAAAATAGACGTGTTCCTTCTTTGGAAACATTTCATTAATAATAAAGTGTTTTCCGAGGTGTCAGATGACTTTCCGCTCTGCAGAGAAAAACACTGAGCACCTGTTGCTTTTTATAGTCTGCATATAAGATTTCAACAAAGCAAAATCCTCTTTAGGATCATCATGGCACTCCGTACACCCAGTGTATGGCAACAGTCCGTGTGAGTCACACATTCATTACATGATAATTAAAACAGAAGGGAGTCGGAGGTGGGTGGGATTCAGATTGTAGAAAGGTGCTCCTGGCAGGTCGAAGCTCGTCGTGTGGTGGGGCTACATTTGGTCAGCAAGGTGTTCTGGGTGCTGAAATTGTTGCCATTGCTCCCAATGGAGGGCTGCTGGTACTTAGTGTCAGCGCCAAGGAACCGCTGCAGCATCCACCTGCGCCACTTACGCTTAACCTCGGACTGCACCTGCAGGCGAGACCGAAAGGTTGGTCAAACAGCGTGGGGAGTGATGTTGAAAAAGGCTAGACACACACCAGGGCTAGGTTAAAAATTAACAGATTTGGTGACATTTCAAATTCGAAGAGTAAACGCCTAGAAGAGCTGGGCTTTG
Source organism: Apricaphanius iberus (assembly GCA_028564705.1). NCBI lineage: Eukaryota > Metazoa > Chordata > Actinopteri > Cyprinodontiformes > Aphaniidae > Apricaphanius > Apricaphanius iberus. Next base: position 5,822,589 of record JAPXFQ010001905.1, read on the forward strand.
TTTGAATTTGCTCACCTCTCCATTCAGGAAGCAGTACAGGACTGCAACAACAAAGCCCTGTTGAAGAGACACAGAGGTAATAGAGGAGTTGCTGTTGAAAAGAAAGCTGCACTACATAGCACAGCTGGGGAAATGCTCCAAATATTTTCGCATGAATAATGATGGTAAGATTAAAACCAACTTCAGGCTTAGAAGAGAGGTTCATCATGTAGACGTTTGGGACATGTTCCCAGGAGATATCATTCTGAGCCAAAACGGTCATAAACTGGGAGGATTTTCCACCACAAAGTTTCCATTTTTGCACTTTTGCTCTCAACAGGCCCATCCAGTGCAAAATTGTAAATCAATTACTTTATTACAAATGCACAATACTAAGGATTTAAATACACTATTCTGTTCTCCAGATCTCACTTATTTTAATTGGCATTCGCATGAGGATTATCTTGTTGACCAATGAAAAATGACAAACAGGCTTTGTAACAATATGCACAGAGCAATCAGGGGTGTTACCTGAAATGATCCCAGAACTAGATCGAACATCATCCTGAGCTGTGGGTGGATGTGTTCAGGGATGAAGGCAAATATTATATAATTTATCCCAAACAGAGGTATTAACAGCAGGGTAGATTTAGTCAGTCTCCTACAACAGAAACAGAAAGGGAAAGAAGAAAATTCAAGGAGGATCATACTGTGAGAAACAAATCATGCCTGTCCCATGAGTTTCTTCACATTGCATCCACAAATCTTAATGTATTGTATTGCATCTTTATGTCACAGGCCAATTTAAAGTAGGCCTATATATGTATATATATGGGCGGCGCCAGACCCGAATACTAAATAATAATAATAATAAATCGCGTTTTTTGGAGTAAACAGACTAAGGGCTTGCCCCCTGTTGAGAGCCGAGTCCCGGTTTACATGTCACTCAGAAAATTGAATTATTAAAGGAAGCACGTTAGACTCCCCAACGATAGATGGCGACATTTGGCCCTACATGTTAGCCACACCGGTTAGCCTCAAGCTGCACTCAGGCAGTAAACAAAGGCTAGTGGGAATGATGGAGATGATGGAGTAAAAGCAGGATACGCACAATCACAAATGCACTGATCGGCTGCTTTTGTTTTCCTAACAACCATATTCTTCTCAAGTCTAGTTTGTAGTCTTCTGTCCATGTCAAAACGGATTGGCGCAGCGCCGTTATCCGTCGACGAAAGGCCTCTCTGTCACCTACGTAAGGATGGACGAAGTAGGGCCCAATTTTAAAACCATCCGACTCCATCAATGGAGAGCATATGCCTGTGATTAATCAGCTCAACAACAGCCAGAGATCATTTCACCAGAACCATGTTCTATAGTCGATCAGATCAATATTCAATGCAGCGTTTAGGCACTTCATCCTTTATATTGAAAGGACAATTTGTCTAATATGGTCTTTTGGCAATTTTAAGCTCAAGGAGGTGCAGAGAAAGAATAAATAAGCAAGTTGTGTTCGTTTACATGCATTTTTGGCTTATTCTATGAGCTGGACTTCTAGTAAAAAGGTTTACAGCTTAATCAAAACTTACTTTCTGTCGTCCATTGCTCCTTGAGGGGGGAATGTGTTCACAAGATGAAGAAAATGAACTCTAGTTAACCAGAAATGGCACTGCAAAAGCAGGCAGAACCGCCATGAGAAGTTAGCACCCCCTGCTGTCCTGGTCGGGAATTGCTTTGCAACACAAGATGTAACGGAGTACAATAAACGAAAACATCTCCATCAATACATCTGCGTCTGGGTGCAAACTTGCTGTCGGAGAAGTATAAACTAGCCTTTATAATAGTACTGTGTTGTTGATGAGTCACATTTCTGCAATTCTTCACTTTCTGGGGTTGTGCATGATTACAGGCAAAGAAGATTGATTCCCAATTGCATTATCTGGGTCCCTTATAACCTCGCACTGCAAGCTGGATTCTTACGAGATTTGGAGTTTTACAAACCCATGAAAATAAATAGACCCGACACGGGGCGGGGCTACACATAGATCTGGCTTTTGCCACATAGGTACACCACATTTCCAGCGAAAATGAGTGTAATATGACACAATGCTGGCTGCACGGTGGTGCAGTGGTTAGCACTGTTGCCTTGCAGCACGAAGGTTGTGGGTTCGTATCCCGGCCCAGGGTCTTTCTTGGTTTAGCAGATATGTTGACATTTGACAAGGAAAACCTACGAGTACTGGTTGGACTCCTTCCTTCCAATGTCGGGACAATTCATTTTCTGCCGCAGAATCCGGATTATGTAAATGAAGAGGAAAAAGTTCATCTGCATGCCAGAGAAAAGCGAGACACTGGTTAATGCCGTATTATGCAGAGCTTTGTCTGAAATGTTAAGAGCCCACAGGTGATGTAACTCACAAGTATGGCGACTAAAATGGGTGTTTTGATGATCCACCAGGAGGCATCATCAATTATTTCCCAGCATCTGACACAGAGGAACACAGAAAATAGAGAATATATATTAATACAAGTTGGAAGCAACACTACATTGAGTTGATAAATAAAATTTTTTATTTTTTTTATTCACTGTAACAATCACAGAAATAGTAACAATGGTAAAAACATGAGATTGTGCTGTTAGCTGATGTGCTCTTATTTGAAAAAAAAAAAGCACTGGTGATTTTAAAATTTTGACAAAAAATGACAGTGTGATGCTAAATTGTGGATAAGCTATAAAATAATATCCCAAATGTTTTGTATTTAGCCGACCTGAGTCAATATGTAGAACCACATTTTCTTCTATGGCAGCTGCCAGTCTTTAATGGGTCAACAGGTAAACTTTTCAGTTTTCTATTAAATTGAATTCCGTTTATTTATAGTATAGCGCCAATTCACAGCAGATGTCATCTAAAGGCACTTTACAAGAAAATTAATTTTAAGCATCTTTTTAAGGAATCCCTAGAACCCTGTTATGAACGACTTTATATGTATGAAGGAGGATCTTAAACTCTATTCTGGATTTAACAGAGAGCCAATGCAGAGAAGCCAAAACAGGAGAAATGTGATCTATCTCTTTAATATTCATCGGAACTTTTGCTGCAGCATTTTGGATCAAATGAAGGCTTTTAATTATATTTTTTGAACTTCCTGATTTAAAGGCATGGTACACGATTGTGGGAGCGATCCTCAATTGGGCGTTATTGCAAAATAAAAAGTCCCACCCCTTGCTTCATGCTCTCCCCCTAAGCCACGGCTCAATAACTCAGGCAAGCACAGCCATTATGGTCTCGTTGGGTCTCCGCCAAACAAGCAGGTGGGCTACTGCAGCTGGCGCAATAAATTTATCTGTTGCCGCAACAAGGTAGCGCAAGCTCACTTCCTGTTTACAGGCTAGAACGAGCGTTGCGTGCACATGAAGGGGACGCGCAGAGGGGGAGGTGCTGGAACAAGGAAGCTTTGCTTACAAGGTTCTTATCCTGGACGGACCGCGGAAGTTGATTGGATTAGGTTTTCCCAGGGTTTCTCGCTGTAGAAAGAATGAAAATTACTCGGTCAAGTTTAAGAACTCCAAACTTATAGGTTGCCACTGGTATATGAAGAGCATTTTTTGCAGTTTTAAAAAAAGTGTTTTAAAATGAAATCGAATACCCTGCCTTTAACTTCCTGAATTACAGTAGTCCAGCCTTGAAGTAATTAATGCATGGACTAGTTTCTCAACATCACTCCTGGACAGGATGTTTCTGTTTTTAGCAAAATTCTAGAGGTGAAAGATGGAATTCCTGGAAACCTGTTTAATATGGGATTTGATGTCATGTCTTGGTAAAAATAAAATGACACCAAGGTTTTATACTGTACGTTAATACCGGAGGCCAATTTAGGCCACGTCCACACTAAGCCGGATAATGCCTTAAACGTATAATTATTTAGTCTACACCCCCCTATCGTCCACACTAACCCGGCGTCGTTTCAGGTCTGTGACCGGATAACTATTAGCCGGGTAAGAGAGCCGTGTAAATCTTAATTCAACGGCTAAACGAGCTAGTGTGGACAGCTTCCCCAGATAATAAAAGGAAGTAGCGTCAATGAATGCTGCATCAATAACAATGCGACACTACAGACAAAGACAACAGTGAAGAGTAATAAATCGATCTCGTTGTCTGTCCAGACCAAAAACTCTCTTCTTCTGAGCAGCTATTGTTCTCTTCAGTTAACGGGACAAGCAGATATGTACTGTGCTGTAGAGCTTCTTGTATATATTATGTAGGCGCTTGCGTCACGTAGATTATACGCGATTTTCTTGCGTCTTTTCGCGCATGCCCAGTATTTGCACAGGTCGTTATGGGATTGCGCAATCATGGGACCTTAAACGGACCTTAAACGGGCCGTAAATGCTCGCTTTGAGTGGATGACATTAGGCATCTAACTCCCCGTAAACCCTTATCGGCTTAGTGTGGACGTAGCCTTAATGCCATCCAGATGAAGTGACTGACTTCTGTCTTGCCTGAATTTAAAAGCAGAGGTTTTCCACTGTATCTCTGGTGAAAGAAGTCCAGGCAGAAAAAAACTAAACTCTTTGCCCTACATCCAAATTTAAAAATGTAGAAAACTTGGTTGCTAATCACAACCTGCTACAATGTGTAGCATCAGCTCTTCTCCAAACTAATAGGCCTAATTTAAAAGACTTTGCAGCTGTTGTTGCAATGAAAGATGCTTCTACGAAGATTTGACTCAGAGGGCTAAATACAAATGTATGCCACGTTTTGCAGGTTTTTATTTGTAGAACAATTCATATGCAAATTTTCTTCCAATTAACAATTACATGTTATGCTGTTTTGGTCTATCGCATACAATCAAAATAAAATCGAAACTGCCTGTAACATATACATAATACAGCTCACGGTTGTGAAGTGATTAGGTGAAAATGTTTTTTGCAGCAAAAATACTTTTTTAGATGTGTTGTTAATTACTACTGATGCTTGTCAGGATTCAGATCTTTCTCAAATTTGCCAAGATTTGGCCTTGTTTTGTTGAATCGTTTCCGTTGTTTTATTTGTGCCAGTTATAGTCACAGAATTCTCAGCTAATTCATTTGCTAAATGTGCTTTCCAACAGTTTGTGCACCTGTTCTCCAAAAGCAGCCACACATGCTGACAAGCTGAAAAAGAACCATCTTAATTGTTTTTTATTGTTTCACAAAAAGAATGTTTAACTCACCCAGGAGGATTTAAATAAGCTTTTGTAACCACCCATGCAGAGATGAAGATGGTTGGAGCCCCTGTAAACAAACAGCATAAAGAATTAGCCCTAGAATCAGTGTTAAAGGGGACATATTATGCAAATGTCTTCTTTTTTATCCGTCTGAGGAACAGTTTGGGTCACTTCTGTCTCTACAACCAATTCAAAAATGAATAAAATTGACACATTTCTTTTGTTGCAGTTTTTTTTCAGTCAGAAATCATGTGCTCTTTCAAGCTATTTGAAAAAGCGCCTTATTGTGACATCTCAATACGCAGCATTTGCCCAACTATTCTATGGCATCTTTTTGCATGTAGCAAACCCGCAGCCTAGAAATAAGATGGATTTGTCACAACAGCTAATTTGCTTTTAAATGACAGAGCTCTCTAAACAGCTGATTCTGAAAACGACTAAAATTCAAGAACATCTTTTCTACAGATTACAGACCTTTAATGGCTTGTTTAAAAAGAGTTATACTATATATTTTTGTTAAGAATGTTTCCTGCCTCAAACAGAAGTAATCCGTTATGAACACAGTACACTGTCAAGATGGTCAAATAAGTGGGTGAGCAAGCAAATATGCATTTTGGGTATGCTTAGCATTTTTTTAGAGGTTTATTTTGAGATCAGTGCCAGTATTGGTTCATCTACCAACTCTGCAGGAAAGTCACAGGTTTCTCTCTATTTTCCTGCTGGAAGATGGTCATGTCAAGCCTATTTATAGATATTTTATTGGTGTGGTGGGGAAATAAAACATGGCTAATGATAATGCATTTCAAAAGAAATTGAAAGACGATAAGGGATATAAAAGAAAGAAAAATCAGATTCTGGTTGCACATCCATGTGAATGTTTGTATTTTGATGAAGAGTTGCTGCAAAGAGCAAAGTTTTAATCCTTAGGTCAAATTGTATAAAACTTGAACGTTAAGAGCCCAAATGCTGCTGCTGAGGTAGTTTCATATTAAACAACATGTAATTTACTTCACAAACATATTTGTTTAAAAAAAATGAGACTGTCTGAGCACTTACCCCAGCCTATCAAAATATACCACCAGAAGTACTTCCTCTCCGAGAAGAAGGAGACTGCCAATAGAGCGTGAAGGTAGAGGCCCTCTACCAGCAGCCAGAAGTAACTCGCCATGACTCCATACTGGAAGAAGACAACGACTGCTTTGCAGCCCACCTGCAACACATGCATTTGCTTATGGATTACTGCAGTGTGGTGTCAGTTCTCAAGGGCCACTATCCTGCATGTTTTAGTTCTTTCCCTGACTCAGCACAGGTGAATCAAATGATTGCTTTCTATTGGACTTTTTGAATCAGCTGTTTTGAAGCAGAGACATATCTAAAACTTTGAGGACACTGGCCCTCGAGGCCTGGAGTTGGACACACTTGGCTTACTTCATTCACTGGGAATAGAATGTAAATGTGTTTCAAGACAGAAATTTGGTTTGATAAACTTTAAATCAGTCAACATCCAATAAATACATATTTGAGAGGCCTAAAAAGTCCAATATCGTTTTTCTTGTTTTTATAAATGACTTGCTGAACTGATGTCCCATTCATGTTTATGCTGATGACACTGTTATTTCCACTTCTTATCCTCATGTATTACAGATCCAGAATCTCATGTAATCTAATTTTAGCTTGGTTTAAAATGGTTCTATAATAACAGAATGTTACTTAGAAAGAACATGCTTTGTTTTGTCAAAGTTAGTTTTGACTTCTCCTTTGGTTAATGATTATGATACCTGTGTAGTTTGACTCCCTCAAATATCTACTCTACAGATTAGGTTAATTATTTAGCCTTTGAAATGGGGAAGCAAAGAACAGCCCACTACGACTGATCGACTCGTGTCCTTATGTTAGCAGTGAGGAATGATGTTCTTAACTCTACCAACAGATTTGTTTTGAGACCCTTAAGTGTGAATATGTATATGAACCTGATTAGCGAATTATGCAGTGAGCTCTTAAAACATTTTCATTTTGATTAAGTTTAACATGTGCACACTTGAAATGTCCATACAAATTAAAAAAGATTAAAGACACAGATTGAATATTCTGTTAAAAACCATGAATTATTCTCATAATTATCTTTGTCCTCATTTTTTTAGTCTATATAATTTTAAAATATTATAATAATGAAACTATTAGGGCAGCTGTGGCTCAGTGGTAGAGTAGTTGGCTTGCAATCAGAGGGTCGTAGCTTCGATTCCAGCTTCCTCCAGTCACATGTCGATGTGCCCCTGCCCCTGACAAATTCTACATCGTCCTACCGAGCTATGTTGGCTATCGGTGGATGAATGTGAGTGTGAATGGGTGAATGTGGCTTCAATGTAAAACACTGGTCAGAGTGGTCAGTATGACTAGAAAAGCACTATATAAGTTCAGTCCATTTACCATAATCAAGAGATCCAACAATATACTGTAGTAAAGACTGAAGTATATCTAGTTTATTGTGTAAAATCTTCTAAGAAAATTACTGCCTGGGTTTCTTATTACGTTATTCAAGCAGACCACGTAAATTAGAAAGGATATTTTTAAAAGTACATTCAACTGTTGATGAAGAAATATGGCATAAGAATAGTATGAGGGATTTCTGGCCCTACAGAAAGGGAGCAGGAATCACGCAAAAGAGATAAAACTCATCCTCTTTTTTTCTATCTGATCTTCCAATAAAATCCTCTTTTTACTTTTTCATATTTAGAAAACAAACCCTGGGATAGAAATAAAGAACACCTTCTTCATTCATGAAGCAAAAACAACACAGTGTAATAAAACATGAGAAAGCTCTAATCTTTTTCACTTTGACCATAAATCACAAGTATGCCAGAATTTGTTTGAACAGGTTACACACAATAATTGAACAAATAATTATTATTTTTTTGGATCTCAGTCTTTGAATTTTATCTTCTTCCCAATCTTTTATAGCCTATAGCTGTACTTTTAAAACATCCATATCTCAAATCCTGCTGTTTCTCATATTTAGATGGTGAATGGAGGACAACATAGATCTGACACACAAGCACTTGAACACAATCACTGCTGCTAAACTTGATGGGTATGATGGCATTATTAGATGTGTTTGCTTCATGAATCAGATACTGAAATGGTAAAGATAGCCTGGACAAAAAATATAAAGCTGCATGGCAGCCTCAAGCAAAAAAATAAGAAAAATACAGTATATATTGAACCACTTGAGCTCTCCTTTCCACGTAATTTAAACTGTTCCCGAATTAAAGCATGTCTCTTTTTTAAATTGTTTTCTTTGTAAATACAAAGAAAAATCTCAGTAATGTATCAGCTGTGATTGGTGCAGTGTAATCTTGGAATCCCCAAGACAAAATATCTAATCTCGGCTATTCCAAAGCAGCCCTTAGAGCAGCAGGTTATTTACAATCTAATAATCTAATTCTCTGTAGAGCTAATCAGATGAAGTTAGATTTGAAACAAAAACACTGACGCTGGAGGGTTGGACAGTCAAATAAAACTGAAACAGCTGTGTTGCCCTAAACGCCATCAGAGGTTTATTTGACTCTCATTGTTACTTTACCACCTACGGTACTGATGTCAAAGTGGATATATAATCTGCAGGTGCAGTTTACAGACAATGATGTCCGCCGTCCAGGTTCAGTGTTAAACAAACAGGAATTTTCACAACATCCTGTTTTACAGAAGAAGGAGAAAATTTCGTCTCGGGAGCATAAGGGACTCTGCAAACACTGTTACACCCAAAACGTTCAGTAAACTCTGAGATCATCCATTTAGGGCTGTAAAGTATGAAAGAGCGACTGCATTAAGTACAGGCAGAAATGAATGATTTGGGGGGGGGTAACCAACTTTGTGATTTTACTGACACGCTGGAAGTACTGTTGTGTTTTTAGGACATAGTCAAGTCTGAGGTAAACATCATTGATCATCTCGATGTGTTCCGGCTGATCCGCGTGCTCTGATGGCAAGACTGACAGCGTTTAATCTAAGTCCGTTTGGTGTGAAGTGTGAAGATTTTCCCTTTGGCTGATGCAGTGTTTCTAAGGTCTGAGATCCAAGGTTTGATGGCTAACGTGTTTTTCATGAGACCAAAGTGTGTCTTTAAAAAAAAAAAAAATCCTCTTTACAGTAACATAAGGAAAGCGTTACGCATCGGCAATAGATGATCGGACGGACTACTCACTGGTGAATGGCAGTTTTCCGTCTCACCAACCTCGTACAGAACCACATCCTTTATAAAAACTGTTACGGCTTTGAGGATGAGAGACACAAACAGATGCATGTGGATGTAGTTTCTTGTGCAGTGAAGTTTCCTGGAAGAAACAAAAACAAAATATATGTCGTAAAAGAGAATTAATATATTTATCAGTTTACCCAAGCAGAAATAGATCTGTGATTAGCTCTTGTTACTCTTGACTATTATACATTAATTGCTGATGCTATTTCTAAATGTCAACATGTAAATCCTGAAAATGTCATGCAGTGTTTTATACATATGTCTAGCATATAAAATGCTTTCCTGCAAAACACATATTTACCCGCCATAAACAGATGTAAAAACATCTCACTTGACATTCAGCGGATATGAACAATTTAAAGAATTTCTGCAGATGCAATGCCACTAATGTACATTTTCTACTCAGTGTTTTCAAACAGTTGTTGGGGTAGATGACTCTGGCTAAATTGTTAGAAACCACCAGGCAAACCATCTGAGCACATCAGATGAGATGTTATCAACCAGCTGCCTTAGCGCTGCATCCAACGCTGAATATAAACAGCAAAGGCTCTCGACATCCTGTGTTTCTGCTCCGGAGAGCAAGCCAATGGCATTTCATGAGCCACTGGCGTAAACACAGGCCTTGTTGTTTAGCCCATCATGTGCAAACAGCACAAATGCAAACTGAGAAGAATAAGCTGCTTGCCAAAAAGCCAAGCATACCCCAGTTAAACCAATCAGTGTCACATTCTCATGTAAGGGGGAAGTGAAGACAGAAGATCAAAAATGGAGCATGCTGTAAACATCATTCACCCTTCTAAGTGGTTGGACTGTAGGGTGGAGCTTGAGTTTATAGCCACTTCCAGCTAATAGCCTCGCAGTGTTCATACAAGAAAGGTTGTTTTAAAACGTTTCTGCAAAGAGGACTTTTAGATACTTTAGGCAAGGATTGTTAAAACAATGTTGCATTGATCTATCTCTGGTTCTCATTTAGTTGTATCATTTCCAAGCTAAGAAAAAAAAAATATTAATAAGCTCTTTAAACAGTATTAATCGTAATAGTAAATAAATAGTATATGTTCCATAATTTCGGTTTGATTTCTAAAACTATGATCACAAATAAAAATTAGTAAAGAGGAATGAAGTGATGGATAAAACAGAACTTCATTTGAAAAGGTTATAAATGTTCATTTGTCACTGAAAAAAAAATAGGAATAGTAAATAAAATAATTTCAATTCCTATCTATTTGCTGATCACTTTCTACAAAATAGCTAAGATTACGAAATAGTAACAGACAAAAACATGTTTTTTTAAGTGATTGATCTTTGTTTCAGATAGCACAAAAAAAGTGAAAAAATCTTTACTTCTCCCTTTTTTACAGCAGCTTTATAAAGGATTCATTTACGAGACACCCATTTGGGATTATAAATTTGAAATTGGAAAGGAAAATTTAAAATTCCTGCTTTGAATTTCAACTTCCAGAATACCTTTCAGGTTATTATTTTTTATAAAATGTTCATTAGAAATCTTATTTTTTTTTAAGTCAAACTAAAAACTTAACAAATTAATATATCTCAATGTTTAAACAGTTCCATATCTATTAGAATAAAAATAGGACTCCTACAAAGTATTTCTTCTTCTCTCTTTTATGACATAACACAACAATTAACTGCTGGGTAACATGCAAAGCACAACACTGCATTCCATCTAAGCATGATATCATGGTTAAAAAGTGAAAGGTAACAAGAAATCTACAGGATTTCTCCAAATTCAGGGGCTGCATCCTCAGAAGGCAACCCTTGAAGACGTCACACTGATGGGACGGAGGCTGTCCAAATTTAAAGGGTCCTCCAAATGCATCCTTCTTTTTCCAGATTTCAAGGAAAGTTTCTGGTCTATCCTTTGCAGCCCACCCTATCCCAAGATACACTATGGAGTGAATAGGAGATTTATGTCCTCGTAACAACTGTGTGCGTGGCGAGGGAAGAGGGCAGTACAGTTTAAAATATAAGTACAGCCATTAAAATCTGTTAAAAAACTAAAAGCCTAAAACGTTTTTGTCGTTAGCCTTTCGTAATTTACATAAGCATGTTTTTCAAAATCATTTTTGCAAACAAAACACAATTATTTGATACATTAATTCATTCAATTAATAAAAATGTATTATATACTTTATTTTAAAAAAAACTCTGCTGACTCAATTTTTTAACTAGTGTTTAGAGCCTTCACGGCTGCTAGACGACAGGACACACACCGAGGTAAAGGTGGGATTAAATCTGAGGCAAGATTTTTGGATTTTTGGTCTTCATGGCCGGACCCACATTATGTTAAACGGGTTCGCCCACAGTCGAAATGTGGTCTAAAGGTGGCTGAAAGGGATGAAATCCTACTTTTACCATCTTTGAAAAGTTTGAAAACTTCTGCTCTAAACGATGAAAAAAAACAAAAAAACGGGTATGTATTTTTTTTAAGAATGATCCTTACCGAAACAAACACAGTATGGTGATGGCAATCATCAGTGAAATAAGGGAAACGCTGTGTCCGACTGTGTAGCCGACTTTGATGGTGGTGTAAAATTCTCCCTGTAACAAGATCATACCAGACTCAGGCAAGTCATTTTGATGTCTTTTTAAATTCACATCAGAAGCAAATAGCTAAACTGACCGAATCCTCTTCCACGGTGTTGTTGGGATTGTAGCCGCAGTCCATTATGTAGGAGTCTAGGCTGCTTGAGGGCCAGCCGTGCATGGTGCAGGTCTTTGACAGATTACCTGAGGAACACAGAGAGAGAGACAGGGGAAGATCTGAGCAAGATTTCATTATGAGAGGATGACGGTTTTGGCATGTTTCGCGGAAAAGTAGAGCAATGAACACAACTGCTGAATGGGGAATCAACACCTCCTACATTTACTCCCCCTTAATTATTTCACTATGAGACATGAATGTCTCTACGGGATACTCTCAAACACTGAAAGAAAAAAGGAGGCGATGGCTGAAGGAGATGCTTGTTCTGAGACCCAGAGAGAGTCCCCATGTGTATTTGCCTCCATCAGCATCTTAGTTACTCTCAGGCTTCACACACACACACACACACACACACACAAAGAGGTTAAACAGAGATGCTTTTCTCTTTGGGGCAGAGGGGAACGGTTTGAATACAATCTGCTTAAGAGAAAAAAACTTGCCTCTTAATAAATAAAAGAGCTTAGGAGAGGAGAGAGGAGATGAAAGGAGCACCGAAGAGTTCTGAAGACTAGGAAAATATTAAGGACAGCAAAGGAGGACACAGGCAAGATTTAAGTTCGACGAGGCAAAATAAACTGGTGCACACTGCAAGGGACCAGCTAAGGAAGATGCTAAGAAACAAAAACATAGAAAGAAGTAGTTAAGCAAAAAACATACAATAGAAAAAGAAAAGTAGAAAAAAATGCATAACATTACCAATATGTTTTAAGTTAAATTAAAAACAATAAAAAATGTGTATTTATCTTTATATATGTTGCCACTGGTAATCAATTTACTTTTCAGGCCTTTTTTGAGTAGGAGATTTTAAAGTAACTATTGTATTATTGTCATACTTTACATATTTAGATATCTTCACAAGTGTACTAGTTGAATGTGTTAAAGGTGTCTTAACACATGCTGATGAGCATCTATTGTTTCAAAGCCCTTCTATGGATGCATATTTATATATTAATTCTGTGTTGCAAGAGCGATTGTGCCTTGTAACTATGAAATTGATGTCACAAAGAAATATTATTTATGACTTTTGTAAATGTACTTTTTGTTTTTGGTAAGTCTTTCACAAATATTAAATAACAGTTAATGACTTCAGTTTCTGAACTAGAATATACAATTTACATTTCTTAAGTCACACTTTAAAAAAAAAATCCTACTGTTACAGTTTTTGCCACAATTGATCCAAAACAAATGGTGCAAAATAAATCCACATGTGTACAAAATTTACTTATTCATACTGTTTTGTTGCTCACAAACACAAAGCTACACTGTTACACCTTCACAGATTCTTCAGTGCAGCTACACAGATTCTGTTCTACAAGCCACAAACTATAACATCTCTGCTTTGGTGTTTTTGCTCCACTTAGTGCAGTACATCTAGTGCTAAACTAGTTCACATGCTTATAATAACATCTTCTCATAGAAGCTTTTTAAATATTTTTTTTTTTATTTCAACTGGACAAAGATTGCTTTACAAGCCACACCTCCATTTGCTCCAATCGTAACACTTAAGCCTAATTTGTAATTCTACAGTATGTCGGCGGAGGGGCAGAGACACACTGCCAGGCGCTGTACTAACAAACCAGAAATATTCCCATGCTTATGTTGTGTTCCTTAACCTGGTAAGTCCAAACTAAACAAAAAACAAAAAAGAATCTCTGACTTTCCGAGGTTGGAAGTCCTAGTTCGGGGGGGCAGGGGGGTGTATGTATTATCCACAAGTCACAGATTGTTTTGTAATAAGAAAAAGAAAAAAAATGACATTAAGCTTTACAAATTGAGGTTAAAGGTGGGCTGTGAAAGAAAAAAACGGGTGGCTTGTGAAGCAGTTTTTGTAACTCACGACAGAGGGTTTGTGCTGTTGCATTTTCTGATTTGTGCCTGTTTGAATGACAAAATGTGATTTAAAAAAGTCTTTGTGAGAAGATGTTATTACAGGTGTGTGAATTAGTTTTTCTGAAAATGTACTGCACTAAGTGGAGCAAAAAGATCACAGCAGGAGTGTTATAGTTTGTGGCTTTTAGAACAGAATCTTTGAAGTTGCACTGAAAATGTTGTGAAGGCGTAACGGTAGTTTGTATCTGTGAACTACAGAAGTGTAGAGCTGCCACGTAGGTGAAATAAGTGTAAAGCTATAGCATGCTATGTTTTGATAATTTTATTTTTCTAACAATATACTTTTTTTTTCAATATGCAATCACGTTCTTAGAACATAATTTTTACATTTGAAGAGTTGTAACTGTTATTTTATATTACTACTTCTACTACTGTTACTTCTGCACCAGAAATACCTCCATACACACCCTTCATCTAAGTTAGGGTAAGTGCTGTTGCCCTGTACTCTTTAGGGCAGATAAAGCTGTTTTTCTTTGGAAATGGTGCCACAGGGAAATTAAAGCATAAAGGTGTATGATCTTAAATTAGAGACGTATTAAAATATAACACAGGCACATTAGCCATGCCCCCACATGTGGAAACGAAAACAGGAAGTGCACGAACATAGAGATATCTTAATAACTGAAGAGCTAATTGCGCTCTTAACAGTGCTGCTGTTGTGTTACCAAACTTCAATAGCAGCATCATACCTGAGACCTGAGACCTAATTAACTTAACACATAACACCCTGAATCTTCATCCTAAGCCTCCATCGGCGCATCTTCCCACACACTTCAGCCCCTTTCCTTCAATAAACATTGCAATTTGAAACTGTGTAAGCGTGGTCCTTACTGATGAAATTCCTGACCTCACTAATTAGCAACATGCTTACAATTAAATGCATCTCCTTTTGCTGTTGTGTGCTTCAAATTAAAAATCTGTACCGGATTTTATATCTACTTGACAGTAAAAACAGTAAAATAATGAATTTTAGATATGACTGTAAAAATAACTGCATAATTTCTAATCCAAAATCTAAAATATTTACATTGACAAAATTGGAAGTGGCTAATTTTGAACGGAAACTTGAATTATATAAACTAATCAGACCAGGGCTGGGGTATTCTGTATTCAAACTGTTAAACTGTTTCTACATTTAGGAATCTAATAAATAAAGGGAGTTGTAGTTTTTACAGTAAAAACTAAGTACGTACAATTTTAGTATGAACTGATTATGGAAAATTTGTTCATTTGCAATCTGGGATTTTTTTATCTTGTCTTGTTTATTTGTTCTTGCACCAACTCACCAATTAAAACATGACGGTCCTTCCTGGTAGCTCTGTAGTTAAAACATAAACCATGAAGCCGAAGGATGTTTTGTAGTATCAACACACAACTCACTTTGTGTTATAGTACCCATAATCCTGCAGTAAAAGAAATGATTGTTTTGTTTCTCCATAAACAATTGTATCTGTAAAATGTCCTCATTTCATTTTGGGACAATAAGGAAAGAACGCGTCATGCACTGGTTGCAGAATAATCTGATTGCTTCATGTTTGACATTCCTAATATTTCCCAACCATATCACTTTACTCTGCCTCTATCAAATTAAAGCACAGTTGGGAAATGACGAACAGTCCAGAGTGTAAGTATGTTTTCAGCATTAGAATTTGGTCAAATACCCGAGCGGCATACTGCGGAGACGAACGAGGCTTAGCAGCTTCAAACAATATGACCGGACACAAAGACGAAGATAAGCCCCTGCTGTTTCAGCCAATGCTACCCCTGGATTTGGTCTGTTTGAGGGATTGCCAGAAGAATGCTTTTATCATCCCCCAAAACAAGATGCCAAGGATTTCCAGCGCCATCATGACAATATAGACCAAATTAGCTCCTCACAAAATTATTGTTTATTTTTAGTCTTCTTAAATATATTTTTTTCTTCCTGTCAGTATAATCTACCCAAATCCATTAACCATCTCTAATTAGCCCAAGGGGGGACAATGCATGTTAGAGGAATTATATCAGCATCAGCAGTTTTATGGAATGCAGGTGAAATCATTGACGTCCTGGCATTTTGTCACCCTGAGCTTGGAGAGAAGCTGAAACTCCCGTGTCAATAAGGGAGATGAATGACTGCATGTTTGCGTTCAACCTACTAGGTAAAGAGTTCATGAGAATGGCAAACTGTCTCAGATAAATTTATGACTTGGCCCCTGAACGTCTGTGGCGCCACGTTTCGTAATGCTTGTTTTTACTGCGTGAGCCTTAAAAAAAGAACGGCTTAGGATGTGTCAATAGCCTCGGTCTTTCACAACTGTTCCCGACAGTGAAACTGAACAGACTTTTCCACATTTTCCAGAACACGTACACAAAAAAACGTGCAAGCAGGTGAACATTATGTTTCTCTAAACTCTTAAGGAGACGCGAACCAATGTACAATACTTAAACAATAAGGAGGCTAGTGGCTATCTTTGAGGCATGCTATACTGACGTTTGCAGGCTTCAGAGGTAGCTCACAATGTACAGAATCCCAGGCTGATCCTGAGCCACTATTTACACTCTCCCGATAAGACCTACCTACAGTGATTAGCTGATTTACAGACATCATATGCCAAAAAGGTCAGCAACAGGAGTTTCTCTTTCTGTTAAGACCCCTGATCTTCATTATGTCCTACACCATGTGGGCCTAGCTGAATCTCTGAATCTTTGACAAGTCAAACGAACATAATTTTTATTTCCACAGCCTCACAGAGCCAGTGCTTCTGAATCCTTCCTTCCATCGTTTCCCTGGAGTGCTGTCTTGGCCTAGGTCACACCAGCTCCCATCTGGGTCAAAGCAAAGCTTCCCACAGAAGCCCGCTTCTCTGAACTGAACTTTTTATACACTCATCGTAAATCTTAGGTCCAAACCGATCTCATTTCCCAAAAAGTGGTGCAGAAAATACTGTCAGGATCAAAGCAACAAGCGGATCGTCCTCCTGTCTCCAGGTTAAATATATCAGTCATAATGATAATAATTTAAGGCGAACCTTTGCATCCATGATGAGATACACTACGCCAGGCAAAATACACACAACTGAAGCTTAAGCACAGTTTTCCACATTTTGTTACATTAGTCTATTTTACTGGAGTTCATGCGATAGACCAAAACAAAGTAGTCCATCACCGTGAAAAATAAGTAAATATGTTTAACTATATATATTTCTGTACAAATACAAAGCTAAGAACTTTGACGTGCAAATATATGCAGACCTCTTTACCCATAAATATCAGTAAATAAAATCCAGTGTAACCAATTTCTGCGCAAGGTCATTACGCCTTTGACCTCCTTTGTAATCTAGTGTTGGATGATAAAAACAGTGAAAGGTGGCTCTACTAAGCACCGAGTGTTTGAATTTGAAACCATCGTCTTCATTCTATTTAAAAGAACATTTGAAAACCACGTGTTTTTTCCCCTCCATTACATAATTATGAGCTACTTAGTGTTAGTCCCTCACAAAAAAACACCATAAAAGAACATTCAACTCCCTGTTTATAATGTAAAAAATGTGAAACTGTATTGTTAGCTTTGAAAATGAATTTATGTATGAAGGTATTAATGTGTGTGTACTCTTGTAAGTGGACCTAAATTGTTGTTCACGCACAAGGTTTCTGTCCAGAAAAATATAGAGAATGATTAAGAGGGAAGAGGAAAGAAGGAGGAGGAAGTGGATCGGAGCATAAGGGCTTCAGAGCAATGTGGGGAAGTCAGGCTGGTAAATTAGCTCTGTTTATAAAGACTAGTTCTAAAATTAACAGGAAGCAGCTGTAGATGTTGTCGCTAATGGATGCACAGGTATTAATGATCTGCCTTCAATAAAGTTGAACCTTGACCCCAGCTAAATGCTTCACTTACCTGTTCCTTTGTGGATGTTACAACTGAATTTTCTTTCTGTGGAACAATAAAGGAAGATTCTGTTCTGCAAAACACAAGTCCGTATCACTCAAAGGGGTTTACTTTTAAAGAAGTGAGTCATCTTGAGTGACAAAACCTGACTGTCTTATTAACCTCTTAAGCCCGAGGCTTTTCCAAATTTCCGAATTTGGCATACGTACACCCCGGAAGGCTTTTTACAGCTTGTAAAAGGTCTGAAATGTTCAAATGGCTGTCATATAATAGGGAGGTCTATGGGGATACTGTGAATGTGATCATTCTCAAGAAAATCACAGTGCGCATCAGTAACTGAGGTTGAAAGACAGAAAATATGAATTCCACATGGAAAAAAATACACATTATAGATTGCTGAGCAGCTTGTTTTCATTGTAAAGAAGCAAATAAACATCATTAATAGGAACTTTTCATTCTTATTGACTGGAGACCAACTGTTGGTGTCTGTAATAACAAATAATTGAAAGTTCAAAGTTAAATATTATTCTAGGAGACTTAAGCGGTTTAGCCTCTCATGTCTTAACTTTTTTGCTCCAAGTGAGTGAATATATGATAATACATATAAGCATACAGCATCTTGTTGATAATGAGGGATTCAGTGAGACCATTGAGTTTTAGTTTATATTGACTGTGGGTAAAAAAAAAAATGTAAGTGGTCTCATCAAGATTCTGGGTTACAGAATCTTATTAGTTATTTCTAATTGTCTATATCAAGTCCAAATTCCTTCAACTTGTGTTTCCTCTACCTCCACGAGCTTAATTTACAGTCCCATGTGCCTTTGAACTCAACCATAAGCTAAACAAATACAATGACCAAATGAATGAATGGATGGATGTATAATAATTTTCTCCAGCTGAGTATGAAAAAAAAGAGAACTTTGGGAAACTAAGAGGCACAATTAAGAGTCACAACACAGCTTGAGCTAGTGCAGCTAGAAATTATTGATTAGGCCCAAAATGTAGGTGTAGTAATGGACTCCGACCTGAACCTCCAGGGTCACATTAAGGCAATTACAAAGTCAGCCCTCTGTGACCTGACGAATATATGTCGGATGGGAGAACTAATGTCGCAGCAGGACCTCGAAAAAACTCATTCATGTATTTATCTTTAGTCGTATTGATTACTGCAACAGTGTCTTCAACGGTCTGCCTAAAAAGTCCAACAGACAGCTGCAGCTGATCCAGAACACTGCTGCTTGCATCCTCACTAGAGCTGGGTATCGATTCAAATTTCAAGAATCTATTTGATTCTGATTCTCAAGAGTTAGAATTGATGATCACGATACGATTCAAGCCAATCTGTTCCACTATGATATTAATATGTGTCAGTGCTATCAAAATAATTTTTTACGTTTTTGGAGCTGTTACCTTAATTATATAGCTGTAATTCAATGATGCAACACCTGGCAGCAGTATACCAGGCAAAAACTGTATTAACCCTTTCAGAACTAAGCCTTAAGATGGCTATCTTGGCTTTTAATTTAATTTTAATTTAATTAAAATGAATTTTAATAAGAGCCAAAATATGTTAAACAATGAATATAATTTTTGGACTTGTAAATCAATTCGATTCTTTGAATGTTTATAAAAAATCGATTCAAAATCGATACACAGGCTCTTGCTAGCTCAGAGAATAGACTTCAAAATACTAATACGAGTTTATAAATCAATGAATGGCTTGGAACCAAAGTCTGTTAAATATCTGTTGTCACTGTACCACCTCTAGTCTACTAATCAAAATCTGTTTCTACACCCCCCCACCCCATCTGGAAAAATACATTTCAGATGACTGCAGATCTGCTGAAACACTAAGTTCCTCTTAAATTAAAGCTAAAAACTAATCTGCTAAGAGATGCCTTTGATTCTTCTTCTTCTTTCTCTTTTGGCTTTTCCTTTAAGGGGTCGCCACAGCGAACCATCTGTCTCCATTTAATCCTACCTTCTGCCTGCACACCAACTAACTTCATGTCCTCTTCCACCACATTCATGGTCTTCCTCTCTGCCTTCTGCCTGGTGGCTCCATCCACAGCGTCCTTCTACCGTTGTAATTGTCATCTGTAATCTGAACATGTCCAAACCATCTCAGTCTGGCCTCCCTGATTTCATCCCCAAAACATCCAACATGAGCTGTCCCTCTGATGTAGTCATTCCTGATCCTATCCATTCTTATCACTACCAAAAATAATCTCAACAATTTGAGTTCTGCAACTTCTAGTTCTGCTTCCTATCTTTTCTTCATTGGTACTGTCTCTAGACCGTACAGTATTGCTGGTTTCATTACTGTCTTTTACACCTTTCCTTTCATTCTTACTGAAACCCTTTTATCACACATCACACCCGACACTTTTCTCCACCCATTCCAACCAGCTGGCACACGCTTCTTCGCCTCTTTTCCACACTCTCCATTGCTTTTGACCGTTGACCCCAAGAATTTAAAGTCCTCCACTTTCTTCACTTCCACTACCTGTTCCTTCACCATTCCACTTGAGTATTTCTCATTTACACACATGTATTATGTCTTGGTGCAACTAATCTTCATTACTATCTTTTCCAGTGCATACCTCCATCTCTCTGGCTTTTTCTCCACCTCTACTCTGCTCTCACTGCAATGTCATCTGCAAACATCATAGTCCATGGAGACTCCTGCCTATCATCATCCGTCAGCCTATCCATCACCACAACAAACAAGAAGGGACTTAAAGAATGCAACTACCTCTTACCCTCTCTGTACTTTTCCATCAGCTTCCTTAAAGCTAAAATTGCATATGCAGTACTCTTTCTTGGCATGTAACCGTACTGCTGCTCACAAATTCTCATTTTTGACCAAAGCCTAGCTTTCACCACTCTTTCCCACAGCTTCATTGTATGAGCTTTATTCATCTGTAGTTGCCACAGTTTTGTACATCTCTTTTGTTCTTAAAAACGGGCACTAGAACACTTGTCCTCCATTCCTCAGGCATCTTCTCAGACTTCAATATCTTGTTGGAGAACCTAGTCAAAAACTCTACTGCCACCTCTCCTAAACTTCCATACCTCCACAGGTACAGTGGGGCAAAAAAGTATTTAGTCAGCCACCGATTGTGCAAGTTCTCCCACTTAAAATGATGACAGAGGTCAGTAATTTTCATCATAGCTACACTTCAACTGTGAGAGACAGAATGTGGGAAAAAAAATTCAGGAATTCACATCGTAGGATTTTAAATGATTTATTTGTAAATTATGGTGGAAAATAAGTATTTGGTCAATAACAAAAACTTGAGTTGGTCCTCGGCTCTGTCTTTGTTCTCAATTCACCGTCAGTTTCATCCACTAAAACACCATCCTTTGCTGTCTCCCTGCACTCTCACCAACCACTATTTTGCAGTTACTAATCTCCTTCAGATCACAACGTCTACATGAGATGTAGTCCATCCTGAGTGCTCCTACCTCCGCTCTTATAGGTCACCTTATGCTCCTGCCTTTTTTGGTAGAAAGTGTTTACAACAGCCATTTCCGTTCTTTTTTTGCAAAGTCTACCACCATTTGTCCTTCTTCGTTCCTATCCTGGATACCAAACCTGCCCATCACTTCCTCATCACGTCTGTTCCAATTCACCAACATTTGCTTTAAGGTCTGCACCAATCACCACCCTCACAACTCTCGGGATACCCTGCATCAAATCATCTAGTTCACTCAAAAATGTATGCTTCTAACTCACATCCTACCTGTGGGGCATAACCACTAACAACATTCATCATCATTCCTTCCATTTCAAGCTTCACACTCATCAGCCTTATACCCTTTTCACTTCCAGAACATTCCTGGCAAATTCCTCCTTCAAGTTAACTCCTTCTCCATTTATCTTTTCATCCACCCCATAATAGAACAACCTGAACCCTTCTAAGCTTATAGACTTGCTACCTTTCCAGCTAGTCTCCTGAACACATAGAATATCCACTTTCTTTCTCTGCATCTTGTCCAACAGCTCTCTAGCTTTACCTGTCATAGTCCCAACATTCAAAGTCCCTGCTCTTAATTCTACGCTCTAGAATTTCCTCTTCTCTCTCCACCTACCTTCAACCAACAGTAGTCCAATTTCCACCAGCGACCTATGGGTCAACAGCACTTGTGGCGGTCTTTTTTAACGTGGGCCTCGACTGATCCGGTAGGGAGTCCATGTTTGTGATTTGCATATTTTATTTGGCTTAGGTTTTACTTCAGACCCCCTTCCTGACACAACCCTCTGCATTTTTATAAACTTGGGACCAGCAAAAGAAATCACTGGCTTGTGACCCCTTATGGTTGCATTTTTAGAGCTGCCTTCTATTAATAGATTAATAATAGCTGGAATGTCATATGTTTTAATGTGTCTTATGTTTGTCCCTCCAATGTTATATTCTATGCTTTTATTGATGTTCTTTCTCTCATGTAAAGCACCTTGAATTGTTTTCTTGTTGAAAGTGTGCTGTACAAATAAAATTTCCTTGCCTTGCCTTTGTTTGCCAAACATGAAAAAAGTGAAGAGCACACGAATATGGCGTTAGCCATTGCTAATAAACCAGCTAGCTAAAACGAACTGTCCAGTCACCCACTTAGCAGATGGCGAGACAAGCTGAATGAAGAACAGCATCAAGCTCTGTTTAATATTTTTTCCTTGCCCTCCATAAAGCTAAGACTATTGCCACCCGTTAAAATGCACCTGGCTACAAAAGATAACAATAACTTGTAGCATATTGGTCGAGAGTGTGTTCACTGCTTTTTGTCATACATGCTGGGAACAATATTGACAACATTAGGTTTCAGAAGTAAAAACTGACCACTGGAGAATGTAAGGATGAACTCATGGTGGCCTCTGTACAGTTCACACTTCCACTTGATGGTGAAGGCCGCAGAGCACACATAGTTTCTAATGCCGATGTGGATGTGAACAAAGACACCACAAACCTACTCATGGGGGTAAATTGAACAGTTTGAGGTCCAACATGATTCCCTCGAGTCATTAAATGATTTCTTAGAGTTTGATATTTCTACATGACCTCTGGTAATGCCAGACCTCCATAGAACTGGAAACACAACAATTTTCAGCATTCTTAAGAAATACGAAGCCCGCCTGCATCTTCCCAACATTGACCAAATGGATGTGGTCAAAACAGTCAGGAAAACGCCTGGGAGACTCTTCTGTGCCTGATCTGGTTCGAATACAAAATACAACAAATCAAGATGTGTACTCCAACATCAACAAGGTGGTTAAGCTGTCTCTTAAGCCTTGTTTTTTCTTCTCCATCTGTGTAGGAGAAATTCAACGCCATTATTCATCGATGCAAGGGTTCTGCGTCACTTACACAAGGAAGCATGGAGTAGAGCAACATTTTCTCACTGTCTGTCGAGCACAACAGAGAGCGCATGTCTGTGATTGGTCAGCTCAAAGTCAGCCAGAGATCAGTTCACCAGAACTGTGCTCTGTAGTCAATGTACTGAGTAGTCAGTGCAACTTTTAGGCACTAGATGCGTTTATATTGCAAGGCCAGTTTATCCAATATGGTCTTTTGGTGATTTTGACCACCAGGAGGTGTAGAGAACAACAAAACAGACTGCTGTGTTTGTTTAGGTGCATTTTTAGAGTGTTCAATGAGGAACATCATTATTGTCATTTAAAAGTAACAGCTTCTCCTCTTCATGTCTCCAACTAACTGTCAACATTGTAGACTTTCTGACATTAGGAGCAGGAAAACATGTACAGTTGAACAGCTTTAGTGCAAATTTGTTTTTAATTGAATACTTTAATTGAATGCATTGATTGCTTGATTGATTGGTTGATTGATTGATTGATTGATTGATTGATAACAGGAGAGGGTTAAAAATGAATGGCACCATAGCCAATATGTTAATTATCTTATTAACTATGTTATATTTTTAAGCTATATTTGAAAATTAACTGTTTAATATCAGATCTTTGTCTTTCATTTTGACTATGTTGGTGCTAAACTATGAATTTAAATCAACTGTGATTTAACCGATATAGTTCTTGCCGTGAGCACCGGTAGATGATGCACTCTGTTTATTTTATTCTGTGTGAATTACCAAAGAGGAACAGAAGTAGATTATAGTAGATAATAGTGTATTTTATGATACATTTTGCATCAGAGCAGCACAGAGGCACTGATAAGCTTTGCACTGATAAAGTTCAGGCAATATTTTAAATAGGTCACACCAAGCACGCCTGTATAATGGTACAGCAAGGGCAAACTACCAAAGGCTTTAATTTGATGGTCTCTTTTAAATATTCAAAGACCCTTACTCATAACCAATGTTAAGACGAAATTCAGGGAGATGCAGAAAAACTGAGTCATCAGCCTCTCGTGCAGATGAATAATCAATATATAAAGGATTCAAAGTGAAAAATGAACCTAAACTACCAAACAAGGCATAAATTTGTTGCAGTCGGATGGCATATTTGTATTTTGGATGTTAATTACTGCTATAGTGCGAAGCCGGCTTCCACTCAAGTATTTATTTCAACTATTTGAGGGCAGATGTGGCTCCTAATCCCAGTGAATACTGGACGTTCACTTTATTTAGTTGGATAATTAGTCAGGTTATCTTCCTAGGTAGAACCTGTAGTCAGTGGCTAGGCACAAAGGCCACTTTTATCTTAACAGCAGTAGTTTTAAAACAGCATTTTCTTAATAATCCTTCTTTGGTTTCCAAAACATGACAACATAACGTGCCACTGTTTCATTCTTGCCAGAAACAATTTCAATAAGATGAATTTGTATTTCATAAAAGTAAGAGGAAAAGTGTAAGAAGTTACTTAGCCAGCTGACAGGCAGTGTACAGCAATACATAGGGGAAGGCCAGTGTTCCATCACTTTACTCTATATAGCAGGTTGAAAACTGATATCAATTTGGACTTTAAAGGGATACTAGGCAACATTCTCATGTTAATTAATCATCTTTGTCCGCCCCTACTGCCTGTAGACAGAATATCCCACTTGCAAGTTCAGTGTAGCGACCCGGTGTCCTTCAGTCTGACGAAGTCTCAGACATCGCGAGAAGCAGGATCAGTTTTCGGCAAACATCCCCAACACTGAGGCAGGCTAACGATACCCGGCTAAAGAGTGTGGCAAAGTGATGGAAGAGCCGGCTAACAAGCAGCTAAAACCACTGACAGAAGATACCAAGAAAAGAAAAAGAGCTTCAGACTGAGCGTTGGCTCGCACACGCATTAATATCGGTCAAGCTTTTACAGAATGGCAAGAGCTGAAAGAGACCGAAGGCTGCAAGTCCGATACAGACCTCGCATTCTTGCTTTTGCTCTTGTAAGTAACACTTTTATATTTTATTTTGTGCCTGGTTGTTCTTTAGTTTTGTTCGTTATTATCTGTACATATGTTTTTTTTGTACTGTGTTTCCAGTACATAACTTCATCGGGTTGATGAAGTATTTTTGGTAGTTAGATGAATGGGAATAACAGTTCGTTTTTACGACAGTGTGTTTGAAAGCAACATTTACTAACGGACGCTAGGGGGATCATCGTAGAGAAAACACTCAGACTTGCCTGGTATCCCTTTAAACTATTTGAAAGGTCTGGTGGGAATTAAAACAAAACATAACTTTGTGCATCTTCCTATATGTATCTGCTAAATACTGGGGGTGTAAGAAAACATTGATACACTGATATGTCACATTATTGTATCAATATTCAAAAGCGATGTATTGATTTGATTTTGTATTTTATTTTTTAGAATTTGAATGGAGACATTATTTATGACAGCAACTTTTGTAGTAAAAAGTTAATCAACTTGTTTTAAGTATGAAACAGGTTTAGAATGCTGTCACAGTTTTTCTACGGTTAACTTCATTTTAAAAAATCACAATATATAGTCTTACTCATAGTATAACTATGTATTGTTTTGTCCCCCCTGTATTGGGATACAGTGGGGATTCTTGCCAATACACATCCGTAAATAATATCACATTGGATTTTATCTTTGTTACCTGTTCTCAGTGTTAATAAACAAGCAGTCTATGTGATCATCAGTTGTCAGGGGAGCAATGAACATGTTAAATTCATTCTTACTCAATCTGCTTTATTATTCAGAGAATATTAAGTCAAATGTTTGCTTAAAAAATGCTTGTAACAGCTTTGATGAGAGAAAAGCAACAGAAGTAAAAACTTACACACTTAGGGTGTTTCTCAATGCAACGGAACCTCGCCTTGATGCCTTGGTCCCGCCTAGGAGATACATCATCAGGGGCCGCCAAGGCACGTTCATGTGCTACTGAGGAACCTGTCCTCCGTTTGTTAGCCGTTTAGCAAACTGACCAATGATACATCAGAGGTCCCAGAATACAGTGTGGTAGGAGCCAGCAGCAGCTCCTTCGGGGGTAAATTTATAGTTTATATGTAAGTCAACTAACTGTAGCTATCAGGTTTATATCTAAAATGTTTTTTTTTATTGTTATTATTTTTTTTAGATCCAAAGCAGTTATATATATATATATATATTTATACCATGGTTGGGGTGAATACTCGATTCTGATTGACTGGAGGGTGTACATTAAAAAGTGATAATGTACACCTAGGAAAGGCGTCCCGTCAAATTGCCTGATGACAGTTCTAAATTGTTGCGCTGGCTCAAATGGCAACGGAGACTCAACGTTATTTGCATCATCCTCTGGACACACACAAGCAGTAAGTAGTGCACTGGCCTTCTGAAATGATACTTTGTATCACGTAACGTAAAGTAAAGCCATCATCTCACTTCCCATCACTGATAAATCGCTGCGGTCGGCTCGCTCTGGCCACGTTGCTTGGCAACACCTGTATACGGGAGATATTAAATAGTGCGCTCGACTTATGTAAAAAAAAACTCGCAATTATAACTCTAAAATACATGAAAGTATTATGAATTGATTAAGTATGTCCTTCTTTCGTAAGTGACCATGGTATAAGTGGGATAATGCCATTCAAGGTGTCCATTATCAGAAAATAATGGACACCTCGTCGGGCATTATCCCTTACATATATATATATATATAAATATATATATATATATATATATATATATATACATATATATATATGGTTGGTTAGTTGCTTAGTAGTTACAGCTTCGGTGGCTACAAGGTACTAATTCGCTTACACATTTGAGTTAACCAACATATACACAGTTATAGAAAGTAAAAAGCTCATCATACATTTCCAGTTCCATGGCTGAAGTAACGTTACTATGATATTACGCCACTACGACGTAAACAGAGCACGTAAGCCGGCAGCCGCGGTCACATGAGGCAAGTCTGTTCCATTTAACCATTTTCTTTGACCAATTAAGGACAGTGTCCTCGGAAGCAAGGCGCCTTGACATTGAGAAACACCTTTAGTAACGCTGCAGAGCTTAGCACCAGCACACCTGAAAATGAGGAAACTGCTCAGAAACATAGAAAATAGCTTTTAGGAAATCATGAAGACATTCGCAAACTCTTTGTACCAAAAACAATCTAATTCACAAAATGTGTTCTTACGAGGAAGGGCATTGTTGGTGAAGTAGAAGAGATACTTGGGGCATGGGATGGTAACCACTTCTCCAATGTCAGCAGAGGGCCAGCAGGTGATCTTGTCCCAAGTGATGTTGCAGCCTAACAGGAAAACAGAAAGAGCTAAAGAGAGAAAAATGGTGCATGTTTAAAAGAGGAAATATTGTAAAATCAAAGGGCTCAAAGTCAGGATGTGGCAGAACTTTGCGCAGTATATGTTTGTTATGGTAATGCTCTTCAGTGACGAACAGCAGGCTGATTAAGCTCAAGATGGGAGTTTCCATGTCGGTCGAAAAATGCAAGCTTATTTCAGCCTCCACAAGAGGCATGGGTCTACAACAGTAATCCAAGGTAACAGAGTGTCTCCATGACTATTAAAACAGCTTCCCTCCCTTTATTGCTCACTGCTGTTTGAATTCAACAGATTGGTGTAACTTTAGGATTGGGTCACTAAATCCACACCTGCTCTGCCATCTATCACACTAAAAACGTACAGCACCAGTCAAAGGAAGCGGCAACATTCAGACCTAATGGAGTTTATTATATAAAATGATGACTAAATTTAAACGGTAATGAGGGTTTAATGACCTTTGTGTTTTGTGAAAATGAACCATCTCCCAGCATGTTTCAGTCACACAGAGACACAGTGAAATCATAACCGAGTGGAGGGTAATGGTGTGCTGCCGTTACGCTGCGCCCCACTTTGTCACATGTAATTCAAAACCTATCAAGAATAAAAACTACAGATCATCAAAGTGAGGTTCATTATTACATATTCATTGCCTAATTTGTTCTTTTATAGAATTTTATTCATGCAAATGAATGTGCTGGCCCTCCTGATGGATTTGTTTTGCCTTTCCAACCCATGGAGCGCTCGTCTTACTTACAGGTGACAGATGATTGCATGTTCAGGTTCAGAAACACGGCTTTGGTTTTAATTAGACTTCATACTACTTCCACTTTCCCACATTTTGTCCTGCTTGAAATACAAACTTTGATGTATTTTACTGGAATTTATGTGATAGCATAACCCAAAACAAAGTAGTGACTGGTTAAAAAGGTTAAAAAGTGTATCACGCATTCGTATTTAAATCAATTCGGTCTGTACTTTGTAGAGGCGTCGGTGCTGCAGTTTAGGCTCCAGGTCTTTTGGGGTATGTCTCTACCATGGCGCGTTGCTGTCTCCAAATTCTTCATCAGCATAAGGTCTGGACTTTCACTGGGCTATGTTAGGCCCACACTTAGGCCGGTCGTGGTACAGATGTCGACCTGCAACCTGGAAATCATCAGTTTAATTCCAGCTTCCGCTTGCTACATGCCGTTGTGTCCTTGGGTAAGACATTTCACCTACCTAACCTACTGGTGACGGTGACAGGGCCCAGTGGCGCCAATGTTTGGCAGCCTCGCTTCTGTCAAGGCGCCCCAGACGCAGCTGTGACTACAACGTAGCTTGCAATCACCGGTGTGAGAATGTGTGTGTGGATGGATTGAAGATTGAATGTAGTGTGAAGTGCTTTGGGCTTCTCAAGACTTGATAAAGCACTATACAAGTACTGGCCATTTACAGGCATGTCGTTTTTGCTCAATAGGCCACAAAAGCCGTGGAAATCATAGAAAAAAGATGTTTCTAGGTTTATAACTAAGTAAAAGAACTTCGGTTTATATCTATTTTTATGTTTTAGAAAGCAGAAAAGCTTCATACAAAAAAAACCCCAACAGTTTTTTCTTAATCCATATGTGGTGGGAAAATGTATGTTAAAAATCATATGTTCTGTGTATTCGACTGTAACTCATAGTCACTGTGTGCTGATTTCTTCATTATTGTGGTTAGTCTTACTAAATGATGCTGTAGACTTAAGTCATGGTCAAATAGACTGATAGTAAAATCCCTACATCATGCGTTGCCATGGAGACAACCCTCTTCAAGTGAATGACCTGACTTTCTATGAGATTGTGGCTTCCCAATCAAGCAGAAGGCGCCTCCAAGTCTCCAAGTGTCACCCTGAAGAAGTGCGTATCTATATGAGTAGATCATTTTAAGGTTAACTAAATTAATAAAAGGCTGTGTTAGTTATGTTGAGACAGGTCAGAATTGTAGATGCTTCAATGTAAATGTCTGTTCCTCCTTGGCTTGATCAACCTGAGATTCATTAAACCTCGAAAACTTGATGCAATCTTATCTCATCATTTATGTAGGGTATACTGGTGTCTCTACAGCACCCCAAGGTGCAACCCACCCTGACTGTAGCCTGTGTCCCAATGACTGCTGGTATCAGACAGATAAAGCAGGTGTGAACAATGAACAGATGGACCTTTTCTGTTGTGAGAAATGTCTTCAGATCTTTGCAAAATCATTGCAACTCTGGCTGTATGTCTAGGATCATTGTCCTTCTGGAAGATAACCATGCGCCCCAGTTTGAGGTCTTTTGTGGCATCTAACAGTTTTTTTTGTCCTGCAGTTATCCCCATCCATTTTTCAACTTACCAAAGATAAGCATCCCCACAGCTGCCATACAGTTGCTGTCATCACCACCTTTCATTGGGATGTGTGTTGAGTGTGACATGTAGTGCTAGATTTTTGACACGTAGCATTTTGAATGACAGTCATATAAAATTTTGGTCCAATCTTAATCTACAGTATTTTCTTCCTCAGATTTGTTGACTTTTCTCTTTATTATCATCCATCAAGGTGCAGATTTGCTGAATTAACAGGTAAACGTCCTATCATCATCATGATCATCTCGACACTGATCTCTGTGGCTCTTCTAGGGTTACCCTACAACTCTTAGCCGCTTTACAGATTAATTCTTAATCATATCAGTTCAGCTGTATGGTCACGTCCGGAGAGCGTTGCCGTGTTCCCACACTCTTCTCGGTAAAGTAGCGCTGATTGATGCGGGAAAACATTTTCAATCACAATAATATTTTTATGTTAGTCGATATCTATATCTATATATACATATATTACGACAGCCGCATTTTCACTATCTGAACTTCAGGGTAATTTTACCAAATCTTCACCTGGCCCCAGTCAATTTGTTTCTACTGAGGAAGGTGCAGAGTCAACTAAAGAAAACATATTTTATTTTACTTTTTAACAAAATCAGACACATGGTATGGCATTATAATAAAAATATAAATGAATGAATTTTATTAAAAATTTATTATTGTTCATTTGAATTTATACCATGGTTGGGGTGAATACTCAATTCTGATTGGCTGGAGTGGTTCACGCATCCATGTCGTCCATTATTTTCTGATAATGGACACCTCGAAGGGCATTATCCCTTACATTGTTTATAACTTGGAGCAGGAGGTAGCTCGGTCAAAGGATTAAAGCACAGAAGCTGTGACAAGGCTTGCATTGCACACTTCACGAGACAGTTTTCCCCCCCAGAATTTTTGTGATAAATATAAATAAATAAATAAATTAGACAATGAAAGAGTTATAGTTCCTGCTGTTAGCATTTCTTTGATGGCCAAATAATGCTATAGTTAAAATTACATAATTTTATGGTCATACAACCAAAAATAATGTTCATTCTTACTTCAAGATTATCCCACGTTATCTGACAGAATCAATTAGGATGGAAAGGAGGCGAATAGAGAGAAGGAAAAACAAATGTAAACACTAAATAAAAAGAAACTCCTAATGAGAGAAATAAAGTAAAACGGAAGTGGAAAATTATAGCTTAATGTAGGAACATTAAGCAAATGACTCATAGCTAAACCCCAAAAACAATGAAACAAACATATAAAACATTTTAGGATCATAGAACAGGAGCTTATTATGTTAATCGTCTTTTTCCTCACTTTCTATTGTTAAAAAGAAATGAAAAAGAAGAGAAAATATATTTTTTTAAACGTATATTTCAATCATCCCTTCTCAGAGTTGACCTCAATTCAAAGTCCAAATGAATGCCTTCTGTAAAACAAGCATATACAAAAGATTGTAGGTCTTGGGGAAAACCCAAAAAATCGATATATTGCTTAGCTCTATACACCGAAGGAACTAACAGTGCTCTGTAAGTAGTTCAGAGTGTGGGACATTGTTTTATAACCTAAGCCTGCTTTTCCTTTCTCTCTGGCCTCTCTCTGGTCCACGGTTTTTCTTGGTTTCCATGATGCTGTTTGTTCATTGAGGTTCTCTAATAAACCTTTGGGACTTTTAGTGAACAGCTGGGTTAACATTAAGATTCAAATATCTAGGAGTAAACTCTTGAGAAAATGTTGGCTTCTGAAGATAATTTGCTGTACTGGTTTTAATCAAAGTAGTATTGGGGTAAATGGAATAAATGCAAAACCGATACATAATTCTAATATTTTGTTACTATTTAACAATAAAAAAATTTGAATAATTTTCTTGATATTCCTTCTCCTTCCCAGGTATGTAACGTGGAAAGAAATTATGTGAAAAATGTGAAAGGTTTGGTGTACTACTGAGTGTTTGTCTGTCACATAAAATACATTGAAGTTCATAGTTTTGAAAGGACAAAATGTTGAAAAGCACAAGAGGTATAAATAATAAATACTTGTGCATGGCTTCTAAAAGTCAAAACTAGCACTGATTTCTGCATGGTAAAAGACTGGAATGAGTCGAAATTGTTCTCAGCCGTGCGGGTTATAATGTAAAACCAGTGGGCATCTGAAAAGTTTCTGTGATGCACAAAGGATTATGGGACGAAATAATGGCAGCCACCAAAGTGAAGTACAAACTAAGCATGCACACGAAATTACGTACAAAGCCCACATACCTTTTGTATTGTTCTCGATCTGAGCATGGCACATGGCTTTCTCCTTCTCTATTTCCAGAATGAGGTCACACATCGGACTCTGTGCTGAACACACCTGTGGATAAATTTGTCTTCTTTGAATTATTTGGTCAGTGCTGTACAATACCAGGTACAGAGAGTCTTGAAAAGTAACTTCCAAAACTACATACATCTTTTATCTTTTTTATGTTTGGTCACATTAAACCCACAAACTTGATGTACAACCCCAAATCAGAAAAGTAAGGACGATACGTTAAATTAAACATTATTTTTGTTAAACTGTGTTTGACCTGTATGACATTGAAAACAACACAACAGCACATTTCTAAATGTGTTCCTCATTAATTGTATTGTTTTCTTCTTTTATTTTTTTCAAAATAGAGACATATTCCCATTTTGGTTCTTGCAACACATTCCGCAAAAATTCGGAACAGTAAAGCATTTACCACTTTGCCATGTTGCTATTCCTTTTACAGCACTTAAAAGATGTTTAGGGACTGGAGACACCAAGTGATGATGTGTTTCAGGTTTCATTTTGTCCCATTCTTCCTGCTAACAACTCAAGGTGGGCAACAGTACAGGGTCTTCAATGTCACATTTTGCGCTTCAAAATGCGTCGCCCATTCTCTACTGGAAAAAGGTTGGAACTGCAGGCAGGCCAGTCAATCCTACTCCTCCACTGCCAGGTCTTTGTAATTTGTGCAGAATGTGGTTTTGCATTGTCTTGTTGAAGTATTAACAGGCATCTCTGGAAAATACGTGTTCTTGAAGGCAGAATATTATGCCCCAAAAACTTTGTTTCTTTTTCTGCATTAATGTTGCCATCACAGAAGTGCAACTTACCTTTGCCAATGGCGCTGACACAACCCATACCATGACAGACCGTGGCTTTTGGAGTTATTGCTGGTAACAGGCCGGATTATCCTTTTCTTCTTTGGTTTGGAGTACACGGCGTCCATTTGTCGGGAAAAAAATACCTGAAATACTGATTCTTCTGACCGCAGTACACATTTCTGTGATGGTCCATCCCAGATGCCTCAGAGCTCAGAGAAGTCGACGGTGCTTCTGGACAATGTTAGCATAGGGCTTCCTTCTTTCATAGTAGAGTTTTGACTACTGTGGATGTAACTACATATTGTGGTACTTTACAAAGGTTTGCCAAAGTAGTCCTGAGACCATGTGGTGATAACGCTTATAGAGGAATGATGATTCTTGATGCAGTTTGACCTGAAGGATCGGTGGTTCAGCTTAGTATTGTGCACTTGTCCATTATGCGCTGAAATTCCTCCAGATTCCTTGAATCTCTTCAGTGTGTTATGCACTGTAGAAGGTGAAATATCTGATTTTTTTCCTCTCTTTTCTTGAGGAACATCGTTTTTAAAAATTTCAATAGTTTTCTCATGTATTTGTGGCAAACTGGTGATCCTCGGCCCATCTTTGCTCCAAAAAGACTAGTCCTATCTTGGATGCGGCTTTTGTACCAAATCAAAATTACAGTCACCTCTCAACATTGCCTGTTTCAAATCAAATCATTAGCACCACATACAGCTTAAACTGGTCCAACTAGAAACTACCAACAAGGCCAGAAATCTAGGTGTAATAATGGACTCAGACCTGAACCTCCAAGGTCACGACGGTCACATAAAGGCAATAAAAAGGTCAGCTTTCTATCACCTGAGGGACATTTCTAGGAATTAAAGGAATGATGACACAAGGAGACTTAGAAAAATTAATCCATGCATTTATCTCTAGCTGCCTTGATTACTGTAACAGTATCTTCAGAGGTCTACCTAAAAAATCAATCATACAGCTGCAGCTGATCCAAAACGCTGCTGCTCGTGTTCTCACTAGAACCAAGAAAGTAGAACACATCACCCGAGTTCTAAAGTCCTTACACTGGCTCCCTATAGCTCAGAAAATAGACTTCAAATTGATTTTATTAGTTTATAAATCATTAAATGGGTTAGCACCAGAGTACATTAGAGATCTGCTATCATGGTGCAAACCATCCAGATCCCTCAGGTCCTCCAGCTGTAGTTTATTGATCGTCCCTAGAACCAAAACCAAACATGGAGAAGCAGCTTTCAGTTTCTCCTCACGTCTGGAACACACTGCCGGACGAATGCAAAACTGCAGAGACTCTAAACTCTTTTAAATCAAGAATAAAAAAACGTATTTAGACTAGCGTATGAGTCAATGATATGATTTTTGATTGCTTTTTTCAATCGCTAAATGTTTTTGTTTCTGTTTGTAATTCTAATATTACCCTATTTGTTTTATTGACTGCTATTGCTTTTGTCTGTTTTCACCTTTCATAATTTAAAAAAAGTTGTTGCTAAATATTTTAATTGATTCATGTGTTTCATTTTCACATTTCTATAATCATGTGAAGCACCTTGAATTGGCTTTTGTTGAAAGAGTGCTATATAAATAAAATTCCTTGCTTTGCCTTCCCTAAAGGAATCACTGTATGTTTCATTCTTTGGTTTTTCAAAATAAAATCAGGGGAAAAAAAACAGATAATCAGTTCGTTTTTTTAGTTGTTAGAGAAAGGAAAAAAAACTTAGTTTTTCCTAATTTTCATGTTAAAACAAAAAAAAAAGCTTTTTCCCCCTCGGCTGAACTGGTCTTGTGCGATAGTTTTTTGCAAAATTCTGTTCCCCTAAAATGTACTGGTCTTCCTGTGTCGGGAACGCACACTGCAGCCAGAGAGGCGGATCCGACAGTCTTCACACCAATTCTGATCTATTTCTCTGTAAAATGATGATAGGTAGTCATGCTAAAGTTTTACTTTATTAATCTTCCAGAAAATAAATTAATACAAATAAACGTGGTCTTTTGTATGTGTGTGTTTTAAAACATTTTTTTATTTTTTTATGGCAATAATTGAAGTCTGAATTGTGTTCATTAAAACCTGAGGGATATCAGCCACCAATACTGTTTTCTTTCACATGGTGTTCATTTTATTAACCCCCGATGTTAAATGTAAGCTGACTCTGCTGGACACAATAACTAGGCTTCCTGAACAGATGAATGTAGGAATATTATTATTGAATCTTTCTAATGTAATGACACATAATGAACAAAATTTGTTTCTGTTTTTGGATCGCTGATGTCTACTGTATGTTTTGTCTAAAATAATCTGCTGTAGCAGATGTATTATTTAGGTATTGTGACCTATTAAGACATTTATTTCTATTTCCTGTCTTTTAAAAAGAAAAGAAAAGAAAAGAAAATCGTTTTAGTAAAAGGGAAATATTTCAGCCTGACTTTTATACTCTGTTATAATCTATTTATACCCAATGGAGCAGATATTAAACCATTACTTTTTTGTTTTAGGTCGTTCATTTCTCACATCATGCAGCATAGTCCGGGTGCCAGAAATATGCAGGTCCACACTTCATGACATAAAAGCAAAATTATTTACAGATCTGTCTTTAACAGTGTAACATGCACACTTAGTCTTGTGAATATGAAGAAATTTGATTTTACTTTACCAAAGTTGCATGGGGGAATGGAATATTTCAGCTGCCTGAAGTATTAATTTCCCCCTCATAATATGGGAAGAAAATAACTTACAGGCCTGTCGTTTATAGTATTTAGTGCTTCAGCTGCCTTAAATATTTGGAAAAAGATATTTTTATTAATCTGTTTACAAGAAGATTAATAAAGTATCAACTTTAACATGACTACTTATCATCATTTTACCGCGAAATAGATCAGAAGTGGCATAAAGACAGTCAGATCTGCCTCTCTGGCTGCAGTGCGCACTCCCAGCCTAAAACCTGTACTTCCGGTGTTGCAACAAATTAAAACAAATGCCGGATTTTGCATTATAGGTTAAAAAAGCTAATGTAAAAATACATTGCTGTGTTTTTTGTATTTATTAAATGTTACGTTTTTATTTTTGGCTTTCAAAAATGGAAAAAAAACTTTGCCCTGTATTGGTTTTCTGGATTTCATTTTGAAATGAAAAAACCAAAGCACAAACCATACATGGATTAAATGGCTCCTGTCCCAACCTTTTTTTCCAATTGGCTGCAGGTCCGAATGACGGGAAAGCATGTATATTTACTAATTAAATGAAGTTGAACAGACAAAACAAAACATTTTTTTTTTTTTCATGTTGTCTGCAATGGAATACAAGTCAAATTAAATTTAGAAATGACTGTTTTCTTTTGTTTTTTTTGTTGGGGTTTTTTGTTATCGTTTTTTGGTTTTTTTACTTGTCATGTTGTCCAATTTTTTTCTAATTTGGGATTGGATCTTATCTGCATTCTATGTGAAAAACCAACACATTGTAGTACACAAGTGTTTTGATTTTTTTATATAATTTTTCATAAAATTAAACTTGAAGTTGGAGTCAATTCTTCTCTACTAATTCGCTAATAGTAGAGTGGTCTAAACCATTCCATTGTAGCTCCAGCTGCATGTTTAGGGTCGTCGTCCTTCTGGAAGTTTCAACTCTTTTGCATCCTGTAAGAGATTTTCTTCCTGGATTCTCAAGTAATTAGTTCCATCCATCTCCCTATACCGGATGAAGAAAAACAACCCAGCAGCATGTTGCAGCTACCACCGTGTTTCCCCATGGGGCAAGGGGATTCTTCGATCTCAAAGCAACAGCATCTTTGACATGTTTGCTGTTTTCAGTCTGTTGCTTTAGGACTAATTGTAACTTCTTCTTTTTTTTTTACCGATATCAGGAAAGAATTCTTTGAAAAAAGTTTTGTACTACTTTATGTTGGTTCATCTCATAATATCATAATATATTAAAATTTGTGGTTGTGACTAAATGTAAGAAGAATTCAAAGCAACCTTTGTAGGTTCGATGATTAAACAAAACCTGTGGCATTGATAGAACTTCTCCACACAGAAAGCAATACTCACGATTATAACCGGTGAGAAACGCAGAATGCTACCTTGCTGATTTGTATGTTTCACAATAGGATTACAGAAAATTATGACAAGATTTCCATGGAGTCGTTACCGTGGTTAAGGTGAGGCTTTTTTCTTGGCTCTATAATGAGAAACATTTGCCTACCTACAAAGCCAAAACTAATTGACCCAGGTGGAGAGCTGACCTGGTTTATGTGCATTCACAGTATGACCATTATTTCTGAAAGGCTAAAGGGATGTTTTTCCAGGTGACCACAAATGCTCCTCGCTCCATGTTTTTAAGCGGAAGACTGGGATATTTCGTGGAGTTTCTGAAAATATGAGGATCACTTCAAGTTTCCGATACCACTTTTGCACATTTTGAGTGAAATTGAATGCAATTAATAGATCTGAATTGCTTAAAACTCTTTTTTTAATATTTAAATAAAGTTTGTTCTTGGATTTATTTTTGGGGTAACAGTGTAAAGAGGACTGCACACAAATCTATACCACATTTTTCAGACTTAAATTTAGTAAATATTCAAGGTGTGAATATACTTTTCTCAGACTTCTGAAATGTTTGCAAACTTTCTATTTACGGCTATCAAGAGTAAAGCCGGCTGCGCAAAAAAAATCATGCCACACATTTCAGATTTTTCTTTGTGAAAGATTCCGAGGCTTTGGAAGCTCTTGTCAGGTAATTCGTTTTTAATTAGGCGCTGCAGAGTAAATGGGGGTGCTTCCAGACACATCAGGTTATTTGTTGACGATTCAAGAGGTGTGAAAACTTTTACAAGAGTCTCCATATAAGTCGTTTGCATGACCCAGAACAGTTATACTGCTCCTACTTTGCTGGGTGAGTCTTTCCTTTCTGCACATTAATCAGACTGGGGGTACATATATAGTTGGCCACAAAAGTAGCCCAGACCAGTCCTGCGTGGTTCCCTCGCTTAAATGACATTTGTATATTTATCTTGCTCTCTCCGTTTCTTTTCTGCTATTTCCCACAGTGACGATTTGGCAATACAGCATGCTTGACAGTGATGGATCAGAGTTCCCTTCAAGTTGTGCAAATAGTGAGGAGGAGGAGGAGGGTTATCTCACGTTTAGAAATACCCTGCTTTAATTGATTTGTCTCCAAGGAGGTGAAACACACTTTCTGCTGCTCATAATGCAACTAGATTCCAGCTTGATTCACAAACGGGTACAGCAGACAGCTCAGTGGATGAGGGGAATGGAGATAAAAGCGTTAAGAGACGAACAAGTCTGTTGCCATGGTGTCCTCTGGTTCTCTAACCTTGGTCATGTAAAGAAACTCCCAACACTCTGATCTCTTGGAGCCGCAGCTTCAGTGGAGGACTTCGGCTCTACTTGGTGGCAGAACGAACAGAAAACGCGAGAACTTGGGAGAAGAGCTGGAAATAAAAGGAGCAGCATGAAGAGAAAACATGAACTTCTGTTCTCTGCGACAAGATGATGGTATTGCGTCATTTCATCCCCACATGTGGATCAGCGTATGAATCCAGCTGATCCAGGGAGCAGTTGGGTGCGCGCTACATCCAGCCACTCTGGAGAAAACCGTCATCTGGTAATTACACGATTTACAACGAGAGCGGTTTACAAGGTCAGCCTGACATCGGACAAATGAGTCAACCAATCGAAGCGCACTTGTAAAAAGAGCGAAGAGTTCATGTCATGAGAAAACTTAGAGCTTAAATACTCACTGGTTCCAGCAGCACGCAGGACAAAAAGAGGCAAATACTCCTGGAGAACCGCACCAACATACTCCTCTAAATAAAACAGAAGATTCAATATTAAAATATATATATATGTAAAACTGATGTCAAAGAAGTCTTGAAAAACTAGCGATAATCCGAGTCTGGTTTTGAATGGGTCACTGTGCCCAGTCTGTGCGCTCTGCGCTCCTGGTGGAGAGATCTGTTCCGCACCACAAGTCCTCCTCCTCCTCCTCCACCTCCACCTCCTCCTCCTCCTCCCGCCCAGGAATTAACTCCACCGATCTGTAAACCATTGAAAGATATTCGACTAACTCCATTCTAGAAATAACAAAGGCAAAAATTCCCACTTTCAAACATGATTGGAGAGTTCTCATCCTCCGGACATATCAGTGAGTTAAAGTTTAGATAAAAAACGTGTCACTTCTTTTTTTAGCAGCACACATTCCATAGTAGCCTAATAGAATATGACTGATTACAACAAATCCTTATAAATCGTTCAGGCTTGGACATTAAAACAACTCCCAGATCTTCAGATTTTAACAGCTGCACTCTATTTCATTTCCAATGGGGAGCAGTCAGTCTCTCTAAAGCACAAGAACTAAACACTTTAACCAATATTTGTTATTATAAAAATACACCCTAAGAAATCAAACGTGTTTGTTTTTATTTAATCAAAAGTTTTATTTTCAATATAGGCTACTTTAAATTCATTTTAGAGGTGTAATTAATAGGAACGTTTCATTTGATTTAATCAATTTCAAACCCGTATTGTTTTACGCTTAATTGACACAGTTTTGTGGAAAAGATTGCCTTAACTTTATCAATTAAATCCAACTTTTTATTTCTTAGAGTCTTCAGTGAGGTTTACTAAAAGCAGCAGCGTTCTTTTCCCCCCCTTTTTTGCAATAAATGGTACCCTGACTGACCCTTTTTAAATGGTGAAAAGTTCCTTATTCAAAGTGGTAAAAGTTAAAAGGTGAATCATTCATCAGCCTTTCTATGAAAAGGTTTGGCTTTTCTTCTCAACATAAGCAACATTTAATGCATACAGTGGTATAAAGGAAAATTATATAGGCCAAGCCCATCCAGAGTACATCAAAAAATCAACAAAAAGCACTGATCTGGGTGTACTTTCTATTTTAAATGAAAGGCTGGGAATTACTGGTAGCTTCTTTACTGGTTTCAATAAGGAGGAAAAAAAGCTTAACAGATCAGCTCAACGCGGTTCTTAAATTCATGGCATAAAAAGAAAAGAGCAGCCCACTGACTCCCTGAAAAAAAAAAAGTTTTGGACTTTCATTTTCTTTCCTTTTTTTACATAAATGAGGCTCTGGGGTTTTAAAAAACATAAATTGCAAATATTTTTTTGTCCTTACCTTGTTTTGTTTTGACTTTAGAACATGCGCACTCCAGAGCACATCAGGACTTTGTTTATAACCAAAAAAGCAAAATTCACTGGCTAATTATAAAGATGGAAAGCTGATATGAAATCTTTCTGAACATTATGTTGACACATATAGAACTATTTTTAATGCTACATCGTGCATTGAAAACATATCATTTGGATGTTTTACCTTTTTATTGCTTTTAAAAATAAATAAAAATCAGCATGACTTTTATTTTTTATTTTTTTTAACCAGACAAAACAAAAAAACGTTCGTGTCAAGTTAAAACTGATTTCTACAAAAAGCAATTATATTCAATTATTTAATATAAAATAAGTAATTTCTTAAGTATTCACCTCTTTTGATTCAAAATTTGGTAAATGGACCTTTGGCAGCAATCACAGCATTGAGTCTGTCTGTCACAAATAATCTATCGGATTGAGGTTCGACTGGGTCACTCCAGAACATCCCTCTTGTTTACTTCAAAACATTTCTGTGCAACTTAACTGGATGCTTCCAGGTCATTGTCTTGCTGGAAAATACATTTTTTCCATAGATGCATGCATTCATTTCATCATCTACATTTACAAGCATTCACAAGGCCTGCAGCCAAGATGCTGTCACCACCAAGTTTCACAGTGGGGATGGTGTTCTCCTGGTGATGTCAACTGTTTGGTGTCCACTAAACAGGAGATCTTGTTTGATGGCCAAAATGATCCATTTTATTCTGGTTAACCAGTGAAAGGCCATTCTAGACAGATGTCTTCATACTACAATCACTTGAGACACATTCAATGCACTCAGGTTATCTCTCTTCTAATCATCGTGAAACTACTTGCACCAGTTGTCTGGACCCCTCTTAAAATGAATCAGTCACTTTAAACGGGGTGAATATTTATGCAGTTACTTATTTTGTGTTATATATTTCTTTTTAATGCTCACTTTAATATTCAATTCAATTTATGTATATAGCGCTGTTTCACAACAGATGTCATCTCAAGGCACTTTACAAGAAGAGTTATTACAATAGAATGTTTAATTTAGGAATTAGAGAACCACAGAAGATTGCGTCGTGATTTCTCAGCAATCCCTCACACTGAGCAAGCATGAAGCGACAGTGGAGAGGAAAAACTCAATTTTAACAGCAAGAAACCTCCGGCAGAACCAGGCTCAGCATAAGCAGTCAACCGTCTGGGGTTTGGAGGGTGGTAAAGGGTTTGAAGGGTTTGTTTTATAACGATATTAGCTAAATGCCACTTTTTGTTATGATTGATTTGCAAAAGCATTAAAAAGTGTGAAACATCGAAGGGGATGAATGGTACACTATTAATCTACTGCATTACTCCATTTGTGAAAAATAAATGGTAACGTACCGGAACATCTTACTATTACTATTGTTAAAAGGAAAGTTTTTCATTTTATCCTGTATTTAAGAGTGTGCCAATGAAGAAGAGCTAAAATATCAAGACACATGATCACTCATTTTCATTTTTATCAAAGTTCTCGCTGTAGAGTTTTAGATAGGCGGAAGACTTTTTTTTTTTACATTTATTTTTTGAATTCCTGTTATTAAAGAAGCAAAACGGTTCAAAACCTTCAGAATGTTTTACATGTCAAAGATTTTGTGAAGTTTCAGTGCAAATCAGTGAGGACTAGGACCAGAAACTCCTGGTTCCAAACTTGACGTGTTACAAAAACGACAACTGCACCTCTGGACAAGAATTGTGGGGCTCACTTGTGTCTGAATAAAAAGAAGGGAGCAAATGAAATTCCAGATATTTACCATGTTCATCCAATTTGGGCTTTTGTTTAACAGACATATCAATAAAGGAAATACTTTATTGTCTTTGCAGATCAACTAATTTGATAAACCTCGAACTTCTTGCCTGAATTTATGCTTCTTTCATCATCAATCCAAATAACCTAACAGACGGATTTGAAGTGGCTCTGCTATTTACTGTATCCTTGAAATAGGAGTTACTTTCACATAATGGGACGAGTTATATCTTTCCTACCCTCTGTCAAAATTCCTCTGAAAAATGTAGCAAGTTTAAACTGTTATAGAGTCGTTGCTATTTTTTTCCAAATACATAGAAGCTTTTCTGCTGAGATGGACACACACACTCTGAAGCATGCAGCACATGGGGCTCATAGACAAGCTGATTCAGAAGGAGGAGCTGACCTGCAAACTGTTAAACAGCTGCTCAGATCCCTCTCTGTGGGCAGCGAGGGTAGTTATGAAGATGCATCAGCCTCATCGAGATCAGGCTAACAAACGGAGTTAGAAATCATGTTCAGCAGGCAAACCAAAGGTGGTGTAAACCTGACTGGTTTGCTCCTAATTTCTACCGTCGTAAATCTTCTCCAAATCTTCCCTTCTCCAACATAGTAAGTGGTTCTGTTACAACAACCCTGCAATGAAAAGAAATGTTCCAAAAGGAGCAGCAGCTTTGTGTCTAACAGAAGCATTTATACATTCATATTTTTCCCATTTTGTCACACTATTAACGCAGAATTCAATTTATTCTAGTGGGAATTTATGCAATAGAGCAACACAAAGTAGCACACACCTCAACACGTGGGGGACGGGATACCTGTTTTTTTATATAATATAACCTAAAAAAACAAAATATGAAACATTTCCTGAAGAGCTTGACTTACACCTCAGGTCGATGACTCATCGCATCTGCTGGGATTCCTTACATAGAAAACTTTTAACTGATTGAAATGTTTGTATAATTCTATTGAAATTGCTTTTGTTGTAAAGTGCCTTGAGATGACATTTGTTGTGAATTGGCGCTATATAAATAAAAGTGAATTAATTTGAATTGAATAACTAATATTTCCACCAGTACACCAGTTTCTTTAATCTTAGCAATATAATTTCAAGCTTTGATGAAGCAATCCTTATTCCACAGTCAGAAACTGAAAAGAGAATGACTCAGCTCCAAAACTAGCAACACATAATTGTCGACCTAAACTGATGGGCTGGGTTGGGGGGGGCATTAATCAGACAAGCAGCCAAGCTCAGTGTAACTCTGGAGGAGCTAAAGAGATCCATGTTCAGGTTTAGTCTTGCACTAAAAATAAATCTGTCCTTTGTGGAGCCACTGCAATACAAAAGCCATAAAAAGAGGATTTAAAGTAATGACTTTCTGGATTAAGGATTCTTAGAATTTTTTGCTTTTGAAATAAGAGATATTATTTTATTTGTGAACCCTGAGACTGAATTTTGCCCTAATTTATTGCCCTGTCTTGGGAAAATCCTTCAGTAAAGCCCCTACATTCCTCCATAGATGTTTCACAGCTGTTTTCCAATCAGGTAAATAGCCATAATGTCTGCGACTGTTTTCTGTTTGACGCAGTCTTGCAGCAGAAAAGCTTCATATTCCTGACTTAAAAGGCCTGCCAACAATGGGCAAACTGACGTCATTAATTTGAATGCCGTTAGTCCTTTCAATGAGCTGTCAAGGACAGACACACCGAAGAGGAAGCAACACCTGAATCACGATGAGGTGTTATGAAGCGACAAAGGAAGCTTTGCAAGTACCGTGTTGCATAGTTTCTTCCTTCACCCAACCCCCGCTCTACAATATAAAAGAGATATCCCTGGCCTCCATTTTCCTGGAGCTGATAACCTGAAACACATAGGGATCTGTTTCCATGAGGGAATTTTAATTTTTCAGTGTCACCAACTCCTTTCTGTCATGGAACAGATGTGGAAACGTTGTGCGAAGATGGGATACAAATGAGAGGGAAAGGCACTGATACACATACAGTCATGTAGAAAAGTTAGGACACCCTTTCACACCTTGTGTGACTTCTAAAAAAATCTGGAGAAATGGATATTTAATATGGACTGCACGGGGTACTAGTTTAAAAAGTTAAAACAATTAAATCATCATCACATACATGTTTTGCCCCTGTTGGTTTAAAGGTAGCCATGTTTTTCTTTTTCAGTGTTACATTTCCTTGTCACATGTTCATTGCTGGATTTATGGAAAAACTTTAAATTAACAATAGTATTCAATACTAATTAACAATTAATATTGCATAACCATAAATTTTAGGGATGCACCGATACAATACTGTTATCGGGTACCACCCCTGATACCGTCTAATGTACATGTATTGTATCGGTTAAACTTCACTGTTACCATGAAAAGATACTCAAAATGGGGAAGATCAGCAATAAATTTACAAAAAATGATTAATGATTAAATTAATAGAGATGCTTCTGTCTGAGGGCTGAGGGCCAAATGTAATAATTTAGTCAAAACACGAATACCAATTGTTAACAATATTAAAGTACTTTCATTTTTTTCAAGATTCCTTTCTGCGTGAATAATAACAAAATGAAAAATAAGTCATACTTATGCATTTAAAACATATCGAAACTTCATTTAGCATTGATGTCAGTGAAAAAATTTTCTTCCTCCTGTCTGTGTACCACTAACGATAACGCACCATGTTGATAATAGCTGTTTAAGCTGGCAGCCAGTGTGGTAACCTGCGAACTATAGAAGTAATTTGATCCTGTCCGGTATGGAAGCAAAGGCTCATGGGATAATTTGTAATTTGATCAAATATGGCTATTTGTGGTCTTATCAAGTGAGCAAATGTAAATATGTGCACAGATATACACTACATTCCCTTGTAGACCCTTGTAATTAAATTTGGAAGAATAATATTTAGCTGACTGAATAACGTGGACT
The DNA here is from genome assembly GCA_028564705.1 of Apricaphanius iberus. Classification (NCBI taxonomy): domain Eukaryota; kingdom Metazoa; phylum Chordata; class Actinopteri; order Cyprinodontiformes; family Aphaniidae; genus Apricaphanius; species Apricaphanius iberus. The sequence goes on from JAPXFQ010001905.1 coordinate 5,867,555, forward strand.
TTTATGTTATACCCAGAGAAACCAAAATGTATGACTTGGGGGGCCAACTTTGGCCCACGGGCCCCACTTTGGGCACCCCTGGTCTAGAGTTTCCCAACTTTATTCCTCGTTAGAGGAGCGGTTCTGTCGAAATCTTTAGGTTAATAACTATAACAAATACAATTTTTGTTGTTCAGGTGCAGTTAAATCTTTTTTTAAGTGATTTTGTCTAATAAAATAATCTTTTATTGAGTGTCCTAATTTCTGTAAAACAGGTGAGTGGGTACAGCCAGGTGATGTTTACCAATAGGGACACAGACTTCTGTTCTGTGCACAGAGAGAAGCAGAAAAAAGCAAGCTGTCTGAGTCAGACACTTCACTCTGTGATTAACAGTGGGATCGCACTGGTCACCGCTAATCTGCCTGAGTGAAAAGCAGTCAGAGGATTAGCTCCTTCAGAGTTAAGAGCATCTGTGTCCTGGACCTACCTCTCTAAGGTAAACCCCCAGAGTTCTGAAATTATCCAAAACATTCAATGTGTGGTGTGAGACGGCGCTAAAAATAAGCATTGAGTCTAGGTGTTATCTGGTATTCAAAGCCCAGCCATATGATACAAATCCATCTTACATCTTACATCTGTAGCCTTAAATGTAAAATATTAAATCTATCATATAGCTCGAACTTTTAATGTTGCAGTTGAACCATTCCCAAATGCTGTGATGCAGTAAAAAAATTTTAAGGAGTTACAAGTTACAAGCTTTAAATTTAAAAGTTTGAATTTATTGTAATTTGTTTCTGAGCCAAACAGGGACAATATTATACAGATGCAAATATTAAGCCTAGGTTTCTTTAAATGTTTTTTAACATGCTTTCTGCAATTATTAACAAGCTTCTAATACAATCCCAGCTGGATATTTGACCACTTTTATGGTAGCATTAGTGGAGTCCATTTAAATCAGATTTGCGGTTAGACTCCTTCATGTGTGCTCTGGTTCCCTGTCCTGTTGGAACGCCACAAGTGTTTTAACGATCTTAACCAAACTGTCCTCATCAGGTGAACACAAATTGGTTAGAACCCAGGAACCACAAAGACACACGTGTGTAAAGTCAAGTCACGTGCCTTCTGTAAAAGAAAGCGTGACAAAAACTAAATATGGCCCCAATATTAAAAAAAACAGGCGTGTTTGGAAGAGTCTGGGCAAGGCTTTCACATTTAAGAACCCTGCAGCAACTTTCAGGCATGGCTGTGGAAGCATTATGCTGTGGGGCTGCTCTGCTGCAAGTGGTTCATGTTCCTGAGCACAAGCAGATTGACAAAAGATTAACTACTAATTTTCAATTTCACTTCATCTAAACAGATCTTTTCAAACGGACACAGCTGTGCCCAGTAGGACCATGATCCAAAACCAGTGATGCAGGTAACACGTTACTTTGTAGCACACCCTTATACGACCACTTTACCAGTAACTACTAATCTAATACGCTGCTATTTCCATACCACTAGTCAATATAAAGTTACTTGCTCAAGTGCGTTACTTTTTTTGTACATTTTTTTAAGCAAAAAGATATATTTGGTACACGGGGTCAACGGTGGCAAAAGCAGTAGGAAAACAAGCAACAAGAGCAGCAAAGATGGTCTTGCATACCTTCTACTAGCGATGTTAGGATGTGTGCAGAGGCTTTGTAGCGTGTGTCGAGCATTGGAGGGGGCGTTTCCACAAAGCGCGTATCAAAGCCTGCTTCATTTAGGAGAGGAGCCATAAAAAAAACGCTGACGTGTGATTCCCCCGCTGCCCGGCTGAACCACATGACTGCTTCGGGAAGTGGTTCAGTGTCTGCTGAGTGGTTTGACAGCAATATAAACCCCTCGGGTTCCGTTCAAAATGTGAGTTTGCGTAGGAGAGCTTTTTGGACAGAGTTTTGATAGTTTGGATAGGAGAGTTTGGTTAGAGTTTGTAAAGTCGGGAGATAGTTTTTAGAGTACAGAGACAGATAGTTTGAAGATTTAGGAGAGTCAGGGGAGAATGCTTCGTAAAAGGATGGAGCCAGCTTGGAAGAGGAGGGTTTGCTCTGTGTGGGAACATTTTGATGTGATAACTCCTAAAAATGTAACCTCAATCTAACGTTATGTCAGACAAGTTAGATTTCCTTATCAATAACTGCGTTTTTTACTGTTTCTTAATTGATTCGAAGGTGAAGTGTTTATTGCATTCCAAGGATTTGGTGTACAATAAAAATACCTCATTAACTCCAAGGCATTACCAAGCTTTGCATGCGAAAAATTGGGCAAATATTAGCAGGGTGGAAACTCCCTGGAATATTGGGAAAAGCAAAAATTAATGTTTCCCCAATTATATAGTCTCGCACTTGTTTTTTTGTGCACAGAGCCATTTTATGTGCCTTATGAAAAGGTGCTTTTAAAAGGCTGTTGAAGTGGTGTCAAAATTTGTTAAACTGTTAAGAAAACTGCCATTTCTAAATAAAAATGAATAAAGTCTCCCCTGTTCTGTACATCATTGCCCAAGTTATACAGTCATATTCTGTTCCCTCTTCTTAATTCCACAAGCAGTCTGACTTTCCTCTACCTGCTTAACTCCATTCCTTTTGCCTAAAGTGACAGAAAAATGTTATTACACAACTTGCCATAACATATGATATAGACAGAATACATAAAAACATATATTATTCACATTTGTAATAGTTTATGTAGAGAAATTATATTCTTGGAACCCATAGTCATTCCCAAGAGCCATAGCAGACTTATGGTGCGTTCACACCGCCCCAAACGTCAGCGTCAAATGCAGCAAGATTACATTTAAAGTCTGTAGTTGAGTCTGTCAGAGTCTCTGCGGCCATTTTGGCTGTGTCCGTTTTTAACGTGTTACCTGCATTTCTAGCGGCAAAGCAGCAAACTCAAGCAACCCAGTAGTTCAGCTCGCTGTGCGCCAACCAATCAGAGCGTCTCACTGTAGTGGCGTGGCCTGACGTCCACGTTGTCCAGCCAGTCACGATCCCCGGAGTTTTAAACATCCAGCAGAGAAAGGCCCGCCCACACGCTTTGCAAGCTTCAACTTCAAAATGTATATGCATCAAACTAGATGCGTTGGGAGTGTTGCCTGACGCTGACAAAGTGTGCAATGTGAATGCACCGTTACCACTTTAATCCATCACACATTAAAGTGATAGTCAGGATTTCTAAATTAATTACAAATTTTAAGAATTTTATTAAATTGACCTCCTGACCTTAAATGTTGATATAAAATAAGTCATTTTATGAATTATAACATTATAGGGTAAGTTCCCGTATCTCAGCCATGGCTCAAAAGCCACTGTGCCGTCCACTTGAACCAATCAAGTGATGCCAAGGGCTGTCAATCATCACGAATGCTGTGTGCTCGTAACTGCGCGAATGCTTAGTTTTCTGTTTTCACGGAGCCTCCGAATCAAGCCTCCGCCATTAGTCCCGAGCGAAGCCATGGATCAACACTCAGCTCAAGAGCAGAAGCTTCCGATTTCAAACCAAAAAAGCATCCTCACCTCCGATAACTCCATTGTTGACACTCTGGTTGTTTTCTCTCTCTCCTCCGCACGTCTTGGCCCATTGACCTGGCGCATGCACGGAAAAGTAGGCGCGGCTTCAAGACCAATCAGAAAGGGAGGGAGCTTGGGTCATTTTTTTTTTCAAATCATGTCCCTCTCTCACTTCTTTCTTACAAAGTCCAGACTATCATTTTAAGTGGTTAAGAGCTCCTTGTGGTTATGCACCTTGCCAGTAGGGGGATTTGTGTGAAGCCTCATGAGATTAACCCTTCCTTAATCCAATTGGCTCAAGTTGTTCAATGCCTCATGAGGCTTCACCTCACCATCACTACCTTCTACAACACTGCTGCCATCTTTTTCTGTCGTAATGTGAAACAGTTGACTATATCCTCTGCGGTCGCCATGTTTGTTTTGTTTCCAACCTAAATGTCTCGCCTGAGTCCCCTAGTGAAACTCTCCAGTAGTACGTGCAGTGAGCAAGCAAGTACATTCCCAAAACACAGCTTGTTCCTTGTGTCAGCGTGAGGCTAAAAAGCAAGTAACTTTTTGGCTTTACTGTTAACCTACACTTCCAATAAAGTAAGTAACTGCAAAAGCAGTTACTGTTTTTTACGTTGATGCAGTGGGGAGTGTTAATGGCAGCTTCTGTAAGTAACTAATAAAGTAACTTGTAATCTAATATAGTTACTTTAAAAAAAGTAATAAGTAATGTAACTAAGTTACCCTTGGAAGGATTAATCAGTAGTCAGTAATCAGATTACCATTTCAAAGTAATTGTGGCAACACTGTCCAAAACACACATCGGTTTAAGAATGGATACAGCAAGCTCACTGAAAGCTTCTGGCCAAATCAGTCCCAGGAAATGGCAAAAATATTAAATTAATGTTACATTCCAAGCCATGATAAGTATATTTCCAGATGTAGCATCACAGAGCGGTAGATAAACACAATTTTAGAATACTCTATCTAAAAAAAACATCTAAAAAAAAATAAAAAAACACTATCATGATCTGAAATTCAGGAACAGATAAGAAACTAATTTACTGAAGTCTATAAATCCAAAGACAGATATAAAGCCATTTCCCAGAGCCATTATCCACAAAGGGAGAAAACATGAAACAGCAGTGATCCTTCTCAGGAGCTGCCAGCCAATCAGGATGACTCAAGGTGACTCATCTAGGAAATCACAAAGAAAACATGAACTTCATGTAAAACTTTCACAGGCCTCACCATCCTTAGATGAAGTTAGTGTTTATGATTTCAAAATAAGAAAGCAATCAGTTCCTATATCTAAGTCTAAAACCAGGGTTGATATAAATAAAAGCAGAAAGGTTTTCTTACTTTTGTTAAAAAGAATTCTTGATCATTGCCAGTACATTTGGCAAAATGTTCCATAGACTGCTAAGACTAAAGTGGAGCTTTAAGGTGTTCTTCTCATTACATAAGACATAAAACTAACACTGAACTAACACAACATTTAAAAAAGCACATCAAACATGGTGGATGTAGAATGATGGTCTGAGGTGCTTTGCTTCATCAGGGACCTGTTGGCAGCTTTTTATAAATGATGGGAAAGAAAAAGTATTTTGGTTATTTTTGTATAAAATTACCTAAATAAGTAACCACAACTTTAAATCTTGTCTGAAAAATTCAGAGAGAATCATGGTATGACTATTAAACTTGTGCTTGTATCTTCAGAGCTTCTAAATAATCTGGTTTAAATATATCAGTGTGTCTTTACATATGGGATATAATTATCTTTAAAAGTCAGTTTGAAAAGCTTCTGAGTGTTCAAAGTGGCGGCCCAGGTTACCATAGTGAGGGACATCGCAGCATTCAGTCTGACTAAGATTTAAATTTCACTCAAACTTTGTCTGAATAGCCTGCTATTGAGGCAGAATCCCCAACTCTTAATTATACACTTCAGGAGTCACGAACACTTCAAAGCTTTTCAGCCCACATTTGCATGACTTTTCTTTTTAGTCGAGCATGAACGATTTGAACATGAAGGTGAGTTACGAATCTGGTCTCTTTTTTTCCTCCCGAAAAAATAAATAATAAAAAAAACACCTTTCTTTAATTTCGTATTGAGGCTCATGGGCCAGATGGTGTCATTTCTGTCATTTGAAAGCTTGAATTAGAATATGAGTAAAGCTGTTGTATTTAAAAAAAAAATACACAAGTAGTTCAGGACCACTTCAATGCCTGTAAGAAAAGTTGAAAAAAATATCAAGTAAAAAAGAAAATGATCATAATTAACAGATATCTGGGAGCAATTAATTGAATACAATGCGTTTCACTTCACCTACTGAATTGAGTAACTGAAATTAGTAACCCTTTCAGTAATATTACATTTAACTGAGTACAAGTGTGTGTAAGATCTCTCTTCGTTTTTAGATCACTTTTTAAAAACTAGAGGAATACAAACTGTTTACTAGTGTGTTTTTAAGACATTAATGACAAAATTAATATTTAACAAATTAAAAAATCAGCTAGAAATCATCAATAACCCTTAAGTAATACACATAAAAATACAAATGAGGTGTTGGTTCATGATAAATTGTCCAATTATTTATCATGTAAACAGGATTAAGCTGAAGAAAAATGAATAGATTTCAGAGACGTGAAACTGTCATTCCGCTACTGTCACCTGCTGGACAACAGGCGTAAAGTGCAGCTGGAATTCTATTGGTCGAGGAGACGTGACGCATTTAAGAAAACAAGGAAATTAAATTTACTTTCTTATTGATTAAGCTAAAAAGATTAGGGTTTGAAGGAAAAATATATAATTGGTTAAAGGATTTTTTGTTTAATAGATATATTCAAGTAAAAATAGGAAATAAAATATCAAAGAGTTACAAGATTGATTACGGGACACCACAAGGAAGTGTGATCAGTCCAGTTCTTTTTTCTATCATGATCAATGATGTATTTAAAGATATAAGGATATGATATTGGGAAAGCATTGTTTGCAGATGATGGAATAATATGGAAAAGGGGAAGAAACATCAAATACTTGCAGAAAAACATTCAAGAAGCAATAATAAAAGTAGAAAATGTGTCATATGAATGGGGGTTTAAATTTTCAATAGTAAAAACAAAACGTATGGTGTTTACTAGGAAAAGGAATTTAAAAATTGAACTTAAATTATATAGGGAGAAATTGGAGCAAGTGCATAGTTTTAGATATCTGGGGGTTATATTTGATGAAAAATTTATTTGGAAGGAAAATATTAACAAAATAGAAGAAAGATGTAAAAAGGTAATAAATATAATGAGATGTTTAAGGGGGAATTAATGGGGAGCTAGTACTAAAGCATTAAAACAAATTTATATAGCAATGATTAGTTCTGTAGTTGATTATGGTAGTATAGTATATAGTTCAGCATGTAAAACATTATTAAAAAAGATAGAAGTAATACAAAGTCAGGCTTTAAGAATATGTTGTGGAGCAATGAAATCCACTCCAATTTTTTCATTGCAAGTAGAAATGGGAGAGATGCCTTTGAATCTAAGATTCTAATTAAATACCCTGAATTATTGGGCTAATGTACAGGGAAGTGAAGATGATGAACACTTGGTTAAGGAAGATATGAAAATAGGAGGGGAATATATTAATAGGAAATATGATAGTATGATCTGGAAATCATTTAAACTAGCAGAAGAACTTAAATTAAATGATATAATATTTGTTAAAAAATATTCATATTCACCTACCCCAATTTGGTTATTGCCAAAAATATTTATAGATTTTTATATTCAAAATAAAATGGAGAGGATGAAAGGTAATGGAAATTGGGATAAGATTGTTGGAAAAAGGTTAATTGAAACTCATAAAATATTTATCCCTATTTATACTGATGGATCAAAAGAATCGGGTAAAGAAACAACAGGATTTCCTTTTTGGATTCCAAAATTAGGTAAATATAATAAAAGTAGAACATCTAATAATCTATCAATATATACATTGGAAATTTTAGGTATTGTATTTAGTTTACAGTGGATAGAACAAAATGGAATTAAAAAAAGTATCATATGTTCAGATTCAATGTCAGCATTATTATCAATAACAGCAATGTCAGCAGATAAAAGACCAGATATATTATTTGAAATATATGAATGCTTATTCAGATTAATAATGAGAAATTTAGAAATTAGATTTATGTGGGTTCCAGCACATAGAGGAGTAGAGGGAAATGAAGTAGCTGATTATTATGCAAAGCAGGCAACAAAACTAAAAACTATTATAGAGGTCCCTTATAGTGTAGCAGAAATCAAAGTAGTTATTAAGAAACAGATAATGGAAAAATGGCAAGAACAATGGGTAAAGGAAGAGAAAGGAAGGCATTTATATAACATAAAGGGAAAGGTGGGTAGAATAGAAAATATTCAAATGAATAACAGATATCAAGTTATAATTTCAAGGATGAGATTGGGACATACAGCTTTAAATAATACACTTTATATAATAGGAAAGCATAGTACAGGATTGTGTGATTGTGGGAATAATAGAGAAACAATAGAACATGTATTATTATATTGTAGAAAGTACATTTTTAATAGGAAAATATTAGAAGAAAATTTAAAAGGTAAGAGTTATGGAAAAATAAGTCTAAAGAATCTGTTAAAGGGAGATAAAGATATATATATATAGTTTAGTATTGAATTCTCAAAGAAAAGTGGATTAATAAATAGAATTTAGTGATAATATTAATAAGATACTCCCCTCTACGACTCACACTCCCATACAGTAGGTGGCGGAAATGCACCTAAAAGTTGGTTGCCATCCGCCAATAAAACCAAAAAAGAAGAAGAAGAAGAAGAAATTTACTTTCGAGCTCTGTAACTACAGCAGGTATGTGTGACTCCTTTTACGCTTTATGTTTATTAGATAAAGGTTTGTTTTCTGAACTCTTCATTTTTATAACTATAACACAGTATAATGAGTCCGTTTCAAACCAGCGTTTTATTATTTCTAGCCTCTGTAAGTAGGCTACATTTATCTGCTTTTTCCATGTACTTTCGTAATGACCTGTTTCACTCCGCAGGTTTCAGCGATGAGTGACGCTTCTCTAAACCCTCTGGTTTTGATCGGCGTGGGCTCCAGCTTAGCCTTCTCTGGTTTATTTTATCGTCTTTATCGGGAAAAGAAAGAGGAGTTAAAGAAGCTTAAGGCAAGTTGAACACTGATCTGGACCTCGTACACAGCTCTGGCTTGATTCATGGTGATTAAAGATGTTGTGTTTTATATATATTTTAGGAAATCCCAATTTTTAAACCTGATGATCATTTACTTAAAGTACTGAACGCGTCTCAGCACAAGCGACTCCAGTATGTCGCTGTTGAAGGTATGAACCTGTTCAGATAATTATATATACAGACGTGGACAAAATTGTTGGTACCCTTCATTAAATCAAAGAAAAACTCATAACGGTCACAGAAATAACTTTAATCTGACAAAAGTAATAATAAATAAAAATTATATAAATGTTGACCAATGAAAGTCAGACATTGCTTTTCATCCATGCTTCAACGGAATTATTTAAAAAATAAATGCATGAAACAGGCCTGGACAAAAATGATGGTACCCACAACTTAATATTTGGTTGCACAACCTTTTGAGGCAATCACTGCAATCAAATGATTCCTGTAACTGTCAATGAGACTTCTGCACCTCTCAGCAGGTATTTTGGCCCACTCCTCATGAGCAAACTGTTCTAGTTGTTTCCGGTTTGAAGGGCGCCTTTTCCAGACAGCACGTTTCAGCTCCTTCCAAAGATGCTCAATAGGATTGAGATCAGGGCTCATAGAAGGCCAGTGTTTTCCTCTCAGCCCTTCTTGGGTGTTTTTAGCTGTGTGTTTTGGGTCATTTTCCTGTTGTAAGACCCGTGACCTGCGACTGAGACCATGCTTTCTGACACTGGCCAGCACATTTCTCTCTAGAATCCCCTGATAGTCTTGAGATTTCATTGTACCCTGCACAGATTCAAGACACCCTGTGTCAGATGCAGCAAATCAGCCCCAGAACATAACCGAGCCTCCCCCATGTTTCACAGTAGGGACCGTGTTCTTTTCTAGATATGCTTCATTTTTCCGTCTGTGAACATAGAGCTGATGTGCCTTGGCAAAAAGTTAAATTTTTGTCTCATCTGTCCACAGGACATTCTCCCAGAAGCTTTGTGGCTCGTCAGCATGTAGTTTGGCATACTCCAGTCTGTTTTTTTTAATGATTTGTCCTCTCCTTGTTCGTCTCCCATGTAGCCCTCTTTGGCTCAAACAGCGAAGGATGTTCCGATCTGACACTGATGTTCCTTGAGCATAAAGTTCAGCTTGGATCTATTTTGAAGTCTTTCTAGGCTCTTTTGTTACCATTTGGATTATCCGTCTCTTTGATCTGTCATCAATTTTCCTCCTGCAGCCACGTCCAGGGAGGTTGGCTACAGTCCCATGGATCGTACATTACTGAATGACATGTGCAGCTGTAGTCACAGAAACATCTAGCTGCTTGGAGATGGTCTTATAGCCTTTACAGTTAACATGCTTGTCTATGATTTTCTTTCTCATCTCCTGAGACAACTCTTTCCTTTGCTTCCTCTGGTTTATATTGAGTGTGGTACACACCACGTCACCAAACAACACAGTGACTACCTGGAGTCCTATATATAGGCCCACTGAGTGATTACAGGATTGTAGACACCTAGGATGCTGATTAGTGGACATACCTTGGATTAACATGTCCCTTTGGTCACATTATTTTCATTCTTTTCTAGGGGTACCATCATTTTTGTCCAGGCCTGTTTCATGCATTTATTTTTTTAAATAATTCCGTTGAAGCATGGATGAAAAGCAATGTCTGACTTTCACTGGTCAACATTTATATAATTTTTATTTATTATTACTTTTGTCAGATTAAAGTTATTTCTGTGACCATTATGAGTTTTTCTTTAATTTAATGAAGGGTACCAACAATTTTGTCCACGTCTGTATATATATATATATATATATATATATATATGTGTAGCCTGTTACACAATGTAATTCCCAGAGGTGTTCTTTCTTTCTGTCTGTGTGAAGGTGTTGTTCAGGCTGATGGGGAGCCCATACCAAGCAAGTTTATCCCTCGATGCAACGGTGTTATTCAGAAAGTCGTTCTGGAGGAAAACTGGAAATACTGGAACTATGTCACCAGGTCTTGGTAAATCCAACTACGCACAAAGATAAAGAAATCTTGCAAATATTTTTAACACCTTGAGATTTTTCACATTATGCTGTAACAAAAAAACTCCTTGTGTTTCAATTGAAACTTGAAATTTGTACCTAAATGTAAAAAAAACAACACAAACTTTTTTATAATCTAAAAGGGTGTGATCAGATTCCTGGAGTCAGTACTTGCAGGAAAATGTAACAACATTTTTTCCCTATGAGAGGTTGAAGCGTAGGCGTCATTTTAACAGGGGACATGTTCCCAGCAATATTTATGATTGACAGGTTTGTCCAAACCGGATGTGGAATTTTTTTACAGACCTAACAGCCACTTCTGCTCCCAGCAAAGTTTCTGCATCAGTATCTATACAAAATATTATTTAATTCACTCAATTCCAGTTTCTAATGCAGTCATGTTTCTTTCCGCTCACATGCAGTAGAGCTGAAGATCTTTGCCCGAACCCAACCGGGCTTAATTTCTATCATTGTCCACGGTCTCGGATCGAGCTCGGGCTTTAATGTTTCAGCTGAGCATCTCATTAGCGCAATAATTTATAATAAAGCGCTGCATTATTCTACCTGTCATGATGCTTTAGGCACACCGGATGCGTCATGATCTCAGATGAAAACATTCTCCGACTGCTGCGCTGCGCTCTCACAGAAAATGCTGAAGTATAAATGCACTATTATCCCAAGTCTCAAATTGCAGAAGTCTCCTGCATTTATATAGCAACTCCCTGATGCTCAAAAGTCAGGGAAAATCTCCTGAAATCTAGAGCAAACGGAAGCAAGAGAAACGCACGGAGGCGAGACGGACTTTTACGCAACAGAAGCGGTTAAAGCTTCAAATAGCTGCAGACTTAAAAAAGATAATAAATCCAACATGCCTTGCAATTATTCTTATTCATTTATCATTTTAAGCTTCATATAAGCGGCCTATTTATGATATGTCGTGTTTTAAAAGACTGGTAGTCAGCTACAGGGCGGAGTCCTGCAATGTCACTGGTACCCGTTTCAAGATGGAACAACTACAGTTATTCAGTTCCTTTGCTGATAACACAGGTCCATCCTTTGCTGCTTCGCTGTTTGGTGGATTTTTTTAATAGCAAAATTTAAATGCTTTCTTTACAGCATACTAACGTGCATTGTGTTCTGCGTCCTAAATGATTGGAGGCAGCCATTAATCTCCTCCTGTTATGTCTCCCGTGATTGCCAAATTTATCATGTCTGGCTTTAATAATTTTCTCATCCAGAAGAAAAAAAAGACGCACAAAAAACTGCCTATAATTATGTTCTACACTCTGAAACGACACCCGGCTGCTCAGAAACTTTCATTGGAGAAAGACGCACCGAGCGGCGCAACAGCAGAGAGACCGTACTGTGTAATACTTTTATGTTTTAATTCTACGAAGGTTTGAGTGTTAAAACTAGTGAGAAATGTGATTAAATGTTGATGTATGTCTGAGAAAAGTTTAAAAAGGTGTGTGGCGAGGGGTTTCACAGCCTTAATTGTAAAAAAAGAAAGAAAAAAAGATGATTACTTTGCATATTTGTGGGATATTTTTAGAACCCTCACAATACATGAGGGACCATTGTAAATGAAATTTAATGGGTCTGGTTTTTATTCATGTAATATTTATGCTAGTTTAAGACTCCCAAAGATGATATGTTGACATACTGGATTTGTGTAGAGAGCATGCCAGAATATTAGCCTGCTTTGCCCTGAAGGCGAAAAATTCTCGCTATCTCTGCATCCGGCTTCCAGAGAAAGACACTTCTGCGACGCAGCAGCGGAGAACCAGGGAGTAAACAACATTTCCATCACAGTTAAAAAATCAAAAAGAAAAATAACTTGATCCATTATTTAAAGTAGATTATAGTGCAGTGAATTGTTAGTCTTTCATTATACTGCAGCTGAAATGTATCTTCAGAAATCACTGTGCAGAAACCAAACACTGTGTCCAGTCTGGCATTACCTAGATTTTTCATTCCTGAATCGCTGGAAGCGCTGCATGGACAGCAACGGCATTGCATAATCAGCGCGATTAAATTCCCTCCTGCTCCCAACACCAAAACAACATATGAACATTTTCCTCTTTGGGACTCCTAAACAAAACATCAGTTATGTCCGCTCGCATTAAATAAACTTCGTCCCGGAGCCGTGAAATTCAGTTTCGTTTTTTGTTGTTTTCACTTGAAGCAACTTTATGCGGATCACCCACAGCTAGGTAGCTGCCCTATTGCAGGACTGTCAGCTGTAAGTTAATTTTGAAGTTTGTCCACACAGAACGGTGTTTGGGTTGCAAAAGGAGCGTGTTTTATTGTTGCGCATTCTGCTGGTGTGAGTATATGATATCCAACATTGTTCTTTGTGCTACGGTGTGGATTTTAATAATTCTTCCCAACCAACAGCATTTAACGTGTTTTGATTTACTAAAGATCACCACGTTTATAGCCTACTCTGCAGTGAATATTGTAATGAGACATGAAACGGATGAATACTTAGAGGCTATATAAATATTTCATAAGTGTCCCCACCAATCCTCAAACCGCATTCAAGTTAATAATTACGTCCCCAGCAATTTTAAAAGCAAACTGACGCCCTTGGGTTTAAGTTTGATCTGTTCTTTGCAAAAATAGCTCATGGTGAGACAGGTAAGATGCAGAGCCTCAGGACACGTCCACACTAAGCCGGCTAATGCCTTAAACGTATAATTATTTAGTCTACACCCCCCTATCGTCCACACTAACCCGGGGTCGTTTAAGGTCTGTGGCCGGATAACTATTAGCTGGGTAAGAGAGCCGTGTAAATCTTAATTCAACGGCTAAGCGAGCCAGTGTGGACAGCTTCCCCGGATAATGAAAGGAAGTGGCGTCAATAACAATACGACACTACAGACAAAGACAACAGCAAGAGTAATAAATCGATCTCGTCGTCTGTCCACACCAAAAAGTCTCTCTTCTTCTGAGCAGCTATTATTCTCTTCGGTTAAGGAGACAAGCAGATATGTACTGTGCTGTAGAGCTTCTTGTATATATTATGTAGGCGCCTGCGGCATGTATGTTATACGCGTTTTCCGTTCGTCTTTTGGCGTATGCCCAGTATTTGCACAGGTCTGTATGGGATTGCGCAATCATGGGAACTTAAACGGGGCGTAAATGCTCGGGTTGAGTGGATAACATTAGGCGTCTAACTCCCCATATAACCTTATCGGCTTAGTGTGGACGTAGCCTCAGTGAAGATCCACTTTCAAGAGTCGCCACAGATTCTGACTTTGGTCTGGGTTATTCTGCTACATGAATGAATATGCCTTGCTCTAAATCATTCCACTGTAGCTCTGGGTGTTTAGGGTCCCCCTGCTGGAAGATGAAAGTGACCAGCTCTTTCACGCAGAGGAAGCATGATGCTGCCAACACCGTGTTTCACAATGCAGTTAGGCTGACGTGGAATTGGATTTGATTATTATTTATTTTTTTTGCCGTGCATCACTTTCTCCATGTAGCCTAATCAAAAAGTAAAGTCAGAATGAACTGCAAACAGAATTTTTTTTGCAACTCCTTCAAAAAGGCCAGATTTGCATAAGGGATGAGTTTAGACTGTCCCACCTGAGTTATGGATCTCTACAGCTCCATCAGTTGCTGCTTCTCTGATTGATACTCTAGCAAAAAACACCAATGCATATGGAGTTTTGTGTGTATTAAAATAACTTTTGAGTCACTTCTGTTAGTTTCAGGTTTAAATGAACAAGAAGGCTAAAAGTGCTGTGATTGCAGTTTGTTTTTTAAAATGTCTTTTTTTTTCTTTCCCTTCACAATTATTTGCTATATTCAGATTGCCCATCATGCAATCATGAAGTGTTTAGTTAAAATGTCGGCTTTGACAAAAAGTTTAAGGCTGCTCTCGTTTCAGGAACTCCCGGACAATCAGCAAGAACGAGACCAGCAACTCCGTCCCCTTCAGTTTAGTTCGGCCCGGTTCTTACATCTCCGAAGTTTACGTGAAGGTGCGGAACCCCCTGGAGGCCTCCGGGTGCTACATGGAGACGGTTTACTCCAAAGCGAGGCGTGCCCAGCAGGGTCTGGTGGACGTGGCGGTGCAGGGTCTGAGCGGCGAAAAACCCGTGGCGATGGTGGAGAGCGAACTGATGTTGCGTGTGGGAAGCAGCCTGACCGGCTTCGGCGAGCTGGTGCTGGAGGGCGGCCAGGTGGTCAGGCTACAGGCCCCGCAGGACGGCCGCGGGTACGTACTGGTGCCCGGCGACTACAGGAGCTTCATGGGCAGACATGAGGCTTCGGCCAGCATGTGGAAGGCGCTGACGGCCGTGACCGGCCTCACTGGGGCTTCTCTGTTAGCCGGCCTAGTGTACAACGTGTTAGGGAAACGGGACGACAGGTCTAGATAGGCTGGATGCTGCAGGTTTAAAACTGCCCACTTCTAGGTGTGATCTGACTAAACCTGGCCCATGATTAAAAAAACAAAACATGCATTTTAGATTTCCACAATACTTTCCATGGATTTTCATATTGTACAGATTTGCACTAAATGAACCAATCCAAAGCTTTGGACCTGCTTCGCTGAGTTTATTTAAGGATAAACAGTTACAGCTGGGCATTTGGTTGATGTTCAGTGACTACTAAGTGATCTAATGTGAGTAAAATAATGTGAAGCAATTGGTTTTAGAGGCATATTATTTGGCTGCTGTGAAAAGGGAACAAGTTATTCTTCTAATAAAGATTTATTTTAATCTATTTTGGTAAAAAAAAAAAAATCTAGTCATTTAACAGATACTACAAAGTTGTGATTACATGATCTTGATACATCTACCTCCTGGATTGTTGCTTTCAGCAGATGGTACTCAAAATATACTCCACGTGGTATTACAACCAAAATATTTGCAGCACTTTATTAGGACTTTTATGAAGCAGACCAACAAAAAGTAGCACATAATTTTCATGATTCATGCCTTTTTTTTCTTTTTTTGTTAAAGAAAATTGTGATGTGCACTTCACTGTGAAACCTATAAAGTTGGAAGCCAGTGCCTTCAGAGGCCTCCTGTACGTAATTTCATCTCAGTCCAAGTCTCAGCTGTTCTTTTAAGGTTTCTGAGGTTTGTTGGAGATCATGAGTGACCTAACCGCTTCAGGCAGAAGTGGGTAGTAACTAGTTACATTTACTCTGTTATACTTTAGTAAAAATTTTGAAAAATAAAACTGAATAGTAGTACCGCTATTCTGCGCTTTCTACTTTTACTTGGGTAATATTGTTATGAAACATTACTACTCTTACTTGAGTAAAACTTCTGGATACTCTTCCCATTGTGAGTAAATCCACTAAATGAAAAACAAACATTTTAACAGAAATTACACTAGACAAAGACACACCTATAGGAGGCCACCTCTTCCTACACGCTTTGATTTTTTTCTAATGCAATTTTCTGTCTGAGCTTGTTGAAATGTTAAGGGCAAGTAAATATACAATAAACACCATAAATTGTCACTTGAAGTACTTTTCATCTTGTTCTATGATATACTTATTAATTTCCTATTGCAACTGTTGGTTTTATAATAAAACATCTACTTAAAAAAAGTGTTTCTTCTGCTTAAAATTTGTTATTTTGTGATTGTTACTAATTTGTATCCTTTTATTTTAGTGTTTAAAATACCCAAATTTGTCAATAACTTGATAATTTTCTTTGACATAAAAAAATTCTTAAATCAGATGTTAATCAGCACTCAAGTAACCATTTTACCAAATACTTTTTTACTCGACATTTTCTTTAGACAATTTTTAATTGTACTTGAGTATATATATGTTGAAGTAGTCCTACTCTTGAGTACAATTTTTTGGTACTCTACCCACCACTATAGACAGGT
This sequence comes from Apricaphanius iberus, assembly GCA_028564705.1. Lineage (NCBI taxonomy): Eukaryota > Metazoa > Chordata > Actinopteri > Cyprinodontiformes > Aphaniidae > Apricaphanius > Apricaphanius iberus. The sequence continues at coordinate 5,884,151 of JAPXFQ010001905.1, forward strand.
AGTATGGAGTATTAGGGCCATTGTTACAAACAAAAGGAAATATTTTGGAGTCAATTTCCACCCAAAAACCTTAAAGTCATATTTTCCCAGAAAAAACTCGGAAATTCTCTGATGTCAAAACGTATTAAAAATCTAAGTAAAAACTCTCTTTCTCTTTCATAAACTCTCTTTATGGGCATTTAATCTCTGAGATTAAATGCCCATATTTTCCAGGAAAAAGGGAAAAATTCTGTCAAACGATGTAAGATTGCAATTTTAAAGACAAATTTTGAGATTTCAGATATTTTTAGGGTAAAAAAATTTAATTCTTGGATATAAAAAACTTGCGAGAAAAAAAACGTTAAAATTCCTATAATTAAGGGAATACATTTTCGATATCCATAAGATATTTCTGACATTGTAAAGTCAGAAAATCGTAAAAAAAAAAAAAAAGAATTTTCTTTTGAAAGTTTTTTTTCTTGCAAATTTTCTACTTTTTTACATCAGAAAATTACGCTTTTTTCCTAGAAAATATCTGAAATTAGTCTCAAGACTTTTTCCTCATAAGTTTAATACTTTTTGACATCAGAGAACTTCTGAGTTTTATGATATAATATAAATATGTAACTTTAATCTGAGAATTTCTGAGGTTTATTTGGGCGGAAATTTACTCCAAAATATTTTTCTTTTGTTTACAATGGCCCTAATGCTCCTTCGTAGACAGGTTACTGAAACGACTGTGGAACGTTTAAATAACAGGTAATGAAACAGTTTCTCATACTTTTGAACATCTCACAGAGCGGTGTTTAATATGTCATCTAAACTTAAAGGAATATGGTCCATTGTCTATATATTGAATAGAAAATAAAACATCTCAGTCTCTGGATGGACAGGGCTAGTAGATACCTACCTATAAGGACTCGCAGGCTCCAACAAAGTATTCACTCAATGTGGCTGCAATCCATGCCACAATTTTCTGATTTTTATTTGGAAAATGTTGAAAAGCATTTCATGATCATCCTTGAGGTTTTTGGTTGTAAAGGATCAGTGCTTGTTTTATTTAGGGAATCTTTTACTCAAAGAGAAAGTGTTATTACGGTTTGTGTTGGGGAAAAGGACCTTTAAAGTCAAAGAAAATGCAAACACTTCAGTCTGAGCAGGATGTCAGGCTGTTCTTTATTCTGACAGGCATTTGTAAGTGGATGGGAGCTCCATGGTCAAAATAAATGTTTGCTTAACCTGCACAAAGCAGATTCTGTTAGTAAAGCTGCTGCATGGAGGGGAGAACAACCCGATTCCCTTCAGCCACACAGCACCTCGTACTAAAAAGTTTATTATAAGTTATTATCCGTCACCAAACGCTCCTCATTATTCTCTGTCCTCCTCTGAAGACTCCTCAGCCTCTTCCAACCACTGGATTAATTTCTGGAGCTGCAGAGGGACATCAGTAAAAACACGGTTGTTACGGATACGTACTTACTGAAGGTCAGGGGGATGAAGACAGAAACTCCTTTGCTAAAAAACTCCAGCTAAATTAAGCAGCCATTTGTTTTTTCAGCAACAGCAATCTATTAGCTGTACTCACCCCCTGGTGCTTGCGCAGCCGTCTGCTTTCATCTGTTGTGGCTCCCTGAGAGAACCAGCGCAGTATCATCTCCTCTTCCAGGATCTCCAGCTCATACATGTTCATAAGGATCTAAGATACAAACAGCACAATCATTTCCTAATAGTCGCACGTTTAGTAATACCCATGGTCGTATTTTGTTCTGCTGTTCGGTCCTGACCTTGACCATAGCAGCCCAGTGGCTCTCCTGCTCTAGAAAGTGTTCCTCAAAGGCAGCTAGGCAGTCCAGGTGGTCCTGTGCTCTCTTCACATAGTTCTTGAACACCGGAGCCCATTTCTTTAACAGCTAAAAGGGGCAAATAAAGAGAAAATCAGAAAAGTCTCTGCCGTGCCCGTGTAAAATCGTTGAGGTGTGGGAATCGAAGCGGCTGCTTTCACGTTTACCGGGAGAAGCAGAGCGACGTATTGCGAGGGAGTGAGGTTGGGGCCCTGCTGCTGGAAGGGGTATTCCAGCACCACGCTGGTTAAGATCTGCATCACCTCCTTCAGACTGATGTTGTAGGCGTACCTGGAGGAGGACGTGGGATGAGGCTTAAGCACAGATCAGGTGTAAAGCTTGGTTTATGCTTGACGCATGAACATTCCGCGCGGAAACGAGACGTGCGGAACCGGCCGAGACGCTTTCGAGCAGCGTTTATACTTTTTGCGGCTTGTCCCTGCTGAGAGCCAATATTCTTGACGACTGTAGGGGGCGGCGTAGGGCTCTACGGCATGCATACAACACTACACCATAGTAGAAGTAGAAATCACTGTTATTTACAAGATGGTGACACCCGTCAGCTTAAACAAAGCTGAACTTTTATGCTGTTTACTTAAGAAAAAAGACGAAAAAGGAGACTGTCCTCTCTTTCATTAAAACACAGTTGATCACAGTGATCTCTATCGGCGGAATCATAAAGATGTCTATTTACGAACCTCCGGCAATATGAGCTCTTGCCCGTCCGCTATGTTTTTCCGCACGGTCCCGCGTAGTTACAAATTTTCCTAGGTGCGCGGTGCGAAAATTTTGGGGCGGGAGGAGGCCGTGCGGAGAGGCGCGGTTACTGAAATGACGTAATTTGGCCGCGTGGAGCCGTGCGGACCTCGCGGACGCGGCAAGCGTAAACCAAGCTTAAAGGTAGCAGCGGGTTCAGAGGTTTGGCTCACTTCAGGGAGTTGATCTCGAGCACCAGATTGTCACAGCTGATGTTCTCTTCCAGGCCTCTCTGCAGAGTCCCGATCACCTCCATCTGGAACACTACAGCGCAGAAAACCAAATCGTTAGGATACCAGATTTTAGTGCAACAGATCACTAAAATAAATATCATGCCAAACTTTGATTTTTTTTTTTCTAGATTCACAGTTAAGCAGTAAATATTTGCCTATTTTTAAAATGCAAAAACGAGAATTCACAAACAATAACCAATAACCGATTATTTAAACATTTGGTGACAGATGGCTGATATCTAAAGCCGATTATTAAAGCTGATATCCAAGGCCGATATCTATACTTCTAAGCTGCACATTGATTGTGAAAGACAACTGAACAGTCAATGTGTGCAACATAAATTAAAAAGTCAACAAAAGTCTTTGAATATTTATCAAACTTCAAATATAAGACACCATAAAAACAAACTCCAAACAGTAAACTGAGTGCAAATTGTTTTCAGAACAATAGAAAATAAAACAGAATCAAGTTTCTTTAAGAATACAAAATAAAGTCAATTCAAACAGTAACCAGAATAATGGTGCAAATAGCTGGTTGAGGTAGAATATTGACTTCAAGTATCAAAGAAACATCACAATGTAAAGGAAAATACTGAACGGTAGTAAATACTAATATCTAAAATATATAATAAAATGCTGGCTTTGACTATTAAACAGCAAACATAAGAGTAAAATGAGTGGGCTGGTTCTGAGTGTGGGTCCTTCCTTCAGTCAAGTAGTGGCTACAACTGGCCACACAGGTATCTAATATTTTTTTATTTTCTATACATCGACTGTTTCTTTTTTAAATTGTAGCCGATGGCCGATATAGAAAAATTTAACGTATCGGCCCGATGTATCGGTCTGCCTTTTATGGTACGTTCACACCGCCCCAAACGGCAGCGTCAGCAGTGGCAAGATTAAATGTTAAGTCTACGGTTGAGTCCGTCAGAGGAGCGTCACGGTCTTTGCGGCGCTTTGTGAGCATTGGCTCCGTCAACTTTTCAAGCTTCAAAGCTCATAACGCTAGCAACGCAGAAGTTAAGCTAGTTGAACTTTTGACGGTCTCAACGCTCTTAACGCAGCACGGGAACCAATCAGAGCGTCTCACTCTAGTGACATCGTCCGACGTCGACGCTGCCTAGCCAACCACGTTCCGTGAGTGTTTAAAACATCCAGCAGAGAAAGGCCCGCCTACCAGCTATGCGAGCTTCAGCTTAAAAATTTGTCTTCAGTGTATATGTGTCAAACTAGTTGCTTTATGAGCGTTGCTTGACGCTGACAAAGCCTGAACGCAATATTCATGTCAATAGTTGAATGAATGGATGGATCCTTACAGAAAGAGCTTGCGACACCTTTTCCTATAAACATTTGTTTTACTCCTGTATTATCATTTATCGTCTATACATCCTGACCTGGAAGATATTTACATCAAATTCCAGACTTTTCCAGACTACATAGGAACCCTGGTAGGTTTTGTATTTAAAAAAAACTGCTGCTCATAGTTGAGGGAATTTATTTTGTATTTAATTAGAACAAAGTAATGCTTCATTTGTGTCTGTGCTGTGTCTGTTTGGACAGTAGGGGGCAGTCAATCCATTGTTTGGGCAGTTGAACCCTCACCTTTAACATCATCCATCTCGGGGGAAGGAATCATGAGGTCATCAGGGCCTTCAGGTTCACTGTCCTCGCTGTCGCTCTCAGGATCCAGGTTCAACTCCAAACCTAATCAAGGTCAAGCAGAACCCAATGAGAACAAAACGCTCTGGGGCCGTTACTACGACCACCACCTGAGGCGATAAGTGCTGCTCTCCCACCCCAGAGACACTGTGACAGTTCCTCCTCTTCTGTGTCATCCAGACTGCTGGCCTTCCAGATGTAACCTTTCCCTCCTGCTCCAACCTCTGCCGGGTTAAAGACTGCAAGAAGCATTAAAAACACTTTACCACTACATGTATACAACTTCAGCACACTACTGGCTACTAGGAGGTATAATACACACCTTTCTGTTTGGTTTTCTCTTTACTTTGGCCAACCTCAACATCATCACTGAGGAACTCATCAGCATCCTCTTCTTCTTCCTCGTCTGGATGGTGCATGGAGATGACGGTTCCTTCCGGCAGAGACATGTCTGGTCCAATCACCACCTGGAAAACGGTTCACAACCACGAGCAAAGATGTGTTCATCCTCAATTCACCACCTCTGCGTCTGCTGCTTTTGATCAGAGATGCTACAGAAACATCTTCTCTTACGTTATAAGCCAGGACACACTGCTTATTCAGCGTCACCCCCTCTTTGACCTCGGCCTCGTCACAGACCACAGACTGTCTGATCGCCACGTTACTGGCAATGTGGACATCGTTCCAGATGTAGGCATGGTCCAGGGTTACGTTGTCACCTACAGCAGAATAAATGCAGTTAAATCCTGCAACCGTAATAAAAATTTCTGATCAGATATACAGTTTAAGCTACAAACAAATGGTTCTTAAGAACAGTGGAGGGGGTGGGGAGGCATCGTTTCCAACAGCCTTTCTGCAAATCTGCTGAAAAGTTCAATTTGCAAGAGCAACTTGCAGCACTTGAGAAAATTCGCTGTTTTGTCGTACACTGGCCGTAGAGCTGAGCCCCTTTATATGGATCTACACTGATCGCGACTCGATATAAACTCCTGGTGAAGGACTCCAAGTGTCTCCAAACTTATCTGGGTGAGTAAATGAACATAATATTAGCTAAAAACAAGGTCCGGGTTGGAAAAATAAACTTTTCCTTTAAGACAGCCATAAGAAATGGTCCAAACATTCTTTTTAGGGCTTTTGCAGCCATTTGTAAGGGTCAGAGTGACCAACCCCTAAAGCCTAGTTTGTGCTTCTCCGACCGCAAATTTGTACTCAGACGCAGACGTATTGACGGAGACGTTTTCCGTTTACAGTACTCCACTCTTCCACTCCATTCTCTATTGTTTTTTCAGCGTTGCTAGACCAGGACAGCAGGGGGTGCTAAGTTTTCATGGCGTCTCTGCCCACTATCACACAGCACCGCTTCTGTTTTTTTCTAGGCTTGTGAACACATATCTTTCTCAAGGAGCAATGAACCATAGAAAGTAAGTAGTAAGTTACTAGAAGTGCAGCTAATAGAATACTCTAGAAACCCATGGAAACAAAACACAGCAGCCGTTTTTGTTATGTTCCTACACCTCCTTGTGTTCAAAGACGGATAGTGGCGCTGCGCCAATCCGTCTCCGTCAAAACGCAGAAGGGCAAACTAGGCTTAAGTCGTACTAAAGATTGTGAGTTCTCGTGAGCTTACCTATCGTGCAGTTGTCACCAATGACGCTGTTTGAGATGCAGCAGTTAGCACCTATGCTGGTGTCGCAGCCTATAAGGACGTTTTCTACCATCTGGCTGCCGTGGCCCAGGCTGACCCCAGATCCTCGGTAGACATTGTGGCGAGAGAAAGTGCAGCTGCGTCCCTCCTGGTCCGTAAAGTTGGATTCGGGCGTGAGTGGGTACAACCATCGTCGCACAAAGTCCGACGACACAGAGTCGTACATTAGTAGGTTGGACACCTGGACACCATAGCCGTCCTTGGTGACATGCATGTGGATCTGATTGCCGAGGATCTAAACCAAGAGAAACAGTTCATAGTGCGGCACTATAGGGCAAATGCAGAAAAATATACTGTAAACAACCTATGCGGCACCTCTTCATTGACCAGTATCCCTCGGACAAAATCCTCCCTGGTTTGGTAATCAAAATTATCAGTAAAAAGTTCAGCAACCTGAAGGGCAAGAAGAAAAGCGCACACATTAATGCGGCCAATCAAAAAGAGCACAACGATCTGCGTCTGCATTTAAGCTGACCTGCGGAGAGCAGATACTGATGTGGGAATCCAGGAGGTCATATCTGACTTCAAACTCATCACCTCCACTGTGGAAAATATTCTGAAAAACATCAACGGGGGCAACGATGATCAGGCTGGCAAGACCTTTAGTGTATTTCACATGGATTCTATGTAACAGACCAACACCAAAACCAAAATGGATGCTAGGTTGGTGAAGGCGCTCTGGTAAGATGAGTTTGCAACAGAACATTGTGTAAAATGAAAAAAACAATAGCCGTGTTTTCCACTATTGGAACTTCGGGACAGTTTGACTGGAACCCATTTGTCTCAACTTCATCGGGCCGAGCCGATAGGGCCATTTTCGAGGCCATTTCAGGAACGAACGGAGTACCTGGATGGGGGTTTGTACTCGGAACGGCTGGATTGAGTCAGATCAAACAAACGCAGCAACAATTCTGGTGTCTTAAATGTCGATTCTATTGCCGTTTCTGCTGCTCTGGGTACCTTTTTGCACTGACTGGTGACGCTACTTGCTGCTGAAACAGTAGTCATTTGCAGACGTCTTTAGCTGATCCCTTCCAGGGCCGATCGTCTATGGAGACACGGCGGATGAGAGGAACAGGCTTAGAGATTATTTCATCAGAAAAAGATTTGGTTAAATTAACCTGAAGTTCTGATAGTGGAAACACGCCTAATAAAGCACAGCATCTCAATCCCAGCATTCTTACAGTGACATGTTGGTGCTGCTATCGAGATGCTTTTTGAGAATTCGGGCTGAGTTTACAGGAAAATGAACACAACTAAATAGGGAGCAATCCTGGAAGTAACCATGCTGAAGACCAGAAAAGACTTGGACTGTGGTTAAGCTTCACTTACAGGTGGAACTACAATGGAACATTAGTTTAGATCAAAGCGTCTTCATGCGTTAAAATGGCCCAGTCTAAGTCCAGAACTAAAGCCAATTAAGAATCTGTAGAAAAGGCTTGCTGTTTAAAGACTGAGTTTGAGCTGGCAAAAAGGAACGGTCGAGACATCCCTCAATAGATGTGAAGCTATTTTAGCAATGAAAACAGAACCGATAGAGGGAAGAGGGGTTAAATATCAGGAGGGGTCGATTCTGTTCTTACGTACTGTAATGGTTCAAGTTAACCGTTACCATGAACCAAAATGTGGAAGCTGTAATAATTTCACATTTCATTTTACTTTTGCTTTAATTATTTATTAACTTTTTTTTTTCTAATTCACCTTTACATGTTGTAAGAAGAAGAGCAGAAAAATGTCTGTCTTCCGATTGATTACATTTTTGATTGTGGTAAATGTATCAGGAAGTACTTAGATCCAAGTATTGGTATTATATCATTCATAATAATTCTGTACTGTTTGGATCGGTACTGAATCATTATTGGCAGATTACGAACCTCAGATATAGTATCGGAAATTAAAAAAGTTGGAACAGTGAATCCCCAGTTGAGCACAAACGTAGACTACACTTTTCAGATTTTCATTTGCAAAACAGACTGAAACAAAAATCCCCCCCTTCATTTCCACTTCACAACCAACAGAGGTTGTGACATGAAACGAAAGAATCCCCAAACGTTTAAGCAGTCGGAGCATCGCTCAACTGGAAGCGCCTCCCTTACCATCGGGAAGTGCAGCTTTTTTAGCCCTCGTGTCTTCTGGTAGTGTAAAATCTGCTGGCTCTTGCTGTCCATCGCCACAACAACGTCGTCTTCTTCACACCGGGATCTGTGACCTGGTGAGGACTCCTTAAAGATCATGGTCATCACCGAGATGTTCTTCTCCATCTTCCGCCGGTACCTGAGGTGCACAAAATGTGCCGGAAGTTGGCAGATCTCATTATTTAATATAAATCAGGATGAACACAAGCGGGGATCGCATACCTGTGCTCCTGCAGGGCCTGGCTGATGTCGATGTTGGACACCACATCTCCATAAACCAACACAAAGTCAGACCGCAGCAGAGACTTTGCATCAACGTCTCTCAGCACATCTCCAAGGGAGCGGTACAGCTCCGAGGTGATGATGTGGACGGTGTTAGGAGAGGAGGGTCTACACCACTTGGACTTCCTGTCAGACACAGTCTCTGCATCACCTCTGCGTATTTGCTCGATTGGTTAAGAAGTCACGCGACACAAATTGAGGTAACACTCACAGTAAGTGGTCCTTGATTTTACTGGCCATCCAGCAGCAGAACACAAAGGTTTCCTGCACCCCAGTGGAGGTGAGGAACTCCAGGGTGTAGTCGATCATAGCAGCGTTGCCGAGCGGCAGCAAAGCCTGACATCAGAGGAAAGGCTAAATAAAGTTAGTTCAACTTTATTTCTAGACAAAATTTTGTCCATTACTTGAACAAACGAACACCAAAACGAAAAATAAAGACAAATTATAAGGATAAAAAGGATAAGAAGAAAAATACAAAAATAAAAAATAAACATCACTGTGCATACAAACATGTTTAAACAGAGAGGATGAAAATCTTATATCACTATATGATGGGATAGACAATGCTCTGACTATAGTGTTAATAGACATACTCAGACGACATATAAATTTTTACATATAATTCCTCAATACAACGTAAAATGTAGGGACATTACTATTAACAAACATGAAGTCCATCTCGGTAGTCTAAGAAGAATTCTAAAAGCGTCCTGGTAAGCCACGTTATTTTCCTCATGGCTGATTTGCTCCAACTACACCACACATGAGCTGTATAAAAGGAAGTGCAGTAGGTCCGAAAGAGGGCCACTATGACACCAACTAAACACGTGCTAAATTTACAATATATACAATTTACTACATTGTCTCTTTATATCTTCATCATCGCATAAATCACTTCTCAGAATATGGCCAAATATGTTCACTTTATCCACCACAGCTAAGGGCTGATCCGCCTAATTTTGGGGGGTAAATTTCAATTTCTGATCTTCTTTAGTTGTAGCAATCAAAATAACACTCTTTTTTAGGATGATGTCAAACTGGAAACCCTACCGAGCACAAACCCACAGTAAGTGCTGCAGGCCAGCACTATATGGGGACAGGAGGACCAGGTCATCAGCATTTAACAAGTGATTAACGAGGAGATTCCCCACCATACATCCAGTTTTACAGGCAGAAAGTTCCACACACAATTCCTCAAAATACAAGTTAAAAGGAGCAAAAAGATTCAAGAGATCTCAGTGCCCAACTTGGCCTGCATGGACTGATGAGAGTACCAGAAATGTAGTATTCTGATCAGATATGCAGCTACTCCCCTACTTTGTAATTTAGCAAACAGCTTATGATGGCTAACTCTGTCAAAAGCTTTCGAGAAATCTAAAAAACACATAAAAACAGATGTGTCTATTGCAGTTTCCTACAACTTCCTTCAATGCATAAATACAATAATCAGTACTAAGCCTACGTTTGAAGCCTTATGATTATCAGTTGTTACCATTTACACTTGAAGTCTGTCCAATAGAATGTGTTCATACACTTTGGATACTACGCTAGCCAAGGCAATTGGTCTATAGTTGTCAATGCTGGATATCTTCCCTGTTTTATCTTTTACTACAGGCACTAAGACGACAGATAGCATGGAATCGGGTAAGATACCATGTTTTTTTGTTTTTTTTACCTTTAAAGCATAATGAAAGCTACACATGAGCTCTCTGAATCGTGTACTTCAGATGCTCTGCTGACAACTGATCGGGGCCACAAGCTTTGTTCGACATTTTATCAATAGAAAGACGCACCTCGTCAGGACGAACAACCATGCCATAATAATCAAGATTACAAACTTGTCAGTAGTAACACAATTAAACGTTTGCTGGTAATATATCTTCCATAATTCAATATTCTTATCACCCGTAACCCCATCTATAGTTGCTGGCAATAAAGACTTAGTAATATTAATGTGCTTTCTTTCCTTTCAGAAGTCAGTCACATTATCATTATGAAGCTAATTTGCAAGGAATTGACCCGCGTTCTTTGTTCGTTCCTTTTAATAAAGCGGACAGTAAAACGGTCTTATAACTGCTTAGATTTATTAACAGAGCATAAAGCTGTTAAACTGCAAGTGTTGTTTTTATAAACATGCGTCAACAAGCTGCCATCAGAGTGAGTGCCTCTCTGCCTCCAGCATGGACATCTCTGTTAGCCTCTGTTAGCATCGGTAGCTGCCTACCCGCGGCTGATCCTTGGTCACCGGGAAAAACGTCCGGTTAAAGCTGTCCGCCACTAACACGGCCTGCAGCGGCGGCTGCTCCTCTTCCTCCTGCTCCCTGGCACCTCTCCTCCCGGAAAACCCGGAGCTCGAGCGGCTCTGTTTACCCCCTTTACCGGCCATGTTTGACTCCCAGGAGCCTGACTGTGTGGGTGTCGTCAGAAAAAAATAGGGTGGCCGAGTAGGGACACTCTGCCAGCAGGTGCTTCGCATAATACTACGGAAGATACACAAAACGATGACAGGCACCCAAAAAAATAATTCCGATCTAAATCTAAGAATTTTGTTTCTCATAGTTCTGATTTTAATCTCAAAATTCTGACTGTATCTCATAATCTGGATTTTAATGTTACCATTCTAACTATGTTTCTCATAGTTCTGACTTTAAACTCAGAATTATGATTCCGTGTGTAATTATTTGGGTTTTAATTTTAAATCATGACTGATTTGTAATTTGGATTTTAATCCCAGAATTCTGACTGTGCCTCAAAATTTACATTTTACTTTCAGTACTTTTTCTCGTAATTCTTACTTTAATTTCAGAATTCTGAATGTCTGTCATATTTCAGATTTTAATCTCTGAATTCTGCATGGCTTACATCTCTGTCGCTGAAGCTGGTTGCTTCCTGATCCCCCATAAGCAATAATGACAGATTTTTTGAAATGCATTGACAACAATAAAATAAGTGTTAACATCCATACTACTCAGATGCAACTTAATAAAAAAGTGAAATTATTGCAGTAATTTTAATTCAAAAAGTGGCAGTCATATTTTTTTTATTTGATATGTCTTGGCACCAGCGCACACTTAAAAGTCACCAACAGATACCCATCTTTAACCTCTTCAGCATACGCCACCACACCAATGCAGTAATTCATTCACCTCTACCACATATTCAGAGTGTACACTATGCAGTAGATGGATATCATTTTCAATAGGCTAGATTTTAGTTTGACTTCTTTATTGGTCAGAAATAGTATTCTAAATTACAAAGAAACTGAAAATTGGGTTTGATTAGCAGTAATTTAAAGGTAATCAACAGAGATTAATACATGAAATACATTGCTCCCTTTGTAATGAATAGATTTGTATATTTAACTTGTGATTTCAATGACAGAAATAAGGAAACTTTCTCATTGTATTTCATGAAAGTGTGTAATGGAATGAGGTCATATATGGGTGCTCGCCGTAAATATACTTCCCGTTATATCCATTCATTAAATTTTCATTAAAATGACCCCCAAAATATGTAATCAAAACTGCAATGCTGAATTTAAAAAAAGCTTCCTATAGCCTACTTTCACTTATGCTTAATAACAGCTAAAGCAGCTTTTCAGCAGACGAATGGAGAGAGCTCTAATAGCTGTTAGACTCAGACATGTAATTAATCTGCTATATTGACTCTTATTGCTTGCATATGTTTCATTTTAGATAATTCGATATATATTCCGAAGTTTTTGTAGGGACTATGGCGTTTAGACACTCAGCTGGGTGAGGGGAGAGATCATTTATAACGCACTTCAAAAGTCAATCCAAAAGCCGCTGTCCATGTTGGGTGATGTTCCTGCCTATTTTCAATGATGATCAACGATAATATGTGACGATAACAGGTAACTTTAAATCAAAATAAAAGGGTGTAAATAATAAAAATATAATGAAAAGGTGAAAGCAGTAAAAACTGTGCTAATTAATGCCCCATATCATGGCTGCCATTTAATACTCTATACCACCACCCACTGTGATAATACCACAAAAAACAATTCAAGTGACAAAACAAAATGGCTCCTACAGTTTTAACAAAACTTAGTAGCTTTTCTCTAATGCAGTGATTCCCAACCAGGGGTCCATGTGAAAAAAAAAAGATATTGTATTTTCCAGATGATGGGTATCAGTTATTCAATAGCATTCATTGTACTCTGATTAAAAGTAAGTCAGGATTTGTTGTGGTATGCCTAATGAATGCCTAAATGAGTTACAAACCCAGCAGAAAAACAGGCTGGAGAAACTCTGCCACAAGATTCTTCAGAGCTTATCAAAAATAACCAAGCACAAATAAAGTAAAACCGACATAGCTAGTATTTTATTTACCTGTCTATTTAAAGAGGATTTATTCAAAAGAATGCTAGTTTTAGTTATAACTAAGGGGGTTTATTTACTTTATATATATATATTTTTACTTATATATATGGGGGTACTTATGGTATGAGACGATGGCTTTGGGGTACACAAGTCATAAAAGATTGAGAAACACCGCTCTTAAGGTATTAAAAAATAAAAATAAAACCTCTCTGTTAAGTAGAAGTCTAACCTAAGAAGATGTAGAAAGAAAATGCAGAAAGGATTTGGGTTTTTTTTAAAACACATCTGGCTTTATTTGAACAGAATTTGTACTATAATAAACTTATTCAATTAGAAACTTCCCGCAGGAAAAAGCAAACTAACTCTAAACTAATTCTACGATTAAAACAGTCAACGGTCTTTCATTCAAGCCTCACTAAGCTATGTAGTCCTATTGTAGATGGCACAGTGCTTTTTTTCTGTTGAACAAGAACTCTGATGATTTAAGTTGTCAAAGTTTAATTTATCTGAATTACACGTATTAATCTAAAGAGAGAAATCTGCCTCCATGTGTTTAAATAAAAGGTTTTAAGAAAACAGAAAAACTGAATCTGAGACTAAATAAAAGTTATTTTTAACAATTATATATCAAGTTTTAAATCAATATTTATAAAAACATTTGGCTGAGAAAAAAAAAATCTGTTCTCCAGAACATCAGAACCAAAATGTTGAACTTAAACAGAGACAAAAACATCCGGCTGCTGTCTCCTGTACGTTTAGACAAAAGCCTTCATTAACTGCTCTGCAAAAGCCCAACAGTTTTCTCATGATGCTCTCGGCCGCTTCGTGCTGTGAGAAACAACATTACAGGTGGTGACTGGTAATCTTTTTCGCGTGCGCCAGCACCGAGTTGGATCGTGAGGTTTTGCTCATCCAAGACGATGGGATTCTTTCAAGCCCGATCTGAAAAATCAAACCCCCCCCCCAAAAAAAAACGTATGTCAGTATAAAGTGAGGAGAGAAACAGTTACTACAACGTTGAATAAAGATGTAGTCACACCTGGGCTCCAATGCATGCCCCAATGAAGGAGGCTCTGCTGCAGGTGCACCCTCCACAACTCATGGTGTCTCTGATGGCCGTCTCAAACTGTTTGGCTGTCAGGACTCCATGGAGCGCTGCCTGGAATGCACCCGGCAAACCTGGAACCAGTAATGAACCTATTACCTTGTCTGATCTTATTCAGGCTGTATTGTAGAAAAGACGACCTGTGCCTAAAGTTAGCGGAAGCTGGTTAAATATACCTCATGTGTTGGGGAACACGGCGGGGATCAGCTCCTGTGGAGGCTTTGATAAATTCTCCTTCACCTGATGAATGTGTCCTGAAAACAGCAGAGTGAGCGGACTTTAAAAGGGGCGCTCAGCACACAAAATGAGAGCTCGGCAATCATTGCAAATGCGAAACTGCTTTTGATCTTCACAGTGGGAGGTCTCGTTGAAAGATGTTGCACAAACCTTACAAAGAAGGAGGAAGTGTGATCTCCTCGACCCCGTGACTCATTCTCCTGACTTTAGGAGAGACGTAACAAGGTTGTAGGTCTCACTTACCAATCACTGCTTTGTCCAAGTCCTGGGGCTGCTTTCTGTTTGGGTCAGTGAGCTGATTTACCACCACGTCCAAAGCTTGTGGATCTGGACCAGTCAGGATGAAATGCTCAAGAAACCTGAGACGAGAATTCAGTTTGCCGACTTTAATGCACGCTCACACTGCTTGAACCTCTTTGGTTAGTGGTCATGTTACAAAGACAAGCATCAATGTGATTTGGGTGGGTGACATTTGAATGCAGTGTAGCAGCGTAGGTTTGAGGTGGAAGGAAAGCGTCGGATCAGTTAGTGTGCAACATTCTTAACAAATACAATTCTGAAAGTGTAATGTGCGTTTGTAGTCAGTAAAGGAAAGGAGGGGTTCTACCCTGCAGAACCAACTTCTGTAACCATGCAGGTCTGTAGAGGAATGCATCTACCAGCTTTCCACATCGACAGTGAAATATCTGGCCATGTTTCATTTGCAAAAAAAAAAAAAACTGGATGGATGGAGAGCAACAGCATTTACGTCCTACAACAGATTCTCTATAGAATATATGTCTGGACTTTGATTGGACCAGTCTCACACATTTCCACTATGTTTGGGACACTATTCTGCTGGATGGTGAACCTATGCCCCACCCAACAGGTTATCTTCCATTATTGCCCTGTATAGCTCCACCCGTCTCGCTGTCATATCCGACTGGCTTCCTGTTTTCACTGTGGAGGTGGTCCGTTCTTGTGGACATCTAGTGTTTTCCATCAAACATGGTCATTTTAATGCATTCTCAAAAGTTTATTTTTGGTTACATCTGACCACAGCACCTGCTTCCACATGTTTTCTGTGTTCCCTGAATGGCTTTATGGCAAAAAAAAAAAAAAAAATAAGGAAAACAGAACTTCTTATGGCCTTCCTCTTACTACTCCTTCCACAAAGACCAGATGGGTGAAGCGCACAACAAATAGTTGCTCTGTCAACAGATTCTTCCTCACCCTCTCCCCTCAAGCCTGTGTTTCTATCTCCTCTGCTCTTTTCCCTCCAGCTACCAGTCTGTCAAACCAGCTAAGTTTGCAGATGACACCGCCGTTATCGGACTCATCTCGGATGGGGATGAGTCTGCTTACAGGACGGAGGCTGAACGTCTGGTGTCCTGGTCTAACCGCAGTAACCTGGTGCTGAACGCCTACAAGACAGTGGAAATTATGGAGGACATCAGAAAGCACACAACCCCCCCCCCCCCCCCCCTTCATTATCCTGACTGACTCTCCCATCCACACTGTGGACTCATTCTGCTTTCTGGGTACCATCATCACCCAGGACCTCAAGTGGGAGCCCACCATCATCTCCGTCATAAAGAAGGCCCATCAGAGGATCTACTTCCAAAGGACAGTCAACCTGCCAACACGGACCATGATGCAGTTCTACACTGCACTCGTTGAGTCCAACCTCACCTCCTCCATCGCCGTGTGGTACGCTGGCTCCACCATGAGGGCAAAACAGAGGCTGCAACGTGCAGTGCGCTCTGCTGAGAAGGGGATTGGCTGCAGACTCCCATCTTTACAGCACCTGTACATCTCCAGGAGACTGGGGGGCGTGCGGGTTGGATGACAGCTGACCCTTCTCACCCTGGACACAGACTTTTTAACCTGCTCCCATCAGGCAGGAGGCTCCGGTCCAGTCAGACCAGAACCTCTTGTCATAAGAACAGTTTTTTTCCCCCTCTTCTGTGGGACTCATTAACAATAACCCTAAGACTGTTCCCACCACCTGCTCTGATTCGGTCAGATATTGTGTTTTTGTCACCAGTCTGATTTGCACTGATAATCGCCTGCACTCATGTATATATCAATCTGCTTAACAAATTTTATTTTTACGTTTTCTAAGAAAGATCTTTCAGATCTTTAGTAAAATTTTGAAAACCTATGAAAAAGTTCCTTCCCTTTCAAAATCAGGCCAAAACCTTCTGTTTATCTCTCACATCAAATCAAATTTGGTTTAAGTTTGCCATTGGCAAGAATGAGGGCAAGACACGACAAGAATCTAAACCAATCATATTACTTTTATACGTACTGACCTTGCCGCTGCCAGAGTTTCAGCAACGCATTCATCGTTGTTCTGGGTGACTCGAATGGCCTGTTCGACCTTTTCCAGCATGTCCGGCTGTCCGGCATAAAAAGCCACAACAGGCGCCAGCTTGGCTATGCCATCGATCTGACAATCCGTCTCACAGCCTGCGACGAACACAAACTGCTGCTTAAACTCAACGCGCCTCTTCAGATGGAGTAATCAGCGAGTAAACCTCCTTTACCTGTTTCTTCTTTGCCTGCATCAACGTTCTTTATGAAACTCTTTAAGCTTGCGTGTCTCCATGGTCCATCAATAGGCAGCTGAGGTCTTGGGCCTGATAAAATAATTATAACATGAGATTACTTTGATATATCAGCTTTATCAAAAAAGATTAAGTAAAAAGATTCATATTAAGTGGACAGGTTTTATTTTATTTTTTACCATTACGGTCTCGGTAAGGATCATTGACGGGGGTGTCATACTCTGAACCTGGCCCAAAGAATTTCAATGTGCGCTGCTTCAGATCATCAACATTTAGACCTGGTGAGAAACAGAAAAAGTCACATGAATGAGCTGTATGAAATAATATTTATATATCTTCTCTGTCTGCAAAGCATTTAGTAACATTTCAAGTAGGAAGTAAAGCAAAACAAAACCAAGGGGTAGGTATTTATTCTTAACCCACCTCCACATTCTGAGAGCGACTCAAGCAGGACATAAGCCTGGTCTCCGTAGCAACTCTGCTGGCCCATCTGCCTCCTGTAGAAGGGATTGGCCGACTCAGAGCGGAATTCAGGGTTTGGATCCTGAGCCAAGATCCCCTTAAGTTTTTGGAGATCATACACCCAGTGGAGTGGCTGAGCTACAGAGGATCAGACGGGAGTAGAGTAGCCAACAGTGATTAGAGCAGCACTACTTCAACATATTTTACTCAAGTAAAAAGTAACTGTCCAAAAACAATAATCATTTTTTTTTAAAGTATTTGATAAATAGGTTACTTGAGTCCCGAGTAACCGCTGACCAAATATCTTAAGAATTACAACATCAGACAGACAAACAAACAAAAAAAGTTATGGGAAAATTCTGGTATTTTATTCTGGCATTTGGAAAAAAAGCTACAAATAAAAAACACAATTTTATAAAAAAGAAATTATATAAATAAAAAAAGACTTATCTAGGTCATTTTTCTTATAATAACAATACTTAAAGTAGTTAATGAGTAAATATATCTTAGAACAAGGTAAACAGCACTTCCAGTGACAATCCATGGTGTTTATTCATTTGAACTCAAAATGCAACAAGCTCAGAGATATAGCTTGTGTAGAAACGTGCTCCCCTAAACAAACTTTTGGAAAGAAATTTTACTCAAGAGTAGCAATACTTCAGGATAATATTACTCTTCGAAAAGTAAAAAGTACGGCATAGCAAAACTACTCTTGAAAGTGCTTTTTTTCACCAGAAAGTTACTCAAGTAAATGTAAAGTAACTAGTTACTTACTACCTACCTCTGCAGGGGTTGAATTACACATGTAATCTTTAATTGATCTGCTAAAAATACTTGTCAAATTTAACCAATAATCTCCTATTTACAGTACAACAAATGATTAAATAAATAAATACATAAATAAAATAGCACTGCCTGGGCAGATTATGAACAGCTACTAGGAGATGTAACACTAAAAAAGAAAGAAAGAAAGAAAGAAAGAAAGAAAATCCCCTCCTTTAATTTGATTTAATGATTTTTCAGGAATCAGAGTATGGAGAGAAGAAAGTATATTACTGTAGCCTAATAATAATGATAAACAGCCTTTTACCTGCAGCATCAGCAACAGCTGATCCAACAATGGCTCCTATGGCTCTGTTGGCCACAACTGAAGCCATCTGTCAAGACAGGGAATGCATATGATTTATTTTTGCCATAGTATTACTAGAGGATAGAGAATATTTATTATCATCAACTTCATACTCGGAAAATACTGATGAGTTTGGGGCGTCTGGCAGTACCAAATTATATGGACCAAATTACATCTAAAGGCAGAATTAAACTCCTCAACCTGCAGTCATCCTCACTGGTCCTACTATTTATGTCATTTATGTGTGTTGAAGCAGAGGTTATTAACAGTAGCTGGACTCTGGGCACTCCAGGCCCCTCGTTTATCAAGCGTACTTGTGCACAGAACCGTGCGTATTTCGTGCGTAAGAACAATTCTCCCCATTGTGTGATATTTATCAATTTGTACTTGTGCATAGAAAGGTTCCTAAATAGAAGTACAGTTCTGACCATGCATACGCACAGCATCTAGTGTAAGAACTTAGAACATCTATTGCGCTACTGAAACAGATGTGCTTTGACAGAATTTTACTCTCAGCAGTTTATAGCATACACCAAGGAGCTCGTGTTGACGTCTGTCGGTCTTTTAGCAAAAATAACTCAAAAATTAATGCTCTGATTAGCAATAAACTTTAAGGCAATGCTTGAAATTTGCCAAGAAATACATAATTTACCGTTGGGGGGGGTCATCATGCATGGAGATCCTGTCACTCACACCCGTTTATTTGTTACACCATCACTTCAGCTTAATGGGATGCTGTTACACCTTTGATTAAATGGCTTGCAAACTGCACCGTGACAGCTTAATGGTCCTGCTTATCAGTGAAGCAAATTGTCCTTTTTTTCTCTCGCGTACTGATGGCAGGCAAAGCTTTGTCTCCAATTACACATGGCGGCAAAAGAGTCAAACGTGATGATCTGAGCACCCTTTTGTATTAGATCTGGTCCAGCTGTGTACTGAGGGACTTTTTTAATGTATTCAGGTTGAAATCGAACCACTTATTTTTCTTTCATTTCCAACAGGAACATCTCCAATGTCTTGACCGCATTTACTGCCTCTGTGTTTCCCCTAAGATGATAGAACCAAACAGCAATGTTAAGCATTAACTTATTTAATTTGTTCAAAGAAGTTAACGATTTCCATAGAAGTTAATATCAGCAAATGAAATTATTCGCAACATTTTTTATGTCTGCTCTAGTGCACAAATATAACGGGTGCGTCCTGAGGGGAATAAAGCAGAAAAGCCGCTGATGGCAAAAACTATTGCTGGTGAAATTAATTTGTATTAGCTGATGGTTAATACAATGGTTAATTGAGGGCGTTTCTGTATGCAAATAACTGTGAACGGGTACGATGACCTGGGTACGCAAAAGTGGGAGTGCCCACTGCACATTTCATAAATCAGACTTTTGACTATTAGTACTAAGATTTTAAATTTCATTCGTAGGATAGAATATAGGACAGTTTCTACGAACGTTTGATACACGAGGGCCCTGGAGTGGAGTTGTGCACCAATGCAGCATGGGATTAGAAGGCACTCGTTTGTTTACATGGACGTAAACGTAACATGGCGTGGTCCTCTCCTGTACCCTGAGCGTGGTTTAATCTGCTCTCTGCCTCTTTGCAGCACAGTGCCCTAGCTAGAAACCGTGAGGTTTGAGTGCTCAATGCTAACCGCGAGTTGTCTATGAGGAGCTACTGTGAATGCAACATGGTTAAAAAAAGCCAAATAAGACGCAGAAATATTTACTGAGATTTAAAGTCTGACCTTATTCTGCCTTTCAGGCGGTGAAAAACTTCTACGGATTCTTGCGACTCTTCAGTGTCAATGACTACGGCTTCTTTGATACGTAACACATTTTATGTAATGTTTCAACAAACATGTTATGAAAGTTAGATGTGAGCCCCGCCCATACAGGAAGTAGTGCAGTCAGATAACCCCGCCCCTTGAGCGTGTTTGATTCTTTCAGTTGTTCCCATTAACTAAAAAAAAAAAAGATATATATATATATATTATTCCCAAATAAATATATATATATATGTTTGAATGGTTTTGAATTGAGAAATTCTTTAAAGGCATCATATCATATCTAAAACGTCACCATACTATTTTAAATTGACTCTGTTACAGCCAGAAGTGGGTAGGCCTACAGCAACCAAACACATTTACCCAAGTAACAGTACTTGCACATATTTTATCTCTAAGATAACATTTTAAGTATTCGTCCAAGATATTGATCTAATAGGAGTTGTTTTTGTAAAAAAAAAAAAAAGTGTCTTACTCAAGTATTAACCGACTATTCTAACTGATTGGCAGAATGACAATATATAATGTATGTGCAAATTCTGGTAATGTACTAAAAGGAAACAGTTAAGAAAATACATTACATAATTATAAAATAATTACACATTTTAAGCCGGAAAAAAAAACGTTTTTTATATAAAACTAATACTTAGGCTGCAGTATTTAAATATGTTTTAGAACAGGGTAAAATACATTCCATATAGTGTTTACTGTATGACATAGTAAATATTTTGTAGATACAGTGAAGACAGCTTCCCTTGATTTCTCAATCACAGGCTCAGCAGATGTGTCATTCTAAAATTAAAGGACATTTCCTGTCCCACCCACAAAAAAATCTAACAATTCATGCACAAAACACATATTTCCCTCTTAAATTATACTCGTAAAACAAATTGAAATTACAGTTGTAGAAAAATATGTTTCAAAATATTGTTCAAAATATATATTTCCCCACCCAAAATGTTATTTTTCTCTTGTCCAACCTTCTTGGATAAGAAATATGAATATCAGATAAAACTGTTACAATATGTTTTAAATACATCCTTAGCATGATTGTGTTGAAATGTGTTTCTAGTAATTGTTAAAACTCTTCCTATAATTATCAACACATTTTAAATTCTAATCATAATGCACTGAATTTGTGTCCCACAATATTTGTGCAACCGTGTTACCAAAACAAAATTAGCATAGTAGAAAAGGATGGAAAACAGGGTGTCACATGAAACAGAGAATATGACATCATTAAGCCCTATGCCAACACCATGGGTAGACCAAAGATAAGTCCTCTGTTCTTTTTTTCATATTTATGATTCTTCAGTAACAGAAGCAACCTTGTTACTCATCTGTCCCAATATGACAATTTAATAAAAAAAGCTTTCCGTAATTATTACATTTTTGTCCTTGATGCTATCAGTAAGATCCCATTCCACATTTTGCATCTATCCCTGCAAAAAAAAAATGTTTCATTAGCATTCAATTACTGTTACTTTGCAAAACTCTGTTGCTGTAATTTCAACCCTGTCACAATTTAGCTAGATTGAATATTTGCTGAAATTATTATGTCTCAAGATTAATCTGAAATTAAATAATTATTCAATGTGAAAGTGACATGATTTACATAATTTTGAAGGATTTATCAACCCTTTTTAAGTAAAAAGTATACTTTTTCACGTTTCCGAGTATCCGTTTCTTAGTTGCACTAGGGAGAGCACAGAACAAACAAAAGATCTTTAAAAAATTTATGCATAAACTGAAAAAAAATCAAATTATTTGATGATATGTTACTTGGTCTTTGTTACTACATGACAGAAAAGTATACATTAAATTGTAACAGTTTTGTATTTTTTGAAAGCTAAATTGTCCTCCAATTCGGGAAAGACTCAGATAGCAAATAACATTGGAACAATGAATCATATGCTCAAACAAGCAGCCTCACTTTAACATAAACGGTGCATTTCTGGTTAAAAGATATGTTTGTTCTTAATTTGTTGAAGTTATTTACAGTGGGTAGATTATGGAGAAATTTTACTCAAGAAATAGTAGCAATGGTTGATAAGAATAATATTTAAGTAAAAGTGAAAAGTTGTTTTTTTTTCTCCAAAAAGTTACATGTCACTCAGAAAATCGAATTATGAAATGAAGTACATTCTGCTCCCGGGTGATAGATTATACCGGTTAGCTTCCAGCTGCACTCAGGCAGGAAACAGAGGCTGGAGGGAGTGAAGCAGGTGGAATAAAAGCAGGATATTCACGATCACAACCCATATTCTCTTTGTCAGACCAAACATGCACTGATCGACTGCCTACTGCAGAGACACTGAACTCTTTTAAATCTAAAAATAAAAACGCACCTATTTAGTCATGCTGATGAATAAATGTTTTTCACCTAAATTGTTGTTTTTAATCAAATATTATTGTTTGCTTTATAAATGTTTGTGCTTTCTTTTATTTATTTTATGTTTTAATGTTCAAATTTACATAATCTTGTAAAGCACCTCGAATTGCTTTGTGTTTATCTCTTAAACGTTTCTCGCCCTCTTCAACTCTGTCCTCTCAGTTCTGTCTATTTTTCCTTAAGATAGTTGTCGACTATCGGTCTCGTGCCGGTATTTAGCCTTAGATGGAGTTTACCACCCACTTTGGGCTGCATTCTCAAACAACCCGACTCCGAGAAGACCCCGGCATGACGGGGGCCGTTACCGGCCCTACACCGTCCACGGGTCAGGAGGACTCAGACAGAGTGTTGGTAGCCAGGTCTCCTAGTAGCTAGGAGACAGGTTAATGTTAGTAGCTATGCTGCTTTAGGCTAGGCTGTTGGAGGACATTATTAGGGTCTGTTCCTACTTTCTCTCCTACTTCTCCCCAACTGCATGATGTGCTGTCAATTCAAGCACTAACCTGTTTTCTATTATAGTAGGTGCTCCGGATTAGCCCTGCTTGACGACCCTGACTAAGATGGCATTGCAGTGACGGAAAATTCTCCACGTCCTGCAACAAACTTGTGCATCAGTTCTATTGCTCTTTCTGTGTCTCTGTTATGTATTCTCCAAGCCACAGACGGTCGCGGCAGATAACCGCTTGTGCTGAGCCTGGTTCTGCCGGAGGTTTCTTCCTGTTAAAAGGGAGTTTTTCCTTCCCACTGTCGCTGCATGCTTGCTCAGTATGAGGGATTGCTGAGAATTCCACGACGCAATCTTCTGTGGTTCTGTAATTTCTACACTTAACATTGTATTGTAATAACTCTTTTTGTAAAGTGCCTTGAGATGACATCTGTTGTGAAATGGCGCTATATAAATAAACTGAATTGAATTGAATTGAATTGAAAGTGTGCTATTCAAATAAAATTGCCTTGCCTTGCCTATGTTTGTCTTAACGGTCATATTTTTCCACCCGTTTCGGATGTGATCAGCCTATTAAATGGCCGTTGTTAGCGGTTATCACTCCTATTAAATGAAGTCAGACTGTGCCCTCTCTACCTACTGAAACTTACTTTTCCATTTGGTGTTTAAAACCTCTTCAAATTAGGTTTAGACATTTAAAAGAAAGTATATTTGTCCTTCTGTGAACTTAAGGTTAGGACATAAAACTTGTGGGTTAGATAACTCCAGTTACGATATGCTACTCTGACGAGGTATGTTTGACACGTGCAGACAGTTGGCTGTTATCAGCGATAAGAATGGTAGATAACCTACTAGTAGGTAGAGAGGGCACATTCTGACGGCTTTTAATGGGAGTGATAACCCCTAATAACGGCCATTTAATGGATTGACAACACCCGCTATTGTTGTTGCTGAATCGCACTTCCGTTACTCCTAACTTCACGAGGGGGTGCGCAAATGCGCAATAACTGGACTTTCTCTTGCTGCATGTAAACGTCCTGACTGTCACATCTCTCCCCCTCTTATCACAAGCATGTTCTTGTGCTCCACGTAGGGTGTCACCAATTTCGAATCCGTGGATTTATTACCAGTATCACATGGATCCTGCTAGCAAAGCCAAATGTGGCAAGGTGCACAACGAGGGCCCGGGCGGAATTCAATCCCACGACCCCCAGGTGAGAGTCATGGGCGCTAACCAATCAGCCAAAGGGCTATCCCTGTGACCAAGCAGCTAGGGCGCATGATCAATCGGAGCCACAGTGACATGACCTCACACTGTTGTACAAGCAAATAAATCACAAATCTTTTCTCATTTAAACTGAGATGCAACATATCTGTGATTCAGGGCCTAAGGCAAAGTGGAGCAGAAAATATCTTTTATCACTCTATTTGACTTTCATTCGTATTTTTGCCCCCGTCCTTTATCTTTAAATTGGGGGAGCCATAGAAACCGGAGTTTCATTTCTGCTATTAGTATGTCATGGCAGTCATGAGCCTGACATACAGCAAAAGTCTTCAGTCAGAGGCCACTACAGAATCGTTGCAAGACTGCCTGGTACCAAAAGTCCTTTCTCTCCACAACATCACCATCCACAATGACTCTTGTGTGCTGCCTGCACCCGTATAAAGACGCACAGTCAACAAAGCTGTTTTGGGAAACCCTTCTATCAGCTGTGATTTCCATCGGATTGCTTGCAGATCCATGTAAAGCAGTCATGTACTTCAGGGTCAGCATTAAAAATTGAAAGCACGTTGACCTTTGAGGGTTACATGTTTAAAGTATCATCTTTGCATCTTGGGAATGTTCTGTAGGTTTTAAGAAGCCATCCGTAGCGACTGAGTCAAAACAACAGGTGTTTAACACCAGCGGGCACCCTCTGCTGGTTTGCGGATGTAACTGCAGTTCTAATAGGCGCAGAGTATGAAGTAAAACAAGAAATGTATATTAAGATATATTAAAAAATATATGTAAAATGGTGATTGCAAAGGAAATTATGCACGCAGATCCAACATACATGTCTTAGCTGACTGCAATTTGATTTTATTCAACCTCATTAATGAAATTAGAACAGGGGAAATACATTTACTAAACATTCCTAGAATTAGAACTAAACAGGGAGAAGTAGCTTTATGCTTCTATGCTCCACAAATCTGGAACAAACTTCCAGAAGAATGCAAACATGCTGAATCATTAGGGTCTTTTAAATCAAAGATTAAAACTCTACTATTCAGATCTGCCTTTGAGTCCTAAATTGAGCTTTTTGATCACTCCTTGATTCTCATTTTTTTTACTAATTGTGTTTTATCTGTTTTAAATCTACATTATTTTGCATCAATTTGTTTCTTATACTTTACCTAAGTTGCTCCTTGCACTTTTGCTCTTTTTATCAATTGATTCTCATGTTTTCATTTGTTTTTAAATTTCATACTCTCACATAAATTTTATTTTATGCTTCAATTACTAAATGCATTTTTTCTGCTAATAATCTGTTTTAATTTTCATATTTTTATAATTTATTTCGTTTCTTTACCACTGAGTCATGTAAAGTGCCTTGAATTGCCTAGTGTTGAAAGTGTGCTATATAAATAAAATTGCCCTGCCTTGCCTTGCCTAGAACAGGAGACATGTAATAAAATCCATCACCACCTGAGGTGTAAATGAGACTGACACATAAATCCCTCTCTCTTCTCATTTAGCCTCTGACTCATGCAGCCTTATCAGATATTTACAGTAACACGAAGTAAAAATTTCAGCTTGAATTTCTACAGGGGCTGACCATGCAAATCATTGATATTTCAGCTGCAGACCAAGGGTCTCGACACATACAGATCCATGCACGTTGCTTTTGTTCATTGATGTGTGTGTTTCTTTTCAGAAAAAAATAAATACTGCTGCATTTGTTTGTTTAATATGATACAATGTAGCCCAAAGAGCCACACAAAAGTATTAAAACCCACTAAACTTGGGAGTTTAAGTAATAGACTAAGAATAGGAGCATAAGTGAGAAGTGTGGGAAAAAATGACACATTTTTACACGCTTACAGCTAATTTATCTTCCAAAATGAAAAAAAAATAAAAAAATAAAAATATGACACATTCTAATAAGACATGATGTTCCACCTAAAGTGCAAGAGGAGCATTTATCAAAGAAGTACCCAAATGCTTTTATAAATTGGGCAACTCTATCGTTAAACAAATATATATCAATAAGAAAGTTAATTGGGAAGGAAACCTGCTAGAAGTCTTTGCCCTGCACATCTCCTTGAACACACCGCCCAAACTGTGAAACATACTGGTAGCAGCATCTTGCTGTGAGGATGCTTCTTCTTAGCAGGAATTGGGTTGCCAGATGGAGGTGATGAGAAAACCGATGGAGCTAAATGTAGGCCAATCATGTTTGAGGCTGCAAAAGACTACAGATTGCTCAATTTTCAGGAGGAAAACACAAAATATCCATCCAGCGTTACAAGAGAATGCTTAAGCATTCAAATCATTTACTTTTGTTAAAATGATCCAGTCAAAGTCCAGGCTTGAGTCCATTTGGGGAACTGAAGCATAAGTTGAAAGCTGATGTTCACAGACATTCAAATATGGCTGAGTTTGAGCTAATTTGCAATGAGGAATGGACAGTAGTTCCGTCGCTTCATGTAGAATTCCTAATCAGAGGTATCGCAAAGGATTTCCATCTGTAATTGCTGCAACAAATGGCTCTAAAAATAGAACTATTGGAAAATATTTTATTTAATTCTTCTTGCATTTATTCTTGAAAGATACGTCAAACAAAAGAACACTGAACAGAGTTTCACAGACAAGAGTGCAGATTTCTTTTTGTATAAATCAGTCTGGGGGTGAGGAGCATTCCTGACATGTAGAGATATTGATTTGTTGACCCACCAGAGGTGCCAGGCCTTCCATGAGTGACCTACCAAGAACCCCGCATTGGAATTTATGGCATTGACTTTACGACACAAAGACCCACATTATCTTAGATCAGTGGTTTCAAACTTTCCAGTCTCTGACCCACAAAATAAATATTTAATAGGCCCGTGACCCCAAATCTTGATGGACGATACAAGCATTTTTATGAGTCACTTAAAAATACGTACACAGGCAACAAAACCAACATCAAAAGCGAATATATTGAGAAATATATGCTGCTTTTATCAATTCAAGTCCTGTTTTTTCATCTTTTCCTAATTTTATAGAATGCAGATAATTGCTCATTTTCATTTCTAGTAGTGACATTTTTTCTCAAGACCCCAAACTTACATGTATGTGACCCTAAGTGGGGTTCTGACCCAACTTTGGGAACCGCTGTCTCAGATCCAACGGCAAAAAGCCTAGATTTTCTTTGGGTTTAGATTTTAACCTGAGTTTAAAGCCTGTGCTTGGATGAGGATATGTTGTGATGACGTGTTGCCAAAATTTTCTGACACTTCTGTGAATACATGTTAGAAGCGTGACAGTTTTTTGTCTGGTGCTTTTCTCAATTTGAAGGTCTAGAACCGAATGTGTACTTGGCCATCTGTAATATTCCTCCTGTCCTAGACCAAACAGAGTATAGGACGATACAAGTTACCGCAGTAAATTGAATCATCAAGTCAAGGATTAGCTGTTAATAGTTTTTAATGTCCCAGAAAGTAAAGACCTAAACAGTGGTGGGGTGTCTGATTGCACATTGGGTCTCAGTAGCATATCTAAAAAGATTTAACTGACAAATAAGGTGTCTTAAAATGTTCACAGAGAGTTTGTGTCCAGAAACACAAATACCAGACAGCCTATAGGCCTTGTCCAATAATCATGAGGCCCCCAGCAAGACGGGGCTTCCCCAGGCAAGAAACGGATCTGTGTGCCAGGGATGATGTATTCAAGAAACAAAACAATGCCAGGCATAGAGAACTGGGGGCCTGCTGCCTTTACCACCATAAAGAGGAACAGTGACCATAGATTTTTTTTGGATAACACATCTATCAGCTTTGATTTCCATTGAAAATGTATGTGTAAAGTGGTTTTGCATGTATTAAAATCTTCTTTTTATCTATCTATGCCTGCCTATCTTTACACTGTTTACACTTCTACATCTGACGGAGGCGTTTTACAGTCAACCAGTGGTTTTCCAATACACTTCCAGCAAAATAAAAATGTACTGTTTCACATTTGTCAGACTGTTGCATTTTGAATTTTTTTTATTTGTATTGCTTCCACTTAGCAATTCTGCAGTACTAAATCAACCCCACAACATGATGCTGCCACCACCAACTGGGGACAGTTTATTTCGGTTGATGGGAAGTTAGTTTTTGTCTGCACAAAAATATTAACACTCAGGCCAAAAGGTGACATCAGAGACCCATCTCATTAGAGCACCTTCACAGACCATGTCCTCTTTTTTTGTCCACTAGACATTATGTTTCTCTCCAATCTAACCCAACACCAATAAAAGAGAAGAAAAAAACAACTTTGAATAACTTTGTTCCTGTAAGACAAAAATAAGTTTTAAAAAAATCAAAGGGGTGTGAACATCGTCGCTTAATCTTACGATTTTTAAGCAATGTCATGACCAGCTGGCGCACAGCTTGACAGAATGAACTGGGCCCTCGTGTTGGGGATCAAAAAGCTGTATAAAAAAGAACTAGATACAGTACATTAGCATCTTGGAAGAATCCATGTTACTCCTTGAGTCAGGGCTAATTGACACCTTTGCATCGAAGCTTCAGCAGATGGACCCCCCCACCCCCCTTTCGCCCTGTCCTGAAGTGACCCAGCTCCACATTCTAACACTGCACCGATGCCAGCAGCAGCAAATTAGACACCGACTGCAGCCCCTCCTGATATGTACCTCTCCTGTCTTACATCCATTATTTTTAGCTAGGATCCAAGACTTCATCCTTCGCCTTAATAAGGGAGAAGAGGGCCTTATATTTGCAGCCAGCTCTAAATCTATCATATCACTTTTCTTCTTCATTTTGCAAGAAAAACGCGCATGTTGAAACACAGTTCTTGCACCTCAACCCTGCAGCTCCCTTTGAGTTTTCTGTGCTTGACCATTTGGGCCCTCTCATCGTCTCACTGCATAAGCCGATTTTACAGGTATGTAGCAAGCGCTTTAAACACACCTACACACAAAGTTGTCTGCACACCAACCGTCTCACCCCTGCTCAGTTACACCCCACATAGGCGGACGATGTCACACCTATGTCAAACTTAGTCCAGCCCCTCTTGTAGCCTGTGTCCCACTGCCAGTTTCCCATGTGGGGTTTATCATAAGGTGGATCCAGGAGTTAGTCCTGCTCTCTTCTGGGTGACGCGGATTGGAAAGGGTTCTACAAGAGAAGAACAATTTTAAACCCCACTCAGTTATTTATACAATAAACTATAAAAGCAATCTGAATTGTTTCAGAGAGAAGCCATGAAGTGGACGTGGGTGCTTGTGGCAGTCTTGCTGTCATTTGGGGGGCAATCACTGGCCAAGGAGAGCTTGGACTTCCCTGAATATGACGGCAAGGACAGAGTACACAACCTCAACGCCAAGAACTATAAGTCCCTGATGAGGAAGTACGACGTTATGGTGGTGTACTACCATGACCATCCCGGATCCAGCCGCGTCGCCCAGAGACAGTTTGAGAGTGAAGAGTTGGCCCTTGAGGTGGGTTGAGCTGAAAATAGAAGAATCATTTCAAATAGATCCAATTAGTTAGCATTACTAAGATGATGGTGGTAGTTTTTAACATCATAGTTCATTTTGGGTTTAAAGGTTCAAAATCAAGCAGAGTTCTCGGCTAAGAATATAAATGGATGCTTTGTTTGCGAAATTTAAAATACATAGCAAAAAAATAATAATTGGCTGTTTTTGTGGGTTGTTTTTTTGTGTGTGTTTGCACATGATATTCAATGCATGTGCATGCCGATCAAACATCAGCCTGAAGACTCAGCAGTTTTCTCCGCATTACATCACCATCCAGGGTAAAGCTTCTGCATCAGCTCACAGGGTGACCAGCAACACTTTATGAAGGATGATTTTCAGCTTACATATGATTTTTATGATGCGCTGAACATCACATGGTCCCCAAACAGTGCTTATTGCATTCATACATTCATTAACAATAATTTTAGATTTAGCATTTCAAA
This sequence comes from Apricaphanius iberus, assembly GCA_028564705.1. Taxonomy (NCBI): domain Eukaryota; kingdom Metazoa; phylum Chordata; class Actinopteri; order Cyprinodontiformes; family Aphaniidae; genus Apricaphanius; species Apricaphanius iberus. Next base: position 5,914,354 of record JAPXFQ010001905.1, read on the forward strand.
AAGACCAATGAAAACAGCTTAGAGACATCTATGTTGTTTTTTTGTTTTTTTATAAGATTTAAGATAGAATTGACATAATTTCAAAACCTGCTCTATCGATATCATTCAAGACAAAAAAACAAAGGAGGTGACTGATTTATAGCATGCATACATTTCTAGTTATGCTATTTTATTGCATGGGGTTTGCTTAATGTGAGGCATAAATGCTACAGTCCTGTTTGTGGACTAGATGTTGCAGAAATATGCAAATAGGGCAAACTCTGTTCTATGCACATTTCACAGCCTAAGTGTAATTTAAAAGAAGCAGCGGCCCTCAGATCCAAATAAGGTATATAAGGGCTTTTTTTATTTGAATGCGCTTAAGTATTTATCGAGCCAATAGTGACAAATGAGCGTTCGGACATTCCAAGTATACAAAAATAACTGGAATTTCTGCACTGGGCCTATTTAAAGCACGAACTGACAGCACAGTTTATGTTGGAAAAATAAGTAAATGAGGATAAGTTCTGGTAAAACTAAAGGGGAGGATAAATTATTAGTTGAAAAGCATTAAAAACCAAAAGGAGCAGGAGAGTGAAGTGAGCATCTGCCTTTAGCATATCATCTCAGCAGGCTCCGGTGTCTCCGTTTGGTGGTGGGGGGAATGGGGGTGGGGGCGGCTTTGGTTCAGTCAGGACTGCAAGCCAGCACTGGGGGATACTGGATTCAGTGATGCCACCTCAGCTCCCCGCTGTGACTGACACTTGCAGTACTGTACTTGTCAGCGGATCCCATGAATGCTGAGTATCACTGCCGCCCCACCAAAATAGTCCCTGGGCTGCTCTTGCTCCTCGGGTTATATTTAACCTGAGATCCTTGGGTTGGAGGGCTTGTATTTCTCCTTGTGAACAGATAATGATTTCGATTTAATGAGGTGTCATTGTTAGTGCAAAAGATGGGAGGGTTTCAGAGGTTATCCTACCCTGCTGGGATTAGTGCAGGGTGGCGTTAATGACCTATTAGTGGATAATATTATATAATGAACAACCATCAACGAATGAGAGTTCACGCTGTTTACCAGAAATGTGAGGAAACAACTCGTCATGTGCCAACAATTCACTTTTCCAATGTCCGTGCTCTTACTGTATGTGATTAATCTGCCTCTCCGTGCCACGCCCATTTGACAACCCATTCAGGCTCAAAGCAACGCGAGGAACAATCTGCACAACAACCAGCAGGACAGCCTGAACACTCTGAGTATTTATGCCGGTAAAGGCAGCTGCTCGAGATCTCTTACTCCGCTTACATGTGGGTACGTGAGCCAGCGAGGAAGCAAGTGCTTTTTGGTCTTTAAGTGCATCCAGACAACCTTAAACCACTTCCTCAATGCAAGAGGGTCACAACCCATTGGTGGAGTCCACTGTCAGTCAGGAGGTTCATGTTTCATACAGATTTAGAAAGTGCAGAAGCAGCTCTCTGTAAAGCAGGCTTTTATGGTAATGAAGCTCCTGAGCGCAGTTTTTGTCAATGTGTGAATGTTGTTGACCACAGTTGAGAAAAAGAAAAGAAAAATCATGGTCAGGTAATGTTGTGTTTGGTTGTTGTTGTTTTTTCGCAGCGTGCAGCCCAAGTCCTGGACGAGTTTGACGATGAGGATATCGGCGTTGGACTCATTGATGCAAAGCTTGACAAGGTGGTTGCAAAGAAATTAGGTAAATAAACGAGGGGGACGGAGAGATGCTGAAAACGGTATCATACGCTGATGAAGATGTAACATACAACACATTACATAATAATTCATACCATTCTAACCTTTTCACATTTTGTCACATTAAAACGACAAAGATAAGCTGTGTTTTATCTGAGCTTTTATAGCGAGACCAGCACTAACTAGCACAGATTTAGAGATTTGTAGCCCTTTCTTTTTTTTTTTTCGAAGTAGCTTCATTTCAGTCAAATTAAATGGAGGGCATCTGTGAACATCAATATTCAAATTATCCCAAACTTTCCAGATCGGAATAAGGCCCGGACTTTGACTGTAGCAATGGAATGCTTGGACCTAGACCCCCGTAGGTCTTTAGTTAAATTTTTCTGCTGTGAAGTGAAGTGACCCAAGTCTCGGGTCTTTCACATCCTCCAACAGGTTTTCTTCCAGATTTGTGCTGCATGCAGCTCCATCCGTTATCCCATTACCTCTGACCAACTTCCATATTTCCTGCTAAAGCAAAGCGTCTCCACACCATGATGCTGCCACCCTATATTTCACCACGTGACTTATGGGTTGAAGCTGATATGCAGTGTTTGTCTTTTCTACACATGTAGCACTTTCATGCAAGCCACAAAGTTACAACATATGTCTCATCCGACCAAAAGCTCCTTGTTTCACATGTTTTCTTTGTCTCCAACATAGTTGAAGGCAAATGTGGTGTATCATTTGCGGCTGGTTCAAAATGTCAAAGTGAAGATGCAAATGAAGAAAGATTTTGACGGGACTTCAGTTGAACATCTATGGACTTTATTCAGCTTTTTACTGTTTCAGCATGTTTAGCTCATACATTTCCCTTCAGCTCTAGGAAGGAAATTTCTCAGCTAAGAAATGTACCTAAAACATTAAAATACACTGTTTTTAGATACCTCACAAACTTGTGCCATTCATTTGAAAATAGATTTCTTCCATACAAACCATATTTATGAAAGGCACAACTAAAAGTTCCCCTGTCAACAGATTCTCTCACCTGGACTGTGCATCTCTGCAGCTCTACTGGTCAAGTCTTGCCTGCTTCTCCCTGCTAGGCCTGTCAGTTTAGTTGGACAGTCATGTTTTGATAGGTTTGCTGTTGGACAGAACAATGTAAGCCGAGAGGCCCAAAGCGTTTAACGTTATTTTATAACCTAAAGCTTTTTCCTTCCACTTTGTGTTTCTTTATCCCGGAAAAATATATTTGATGTTAATGTTTGTGACATAACATAATATGTAAAAGTTCAAAGCATACGACTATTTTCGAAAGGTGCACGTTTGTTATCTTAGCTTGATGGTTCCTATGGCAGGAGAACATTTTGCCAAAGATCAGTCTCTTAATAACTGTCTTTTCTCTTCCCAGACCTTCATGAGTCCGACAGCATCTACATCTTCACTGACGATGAAGTTATAGAGTATGACGGTGAACTAGAGGCAGACACTCTTGTGGAGTTCATCTATGATGTTCGTGAGGATATAATCTCCCAGTTAATAGCCTGCCTTATTTAAGCATGAAGGAGAAAAACAAGTACTTAGAAAGTGAAATCAGAAAAGGCCACGATGTGTTCATAAAAGGCCCATTTGTACAAAAAATGTCATTTTCACATTTATTTGACTTTTATAGCATTGAAGTGAGCAGAACTGTTTTATTCAACCTATTCAAATCCAATAATTGTCAGATTCTACTGATTTTTTTCACAGCCCAGTTTAATTATTTAGATTACAATGCACTGAAATTTTGTTTATCATATGCTGCCAATCACTAGAAAGTTGTTAAAGCAAGTCCCCTCATTTGCATTGAGCAATGACTTTGCAGCACTTCTCCATCCTGAGTAAGAAGATATGTAGCGACAGTGGAAAGAAAAACTCTATTTGAACGGCAAGACGCCTCCAGCAGAACCGGGTGTATTATAAACTTACATCTGCTCCTGTTGCAATTTGGATCTGGAAAAAAAACAGAAAGCAGGAAGAAAAAAGCACAGTCCCACTGTTTCAGGGGTATGTTCTCTGGAGAGAAAAAAAAGGAGGAAAATACACCAAGTTAATGGCGACGATAGATCTTGTATTGCTCTATCCAGGGAAATAAACAGCTAACCAGAGAAACACTGGACCAGGAAAACTTTCCATAGAAGAAAGAAAGAAACAATGCAAAAGAGAAAACAGAGTTTAATCTAATAATAGGATTTCAAGTTAGGTTTACATCAATTAAGAGTCAACAGCCAATATACAGCATGTGCACCTTCTTCCTACAGCAAAACATCTTTTAGTACTTTAAATCAGAGAATATAACTTAGATTTGGTGCCTGAAAAAAATTATGAGAGTCTTTATTAAATCATGATTAGAACTACCCACTAAATCCCTGATCTTAAATGAATAAAGCTGCACAACAATGAGACAACATGTAAATAACTTTTAGTCATTGTTGCCGTTAGCAATCATTTGCATTTTCCCATGCCCTCTTGACCTTTTCTGATCACTGCTTGTATTTGCTGGACACATGCATATTCTACAAGATTCTCACAGTGGATCTCTTTTGTCGTCGCTCCAACTTTATGTGCCCCACAGGTTCTTGAGGACCCCGTGGAAATTATTGACAACACCAGAGAACTGAAAGGCTTTCAAAGCATCGAAGAGGACATCAAACTGGTGGGCTACTTTAAGAGTCACAAGTCAGAACGTAAGAACATTGTGATGGCATGATTACATGAATCAAGCAACTGTTTAGATGAATATGAGATCAGCATCATAAAGCCTGGTATAATGCCATAGGCCTGCTTTTAATTTAGGCAAGCACACAACCAGCAGCAGTGATGATGACAGCAACAATTGTACATTCTTTGGAACTTCATCTAGGGATTAACTTATTGAAAAAAATTGACTAACATTTATATAATTTCAGATTTTGAAGCATATGCTGACGCCGCTGAAGAGTTCCATCCTCACATCAAGTTCTTTGCCACATTTAATCCTAAGGTAAGCTAATTACAGTAAACCATTCTCATTGTGAAAAGGTTACATGGCGCTCTTTCAAATCTCAGCTTGTAAATTTCCGGATGGGTTCTTGTTGCCAGAAAATCCATAGATAAGTAATATTCAACAATAAAGAGGCTTGTTAAGTGCTGACAACAATAATGTTCTAGATATTTTTAAAAAACCCATTTACTACTTATTTATAGAAAATTTACTAGTAGAAAGCTAAGTAAAACTTAGCAACCTTAGCTTTACAAATTTATGCCTGAGCAAACCAATAACCAAATAACAAAAAGAGACAAAAGTGTAAATGAGTTATAACAGAAGACTAATGTCTAGAGCATTTCAGTACAAACTGCTTATTCCCACTGTCAAGCACAGTAGCGGAGAGATGATGATTGGGAGCTGAATATCTTGCAGTTTCTAAGTAGTCATCAACTTCTGTGAACACCAAAGTATTCTAAAGTGAGTTAAAAGGAAGCAATTTGCCTAATAAACGGGCAGAAAATAGTCTCTGACCAAGTTATAAACTATGATATTGTAAGGGCCTAGTCAAAGTCAAGACCGTAAACCTTTATGGAAATGCTACAAGAGACCATAAGAGAACAATTCCTATAATCATCATTTAACTATTGCACAACTGCAAAAATGCCACAACGATGTGAGATGCTAACAAGGCTAATAGGAAAATGGTTATTTCCTTGTATTGCTGATTGATGAAATTCTACAATGTACTTTTTTTTTCTTTCACTTACTCTGCATTTTTGTTAAACTGTATTTAGTAACTTTACATTGAATTTAATTCAGACATAATGCACCCTGCTGTGTTTTGTATTTATCATAAATTGTGTATATGCCTAATTTTAAAAGACCTGCAATCTGTTATATTTCAGTTTTATGTACATAATGTATTGTGGTTTGTAACTTGAGAACTGTAAAAAAAAAATTACCTGTCAGATGTCATTTTGTTCATAATGTCATGGCTGAAATATCACAGAAACACACATCATGATCAGATCATGAATTACATTTTTGCTCTTTTGTCACAGGTTGCTAAGACCCTGGAGCTGAAGCTCAATGACGTCGACTTCTATGAACCCTTCATTGATGATCCTGTGGTCATCCCTGGAAAACCTTACTCTGAGAAAGAACTGGTGAAATTCATTGAAGATAATGACAGGTAGCTCCTATTGGATGGTGTGCTACAAGATGTTTTTAAGATCAGAATTAAAAAATGTGCTTACTTCATTGGATCTGTTCTTTTTTTTTTTAGACCAACACTGAGGAAAATGAAACCCAGCAACATGTATGAGATCTGGGTAAGAACCTTTAAACTGTTCCTTCAGGCTTGCAGCAGTTTGGGTTGGTGAAGCTATTCTTTCAGACTTTTGATTAAATCTAAACACTGAAAATATTTCTCACTCTTATATATTATTATTTTAATCTCAAGTCATTTAGAGTACTTGTTATTGTAATTTTGCTCACAGGAGGATGATGTCGATGGAGAGCACATTGTCGCTTTTGCAGAAGAGTCAGATATTGGTAAAGGAAACTAATATTAGACCGAAAATTCTTCAAACAAACAGATACATCAGTATGGTCAAAAACATATAAATCCGTAATTAACCAAGTGTATTATGAGAAACTAAAGAGGGAAGCCTAAGGTTCTTCTTGCCTTGGCATCTTCTTTTCCACAGATGGCTTTGAGTTCTTACACATTCTGAAAGAAGTTGCTGAGGATAACACAGACAACCCTAAACTCAGCATTGTCTGGATTGACCCTGACGACTTCCCCCTGGTAATCCATAACATAATACATAAAGAAGTGAAAACTAAGATTCTTAGATAAACGTGTGTGCAGATGTACTGCAGCTGGTAACGGATGTTCCATGACTATTTCATTGATTTCCACTTTAGCTTTTGCCACACTGGGAAAAGACCTTCGGAATTGACCTTTCCCACCCACAGATTGGTGTCATTGAAGCAGATGATGTAAGTTTTTTCATGGAAAATTATTGCACATTTTTATATCTTATCCATTCATACATAATGTAGTACGTCATTATTTTTGCCATTACTGAATTCAATTCAATTCAGCTTATTGTATAGTGTTATTTTTCCAATCAGTTTAAAGGTTTTCTGTCTAAGGAAACCCATCAGATTACGCTGAAACATGGAGATGAGACCTTTGATTCCTTCTGGACGAATATATAGTGACAATAAACAGCTGCCTACCTTGTGTTGTTGACGTCACAGCAATCCCTCATACTGAGCAAGCATATAGTGACAGTGGAGAGAAAAAGGGCTTTTTAACTGGCTCAGTTCTGGCGGCCATCTACCACGATCAACAGAGAGTTTGATAAGACAGAGCAGAGATACAAACATTATAAATTAACTGATGTAGGAGTACTTTCTGTGTTAAAGAAAGTAAAAAATTGATAACAGTTAAGGGGAAGCATTCGGTTACTGAGAGCATCATTCCAACTGATGCTTCCATCCAATAAGGAATCACAGCCAAGCAGGATGCCAGACCAGAAAAGCTACACCTTTGGCTTGTGCTGTACAACACAATTTACAGATCGTACTTGAAAATAATCAGTTATACTCACTTAATTTTAGTAGACTAAGTCATATCCATATGAGGGTTTCTGTATCACTGTGTTGCATCAATCAGCCTCAACAGCAGAACTGTCAAACAACTTCGAGACTTATTAAGCACTGGAATGTACCCTCTTTAATGCTTTTGCTCAGCTGATGCAAAAGTTTACTTCATGTTTAATAGTGACCGATTGAACTGAGAGGTACAGTTGATTTGGTGAATTTATACAACTGACAGGCAACTCACAATGGAAACATAGACATTATTTGGATGAAACAGCATCAACTTTCTGAAATTGTGAACTACTAATATCTGCCAGCAAAACGTTATATCCCAGTGATCTGGAGATTTTGATTTTGAGTTGTTTTCAATTGGTAAAGTCGGAAAAAGCACATGGTGTGAGTCTAACGGGCTTCCACCACTCTGATTATTTACTTTTATTTTTAACAAGCTCATGGACGTCTAGTTCTCTCTCCCTGTTTACCCAATTCTAAACAAGAGGAGGAAAATGTATAGATAAACAAGTTGAATTTAATTGGAAAACAGCTTTTTAATGCTGTTGTTGCTGTGCAGGCTGACAGCGTGTGGATGGACATGAATGACGGGGAAGATTTGCCTACAGTAGATGAGCTGGAAGACTGGATCGAGGATGTATTGTCGGGAGATATTGATCCTGACGATGACGATGATGACGATGACGATGATGATGATGACGATGACGATGATGATGACGACGACGACGATGATGATGACGATGATGACGACGATGATGATGACGATGATGACGACGATGATGACGATGATGATGACGACGATGATGACGACGATGATGACGACGATGATGACGACGATGACGACGACGACGACGATGACGATGACGACGACGATGACGACGATGATGACGACGATGATGACGACGATGATGACGACGATGATGACGATGACGATGACGACGATGACGACGATGATTATGATGACGATGACGATTATTAGATTATTGAGTCATAATTTAAACTCTAAGTCTGACCAATGCCATTTAAAGAGTCAACATTACCATCAGTGACTCTGCTGAATCATCCACTTTTGTAACAATTTTAACCATGAAGACATCTGTTCATTTAAATCCTTCATCTTTTAATCATCCTCTCTCAGCAGCTCACCAGAAACACTATATTCCATTATTTTTTTTTGTCGTTCTCCCCGACAAAGTCCATGATGTAAAAAAATCTTCTATTTATTTCCACATGTAATACTGTCTTGTACAATAAAAGAAGATATTCTTTAAAAATCCTGTCACCTACTGCTTTTGATTTTGAAAATATTAAAGTTTTTATATTAATAGTATTGAAAGGGTTTTGTTGTTTTTATGCAAAACATCTCAGCCCAAAAGTCTCGTCTTTTGCTGTTTGCATGTTTCATGTGCATTCAGAGATTTTAATGTTTTCCCCAGTACTGAACTGAGTAATATCCGATTCAAGGGTGCTAACAGTCTGTCACGTTGGGTCTCAAACAACACCAGTCCACTATGTTCAGTCAGTATGATGCTGTACAATGAAAATACAGGACATCATTTGGATGTGTTCTATGATGATGAATTATAACGACAATCAGATTCTATTTTTGTAATGAGAGAATTTTAATTTACTGTGAAGTCTTAAATAAACAACAACTTGGACAGAAATTCAACAATTGTATAATTCTTAAGTTTGTGTGAATTATGTGTGTTGAATCATTCTTTAGGATGGGGGGGGAGTAAAAATTATATATTTTTTGTTCTACATGCAGCAATAAGAATAAAAATTATATCTTATAAGGAAAATAAAAGTCTAAGAGGTCAATTGTCACAATATTTTAACCGTTCCATGATTTTAAAAAAACAACAACCTTAAGTTGATTCAGAATTTTAGCCCATTAGCTTATCCACAAAAACCATAAAACTAGCTGACAGTTTCTCAGGTTTCAGAAACTATATTTTCATCCATTAACTACATTATGTAAACATCGTCCTCTCTATTTCATACAATTTGGTAGTATCTAAACAGAAAAATACTAGAAAATGTTTTTTGTGTTGTATGTGTTCATAAAAATGAAAAAAAAAAATTTGTTCTGTTTTGTTTTGCAAATCTCATTTTACTTGTATACACACATCTAGTTCTCGATATTAAACCCACATTTTTTTATATAAATGTTGAATAATACTTTGAAGTATTTTCAGGCTCAAACTCATCACTTAAAGGGCATTTTGAGATCATAGATGCTCAGAGAATTGAGATTTTACTTCAGATTGATTGATTTAGTGCTTTACTGTCCTGGAGTACGGCTGGTTGAAAGAAGAACTGCATACTGACATCAACGTTCTTCACTGTAGAAGTTATTACTGAGGGATCGGTTGCGCAGTGGATCCTCAGTTTGCACTGAGATGGGAGGGAGCTCACGGGGAACAGCCAGAACAGTGATAACAAGGATGTGTGTGCATGTGTCAGGGTATTTCACTGTGTGTGCGTGTGTGTCTGTCAGTCCCCTATGAACGCCACACAGCTCATGGGATGTAGCGTCCGTCTAGATTCACATCCAAGGGACTATGTTTGGTCTAAGTCGAATTCCAATTGATAAGAAATACACAGGCAAAGATGACTTCTTTTCCCTCTTGCCTTACATTCCGTTGACTGATCTACCTTTCAGCCAAATTAGGGGTCATTTTCCATTCAAGCTGAGCTGAGAACTTTCTCCTAGTTGTTCCCCACACAGCAATCGAAAACCGCAAGAGTCTGAACGTTACAACAGCCAGATAGCTTCCCGCTTCTAGGCAGCCGGCCAATTTCTGCCTTAAAAGCCATACATTTACGATACCTCAGAAAACCCACCATCCGACAATCAGCAGATATCCAGTTATCATTAATCCAATTATAAAGATGTTTCTAGTGTCTCGATGGTCAAAAGGATTCTCTACAGTAATCCATCAGGACAGCTCGGCACTCCCTTATTGCCTTCTCCGGGGGGAAAAAATTAGTTTTAAGAGATGTTATCTGACCAGTCCATATCCAGATTCACTGTTGATTGTTTTGGAGAAGAATGCAAAAAGAGGCTCCATAGCAGTAGATAGAGAAAGGGCTGTTGGATAAGACACCCTAGGGAGGGAAAAAGATAAAAAGTGTCTGTCCTCGCTGAATGCTGGAACTAATAGCTAATGATGTACATGTCGACTGTGTTTGTCAAGTAATTCAGAAGTTATTTGACTGTAAAATTTTGCATTTAAAATACCTACAAATCAGAAGTCAGAAGTAACGCGAGCTAGCACTAGCTATAGCACGTAAAACACTCACCAAGACCTTCTCCCACATGCTGGCTCTTACTCCTCCGACAGCTTTACCCCCGACATAGCTGCTACTTTCCACGTGGTCAGATTTATAGAGGTTTTCTCCGTGTTTAATGCTCTTTCCTTCGTCCTGGAGGCTACAACCCTCGCTCTCCTTCTTAACACAAAACCTAAACTAACTTTTGCCACCGGTAAATAATCAGCGTTTTCTCTGCATCAAAATAAGTCTTTAAAATTCACGGACATCGTATGTTCGATCCACGGCACATTTCAAACGCAATCAGAAAATAACTTTTATCTCTCCATTGACTCTCACTAATTTTTTTAGCAGTAAGGGACCCATGGACCGGAAGTAGAAGAGCGTGACTTAGGCTCCACATTACTGCGGATGTCTGTTGCGTCATGCGTTGACGTACCTTGCGTTGGCATTGGTGTTGACGGAAGCTGGATGAAAGCATAGCTTACTGGTTTACTAAACATCCCTAGAATCAGAACCAAAAAAGCAGCTTTTAGTTTCTATGCCCCACAAATCTGGAACAAACTTCCAGAGGACTGCAAAGCTGCTGAATCGTTAGGCTCTTTTAAATCAAAGATTAAAACTCTTCTGTTTAGAGCTGGCTTTGAGTATTGATCTAATATAAATTTTTTACATACATTTTTTTTTTATACTTGTCTTAAATTGATGTAGCAGTCTGTGTTGCAGCGAAACTGAAGAGTCCTTCGGCTGAAGACACTTTGTTGCTATAAGTCTCATTAAGAGCAGATCTGGCGTCAGCGCAATTTAGCTGGGAGGGCGGCAGCTTATTTTGGGGGGGCCCAATTTTTTTTTTACACTTTAGGGTTTCTACCTCCCTTTAGCAGTGTGTTACATATTCCTGGGGCGAAACGGCCCCTTTTACATTCTATGTACATATTAATATTATACATCATTTAAAAAGGGATTTACTGAGGTAGACTCTGGAGTTGTCCCTCAAACAATCGCTCTGTTTTAGATCGGTGGTCAGGTCGCTTGTTTTTGTTCTCCAAAAGGAGTGTATCGGCTTGTGTATATGAGTGAACCATCTTCATTTATAGAAGACCAACGTCGCTCAGCAGGACCTGTGGTAAAGTCGCTCTGATTCAGAGGGAAATGAGCAGACGTTGCCAAAGAAAACGGCTTTTTAAAAATAAGAAGAGATGTTTGCATTTAACAACAGCAGAAAATACAGTAACAAGGCCTGCTTTTCCCCTGTCGATTGTCTTATTTTTCTGCTGCTTAAGTCAGTGACGCTACTTGCTGCTGAAACTAGCACTTCTTCTTCTTCATCTTGATAATTATTCATGGCTGGCAAATAAAAAATCGGTGTGTTACTGCCACCAACTGGTAAGAAGTGTGGATCAGAATGCCAGAATGTCATATTCTAGCATTCAACTGTGTGTGATAATTGCTCCTTTTGGCGAGATCGCAAAACATACGTCCTACACAAAATATAAAATTGATGAAGATATGGAGCTTTGTTTGAGCAGAGTCAGTTATAATTCTGTTTTCACAATTTATTTTTGGATTTTTCTTGCATTTTTCTTGCATTTTTTATGCATATTTCTACGAATTAAACCCATCAGATGGTGCATTTTCTGGAACCATATTGGAACCTTGTGATCTCTAAATAGAGAAACATGTGCAAAATACTGTTTTTTATTTATCACTATCAAATGTGGAAAGGATAAAGGTAACACTTCAAGCTTTTATCTAACAGTGGTATTTAGGCCACCAATCCAATGTAAAACAACTTTTAAAGCGTGGATTTTTTTGGACAAAATAAATAGGCAGACATACAATGTAATATTTGGTCCTGTTTTCAAGATCTCATTACTGACAATGTTAACTGACAATAGCACTTAGACAAATTCTCACTGGAAATTTTTGAGGTTTTTTTTCTTTCCAAAAAAATAGCAGAAATGCCTATGGGGAGCCTAAGTCTCCTCCCCTTCCGGTCGGCCCATGGGTCCCCCAACCGAAAAAATTATGAATGGAAGTCAATGAAGCGATAAAAGTTTTTTTTGGTCCGCTTTGTCTTATGTCATGAATCAAACATATATGATATTTTGATCACATATGTTGATAACTAAGGATATACATTTTTACACAAAACCTAAAGTAACTTCAAAAATCAGCTTTTTCCCTGCATCAAAATGAGTTTTTAAAATTCACGGACATCATATGTTTGATCCTAGCACATTTCAAACTAGACCTGAAAATACATTTTTTTTGCAGCATGAGGGGACATGAGGGAAGTAGAAGGGCGTGACTTAGGCACCCCATACTCAAAAGGGTTTAAAAACAGTTTTAGTTTCAATATCATTTTGAAATTTCAAGGACTTTTTAAAGATGAGAAAATAAATAAATAAATTATGTAACCTTTTAAATGCAATACCCAGGTTGTTTATGCTTCCAAATAAACAATGACAAAAACCTTAGAAACAAATCAACACTATGTGTAAAATATAATATTGTGTCGGAAATAAATTAGCCTAATCACAGAAACATAAGAGCAGTTTTACATGAACTTCTTCTAAAACAATTTTTTTGAAAGAATACTAAACATTTAAATGTAGACAACCAACAGAAGGTGCTATAGGTTACAGGCCAGTATAGCCAGGGGTATTCTTACTCATGACCCTGAAAAGATACTACAAACGAAGCTTTACATTGCATTCTCACCAAGCTAAAAATCCCATATTTGAGTTCCTTAAGGCTTCATAAAGAATTTTACACAGAGCTTGTTTGAACTGAAATTTTAAGCATGAGGCATTGTATCTGTCATGGGGGGCCTGATTAAGAGGTTGCTCAGCGCTGTCCATAATGGTCTTGATTTTATGTAAAACTATTCTTTGCATCATCATATCCAGATGTGGGCTCTCCTTTGGAAAAGTCCTCTCGGTCAGCCTCTGCAACGCGTCCTTCACTCGTCCATCTGCTCTCGCTCACCTGCTCGTCTGCCCGCTCAACCTGCAAAATACAACATCAGAATACACATTGCCTCTAGCCAACCTCAGATCACAGGATCCGTCTCAACTCCTCCAACGCCCATCCTCAGTGCTCCTTCCGTAAGTCCCTGCTTCAATACTCACAATCTCCAAACCTGATTCAGTTCACCTCTAACTCCTCTCATCTTCATCACGCTTACTCCCAGATCCCTCTCCCGTTTCCAGAGTTCCTCCTGTGACCAAACAAACCAGCTTTGAATAAATCTTTATCATTAACTACAAACTAACTAGTGTCAGTCTGAAATCTGTGCTGCCTTTGAGTCTAATTACCTGCAAACATGACAGTCCATCTCTGATAAACTAGATGACTACTGAATCCTCTGAGTATTTCTGCAGATGGCAGATCTCTGACTTGTAGCAGATATCTGAGGTGTGGAGTGAAAAGGAATGGTGAGAGTACAGTCCCTTGTGGTGCTCCTGTGCTGCTGACCACCTGGTTTGACAGTCCTCACAAACTTTGGTCTGTTTTTCATGTGGTCATTAACCCAGGCCTCCACCTGTTGAGGGCTCCGACTGGAGATCCTCGCAGTGCTGCTTGCTTTGACCAGATCACAGTGGGCGTCTATTATCAATGATTCCTTTAACCTTCCCCCTTCTCTATCTCCTTTTTGCTCCTGCTCTGAATCCATGGCACCTCCTTCTCAACTCATCAGGGATTTGTGGCTTCAGTTGAGGTATTATATTATCTTTTGCTATATTAATCAGCTGCTCCTGGCTTTAAAACCTCTTGTTTCCATGGTTACAAATTATGACAATGATCAAAAAGTAAAACGTCTAAAACATAAACCCTTCCATATTTACAGCACCAAAAACTGAAAAGAATAGGATCAAAAAGTGCAATCTTTCCTTGAGAAAACAGAGGAACCGACATATGAAAAGGAAAAAACTCTGTGTAACCAATAGAACTCTAAAATAATTCTACCCACAGAAGTGTCATTTTAGAAATATCAGTTAGTGTTAAACCAGAGATGTAAAATATCTATTTTTTTTAATATGTTCTTTTTCTTTGAAAGTGTAACATAATGACTGTTATACTGTTATCAGGTTGTGTTGCTAAGAGTAGGCTGGTTATCTGTAAATAAAAATGTTCAGAGATGACAGATTATTCTATTGCCTGATTCAGGGACAGAAGTCAGTAATAAAATCCAGTTTGACCACATCAAAGGCTGTCTTTCACGTGCCCGCTGTGATGGCAATTGTCTTCTCCAGGTTCCAGTGTACTGTGATGGACTGGCGACCTGTCCAGGGTGTACCCCTGGAGGACTAAGCGGTTCAGAAAATGGATGGATGTATGGAGGTTCCAGTGTAGTTACAACGAATTACTGATCTTACAATTTTACACATATTAGCAAATCTAAGGTTTTTCTTTCTAAAATATCAACTCAGGTAAACCTGTATTTTATTATCTTGTAGAATTTCATAAACATTTTTCAATGTTTTTCACATAACTTTTTGAATTTTGCAAAAGAGAAGAAAAAAACTTAAGTAAGCTATGACATATTACTTTAAATGTATTTATGCCAAAGCAGTCTGAATAAATCATTATTTTCAGTTCATAACAAGTTCTTAAAGAGCAACTCACCCCAGATCACATTTAAAGTCCGCCCACATTTTTAGTTTGAAAAATGCCTCAAAATGACAGAGGGGGGAGAGCTGGGCATGGTCTTCACTGTGAAATGAAATGCGGTGCAGTTTCTATTGTGGGACACAAACACCGACAGCCAGAAAAATGCAATGTAATAACGATGTAAGCGCCATCACCTCAGAAGGAGGCAATTATGAGGTTGAGTATTTCTCTCCATGCCCTATAAACTAAATGGCGGGACGTTCTTTGCAACAGCCGAGCTGCCCTCAGCCGTATCATTTTTTGTTTGATGCTTGTCAGTGTCAAACTCACAACGCAGGTGTGGCCGAGACCGAATGTCTATTTATCCTCCACAGCGGCAGGACGCTGTGGTCAGAAATCCGAGCTGATGTCGGAAACCCAGGCTGAGCCAGTGGCAAACCTTGATTCAAACTCAAAGTGCAATGCAGTGTAAAATGTTAACCACTGAGGGTTTTTGGTACAAAATTAATATTTTTAATAAAATACCAAAAATAATGACCAGACTTGTACAAACACTGTTAGACACTCATTTATAGAATTTATCAGCAAAAAAAGGTAGTTTTGGGGTGAGTTGCATTTTAAGTGCGAAAGGGGACTATACATAAGATTAACCACAAATAAAAATCTAAAATTTCTTCCTTATACATGCCCTTCTCAGTAGAATGAGCCCTGACCTTTTCACCGTGGTGGCCTCTATATGCCTGTAAAATCCCTTAACTAGCAAGTGTTCGGGTTGAAAAAGTAGATTTCCCGAATAATGCGAATTCACACTCAGGTGTGCGCTATCTCCATCATAAACAACCGCAGAGTCATGCCTGCAAATCTGTAAATTGTCCAGGACGGGACTGACTCAGCTGTTGTTTATGTTCGCTCGTCCGTGAGCTCTTACGGT
Organism: Apricaphanius iberus; assembly: GCA_028564705.1. NCBI lineage: Eukaryota > Metazoa > Chordata > Actinopteri > Cyprinodontiformes > Aphaniidae > Apricaphanius > Apricaphanius iberus. The sequence goes on from JAPXFQ010001905.1 coordinate 5,930,482, forward strand.
TCTTACACACCGAACGCGATAGACGCGACCAGAGAGTCTGATTTACAAGTAAAGTCAATGGAGGAGCGCGATTAAGCGTGACTTGGGATCCCGTGACACGTGAGAAGCAGAACGGTCCCGGTCAGGATACTTCCACATTTCCACTTCACGCGCATACAAAAATATGCAAATTTTAAAGCGCAGCAAGTTCGCTTTGGACGCTTCAAGGTGCGAATGTTATGGCGACCAGCTGGGGGCGTGTCACGCTTTTTGGTCGCGTCTATCGCGTTCAGTGTGTAAGCACCGTTACACAGCATGTCTGTGTCATTGACTGGATTACCATTCAGGCTGCAGTCACGCCTTTGCCCTGAGGGGAAACTCATGAGCAAAAAAAAACAGTCAAACTTCACATAGTTTCTTAAAACTTGGGACCAGAAATCAACCACAGTATCTTTGATTGGTTTACCTTTAATTATTTTCATATTAAATTTTTGACAACAGCTATTTATTTATTTATGCAGGAAATGATTAAGTGCAGAGGTGCACCCCTTGAGTATATTTTTGATGCGCATGCGTTCCCGACAAAACACGCCTCTTCCCTTTGGAGGAGGCCATGTGGTCAGGCTGTGGTTGGTAAATAAATGCTAAATGTTGACTTCCGCCCAGGACTGCTTTTCGGGATAAACTGTGGTCTTCGTGGAGCCATCGGTGCCAAAATGTCTGCGGACGTCGTGAACATCCAGGCGCAGGTGGAGACGGTGCTGGGGGCGCTGGTCAAGGCGGCTTCGGTGGAGCTTATTAAACTGTTTGAGAGCAGATATCGAGGCTCGCCTGTGGTTGTGGGCCGCGCAGAGGGAGACGAGCGTAAAGAAGGCTTGGAGTCGATCTTTGGTGCGTGGAATGGGAAAAACAAAAGAAGCATCGGAGTACAAGTGGAGGAAGATATCAAGACGCCGGTGGAGCTGGGTGGGTTTGCGTGTTTTCACTGTGATGGAACAGTGCTTAGCTGCATGATGAAATCAGTAGCAGGGTTTTCTTTTATTTTTGCTTAAAACAGTTTATGCATATTTGCGTATTTTGCATGCATCACCCATCCCTGCAGTACCAGATTATTTCCCCTTGTGCAAAGTAATCCCTGTTGCTGAGGAATGTCCTTCTCTGTTACGGCCCCTCCCCCTCTCTACTCTACAGACTCCACTCTTCTGCTTAGCGCTAGTAGTTTGAGGGAGAGCAGTCTGTTTCCCCTCGAGATCCTGCTGGCAGAAGACACTGAGCATCAGTGGCCACCTCTGAAGGATCAGGTCAGTGAGAGCTTTCAGGCTGTAAATCACCTGTGGAAGGATAAAATGGACTGCACTCCTTATTTGGCCTCATAAACAGGTTACATATTCTCTCTAGGGATGCACCGATACTGATAGTGGTATCTGGTATTGGGGGTCGATACTGTCCTTATGTAGCCTACTGTATTGGTTAAAGTTAACCGATACATAAAATGTGTAAACTTTGCCATAAATTCACAGAACGTGTTTATTTTGCACAACAAATTTTAGTTTTGATGTCATTTTTATTTTCACCATCATTTGTTGTAAAAAACAAAAAACAAATAAAAAAAAACAAAAGACTTGAATTAATTTGTCTTCCAATTCATTGCATTTTTTTTCCGTGTGGTAGAAGTACTGGTACTCGATATCGGCAAGTACTAAAATGCAATTATTGGTATCGTATCAGTTTGAAAAAAAGTGGCATCATTGCATCCCTAATTATCTCTTTATCTTATTTTTTACGTTTTATCAGACTAAAGCAGATTTTGGGGATACGGTGGACCTGAACAGCCTTGAGGCTGTCTTTCTTGCTGATCAAGAAGCTCAAATTGAAGATGTTTCGCCCGGTAAGCATGCACACTCTAAAACCTGACCCGTGAACAGTGCTGAAGCTTGAACAATTTATAATAACAGAGTCTTGATGCACAGAATAAATAAAAACGGTTACTTTGGCCTATAAAGACTGAAGCTACTGGTACAGACGGTCATGCAATATGTTAGGATAAATCATATTTGGCTTCTTTCTGGTAGCTTTTAACACCGGTTATGTGGAAGGGACAAGACTAGTAATCTGAAAAGTCTGGCCTGTGTATGCATTCAGGTTCTGTTACTCTGATGCCTCCAAATAAAATCCAGTGCAACAAGTCGTCTTCAGAAATCACCTGACAGAGTCCACCTTGTGTGTTACTTTAAATCTGGGTTGATGGTTCAAAGATCACTTGTGGTTGCAGACCCCTGGACTAAAGCGGAGACAACGACCCTAAATATGCTGCCAGAGCTGCAAGGGAAGTGTTCAGATCGAACCGTATTTATGTTCTGGAATGGACAAGTCAAAGTGTAAATCTAAGTCTTTTTTCCAAAAAATTAAAAAATATATATATATCCCATCTGGTTGCTATTATCAGCATTGAATTTCCTTAAGGGTATCAGGGTAAAGAGGGCTACATACAGATGCATGCCACGCATTTGGGATTTTTATCTGTGAAACATTTTGAAACCAAAATATCACACATTGCTTTTTTTGGGCCTACCAGATTCATGGAAATTTTTGGTCCCAATGGGACAAAGTGAGAAAAAGGTCAAAGGGTCATTAATGATTTTTTGCAAAGATGCTCAGAGAACTAGTTTATTACATAAAAAAATATTAAAGTTTAATGATTTAGCTGATTGCCTTATGTATAAGGTCCATAACCATGAACTCCCCAAATGTATTCAGGAAAGGTTCAAACTCCGAGAGAGTGGCTATAATCTAAGAGGAACCCATGTTTATCAGAAAAGTACATTTAGAACAAATACGAAAAGTAGAGGTGTCTCAGTCAGAGGAATAATTTTATGGAATAATTTGGATGACACTTTAAAAAACCTATATCTTTAAATGCATAAAAGTTTAAATCTAATGTAATTAGCAGTTATATAGTATTTGAATATATAAACTCTCCTGTGCAAAGTATACTTTTTTTTTCTAATATAACTGATTGATTCGACCTGAATCTTTTGATGAAATGTATATCTGACTACCTTGATTCTACTTTGTAAATAATTGATACTAATTATTTTGTTCTCACCTTGATGACCGTAAAAATTGCAAATTAAAAAAATTTCCAAAAGTAATAACAGGGTATTGCTTTAGACAAGTGTTTCACTTCAGCCAGAACCCGTTTCAGTCATTGTCTTTAGATTTGAAATAAGCGTGTCTGTGTGAAGATACTGACTGTAAATATAAAAATAAACTACCAAACTAAACTAGTGGATATCACCATCACACATGATAAAAGAAGATCTGCTGTGTTTCAGTCTCTGCAGAGGGAGGTTCTGGAACATCAAGATGTGACTCGACCCAGAGGTCTCCTGCTAAACAGAAGCCTCTCCTGATTCAACCAGACACCAGATCCGCGTCTGATGGCGAGAAGGTCAAGTTTGTTTGCCCCTTAATCCTGAAGCCTGACTCTTCGGTCCCTAAAGCTGAAAGTTCGGAGGAACCGGTCCAGGCGGAACCTCAGCAGGCCTGCGTCAGCACGGCCAAGGGGACCGCCTACAGTCCGTCCCCCTCCGACGGAGCCGTGACTCCGGCGCAGGTCGGCGTGTGGGAGCGCATCCACTCGCCGAAAGACACCAAGAACCATCTGCAGATGAAGCTGAAGCTCACCTCTCCAGATCAAAAGTTGCTGCTGCCGTGCGCTGTGCAGCTGGTCAACTTGCTCACAATTCCCGAGTTCAAGGGCGACGATCCCATGAAAGCCCTCGACGCCAACAACAAATCCGGCAGGACTTTCCCCAGAGACCTGCGTCGGCATCAGGGCCCCCACACGGGCCACCGCCTCTGCTGCTTCACAAGGTGCGACGACGTCTGGCGCCTCCAGGATGTCGTCACGCACTCCCGCGATGGCTACGTCTGCGGCCTCTGCGGGAAAGCCTTCAAGCGGAGGAAGATCCTCCGGCGGCACGAGCGCTTCCACACCGGCGAGAAGCCGTACCCGTGCTCCAAGTGCCCCAAGACGTTCGCCCTGAGGAAGAGCCTCCGCCGCCACCTGAGGTTCCACACGGGCGAGAGGCCGCACGCCTGCTCGCAGTGCGGCAAGAGCTTCCGGCTGCGGGACAACCTGAAGGCGCACCTGAGGTTTCACAGCGGGGAGAAGCCGTTCAGCTGCTCCACGTGCGGGAAGACGTTCCGGATCATGAGGAATCTGGAGAAGCACAATCTGAGCAAGTGTGATTTCTTCGTTCCTTCGTTCAGAAAAATCGCCGGCTTGTGAGGGTGGCAGTGAACGCGTCGTCCGTCTACCTCAGACTGGAAACACTGGACTGCTTACGGAGACAGCTGTCCTCTAAAGCAGATGAAAGGAACACTTAGAGCTAGAACTAATCCATATCAACTCCTGAAATGTGGGTTCTGCTGTTGTGACACAAACCGAGGTTCTGGTTTCAAAGTAAAATTCTTGGCTGAACCCATCTGAATGTGGTTTCCTATGTTTTACTCCCCTTGCTCTCTTCTAACCCTGAGGTGAGGAAGAGTTCTGCAGGACTCTTTTTAACGTCTGGCGAATGGGGCATTCAATGGATGTTCCTTCAGTTGTTTTTAATGCAAGTTTTTTGGCTTTGTAAAACTCAACTAGTTCCAAAAAAAGCTTTTATATAACCTTTGACCCTTTTGCAAACCACTTTAAACCAGGACATTTTACATGTAGTAGTTGACTTGGGTAATACCTAGTCGGCTCTCTCCAGCTTTTGGGTTTGATGTAGCAATGACTGTGTGGCCGAACCTCAGCGGGTATCCACAGCCGTGAGACCTTCGAGATGCATTGTTTGTTGCATATTAACACCAATTGGACAGTGTTCGCCAAGACGGAGCAGATCACGGGGACTGTGTTCTGTAGCAGATGTTTTACCCTTTAAAACAGAAGATATCTGACACTAATTCTAGGGTTCTACATTTGCCCCACCGAGTTCCACTCCAGGCTCTGCAATGCCGGCTTTATCGGTGCTCTGTGAGCGATACCAGGCAGCTAAAGGCTCACATTTTGTGTTTTCTGAGTGTGGATTTCAGTTTCTTTGGCTGATTTCCTACAGTTTGATCACTTTTTCTCCCATAATGATGTTAATCTCTCTCTTTGGGGACTTCCCGTTTTACAACATTCCCTTTCACTTTTCTGTCACAACACTTTAAATTTAACTTTAGCTTGATTAATAAAAAAAAAAATCTATTTTGTTTGTTCTCTGTCCAAATTTTAGATCCAACTGTGCACAATCACTGTATTTGGTCACATAATCAATGACCTTCTCAAGGGAGTTTCTTTTCTTTTTTTTCCACTAATATTCCTCTGTCAGTTAGGTGCAAGATGTTGTTATGCCCTCTGTAGACTTGTTTATTTATCCATTCATATGTTATGCTTGTCTTAGTTCCTGTTTTTGAATTTTCTTTGTATAGCCTAAAGCGATTTGTTTTTAATATTTTTTTTGGTCATATGTGCAGTTTTTGTTCCGTATAACTGATAAGACTAATGCCCATTCTCTAAGGTTAGATTACATCCGTACTTAACTTTTTTTTTACGTAGTTTATTATTATTTGCATTTGCTCCTTAAACACTAGTTGCATTCCAGCTGCAGGCCAATTTTTGTTCTGTTTTTTTTTTTTTTTCACACTCCACCTTGTCGGGTTTGGAACCATGTGACATTTTATGCATTCCATATCCGCTTTGACAGGCAGCGATTTTAAAGCAGTTCCTTTAATCTACCAAGTTAACTGTAAGATAAGTGGGCTATATGAAAAATATCTACAAGCAGGAAGTCAATTTGTCATTGTGATTTTGATTAATTGGCCATAATTGCATACATTTTTTATAAAGCAAGTGGTCAAACAGGTCAGAAACAAAGTGAACAGAAACGATTTCAAATACAAAGCAAAGAAAATAACATAAAGTTAGACAATTGTGTGTGATACATCATAGTGAATATTATCTGAACTAATCATAAAAATAGTTGACTTTAAAGAAAAACTGTGAAACCCAGTGATAATGGTTTAAGTACAACGTTTATTAACGAGTACAAAATAGGAGAAGAAAGGGAGGGAATGGCAATACACTTTGTCTTTTTTAGGTTGGTAAAAAAGAGAATAAAATAACACTATATTTCCCAGTTTAGATGCCCCAATAACTGAGAGGGTTTAAAAAGCACCCGATCAAAATCAGTATTAAGGTCTATTGTTTCCCTTGGAAGGCGGATGACGCCTATTAGTTGTCTGTATTGTATGGGACTTATTTTGCACAGATTTTATAATGTCTGCATTAAAAAGAAAGTAGCGGCATCACTTTGCTCTGTTCCCTTTAGACTGGCTCATCGTTCGTTGGTTGGAGAGGTACAAGTACAAACCTGCCTTTTCTCGCTTCAAGCGTCACCTAAAGTCTAGCAAAAGACTCCTAAAGTGATCATTCTGCACTGAAAAGCTCTATTGTCCACTTGGGGAACCAATCATTTTTGTTGTGTTTTTTGTTTTCTTTTTTTTTTTTTTTTTTTTTGTACAGATGCAAAAACAGATTCTGATAAGCTTAACTTTATGTGTATGCTTGTTCCGGGTCCGTGTTTTTTATTCGTTTCAAGATTAATTTATGTATGTAGACGTCAATCAAAAAAATAAACATTTTGTCAGGCTGTTTTATTTCTAAAGCCACTTTCAGAGATTAGGGACAGAACATTCCTGGTTCTTTCTGCATGTTCATTCAGACTTTGGTGGGTTTTTTTAAGTTGCTCAAGGATTCAGCAGGTTTAAGCTTCAAAGGTGCAGTTTGGGATTCAGTTGCAATATAAACCACAACCATCGTGATGAGTGCTTAAGAATTGCTCTTCTTCAGCGGAATCATCCTTAATCAGGGCATGCAGGGGAAAGCAGTGCTTGTCCGAATGGCCTTGATGAACTCTCAAGCTGACTTTAGAATCCGTTTTCATTTTCAAACCCGTGTTTAAATACGAACAAGCAGAGAATCTGATCTTATATGTGATTTTCAAAAATTTTTATAGTTTAGAAGATGTATACTTTATTTTGACATCTTTTTTTTGTGTGTCTTTTTTAACTACTGCTGTTAAATAAATAGTGTAAAAAAAGAATGTTGTGAAAGATTTATTTAACTTTGAACACGTCAGCTAATTGAAAATCTTTAAATGCTGGTTAAGGGGAGGCATCTTTGTCAAAACATGAAACGGCTGTGTGTTTCCCACTCTTTTGACTCATTTAAAAATCCAAATCTGTGCCTGAATTTCATTGGTTTGGGGTGTGATTCACCCTTTTGTTGGGTAAGAAGTGGGTAATTTAAATAAACTCAGTTCTGGCTGTGCTGGAGTTTGGCTGGACTGAGAAGATATGTGTGGCCAGTGTGAACTAGAATCTGCTGAGCCTCTCTGTCCCTCAAAAGCAGATAAAAGTGTATTAGAATAAAAAAAATCAGATCCAGTTTATCTCAAGAATGCATTGGTAAGTAAGTTAATTGGTTTTGTTAAAAAGTTTTAAAGAACATAAAATAAGCAATTCTTGTAGATTAAACGGTAATGCTTGATGTGTGTCCAAAACCATCTCTGTGCGGCGGAATTGAAAAGTGCCCTTTTTTGTTTTTTTTACACAAAATTCTAATAAATAGATTATAGTTTTTGCATTTAAAATGAGTAAAGATGGGTGTACACTTTATGAAATATAACATTGGGTGTATTAACTCAATTTTATTACGTTTCCCTCCTTTACAATATTTCCTAGTTCCTTACAGGTAGGCTTTACTGAGTAGCAGTAAAACTGTATATTATATACACTACGGAAATTACTATTACATAAATGTAGTTTTGAATGTTTTAAACCTGGCTTTTGAATGATTTAATAACTTGGTAAATGTCTATGGTGTACGTTATTTGCATTTGTATTAATGTTAACAAAAAACAGGTTATGGTTATAATTTCTGAAGGTAACAGATTTTACATTAAAATCAGAAAAACTGAATAAAATAAAGGTATAACTAGAACAGAATTGAAATAGTGTATTTTCAGGGATAAATATTTGCATATTGTTCATTCTCAGTGATCGTTAATAATACAAAAAATAACAGATTATATCTAAAAATGATAAATTTTTTGTTAAACCTAAACGTTAGTTCTTATTTATTCGGAAACCCCGCATTTATGTGCGACGAGTTGTTTTCCAAAGAGAATCTGCCACTCACAATATGGCGGACGCGATGACGCATCGTCGAAAGCCAGGCTACGCTTTCCTGACCCGACCTGTACAAGACGTGCTCTCAGGATCTCTCCGTGACTGAACTCAAAATAAATGTCAAAATTAATCAAAAGACGTGAATTAAAAACTGTCTGTTCACTCCTTTTTTTGTTTATATGTCAAATATGTACTAACCCAATCAAAGAGAGGTAATTTTTGGGATATTTCAGTTGCGGACCGAAACTAAACGCCACCCGTTTTGCCCCGCCCCACCCGGAAGTAAACTTCACTCTGCTTTCACTTTCACCCTTAAACTGAAAAAACTTATGTAGCCACGCTCTGCTGCCCAGGTAGAAATTAAGACAAGTTTTTACCCCATTTTATCTTTACGTTATTGTAAATTGATAACTAAACTACTGCTGAAGCCGCAGCACAGAGTGTTAATATCTCTGTATTTAATCATCTCCTCATGTTCAGCAGCACAGGGGTCAAGGATGGAAGATGCAGATCAAACCCGGCTGGAGGAGCTCTTAATGTGCCCGGTGTGTCAGGACACGTTCAAGGACCCCCGTCAGCTGCCCTGCGGACACAGTATGTGCATGGACTGTCTGACAAACCTACTGGACCACTCCACTGATGCACCTTTCCGCTGCCCAGACTGCAGGGCAGACTTTGGACAGGTTGTCAACTTACAGAAGAGCTATGCCTTGGCCAGCATCGCAGAGGACTTCAAACTGAGCAAGAAGAGGAGGGTAGGAATATGGAGGAGGCTTTTCTTGGCCCGTACCAATGTTAGGCGGTTTTTTGATGTGAGATCCATACGTCTCTTCTCATCGGATCATCCTCTGAATTGGTTGCACTTTGGGCTCTGGTTTCTTAAAAATCCACCAACATGAAATTGTTTCTGAACATTGAATCTAAAGGAGGTTTTGTACCTCTAAGATACCAGGTTTATTTACCTTAGCCATAAAAACTCTAACACTTAAAGTGACAGTGTGTAGTTTTTGCAGTACATCTTTGAAAATAGCCATTCAAATATTATGTAATAGTAATTACGTAAAGCTCATTAATTGCAAAATATTGGCGATATTGTAAAATATGACTTTAAAAATCAGTTCTAAAATACATAGGCGCAGGTCCTCTTTTCAGGGGAAAGCCATATTAGATGACGTTTTTACTTCTACAAGAGCCCGGACGGACAAAGCGCACGGAACGCGCCCGCTAGTAAAACATTGATTTCCCCGCAAAAATGCAAAAAAAGTGTTGCCATAAATACATTTTTACCTCTTCGCTAGTTCCAAGCGATGAAAGAGAGACTGATGTGCTCGTCATGTTGCAGCAAATAGATAATTCTCAGGGAATTGAGCATTTGAAAACAGCACTAGTTGGACCTCTGTTGTTGAGTTTTTTACTCGAAGACACAGATACCGCATGCTTGTGATAATTTAGGTTCGACTGCCCCCTACTGGCCGAAAATTACACACTGTGCCTTTAAAAGATGTCACTTTTTTGGTGCTAAGAAAGTTTAGTTTATAAAAACGGTAGATTGGTATGTGCCGTTTCATACATATTTTCTTCATATTCTCTTAAATTAGGCTAAAGAAGTCTATTAATAATTATAATTATATTACCAGAAAAAAAAATATTGCTACGGTCGATTTATACCTAATTCACTGAAATAGCAACTTGAGTAAATGGGGGCATATTTGTTTGGCTGACTTCTACTCATTGGAAACCCATAAAACCTTTTAAAACATCGTTTTTAAAAATAAGCTTGTGTGTCATGATACAAATGAACATGGAGCCTACCATTTCTTGTTTTAAACTGTATTTTGTCATTTACTTTAAATGAAAATCTTGGTGATAAACTAATGGGACACAAAGTGCACTGAATTCAGAGAACCGGCCTGTATTTTAACGCTAAACCTGTTCATCACAGCATTTGCTCTTTGCTGGTGCCTTCACGCACCAAAGATGACGGGACCTGTTTAGTTTTAGATTTTTCATTGCCATTCACCAATCAGAGCTGATTAAGAGAGAAAGTATCTTTTCCGATCTCTGCGTGCCTGATTGGTACACCTCTGTGCGTTTTCCTTGCAGGAAAAGCAGGCTGAATGCGTCTACTGCGACTGTTGCCCCGAGACAAAAACCGCCGCCTTCAAGTCCTGCCTCAAGTGTGAGGTGTCTCTGTGCAGGGAGCACGTGAAGGACCACCTCGCTCTGCGGGCGTTCACAGGACACCCCCTGGTCGATCCTCTCAGTGACCTGCTGGAAAGAAAGTGCCCGCAGCACCGGGACGAGGTGCTCCGCTACTACTGCAGCTCGTCCAGGCGCTACATCTGTAACGTTTGCGCCCTGGAAGGCAAGCACCTGAGCGCGGCCTCGGACGCCTCCGCAGTCCTGCGAAGACAGTTGACTGTGAGTTCAGTCCTAAGTCGCTCCTAGCTCGTGGTAGAGATGTGAAAACTAATCGAAATACGTGTGTATTCCACAGGAGTACATGGACCAGCACTTTGAAACGCTCCAGCGGCAAATCGTAGAATCTGTAAATGCCTTAAGCAGTCAATGGGAAGTAAGTCATTTTCAAAAGCTCACTGGTTTTTTTTTAAGGTGTACAAGGTGTAACGGGAATTGCAAAGGAATGCAGCTGCTCTATGAAGGTCTCAGAGAACATGATAGAACAAGAAGCATCATGAAGGAACGCACCAGACAGGTCAGGGACCAAGATGTGGAGATGTTTAAAGCAGGCTTATAAAACCGGTTATAAAACAGTGAGACAAGATGTGGACATTTCATGAAGCCTTGCTCGATTCACTTTGAACAGCAAACATTTGGAATGAGCAACCCTGGCCAGAATGACACCTACATTTAAGTTTAGGAAGACACCATTTCACCCTGCCTATGGTGAAACATGGTGGTGGTGGCAGCATCATGTTGTGGGGACAGCAATGGAGATCAGTGCTGGGAAATGCATGAAGGAAAACCTGACGGAAGCCTGCAAAAAGGCTTGAGACGTTCGTCGAATGTTCACCGTCCAGCAGGACGACGACCCTGAACATCCAGCCAATCATTTAGGTTTCTTCACGTTCTTCCCCTGGCTAAACTGAATCAAATGACGGTTCATTAGCTGCCCAAAACCTGAGGCGGCGTTTGAACCAGTTAAATTTCCTGCAATGGTCGCAACTAAAACTTGCAGGTATGGGGCTGCAAAAGCAAGACATGGGTCAAAGCAGATCCATGTGTTAGAGTGGCCCAGTCAAAGTCCAGACCAAAAATCTAGCAGAAAAACGCTGTTCGAGGATGCCCTCCATCCATTCTGGCTATGCTTGAGAGAATTTGGAAAAGTCAAAAGTTTTCAGTCCAAGTGTGGCGAGCTCGTAAAGAGACGCCTTAAAACATGCAGCGGGGACTGTAGAATTAAGTTGGTCTTGCAAATTACTTTCTGTAGGTTTTTTCACACAAAATCCCAGTGAAATCCAAAAAGTTCATTATTGGACACATGGATTGTTCATGTTTGGATGTGAAAGAATGAATTAGATAAAAATATAAACTGAAAAGCAAACAGAGGTGGGTGGCAACTAGTTACATTTACTCGGTTACATTTACTTGAGTAACTTTACAGGGAAAAATTACTTTTAAGAGTAGTTTTGCTTTGCTGTTCTTATTACTTTCCTTCAATTTTATAAAGTATCGCTACTCTTGAGTAACATTTCTGAATAGTCTATCTACTGAGTACTGAGTGAAGCACAAACATATTGAACCAATAAATACACAGACACCTACAGTTTCTGAACAAGCTCGGGTTTTCTAATGTGAATTTCTGTCTGTGGAGTTTGTTTCATTTTGAGTTCAGATGAAGATGCAATAAACATAAATTGTCACTGGAAGTACTAATTACCTTGTTATAAGATATATTTCCTCATTACCTACAGTATTGGTTTTATGGTTAAAAAAATTTGACTTGCAGAAAAAGTTATGTAGTTATTTATTTTCATTTTAGTCTTTAAGATACCTGACTTTTCCCACAACTTTATATTTTTGCCTGTGTAAAGACATAATTTAAAATATATTAAATCAGATATTACTCAGTACTCAAATAGTGTATTTACCAAAAACATTTTTACTCATGCGCGAGTAATTTTTCTCAACAGATACTTTTTACTTTAAATTGAGTAAAAATATATATGAAGTGGTGCTACTCTTACTTGGGGTACTCTACCCTCCTCTGCACCAAACCAATCAGATTCCAACATGTCTTCTTTCCCTAAATCTAGAAGCAGAGAGGAACCTCTCTTGACCGTCTCGACGGCGTCACGGTGGTCCTGCTCTTTCTGTGGTTCATAGTTCTGTATTACGGTGAGAGATGATGATGCCCGGCGTTAAATCGAGTGCCGTTGTTCGGTGTTGCCACACGAATGCCCTGATGTCCACGTTCTGTCTCTCGCCAGCCTACAACTATTCTGTGGAGAACCAGGCGCTGACGGACGCGTTGGAGAGGCAGCAGAGCCGCGTGCATCACATTTATTCCAGCATTGCAGGTAAAACTACGCCGTCACACGCAACACAACAAGCAGAAATTCATCAAGAAACCATTAAAAGACGTGGATCTCCAGGTTATGCTCATTAAATAGGGAATTTTTGTTTTTTGTTCCACCCTGGATTGTGTGAGTATACATCCTGAGGAAAAATCATTTAGTTGTGTTCAAGAACCAAAATGTTTTCATGAAAGTTTGAACTAATAAGAATGATTGTTGGAGTCAAGATGAGTCCACTGTAGAAGCCTTTGGGTTAGGAACAGATGCAGTAGGAAAACTTGAGGGATTTTGGAAAACCCGAAGTGTACTAAAAAATTTGAGTATGTGTGAAAGCCACATTCAGGCCAGAAAACCGACTGATTTGAATGAGCTCTACTACACAAATTTATTGAGTACCACTTTATGCAATATAAACACTAGAATTGCCATAAATATTGCCAAATTATACAAAAAAACATGCATACAAGCCCTCTAAGCCTGTCCTGTTCTTGGTGATATTTGTCGTTTTATTGCATATAGTCAAATCCAACTCGTAATAAAGCCACGCTGTTGAGACTCGTTTATCACAGGTATTATCAAAGCGACAACAACCATCATTGTTGCCTGTTTTCCTGATATCGCGCAGACATAAACTCCAGATCTGCAGAAGGAGGAAAAAAAAAGGGATTACTTATGAGGGCTACTAATAGCGCATGGTAAACATGTAACTTGCAAAGGGACCTTTAGAGAAATAAAAATTGGAGAGCAATGTGTGGAGAAAATCCTAAATGAATTTGGCTTTTAACTTCTTTTTTTTTTGGAAACCAGGAGTTTTACCATTCAACCATGAAAAATGGAAAGTTATTTTTTATAAATTCTTAAGTCAAGTTACTCACCCAGACAAGTTAGGTTCCCCTTGGAGTCCTACGACAAAAGTTCAGATCCGGTCACGATCAGCAAATCTCCATATAATGGGAGTCGTGGGGGCAGACAAGGTGCTGTCTCTAAATAAAGCCTAGTTCATACTTCTCCATCTCTGTCCAAACGGATGGAAGCAGCAGCGCTATCATCTGTTGACGCGAGGACGGATGGAATATAGGCCCATTTTCTAACTATCCGTCTCCGTCAACGATGACTGTAAGTATAAACTAGGCTTAAGGCATTATCTGCCCCCAAGCTCCTTAATCTAACCAATGTTGTGTTTTGAGTAGTTAGCGATATTCCCCTGTGAGTTCGGAAAGTCTCTGAGATGCTAAGGTGTTAGCTTCTAGGGTGTTTTACAGGCTTTTAATGTAACAGATTTCAACCTACGCTAACCGGCCATTTCAATTACGTCGCAGCTGTAGTCTGCAGAAACGGAGCCTTCGGAAGCTGAACTAAAGTCCAATTGGTCATTGGGTTAGTGCCATTTGGAAACACGTAAACGCGAACCATGTTGATGTCTGCAGTAGTAAGTTCCGTCTAACTGACCGCCATAGAGCACAGTGAAAGTACTGCACAGACTACAGCTGGGATGGAGCACAGCAGTGATATAACTGAGGTCGCAGGTTAGTGTTGCTTGGTTATAACCCTCTAATCACCCCAGAACAGAGCTAATAAGCACTTTCGAGACAGTTGGAACTCAGAGGGAAGTACAGTCGTGGCCAAAAGATTTGAGAATTACATAAATATTGGAAATTGGAAAGGTTGCTGCTTAAGTTTTTATAATAGCAATTTGTATATACTCCAGAATTTTATGAACAGTGATCAGATGAATAGCATAGTCATTCTTTGCCATGAAAATTCCACTGCATTTCATTGCTTTCACTAAAGGACCTGCTGAGATAAATTCATTAATCGTCTTGTTAACTGAGGTGAGAATGTTTACGAGCACAATGCTGGAGATCATTATGTCAGGCTGATTGGGTTAGAATGGCAGACTTGACATGTTGAAAGGAGGGTGATGCTTGAAATCATTGTTCTTCCGTTGTTAACCATGGTGACCTGCAAAGAAACGTGTGCAGCCATCATTGCTATGCATAAAAATGGAGGAGAGGAGGACTGATACAGGCAAGAAATAGTGGCTACTAAGATTTGACCTAAATGAACAATTTATAGGAATATCAAGAACTTCAAGGAAAGAGGTTCAATTCTTGTTAAGAAGGCTTCAGGGCGTCCAAGAAAGTCCAGCAAGCACCAGGATCGTCTCTTAAAGAGGATTCAGCTGCGGGATCGGAGTGCCACCAGTGCAGAGCTTGCTCAGGAATGGCAGCAGGCAGGTGTGAGCGCATCTGCACAAACAGTGAGGTGAAACTTTTGGAAGATGGCCTGGTGTCAAGAAGGGCGGCAAAGAAGCCACTTCTCTCCAAAAAGACATCAGGGAAAGATTGATCTTCTGCAGAAAGTTTGGTGTATGGACTGATGAGGACTGGGGTAAAGTCATATTCTCAGATGAAGCCTCTTTCTGATTGTTTGGGGCATCTGGAAAAAGGCTTGTCCGGAGAAGAAAAGGTGAGCGCTACCATCAATCCTGTGTCATGCCAAAAGTAAAGCATCCTGAGACCATTCATGTGTGGGGTTGCTTCTCATCCAAGGGAGCGTGCTCACTTACAATTTAGCCCAAAAACACAGTCATGAATAAAGAACGGTACCAAAACAGCCTCCAACAGCAACTTCTTCCAACAATCCAACAACAGTTTGGTGAAGAACAATGCATTTTCCAGCACATTGGAGCACCGTGTCATAATGCAAAAGTGATAACTAAGTGGCTCAGGCACGAAAACGCTTAAATTTTGGGTCTATGGCCTGGAAACTCCCCAGATCTTAATCCCATTGAGAACTTGTGGTCAATCCTCAAGAGGCGGGTGGACAAACAAAAACCCACTAATTCTGACAAACTCCAAGAAGTGATTATGAAAGAATGGGTTGCTATCAGTCAGGATTTGGCCCAAAAGTTGATTGAGAGCATGCTCAGTCGAACTGTAGAGGTCCTGAAAAAGAAGGGCCAACACTGCAAATACTGACTGTTTGCATAAATGTCATGTAAATATTGATAAAAGCCTTTGAAAGGAATGAAGTGCTTGTAATTATATTTCAGTACATCACAGAAACAACTGAAACAAATATCTAAAAGCTGTTTAGCAGCAAACTTTGGGAAAACTAATATTTGTGTCATTCTAAAAAAAAAAAAAACTTTTGGCCACAACTCTAGCACTAACATTTAATACCAACATTGTTAAGTAAAGGAGTTTTGGGGCAGATAATGCCTTATTACAGGCGGCCAATCTCCTGCCCTTATTGACTCCCATTATATGGATATACACTGATGAGGACTGGATATAAACTTCTACCGAAGGGCTCAAAGTGTGGGTAAGTAAACAAACGCAATAAATGCTAAAAGTGAGGTGCAGGTTGAAAAAACCTGAACTTTCCCTTTAAAAGTGTAAAATGACTGCAACATGTATTGGTGTAATATATGGAGAGGCAGATGCTCGCTTTGACTCATCATCTTCCTGCATAGATCATATGGTTGAACATCCTCTGAGACCTTCAGATACTGAAAACCAAGGTATGAAGATGTCCTCCTAAAAGTACACACAGATCTTTAATCTGTGTATGTGACCCCTTATGTTAAAACCTCCTCTGTTAGGGACGGTCGTGTGGGACCTGGACACTGCCAGTCGCCTCCTTGGACTTTCTGCAGACCTCCGAACAGCGGAGAGAGTCAAAGCAGCGCTGCATTACCCCGTCAGCGACGGCCGCTTCGACCAAGCCCCGCAGGTGCTCTCCACCCCGTGCTTCTCCTCCGGCGCCCACGTCTGGGAGGTGGAGGCCGAGGGCTGCTGGGACCTCGCCGTGTCCTACAGGAACGTCCATCGAAAGAGCCGGGACAGCAGCAAGTTCGGACAGAACGAGGAATCCTGGAGCCTGGCCCACGACTGTCAGGGCGACCTGTCCGCCTTCCACCGCAAACACAGAACGGCTGTGTCCGGATCACTGCGGAGCGGCAGAATAGCGGTGGAGGTGAACTTCGAGGAAGGCACAATCAGCTTCAGTGCCGCGGGTCCCACCAAGACCCTGCTGCACGAGTTCAAGGCGGAGCTGATGCAACCCGTCTGTTTAGGTTTGGGCCTTTATCACGTTGATCCACCCAGCAGAGCCTCTATTGTGAAGGTTTCATAAAAAATCCTGCAAAATGGTCAGACTGGACTCGAACTAATACCACTGGCCTTGCACTAAATCACAGCTCAGGGAAACATCTATTAATGAAAACTTTGATTCTTGGACTAAAATGAGTTATTTTAATCACTAAATGTTCATTTTATCATGTTTTACTATCAAAACAACTTTGAAACATTTAGAAAATCCTAGGTTCAACACATATACTGTCTATGCTTCAACGCCATGAAGAAAAAAAGTCAATACCATTAAAGCCTCCCTACCTCAGATTTTGGGTTTTGTTTTAAGTAAAAGATATGTGATTTTTTTTTTTTTTACAAATTGTTGCAAATGTTCCCGGGTGCAGCCTGAAGCATTGGGATCAAATCAAAGGAAACTAAACAACAAGGCTGGGTATAGGGTTTTTTCTTTTTATTTAAAAAAAAAACATGACATTTGAATATTTAGAAACTGCCCAAATTAAAACATTTTAAAAATGGCATCAAATACCAAACGTATACAAACAAGTGAAGGCATTTCCTGCAAAACTGGTCTGGAGTTTTTTATTTTGTTCGTTACTGGAAACTGATTGAGGTTTTTTGGTCGTTTGCTATTCTAACAAAAGATAAAATAAAGGAAAATGTAACTTCAAACTGTACTAGCTGCCTTTAGGTCCGCCAATACCCGACCTCAACACTCCAGAGAGCTGACCGTCTGCAATTCTGGATTCGTTTTAATAAAACTTGTCATTTCTCCTGAAAAAGCGGTTAGGCTACAATTTTAACAAAAAGCAGTGACAACAGTCATTACTTATCCTTCTTTCAGTCTTTTTGTTTTTTACACAGCGGTTTTTTTAGCTGTTATTCAGCATTACCGCCCTAAATTTTTATTTTAAAATAGCTTGTGTGATTGCCGGTGAGCTCTTCTCACTTCACTGTCCCCAGATTCTGGTTCCGGATGGAGCACCAAGCCTGGAAGACATCCCTACAAACCAAGAACGTGTCGGAAAATGTTACTTTTTACTGCCTACAAAAAGAAAGAAAGACAAAAAAAAACACAGGAGAGGAGTAATTACCTGCAGTGAGTGGCCACGCATTCATTACTGCAGTACTCCTTGTCCCAGTCCTCGCTGTCCACCGCCGGGTTGGTGCAGCCCGCTCTTACACACATGCTCTTCGTGGAGGCGGGACCGGCGGATGCGCTCACTTCCATCACCTCCTGAAAAGAGCAGGAAATCCCAGGTGTAAGCGGAAACGGGCGGGAGAGAAAAGGTGATGTGTGGGAGAATCTCACACCGCTGTTTACAGCAGAGTGACAGTTGGTGATACGATATATTGTGATACTATGAGTCAGACTAAAATACTGTCACGGAAATTTAAACACTCCGACCTGAATCATCCATAACACATTCAGTTATATACCAAGGTGTAGATGTTCTACTGGAACCAGGTGGGTGAAAAAAAACTGCTAACTAGCAGTCATTACTTTTAATTTTACTTCAAAAATTAATGTCTTCATTAATGGCTCTATTCAAATAAAAAAAAAATTTTGATCGATACAATATTGTGACAAAACTGCAATTTATCGGTGTGTGAATATTTTCTTACAGCCCTAGTGTCTACCTGTTTCTGAGCAACAGGAAGCGCACGAGACAGACTGCGGGCTACATGGTAGCAGTACGGAAACACTAAGGTAAAACGTAAGACACAAAATAACATGGTTTAATATTTTTTACAGATAAAAAAAAAAAGTTTGGCATTAGGTTTGAGCCGATGAACGATGTCATCACGATGGATACCACGCCCCCCAACCTGCAACGCACTACTACTATAGTCTCTTCTATAGTTTGACTAAAAACTTTGCAGGGACTGCTCTGTAAATGAGAATATAGGCTAACTAATGTAAGTGTTGCACAGTGGGAAATATTTGTATATTTATTTTTTATTTATTTTACGTGGTTTTTGTGTGTGGATTTTGTGCGTTTTGTTTGCATTTGTTTCACTCTGTGAAGCTCCAAGAGAAAAATTTAACTTATCTGGATGAGTCAGGAGGAGGAGCGCGGCAATCAGCTGCTTTGTTACAGGAGCACAAAACCTGTTAAGCTGTACATAAAAAGAGGCAGGACAGCAAAGACTGAAGACCGCGAGCGATTACTACGCGCACGACTCCAGCGACAGACGGCAGATTAGTACAGTTTCACCTGCTTTGAGAAGCGAGCGAAGATGGCTTAAGGGGGGGAGGGGGGGGACTAATTATAAAGCTGTTACGTTATAAATCCATACGCATGTTTTTATTAAACTGAGAGTACATATTCTTACACCCCAAAATTACTTTAGCATCTGATCCCTGCCGGGCTCCTTGCTGACATGAAGGGAAGATTGAGTGTTTTTATCATTCTATTCCTCTCGCCTGTGGTTGTGCAGAATCCCCTCTCCCACTGAAGCGTGTATGCTGCAGTCATCAACTTTTGAAGCTGATCGCCTATGTTGTTTTAATCCGTTCAGCAGAAGTACAGGGGTTGAACAATTCACGTGAAGGGAAATATTACTCTGTTGGACCAGCGGGAGAAAAAAATGTTTAGGCTCTGGATCCAAGAAGTCGAGAGATCAGAAACAAAAAGTTGAAAGTTTACCTCGTCTGAGTCCAGCACCTCGGTGATGTCATCTCCGCCTGAAGCTGCGGCAGAACTCCCGCCTTGCGCCGCCAGCGCAGATGTAGCTGTGGCCGCTGCACCGGGCACCACGATGCTGGCGGCCAGCCTGTTCTGAACGGGTGCAGGGACTATTTTGATCTGGAGCGGAGGTGGAGGCGTCGCCGTCACGGCGGCCTGTTGGCTCAGCGCGTTGGCCCCTTCTCTGGGTTTGGCCTGCAGTGGCGGCGGGGCTGGCGCCATCTGCTGGAGCCGCGGCGGGGGTGGCGCGTTCTGCATCTGCAGGAGTGGAGGTGGCTGTCGGGCGGCGCTGGAGAGCAGGATGGTGGGCTGCGCGCCGGCCACCCCACCGGACAGCAGGGTCACCACCTGGCCCCCGCCTTGCAACAAATGCTTGGGGATAATGATCTTGGTGACGGTCTGGGAAGGAGGCAGGACAGCCTGGCTCGCTCCGGAGCTGGAGGGGGCGGTCGCCTCCGGGACGTCCAGGATGATGTTGGAGTTGGCCTCTACGCTGGCGTTTGCCGGGGGCAGGAGAATGGCCTGCTGAGGAGGGGCAGCGGGGGTCAGATTAACAACGGGCGACGCGGTCTCCATCTCCTCAGTCGCTGGCTGCAAGGAGGCATTTCAGATAATAAAAGCATGAATACAAAGACATGGAGAAGTGATGGTTTGTCGGTCGCAGGACAGCATGGCGTTACCTGTGACAGCTGGCTGGCTTTGTATGCTGCCAGCGCCTTCAGGTACTCCTTTTTGGCCGCTTCCGTTTTCTTTTTGTAAACCTACAGAACGAGAAACCATCATTCCAGCTGTCACTCCTCCACATACAAAAAACGAAAAAAAACAGATGCAACACCTGTTTCTGATCGTCCGCCAGGCTGTCCCACATGGACGCCACGATCTTCGACACCTCCCCGAAGGAGGCGTTGGGGTTCTGGCCCTTAATGGCCGACTGGGTGTCTCTGAAAAAAAGCGCGTAGGCCGAGACCGGCTTCTGCGGCTCGTTGGGATCCTTCTTCTTCCTCCCTCTCTTTCCTCCCGCCGCTTCCGCCGGGGCGGGCTTCCCTCCGCCCCTCCTGGGCGTCGTCACCGCCGGGGAGGCGGAGGATGGGGGAGCGGGGTAGGAGGAAATGTGGGAGAGGATCGGGGAGGAGGAGGGGGAGTCCACCAGTACGCTCCTCTGTAGAAAAAGAGAAGGTGGGTTAAAAACACTAATAGAGTACGAAAGCAAACGGGTACGACTAGGGATGCCATACAAGACAGGTTCTATTTTCTTCACCGCTTGTTACAACAAATGATTGTGAATTAGATACAAAATAAAATACTAATAAATAACGACCACAAAACGAAAATTTAGAGTGAAAAACTTTCTGTGACATTATTGCAGACTTTCCACATTTTAAGTCTCTGTTCATAGTCGGGATGGGGCTGATTCTGACGGTCCACCCGGACCGATACGCTTCAGCCTTATCGGTCGTCTTAACGGTAAAATTAAGGTCGTATTCATCTTTTGCGGGAGATAAAAACACAAGCCAAACACTGTATTGGCAGCCCGCTTCTCCTTAACAAGCACTCACGCCGCAGGGACTGATGGTAGGAGGAGGGACTGCTGCACGCTTAGCTTTTCGCCATGTGCTCTAACAAGAAGCTCCGCTCACCTTTTACGATGGCAGAGCGAACGAAAAGATCCAAAATTGTTGGAAAGGGATTGAATCGCGGAATTTAACAACAAAAATCGTCTACACAATGAAACACTGTTCCTGTTTTGATCTGGTGGCTACCGCTCCTGTAAGAAGGGGCTTTCATAAAACAATTGTAGTTGATTATTTGTTATTTCCCCCTTTTGTTTGTCTTTCAACAAAAAAAAAAAGTACCGATAAGGATACCGATAAAGTACCGGATCGATAAGGAGTACGGTTAAGAGTAGTAGTGTTGATAAATCCTCAAGGATAACCATCCCTAGTTCATAATACCGGTTAACTTTAACGAGTACGAGAACATTAAAACGATATCGGCCCGATTCCAGTGTCGATATCGGTGCATCCCAAATTACAAGCGCTCCTCGTTACCTTGAAGTCGTCCATGTCTTCGTCCTGCAGGGAGCCGACTGGAGAGGAGGATATCAACAGCGGCTCCTCGGGCGCATCTGAATGATGAGCGGCGTTACTTCCACCAAGTCCCAGCGTCACTTCTGACGGGTTTATGCCCGCAAGCTGACCGCCTCCCAGGAGGCCGTGACCCAACTCGCTCAGCTGGACATCGATGGTCATGGGAGGAGAGCGGCTGAAATGCGAGCCACTAGAGTTCCCCATCTCCTGTAGAGAAATTGGAGCTAAACAACTCAGGATTTTCAGGATGGATAGGCAGACAAGCAGATCAATTAACAGATAGCCAGACACACAAATGGACAGATAAACTGATGGAGAAACGGGACAAATGGATGGATGGACAAATAAAGGGACGGACACAATGTTTACAAGAATGGATAAAGTTCTCCATCCCACTTTGTGTCTATAGTTCAGCACTCACCAGCGCAGAGGAGCTCAGCAGGGCTCCCCCTCCACCCTGGCCCATCGTCCCAAGGTTCAGCTGCTCCAGACCCTGAGATCCGGAGTTCACAAAGGTGGAGGCGAAGGACGGATCATTGGCCTCCACCACAAGGTTGCTCACCAGGCTTCTGGAGCCAGAAGATCCGCTGGTGTCGTCCGATCCATCGGTCAGATCGAAGTGGGCCACCGCCTCACCGATGCCCAGAGCCTGGTCCGGGTCCAGGGATATGGGGGGGATCTCAAAAACCTCATCTCCGAGACTGGGAGTGTGGAAAGTCTGCTGTGTATGGCAGAAACAAGAGTGATGGTTCGATCATTAAAAACAGGTGTTCCACGGAGCAAATCCAAAGTTCAACCACTAACCTCGTCGGATAAGAAATGGTGGCCAGCTCCGCTGATAGTCAGGTAGCTGTCGCTGACTTCTGAAAACTGCAACCCGTATTTAAAATGTCAGCAACTAGTGTACAGGAGAGAAGCTTCATGTCCACACAGCTAAACCACCTGGATGTTACCTTGTTCTCCTCAGAGTATCCATCGTATCCCTGGGTGTCCATGAACTCCGTGTCAACATTAGAGGGACAGCCATCCGACAGCTCGGGATAAAACTTTAGATCCATTTAGCGTAGTTGCGTTTAACAAACTCTCACGCTTTTCATACTTTGTTAGGCGGATATTTCTCTAACCTTCTCACTGAGGCTAAAGTCTGTATCAACAGCTGCTAGCTAGCTAGCTAACGACATACGGACGGTTAGCATGTTGCTAGAGTCAAACATATATTTAAAAAAATCTAGATTTTAATCTTAAATGAGATCACACTTGTGCGATATGAAGTTGTTATCAGCTACATTAGTCAGTTTTAATAATTAAATTAAACGTGTTGGTCTGTTTACAGGCTAAGGTTTACCAGAGGCCCTTAACAAGCATGTTCGTTAATGTAATAGTGCTAGCGCCCTCTATGGGATGGAAGTGGAAGGCAGTGCTGCATTCATAGTTTTTCGGGGAAAAATGAAAATGCAGTGGAAAGTTACTAAACTGAAAACTGTGTTTAACTCGGCAGTATCACAGGGCTTTTTATAGGCTACATAAGATAGCTAGATAAAAAGAAATTTAAAGAACAGGGAGATTCTTAAAGGTTTCTGCGTTTTTTATATAGCTATAGATAATATAGATTTATCTAGGGGATGTCCTGCACCTGCGCCCGGTATTTGAATATGCGAAAATGTAGGTCAAGAAAAAGCTGCCGAGAAATAATAAATCCATCCATTGGGTCAGTATTTTTTTAAGTTTTCTTTTTGCTTTTCCAGCCACTAAAATGTACCATTACTAATAAAAGTTTTTAATGGTTGAACCGTTTTTTAGGTGACAGAGTGTGCGCATTAATAAGTTATTAAATTAGTGTAAAGTTGACATAGGTCATACGTATTGTGACCCTTCCAAGGCCTTTTGGCAAAACAATGTTCATCTCTTATCCAAAATCCTTGAGAAAATAGCTGCTAAGAAGTATGCAAGCATCTTAACAGCAACAGCCTGTTTAATCAATTTCAGTCATGTTTTAAAGTACATCATAGCACCAAAAACAGCTCTGGTTAAAGTTACTGATATTCTCATGGCCTTAGATAATGGACTTGTGACTGTTGTGGTCTTGTTGGATCTCAGCACTGCTTTTGACACAGTCAATCATAATATTTCAATAGAAAGGCTTGAACATGTATGGATCCAGGGAACAGCACTAGGCTGGTTTAAATAATGTCCAACAGATTCCAGTTTGTTCATGTAAATTATAAACCACCTTCACCCTCAAGGGTTACTTGTGGAGTGCCACATGGTTCTGTGCTCTGACCGATTCTCTTTACTAAATATATGCATCCATATGGTAAAATTGTATGAATTGCCACAGTATGCAGATGATCCATAACTATATTTACCCATAAATCCAGATTAATCCCATCAGATAGGTAGATTACAGGCATGTCTCAAATACATAAAAGCCTGGATAACTGAATTTTCTGCTTTTAAATTCTGACACAGAAGTTGTCTTTGGACCAGAAGCTTTAAAAAGGAAACTGCTAAGTCAATCAATTGTAAAGAACTTTGGTGTAATTTTTGATCAAGACATGAGATTTAATTTCCATATTAAACAGGGTTCCAATACTTCTTTTTTCCACCTCTGGAATATTGCTAAAATTAGAAACATCCTGTCCAGGAGTATTGCAGAGAAATTAGTCCATGCATTTGTTACTTCAAGGCTGGACTACTGTAATTCCTTATCAGAAAGTCCACAAAATCCTTTTAAACGCCTTCATTTGATACAAAATGCTACAGCAAGAGTTCTGATTAATATTAATTAATTAGATTAAAGAGAGATCACATTTCTGCTGTTTGAGCTTCTCTGCAATGGCTTCCTGTTAAATCCAGTTTAAAATCCTCTTCCTTACATATAAAGCCCTTAATAGTTAAGCTCCATCATACATCAGAGATCTGATTGCTCCATATGTTCATAACAGAGGACTTTGCTCTCACACTGCAGGTTTATTGGTAGTTCCTAAGATTTCTAAAAGTAGAATGGGTGGCAGATCTTTTAATTATCAGGCTCCTCTCCTGTGGAACCAACTCCCAGTTTTATTCCATGAGGCAGATACTGTCTTAGACTGGGCTTAAAATCTTCCTTTCTTATCCTGAGCTATTTTCTTAGTTATGCTGCTATAGGCTTAGGCTGTTGGAGGGCAGACTGACCCCTTTTCTTCAGTCTTGTACTTTTTTTTTTTATACTCTCCAGATGTATTTTTTCTGTTATTGCAATTGTTAACCTTTTTTTTCTCACTGTTTTTCTCTTCATTAAAGCTCCACCTGGTATGTTATCCTGCTCAGCTGCAGCACCATGCCGGATGGGGAGCATCGGTTTGGCTGATGCTCCTAGTGACCGACATCCTCCATGTCCTGTTTTCAACTTTTTACTTTCTTTAATAAAGTACCATTACGTCAGTTTCTTTGTTCTTTTCGTGTCTCTCCTCTGTCTTCTCAGACCCCCAGAAGTTCATGGTAGTCTGACCGCTTGTCCTGAGCCAGGTTCTGCTAGAGGTTTCTTCCCGTTACAGGAGAGTTTTGCCTCTCCACTGTGGCTACATGCTTGCTAAGTATATGGGATTACTGAAGAATTGCTGTGGTTGGAGTCTGCACGGGCACAACCTCTTATCAGTGACTCAGCACAATCTGCTGGGATTCCTTACATAGTAAACCTTTTATTGAAATGACTTTTCTTTTAGAGTGACTGGAGATGTGATCTCTTGTAAATTGGTGCTATATAATTAGAAGTGAATTGATTAAAGTGAATTATCAGGTTTAATAATAGCAATGATTATAAAAGTGGCACTACGTTTGTTCAGGAGGAAACAGCGCCCCCTAGGGTCAGGTCGGGAATATATATCGCGTGTTCTGTATCTCGTCTAGTTTTGATTCCTTTGACCTGTCTGCTTTGCCCTCTTCAAGTATATACTCTCCTTGTGCCGACAACAGAAACTGAACATACTTTGCTAGAATTAAAATTTCAAGAAATCCGGTGTGGAGGATCAATTTGAGATGCTCAACATGTCTTTTTTTGCAGCTTTACAACCAAGCTAAATCTAGGAGGCGTTTTGTTTTCTGCAATCTCAGAAACAGTTCTTTTGACTTTGAAAAACACTTCTATTAAGATAAAGTGACTGAAACCTTGTGGGATTACTTATACCAGACTGCAATGGGCTTTGTCCTCCAACATCAGCATCTGACCTTACTTCTGGAAGATCAGTACAAAAAATTATAATAAAAAAACCCACACCCATAAAGATTTGAAGCTCTTACAGCTGAAAGAGTGGATCGATGTAATAAATCCTGGAAGGAAATGACCCCACCCATAAGGAAATACCACAGTTTTTCTTCCCTTCTGTGATGTACATTTGGAAATATCCTGGTTTTGCTTTATGGACTTTTAACCTTTTTATTCAATTTCTAATCATATCATCCTATATACATTTTGAATTAGAGATTTTTTTCTTAAAGCTTAAACATAATAAAATGAAATTAACTTGTGCTTAAGACATACTGTATGAAGTTGAGCTGAAATCAAAATGGAAACATATCAGCTATTGATGCACAGGCTAAAAACAAAATACAAATTGTCTAGTTTAAGAGGGGATTATTCTAGTGCAGAGATGTCCAAACTTTTTTGCTACAAGTGCCAAAAATGATCAAATCGGAAGTGCCAATAGGCAACAAAAATAAGATTTTTTTTGTGTGTGAATATATATATATATATTTTTACCTGCTTAACATGTAATATTTTAATTAAACAAAGTAGGAATTCTCATAGAAAAGGGATTTTAAAGGATTGTAGAACACAGGGCTTTTAAGGTTTGCATTCTTAAAATAAAATGTTTTCAGATATTTCAGAGTGGCTAATTTTAAAAGAAAAATACTTTTTTTCTCAGCAGAAAAAAACTGGGTTTGGGTCAGTGCAGCTTTGAAATTATGCATTATTTTTAGCTGTGTTTGGTTGTTATTATGCAATGAAATGAAAAAGAAAACAAAAAAAATATGATTGTTAAAATATGAATAATTTGTTTTGTGCCATGGAACATTTTCTAATCCTTTTAATTTGTCAATAAAAAAAGACCCTCCATCTTCATCAATCATTTGTGTTGTGTTGCCAATTGCAGAATATACTGATCTTAAATGGTGGTCAAGGGCCGTGCAAAAGCAATCCAGGCGCCATAAATGGCCCCCGGGCCGCACTTTGATGTGCTCTAATGTGTTGAAATCAGGAAATGCTTTTTAAACGGTTATATTTGTATATCTTGTATACTTAGAAATTTCTTTCAAAAAGACTTTGCACGCAGGTTTTTCACTGTAGATTGCTGTTATTCATATCACAGATACAGTCAGATCATAAAACAAGAATAATAACTCACAGCCGTCATCTTTGCACCATAGTACACAACTGACGAGCTCTACATTATACATTACACCCATCCTCCTCGCACTGTTTCAGTAACTAATACGTCACCTTCCATAACCCTTCCCACAGAGTGAAAACACCAACAGTATATCCTCACAATGGACCCCCAATTAGTTCACAGGCTCCTCTGGAGAGAGGCTGACCGAAGAAGATGAGAGGTGGAGGTGGGATTGAGGGATCCGGCTCTGCTCAGTACATGGGTTCAGTTTCATGTAGCGTTCGAGGACCGGTTTGAGGTTTTTCTTTTTTTTATAAGATAAGAAAAGTGTGTCTATACAGTGAGGGTCCCCTTTTGGTCACGTTTGGGAATGTGATGGGAATTCATGGGTTTTGATGGAAGAGAAGAAAAAAAAAAAACCAAGGAAAAAAAGAAAAGGCGGGTCGACAAGAGGGACCACTCTGCTCAGCAACGTCATGAGGAAGATCGAGAAGAGCTTAGTGCAAAATGACTGAGATGGAAGCAAAAAAATAAAATAAACTCAACTGATTGATGTACACCTGCTCCTTACACAGAAATTATCCTAAATAAAATGAACGAAGAAGGGTAACAAAAACAAAACCAACTCATAATTTGTTACATGTCGGTACAAAAAAAACCCTCCAAAAAGGTTTCGAAATAACATGATTTCCTTTTAACGGGGAGAGAAGTCAGACGTGTGTTTGAAGTTCAGTCAGTCCTCTGAACTTGATGAAGAGTCAGAGTCCTTCTGCGCCATGATGACGTCATCCAGTAGCGCTTCTTGATCCGAGCTGTCGTAGTCGCCTTGGGAGAGGCTGTCGCCACCCTCCATTTTGACGTCAAAGTCTGGGCTGGTGAGGAAGTGGTGGGACGTCTCCAGGTCCTCCTCGTCCATCATGTAGGCTCCGTCCGAAACCAGAGTCTCTTCTTCAACTCCGTCCAAGTTGGGGTCTTCGGGTGTGGGCTCAGGAGTGTGGTAATGGTGGTGGTGGTGATGGTGGTGACGCCGCCGGTGACTCTTCTTCGGGATCTCAGAGTCTTCTGTCAGCAGCCGGTGGTAAAGGGATTCAGGCAACAAACCCTGCAGGAGGAAGAGAAAGATCAACATCCATACAATCGAAAAACTCAAAACTGGTTAATAAACAAAAAACAAAACTGGTTAGTAAACAACATAATTGAAAACATTAAAAAGTTTAGTTTTTACAACAAAGGATAAAACATTTCTTACAGATTTTTGAACAGTTTCAGACCACTCGGGTGCAACAGCAATATTAGGATTCTCCTCCAGATACTCCTTCAGATCCTGCAGCATTGGACAGAAAGCGGCTCCAATCTACAGGGAAATGTTGGAAAGATGGTTGGTTCACAATTCCTGCTCACCGTCATATAACATGTCAGACTTTACCAGAGTACTTTAGTGTACGTTTTAAATGGAAAACAGTAAAGTTCATCATTTATTTATGACAGACATTTCTATGATGGGCATGGTTTAAATGTGGAACCTGGGAAACTAGAAACTGGATTGTGAGAAGTGAAGGGAGGAAAAAAACTACTGAAGTTTAAAAAAGGAAAAACATTTGAAAGGAAAGATAATAATACTGCATTCTAATTAAGCTTTCCGAGTCGGAAAGTCGAAAATCTCAAAGTCGTCTCGCGTCATTTCACAGTGACACGCCCCCTTTAGGTCGGAATATACGAGCTCCAACTCGGAGCTCTGAGAGTAGACAGAGTAGAGGGGGGGCAAGTCGGAAACAAAGATGGCTTGAGATATATTTTCTTTGTATTCGCACTGTTGGTCATTTTAATGTAATTTTTAAATGCTCTTACACACTAGACTACATTTCTGCTTTAATCCGGTCACCAATAATCAGGGCCACGGTCTTGCTGTGCGTGCAATACAACGTACAGCTTCGTTTTTCATGCTGGTCTGCTGAAGATGCTATGCCGCTAACAACAATAGCAATAACTACCCCGCCCCTCGCCAGCTGCTGCCCTCAAAGCGTCCATGTTCTTTCCGACTCGGAGTGTAGCGAGACAAACTGGAACGCTTTAAGTCGGGAATGACGTCACGTTCTCGTGTACAGCAACTCGGACGCCCGAGTCTCCGAGACAAATGGAATGCAGCATAAGTAATGAAAGGAAAGACAAGTCGAAAAGAGAGAGAGAAAGAAAGATAAAAAGGCTGGGTAAAGGAGTGTAAGGGAAAAAAAGCAAGGAAGTAAGCTAGGAGGAAATGAAGGAGGACTTTAGAATGAAAAAAAGGGACAAGAATTAAATAAAGGACATAAGATTTAGATCATACTACAAACTATAAATATCTGACCCACCTTCTTCCCGTTCAGCATGTTGATGACTTTGACCTTCTCGGTGCCTGTGATGGGTTTATTTGCTCGCCTCCTCCTCTTCCTCTTGCTCCTGTTCACCAGCAGCTGGTTAAACAAAAAACACAAAACTGAATCGTCGCCCAGGAAGTGTTAGAATAGAAACCTGAAACCTGGGTCAGAATATGAAAGGACACGTTTTCGATTCTAGATGGCAGAGACATGAATTTACCTCCAACATGTCTCCCTCCACCTCATAATCTGGATTCTCTTTCAGCCACGTGGGAGGGTCCCTTCTTCGGGGATTTCGCTCCAGCGGATCATGGAGCCCGTCTAACTCAGATAGCTAAAGACATTTTGGAGTTTGGTCAGTCTGGGTTTCGCTTCTAACTGTCCCTGTGCTTCAGTGTCAACAAGGTTAGGGACCTATAACTGACCTTTAACCTTTTCCCTGATATTTTGGTATAGTGGGTCAGGAAAACTAATTAATTAAAAAGCCATGCGCTTTCCTCTAGTTCTCTTAGTACCAGGTGTGCAGTATCACAGAAGTGGAAGAGTGCATTCAGCAGCTTGTAGCACCGCATTCCAGATATTAAAAATTACAGAGGGTTGAACTTCCATAAACTCTAAAGATTGTCTCAAGTAACAGGTCAAAGAAAGCATGACGGATGCACCTCTTGGTCTTTGCGTTTCTTCCGCCCACTGCTCTCTCCCGCGGACCCATTGGGCATCAGGGCCTGCTTGGAGAACGTCAGCTTCAGGCCCTCCTCCTGTGAGAATGACAGAGACACATCCAAGTTAGACATAAGCAGCACCACCACAGCTCAAAGTCTCAAAGATTACATGCTGTAACCATCTGTTTAGCCTCTAAAATAATCCAGGGCTGTATGCTAACATCTTTAGCTTATAGCACTACTGCTACAGAAGTTGCTGTTTTTGTAGCGTAGCACAGATAAACATTTTGAAGCATCAACACA
The DNA here is from genome assembly GCA_028564705.1 of Apricaphanius iberus. Classification (NCBI taxonomy): domain Eukaryota; kingdom Metazoa; phylum Chordata; class Actinopteri; order Cyprinodontiformes; family Aphaniidae; genus Apricaphanius; species Apricaphanius iberus. The sequence goes on from JAPXFQ010001905.1 coordinate 5,960,787, forward strand.
AAATCTCTAAAAACCATGTCTTCTTGTCTATACTTAAAGCAACACGTATTCCACACAGTCTCTACATGAAGACAAGTTTCACGGGCATCTCCAGTTTACTTCCGCAATCGGTCTATTTCCCTGCTCTCTCAGGGTCAAAATGACCTTTCACTCCACCTGAACACCAAGCCGAGACTGCAGGAGGGTTAATAGAAGAAAACAATGTTTTTAGTAGTCTACTTTAAAAATAGGATGCATTTAGTGTGCACAATTAAATAAGTTTATAGCTGAGGTTATTAAATTCAGTGTTTTGTTGTTTTAAACTTTGAAAGTGCAACGTTATTGAACTCACCATATATTCCAAATATTCTTTGAATGCACCACAGATGTGCGATGCATGAACAAGCTTCTGGCTGACGTTTGTGTTAATAAAAGAAATATCAGTAAATTAATTTTAAGAAGAAAACATTAAGTGAGTAGGTGAAATCAAAACAATCAGATGATTTATGATTGGACAGTTGCTCTAACACGATCATGCTGCATGGCATTCCCTTTCTGAGCGTCCGGCAGGACAGTCCTGATGAAGAACAAGCTTCAAAGAAGATAGCCAAGTGGGGGTCAGAAATGTCGATAGATTTGTTGCTTTTTGGAGGGGGGGGGGAAAGTGTGTGCGACAACTCTAGAGCACGGCGGAGCAACACTGTGGCATGGTGCAGTCCTTTGAGAAGGCAAAGACGGGCTCAGCGTGAACTGACCTTTACAGTAAAAAAACATTTTTAAAAAAGCAGCTTGCAAAGCTGTCGCACAAGGACTACATTTGACAAACAGTTTGTTACACATCGCTGACGCTTTTTATTCATCATACATGCAACATCTATGTTGCACTGTATAGCCCTGTAATGTTTGACTTCAGCTCAGTTCAAATCGAATTTCTAGCTTTAGTGATCTCTAGGACTCTTAAAATATGGTATTAATATTATTTATGGTTGTTGAAATGTGTGTTAATAATCAATCTATTAGTAAAACAGAAATTAAGTAATGGTTGCTTCTGAGATAAGTGGATAGTCTTCCTCTCTGATGTCACCTTGAGGAGTTTTACAGTGAACTCTCCGTCTTCTCCCTCTGCCCCGATGCCCCCTGGGGTACTGCTGGGTTTACGGATGACCCTGGTGTAAGCCATGTCCTCTCCCAGCAGCTCTGAACTGGGGTTGAGCTGAGCTTCGGGGATGTAGCGCCGCCCAGAAGGCCACTGACCGGTCACCACCAGGGTGCACAAGTTGTCCAGGCGGTTGATCAGCACACGGTCCTGAAACAATATATCCACAGTTAATATGTACACGTGAACAAGTTGGTATTAGATTTTTAGTCTCCGGCAGAAGGAAAAGTTTAGATGATGGAATCTCTTTTTTTTTTACCTACCTTAGGCCAGTCAACTCTGATAGGTTCAGGTGGAAGTATGCTATCCTGAGATGGAGTCATAGAGAGTAAACTATTCTCTTCATCCACATCTCCCACCTTCATACCCCCTAAAGACCAACAACAGTGTAAATATCCCGTCTTTGGTTGGATTTATTGCAGTACTGACCATTTATCCATCAACTGACCTCTTTCGACCTCCTCGTCACTGTCTCCGCTGTCATCGCTGCTCCCCGACCGCTCGGAGGATGATGAGCCCGAGTCGGAATCTGAATCTGAATCGGACCCTCCTTCTCCCTTCCTTCCTGTCTTTTCTGTTCCATCCCTGCCGCTTTTGAAGCTCCAGTCCTGACCTTGCACTTTTCCACCGTGGTGACTCAAGGGTGTACTCTGCAGCTCAGCAGCGATCCTCTCCCCAAACAGGCGGGCGCTCTCGTCTGTTTCCTCCACCTTCACTCCGGACAAGTCCATCTCAGACTTGGGCTGGTTCAGTGTCATCACGGGCGGAGGTGGTGGCGGTGGTGGCGGAGGCAGAGTCTGCTGGTTCTGGATGAACTCGTCCCGAGCAGAGCTAAAAGTGAACTGCGGGTCTGAGAAGATGGAGAGCTCGGTGCGGCTGACGCCGTGCAGCGCGGCGCCGAGTATCAGCTGCCGATCGTGGTCCGCCGTGCTCCACCAGGCGGGCAGCTCGGAGTTGCGCGGGGCCAGGAGGAGACGCTCCTCCAGGGAGGGGTGGGGCAGGACCCGCTCGCGAAGGCGCCGCAGAAGGCTGATGCGGTAGAGAGTGCGGGAGGCGCGTTCCTCTGTGATGGGAGCCACAGTCTGAGCCAGCGCTGACGGATCTGCAAACAGAAATACTCCGTTATGGAAAGTGGTTATTACAAACAAGAGAGCCACCAGTCAGCCGGTCAATTCTCCCTTGATCAGCTGTAATTACTCAACGGAAGGTAAAAATAGTCGGGAAAAAAACTATTTTCTTTCAACAGAACACCCAATAGGATTGAGTTTAATCTGATTTCTTTATGTACATAAAAATTGGGTAAAACGTACAAATAATAGTGGGGAGATTCAGGCGTACCAGCAGCAAGTTAAAGGTACATAGATACTAGGACTGGGCGACATGGAAAGAAAAAAATTCTATAGCAATTTTACTTTTTACATCACTGGATATCAATATAAGTCACAGAATAAAACAAATCACTTTTTTGTCAATATCTAACACTACCTGGTAAAATCAGAAGATGTCAGAAGGTTGTTTTGCTTTACTTAAAGATTTGTTTCTAAAAGTCATCATACACAATACAACCGTTTGAAATGAAATTAAAGGAGGTTAGGGCCGGGAGATGTGGATTAAAGATAAATTATTATATTTTGCAAACCTGTGTCATTCAGAAAAAGCCTTGCTGATAAATCTCTAAAGTAAAAACCTTTATAGGAAAAAAATAACTACCTTCCCCATGACCTGGGCGGAGGTGGCAAACCCTTCGGCACATCGCAACAAATGAACGGAAGTATCGACTCAGGCTCTCGTCTGTCTTTTTATCCAGGCGGGCAAAAGTTCGGAAACGGGTCCAATCAAACTCCGCCTCTCCCTCCTCCGACATCCCCACCTCCTTTTTAATCTTCTCCACTCCAAACGTAGAAACCACACGGTAGAAGTCGCTCTCTTCTCTCCTCGTCCACCTATAGAGAAGGTGTAAAAAACAAAAAAATATTTTAGAATAACGCTAGATCCTGTGGAAAGAAAATGGCTCCAAAATAAAAACATTTAAACAATTCCTTTAACAGTCAAATGAATAATTCACTGTAGCAATTAGTTAAAGATGAATCATTAAATTCAAGTAGATTGTACCCAGATGTTTTATTTACAGTTTTATTGAATATTTCTTTGGTCTAATACGGGAGCACATTTCAGTTATTTTTTAACCCATTAGAAACAACTTACTCCAATAACTAGGCAGCTCAACAGCCTACCTTTGCTGTCGCTCCTGGCGTGCGATTTCCTTCAGTTTGCTGGCCTGTTCGCACCGCCTACGCCTGCGGTCGCCTTTGGCCTCGGCTTCCATCTTCAGCTGCTCCTGCCTGTAGCTGCGTTGATACGCCGTGATCAGTCGCCTCAGGCGTGCCGTTAGCGATGAGCTCGAGGGCCAGTCGCACACTCCGCTCAGACTCGTTGCGCTTTCCGTGACCGCTGGTGCCGTCTTGTCTTCCACTGAAATCTCATCATCCACGTTCATGGAGTCAGGCTGCAATAAACGTCAAGTGAAGGTTGATAAAGGAACCTTTTAAGCTCCATCAATTCTGTGTCGCATTTGTGGAAAATCGAACAGAGCTACAATAACCAAAAGTTATTGCAGTGATCGGGTACCTCATCGAAAAGATCTTTGGAGAGTCTAGATGCTGGTTTGAACTCTGGATCCTCTGAGAACTTGTCAAAGTCAGCCCTGCATGAAACCAACGCAACACAGTCTTCTTACATAGTTCTTATACAGTTTCCATATTAAAAATTAAATAACTTTTATTTTGAAGAGTTCAATGGCCTTTAAAAAAACTGGCTTGTAATATATATGAAGCTAGCAAAAAGCAAATGGTGAGGAGAATTGGATGGACAAATTGAATGACTGATTAATCGAGAAAAAAGATACTTTTGTGTATGTAATCCTTAATCTAATTATGTCAACACTTTTTCTAGCAGTTTTAAATCCAGTGATTTATTTGACAAAGAACAAAAAAAAAGAAAACAAAGTCTGGAAAACGAACAGTTATCTGAACATTTAGAACATCACTATGTTTAGAAACGTATTAACCGATTAGAGAAAGCGTCCATATTGCCTGGGCGCTATGAACAATAGTCAAAGCGCCGATGTCTGGCAACGTATTTATGGACAAATGTAAGTTTCAATGAGTAAATCAAATCAAACTCAAAAAGTTTGGGAAAGCTATGAAACATGCAATAATGTTGGTGAATATTGCTATGATGATGTGACTTGTAGTCTGAAGTACTAATGTGGGCCTGCTTTGAGTTTATTGCAATCACAGATATTGAGTAAAATAGCTTGTTTTTGTAAAATAATCTAATAACTACAGGAATCCAAGCATTTACTTGCAATATGAATATTGCTATGACGAACAAATGCAAAAGCAACTTACTCATCTCCCAGCTCGGCGTCCCCAGTGTGCTGCTCAGCATCAATGGCCTTGTCGTCTGGCCGACCAACTCTCTCCACGAAGCAGAGGCAGGGATCAGCCCGCATCGTAGTGTACATCTCATAACCTGGGAAATGGAGATAAAAACTAAGGCTGTCAATCTGCAAGTATATGGGAGAGAGTGCAAGTTTCACATACTTGAAAAAAGTGACTGACTCATCAGAACGCCAAGCCACAAACTGGTAATTTGAAAGGCCAACAGGACCAGCTGGGTTCTGAACAGCAGGACAACTCTAAGCATGCCTACCATGTTTGAAGACACCAGCGAGCAGTGATCGGTCGGCATCAGAGTCCCACCAGGCAGCAGGTACCTCCTGCTGCTCCATCTCAGGCATCCAGATATCAACGTCCCTGAAAAACCATCAAATGCATTTTGCTAACTGGATCTCTGATACCTTCACTTCATTAAAAGGACAGAGAAGAACATTTGCTACCTAATATCAGCCCCCTTCAGGACAGAATCTGCATGTTCACCGATGACCTCCTGTTTCAGGTAGTAGAGCATACGGACCCTGAGCAACACTCTGAGAGAAGAAGAGAGGTGGTGTTAATGTTCAACTAGGAAAATGTCCATAAGCAGTGCTTCGCAGAAGTATTCATATCCCTTCGGCCCATGGTGTCACTGTACAACTACAAAGTTTGGAGTATTTTGTTGGGATTTAAAGTAAAACACAAAGCAGTGCATATTTGTAAAGTGGAAGGAAAATTAGAAATGATTTCTAAAAGCAAAGAACGTGAAACGTTTACTGCAATTGTATACAGCCTCCTTTACTCTGAACCTTCTAAATAAAATGAAGACTCCGGTTGTTATGTGAAGACCTCTGATGACTGTAGGCAACCAATGAACTAACCAGAAAGGTCAGCTATAACTTTATGTAGAATGCTAAAGGTTAGAATGTTAAAACAACAAAAATGGCAAACCTGCAAAGCTACCGAGACATGGATATTAATGGGAAGACAAAAAATGTGGCAGAATCATGCTGTGGGTGTGCTTGTACTACATAGGACTTTGGCACAACAGAATGGTTTATCTTAAAGGTACATTAATGCGTTAACCTTAGTTTATACTTCTCTGTCAGCGAGTTGGCGCTCAAACACACATATTGACGGGAACGTTTTCGTTTATACTTCTCCGTTGGTGTATCAGTATTACAAAGCAATTCCCCAACAGGACAACATGGGGTGTAGACCTTTTTTTGTCGGGTCTGCCACAGTGACATCTGTGGTTGACGACAGTTTATTTAGTTCAGCTTGTAAACGCACATGCGGTCACGGAGCGGAAAGCTTTTAACTAGAAGTGTAGCTATTAAAACACTCTAAAAACACATGGAAACAAACAGCAATCTGTTTTGGCTGTTGCCTTGTGTTAAAAATCCCCAAAAGACCACATTAGATAAACCGGCCAACCAAACACTGCATTGACTAATAATTACATTAACTATAGAGCGCCGCACTGGTAAAATGATCGACTGAGAAGTATAAACTAGGCTTTAGAATGGTCCAGTCAAGGTCTAGTAAGCAATCAGCGGAGAATGTTCAGCTAGACTTTAAACCTGTGTTTCACAGAAGCTCTTCATCCAGTCAGGCTGAGCTTTAGCTACTTTGCATATAAGAATGGGCAAAAATCTTGGTCTGCAGTCATGAGCTGGGGCTCGTCTCTAGGAGATTTGCAAGTGTGACAGAAGAGGAGATTATATTTTTAAACCATTTCATCCAGCCCGTAGCATGGGTCAACATGGTCTGGAAGTCCGGTCTGGCATTCCTCCATTGAGGAGCAGTTATGCCCGAACAACATCTGTTCGGACCAATCAAATTGGGCTTACGATGATTGACAGGTGAACAACAGTAACGTAATCAACCACGTCACCAAAGAGCGCCTGGCTTGAATTTGTTCACAACAACGATAGCTGCCGCTGGAGAACGGAGATGGTTAGACTCTGCCATCGACTCTGTTCTAGAAGATATCGACCGCGCATTCATTTTAAAAGAGGAATTTTAAGAAAGGAACAGATAACGTCCGGTGCTCTGTTAAAATACGCCCCATAATCACAGCCCAATGGCGCAGTATCAGACCCACATTCTGATTAGAACTGAGTATGGCTACGTCAGGCTACCCAACCCTAGCTGAAAGGCATAATGTTTCAGATTTTAATTTGTAAAAGCCAACTTTGATAGCCACTTCATAATTATGCCTCCAGCTCGTCTCAACATGAAATAACTTGTGGTTGTACAAATGTGGTCAAGTTCAAACGGAGTGAATACTTTTGCGAGACACTGTAACATGCATCTGCTTCTGGTTTCACCAACTTGTTGCACTGGTGCTTCAGATGTTTGCGGTAGCTGTCGTCGAGCAGCAGAGTGTCGGGGTTGTACTTGCGGATCCACTCCACTTTCTGGACATCAAACGTGCTCTGGGCCTTGACTCTTTTACCTTTCCTGCCTCTTGGAACTGGGATAGACAGGCCTAAGCAGGAAGATTTAATATCTAGATTAATATTTTGTCTGAGAATAAAAAATAAAAAAAACATATGTATGTATGTATGTGCCGCTTCCTACCAGAATGGTTTAGTAGTGTTTGGGGTTCACGGCCGTTTTCTGGTGGAGTGATGAGCTCCCAGATGAAACTCTTGATGTTCTCATCACCACGATAATGCATCAGACAAAAAACCAGAATGACACGACAGATGGTTTCCACATCACGTTCACTAAGACGCCTCTTACATCTAGCGTGGGCCAAGATATCCCTCCAGCGGCCCCACCTAAGCCAACAAAAAACAACATAAACATAAAAACATTGTAAGAAAAAAGAAAAGAAAAGACAATCCACTAAAATCCAGTGCGCATGGCTGATTTTCATACCCATAGACAAGCAAGTGTTTCTCCACCCGGAAACAGTCGGTGCGGCCGTAACCTCCGCCGCTGTGGCGATCGGATCGGCGAGACGACCGCGAGTGTCTAGAATTGGCGGGCGGATATTCGTCGTCGCTGTCCAGATCAGACAGGTCTCCCCCTTCGCCGCGTAAACTGGAGTACTGACGGGTTTGCTTACGGATTCTGGGCGTGTCGATGACGAGGGTGTTCTGTGGAGAAGACAACAAACCTGTTTAGGTAGACGTGAATCCACGGAATACACATTTAAGGCATTCAAACTTCTTCAATGAATTTCAATGACCCAAAATAAAAATATTCAGACTACAGTCAAAGTCTGCAGAACTTCACGTATAATGATCATCAGAACTGTAAGCAGACACATTGATTTCTTTCCAATCAAAGCGCCACACTTGAACAATACCATGTAATGACTACACTTTTCGGTGAGAAAGCTGTGGCTGAGGGAAAAAGCGTCCGTGCTGCGTTTAAAAATAGAGTCAGGAGAAGCACCAAGTTTCTAAACCCTGCTGTCACGCTATAAATATGTTTTACTTATCAATACACCAGGGCATCCCTACCCATCAGACAGGTTTCAGACGTGTGTCCGCAACGAAAACATTCAATGCAGCTGTTACCAGCATATCACAAAATCACAGGAGAATTGTGTTTACATAACTTAAAGGGTGGTTTACAGCAGGGCTTTGACTTTTGCCCAAAATCATATTCAAAGGTTTGTTTGTTTATTAATATTAGAATTTGAATATATTCAAATATTTATTAATTATATTTTGACCATTAAATGTCTTCAGTAAAACTGATATTGGTATCAAACTTAACTTCTATATGTTCTCTCCACCAGAGGGCAGTGTCAGTCAATGTTAATAGACTACGTGCATGTAAGGCTGACTGCATCCGAATACCTCTACTACACCTGCTACGTTGTAGGCAAAAAGAGGTAAGCAAGCAATGTAGTGGTATCGGATTTCAAGTATGGATTGGGGTAGTAGGCATAAAGTTCCCGGATGTGTACTATCGCCACAGTAAGCAGCCGGTGGACGCTACGCTAATCCACAATGCATAAACTGCTTCTGTGTCTGATTTCCTGCCTTTTCCGATCTTAAATGCTAAGACTGATAAGTTTTAGAAGCATAACATGTAAAAAAAAAAGATCTGCTACATAAATTTAGGAAAGGCCCATGACACAGAAATTTCAGACGTGTGATTCGCGCTGCTTCACGCCTGGTGGAAACGGTCCCTTTGACTATAAAGGCAGCTGTCAGCTTTGTATTATGCTTTGCAGACGTTAAGCGCTGCTTGCACAACTGATGGAAAGCAGGGGTAATTTAAGACACACGAGATGGACGGAGACATTTCTGTGATAGCAAAGTGTTTCACGAAACAGCAGGAAGGCTGAACAAATTACAGCCAAGTCCTTGTTTTATTTGTCAGAACTTTTAACCCCTGCTTACTGTGACACACACTGGATTTGAAAATGTTAGTAATCTGAGAAAGATGTTGACGAGTGCATCTCTACTGTGCTACCTTTTGATTAATGGAATCCATGTCGATATCGGCTTTCTTGGCCCACTTCTCCCAGAACTCGGGGTCGTCGAGAGCAATGTCCGTGCGGTTCTCAGACGCGACGAAGCTGGCTTTGGAGAACGTAGACCCTTTGCCTTCGCTCTCAATAGTGATGGTGGTGGCTCTCCGCTGCAGGATCTGGTCGATGTCTTCTTCACAGAATCGACTGCCTTCGTCGTTTTCATCCATGATGGCGGCGTAAGCTCCTTTCCTCAAAAGGTCCTCGATTTCCTTCTTGGAGAACTGCTGGAGCTGTCGTAGGAGACGTGACAGCGCTTACACAAGTGATAGAAGCTGGATGAGAGCAACTGGGGGGTTAACAACCAAAAAAAGAAATGAAAGCCATCAGATTTCTCCTCACCCCATTGACGTTAGTGTCCTTGTTGCCGCTCATGCTCTGCAGGACGGCACGGTCCAGACCGAGTTTGAGGCTCGCTTTGTCCAGCATCTCCCTCTCATAAGAATTCCTGGTGATGAGACGGTAGACCTTGACCGCTTTCGACTGGCCGATACGATGACACCTCGCTTGGGCCTGGAAAAAAAAACGAGCAGGATTGTGACGGTACAATTTAAGACCGGTGCCACGGACGCAAAGCACACAAACGCAGCCATGGCATGACGCTGTACCTGCAGGTCATTTTGGGGGTTCCAGTCTGAGTCGAATATAACACAGGTGTCAGCAGCGGTCAGGTTAATCCCCAGACCGCCAGCACGGGTGCAGAGGAGGAAGACGAAACGATCCGAGTCCGGCTTGCTGAAGCGATCGATGGCCGCCTGTCGCAGGTTCCCCCTCACTCTTCCATCTATTCGCTCGTAAAGGTATCTGTTCACACAAGGACACTTGCAATTAGAAATAGTGCAATAATTCACTCAGCATAGAGTGAAATGTTACTTATGCTTTTAATGATACGATTAAATAACTTATTTGAAGGAACATAATTGGGCAACAAACATTTCTTGCTTTTTTAAAACAAGAAAAGGCTCCAGAGGTTCAGACTTATTCAGAGCTGAACAACAAACGTCAAAAACTGGCGAGCTATTTTGCTAAGAGCGGTAGTGGTGCGCTTCACGATCTTAATGGGGGATACTGGCTTCAGATTCTTTTGAATTTTCCTCAAAGCACGAACACAACACCATTGGCTGTTCAGGCTAACATTAATCTTCTGGAATGGCTTCAGAGCTCAACATTATTGATTTATTTATTTACCTCTGCTTAAAATTTCTGAAATAGGCCAGAAGCTTGATGAGGATTTTAAAACACAAGTTTTATCCAAGATTCCCTGCAGGGGCATTTAACCAAATAACAGGGGTGCATGTATAAATTTGATCCTCGAGATATATATATATATATATATATATATGAAAGATTTTGCTTCTATTCTCTTTAATTACTGTAATTGCTTTGTCAATTGCTAAATTTTTTTCAATAACTGATTTTTGTACGTCATCTGTTTTTAATTTTTATAATTTTACATACATTTTCTTTTATGCTTCAATGACTAAATGCTTTCTTTTAGTGATTCTGTCTTAAATTTTCACACTTCTTTCATGTATTTGGTTTCGTTACCACAGCGTCAAGTAAAGCACCTTGAATAGCCTTGTGTTGAAAGTGTGCTATACATATAAAACAAGTGTGGATTAGTAAGAATGCAAAATAAATTCAGATGTATGCATCTGACTCCAGCATAATTGTTCAACCTTCAAGTCAACAATTCAAAGGAAAAATAACGATATCAATGTGTGCGATGCAACAGGACGAGTCGAGATCATTTAGCAAATTTTCAACACCAGCACAAAGACTACCAAGCTAAATAAACAATACCTCTTGTTGATGAGGTAGTCCTCCAGAATGTCTAAGCAGCGCACCATCTGAGAGAAGATGAGCACTTTGTGGCCGCCAGCCTTGAGGCGAGGCAGCAGTTTATCAAGTAGCACCAGTTTACCGGCCGACCGAATCAGAGCCTGCAGATGAAAGTCGGGAGCCCCCGGGTCGTACTTTTCCCGCAACTCCGCCACGATCTTCTCTTCCGCGCCTGGACAAGGACAGAACGACTTGATAAAAAACAACGTTTTTGTTTCCAAAGCAGAAGAAACAGAAAGAAAAATAAAACGGTCGGGGCGAGAAGAGACGGAGCACAGGTGAAAGATTGCGGTGAGGTACCGTTAATGAGGTAGGGGTGGTTGCAGCACTTTCGGAGCTCCATCATTGTGTTGAGTAGATTGGGGACGTTGCTGTTGCTGTTGGCTCCTAAACTCAGGAAGCTAAAGTTCCTCTCCAGAATGGCCCGGTAGTACTTCTTCTGGATATCAGTCAACTCAACCTGACAGGAAGGAGAGGTTTCATTCACCAGTTATCTTTCAGGAGAAAATCCTAACAGTGCTCTAATTGGATTTTATGAGCTACATCATATAAATGTAACTCCCAAGGTCAATTCTATGTAGAACCTCTTCTTGCTTCAGTCATGACCAAAAGTCGCTTGCTTGCACTGGAAATTAATTATTTGGAGGCATCTGAATAAAGATGTTTGTACTCTTGCTTTTCGGCCTAAATTGCCAAAACATTGTCTGCAGAAAGATTAGGCTTTTTTTTTGGGTTAAATCCTAATGAAATAAGTTGAAGGTTGTGGTTGTAACAATTACATAAAATAAGACAGGCTGACCTCAATAATTGTCTCCTGCTTGGGTGCCAAGTTCTTCTCCACGTCTTCTTTCAGTCTGCGCAACATCATAGGCTTTAAAATGGACTGCAGTTTCTGAACCTAATGAAGAAAGATAATCATTCCTAAATGGTTAGCAGGTCCGTGTAGATGTGGCTTAGAGACAAAGCAACAATTACAGGCCCGGTTTACCTGTTCCTCTGTTTTGAGGTCTCCGAACTCTCTAAGAAATTCCGTTTCAGAGGGGAACTGCGCTGGCTCCAGGAAATGAAGCAGACTGAAAAGCTCCTCCACGGTGTTCTGAAGAGGGGTGCCGGTCAACAGCACTTTGTGTTCCTGACAAAATCCATTCGACATTAAGTTTAAAGAAGCACAATGTTATTGCAGTCTTGCGTGTCAGCGGTCCACTCACCAGGTCGAGCATCTTCAAGCTGTCCAACAGTTTGCAGTTGCGGTTTTTAAGACGGTGAGCCTCGTCGATGATCACGCAGCGCCACGAGATCTCCCTCAGCTCTGGGCAGTCCGAGAGCACCATCTCAAAGGTCGTGATAAGGGCGTCAAACTTGTACGCGCCTGGGATTAAATGTCCCTGTAAACAGAGGTTTAATAAAGTTCAATTTCCATACAGCAGTTAATATGGAGTAATAAACAAATAAGTGTTATTGTGTGTATTAAATTAATTGCGATTAATTAATTACAGCCATATTCAGCGTGCAAGGTTTTTATTTTTATACGGGTTCAACTAATTTTTTATCTTTCACTTCACAGATTCTGCATGCGAGTTGCCATTAAATAAAATCTATTTTTATGCTTTTGGCCTTTTGTGCAGAAGTTGTCAGGGTTAAAGGTTGAATATGGAAAATTTGTCTTAAAAGCCATCTCTTTAAAAAAAGTAATACTTCAACGGGGAGTTTAGAGGTGTGCAGAATGAAAATGCACCATTTCTTTTAAACGTTATATTTAACCTAAAATCATTTTTAAAAAACTTTTTTCGACCACCGCACTGTGTTTATATTTACGTGTTCCAGACAACAGCGGCGCTGTATTGTAGGTTGCCAAATACTATTGTAAACAACTGCACAGAGCAACGAGGCATTTTCTGTAGAAAATGGAGCACTTGGTACGTTTAGCTGATGCGTTTAAGCCCCAGAGATTTCAATATCTTTCGAAGAAGAGGAGCGACCTTACAATATCTAAAACTAGTATTAGTTTGGGTGAAGCCTACAACTAATGGACACAAATGAAAAACTTTCACGGGATCAGAACGTACACAGAAATGGCGAAGTTTCTCATTGAGAAAGGTAAGAAAGATTACTAACGGCTAATGTTAGCATGTTAGCTGTCGGTAAAACAGCTTTGCGATACTTATGTATTTGACGTTGTTCCTAGATATGAGGGCATCAACTACCCAGTATAGGAGGCTCGCTTTCACCACTGCGGTGAGTGGTTTATACTTTTCTAGCTAGCTTTTTGTATTGACATAGGTCTCTATACACCTCAGTCAAATACACACGCTTTGAAATCTGTTGGATGTTTATGTAAATTCTAAAGTATAAATTATGACTTTTATAGAGGAGATCAACAAGAGGATTGGAGGATACCACTCAGCTACCGAAATAAGATGCCTAGAGGACAGGTACAAAAACTTACTGTTGCCTTTGACCCATATTTTGTCCTTACCCTGTAAGATTTTTCGCTGGACAAGATGCTGGCTGGTTACGGTGTTACAGCGGCGACAGAACTGGCATCCAGATGGCTTTTCGTCCTTGCAACTACAACCTCAGCACACTAGATGTCGCTATGGTTCCAAAGTTCCATATTCAACCTTTACCTACACCCAGAATTGGTAGATTGTTGGCTGTCAATGTAGGCCTGCTTATCATTAGCTGACTGGCTTATCATGAGCAGTGAGTTGCAGAGAGTGAGGTCAACTTAGCGACTTTTTGCTGCATAAAAAAAAAGCGCGGGGCAACAAATCTGGGGACTTTCTTCACTGTTATCGGAGAGTCTGACGTGAATCACGTATCCTCCTTACTCTTCTTACTGTCAAGCGTTGCTGCTGTGAGCACCCGTTCCGTCACAAAACGCCCGTAGCTGGTGGCTCGTTGCAGCCCCACCCACCAAACCCAGAACCGGCTGGGTTTGGTGGGTGCCAAGCAAGTATTTACCCCACGGAGTCCAGAATGCTAATGAACCACTCATGCTCAAAGCCGAAGGTGGCTGCCAGTACTTGGGACTAGAGATAGACCGATATAACGCTGATTACGATTTTTACATGTATCGGCCGATAAGCGGCTGCTGCATTGGCCGATACTTTTTCCCCAGCATTATTGCACAATGTGCACTTTATTATGCCGCTTACTTGTTTCTACTGTATACAATAGTGTAATAATTTTATTTATGTTTAAATTTATTTTATTTTTTTCAGCACTGATTTTTTTTTATTACTTGTTCTACCTCAAATATTATATTTGTTAAATATTGTTTTTATACTTAATAATAATAATCAAACTTATATAGCACTTCTATGGACACTCAAAGACGCTTTACAAATTCCATTATTCATTCACTCTCACATTCACACATTGGTGAAAGCAACCTACGATTGTACCCACAGCTGCCCTGGGACAGACTGACAGAGGTCAGGCTGCCATATCGCGCCATCGGCCCCTCTGGCCAACACCAGCAGGCGGTAGGTGAAGTGTCTTGCCCAAGGACACAACGACTGAGACAGATGGATCTGGGGCTCGAACCGGCAACCCTCTGGTTGCAAAGCGACTTCCAAAATATTGTTTATCTACATGTTTTTACTTGTTCTACCTTACCTATGTTTACCATTTGTTAAATATTGTTTTAAATATTGTTTTAAAAGTTCAATAAATGTTCAATTGGGACTAAATTGAGGGAGCAAAATCAGTATCGGCCCTAAATATCGGCTTAGGAAATCGGCAGCCCACATCGGTCATCGGCTAAGGCTGATGACCAAGAGAAAAAAAATCTGTGTTGGTCGATGCCTACTTGGGACTAGTCTCAAAAACAGTGGAAAGTAAATAGGTCGCACTGCATCAGTTAAGGTCTGTTAAAAAAAACAATAAATGACTTCATAAAGTCATCTTTATACACACACATATATATCAATCTTTTAGTCTTTCAAGACTAATACATAAAAAATACTCAGCAATCATTAGGCGACATAAAAGATTACATATCTTTCTTGACTGCACTAGTTTTACTCGTTCGCAAACACAGGCTTCGTTCACCTTGTCATCTTTGAAGTACATCTCGTATTGCTGGATCATCTGTCGGCTGGCGAGGCTTCCATGGTACACGATGGCGTTCATGTCGGTCCACGTGGAGAACTCCCTCTCCCAGTTGGTGATGGTGGAGAGGGGAGCGATAACCAGGAAGGGGCCCTGGATTCCAGCAGCGTAGATCTCCGACAGCAGCGTGATGGACTGGATGGTCTTCCCCAGCCCCATCTCGTCTGCCAGGATGCAGTTCTGCCTGAAAGATGCGAAGCGAGCAGGTGAGCAAACAGGTGATGGGAGCATGGGACCAGAATGAGGATGGCAGTAAAACGCATGAATGTGTTTGATAATTACCTGTTGTACCAGTTAAAGAGAAGCCAGTTGACTCCTTCCAGCTGGTACTCCCTCAGCGTGTTGCCGTTCTTGTACTCTCGGGTCTCCTCCAACTTCTTCCATGCGCTGGCAGGAGGCCGTACCTGAGGAGAGACATGCATTAATAAAATGTCACGGATAATTAGAACAAGAGACAATTGTTATGCATCTCCTCCAACAGGTAGGCGATAGGCCAAAATAGCCTTTTTTTTTTTTTAAGTAAAATGCTTTTTTTCTTTTACGGTAAAAACGGAACCCTTAATGAAAACCTTTCTGGAACAGGTTTTTATTAATTTGGAGCAATATCAACAACTTGTACAATTAACGTTTCATAGTAACTGATTAGACTTGGACTGTTTGGTCAAACTAATAAAATGCATGTTTTTTCTGAAAATTAACAACATTTAATAGAACGTAACTCTTGCTATTTAAAAAAGCTTAAGAAGCTTTAGGTAAAAAAAGCTAAAAGCTCTTTAAGGACAAGAACATACAGGACCTCTTCTAAGGCCTAGAGAAGCTGCTCACTTCACTTTTCACTAAACCACCTTCTTCCGTTTTTATCTCAAGTTAAATTACGACACCAATAACTCTTCAACAAACACAGCTGCTCTCATCTGCACCCAATTATTATATTTAATAATTCAACATATACACACCTTTTTTTTTATCTGAGATATAAATTTCAACGAGCCTTCTGCTGAGAGTGTTTGCAGAGGGGGGATTTTACAAAATTTTACAAAACCGTCTGGCTAATGTTAGGTGGCTCCGTCTGTTCTAATATGTCGGAAATAAGTTTATCACATGTTTTCTATGCAGTTTATCTAATTGTGCGGGAACAAACGCTACATATGGAGTTGATCTACTGCTTCATAAACTAACAATTTTGCCTCTTGAATCTTTAAATTTGGCTCTAAATGTCCGTCTACATTTTCTTCTACTTAACAGAAAACCGCTTTATCGTTTGTCACAAGGTTGTGGTTCTTCACAAGTATAAATAAGCCGCTTAGTTTGGGAAGATTGTGCTGGAGGACACTCACCACCCTCTTCAGGCGAGGCTGCCTGTTTTGGATTTTCCCGAACTCTTCCGCTTTCCCCTCATCAACATCCTCTTTCAGCTCCCAAGTAGCGTCTTCATACGGCAGAGAGCACCACTTCACCAGGTAGTAGATGACAGGCTGAGGTAGATTGAAAAGGACCTTTATTATGCTTTCTGAAAATATGGCATGTTATCAAACTTTAAAAAAAAATGTTTAAAAAGTCTTCAGAAGACCCAACTGACCTCGCCGTTGTCTTTGTCCACACTGTGGGACACATCAAGGATCCTGTCTACTTCAACATAGTCTGGGTTGAAAGGCTCCTCGTCCTGCAGGGAACAACGAATAAAGCTGAGCATGAATTTGCTGACTTCCTTCTTCTATCCAAATGTTTCTGAATCGGCGTGAAGCTGACCTCCTGGAACAAATGCCTCATCTGAGCGTGTTTGGTCTTGAACCTCTTGATTTTCTGATGGATCCTCTTATCTCTCTCCAGCTGCTCCAAAGTGGCCCACTCGCAGTGCAAGTAAGAACTGAGAACAAGACAGGGACGTTCTTGGAGGGATGTTTGCCACTCACACAGGAGAGCAACAAAAAAACAAGACTTACTAGTTTTTGTATTTAACGAAGAACTCCTCAACATTAGTATACTGGCCTGGGGACACCTAAAAAAAGAAAAAGAAAGAAGAG
This sequence comes from Apricaphanius iberus, assembly GCA_028564705.1. Lineage (NCBI taxonomy): Eukaryota > Metazoa > Chordata > Actinopteri > Cyprinodontiformes > Aphaniidae > Apricaphanius > Apricaphanius iberus. The sequence continues at coordinate 5,977,842 of JAPXFQ010001905.1, forward strand.
CAGGTATTTAGGAGAGACTCAGTAACAAAAACTAATATAAAAAACGTGTTTGTGAGGTGAACAGAAACCTCTTTCTTCGTTATCCTCATTGACAAGACTTTGTCTACAATGGCAGCATCTTCCTCGCTTGGATTTTCCTGAAAAGACGTTAAAAGACACAAAGAGAAGGTTCTAAATCTGCATGTAGATACATAAAAAACATCCACTCAAACTGATTTCTTTTAACGACTCACCACAAAGAACTGCATGCTGGGCTGTCCGTCACCATCGAGCGCCACTTCATGTTTAAGCTGAGCTGCGGCCCCTCCACTGATGGAGGCCACGGCGGCTGCAGTCGTGGTCACGTCGACGTCTTCTTGTTCGTCCTCGTCGTCCGTTATTTTGATATCCAAGTCTTCTGTGTACTTCTTCCTCTTCACCACCCGGTTGGAGCGCCTCTTCTGGTCAGAACAGAGAACTGCTAGTTAAATGAGGTTTTCGTTCAAACCGTTTTTCCCTAACCAAACATCGAGAAGCAGCTTTCAGTTTCTAAGATCCCCGTATCTGGAGCAAACCTCCTGACGACTGCAAAGCTGCTGAAACACTAACTGCGTTGACGTGGACACAAGTAATCGAATTAAAAGCCTGATCAGAATAATGATGCTTCATGTAAACATGCCAGTCAGATTACTCTGACTCATTTGGATCAAATTTTCATTCCGATTGAGACAGGTTGTGTGCAGTTGCAGTTGATCGTGGTGCATGTCAACTCTTATTCCGAGTGTAGGTCATTACTGCGCATGTCTGTTACGTCATGCATTGGCGTACCTTACGTTGGGGTTGACGGAAGCTGGATGACAGCATGGCGGGCGTGAAAGAAACCTGAATGAGTTTATACTGTTGTAATGTAAAGTTGTTTCCAGAAAAAAGATCGTACCGCTCCATTTTAAATGAACGCAGCCATGTTTGTCTACAACGGACGTCTGCTGATTCTTCTTCTACGACCGTTTGCGGTATTTCTGATAGTTCTGCGCATTTCAAAATGATTTTAATCTGATCGTATGTGCGGCGGATGGAAACGCTCGTTATAATCTGATCAATGTTTTCAGGGCCAATGATCAATGATCAGATTAAACACATTTTGCACATCTAAAAGCAGCTACTTAGCTGCTTTAAATCAAACCTAAACTCTAACCTCTCTAGAGCTGCCTTTGAGTGAACAAGTAATTTCATACGTTTTTGTGTGAAATGTCTTGTGCATTTAATGCTGTAGTTTCCTGGAGATAGGGGGCAATACATACCTATAGCTGTGTTTTTTGGTTCGAGTGACGACCTTACCAATGGAGGGCCATAAAAGCCAAAAATCTCAATGGCGAAATTTCCTACTACTAGAAGGCAGACAGTTCAACGTCCAGATAAATCATATATTCGTCAAAATGAGAAGCAAATCAGAATTTTTTTTTGTGTAAAAATGTGTAAAATACATTTATGAATGGTGAAAGTGAAAGTGGATCGTCAAGTATCCACAAGTTCAAAAAACAGTAAAGGAGTTTTGTCCACATCAGCTCAAGTAGGAGGAAAAACGATGTCCAATATGTCCACACCCATACACTGGCCCATATATTTCAGACCCGCTTTTTATGGTTATATGTTGTAAAGCCAGCAATACTTTTCAATGATCGGGCATCATTTTGTTAATTTTCAACTAGGGCTGGGCGGTATACCAAAAATGTACAGATACCGAAATATATGACTCTTATCGACATCTTTTTGCCCTTGCCGGTAAATTCAGTATGTAAGAAAAAAAAATAAATAAAATACGTGTTTAAGTTTAGCAGTGCTCCTGCCCCTTTAAGAAATGAGCGTTGCCTTGAGTCATGTGACTACGCACAGTCATGTGACAGAGGGGGAAAGCGCTGCCTACGCAGCAACTGTGTAGCTATATATAGCAAGAGTTTAGACTCGTCTACAGACTTTTTATTTTTGTTTATGTTTTTCAGAAAAATGCAACTAGCGACAAATAGTGACTTTTTATTGTGTTATTGGATACTTAGACTCTAACTTAGAGCACGTATGTCCGTACTGCAGCAATGGAGCTGCAGCCGAACCAATATACTGGGATATTAATTTTAGCTCATATCGCCCAGTCCTATTTTCAACTATATTTTGAAAAAACTATACACTGACACTTTAAAGGATTTTGCTTGGGAAAAAAAGACATTGAATAAAAGCTTAGTGGGAGTCATCAAAAGTTGCTCACCAACTTCACTTCAACCAAACAGGAACTATACAAAGGTACTTTTTAATTGCATTCAGTTACTACATTTTATTCTTCTAGGGAGGATTTCCATGAAGTTTAGAATTAATTGACATTTTTGGACTTAAATCAGTGCCATATGCATAAGAGTTAAGTAACTCCATATCCATCCAGCCCTTTTATTGGCCTTGCTTGAAATCAATGAGCTTAGAGAGCGATTCATTTAAATGTTTAGAAAAGGAAAAACTTGTAAATGCAAACTGCTTCTATACACATATGGCCTTTACACAGCACTATTCAAAAATCTAGATGCGTGTTTCGATAGTTTTAGCAACTCTGTATATGTTAACCCATTGTTTCCACAAGATGGTGCAAAAACACGAGTTTTATACGTCTTGTCAACGATTCATGGCTATGTGCTGCAAAGAAAACACATTAGCTACTGTCAGGTTTTACCGGACAAATTTCCTTTTAATCTTTCTTTTCTGGTGGATCCAGGGTGCATATTGGTAAGAACAGCCCAAATCACACCAAGTGTTGAAACTTTGTGGCCATGTATGTTTTTTAATACCATGATCATGTCGTCTTCCAGAGCGACAGGTGAAGGTGGACTGAGCTCCCCATCAGAGACGTCTGAGGATGCGTTTCTCTTTCTTTTCTTTGCTCCTACCAGGGTAATAGTGCTGTTAAGGAAAAGAAAGGAGAAAGGTCAAACTTATATACAGCTAAGAGCTACCATAAAAAAGTCACTGTGAAGCAATTTTCCCAAACCTAAACCGTCCTGGAGATCACTTACTTTGCTTTAGCTTTGCTCTTGCTTTTGTTTCCAGCTCCAGGAATCACTGTGCCCCCACTTACTGGAATAGTTCCTCCTGATATCTTCACTACTTTACCCTTCTTGTCTGTCCCTACAACGATTTTCGGTATCAGGCCTCCAGATACTGGACTTTTCTTCTTGCTTCCCCCACCGCTGCTCTTTTTCTTAGCCGCAGACACTACAGTCAGAGTGCCTCCTATCTCCGGGGAGGTTTGTGTTGACGGAAGCTCGTCCTGATTGAGGACTCTGGGCAGGTTCTTCTCGCCCCGTGCCTTGGCCCGAGCAATGGCTTCAGCCACTATTCGGTTCGCCTTCTCCTGCTTGCAAAGTATCTCTACGCGTCGGACAGCCGCAGGCTCACCGGGGGCCTTGGTGATGCGGATGGCCTGCGACTGAGTGGTGGTCGTAGCAGAGGAGGCTGCTGTTGAAGCGTTGATGACCTTTACTACAGAGACTGTGCCGCCAGAAGATGTGGCCGAACTGGTCTGGGTGAAAAAAAAAAAGAAAACGAAAAAAAGTCTTATTCTGTCATTGTGCTTCAATTAAACATTATGCTCTCATAAAAGCACTTATACATATGCAAATGAGCAGCTCTACCTGTGGCTGCAGCAGCATTTTGAGAGGAACAGCCACTCTCTGGCCTCCTTGGCCCTGGGATATCTGCAGCACCTGTGGGCTGCCTGTGCCACCAGCCCCCGACACCAGCTGGTACTGTTAACACAAATTCATTTCATCAATTCATTTTTAAATAGAAAGAAGAAGAAAAATGAGCAAAACATGCAATTTCTACAAGCTACATTTAAGAATGTTCTGCATTTCAAGTATCAAAATTCACATCTTTAAATATTCTTAGCGTGCATGTTTTTAGCTAATAATACTAATATTAACATATTGTACAAGAAAAAGAATTGATTTAATTGTTTAACACCGTTTGGCCTCTTTACAGCTAAAATATGAGAGAAAAGTGCAGAGGGTAATTTTTAAGGCGTAGGTCTGAAATGGTAAATACCGTTTTCCCTGTTAAACTGTAACCCCACCCAGTGTTAGGTGACTGAACTGCAGTCAAGTAATTATGGTAACAGCTCAAAAATGTGTTTGTTTTAAATATCATCCCATTTCAATATCATAATTCAAATAGATTGGATGAGGAAAACTGTTTCTAGCTCTTGAGAATTGGAATCAAATCGATTTTCTTGCGGTGCATTCGTGGGTTCCCTCCCAGCTTCCTCCCAATGTCCAAAAGCATTACTGTTAGGTTAATTGTTGTGTTGTAAAACACAGGAATTACTACAGTCAGAAAAGTTGTCATGGCAGGACCCAAGCAGGACCACCCCGGCCTATTGCGGACCAGTGCCGCCTGCAGCTGTTGACACAGTTGCCCAGAGACACACGTAACGCGCTGCTAACAAACCTGCGCCTTTAAAGACCTGGTAACTTGACATGTCCCCAAAAACAAAAAGGCTTTCAAAAATACCAAGGAAGGAGGGAAGACTTGCTGGTCTCAGCCATCGGTGAGTAGCTTGTTAGCTTTAGCATCTGAACTGAATCAAAATCAGCTTTACTGGCCAGGTGTTTAGACAAAACTAAACCAAAGGTCTGGGCTTTTAGATTAATTTTAGATTTATTTAAGTTTTAAAACTTAAAAAAAAAATGTAAATCAAAAACATAAGCCCACAATTTAACTTAACATAATTAGAATTTATTTATTTACTTTATATTGAATAACATTGGATTTGTTTTCATTTCTTACAAAATTGTAGTTAGAATAAAAACGGAGTCTGAATAAAGAGATGGATTGAATTAAGTCTTTGATTAAAATTGGTTCATGAAGGAATAACACAAAATTACCAGGGCAGCACCTAAAATATATTTTCTACGTTTTTTTAATAATAAATCATTATCAATATCGACCAATATGACTTATCTTTTTTTAATGCTCTTTTTTCCATTATGTCCAGCCCCAACTGAAAATAGCATCAATGTGTCATTATGTTGTTTAATACTTTATACCCATCCTTCTTATAAGACAATGCAACTCTTTATTTTGTAACACTTCATGTTGGTGCAAATCAGACGCCAACCTAACTAATATTAAAACATAAAACACATTAAGTTAACGTTCAGGTAAGCTTAAAATCCCTGGTGATGCCTCTTGCCACTGGAGCAGATTTTCATCCTGAATCCATTAAGTATCACCTGCAGAGGTTACCTGAATGTGATTCACCACAGAAAACACAAGCATCCCATGAAGTAAAAACCACAACCCCACATCATTCGATATGCATTAGCCATTCTAAGAAAAGGAGTTCAATTAGTCATCTGACAGCACTCGCACCGACAGGAGCTCCACTAGACGGGCTGGGCCTGTTACAAACAGCAGATAACCTACAGGGATGTGCAGAAAGTCATGCAGTGGAAAACTAGCAAAAATCAAACACTTAGCTTTGAGTTCCCAATAGAGCATGACAATATGTATATTGGTGTACGAAGCATTACGTACTGCTTTGATGTTGTATTTGGTAGGATATAAATCTATAATAATAATGCATTCTGTAACTCTCCTTAATGCTCACACCGGGTGTCTTATTTAGTGGCAGAGAAGCAAAGGCTCATAACGAATAGTGGGGGACGTCATGTTAGAGAATGAAGAGGAGGGACGGGCGAAATGGCCTAAAAATATGTATCACGATAGTTTCAGACATTTACTGCGATAATGATACAGATGAGAAGAATATATTTTCTTCTGTAAAATAGCAGATCGCTTTATGTTTAAGTTGTGTTCCAGCGACTGTGCTGAAAAACATCACAAAACAAAAATGTGCGACTAATGTACAGCTCAGTCGCTCTGCTACTCCACATGTCTGCAGTTGATTCCTCAAAATCCGCCGTAGACTGATGTTAGTACCCTACTGCAGCCCTCTTCATACATTGCTTACTTATGGACCATTTGCTTGAATCCTTTTTCGACAATTTGGAATGGCAGCATGTCTTTTGTCAAACAAAACGCCACTGCTTCCGTCAATTCGACCCATCGTTTACTTTGCTTTGTCATAATGGACACAATTAGCAAAAGCATTGGCAAATTTTAATTTGGGTGGGAATTTTCTAACGATTAGGTCCACTTGTAGTTGACGCCTCCGTTGCCTCCCGTATGTTCATGCATTCTTCATACTTTGGTTTGTGCTTTAGATGGAACAAATTGGGTTGTTTTCCACTCTGTAACCACCAATTTTTCTGCAAACTTTGCATATTACGGTAGTTTGCTCCTCACCTGATTTTGAAACCAAACCAGTTTGAAATTGGTGAGGTAGCTCCTCTCTTTAAAACAAATTCCTCCTCACCATGCTTGCTTTCACTCCGCACACGAACAGTGATTCAGGCATGCTCAAAACTACGCCATCAAATAGATTTATCGTTCTAATTGCGAGGACACCATTTTTTTATCATGGGGAGAGTGTTTTTAACTATAAATTGAAAACGATAAGATATCGCCCATCCCTAATGACGAGTGCCTGGGCAAAAAATAAATTAAATAGAAATCATGGCTGCAATTTACAATAGGAATTGCTTCGTCATTCAATATTTTCGTCAAATTGTGAAGCTTTCCTCCCAAGCGTGCCCTGCATGAAATTAACTACTATGGCTGTGACGACGAGTCAGCCTTTTTAAAATATTTGCTAATTATATTCCCGAAGGCAGTCCTGCATATAGAGCAGAAAATGTACCACAATCTGAAATGCAATAATGTGCACGATTTCACAAAAGAATAATTAATTAGATCTATTACAAACTGCCATTAAAATCCGTTCTGAGGCATCGGATCCTAGCGGCATGCTAATAAGCAAGTAGCCATTCAAAACACTTAAACTACCATTATACTCTGACATTAACTTACTGAGATTGATCAAAGTAACATTGTTATGATGTTATTTGGGCAGCAAAACTGTCGGTAAGCTTAACGACAAAGCCTAACAGAAGTGTTCAGGAAACGATACAAGAGCCAAGTGTCAGAGCGCAGACAGCCACTATAGATTTTAACCCCTAAAAGCTTCAGCATAGTAAATCTAGACTTCCATATCCCACACTCAGCGCAGTGTGTTAGGGTGACCATGTGACGCTACACTACCACTGTGGGTACCCTGCAACCTAATCCAAACCGGCTGTTGAAAACTGCTGATCAACATATTACAGAGAACACTGACTAATAAATGAGTAATCCAACAAGGAAAAGTTAGATCTGCCTAATATCACGTTGATATATAGGTGAATAAAGTCTCTCATATATAGTTTATTAGAAGTAGTTTTAATACTCATTAAATCAACTGTGTGCATAAATGTTGTGCTGGCAGACGCTCCCCAGTTTTATATGTTACAGTCTCTACTGCATTAATGCGGAGCTTTAACAAGTTTCACCAGAGGTTGCCATAACCTAATATTTTCAGTATTTTACCTTTTTTTCTTTACTGACGGGAAAATCTGAAGTGTGCCAGTCATTTTGATAGACTAGTATTCAAACCCCCCAACCACTTGGTACAATATACAGACATTTTCCACTCTACTCAAAGAGTACAAAAAAAAAGATTCCCATGAGAGCATCATCTCAGACCTAAACACTGTATTCAACGCATCTCTCTAACCGGGAGCGGGAAGAACTTTGAAAAGACCGCTGTAAATATTGATACAAAAAGAGCAGGGGGATTTCCTCCCACTGAAGCAAACAGAAAAGCCCCTTGGTCAGAGAGATGTGGTGCTTTCTGATCACTTCAGTTGGAGAAATGTTCCTGATTTCAAAACTGTGGCTTAAGTGGCGCTTCAGCCTCTGTTACACACAGCAAGTGAAATGTTCATAATACATTTAGCTTATTAATCCTCTAAATGTGTAATGGCACGATGTAGATTCCCTGATCAGTTTGCTCATATTAAATATTAAATTAAAGAAACGAAAATTAACTAAATAAGTTGTAATTTGACAAATTGACGGATAAAAACGATTATGACTGCAATTCTTTGACCCTGTCAGTCAAAATGACTGACTACAAAAGATTGTAGCACGACTTCGGAGTCTCGCATTGTTTTCATCCCTCATAAAATATGCTGGAAAACTCAACAGGCGAGCAAATAAAGAACCTGGAGCTGAAATATCTCAACAAAATGTGCCTCCGCTTAATCTCAGCTGCGTTGACATCGGTGTATCCACTATTTGCTCCACTGACACCACGCTCTGTAAAGCGACTGATCTGAGGAGTTATTGCTGGCCTTCAGTTCAAACCAGATAAGACAGGATGCACTTTCACACCGGGTCCAACCACTGAGAGACCCACCTTAACTCCACCTTGTTGGTTCGGCTGCTGCTGTACTTGCAGCTGAATGGTGAGGACTTTGGGCTGCCCCCCGGCCTGACCGGCAGCCCGAGCCTGGGTCAGCGCCGCTAGCTGGCTTCCCTGGAGCACCAGTTTGCCACTAGGGAGCTGACCCAGCACCAGCCTGGCTGGGGCCTGCACTTGCTGCTGTTGACCTCCTGGTGGGACTTGCTGTTGTGCAGCGACAGCCTGACCTGCTGGTGTGGCGGAGGTGGTCTGCGACGGCTGCTGGAGGACCAGGGTGATGCGCTTTGCTTCGCCACCCTAGAAACATACAGACTTAGATGTTACCCACAATATAAAAAAACACATCCAGCTGCACTTTGTTATCTGTATGTTCCACAAATCTCAAAAAAGGCTTGCTTCATAAGTCAGCCTTAAATTTTTGTGGACTCATGGGTAAAGGGTTGCTACGCTGTTTTTTCTGATTTCTTTTTGGCATCAGACCAGGTCAAATCAGTGATCCGTAGAGGTTTAACACTCCTAGAGTTTTCCATAGGAAACAGATTCCTTAAAGCAAAGTTTGCTACCTTTAGTCTGGTTGGGGATAAAAAGAAGAAAACAGCGGGTTCCAATGTTGTTTACGGCCTAAACCATGTCCAGTGAAAGAGTCATAGTTCAAGTGTGAAACCCTGATATAGGAACCACTGTTCACAATAGCGTTCATTGATCAGATGGTAACTATGAAAAAAAGTTGGCTTTGAAAGGAGAAACAGGATGTACAGTGGTAAAACACAAACATCATTCATAAATTTATGTGACGGGAAGAAAAGACAAGGAGGCTTGGAACCTTAACGTTTTTAAGAAGGTGGCGCTTACCTGCGACTGGCCCTGCATGGCCGGCTGGAGCTGCACCTGACCCTGGGGCTGAGCTGCCTGGGCCTGAGGCTGGAGCTGGATTTGGGAAGTCTGCGCTTGAGGCTGGAGCTGTATCTGAGCAGTTTGGGCCTGAGGTTGAACCTGGACAGCAGTCTGACCTTGACTCATCTGTGCCTGGGCTGGAATCTGCACCTGAACTGTCTGGCCTTGCGTCTGCTGAGGCATGGATGTGAGCAGCACCTGTTTGACCGGCCCGTTGGCCGACTGCAGCAGTCGCTGCACCCCCGCTGCGCCCACCTTGACTTGGCTTTGTCCTGGGCTCGCCTGATTTAACACTGTACCTCCCTGCAGTATGGACATTCCGGGCTTGAGTTGGGTGCCAGACAACAGACGGATGACCTTTCCGCCCGTCTGACCGGCGGCCCCCGACACAGCCTGCAGCACCTGCGCCTGACCCTGGGGACCTTTGAGGATGACGATTTTCCCGCCGCCTTGCTGCGTGATGGCGGCTAGCTGTTGGGGGGTGAGCTGGTGAGTTATCTGAGTCAGCTGCTGGGAGCTGGCAGTGGTGGTGCTAGCTGAAGGGCTGGAAACAGTCAGGGGTGAGCTCAGCAGGACGGTGCTACTGGAAGCCCCGCTGGCGACAGGGACGGTTGTCTGGGCCTGCATCTGTGGCCCAGTCTCAGCCGGGGCAGGAGCCGGAGCTGCAGAGACAGTCTGGAGAGGAGTCACGGCGACGGCCTGATGGGTGGGGGCGGGGTCAGGGACGACCGGCGCTGCTACAGGAACTCCGAGGCTAGAGCCGGCGGCGAGGTCGGGAGTCGACTCAGGCTCGCCTGTTGGGACGGCCTGCCCCAAAGCCAGCTTTAGGGCTTCCTCGACGGGGTCTGAGGAGCCCTGAGAGAAGGAGTCATCCGGCAGGGCGTCCAGGTTGAACAGGGGCGTGTCCTCAAAGAGGTCCATAATGGGATCCGCCATCTTTGCCCACTCCACGCAGGGAGACGGGCGGAGGGCTTCAAAGACTCCGAGATGGTAGAGATAGAGAAGTTGTCCAATTCCTCTCAACTTTTAGTTAAACAGCTGAAAAATAGAGGAAACAAAGTTCTTTAATGATGAAAGGAACTAGTTATTTAAGAGCTGTAGTGTAGTCTTGTTGAAAACGAGGAATGGGTCTGCATGACGTTTTCGCAGGCTAAAAATACACATCAAATAGCACAATACCTGCAGGAAAATTAAGACCAAACTCAAAATAATTTAGCAGCTTTTACTTTAAGCAGAAAGGAAACGATTCGTACAGTTTTTCATAAATTACAGACTCACAAATCAATGAGTCAGAGATAAGAGTTGGAGAATTTGCCTCGTCTTCATCTGTGATCACCAGGCAATGTAGTGAAAATTAAATATCAAGTTTTTCTTTGTGGTTCTTAAGAGCATCAACATAGAATATTAAAATAAATCCACCCTTTTGAGTGCATAAACACATAACCTAGCATGGATAAATCCTGTAATCTCTTCTGAAATTATGTGTCTAACAAGGAACCTGCAGTACATCTCATCTCCTTTTTGGGTTATAGTAGACAGAAATTATGATTACAACTGGAAGGTCAATGATTTTCTGGTTCGTCTATCGGCAATTATTAACCTCATAACATTGGTTTCTGAACCATATATTTAGTGGTACTTTAGATTTCTTAAACAGACTAAAGCATTCTTAATAATCAACAATGAAACAAACTTGAGCAAATATACTTCTAGCACTCAACTAAAGTGTGCAGCAACACGTAGGGGAGGGGCAGCTAGGGGGAGGTTACTCTGACACTTTGAAACGATTTATTGCTCGATACCGGTAACCCAACCATCCCCACTGAAGATAATGCAAACCTACTGGTAGAAATACGTGGCCAAATGATAAACTTATGACAACCCGGAGGTGTATTAACTCAGTTTTGGAAGTTTGAATTTGCACAAAATAATCTTTGGAATTTACTAAAAAATGTGATTTGAAAAATGTAATTATAATTAATTAATTATAACTGCAAGCAAACTGAAAGATAGTGGTCTGTTAAAAGTCTTAATTCCCTTTACCTTCTACTTCAGTTATGTTCCACTTTGTGTTGCTCCATCACTGGTTGTAATGGGGCTATTCTAGAAAAAGTTAAGGTGGTGTAAATATATATATTTTTAAAGCCACTGTATTGGCTATTAATATTTCTGACTCCCTCGTAAAAGTCCAAACACTAGTAAGAAATGGGATGTATTGATGCATTCCTGAACAAAACTGTCGGTACAATGAAAGCAGCATAAACTCTATAAACATCATTGAGCAAGTTACGTATTTTGTTTCGTTTTAAAAAAATTTTGTGAATGGGAATAGTTGGAGGTGAAGTCAAACAGGCAGGGTTGGGATGCTGGACAGGTTGGATGTTTTCCTCCCTGCTCCTATCGTAGTCTCTCTTATAAATCCATCGGCTAGCATTAGCTTCTACAGCGACCAAAATGTCCCGATAACCACAGCGTCTGCGACACCAGGAACACATACAGGGGTCAAAAACACGGTTCGCTGGACGTGTGTGGTACTCGGGTCTCCTCTCTGTCATTTACTAGCAACCATTCCGTCTACCGGACTCCTTCAATCTCATCAACAAACCGGACCAAACCAAAGCAACGTGCCACAATAACCACTGCCCGACAACGTTCAGACACAGGTTAGGCCGCAATGCTGTTTCGGTTGGTCTGCGTCTAAATTTTCGGCAAAATACCCTGAAATAACCATCCCAACCACCACCTCGACTCTCACAGTAATAAATTCGGGGTGCTAAATTTACCTTTGCATCGACACACATGGCTTTCTCCGACTCACAACACTGTACGATTACAGGAAACGGCCAGGGAAGAGCAGGAACTAACTTCTTGCTACAGAGAGCGCAGAAAGCAAGCCCACTCCGCAGTTGCTAAACGATGATTGGTCGAGCTTCGCCCGGCCGGCGGTATGCGGCGCTTTCATTGGTTCAGCTTACCATCAGTCATTTTTACTCTCCCCGACCAGGCTCTGTCCCCGACATGGGCGGGATGAGACATTCGTAGTTAGGTTGAGAGAACAATAAATGCGGCCTAGCTGGGATAATTTGACTCCGTGATCTTCATCACTGCAGTTTTCCAGCTGAAGATGCTCGCAGTGAAAAGCAAGCTACTTTTAGAATTTACCTGAGAAAACTTAATGTGTTTGATTTGTTTCAACTCCCCACTCGCCCGTCAGACGTGTTTGTATTTCAAGGTATCGTTTTTTAAGCTTTTTTTTTTTTTTGCATTGGCCACAGCCATCAGCCCCCATCATTTGAATGCAGACTATCTAAGGTGCTCCTTTTTCATTTCGTATATCTGTAAACACAGACCGCATGACTGGCCATTGCATCGTGTTATGATGATTATTTGGACATTTCGGATATTAATCCAAGCTTTTCATATTGTATCAAAAACATGTTCTTCGCGCGCCAGTTTCCAAGGTGGGGTGTTGGCGCCCCCTCGTGTCCTGAAACTAAAACATTTCTCTAAAGTTATGACAGAAATGAATTAGTATTATACAGGGGCTGCTCATAAAAGCAGAATATTATTAAAAAATCGATTTATTTTCGTAATTCCATAAAAAACGTATACATTAGATCCATCCATTAAACTCAGACTGGTATATTTCAAATGTTTATATCGTTTCACTTTAATTATGTTAACTGACAACAAATGAAAGTCCTCAGAATCTCATAAAATTTGAATATTGTGAAAACGTTCAATACTGAAGACACTTGGTGCCACACTCTACTCAGCTAATTAACTTAAAACAGCCTTTAAATGGGCTCTCAGTCGAGGTATGTAGGCTACATAATCATGGGAAGACTTCTAACTTGACAGTTGTCCAAAGAACGACTATTGACACCATGCACAAGGAGGGCAAGACACAAAAGGTCATTCATAAAGTGGCTGGTTGTTCGCAGACCTCTGGGTCCAAGCACATTAATAGAGAAGCCAAGGGAGGTACAAGATGTGGTTGTGAAAAAAAAGGGGAAGAGGCAGGGATAATCGCACCCTGGAGGTTTTTAAAAAAAAAAAAAAAATTCAGAAATGTGGGGGAGATTCATAAAGCGTGGACTGCAGCTGGAGTCACTGCTTCAAGAACCACCACGCGCTGATGTATACAAGACGTGGTTTTCAGCTCTCCCATTCCTTGTGTCCAGCCACTCTTTAACAAGAAACAGTGTCAGAATCGTCTTGCTTGGCCTAAAGTAAAAAAGGACCGGACTGCTGCTGAGTGGTCCAAAGTTCTGTTCCCTAATGAAATCAAGGTCCCCAAGTCTGGAGTAAGAGAGGAGAGGCCCATAATCCACGTTAGTTGCGGTCCAGTGTAAAGTGTCCACAGTCAGTGATGGTTTGGGGTGCCATGTCATCTGCTTGTGTTGCTCCATTGGGTTTTCTGAGGTCCAAGGTCAACAAAGCCGTTTACCACGAAGTTTTAGCACTTCATGCTTCCTTCTGCTGACTTTATGGAGATGCAGATTTCCTTTTCTAACAGGACTTGGCTTCTGCACTCACTGCCAAAAGTACCAAAACCTGGTTTAAGGATCATAATATGCCTGTTCTTGATTGACCAGCAAACTCGCCTGAACTTAATCTCATAGAAAATCTAAGAGGCATGGTGAATAGAAAGATGCAATACGGCAGACCCAACAATTCAGAAGAGCAGAAGGCCTTTATCAGAGCAACATGGGCTCTCATAACACCTGAGCAGTGCCACAGACTGTTCATACTTTTCTGTTGGCCGAAATTCTAAAACTCATGTTTTTGCATTGGTCTTAATTGATATTTTAATTATCTGAAATACTGAATCTGGGACTTTCATTAGTTGTCAGTTATAATCATCAAAATTAAAAGAAATAAACATTTGAAATATATCAGCCTGTGTGTGATGAATAGATCTCATATACAAGTTTCCCTTTTTGAATGGGATTACAGAAATAAATAAACTTTTTCATGATATTCTAATTTTATGACCAGCACCTGTAAGGTCAGATTAATTGAGGAGATGATGAGCAAAGGGTGGCTACTTTGAGGAATCTACACTCAACAAAAATATAAACGCAACACCTTTGTTTCTGCTCCAATTTTTCATGAGATGTACTTAAAGATCTAAAATTCATTCCAGATACACAATATTACCATTTCTCTCAAACATTGTTCACAAATCAGTCTAAATGTGTGATAGTGAGCACTTCTGCTTTGCTGAGATAATCCATCCCACCTCACAGGTGTGCCACATCAAGATGCTGATCTGACATCATGATTAGTGCACAGGTGTACCTTATACTGCCCACAATAAAAGGCCACCCTGGAATGTGCAGTTTTGTCTCACAGCAAAATGCCACAGATGCCACAAGCATTGAGGGAGCGTGCAATTGGCATGCTGACAGCAGGAATGTCAACCAGATCTGTTGCTCGTGCATTGAATGTTCATTTCTCCACCATAAGCCGTCTCCAAAGGCGTTTCAGAGAATATGGCAGTACATCCAACCGGCCTCACAACCGCAGACCACGTGTAACCACAACAGCCCAGGACCTCCACATCCACCTGGTTCACCTCCAAGATCGTCTGAGACCAGCCACTCAGACAGCTGCTGAAACAATTGGTTTGCATAACCAAAGAATTTCTGCACAAACCGTCAGAAACTGTCTCAGGGAAGCTCAACTGCATGCTCGTCGTCCTCATCGGGGTCTTGACCTGACTCCAGCTTGTCGCCGTAACAGACTTGAGTGGACAAATGCTCACATTCGATGGCGTCTGGCACGTTGGAGAAGTGTTCTCTTCACTGATGAATCTCGGTTTACATTGTTCAGGGCAGATGGCAGACAGCGTGTGTGGCGTTGTGTGGGTGAGCGCTTTGCTGATGTCAATGTTGTGGATCGAGTTGCCCATGGTGGTGGTGGGGTTATGGTATGGGCAGGCATCTGTTATGGACGAAGAACACAGGTGCATTTTATTAATGTCATTTTGAATGCGCAGAGATACCGTGATGAGATCCTAAGGCCCATTGTTGTGCCATACATCCATGAACATCACCTCATGTTTCAGCAAGACAATGCAAAGACAATGCACAGCCCCATGTTGCAAGGATCCGTACACAATTCTTGGAAGCTGAAAATGTCCCAGTTCTTGCATGGCCAGCATACTCACCAATTGAGCATGTTTGGGATGTGCTTGATCAGCGTATACGACAGCGTGTACCAGTTCCCACTAATATCCAACAACTTTGCACAGCCACTGAAGAAGAGTGGACCAAGATTCCAAAGGCCACAATTGACAATCTGATAAACTCTATGCGAAGAAGATGTGTTGCACTGCATGAGGCAAATGGTGGTCACACCAGATACTGACCGGTTCTGAGTCCCCAGACCGCCAATAAAGCAAAAAACTGCACATTCCAGGATGGCCTTATATTGTGGGCAGTATAAGGTACACCTGTGCACTAATCATGATGTCAGATCAGCATCTTGATGTGGCACACCTGAGAGGTGGGATGGATTATCTCAGCAAAGCAGAAGTGCTCACTATCACACATTTAGACTGATTTGTGAACAATGTTTGAGAGAAATGGTAATATTGTGTATCTGGAATAATTTTAGATCTTTAAGTCCATCTCATGAAAACTGGGAGCAGAAACAAAGGTGTTGCGTTTATATTTTTGTTGAGTGTAAAATATAACACATGTATTCAGTTATTTCACCCTTTTTGTTTAAGTACACACAGTAATTCCATACATCATATGTTCTTTCACAGTTTTGATGCCCTTAATTGAGAATCTACAATGTAGTCATGAAAAGAAAGAACACGCATTGAATGAGAAGTTTTGTCAAAAAATTTTGGTCTGTACTGTATGTTTCTATGGAATTGAATTAGACTGAATTGAAAGTTTATCCAGGACCTCAATAGGGTCTTATAATGAACTGCCAAAAATAGCATAAATTATTAACAAATTACTCGGGGATCACCATTTTTCACTGTTCATATAAAACAGGACTCATAACACAATTTACCTGTTCCACTACAGGTAATTTTATTTAGATGTTCCAGTGGGATTCATTTCTGAAAAAATAACTTGACCCTTTCCTCAGCAGTCCAATGCTGACTCTCTTTGCAAGATAGAAAGTCTGTTGTTAATTTTTTTTTTCTTGGAAAAAACAGGATTCTGGGTGCTGCACGGTCGCAGCAGTGGTTAGCACTGTTGCCTTGCAGCAAGAAAGTTGTGGGTTTTTATATCCCCGCCCAGGGCCTTTCTGCATGGAGTTTGCATATTCTCCCCGTGCATGCGTAGGTTCCCTCCGGGTACTCCGGCTTCCTCCCACAGTCCAGAAACGTGACTCTTAGGTTAATTGATCACTGTAAATTGTCCTTAGGTGCATGGTTGTTTGTCCTGCCTGTCTTTATGTGGCCCTGTGACCCTGTGACCTGTCCAGGGTGTACCCCGCCTCTCGCCCGTTGACAGCTGGAAATAGGCACCAGCCCCCCCACGACCCCTGGAGGACAAAGTGGTTCAGAAAATGGATGGATGGAAAACAGGATTCTTTGCTTCCCAGCATCAAAAGTCTTTCAACGAGCTCTGCACTGGAGGCAACACCAGGCTTTGGTTAAACACTGTTTAGAAGACAGTCTTGGGACTTAACTCCCTTTCTTGGTTGCACGGAAGTTTTTTTCTCAGAAACTGAACTAGTTTTCCCGATGTTTTTTTTATGGTTTGATACATTTCTGATTTGGGTTCAGTCTTAAAATAGTAGTGTTTAATTTGTCTATTAGACAAATATTTATAACGCCAAGCAATGATGAATTTAGCAAGGGTTAAAAAAAAAAGATTTCATACACCAAACCCCTTGAAAGCAACCATTCTGCTCTTCTAATTAAATCCAAATGACAGCTGCTCTTTCCTCATTAACACTACCCCCCTGAGCTAGCCACCAGATCTTAGAAAATTTAGCATTTTGTCACAGGGCTAAAACACTATATTCTGGTCATTTTCACTAGTTCTGATCAGCCTCGACTCGGTTCACCACAATAAAAACCCAAGTAGTAGTAAAGTTTATAAATAATAAAGAAATCTGTAGATAATGTTCATGCTGACATACGACTTGAATACATTCATATCTAAACAGGATTATCGTAAACGTCTATCAGTAGAGGATGATAATCCCAGTTGTATGAGAAAGGTGTGAATGAAGGTTAGAATTAAATTTACAAACTATGGCAAGCCTATATGGACCATGAAATGTTTTAATCATATATAATCAATCAGAAAGGTTTAGAAAATAATGTAATTGTCCAACCTCTAACCTGTTGTTTTTCGACCCTCCTCCCAAAGGCACGCCCACCTGCATGTTTTACATTTTGCCCTGAAGCACCTGCTTCAGTTGATGTCTGACTAATGTTAGGGTAGCAAATTTATGTAAATGATCTACCCATCTTTCCTTGTTTTGGTGTATTTATTCACCACATACAAATCAGGTGGTTATTTTAACACTTAATGTCAAATTCAAAGCTTTTTTTGTATAAATGGACACCAAATTTAGCTCCTTTAGCAATGTTTTATTAAATGTCTCTCCTAGCCTTCCTTGAAATTACTTGAGCACCTGGCCTGAAGTGTTGACAGTTAATAGGAAAGTGCGCACAAATCTACATTTATGCTCTCCAACAATACCATTTACCATCCAGAAGCCTGTCCAGTGGAATTTTGGATATGCATATTTTTTCCCCTTTCTACAGATGGAGACATGTCTAGAAATTATGCAGTGTTTAGGACATTTTTAGAGACACAAAAAACAAAGATAATTTTTTAAACAACAAAGTTTCATGTGAAAAAGCCTAAAGATCTTGAAGCTGATGTGTTAGTTAACCATTAAACTATTACAATTTGTGTGTATAAAAGAAAATTCTATAGGTCGGGTCCCAAAATTGGCTCCAATCCATGCGACTAAATACTCCTAAACCTGTCCCCTTATTTGTGACAGCTTTATAGGGATGTATACAAGGGGAAACAAATACAGAAACAGAGAGAGGTGGCTCTGAATCAGGGAAGCGTAAATTACTTTATGCGACAGCGCGCCACACTTTATCCATGGATGTCCTGCAGGGATGAGCCGGCAGGCTCGCCAAAGCCTCCATCTGTCCGTTTCTCTGCAAGGAGTATCCGCCACACTCTGCACTTATACCGCGTCCCATGCTGGTGTGCCTGGTCCACGCCGACGCCAGCTCGGCTGGTGGGAGCTATATTTACAAACCACTGTCGTGGAACGCGGTACCATGAAAGGGCATGAGAAAATCTGCCTTGCATTTGCAGATTTAACGTTCACAGTTGCAGTGATTCATAAAATCCTTTCTGCAGGCAAATATACACTCAGACAAATTGAGGTGATATTCCTTTTTTTATGTTTTGATCTTTATATAAATTTATTGATAAATAGACATCTTCTTTATGATGCTGACAGATAAACAGAGGAGAAGCAGTCATAAAGTAAACTTAAACAGAGGACCTTTTTTAGCTGGCAAGAATATTTGGAGCACAGCTGTTATTATAAACATTTGTGAAGAAAACTAAAGTTAAGGCTTGGCATTATGTCAGCACAAAAGCACACACTGATACTTTTTTTACATTCTTGAAACAAACTCGATAAAAATTTCACACAAAAACGGAATAAATAAATCATCTTCATAGAACATCTGCAGCTTTTATAGCATTTTTTTATATATATAGTTCTCTTCATTTGTTTAGTCTTAAAATCAGACATACAGTCTCCTGTAAAAGCATGCACCTTGAACTTTTACACATTTTATATCGTTACAGCAGTAAACTTCAATGTATTTTGTGGGATTTTTTGTGTTATACCAACAAAGTGATGCATAGCCCGGAAGTGGAAGGGAAGTAACACGTGGTTTTAAAAATGTTTAAAGCGTCATGGTTATTTGTATTTAACCGACTTTAATCTGATTTATTTCAAAATCCACTGCAGAAATCAACTAAGCAAATACAATCCATCTGGGTGTAATTTAATGTCAGGATAAATCCAGCCGCTCTGTGGAGACATCAGAGGTTTGCTCGAGAACATTAAAGAACTAACGGCATCATGAAGACCATAGAACAAAGAAGACAAGTCAGGGAGAAAGATGCAAGGAGGCTTAAAGGAAAAGTTACGGTTTTTTCAAACTGGACCTTATTTTTAGCAAAGATTACGTTCAGTGACTCACTTAGAACAGTTTGGAAGTTTATGTCCAGTCAGTCACGATCAGCGTATATCCATATAATGGGAGTCAATCAGGGCAGGAGTTTGCCGCCTGTAATAAGGCATTATCTGCCCCAAAACTCCTTCCTTTTGCCATGCTTTTGTTAAAGTTAGAGATATTCCCATGTGAGTTTGGAACATCTCAGAGGTGCTAAGCATTTGGTTCTGGGTGTTTTACAGGGTTTTAATGCAACCAGCTCCAAGTTACAGTAACCTGTGATTTCAGTGAGTTCACAGCCGTCCGCCATTGCAGCTGTAGTCTGAGTAGTTTGCAGAAAGGGAGCCTGTGGAAGCTGAACTTAGTCCAATTGGTCATTCAGTCTGTGCAATTTGGAAACAAGCAAACAAGAACCATGTTGATGTCCGCAGAAGCAAGGTCTGTCTCACTGATCGCCGTAGAGCACAGACTGAACGTCCTGCTCACTAAAACCAGGATGGAGCACAATAGTGATGTAATTGAAATCATGTGATAGTGTAGTTGGATTATAGCCACTAAATTACCCTGAAAGAGAACAAATAAGCCCTTCCGAGACGTTCTGAACTCTGAGGGGAGTAGTGCTAAAAATTAGTAAAAAAACATGGTTAAATAAAGGCATTATGGGGCAGATAATGCCTTATTACTGGCGAAAAATCTCCTGCCCTGATTGACTCCAATTATATGGATATACGCTGATCGCAACTGGATATAAACTTCTCCCGAAGCACTCCAAGTGGCTTGGAACTTGTCTTTAAGCAGACTTAAGTTATCAAACAATATCCCAAGCTTTGAACAACTCACTTGGCAACGTTTTTACCAGTTAATTTTAAATGGAAAGACTATGGAACAACTCTACACCTATCAAGATAGTTGACATAAAGTGAAGGAGATTATCAGAAACCAATAGGAACTGAAGGAGCTGCAGAGATCCATGCCTCAGTTGGGATAATCTTTTGACAGGACAACCATCAGTTCTGTTGCACATGTTTGTACAATTGTATACAAATGACTTTTCTTGTAAAGTGCTTGAAATGACATCTGTTGTGAATTGGCGCCATATACATAAATAAACCGAAGGGGATGTCAAGAAGTTCAAGGGTTGTGATACTTTTGCAAAGCTCTGTAACACCAATCACTCAAACCATCCCTGTGGCATAACACTTCAAATCTGGATTTTTGCTCACAAGGGGAAGACCAGGAACCCGGAGAAGGTTGAATATTTCCAACCTCCCATCAGGTTCCCTCTCTCCAGTCTGAGGTAGGCTTTGTCCCCCTTCTCCAGAATCACCAGGCCTGCGTTGGTAGCTGCTTCTCTGGTCACATCTTGGTCTCCTGCAAACGCTGAAATCATCGCCCAACCATTAACCATCAGGCTGACCTAAGGGACAATAACACATGGATCAGGGAGAACACATGGATCAGCTGCAGCGTCAACCGCAAGGTCTTGAATTGAGGTGATAGCTTACCTGAATAGTCTGTCTGTTATAGGCCTTTACCACATGGAAGTTGAAGCTGTACACCCCTCTCCGCGGAGCTACAAAGACGCTGCTCTCTTGGTCGAAGTGAGTGCCCACGTTGACTAAAATCTGAGAAGATTTTGAGGAGAAATTGCAGGCAAGGGTATGATGAATAATGCAGGAAATTGTCAAGAGATTCCAAGGTATGACAGAGAAAAGGGAAGCATTTAGGAGAAGGGTGAAGGATGTATTTAAAAGGTTTATGAAAGTTACATTTATGCCTACTGCAAGGTCACTCCAGTAACTCTATTTCCGCATTCAGTTAGACCTCAGCCTTAAAGCTATTGATTCTCTCGTACATTTGCACTCTAAAAAAGGCCTTGAATGTGCTGCATAATTTTTCAATTTTGTGGGCAGCACACCGAGTCCAAATGTTCAAACGTTCCAATTATTTTCATTGATCCTCGGTGCCAGGCTGTATTCATATGTGCATTAATACTGGCAGAAGTGGGACAACAAAAATACTAATCTTCTATAACATATTTCAAGCAATTTCCAGTATTTATCATTGTTATGTGTAAAGATATAGAGCATCGAAAACCCAACGTTTTGTACAAATAAACACACATTTTATACTCCGACCAAAATGTTTGCAGGGGGCCTTAATTATGAATACGAACTACATGGCTCAAATCATGCAATGTTGGTATGAAGTTTTTTTTTTTTTTTTGTTTTTTTTTTATTTATGATGTTAATCTGCTAGTTTTGTGCTTAATAGAAAGCACAAACTGTTTCCAGCTACAAAAAGGTGGTTAGACAGGGGTGAACAGACTCAGTCCAGTTCACAGGACACAACCAAGGTGAATGGTTTTCTGATAAGGCTCTATTCTGGCCTGCAGATCAATCTCAGTTCCATTAGGATTACCATCATTTTCGGACTATATGCCTCTACTTTTTTCAAATGCTTTGGACGTCTTATGCAACGACGAGGCTAATTTATAGATTTTTACTGGCTAACGGCCTCCGGGGGGCACTGTAGCAGGAAGCTTATGAAGTGACACAGACATGTGAGGAAAGAATATGCGCCAAAGAAGACGCTACTCGTAGTTTTCATGAACAATACTCACCATGGAAAACAAACAAGGAAATGCATGTGATGCACCTTTTAAGTTAAAGCCTAACGAGCTGGCTGTCAAAGAAGGACATAGAGCTACTGCATGTAACCTTGACATCGATGAATCGATGGTGGGATGGGAGTAGGAGGAGGCACCGGGAAGAACAGGGTTTAAGAAGACGACAAAACTTTTAGAGGACTTAAAGACGAAGGCGACTTCGGTGGCTTTAGTGCGCAAGAGGAAGCTGAAGATGGCAACTAATGACTTTTCTGGTAGGCTAAAGTATGTTTTATTTCCTAACCAGGGATGTTACTCTGTTGTGATGATGCCATGTTGCAGATTTAGAAAGTTTGAAAAAACAAGGCTCTTAAATTAAAATTGAAAAGGTCTCCTATGTTCCATCTTTCTCTGTAAATATCTCATGTTGTAACATGAAAACATGCTGCTTTTATTCAGGTTCCCTCAATAGTCTGAAAATGATCATACATTAGTATATCATATTTGTTTGTTTTCCGTTTTTGTTTCTTTACTCAATCATTAAAAATATATAAATGTGATTATTAATAGGTCAATTATTTATTTTGTGTGTGTAGCTAGTTCCCGCACAATCGTTCAGTTTTCAGCTGAATTGTCAACACTGTATTTTGATACACGAATAACATTAAGAGAATAAAAGTCTTTTTCAGACATCTTTTAACGCTACTCACATTATCGAAGTAGATGATCATGGTGCGGTTGCTCATGTCTGTCGGCTCGTGGTTGGTCTGCCTGCTGGCTGAAAAGGCCACTCGTCCTGAGCCGGAGCGGACGGACATGCCCAGAGCACTCCCAGCGGGCTCGGACGAAGGAGTGGAGTCACACACCACCAAGCATTTCCCCTCCAGGATGATGGGCTCCGTGTCATTCTGAGCCCCGGTCTCCAGAGGTGCAGAGAACAGCAGCAGCAACAGGGGCAGACTCCGCAGGATCAGGAGGTCAAAGTGGACCGACCCGAGGGGCATGACTGAACCTGGAACGTTTGGTGAAACAACTCTTCGATCACAACAGCTCCGAGACTGTCTGAAAGTGACTTTTGATTTATCTGAGGGGTTAAGTGACATGCAAAGTCTTGTGTCAACAGGTTCCAGGAGGGCAGAGACTAAAAGGTCTTTTGAGCCGCAAACAATAAGAAAAGCAAGATGCGGAGATGGAGAAGGGAGAGAGAGGGGGGTGAACGTGGGAGAGACGACAAAGAAAAAGTGATGAGGCAGGATTCTGGAGGAATGACAGCGGGACTCAGAAAGGAGCGAGGAGGAGAGACTGAGAACGGGAACAACTCCACTGAGTGACCATCTGTCTTTTACAAAGAACCCCCCCTCCCTACTTCACACATCCTAGGCACACACACCTTCACAAAAACACAGTCTCAACATATGCTATAGCTGCGCATACTAACAGGACTGGGTCAGCTCAGCGTCCTCCTCTGTTCTTCTGATTGGCTGAACTCAAACATCGCTTAGGGGAAGTAAGGGTGGGGGGAGGGCAGTCATCAAAATGTGTTTTTGTCTCAGTTAAGCTCTAATGTATATCGTTAAACAGAATGACTTTTGGTAACTATTTGTTTCAAAAAATAAAAATTGAAATTAAAAATGGGATGATCACCTGGTTTTAGACGAAGAAGCTTGTGTCTCATGTCAGGCAAACCCTGTTAGATCCGTCCTGCTGAAGTAAAGCGAAGAAGAAAACAAAAACCCTCGTTTTCCAGCTCGTCCTGTCACATTATCTCATGGCACTCCGAGTCGAGCTGATTGCAGCCGATCTAAACTGAACTCAGTCCTCCGATCGCTCTGACTCTCTCTCTTTCTCTCCCTGTGTGTTTATCCTTCCTCCTCGGCCACCCCCTCTGTTCATCTGCTTCTTCCTCACCCCGCTACCTCGCATCCACCCACTCGCCCTAACAGGGAAATAATGAAAGGTGATTTGGACTCTGCTCAGCTTCAAAGAGCAAAGTTAGCCAGTCAGTGTCAGTTTTTTTCTTTCTTTTCTAATTTCCAGAAAGAGCAAAGATGCACTAATGAGTTGAAGTTTAGGTAAAAAGGATCAAAAGCTTCTAATGCTGTTTGGAGGCTGTTTTAATGTGGAACTCCGGTGCCTTAAGCTGTTAATATGGAAAGGTGTTGCAAATTTCACATAAACCAATGCATCATTGTGTGAGTATAAACTGAATCATTCCAACGAAGTGGTCTTACTATTGCTTGACTGCGCCTAGCACCAAACAGTGTGCTGTTTCCAAGAGGTAAATTCAGAAGACTACTAGACGCAAATTAATCAAATACATAAGAGCAAACATTTTTTTTAGAGTCGGATATGAAAAATCGTACATTTTTGGCTGATTTTCGCACATACAGCAGTCTTTGCAAGTACTTGCACCCCTGCTACGCATGTAAGAAAACGCGTCATGTTAACAGACAAAAATAACTTCTTTTCCTATTTTGACTTACATAATCTCGCACCGAAAGACTGATCATGATGCTATGCAGTCTAAAGAAAGTACAGGGCTTTTGGAGGAGAAACAGGCCCAGGGCATCACAGATCCTCGACCGTGCTTGAAAGCTGGCAGAAGGTATATTTCTTACACGTTCAGTATTTGTTTCACACCAAATCTACCCAGAAGTTTTGCTGTAAAAAATGCTTTATCTTAGTCTAATCGAAACCCTGGTATGTGGTCCCAATGACTGATTTAACATGGTTTAATTTAAAATGGAGAACGCAGAAGTTATTTTTCTTGGCCAGCCTCTGAAACGATTATCTAGCTTGTAGACAGCATCCAATAGTTGCTGTAATTCTCTAACACTTAGAGATTTCTTTTTACCCTCTACAAGTTTCTCCTTAGTCTTGTAGTTGTAAAATAAACGTTACTTCTGATCTAGTTTGTTTTTCTTGGCAAAAGAAAATTAAACAGCATTATAATTTAGATTGAATTTAGAGTAGTATATTTTCTTGTAACCATTGCCAGTCTTAGGAGTATAACTGATATCATGAGACAAGTAGCATGTTCTCCTTCCATCTCAGTGTCACAAATTATACCTAAGGGTAACAGAACCATATGGATTATGAATTACATTTTGTTTAAAAGTATATAGTTATATAAAATGCTCACTCAATAATTGTGGTCCATTTGATTGTGTGAAAAATAATAACTGAGATCCTGATAAAGACACATTTATTTCAGGCATTTTTTCCACATCCTATCTAGGAACACAAACCAAATATGTAAGATAATGTTATTAAAAAGAATTTTTAAAAATGTATAATAATATAAATTTTTTTGTTTGTAAACAGATTTCTCTCTTTATTTTAATGACTCTAAGATTCCTGTGCTCATACTTCACATTGTTAGAAATCATTCCTGGAACAATGCTCATGTCAATATCTGAGAACGTCTTTAAAGTCAGTCAGGCAAGCTGGGCTCACGGCAAACATTTCAGCGGCGTTGCTCCCCTGCTCATTTTGATGATGCATCATACTTTGACGACAGAGATGCGACTCTTGAGCTCCGCTTTATAGAGTCCAAAGCCTAAACACACAGGCTGAGTGAAGCTGGTAGAGAACGTGTGGAGGTGGATCAGGGTGTTGGACGGTCCCACCTCGGAGAAGGTGATGGTCCCGGAGCTGTAGTCCAGAGCAACTGCGACTCGATTGCCGACCATTTGGTAGGTGAGGCGCGTCTTCCTGCGGTTGTGCCAGGCGGACAGCTTTCTGTCGTGCTGCTGCGTCAAGCTCCATGACACCTGGGAATACAACAACAATGCTTTAGGACATAGAAACCTGAAGAAGAAAAGTGAAATTAAATGTTTTTAATGATGAACTGTAACACTTTGTTCCCTAGGGTCATTTCCCAGCTGCAAGATCAACTTCCAGCCAATCCAAAGTATTTTGCTGTTTCTTATTTGTTTTTTTCCAGTGGTACTGTGGATTTAGCTCCATCCGTCTTCCCGTCTGATCTGATTAGCCCTCATCCCTACAACATGATGTTGCCTCCACAATGTTTGATGCCGTACTCACTGTATTGTATACAGTTTTAATATTTCATAACACACACTCAAAGCATAATCCTACACGGTATGGCAAACTACAAGCAGGACCTATAATGGCTTGCTTTATCTGTCCAATAGTGGTCCTGTCAGCATCCTCCCATCTGAGCTGTGAATCTCTGCTGCTCCTCCAGAGATAGCACGCACCTCTGGGCTGTTTCTCTGATGCGCGATCTACTTACATAGTTTTTCAATTTGATTGACAATGTCTTTGTAGTTCTGCAGTTGGTGTTCTTGGAGACTGATGGATGTGAAACCGTTTACGGGGGCTGGAGACTTTTGTAAGGCACTGTGTGTGCTCCTTTTACGGCTCTTTTTTTTTACCTTGTTGTTTCCAAAAGCGTTCCCTTCCTTCCCCTTGCGTCCGATGCTCCTATAACAGACGGCAACATCCCAGAATCCCTCTGCCTCCAGCTCCCAGTAGTGAGTCCCCGAAGAGAAGGTCTGGACGGTGAGGACCTGTGGCCAGTGGTCAAACCGCTCAGGGTGAGCAGCGCACGGCAGCCGGTTTTTTACACGCGTGACTGAACGCAGGTCATCAGAGATGCTCAGCAGAGGATGGGCGGAGTTGGTGTCCAGGGTCAGAGGGCTGGTTACTGTGGGGAGAGATTTGAATAGTAACCACACTGCACTTATCAGTGATCTTAAAGGCACAGTGTGTAATTTTCGGCCAGTAGGGGGCAGTGCACACCTAAATTATCACAAGCATGCGGTATCTGTGTCTTCGAGTAAGAAACTCAACAAAGGAGGTCCAACTAGTGCTGTTTTCAAACGCTCAATTCCCTGAGAATTATCTATTTGCAGCAACATGACGAGCACATCAGTCTCTCTTTCATCACTTGGAACTAGCGAAGAGGTAAAAATGTATTTATGGTGAAACTTTTTTTGCATTTTGAGGGGAAATCAATGTTTTAATAGCGGGCGTGTTCCGTGCGCGTTGTCTGTCCGGGCTCTCGTAGAAGTAAAGACGTCATCTAATATGGCTTTCCCCTGAAAAGAGGACCCGCGCCTATGTATTTTAAAACTGATTTTTAAAGTCATATTTTACAATATCACCAATATTTTGCAATTAATGTGCTTTTTGTAATTATCATTACATAATATTTTAATGGCTATTCTCAAAGATGTACTGCAAAAACTACACACTGTCACTTTAAAGAGTATCTGAACCCCATGAAAAAGCATCATCCCGCCCCCAGGCAATATTTGAAAAACTCTACCAAGTGCGGCAGGACCAGGAGACACGGAGGGGCATGGCCAAGTGTGGAGGATGAGTGCGAGCAGGGGACGCGGTCTTGTCATGGCTGAACTATTGTGACAAGGTATACAATGAGGGCCCGGGCGGGATTCGATCCCACGACTCCCAGGTGAGAGTCATGCGCGCTAGCCAGTCAGCCACATTTGGCGTTGTCGGCCGGATCCGTGTGATACTGGTTACAAGTCCATGGATTTGAAATTGGTGGCACCCTGCGCGGAAGCATGAGGACGTGCTTGTGATAAGACGGGGAGATGTGACAGTGTGGAGGTCCTGTCACTATGGCTCCGTTTGATCATGTGCCCTGGCTGCTTGGCCACAGGGATATCCCTTTGGCTGACTGGTTAGCGCGCATCCCGCCCGGGCCCTCGTTGTGTATCTTGCCACACTATGGTATGCGGCCGAGCTCTGTAAAGCCTCTATTTACCTACAGTAAAGGTCTCTTCTCTGCCATCCACCATAGGTAAAGAGAGGCTTTATGGAGCGCAGCGGCCAAACGACGTATCAGTTCAAGCATTTGGCTCAGGGCGCTGAGTCAGCGCTACCTGAAGCCAGCAGCACGTATAGCAAACAAGCACAGAGAGCCTAGCGCTAGCATCGATGCTAAGTAGCTTCGGAGGGAACTATCTCAGCTTTTTTTTCCTTCTTCACGGTGTGTTTAAAACTTATAGGTTATAACTTATGGCTTTAAACCACTTTGACGTTATGGTTCACCAAATTGCGATATATGGATTTCAGCTTCCTCTGTTTCTCTCAGTATGCTTCTGTGTTTGTACGTAGCAGATAAGATAAGCAGTTTCAACTTGCCACAAGGTGGAGCGAGAATGTTTTTTGTCTTTTTTTGGTTGTTTGTCTCTGTGAGACTGGCCTGTGACGTAGACAATGGAAAAGATGTACCACTCAATCACAAAATTCAAATGCAGTACCCCACGATTACCATGAGCGGCAGCACTAAGACATTTTTAGACCAAAAAATGTAGAATTGAACAAGTTTACACAAAAATGTCAAAAAATGCCCAGAAAATTAAAGATTGCATTGGTAAAGTACCATTTATACAGTTTATAAGCAAAACAATTGTTTTGGGGTTTTTACTTGTATTGAACAGCAAATAATTTTCAGGTAGTTTGACTTGACGTCAGGAGCGGGGGTTTCTGGTTTTGTTTCTTTTAAATGTTGGTCTTCAATTTTTGTTGCTTAGATTTAGTTATTTTTTTCCTAGTTCATATTTCTTTATTCACTCCTGAATAGATTCCTCACTTGTTGTCTTTTCCTTCCTCTGTTTACTATTCATATGTTTTGCTTATTACCCTGTTCCTTCCATTGTTTTCCCTGTCCAACGGCATGTTCCCCTTCCCAGCTGATCCTCATTTCTCAGTTTCCTCTGCTTGCTCCCCTACCCAGCTGCCATCACTCACCTCTGATTATATATTCTGGCTTCTTTGTCATTTCCACTTTTCCATGAGTCTATAAGCTCCTCCATCTCACCTCTTGTTGGACTCTATTTGTTCAACTAGATCTCATGTCTACCTGGTCTCCTTCCCATTCCACCCTCTGTTATTTGACCCCCTAGTTACAGGCCTTGGAAGGGTTTTTATTTATTATTTAATAAATACAGTTTTATTAAATCTACTGCCCCCTGGTTGTCTGCTTTTGGGTCTTACCATCACTCCAATATGACACTTAAAGACTTTTTAAAAACACTTATTAGCCATACCCTTTGAACTTCAACTTTTTTTTCCCTTAAAACCGCAAATTTTAATGTATTTTATAGAAACTGCCCATATACAAGTGCTGGCCAGTAAATTAGAATATCATCAAAAAGTTGAATTATTTCAGTAATTCCATTCAAAACGTGAAACTTGCACATTATATTCATGCAATGCACACAGACCAATGTATTTCCACTGTTTATTTCTTTTAATTTTGATATTTATAAGTGACAACTAATGAAAACTCCAAATTTGGTATCTCAAAAAATTAGAATATTTTAAAGGCCAATGAAAAAAAATGTTTTTTTTTAAAGGTTGGCCAACTGAAAAGAATGAACATGAAAAGAATGTGCATGTATAGCACTCAATACTTAGTCGGGGCTCCTTTTGCCTCCATCACTGCAGTAATGCGGCGTGGCATGGACTCGATCAGTCTGTGGCACTGCTCAGGTGTTATGAGAGCCCAGGTTGCTCTGATAGTCGTCTTCAGCTCCTCTGCATTGTTGGGTCTAGCGTATTGCATCTTCCGCTTCACAATACCCCATAGATTTTCTATGGGGTTAAGGTCAGGCGAGTTTGCTGGCCAATCAAGGACAGGGATACCATGGTCCTTGAACCAGGTACTGGTGGTTTTGGCACTGTGTGCAGGTGCCAAGTCCTGTTGAAAAGTGAAGTCTGCATCCCCATAAAGTTGGTCAGCAGCAGGAAGCATGAAGTGCTCTAAAACTTCCTGGTAGACGGCTGCATTGACCTTGGACCTCAGGAAACAGAGTGGGCCAACACCGGCAGATGACATGGCACCCCACACCATCACTGACGGTGGAAACTTTACACTGGACCTCATGCAACGTGGATTCTGTGCTTCTCCGCTCTTCCTCCAGACTCTGGGTCCTTGATTTCCAAAGGAAATGCAAAAATTGCTTTCATCAGAAAACATAACTTTGGACCACTCAGCAGCAGTCCAGTCCTTTTTGTCCTTGGCCCAGGCGAGACGCTTCTTACGCTGTTTCTTGTTCAAGAGTGGCTTGACACACGGAATGCGACAGCTGAATCCCATGTCTTTCATGAGTCTCTTCGTGGTGGTTCTTGAAGCGCTGACTCCAGCTGCAGTCCACTCTTTGTGGATCTCCCCCACATTTTTGAATGGGTTTGTCGTCACAATTCTCTGCAGGGTGCGGTTATCCCTAGAGCTTGTACACTTTTTTCTACCACATTTTTTCCGTCCCTTCGCCTGTCTGTTAATGTGCTTGGACACAGAGCTCTGCGAACAGCCAGCTTCTTTAGCAATCACCTTTTGTGTCTTGCCCTCCTTGTACAAGGTGTCAATGGTCGTCTTTTGGACAGCTGTTAAGTCAGAAGTCTTCCCCATGATTGTGGAGCCTTCAGAACAAGACTGAGGGACCTTTTAAAGGCCTTTGCAGGTGTTTTGAGTTAATCAGCTGATTAGAGTGGCACCAGGTGTCTTCTATATTGAGCCTTTTCAGAATATTCTAATTTTCTGAGATACTGAATTTGGTGTTTTCATTAGCTGTCAGTTGTAATAATAAAAATGAAAATTAATAAACACTTGAAATATATCACTATGTGTGGAAGGAAAGTATACAGTATACAAGTTTCACGTTTTGAATGGAATTACTGAAATAATTCAACTTTTTGATGATATTCTAATTTACTGGCCAGCACCTGTATGTGAGGTGGAAGAAAAAAGATACGTAGTTTTCAGCACTTACCATATATGAAAATGTGAAAGTTATGTTTTATCTCTTAAGCCCCACAATATGTTGTTTTCCACTCATCCAAGATCAGGTTGTGGAGTAACAAAGAACCTGGGAAGGAACCTCTTCCTTTGTTACAATCCTAGTTACCTCAGGGGGATCCCGAAATGTTCTGTGGAGTCTCCTCCCTATAGGCTGTAGTAGAAAACCTCCAAGGTTTTTAAACCATTATATCTAAATAAAAATCTTGGGCAGCCAGTTGACCCCAGAAGAAGAAAAATAAGTAAATAAAGAAATAATAAAATAAGTCTTAAGTAACGACTTAAAGTCTACAAGAGTCTGAGCGGCATAAATATAGAAGGGCAACCTGGTCCATAATTTAGGAGCAGCTACTGAAAAAGCTCTGTCCCCCCAGGACCTGAGCTTAGACATAGGAACCTCCAGTAAATGAAGAATGGATGACTTCAGGCCATTTAAAGCTTTAAAAACAAGTAATAAAATTTGGAACTGGATTCTCTAACTAACGAGAAGTCAATGAAAAGCAGCACGAACAAAGTTAATATGCTCAACACTGAATACCTAAAACAAAAACCTGCAGTGTTTTCAGCAATCTGTAAATGACAATTGCGGTATTCCAAAGTACAGAGAATTATAGTAATCAAGCCGGGACATAAGGAGATAACCTTTTCAAACTCATTTTTAGGCAGATAGGGCTTAACCCTACCGAGCAGCCACGAATAGGAAAAGACACTCTTAACAACATGGAATCAGAATCAGCTTTAATGGCCAAGTATGACACATACAAGGAATTTGACTCCGGCAACTTTTCTCTCTAGTACAGAACTGCTCATCTGTTTTTCATATTTAATTGAATTATCAATCCATATTCCAAGGTGTTTGGCATGACAATGAGTGTAGGACGATAGCGGACCAAGAATGCTGTCAACACCATTTAAAAGGTGAGGTTTACTGAATAAAATAATTTTCGTTTTTTTATTTGTTTAGATTTTTTTTTTTATTACACCATCTGTCTTTAGGACAGTTTAACAGTTTGGTACATTCACCCTCGGATCCCGGTGTAGATCTTATACAACTTAATATGGTTAAACTGTATAGTTGCTGACTTCACCATAAAGTGGAGATTTTCTGGAGCTTTCTGTCAAAATATGCTCTGCTCTTCCCCCAGAATCCCGTGAGTCAAAGTAAAAGAGAAGAAATGACCCCAAACACTTGCATCTTTGATTACAGCGATTGATTGCAGCGATTGATAGAAACCAGAATGCCCCCCTTTTACATTTTGTTAGACTAGATTCTATTAGATAAAATAGAAATAAATACACTGGTGTTAAGCTTATAATGGGACCAAATGTAATAAAAATGAGTTAGGATGGGAGGTTAGGGTTAGCCCTAACTATAAAATGTTATGGTATACATGAATCATTTTGCGTGACAGAAGTTTTAAAAAGAAGACAGCATTCCAAAAGTTCAAATCTTGACATGTTTGTAAGATATCTGTTATTATAGAAAAGCTAACATCATTACCCTTAAGTAAAACTAAAGCCTTAAAGATGTTAGGCTGGTCGGTAAGGGTATGGGTGTGATGAGTCACTCACAGAGCTCCCTCTTGAGCTCGCTGAGGCAGCGGAGGGTGGCCGTTATGAACTCTCGATATTTGCCCTCTACGTCTTCCAGGATGTGCTTCCGGTCCACACAGATGGGCTCAGGGAGGAAGAGCGGGCAGTTCAGGTCTGCTAACAATCTGCAATACACCACAAGGTGCAGAATAAGAACATTCCTTGGAAATTCACAACAAATCGTTACTTTTTATAAGGCAAATAACTGGACATTGTAAGTGTCTCTAACCACCTTCAACAAACGATCCCAAACATTCTTAAATGAAAAATAACTACTTTTTGGGAAAAATATGACAAAAACGTCCTCTGTTGGCTGGTCAAGACTTACTTTGTGTCATCTGATTGAAATGCCTACAAAAGAAAAGGAAAATAGAAAGAAATGTGTCACATTACATTCCCAGGATGAATGGCAAAAATTCGTCAATCTGCCCCGGTAAAAAAAAACAAACCTTCAGGGTCATTTCAAGGTTATTAACATGAAGTATGTTCCTTTCTCTTCTCTGTTTTTATGAAATGAAACAGTGATGGACACAGTAAAAAGGCTTACTACACTTTTACACAACGAATGCAAAAGCTCTCTTCAACACCTTCAATGAAAATTGTGATGGAGAAATGTATTATTAAGATTAATCTGTTAGTATTATTAACACTAAGAGCAGAGCGTGTGAAAGACAGAAGATGCAGATGGTCCAGAAAGCAGGTGTTGAGTTCACATGGGAACCCAGGTTAGAGAAAACCATACTGCCTGAGAGTATTGTTTCTTCTTATATACTTAGTTTTGAGAATTTGTCTTATTGTGTTATGATTTAACCCAAGCTATTGCCATTGTTTTGTATTTGCCAAGATTCACTTACTCCCAGCTAAAGAGCCAGGTGCCTTCATCCTGAGAAATTCCCACCCTGAGAAACCTGACTCATTTAAGGGAAGATTACATGTTTCAATTTATATAACGAATTTTTGATTTTTGTTGTGTACTGGATTGATACTGCTTAGCATTGTGCCGCTTTTCTTTGTTTTGCAGTTCCGTTTATGCATTCTGACTAATAAGGAACTTAACAAGAGCGCCACCTATTTGGGGCTAGGGGCCGTCTCAAACTTTTTGCCTGCCGAGTCGTAAAGAGAAACAACAAATGACACGACCCTAGGATGGAGGTTTCTTATTTTTAGTCCACCAGCAGGTTTTTTTGTTTGAAATTTTGTTTCAAAGTTCAGATAATATCATTAAGATGGATGCTTAGATTAGATAATTTTGTTAGATATCATTCAATGTGATATGTAATAATTGAAATTATTTGAACCACTTTTGTTGTCTTTCTTTTTGAATGCTCTTTGAGGATTCACTTACTCCCAGCTAAAGAGCCAGGTGCCTTCATCCTGAGAAATTCCCACCCTGAGAGAAGAGTTTTGTCTTCAGAAAAGATAGATGCAAGGTTGTTGATCTTAATAAATACTTATTTTCATTTGAGCTGGGACGAGGCAGCATTCAGCATTCACTGTGATCTGTACTGTTCTTCTGTATGATAAATTCAACTTTTATTAAAACCTCCAAACGCTTAAAGGAATCTCTCTCATTTTTATTAAGAGTCTTTAATACGACCACAAAAATAAAAAGGTAAGTAATGGTCTCTGTAAGGCCTTATTAGTCTCTAATATTAATGGAGATGTTACACAGTTTGCTCTGAATGATCTCTGTTTCTATGCATTTGTGGACACGTCACACTCAAGAGGCTGCATGCTAGTTTCTCCTTGCAACGCACCACACACGCTGTGATATCTGGCCAAGACAATCCAACTTGTTTAATATCATCGCTTTGTGATCCCGACATCCTTCAGAGTAAGATCAGATTGCGCTCAATAAACAAGACACGGCAGGACTATCTGTTAGAATTATTTTAAGTGCCATCCCGATAATCAGGGTGTGTCAGAAGGGGAGAGTGAGAGCAAAAATTGGCCTAAAAAGTCTGTTGGATAAAAATATACTAAGATTTTGCTATTTCTTTCAGTTTTTAAAACTTCCCTCCAGCAGATTTTTTTCCCAGCTGAATGAAACGGAATAAATATGAAGTAATAGTTTCTAATATTACATCACAAATACCTGACATTTTATTAGGGTTTTGTAAACGATTAAAGGTCTCCTTCAGCGAAAATCGTGAAAAAATTTGTTATTTTTAAAATACCATCAGTCACTCTAAATTGCATGAGCATGCCGCATGTGAAGATTTTCTCCAACTCCGATTCCCTGTAATGACCACAGACAAAAGAGCAGAAGAAAACAAGCGAGTCAGAAAAAGCCAGTTGTCAGAGCCTCTAGGGCTCTACCCCCGATTACTATCTCATGCACCTGTATTTTTACTGATTTTCCGGCAAGAGCTTCTTGCCTCGTTGCATCATTAATGTTTGATGGTGTACCTGTATGGTTCTCCCGGTGTTGCTGCCTCTCCATGTTCCACCATGCAATAAACCCTCATGTGGACTGTTTATCCACATCTGCAAATGGGCTCATCATGAATCCCGCAGCACATCCTGACAGAATGACACGACCTGAGAAACACAGCCCTGCAGAGGTCCAGGGCCTGGCAACCCTTACCGGCATCCTCTGGAGCTGCTACGCCGGATTGCTGTCCTCACTCTCCCCTCGGTGCGCCTTGATGGTGCGGAGGAGATCCTCCACAAGTTTCTGCCGCGTCCTGCATCTGGCCCACCTGAAGGACCTGGAGGAGGCAGTGCTGGCCGTCTGCCAGGCAGCTTGGAAGCTGATACCTCTGGCCGCGAGGCAAACTGTTCTTCCGGCCACTTCAGGACCTTTTATTCCGGTGGGTTACGCCCCACGGTGCATTACAGCTGAGCCTGATCCTGCCGGCTCAGAGCGCACCTCTGTGAGTCCAGCTGCTTTTTTAGCAACACAGACCACGACAACCGCAATCAGGGCTGCCTGGTTTTCAGAACCTCAACTCCCGGGGGCGCTCCCTGATAAGCTGTCCCTGTCTTCAGAGCTGCTAGAGGACGAGTTACATCTGCCTGTTCGGCACTGAAGCCAGCGTCTGCCCGCTCGGCCTCCAAGTCCACCTCTTTCTGCAGCTCGGCCCCTGGTCTGGACTACTTCAGACCTGTTTGAAGGCCAGCCTGCTTAGTCCCTTTTTGCGAGCCAGTCTGCTCATTCCCAGTCTCAGTCCAGGTTAGTCCAGAGCCAAGCAGCCTGCTGCCAGAACTGCTGCTGCCTCCGCTTCTGGATTTCCTTTTCCCTCCATTCCTGGAGGTGTATTACCTGCCGCCTCTGCCGCCAGAAATTCTGCTCTCTCAGCTCCCAGAGCTGGAGCACCTCCATTCCCTTCTAAGTCACAGGGAAAATCAGTATTCATGGTCTTGCCTATGTCGTCAAGTGACCACCCACGTGAAGGCTGATTTTGCAGCCTGGAAAGAGTAAAACACATCTCTGCTCCCAGAAGCTAGAAGCCGAAGCTAACTATTAGCAACTCAACAGCATGGTTGAATGCTGCCTGGTTTATTTTTGGACATAGCGCATCAGTGTTAGCCTGGAAAATTTCAGACCCTAATCTATAAAGATTAAGGGTCTGAAAACAAGTAATGAAAAGGGTCTAACTCGAGGGGCGGAACCAAGCATGCATTCTAAACTCTCACTGCACGCAGTTGGATACACGACCAATCACAACAATACAAGGTGTGACGTATCCAGAGCAGTAGCGTAGCTATCATTGGTGCTAACTGGTAGATTAAACTCATGCCGGATCCAATTGGCAAAACAGCAAAAACGTCCTTCTCTCAAAGGAACGATTCAAGTGCGGTTTTCTGTTCGTCTTTTAGATGAAAAGCCAAGTTTAACTAGTCTATTGTTTCAAACAACTGGTGTTCATCTGTAGCCATCTTTACTAAATGATTCCAGACGTCACAGCACTGTCGTCATCAGCTTAGCTCGCCTCTGGCCCGCCTACATCAGATACACCGATTTGATTGGTTTCCCGAACTGCTTCCGAAATGCAGTAACATGCATCATTGGTCGATGCCAGAGCATCTTGCAGTGGCAATTCAAATTGTGCTCTCGCGAGGCCTCTGGATTTCCAGGGTACATCAGTGTTGCATTTTTTACATAAGAAAGGTTAGCTGATGATGAAAATACTGGAATCTGTTTTGGAATACCGACAGAGAAATAAGTTAATTATTTAATAGAAGGCAGCAAAAGAGTTGCATTGCTGTTAGCCATTCGAAGACGAGACGTTTGCATATCATGACTAATACCTAGTTAGACTCATGATCCTTACTTTTCACCCCACTCACTCCACAGACAAACTGCAACCTCTTGAAACAGGAAGGAGACACCATTTGAGCAGCTCTCAAGGCATATAAATAGGCAAGAGACCATAGGAAATTCATTTAAAAAATATTGAATGAGAAACTCAATATCCACGAGACATTGGAAGTTTCTGGTCTTGGAGAACCAGCTTGAGCCTTGTGGAGGAGCGTTCACAATCCATATTTCATCAACTGAGGTATTGCAGGTAAAGGTCATTCTGTACATAGAGCATTCCATTGGCTGTGATGATTTAAGTTGGCGCTGAAATGTGTCTTGGTAGATGCAACACAAATGTGTTAATATTTCACTGATCAGTGCAAGCAGATCAAATAATGGTTCTGAAGATTGGAATTCATTGGAATTTTTTTCCCCTTTATGTGCATCTCTTGTTAAATCTTTTATAAACTCAACAAGCCATTACTCAATGCATTTTTCTCCTCCTGAAACTCTCCTGGACATCATCTCAAACACATTTTGAATTTTAACTGCAGCCTGAAAATGTCACAAATTCCCCTTAACTTCTAAGACTATATGCACATTTTGGAGGCTTTTGCACCTTCTATTCCATAGGGAGTGCAGAGGATGTCATTGTCTAAATGCAATGGGGCCAAACATTTTTTTCTTCAGCTGTTAGGTACATCACTCAGGCTTCTGCTCCAGAAAAGGCAGAGCGCCATGTGTATACTGTAGCAGCCACACAGCCAATACATTGCTTGGCGCTCTGCCAAGCCAGTGTGGGTGTGATGAGATTGTATCTTTGGCATGAGGTCAGTGTTCCTAGTTAGATTCAGATTCTCAGGCAACCAATCCTTATAGTTGCATCATGGATAGGCTACAACCAGAATCCTAAAGGTTGCGCCAAGGACGTAAGCATGCTTCCACCTCATTAATAAACCACCAAAGCCTCAGAAATGTTGCGCATGCTCTAAACAGTTTAGTCCATGCATCATACAATTGTTTCATCGCTGAAAACCAAAATTAGGTGAATAATCACTAGCTCTTACCCAGATGAGCAGGAATGGGTCAGTCTCGGCCAGCAGCAGGTTCAGGTACTGTTGAATGGTCACCGTCTGGCTCATGTGTTCTCTCACTCTGGCGCAGTCTTGGTGCACACGCTCTATGATCTGCTGCCTTTCTCTCTTGGTGATCTCCTTCAAAGACACCACCAACCTCTTCACCTGGGCCTGCAGATCTGTGTCCAGCTGCTCTACTTGGCTGTTGTCTTGCTTCAGAGAGTCCTGAAGGAAGTCAGCCATATTGTAAGTCATCTATGGTCATGGAGAAAGAACATACTGAGAAAGTCTACATTTTTTGGCATATTTCCACCATGGAAATGTTGATATATTAAAACTAATGATTCTTTAAAATTCTGGTAGCATACCTACATGATTTAAAAGAAGGAGAGAGAGTTTGTCAATTTGTGATTTGTAAAAGAAAAGATCTGTTTCTGATGCGGAATGAATTATGAAACCTCCATAGCTATTCAAACGTAAAAAGCATGACATAAAAAGTTTTCTGAAGCCTTAAAGAGTAGATCACAACACCTTAAGTGAGAACATGCAATCACTGTGAAGTACTGTGAAATTTGAACCCAGGACCTTTTTCCTGGAAGGCAGCAGTGCTACCATCTGTGTCACTGTGCAACACTCAGCCATTCCACTGCAGAAAATAGTTCACAAGTAGGAGAGATTAAAACAACTGCCAACACGGCAGATCTGGTTGTTAAAGATAACATATCATAAAACCATGCTGCAAGATACTAAAAGAAACAGTCAAAATGTCTAAAATGCCCACAGCAGGTTATTACAATTGCTGATGTGATAGGGCATACGTGTACTGCTAGAAAGAGACTGTAGAAGTTTAACTTTCAGAAGAGGTGTGCATGAAAACCCCATTTTAATATTTGGACAGCAGATCAGAGGACTAGTTTGGCATAAACCCAGTGCTGCATTCCAATAGAAGAACCTCATAGCAACTGTAAGGCATGGAAGAGGAAGTGCCATGGTTTGGGAATTACTTTATGCGACAGGAGCTTGCCATCAGACTATCTGCCATCGCCCAGAAAGTGCTTGGGAAAAATATGAGACTTTCTGTAAAAAATAAAATACAACTGAAGCAGAACAGGACTCTGCAAGATGACGTTAAGCCAAAGTATACCAGTAAACCCAACCAAAAACTGAGAATTAGGAAATGGGGAGTGCTGGGCTGAACCAAAGCTCAGATCTTTATCCTTCTGAGATTCCGCTTGAAATAGGCTGTAGATGGTAGAAACCCCTCAAACATCTCATAGCTGAAAGCAAAGTGAGGGGAAAAGTTTCCTCACACTGATGTCATAAACACACTAATATAGCCAAAGAAAGTAAGACTATTAGGAGAAAATGTGTTCTAAGTTTTTCATTTGCAAGAAAACAGATTAATATATATTTTTGCAGTAAGTATAAAAAGCTTTATTTTGTTAGTTTAGCTGCTATCAAATCTCTTTTTTTAGAGGTTATGTCTGTTGATGGAGAATGAAATAAATGGGGTTGTCCTATTTTATTGACATGACTAGATATATTAGAATCATTTTGGTAATTATAGACATTTAGCACCTTTTTTGACCCAAAGGGAATAGATAGACCTTACACGGTTTAGATCAACTTTAACTATTAACTTACCGCCATGCCAGAATCGATGTTTTCATGCTCTTTGAGAACTTTCTCCCCATCTTTTAGTTTCTTTTCTGCTTTGATGAGCAGAGTCTGTAAAATGACCTGAAAGATCAAGGTACCATTAGAGCAACCAAAAAATATTGATCCGCTTTGATCCCCCCATACACACTTTTTTCCCCTCATTACAGCCACAACCTGCTTTATTGAGATTTTGTATGGCAGACAATTATATAGCAGCAAATCATTTTGAAGTTAAAAGAAAATTGTGATTATAATATGACAAAAAATAGACATGCGTTTTTATTTAGATCCTTGGAATCAGTCATTTCTACAACCACCTTTCGCTGCAATCACACCTCCAAATCTGTAGGAGGTTTATAACATAACACTGGCTTTGCATATTTTGGCAATGAATGAGCAGTTTCAGCTCATGAATATGCTCTGATCTGTGGTTGTATGTTCAGACTTTTTGTCATGCTGGAAGGTGAACCTACATCCTTTTTTCAAGTGTTTTGCAGCCTCTAAAACTTTATACTCCATTCCTGTTCCCAGCAATACTGTATATGTTGAAGTCTGAGGTTTTAGCATAAAAAAATTGGGGATAGTGTTGCACAGCACCCTATAGGCCCAGTCTGCCGTAGAGTCTTTTTTTCGCTCACCTTCAGGTCCTCCTCCACCTGTCTCAGTGGCTTCACTTTGTGCAGAGCGTGGCCCCCCTCCAGCAGACAGTCCCCGCAGACGTACACCCTCTCATCAACGCAGTAGTAACGGAATACCTCAGAGTGTGCTGGACACCTTCGCTGGGACAGGTTCCCCAGCGGCTCCACCAGCAGGTGGGTGCTGAACGCCGGTCTCTCCAGGTGGGGTCTAAGGTGATCGGCACAAAGAGACACCTCACACCTTAAGCAGGTCTTTACAGCCATCTGGGGTTGGCTGTCCTCGGCCTGGAGAGGGCAGCAGTCACACAGGACTTCACCGTGCTCCTCCTGACACTGAGGGCAGGTGAAGCGACCTTTGCCTTCCCCATGAGCGCCCCACGCCTCACGGATGCAGGCGGGACAGAAGCTGTGGCCGCAAGGTAGAGGGTGAGCCTGGCTGAAGCTGTCTCGGCATATGGAACAGGTCAGCTCTTCTTCCAAAGACGCCATGGAGCTCAGAAGATGATGCCTAATGAGAGCTA
The DNA here is from genome assembly GCA_028564705.1 of Apricaphanius iberus. Lineage (NCBI taxonomy): Eukaryota > Metazoa > Chordata > Actinopteri > Cyprinodontiformes > Aphaniidae > Apricaphanius > Apricaphanius iberus. The sequence continues at coordinate 6,018,458 of JAPXFQ010001905.1, forward strand.
AAAGCTAAACTGTTGATTTGCCAATAAAAACAGAACAGAGCAGACAAGTAACTTGGAAGGCAATCAGTGAGGCCGGAAACAATAAAAACCTTTACTTTGGGTCTCAAATAAAGGAATATTTGCACCAGTTACATGTTCGTCCTTCATGTAAAAGAATTAGAGGGACAAGAGGGAAGCCTTTGATTGGTGCCAACTGTTCACTCAAGAGTAATCCTATCTACTGGGATTTTGCCTACTCTGTTCTAAGGTTAGAACACTACCTAGTAAATAAAATAAAGCCTCATAAAAATAGGACGACGACAGAAAGAGCTGTGAAAAGACTAAATTGTACAACATAACACAACTAACATATAAAGGGAGATCATTGTCTCGTCACGACCGTCGTACTAAGCAGCCAATGAAAAACAGACCTGAATTACATCAGACAGGGACAAAACCAAAATTGGGCTTTCTTTTTATCTAAGCAACCAAAAAAGGGTGTAAAACGCTAACCCCAAATGAGAATTAACTCATTAAGACACAAGCTGTTACAGTGGAGGGATCAGGAGATCATCCCGACACCTCGTTGTCCTCATTGCTTCCACTGGTGCTCTACTGTATGTAGATTATCTGCCGTTTTTACTCCTGTATCCCTATATGAGCTTCTTTACTGCTAATAAAACATAAGAAACAATAAAATATTGTCCTTACTTGCTGCTCTCCTGGTGTTAGCGAACCACTGCCCACAGTCGAGGGCAGCTGGTATGTTGACTAATCCCAAGTGATTTGTGGTGGTCTGAGAGGTCACCTGACCCTGAGATGGGAGGGGTGGAAGAGATGTTATTAGGTAAAGTTTAAGGCAAAAATGTGGTGCCTTTTGAGGATTTATCTTTCTGCTTTAAATTAGTTATGGCTCTACATTGCTACACAAAAGCATTCATTACGTTTTCAGACTTTTTTTACGTTATATCTCCAGACTTAAATGTATTTTATTGTTTTTTTTTTTACTGTAACAGAGAAACGCGCGATTGTGAAGTAAAAGGAACGCAACGAAATCAGCAAAAATGGTTGTCCGCCTGTGTTGACAGGATGGCAAAGAAGAGCATTATTTCAGAAGCAGCCAGGAGGTGCATGGCAACTCTGGAGGCGCTGCAGAGATCAACAACTCAGGTGGGAGAATCTCTCATCTGAACCCTTATGTGGAAGTACAGCAAATGAAAAGCCATTGCTGAAAGTAGTTCAAACGTTGTATAGAAATTTCACGGCAGCACCATCGTGTTATGTTTTCTTCAGCAGGGATAGAGAAGCTGTAGCGTTAATGTAAAGGAAGATAGAGACCGGAGGGAAATTCACTTTCCAGTGGAGCAACAATCCGAAAAGATATACAGACGTGGACAAAATTGTTGGTACCCTTCATTAAATAAAAGAAAAACTCATAATGGTCACAGAAATAACTTTAATCTGACAAAAGTAATAATAAATAAAAATTATATAAATATTTATCAATGAAAGTCAGACATTGCTTTTCATCCATGCTTCAACAGAATTATTTAAAAAATAAATGCATGAAACAGGCCTGGACAAAAATGATGGTACCCCTAGAAAAGAATGAAAATAATGTGACCAAAGGGACAAGTTAATCCAAGGTATGTCCACTAATCAGCATCCTAGGTGTCTACAATCCTGTAATCACTCAGTGGGCCTATATATAGGACTCCAGGTAGTCACTGTGTTGTTTGGTGACGTGGTGTGTACCACACTCAATATAAACCAGAGGAAGCAAAGGAAAGAGTTGTCTCAGGAGATGAGAAAGAAAATCATAGACAAGCATGTTAACTGTAAAGGCTATAAGACCATCTCCAAGCAGCTAGATGTTTCTGTGACTACAGCTGCACATGTCATTCAGTAATATACGATCCATGGGACTGTAGCCAACCTCCCTGGACGTGGCTGCAGGAGGAATATTGATGACAGATCAAAGAGACGGATAATCCAAATGGTAACAAAAGAGCCTAGAAAGACTTCAAAATAGATCCAAGCTGAACTTTATGCTCAAGGAACATCAGTGTCAGATCGGAACATCCTTCGCTGTTTGAGCCAGAGGACAAATCATTAAAAAAAACAGACTGGAGTATGCCAAACTACATGCTGACGAGCCACAAAGCTTCTGGGAGAATGTCCTGTGGACAGATGAGACAAAAATTTAACTTTTTGCCAAGGCACATCAGCTCTATGTTCACAGACGGAAAAATGAAGCATATCTAGAAAAGAACACGGTCCCTACTGTGAAACATGGGGGAGGCTCGGTTATGTTCTGGGGCTGATTTGCTGCATCTGACACAGGGTGTCTTGAATCTGTGCAGGGTACAATGAAATCTCAAGACTATCAGGGGATTCTAGAGAGAAATGTGCTGGCCAGTGTCAGAAAGCATGGTCTCAGTCGCAGGTCACGGGTCTTACAACAGGAAAATGACCCAAAACACACAGCTAAAAACACCCAAGAAGGGCTAAGAGGAAAACACTGGCCTTCTATGAGCCCTGATCTCAATCCTATTGAGCATCTTTGGAAGGAGCTGAAACATGCTGTCTGGAAAAGGCGCCCTTCAAACCGGAAACAACTAGAACAGTTTGCTCATGAGGAGTGGGCCAAAATACCTGCTGAGAGGTGCAGAAGTCTCATTGACAGTTACAGGAATCATTTGATTGCAGTGATTGCCTCAAAAGGTTGTGCAACCAAATATTAAGTTGTGGGTACCATCATTTTTGTCCAGGCCTGTTTCATGCATTTATTTTTTAAATAATTCCGTTGAAGCATGGATGAAAAGCAATGTCTGACTTTCATTGGTCAACATTTATATAATTTTTATTTATTATTACTTTTGTCAGATTAAAGTTATTTCTGTGACCATTATGAGTTTTTCTTTTATTTTTATGAAGGGTACCAACAATTTTGTCCACGTCTGTACATACAGAGATACAGTGGAATGATTTAAATTGAAGTGTATTTATGTGTTAAAATGAATCCATATCCAAGTTCAAATCAGAATCTGTGGAAATACTTGAAAATTGCTGTTTGTGGATGCTCTTTAAAAGAGCAAGAGCTTATTCTTTCAAGTGTAAAAAAGTGAAATCCAAGTCAAAACCTAAATCCATTTAGGAATCTATATGAAGATCTGAATATAAGTGTTCACTGACACTCTTGATGTACTTTGTAAAGTAGGCTATGTATTAAGATTAACAAATCTGGTAGATACAGCTAAAATTAGATGTTTGCCAACACTGCATAAACAAGGCACTTGGCCTTCCGTTCCTCTCTGTCTGACATTAAATCATATTAAACAGTTTCTGTTTTTATTTCATGTTCCTTCTGTTTGCGAAATGCCCAAAATATTGAGATTACATCTTTCATTGCATACTTCAAAATAAAAAATGCTGAGATTTTTTTCTATACCTTTAAACAATTTACAAAAACTTAGAAGATTATTCCAAGGCTTTTGCTGTTTTATAATATTTAAGAGAAAAGACGGCACACTTCTGGATGTACTTTAAGGCAACAACCTAAGCACACTGCTTCCATTTTCCATGGAAAATTAATAAATCCCTTAAAATATTAGGTGGAGAAATATTAACTTCCACAAGTCTGCAAAAGAATACAGCTGCAAATATTTTGTAAGGTGTTTCTACATAGTTCAGGAGGGCTAAATAGAAATTAACACTTCTCTTTGAATTCTAGAAAAAAACAGAAAACCATGCATACTTTTTTTTTACAACATATTCATTGACATTCCAAATACAAACATTGTGGAGTATTGTTGTAATGTAACATGACACGAAAAATATCAAAGCAGGATAACAGCATTCTGTAAGGCATAGTACACTTAAAAAGAGAGAAAAAAAAACATAATTTAATGGTTTGCATCTCGCACCTCAAGATTGTTAGAAATGCAGAGTTCATCTGTATCCAATAACCTTTTTTTCTTCTTTGAGAAAATAATTGCAAATGCATCATTTAGGCTTGCTAGAGAAGGTTCTTATATTTATTTTATGATAAAAAAGTACAATCTCTGAGAAGTTCAATCTAATGAGGTAGATGTTTACAGGTTAAAAAAAAGGTGTTTAAACCGCGAAGGCTGCAAACGTAAACCATAAAGCCAGGTGAGTTAGAGAGCTTTTGTTATAGAGAAAAATAGCTCTTTGTTATCAGGAAAAAACAAAGTTTCAGGGTATAATGAGGAGAAAACATTATGCAGCTTTTTTATAACACAACCTTGTTTGTTTCTCTCTGGGAAATCTCTTTGTGTTTCTCCGTTTTAGTTAACATATGGTACATCTCCACTTTCTCTCATTTTAGGGTTTGTTCAGATGTAACTTTGCAAACCCAAGTCAGTCTGTCCTGTTAAGTTTGGCTTCTTAGCTTTTTTTTAAATGTATTTTGTCTCTCTGGACTGTTGTATAATAACGCACGCTGTACAAAAATGGCCTCATAGCCCTGGCTAGATATTTTTACCTCAACATTTCGTTTTTTGTGGTAATTACAGATCTGCTTTCAGTTTTGCACTTGGATTCTCCTGACCAGAAAGAGAAACAATGTATTTTCTTTACATAGGTGCTTGCACGGTTCTTGATCAGTAGATCAATCACTATTGATTAGATGCACATCACAGCTGTTGGGTCAACACAGACGGGCTTAATTCTTCATGCGCTGCTTGTGCATTTAATCTTGGGTGTTATTAAATAAGTAATGAGGAGGTTTAACATTTCCTGTGCTGTAGTTTGAGTTTTCCTTTGTCTTACCTAAACACCTAGTGAGAATCTAGTAGATTTTATGTAATACTAACGCAGCAGAATTTATGATGGACTACATTTTGTGGTTCTGTGTTTTAAAACCCCAAAACTTAAAACTGTCTATGGCTAAATAATGTGTAATCCAGCTTTTCTGAAACGAGTCTGTAATGCTTGTCCCACAGCGCAACCTAATGGACATAATAAGCTACAGCATCTTATACATGACTGCCCGCTTAAAATGTCTTAAGTCCCTAAATTGTGTTTATCACTGTGTTTTGAGATTTGTTACTGGTTGTCACCTTACTCATCACTGAGATTTGTATGCCAGACCTAAACTACCTTATTTGTGCACACGTAGGGAATCCCATTGGCTTCTTTTATTTTTATAAGACTCTTCTGGGACTTGTTCCTACCTACTTAAATTCTCTTTTAAAAAGTCCTACTAGTCGATATGCTCTTCGTTCTAATGATACATATATTTCTCCATTTATTGGAAAGAAACCTTTATTGGTACAATTAACAGAACAGGGTCCGGGAGGGTCAGCACAGATGGAAAGAGAATATGCCTGGATGAGAAAAATTATATATATGGCATAAGCTGGTTTTAAAGGTGAATTTCCACAGTGTATCACTGCTCCTCATCCTAATTTTATTTCAAAATTTTGCTTGCTGCATTTTTTTTCTTTAATGCCATAGACAATTGTAAAACAGAGTCAGGGAGGAGACATCAGGCCAGAGGCCAGCAGCAGGGACGATGATGATGACAGGTAAGCAGAAATAAGAACATGCTGAGGAAAAGAGACCCATTGCTGGGAGAAAACAGGCAGGTATCGGGATAGGGATTTAAAAATATATATTAGAAATAGTCTCAATGCCTCTCCAAAATATGTTGTATCTATATTTTAATAGGTAGCCCACAATGTAAACCCCAATGTTGAGATTACTTAGTTACACTGAGTAACTGAAACTCAATATTGCCTAAAAAATTATTCTAACTCAAATGTTTTGAATTAGCCCAGCATATTCTTGTTTTGAGTACAAAGCAACCGAAACTTTTTGAGTGACCTAATTATCATATTTTGAGTGTCCCAATTATCATATTTCCCAGGGTGCTTAGGGGCATGTTTTTCACACCATGAGTTACTTGGAAGACTGTTGTATTGAGATACCCATTGTGATCAATCACAATTTCTATAGTTATTCAAAAAGTCGTGTCAGTGTTAATACCACATCCACAGTGATTATAGTTCTGTTCATTGTATTCCTTGTGTTGAGAATTATTGTAGGTAAGGGCATAATTTTACATTGTATTGATGTGAGTTATCTTTAAGGTCATGTCAATTTTATTTAAGTGCATGACGCGAAGATAACTTAAAGGTAGTATATACCAAATGTGTGTATGAAACTCATAAGATTCAAGTTAAGTTTACTGAATGCAATGGTACTATTACATTTATTTACCCAAGCTATCTTAACAATAGATATTTTAGTTACTTGTATCAATAATTTTTTTAACTTGAGAGTACTGATTTAATAAACTTAAATGGTTTTAGGCAATCAGTTTCCTCAAATCATTTGAAATTCTAAACTTTATTATTAATGTTCTTTAGAAACTTTAGCCATCCCCCTTTACACCAGATATTTTGCAGTAAATCTAGCAAACTAGATTACGTTTGTTCTGGTTAATCAATTTATGTAAGGGAGTCTACGGTTTAAAAAAAACTTGTCTTCTGAAGAGGTGATCGGTCATCGTTGTGTGTTATTTATTGAGATTCTGAAGCCATGAAGTGAACTCATATATTCATTCCTTATCCTCCAGTTGTTAAATCTTTCCAGATTGACTCCAAAAGTCACTTGAGACTTGAGTTTAGGCCAAGTAAATTGTTTCTGAGCAGGGTGGTGCCTTGTAACTATTAATTTTATTGATATTAATAAGGATAATTAAAAACTGTCTTTGAACCATTATTAATATTGCTGATGATTATGGAAGCACACTCATTCTGGAACAGTAATTTAAATGGTTCCTTAGTCATTGAAAAGAGGTACAGATGTGAGAGGATAATAAATCACTCAATTGATCTCACTTTTGAGATAATATGACTTGTTCCTGTGTGGACCTCGGTGATTGTTGAAACTCTGGATACGGCCTTGATCGAAATCACACTTTTCTGGGGGGTTTGCTTGTAAAATGTATAAGAACCAGACGTCATTTAATTTTCCTTTCACTTGACAAAGACACACTGCTTTGTGTTGGTCTATGAACTCCAATCCAACCAAAACACATGGCAACACCCCCTTTGGGGTTTTTAAAGTTTAACATTAAATATACAACATGCTAAATGTTTTATTTATTAAGGATGCAACAATACCACTTTTTTTCAAAACGATACGATACCGATAATTTATCAGAGTACTTGCCGATCCCGAGTACCAATGCCGATACTTCTAACACATTAAAAAAATGGATTTATTTTCTTCTCTGCTTGTTACAACAGATGAAGGTGATATCTTAAAAAAAGAAAAACTTTTTTATAAAAAATGGCCACAAAACAAAAATTACAAGTTAAAGATTACACTTATTGCAGAGTTACCACATTTTAAGTGTCGGATCATGGTATTGATTACCTTAAACCGGTACCGATATGTGCACATTAGACGGTGTTCTGACAAAACAGCATAGCGATCAGAATGACATACTTTCGGTAAATGCGCATGCGCAGCAGTTAAAGAAAGACTTACTTTTCCATTGGGTGTTTAAAATCTGTTCAAATCAACGTAAATTACATTTATTTTAGGTTTAGGCACTTAAAAGAAAGTATATTTCTCGTTCTGTGAACTTAGGGTTAAAACATAGAACTTGTGGGATGGTTAATATTGGTTAGATAACTCAACTTAGGGTATGCTACCATACAGAACACCGGTATTGGGCCGATACCAGATACCACTATCGGTATGGATGCATCCCTAATATTTATTTTTTATTTTTTTTCGACTGTGGAGCCAGTGGTGATAACTGTGCTGAGTGTTCCTCTGTGTGGAGGAGAGATGGTCATTAATTGCAGAGAGCTGGGTAGGATAACCGGACGGACAACATACTGCAATGAATGCAGACAGGCAGGCCGGACAAGAACAGGCCTCCGACAAATACAAAGAGAGGAGGAAGAGCATCGATTCGGCAACAAAATCAATCCCCCTCCTACCCCACCTCCCCATGTTCTCTCCGAGTCCTGCTCTTTGCACCACCCCTCAACCTGCATGCACAGAATACGCAGAATAACCCTGTGTTATAAGAGTTACATGCAATTTACGACAGGCATAAATAATTGAGGTGGCGGTGGTGGTGGTGGGGGTGCTGCTGTCTGACTGCGCATCTCCGGGACTGAACAGGGAAATGCTGCGCCAGTGTCCCAGCTGAAAGACGGAGCCGATCAAACCCTGAGCACCGGAACTCTCTTCCGTTCCTCTCTCCCTCCCTTCACCGCTCTTGTCATTCCACAACATCGGTGCCAAAAGAGGGTTTAAATGTATTTTTTTCAACTGGGTAAGTGATATTTCTGCTATATTTAAGACGATTAAGGCAGAGACAAGCGGTTAGCGGTGGAAATGCACATCCGGGACAGTCTTTTTTTTCTTCTTCTGGAGGAGTGATAATATTTTATGAATCATAACTTGTTATGATGTGGGAGCGCGCGTGGTGTGCAACAGGTTGCCGTACAGTAGCGGGAGCGCGCATCCCTCACAGCGTTATTGACGCTGATTTCCAAACATCGGTGTCAAGAAAAAGGGGGAGAAGAAAAAACAAAAACGCCCGGCCATTGTGTACAAGCGGAAAAAGGAGACAAGATGGCACGACAAATACTACCGAAACCTTTTGTGCCTAAAATACGATTAAATCTGCGCTTATAAATATTTTTACAACTCATCTGTTACATCAGTTGGTTTGTGATCTTGAGTAGCTGTGCCATATAGTAATGTATTCGTTTAAACCGTATTATTCGTAGCACAATATCGTATTTCTTGGATTAGGAAGTGCAGATTTAAGGCTTAAAACTAAAAACAGTACCGCATCCATGTTTTACTGCTTATTGTAGTTTTCCACCTGACACAAAATATTATTTGCAACACACTAAAACGCAATTTTAACACATCGCATCTGTGCGATTCATTCAAAGCTTGCATCACAACAATTGTGCGTTTTATTATTCTGCCCAAGTCTTCAGAGAGACAGAAAGGAGCGGAGGGATGCGGGGAGGTGGGGCTTCCATAGGGGCATGCATTAAAATGTGTTTTTCCTCCTTTCTATGGCTGTCCTTTTTTTCCACCATTACCTCTCACTCCACGTGGTGAACAGCCTGGTTGGAGGGATAAGAAAAGGGAGCATTGTGCCTCCAGTCAGCGGCATTATGTGTTGGAGAATCTATGAGAGGGTGATGTGCACTCAGCTGTGCTCCCTTAACGCCATTGTTGCACATTCCTCCTCACTTCAGATCACAAAGAGGCCCCTTTGGAGTCCTATTGGTTAGAGCTTACCGCGGGGATTGTGACTGGGCTTTAAATTAAATGAGTGCGACTTTACAAAAAGTTTATAATATGAATTTTAATATAATATGCTCTAAAGACTGCTGGGGCTATTTCTTTCATGCAAACGCTGGATTTTAAGCTGTCTGGAGAGAGGTCAAAAATGTGAGTTGGTTTGTTTGGTGTAGAAAAGAGACTACTGAAGGGGCCTCGGCATTCTTCGTGAATTTACATTTTAAACTCAACAATGAACTAAATAGATTTCGCTAAAACATTTACACAGAATAGAAATTGATCAGAGATATTTAAATCACTGACACATAAATAAACCCGATTGTCTATTTTTTTACGCCACCTGTTATGGCAGAGATGCTCAATTATGTTTTCCAAGGTTCAGTACCTAGTTTTTGTATTTTGCCATTTATTTATTCTGATCATGTCAATTCAAGCTGTAATACAAAATAACTTCACTTTGTTCTTCAAAAACAATCAATCTTTACCTTTGACATTAATATATAGAGTCTTAGGAGTAGGAGCTATACCATAATAGGAAGTAGTACTATGAAATGATTGCTTCCTGCCATGTTGGTCTCTGCTGCAGGTAGACTATTCATTAAGCTGAACATCATGTTGTATTGTGTGTTCATAGCAGCTGGAAAGAACCCACAACTAATAATACATCCTGCTAACTGCACTGCTGATGAACTCCCTATTCAGGAACATTTCCTCATCTCATTTAATGTCCCACTCTGCTCTGTTCTCCATTCTCCGCAATTAATTTACCAAGTCTCGTCTCATTCCGAAACCTCAGATCTATTGATATGGATGCTCTCTGTACCATTATTATTATTGTAGATTGCCTAAAGCAGTCCTATTTGATCTGTGTGCTGCACTTGGCCTTGTGAGAGGACCCAAGACCAAACATCTATGTAGATATTACTTTGACATATGTCACCTTCCTGTGTGTTGTTTTAGACTATGTACATCCTTTGACAGAAACTGTATTCCCGAATGGCTGTGGTGTCTTTCAGCAGGATGATGTATCCCAAAATGGTTCAGGAATAGTTTGAGGAGCATAGCAACAAGTTTGACAAGGCCTCCAATTTCTGCCATATCTTGGTCCATCTGCAGTATTTTCTGAATAAACAAGTCTGCTCTATGGTGGTCCCTCCTCGTAGCTTACAGGACCTAATTACCCGACAGACACCATACCTTTTAGTGTCTAATGGGGTCACTGTCTCAACTACTATGGACTGTTTTAGCAGGGGACCAACAAATATTAAATAAATATAAATATTACCATTTTCTCCCCCTTTCGGTTGTATGGTGGTGCAGTGGGCAGAACTGTTGCCTTGCAGCAAGAAGTTCCTGTCCGAATCCTGGTTCAGGGCCTTATTGCATGGTGTTTTCATGTTCTCTCTGTGCATTCCAGGTACTCCGGCTTCCTTCCACAGTCCAAAAACAGGACCGTTAGGTTAATTGGTCTCTCTTAATTGTCCTTAGGTGTGGGTGTGAGTGTGTGTGTGCATGGTTGTTTGCCTTGTCTGTGTCTATGTTGCCCTGTGATAGGACTGGCGACCTGTCTAGGATGTACTCCTCCTCTCGGCTGTTGAACGTTGGATATAGGCACTAGCCCCAACCCTGTGACCCTTCGAGCATAAGTGGTATGGATGATGGATGGATGGATGAATATCAACATTTTTTATAAGTATTACATAAAACCTTACTACTACAAACAGTACAGTTCACATTTTTATTGATGTTGCTGACAAACTAATTGAACTAAAAAAAAAAATGCAGGGCATCATGAATGGAGATAGAAAAGTCTCATTATTAATAAACTCAAGCAGGGTTTTTCACGAATATATATGCTCATCCGGAAATGCACATGGTCTGTTTCACCAATGCACACGCGGAGGTTCACAAATATAATTTTTTCAGAAACACTTTTAATAGAAATTCAGAAATGCACACGATCTGTTTCACAAACACACACAATCTCTTTAGAAAATTCACAAAATCTGTTTCAAAAATGCACACAAGCTGTTTCACAAATATAATTTTGAAAAAAAGCTCCAAATACATACTCACAGATTATACATATTCCTGAATGTGCATGAACCCACCACTTCTCATTTGTGAACCTCTCTGCATTTGTGAGAGAATTCTGTGTGGTGAGTTTTGAGACTCACCTAACGTGGACGAACATCTAATGTCACCATTTCCTAAGAAACCTGTCAATCAAATTAATCACTTAGCCAGCTGATCGCTTTCAGCCAATGGTATAGATCCTAACATGTTCCGTCCACATTGTGGGCCGAACGCACGGACCGGCAATAATTAGTCATTACTAATCCATTTCTTGTTTATTAAACAGTGGGCATGAATTACTAACCCGTTTCCTCTGTGTATTAAACTGTGCGCACGGACTCGCAATCTATTTCCGTATTTAATAAACCATGTGACTGTGTGACATAAACCATGTGGTGTTCCGTTTGCTTGATAAAAAGCCCTGACCGCCTTTGGTGTCTGGGTAGTGGCTGTAGCACAATGGTAGATTTGATTGGTACTGATGGCTTTTGTTGAATACATTTATCAACCACACAAACAGATCTGTGTTGCAGGAAAGTTTAATTTTAATAATTGAAATCCATTACTGGGGTCAACAAGGAATTGAGTTGAGCTCCAGTGTATAAAGGTTCCCTAAAGAGAAGCACAGAGCCCTTGTCTCAAAAGACATGGAGTTCACTCTCTTTTTGAATGCAAAGTAGTGGAAGAACAAGTGAGTTAATTTGTGTGCGTGTGTGTGCAGAAGAGAAGGAGGGCCAGCCGGGAGTTCTGACAAAAAGAACACTTGTTTAGGGAAACTGCCTCTTTAGTTTGTGCTTCTAAAGCCGATACTAACCACAATCCCACCAGTATGGTCAAACATTAAGTCCAGTTGCTTCAAATCTTTAAGTCTCTCAATATGATTGACGACTCTGTGGTTTGCTCTCTTCATAAATTTTATTCATTGTCTATACCTGCTTTAACTTGCATGGTCACATTTTGTTAGATTTAAATTGCAAACTTTATTGCATTATATAGGGATTTCATGACAGCTCAACACATAGTGCATCATTGTGTTGTGGAAAGTAATATAATCTAAGAAGAATCTAAAAAGTCCGACATAGGTATTCAGCCCCCCTTCACTCTGTATGTTTACATGCAGCAAGAAAAAGTCGAATTATTACGTTAGTCCGACTGAAATCAGACTTGTAAAATGCACGTATACACCTTAGTCCAGCCGGACCGAACTGGAGTTTCAGAAGCTCGGCTATTATACCCAGATCATGTGATTGGAATCAGACTTCTCTGCAACCAGCCCCCCACCCGCACTCGGGCATCACCTCGGGAAGTTAGGAGAGGTGGAAATGCGACCCAGCAATAACAACAGTAGTGTTACAATAGGCATATTGCGTCTAAGACAAACGTAAGTGGCCAATCAGTGCAGGTTTGGACTTAAGAGGCAATGCGTTGTGACTAGGGCTGGGCAAAATGATTATTTTTGTAATCTATGAATCTAGCAATTATTTTTTCAATGCATTGATTAATCTATTGATTATTGATATCTGATTTTTTTATTAGATTCGATTTTGATTCGATTACTTACCAATTGTTTTATTTGTATAGCAATGTGACATTTGTTAATTTTCAATGAATTAATGTATTTCAATGAAATAAACACATTTCTTAATTTTAACACATTTTAATAAAAAGGTAAATCCAAAATAAAGTTGTGGTAATGGTACAATCTTATGTTAGAGGTTGCATTCAACAAGAAGTTAAATGTTGTGCAAACAAATCATATGTATAAAGGGGAAAAATACCAAAAAAATGTATATAAACAGCAGCAATGCTGTCTTTGAACAAACAAAATTCACTTAATTCAAAAAAAGTGCTCTTCATTCACAAAAAAAACCCATTTATTTTGCTGCAGCTTCTCTTGTTTCTGTGTGTGTTCATAAACAATGTTGATCACATGAACTAGTCATGCATTGGAGTTTTAACAAAAAAACTTCAAAAATGAAGTTGTGGTCGTACAATCTAATGTTAGAGGTAGCATTTAACAGGAAATTAAATGTTGTGCAAACAAGGATGAGGCATTATTAAATGTGACAATCAAGTTCGTTGTCGGTTTGCTTTTACAAGCATTTAAACAATGTTGTATTAATGTCCACGACGGCTACGTTTAGCAGGAAGTGTATTACCTTTGTTAACAAACATGTTTACAGCGGCCAAATAACACTCTCTCACATTTTCAGCTTTTGCTCATAATCAGTCTGTGCGCATTCCGACTCATTTTGCCAGCACAGATCTCAAATAAAAACCAACAAAACAGATAGCAGTAACATGCATCAGATGCTGCTAAGAAGCTAAAATAAGTTTTGCTTTTAAAGAGGTTGAGTGTTAATTTCTGTATATGAGTGTGTGTTTCTGCTCGTGTGCATGAGTATATGCCTTCTACGTGGGGGTGTTTAGGTGATTTATACGGCGTTAGTAAAAAAGTTGAAAACTTACATGGATTTATCATTTGCTGAAACTGCTCCTGGATGCCGCCGTTTGAGGAGATGGAGAATAGCCGTTGTCGTTTTATAATAAATTGTTCCCATTTTGTAAAGCCGGCAGATGACAAAATCGCTCCCTTTTATGTTAAAATAGTTCCATAGGTATTTAAGTCAACTGACTCACTCATGCTTCCACCATGAGTGAGTCAGTTCGCTCCCGCCATGTTTGTTTTTAAAAGTGACAACGCACCGACGCACATTTTTTTTACGTCAATGTATTTTACGCGTCTACGTAATCGATTATATCTTTGCGTCGTCCCAGCCCTAGTGGTGACTGTGAATATCCTACTTTAACTTGGTCTGCTTCACTCCCACCAGTTTACTGGCTGAATGCAGCTGGAAGCTAACCGCTATATGGCTAACACGTAGGGACGCATATCACCATCTATTGTCCGGGAGTCGAACGTACTTCATTTACTAATTTGATTTACTGAGTGACATGAAAACTGGGACTCTGCTCTCAACATGGGGGAAGACCTTAGTCTGATTACCTTAAAAAGCTTGATTTAGATGTGCATATAATTGTGCTGACTTTGACACAAACAAAATTCAATGCAACCATGTGCACCTCATCCTGAACACACGGTCCCCCATTGTGATGTATGGCAGAGGCCGAATCATGATGTGGGTATGATTTTTATTATTTATTTATTTTTAACAGATAAAAGGAACCCAGTCAGACTTTAATGGAAGATGGGTAGAGCTAAGTACCACACAATCCTGGAAGAAAACCTGTTCGAGGCTGCAAAAAGAGCCAAACATACTAGAGTCACAATGGAATAATTTAGAAATATATACATATATTCAAATGGCCCAGTCAAAGTCCAGATCTCTGTTCAAATGAAAATCTGTGGCAAGACTTTTTTATATTGATTTTCACAGATGCTTTTCATCCATTCTTACTGAGCTTTAGCTATTTTGCAAAGATGCATGGGCTAATAATCAACCCCTGGATGCAAAAACGTCCAATGGACCTGAATAGTTTGTAAGGCACTGTATAATAGTCACATATATACCCTAGCTGCAGGAATGGAAAGTTACTTTTATATGGTTTCAGCTAGGGATGCACCGATACCAATGGTGGTATCAAGGCCAATACCATTCCAATGTAGCCTACTCGTATTGGTATCAGTTAAAGTTAACTGATACCATGAAGTGATACTTAAAATTTGGAAACTCACAATACTTTCACTGTAAAGTTTATTTTTCACTTGAAATTTTAGTTTTGTGGTCATTTTTATTAATATTTATTTATCTAATTCCCCATAATTTGCTTTAAGAAGCAGAGAAGAAAATAAAACCTCTCTTTCAATTCATTAGATTTTTGCTGTGGTAGAAGTATTGGCATTGGTACTCGGTATCAGTAAGTATTTAGATCCAAGTACTGGTACTGTACTGGTTTGAATGAAGTGTTATAGTTGCATCCCTAGTATCAGCTTGAGGGCGCTTTCACATGGTACGGGAGTCCGTACTCGGGTACGGTATTTGGTCAAAATCCACTTATTTCGTACCATGTGAACACAGACTGTACCGTGCCAGGATACGGCCAGAGAGACCTGCCTTGGAGGTAGTATCCGAGTCCAGGTACGGGCGGCCACGTATCATGTGAACACAACCCGTACTCTGGCCGCACTCAAGACAATAGACGCGCTCCACGCGGAAATGACGACACCGCCGGCCGAAATTACAGAATCACCTCGCGACCATACAAATACCAAAACAACGCGATTCAAGCATCCCACAGCAACACAGCAGATTACAAAACGGCGGGTTTACTACAACACTCACCCTGTAGATGGCTTCAGGTAGCAGCTGACCAGTAGACCAGTTTGTTTACATTCTAGCCTGTCGCTCGTTTTATGACGTCGGTACTTCTCACTCCCTTGTTTGTTGGAGAACTACAGACTTATTTGTATACCGCCACCTGCTGTTTATTTGTAGTAAAACACTGGATTCAAATACGGGCAGAGATCCGTGACATGTGAACAGAAAAAAATAGCATTTTCTCTGGCCGTTTTCTGGTACGGCCACACATGTGAAAACGGCCTGAGTTATCTCCTTCTTCGTTTTAACTCACTGCCCATCTTTCTTTGTCGTCAGCCACTGAAGTGTTAATATACCCTGAAGAAGATGTCTAACTCTCTACCCCCCCCCCCTTTACCTCTATCCATCTTCCCATCAACTTGATCAGCTTCACTGTCACAGCTAAAGAAGTGTCCTCACAGGACGATTCTGTCACTGCCATGTTTTATAGGTAGGAAGGCGCGTTCAGGAGTGGTAGGCAGCATATAATTTTGCATGTGGGCCAAAATAATTTGCCTTGCTCTTGCCTGATCAGAGCACCATCTTAAAACAGAAAATGTTTGCCATGTTCTGGGAAATTTATAGCAAACAGGAGATTCTGTTGTATAAAGGACTAGATTAGTGAAGTGCACAACTAATAATTTCTTCCACCTGAGCTATGGCCATCTGCAGCTCCAGCAGAGCTAGCTTGAACTTTTTGGCTTCTTCTCTCATTACTCCACTCCTTCCAGCGGAAGGTCATGTCTCTATAACGAGCTGACATTGTTTTATGACGTTACTTTTCTTTAAACTACTGAACTTTATTTAGTAGTTTACAGGAGGGCTAAACATACAAATGAGAACTTTGCGTGTTGTTAGAGAGTTTGGCCGTTGGAGAGTTAATTACTATTAAGCCAGAATGTCTGTGAATGTTCTTTTTGGTTTTGATGTGCGGTCATCAGTGCCAGTGTTGCCACAGTTACTTTGAAAAGTAATATGATTAGTGACTACTGATTACTCCTTCCAAAAGTAACTTAGTTACTGTACTGATTACTTTATTTTTAAAGGAACTAAGTTAGATTACAAGTTACTTTATTAGTTACTTTCAGCAGCTGCCAGTAGCACCTCCCACTGCCTCAACATAGAAACAATAACCAGTTTTGCCAATACTCCCTTTATTTGAAGTGTATTTTAACAGTAAGGCTGGAAATATACTTTCTTTTTAACCTCACATTGAGACCGGCAACTATGAAGCAACAAGCTGCATCTTGGGGAGGTACTTGCTTGCTCACTAAATGTACTACTAGAGAGTTACAATAGGGGGCAGACTCGGAGGACAGATTACAGAACTCTCAGGCTCAGGCCAAAACAAACATGGCAACTGTAAAGGAGATAATCAGATGTTTCGGATTATGACAGAAAAAAGATGGCAGGAGTGTTGTTGAATGTATGTAAGACCATATTTAGCACTATTGTTGCTGGTTTTCCTTATGCTTTTGCTGCCATTTACCAAATAGATCTTTTTACTTTAGAAAATTAGAAAAAGAGAGGGGTAATAGCTGACAGCCTAAACTGGTTTGGGGGAATGCAGTCCAGACAGATGGTTTTCCCTGGGTCTGCCTCTCTCATGTCTCATTCTAACAGGCTGAGTCATCCTGAGCTGTAGTTATGCTGCTAGCTATCTTGTTGTACGGAGATGAAACCAGGTGCAGTAGCAAAGATATTTCATTGATTAGGTGTCTCATCCACAAGGAGCCATTGTTTCAGGAAACCATAAACGATCATGATTGAAACCAGGTCCCAAAGTGGAGAAATCTCACAATGCCAGCTCAGTTGTCTCAGTTTTAACGAGCTCTCCAGCATTTTTTAAGTGGATGACGTTGCCTGGTCCATTCCTATATTTATCGCGCATGTGCAACTCTGTGATAAAGTAAACAAACATGGTGCCACACTGTTGTACTCCTAATAAAGCAAATGCTGACCTTGTAACAGAACCTAGAATATAATTTATCGCCCCTCCTCTGTCACTAGCAGCAAAAAATTAACCCACCACATGCTTTTGAATAAAGCTCTCTTTTGAACCTAGTTTTTCATGTTTGTCACTGGGCTGACTGTGAATGTTCAATGCTCTTTTCTGTTACTCTGGCAGTGTCACTGCGCCACCAAAGGGCCCTGGATAGGTATTACAACTGTTTCATCAGAATGTCCTCAGTCTCCTGTTATGAACTTTTTACTTTTTCTATATATAGAAAGTAAAGTTGCATCAGTACTTTTGTGTTTTCTGTGTCTCTGCTTTGTCTTCTTGAACCCCCAGTTGGTAGTGGAAGATTGCTGCTCATACTGCTGGGGGTTTCTTCCTGTTAAAGGGCAGTTTTTTTCTGCTCCACTGTTTCTACATAATTGCTCAGTATGAGGGATTTTCTATTAAGTGAACGACAACACACAGGCAACTGTCTACTGTTGCTATATGTTTGTTCAGGACGAGTGAATGCTGCAAGTCAATGACTCGATGCAGTCTGCTGTTACTTCTTAAACAGAAAACATTTTAACTGGTTGGAATGTATGTATGATTGTATACAAGAAAAGCCATTTGAAAGGTACCTTGAGATGACACCTGTTGTGAATTGCCGCTATATAAATAAACAGAACTGAATTGAATAGATAATGACGAAAGAGACAGGTGTTTGGTCTAGTCCTGAATATTTCAAAAAAACGATATCAAAGGGGTTCTAGATATCGCCACCATTCCCAGCGGTGGCTTCCTGTCGTTATCAGGGTGGAACATAGCTCTCCGGACAAAAAACGGTGTAGCACCTTGGTTAAGCAAGAGCGGCCGCTCTTTCTCCCCGGAGGGTTGGGTTCTGATAAGTCCCTCCACGTCTGTTGGCTGAAACACATCTCACTAAGCTTCACTGCAGTCTTCCTCCAATATGACTGAACACCGTGGAGAGCAGGGAATTTAAAACCAATGAGCAGGAAGAGAACATCTCACTCTGGTCCGGCTCTCCAAGTCGTGCTTTAAGGGGAGAAACTGACCAACATCTCTCTGGTTCGGCTCCCAAATCGTGCTTAAGAAGAAACTCCCGATCGCTCTCCCATCACTGCACCTCTAAGCTCTGATCAAGGAGAGAAAATGCCCAACATCTCTCTAATGCGCGCTTTCAGTGCGACAGCCTCAGTCGTGAGCAAAGAGAGAACCCTTGACCTCTCAGATGCGTGCTGGTCGCTAAGTATCTGTTAAAATCTGTTCATTGCTAGCTAAACCTCATTCGAGCTGGTTGGCCACCAGTCGTCCCCTTTTTTCTCTTCCCTCATCTGAGTGAGGGGATTAACCTTTTTCCCTCTATTTGTCCGTCGTGTTTTTCGCTGACTCGAAAAGGACTTTTTTTTTCTGCAATCCATGATAACGGACTTCAAAGTAAGATAATTCAATTTTTTGTTCAAAATCTGGGTTTTGAGCAAAATCTAGAATACTTCTATGCATGCATTTTTCTTTGAACGTTTTGTTATTTATGATACGTTTACTCCGCCCTAAACGCCAGCGTTAGCAGCGGCAAGATTACATGTTAAGTCTATGGTTGAGGCCGTTGGAGGAGTGTCGTAGTCTTTGCGGCGCTTTGTGAGCGTCGGCTCCGTCAACTTTTCAAGCTTTTCCTTTGTTTCAAGCTTCAAAGCGCATAACGCTGGCAACACAGAAGTTCAGCTAGTTTAACTTTTGACGGTCTTACCACTTTTGACGCAGCACGGCAACCACTCAGAGCGTCTCACTGTAGTGACTCACATCGATGCTGCATAGCCAACTACAATCAGCTAGTGTTTAAAATATCCAGCAGAGACAGGCCCACCTACCAGCTCTGCAAGCTTCAGCTTAAAAATGTATCTTCTGTGTATATGCTTCAAACTAGTCATTTTATGAGCGTTGCTTGACCCTGACGAAGCTTGTGGTCTGAACGCACCATTAGTGTTGTGTTGAGGTTACTGTGTTTATTTTATTAGTAAGCAAGCAGTGTTTGATTTTGTGTGATTTGCTGTGATCTCTTTGTTAAGCCACAAACCGGAGAGTTTCCGAGAGGCAAGCACAGCCGAACGTAGACTGGTTACCCCTTTGTTTCAATCCATAGTCTTTGTTAGCCAAGAGCTAAGCTAGTGTTAAGAACATCCGGTCCCTTTGTTTCAAAGAGACCATGTGGTAAATTGCCCTAATAAACAAAACCCGCATTATGGTTTGCTCGTCCATATGCGTACGCTGCGTGCACGTGCGTGTTACGGCGTAAACTCGTTCAGGAAATTCCCCGGGTGACATTGTTACTTCTGTTGATCCAACATCTTTGAAGTGTTGTTTACGTAGCATGTAGTCTAGCCGTTTAGCTTAGCCGGTAGTGAGGACCTAATTAGCAGAGTGTGAATTCAGTTGTTTTGTTTGGACCATTTAACTTATTAAAGTTGATAAACTGAATCAAATCTCCTTACTTCTTTTATTGAGTGCGTTTGATTCATTGCTAAAGGGCTCACCCTTCAAACAAATTATATCTGGTAATCATAGCAACCTGCTATTAGACAATAGAGTCAACTCTGAGAAATACATATTTACTCGGTTAATTCCTGTTTGGTGCCCTGATAAGAAATAATATATTTTTTAAATGTAATCAATAAACATTTCTTTTGAGGTATAATAATTTATTACTTAATGAATTATTAAATTAATATTCCCCTTATAGCCAGATAGACAATAACCTTCTTTAATACAGAACACAGGGATGAAAGAAAGCGTGTATTTTTCCAGATACAGCTTCTTGTTATCATGAGCCAGGATAACTAGACGTAATGAAGTCTGTACTTTGTCTCTGTGTGTTTCCCCAGAAGCAGGCTCCTTCATAGTAGGGCAAAGCTATGGATTTGTGTGCAGGTTTTTGTGCAACCTGCATAATGTTTGTTTCTATTTAATTCCCCACTCCCCGCCAGAGGCCGATGGTTAGCACCTGGATATCTACGTGTGAACAGCACAGAGGTCGAGAATATATTCCAACAAAGTCATGCCATTGGATGTGACCTGGGTGATGTTGTGGTAATCTATGTAGACCTGACGTACCCAGTGCTCATTTCTTTTCTACATTCTTGCTTCGTGCAGAGGTTAGTAATTGGAAATTTGGATACGATTGCCGCTCTCGCTTGTAGCCTCGCAACTCCATCTGTTTGAAGTAATGTGTCATTCCCCCGTCCTCCAGAGGCTGCAAGACACGGCCCGACTACATTTTTTCCCATCGTTGGAGTCCGCTGTTGTAATTTGTTTTCTGTGGCTAGGTGTGCTGTTGTTCCGTGACTCACAGGCTCTAGTTTGATAGATCCAGTTCGCTTCTTGTGCTAGCTACCTGCTACAATTTGAGCTGACAGGTTGTTACCTTTCTTGGCATTTGCAGCCATTACCTCAATTCTAGCCAGTAGTGTATTTCATCTGTGCTACAGCTTACTTGCAGCCTACTGTGTGGTGCTTGTCATTAATGTTTCCCACTCCTTACAAGATGCCTTATAAGACCATCTGTTCGGGGCGCCCTCATATGCGGCTTTTCTTTTAGGGGGCTGCGAGCAATTAACTCCTTTTGCCTCCTTTGCTTCCTGCTTATGTTACTGTTAGTGGTTCACGCTCTGTGCTGTTGTAGAAGTCTGCATTAGCGGTGAGGGCCAGTTGACATTTTTTACCATTTTGGCAGTGAGTGGTTTCGCTCTGTGCCCCATATTATTGTTTGGCTGGGAGTGGTTTTCACTCCTGTGCCGTGCTCTTGTATTGGTTTTATTAACCACGTGGGCTTGTTCTTGCTGGACAAAACGTTGCAGTGCATAATGATGTCAACGGTGAACAGCTGTGGCAAGTGCTTGGCCCCACTGGGCCTTGAAGATGGACATATGTTGTGCCTCTCCTGTCTCGAGATTGGACACTTGAGAGAAACCCTCACAGATGACGCCTGAGTTAACTGTGTCTGTATGCCACTGGCAGAGAGGTGGCCATAGTGGAGAGCAGAATGCCTAAAGGACCTTAGCCTCCAGCCCTGGGAAGGTTCCAAAGTGCCGTAAGCCAACACATACGGTATCCCCTTTGACCAAGAAGGTTCCGAGTTCAATCAATTATTAAATTAAATTCTTACGTCGGAGTCTACAACCCATAACTCCTCCTTCTGTTATCTGTAATGGTAATGTTGACCAGACCAACCCCTCTGACTCTGGTGAAAAAGAAGATGACGAAATCTCTATCGCTGCTACTGATTCCTTCTTTAAGGACGGAGACACCAGCTTCATGGCGGACCGGGAGGTTGGAGCGCGCTCCTCAACCCCCTCGGTAGCAGGCTCTCAAATTTCAGAACAAGAATCCCTTCTGGAAGCTGGACCAGGATTATCCTTTGTTAAGCAGACTGTTCAACTGGCTTTATCCCATCTTTGAACTAACAATCCACCTGCTAAGGCCACCACTTCAAGTGCCTTTTTGAAAGTCACTCTGAAATTGTTGTTAAAAGTGCTGGCCTCATATCTTTACATTGAGGAGCTTCACAGATGTTGGGCAGACCCCAGGTCATACACCCATTTATCACAGGATTGCAGAGCTCTTAGCTCTATGCAGGATGTAGCTAAGTATGGTTTGGACAATATACCCTCTGTTGACAGCATCATTGCTAGCCTGGTGGTAACTCCAGCTGACGCTGCGCGTCCAGATGCCCACTGTCCACATCTTCAATGCAGGGCCATTGATAAGTTTCTTACCAAGAGCTATGGCATAGCGGCTCGCATTGCCTACCTGAGTAATTCTTTCTCACACCTGGCTCATGCCCTCTCTCAGTCCCTGAAGGAGGCAAGGGTTGATGATTCTACTCAAAACCTGACTGGCTTTTTTTATATGTCCAGGGACTGAGTCTTTGCGAGTTCTCCGGAAAGAAACAAGCACTGGGTACGTCAGGTTAATATAGACTACCATGACATCACCCAGGTCACGTCCAATGGCATGACTTTGTTGCTATATATTCTCGATCCCTCTGCTGTACGAACATAGATATCCAGGTGCAAAGCACCGCCCTCTGGCGGTCATCCGGAATTCATAGAAGATACTTTGATAAAATATTTTATTACATTTGACCGCGAAACAGCAAGAATTAAAGCATCCAAAATAAAGCTGGATTTACGGTAGAGGAAAAAATAGACTGAACATAAAGCTGGTTGTTTTGGTACAAATGTGTATTTTGCCTAACATTTTTTTTCCTTTTTCTAAATTGATATTGTTTATTTAACCCTCTCCAGATCACAACCTGCCATTGAAGCAAATTACCTTTCCAATCATCGCGGATGACGCAGATTCTCTCTTATGCACCTTATGCATTTTCTCCTAAAAATTTCCATCTCCCCATTGCTCTCTGGGCGTCTTTCAAGGACTCTGAGACCCCCACGCCCAACTCCGCTATCCACAAAGGGTCTATTAACAGCCTGTTTGTCAAGACAGCTCCTCTAAGATTTACACATTTCTCTTTCCTCCTAGTTTCCATACACATAATTAGCAAAGATACTCGTCTGCCCTTTGATTCTTTGCTTGAATCCTGACTCTCTTACTAGTGATACTTGGTCACTGTTTCTAGAGTGCACAGATGGCTTCTCCCAAGTTGGGACTGTCAGCCACAACCACCACCTCCTCTTCCTCCTCCTCATCATCAGCCTCACTAGGTCCTCCGCCACACCCAGGAAGCCCCAGTCGGGTACCTGAGGGTCCTCCAAGTCCTGTTACTCCCACTCCAAGCCCCGGATTAACATCTGCTTCAACGACACCTGTAAGGACCCAACTGAGTATCGCTCTGATCCTAGAGGAGCTCCGGGTGCTGCAGCAACGGCAGATCCACCAGATGCAGATAACTGAAGAGATCTGTAGACAGGTGTTACGCCTTGGTGGGGACTCCTACAGCATAGATACACCATCCCAACATATCCTCCCTCCTTTGCCTCAACTCTGTCTGGAAGGCAATAAAAATACGCCCACTTCCTCAACCGAACCAATTACACCTCAACCCGCTACCACTTTGGCTCCCCTCCTGTCATGTTTCTCCTCCCTGCATCCCTCCCAAACAGCCAACAAAACCACAGAGCCAAGCACTTCACTGTCTCAAATCTTGCAACCTCATAAATCTCAGACTGAAGGAACAGGAAGGACCGGTAATTCATGGGAGACCTCTCATGGCTCTTCTTCATTTACAACTTCCTCTGCAGGTGTCTCTGTGCCTTCTTCCACCTATGCTTTAGCTCTATCCTTAGCTCTACCCAATCGCTATCTTCATGAGAAATCTTCCAACACTTCCTTGGTAGGTAGACAGAGTGATTTGTCCTTTTTAAACTCAGCCCTCTCCACACCTGAGTCTGTAAACCCAAACTCACAGTTGCAAGCTGCTTCTATTGTTAGCGACTTATCATCATCAAGTTCCAGCAATACTGGCCGTCTCCAACATGTATGTCGCTTTTGTGGAAAGGTATTTAGCAGTGATTCTGCATTGCAAATACATCTCCGTTCACATACAGGAGAACGGCCCTATCAGTGTCCAGTGTGCCTCAGTCGTTTCACAACACGAGGTAACCTAAAGGTGCATTTCCTTCGTCACCGGGAACAAAATCCAGAGCTTTCCCTTTCACTTCTGCCACCATCTTTATTTGGGTTAGCTTTGGGGGCTAGTGGGGCATCCGATATTGGGCAGATCATTGACAGTTCTGGGAGTACCAGTGGGATAAATATGGCACAAAAGAGGCGAAAAAGTAGAGTGGAGGATGAAACATGTGGAGACAACTTAGCAATTAGCGGTAACATTTCTGGACTTTCTATGGGGACCTCTGGAGAATCGGCTCCATCAACTTTGCCGTTACCTCCTAGTGTGGATATAGCTTTGATTTCACATTCTCTCCTGCAGCTTAATAGAGCTGCTGCTGTTGCTAGTGTTTCCTCTGCTCCCTCTTCTTCATCCTCCACCTCCTCTTTGGCAACCTCCCTTCTCTCTAACCCTTCACTGACTTCATCATCTAACATTGCTGGATTATTCAAAGGTGTCAAACAGCCTCGCTTTGATGAAAATACTCCACCTTATGCACCTTTGCTGTCTCCTGCTGCTTATTCCCAGCTAGCTCATCTACCAAAGCTCCTTTTCTCACCTGTTTCTACTTCTTCATCTACCCAGGCTGCTCACTCACCTCTGTATAGTCATCCATCTCTGAGCCTGCTACACACCCAGCTACCTTCTATTGCAGGATCCCAACCGCAGGCTTCTAGCCATTCCCAGCTTTCTTTTCCTATTTCTTCCCTTCCTAAGAATCCAAATTCACCCTCTACCAGCATTCAGTCCTTTCTGCCCACGTCCATAGCAACTGCTACTCCTACATCTGAAACCTCTAAGTTGCAGAGACTGGTGGAGAAGCTAGAGAAGGCCCCTTCACTTTCCTGTACTCCATGGTTTTCCCCCTCTACGCCAACATCCATGTTGGAGATTTTATCTAGCACAACCACTTCATCTACAGGGAGTTCATCAAACACCCGTTTCACAAATGCCGGCAACTCTACCACCAATGTGGTTGCATCTCCATCATCCAACATCACTACATCTGTTTCCCAGTTCACCCGTGAGATGGTTGTTGCTCTTAGAATGAGTGGCAATGAAGCAAACACCATGATGGGTGGTGTGTTACCATCACTAAATGCTGCTGGCCCAACCCATAACCTGACAGCCAATCAATGTGGGGTGTGCCTCAGAGTGCTGAGTTGTCCTAGAGCCCTGCGGCTCCACCAGGCCACACACCTTGGAGAACGTCCATTTCCTTGTAAGATATGTGGGCGCTCCTTCTCTACCAAAGGCAGCCTGCGATCACATCTTGCTACCCATCATGCCCGACCACCCAATGTCCAAAACTCTTGCCCATTGTGCCAGCGTAAGTTTACCAATGCACTTGTTCTTCAGCACCATATACGCATGCATCTCGGTGGACAGTTGCCTCCAGATGGCACAGATCATTCTGAACAGAAGATCCAGCCTGAATCTAATCCCAAATCCTTACCACACTCTCTTTCCCAGTCCATTGACCAAATCTCCCCCACAAGCAAAACACCTCTTCATACCAGCTCTGTAAAGAGTCCAGATCCAAACTCACAGATTCAAACTCAGTGTCTTAGCTCAGTCCCTGGCTCTTGTAGTAGGAAATCAGTTGAGAAAATTCTCAGTAAGTCTCCACCCTCCAGCCCAAATCAAATCCCCCCCACTGACCTTAGCCCAGAGCCTTCCATGAACTCTAGCACACAAAGCCCACTACACAGCTCTGAAGATCCTCCTGTCCTTTGTGTCAGTGCACCAATAAAGGTATCCCAAAAGCCAGATCTGGCTTCACCTGCTGATAAAGAAAACAAAGTCCAGCATCAGGAATCTATTGATATATTTATCCCAACATCATGTGCTTCACCACTTCTCTCTATTGATAACAAAACTACAGAGTCACCTCCTCCAATACTAATGGACCCCCCAAACATGAAAAACTCATCTAACCTAGATGCTTTCCATGATTCTAAACCAAACATGGAGGACTTAAAAAGCACATCTGTTACTGATGCCCCTTATGATTATGCTAATTCCAGTACAACCTCTAACAGTGTGCCAATGCAAGATGTTTGTGATGCTACTACAAAGGCAGCTTTGGGATCACACTCTGACTCCACAAGGCCACAATCACCAGAACCCATGGAGGAGGACAAAGACCAGTCTCCTTCAAATGAACCACCAAAACAAGACCAAGTACCTGTACCTGACACAGACCTCAAAATTACGCCCACTGTGGAGACTACAGACTACATATATGCTGAAGTAAAAGGGGGATTGTACAAACAAGTGACATCTGTCAGAGAGACAGGCCAAAGCTTTCACTTTGGTTCATATGGGAGAGAAGAACAGATGGATGCCAGTAAAATGAGTGGACTGGTTTCAAACGAAGCCCTGGATGCTTCAGTGCCCATCAGCCTTGCTCCAACCCTCCCTTCTCCTATGTCCCGTCCTGAGAAGAAAACTTACTGCTGTGCTGAATGTGGTAAAGAGTACGCCAGCCGCAGTGGATTAAAGGTACACAAAATATTTTCTGGAATAAAATGCAAATGTGTACTTAAATGTATTTTGAAGTAATTGCTGTGAAGCAGCCTTTTTTAAAGGCAAAACAATTTTTCAGAATAAAAAAGTTCTATTGTAGAGCATATATTTGCAATAGAAATTGATTCAAGTAAAATGTCAATGTAAGCTTTTATTGTGATATTTGAGGAATATCCTGCTAAAGCATAGTATACCAATATGTAAAAGCCCACAGGTTTTATGTTAATTAAAATAATTCATTGATTTTATTTTATATTCTCTGATATTTTAGTCATTTATTAATACTAAGCACCAATGTGATAGGGGCCTTTTACATTGAGATAGTTCCAGAGCTGGTTCGGTGCTAGAGCCTGACTTAGAACTGGTTCTTTGGTTTTCCACTGCCCAGGCACAAATTTATCAGTTTAAAACTGGTGCTTAGCTGAGCACCAACTTGAAGCTGTGCCAGACTGGTGCTAAGGAAGAACCGGTTTCTTATTAATCATTCAGAACGACCGACACCCTTCAAATTTTTCCACCACCATTTTAAAAAAGGACTCTAAAATACAGTGAATATTTGGTTAATGTGACCACTGTTTCATAGTTATATATTCACATATATTTAAATATGCATACAAACTTATACACATAAGGATCCATCTGTATACAAATTTACGCGCATTTATCGGGTTTCTATATATACTGTATATGTATACTTACTAAACACAAGGTAATTCAGTGTGCTTTATTTAAGAGTGTCTGTGTTTGTTTTAACAAAGGAAATTTTATTTACTTTTTTAATTTTATTTTGTTATTTTCAGATTGCTTATAGACTTTCATGACAAAGTAAAATGTTTTAGAAATAAATGTTTATGTTAGGGAAATTTAATTGTCATTTTTTATAAAAGTGATTTTCCTTTATTAATCAGTTGTACATTCTACTCCTGGAGAATACCAAACACATTTGACTAAGGGGGTACTTGTGGTATGAGAAAATGCTCTGAGGGTACAGAAGTCAAAAAAAGATGGGAAGTACTGGTTTAGATGACTTTGAGATGCAGCACACACTAGGCTCGGTGGCAGTGGAAAGGCAAGCAGGTTCTTTGAAAGAAGCAGCTAAGAACCTGCTAAGCTCTAGCATCAACTCTGGTTCTTCCTCAATGGAAAAACCATAATAGAGGGTTTACAATCAGAGAGCTCCTACAAAGTCAGGAACAGTATAGAATTTGATTTAGGTATTTTTCAGGTATTGAAAGTATGAAAAAATACTTGTATTTCCAGACTTTCTTCCCTGTACAAATGTCAAAGCAGCCTTGTTTTTGTCTCCCTTTCGTTTGTAGTTATCTTTCCTTATTCTTTTGTCGTTTTTTCTTTTTGTGTCCTTCCGCCTTCCCATATTTAATATTTTCTTTCACTCTTCCTTCGCATTACCTTTCCTTCTTTCCTCACACTTTAACCAGTGTCCTTCCTTCCTTCTGTTGTTCCTTGTGCCCATCTTTCATTCCTTCACCACTTATTTGTGTCACATTATGTCACCTCACACTCTTTCTTCCTCCATTCCTTTCTTTCTTGTGTATTTCCCTTGTGAGCGTTCATCCCTTTTTCATTATTTTTTTTGTTTCTTTCCTTCCTTACTATGAGTCAATCTATTTTTTTTCTCAGTGGGTGAAATATAGTGAATCCTTCATTAAAGTATGAACTATGTTATCTATATTGATTCTCAGGGTCATATGAAGCACCACGGGGGCGTCACCAAACCATCACGCCCACCAGCCAGGAGCAGTCGTTCGTCCTCCGACCAGATTCCTTCTTCTACATCCTCTGTGTCCTTAAATATTCCAGCCACTAGGAGCTCAGGAGGCTTCTGGAACCAGTATCAAGCCTTCCTCAACACCAGTACTCAGTCTGCTGGTCACGTCTAGGTGAAAATGAATCAGGACAGCACTCTGATCAGTCACAGAAGAATAGTGAAACTTCTGAGGAAGTTGAGAAAGAACCTGAAAAAGATTCATAAGTCAAGTCCAACTGCTTGGCTAGAAATGTTTAGGTATTTCATTTTAATGTTCACCTTTAAGCACAACTTTGTTGCAATTCTCAAAGTCTGACTTCTATAAAACGTTACAGATATTGCAGCTTGATCATGTATGTAAACCCCGTGAACCAACCATCTTGGCCAGCTTGTTATAAAAGAGGCAGTTGTCCAGTTATTGCTGGGTTTGCCAAAAAGAACTGACTCAAAGACTTGAATTATGTGATTCATAGTACTAATCTGAAGAAACAAGCAGACCTTGCACTATCAGCTTCATAATGAGTCACTGAAAAATACACAAAAAGACAAAGATTTTCAGTTTTTGTGTTGTTTCTCTGACTGTTGTGCCATGATCTCAACCATATGGCACCAAACGTGGTCCAGTATAACCAAATTGAATCGTTTTGGTGATGGCTAGGTTTCGGTCATTTAATATCTTACCATTTTACCAGACTGTTTTGGGGTACCAGAAGGAACAGGGTACCACAGGAAAGTTAGTACCCATGATGCATCAGTTTTTGTCCACCTTTAGGCTGTTTCATATCGGTGTTAAAAACTGATCATTTACATTAATTTTCTGTAATCTATTAATATTTTTCTGTGAGAAAATGTTTTTATATGATTCCAATAAATCACTATCTAACAGCAGGACATGAGTAACAGTTATAGGGGGGTGTAGAAGTTACAGTATGTCCTTCACAGCATCAAAAAGCACAAACTAGATCACAGACACAAAGTAACTACTTTGCAGATTAAAATTTTTGCAAAATGATATGCAGTTTAAATAACTATATTGGGAAATGTATCTTATCAAAAGTAACAACCATGAAAAATAAACCTGTGTAAGTTCATGGTCTAAATCAGCTAACATGTACAAAATAGAAGTAGGAAGAAACTAGAAAATTTCATGTTGGTACAAAAGGGGGTCACCAATTAGTTAAGGGGAATGTACCCCGGGTTAAATGGGAAAAATGAAGAATTGCTTTGTAAGATAAAACAGGCAAAATAAAGCAGTTCTAAAGGGACAGGAACTGTTCGTATTGTTTTGCTTAATTAATTTTGTTTTTTGTTTGTTTTTGTAGGAAGGGGGAGGGGGGCACTAATTCATGTATTTTAGTCTCATTTCTACTGTATTGTCCTATTGAAACAAAAGCACATGTGCTGTTGTTGTGAGCCCAGAGAGGGCGTGGTCTGTCCTGTGATGTTAGCCCTTCAGCTTGGGGAATGTAATTGTTACTTTTGCTGTATGACCCATGAGTTGGATCTGTAACACGTATAAAGCAACTAAACTTACTAAACCTACATGTTTATAGCTATATATATATATATATTAAAGTATATGTAAGTTTGTTAAACTATATGTAAGGTTGTTGTAAGCTGTACTTTATGTAACCCAATATTAAAAATATTCACTTGGGGAAAAATGTGCTCTACTTTATTAGTGTTTTTAACAATACAGAAAGTGGTGTAATGAGCTGATTGATGTATTATACTTTTTGTAAAAAAAAAAATGTTTTTTTGTTCATCAAGCTATAGAAGTGAAAAGAGGAAAAGTTATTTAATCAGTTTATTGGAAAATTTATTTTTATTACATGAAGCTCATCATTGGTAACAGGTTTGTTGTAGTGGAGAAACTAAATTAATAAGAACCGGTGTACAGTTGACGCTCGCTTTGACGCTTTGGTCAGGACAAAAAAATCCCACGCTTATCATTGTTTTGTCTACTTTATTGCAGAAAATGAATGAGTTGTCTGTCGTGCATGTGTGTGGTCATTGGTCAATAACCCACACCTCAGAACTGTTTAAAAGCAGCAACACCATCAACCAGCCACGTTCCCCTTTGTCCATGCTTGAAGCTCCATTTCCTTTCACCAATAGTTGGCCCCTCTGAACCACTGATGTAAACAAAAGAAATCCAAATTCGGAGGTAATAAATAGCACACTAACCTGAAAAAAAATGCTAATAAACTTGAGGATGTGGTCAACAGACCCAGCTCTGAAAAAAAAAAACTTTCATAACATTTGTTATATACTCAAAGGCAGGGTCTAAACCTGTAGCTCCTTGGCCTCTTTACAGAGATCATAATATTTTCTTTTTTTTTCTTTTTTTTTTGTTAAAGAACTGAGCAGAGTTGTTTTGTATGAATGTTAATAAAAACAGACTGAAAGAAAATATGAGAAAACAATTTTTTTTCATTACATTGCAAACCGCAGGCTTTTCTTCATTGTCCATTGGCTATATGGATTTTTATTTATTTCATAAAATTCATTTGTTTTGTTTTAATCAAATGAATTGATTAGCATATATTTTTTATAGTAAATGAATACAATAAAAACTTCTCAATTACAGCTAGTTTTAAATAATGAACAGTAGTTCAGCATTATAGTAGAAGTTGGGGCGATCTGCTTGTTGCAAACATTTAATTTTCATTATTTTTAGCCCCTAGAATAGGAAAAACAAATATTTAAGGTAAATTTAAAACGCAGAGCGCTTCCTATTATATAACTAGTAATTATATATTAATGCAGAGGGTTACAGTTCTGGAGAAACATATGTAGCCTACTAGATAGAGGGCGTTTCGCCTTAAAACATGTTTCTCTCCGGGATTATACAAATATATGTGCGTTAGGGGGCGCAATATGCCTTTTTGGAGCATTTTAATGGTGCAGATGGTAAACGGTGGGTTTGAGTTCGCTTCGCATCAGTCCTAAACAATTGAAGCAATTAATAGCCTACTTAATCTGCATGATGATAACTATTTTAAAATTCTATGATGTTGCAAGACATTGAGGTTTGTTTATGATTGCTATTTGAAAATGATTTTTTTTTTTTTATATCACTGTGTTTTGACAATATGTATTTTAGGTGGATAAAAACAGCTCGGTGTGCCAGAAGACTTATTAGAGCGTTTAGTCGCCGCCGATGCCAAGTCTTTATAGGTCATCAAGTTAAATCCAGAGAAGGCGGGCAGATTTGAGGGGAGGAGGAGGAGGAGGAGGTTTTACAGCCCAATATTTTCCAGCTGAAAAAAACTCCCGGGAGTATCACAGTACCACGTCTGCAGAGGGAAGAGGAGAGGGGGTCAGAACACGCCGAGTAAAGTCCAACAAACAGAGGGCAGAAGGAGATAGAGGGGTTTTATTTGTTTGGAAACAACGCTAGCTGCAACATCTGGAGCAAAGCGCAGGCTGAACTTGGACAGCCCCAGAAACGACCCCCCCTACCCCACCTCTCGACTTCCTGCTTTCAGTAACCACAGCTAAGTTGATCATTGTACTGAAAAAGAAAAAGGGGAGAAAGAAAAAAAAAAACAGTGAAAAGAATGCACGGGCTGGAGGTTTATCTGATGAAATAACGCGAGTTTGAAGTTGAAGAGAGGCGCATTTTATTTGGTAGTCATTTTCTCGTGCCAACTCGGTTTTTCCAGCGTCTAAAACAAGGAGCGTTGTTTTTTTTGTGTCTTTCAATCTCCAGACGATGTTTTGACAAAAGAAAAAAAAAAGGAAACGGGATAATTATTTGCAGCCGTATATAAGGACATCTGCCAAAGTTAGATATCTAAAATTTTTTTGGGTGCGAGGAGTGATGATACCAGAGGTAAAGTCGGTGATCCGGCTGCTGCTGCTGGCGGTGATCTGGGAGCTGAGAGCGCATGGAGCGACGCAGCGGCAGATCAATCCAGAGGTGAGGAAGAATACTCCAATAAATCCCGACACTTCCATCCGCACTGGGTCTTATTAAATGGATAACAAGATAGACTAGGCTATATGTGAACTGATCAAATCTAATAAACGGAGCAATATCCGTGCGAATTAAGATGACATCACTAATAAATATGATCATACAGATGCAGAGTAAATATTTGGATGCACCGATACTGATACTGGTATCGGGCGATACCTTTCTACTGTACTCGTATCGGTTTGTAAATCCATGAACCGATACTTAAAATGGAAGCTCTGCAATAATTTCATTGAAAATGTGTTTGTTTTTTTACTTGAATTTTTACTTTTGTGGTCATTTTTATTAATATTTAACAATTTTTATCTAATTGACCATAATTTGTTGTTGCAAGCAAAGCAGAAAATAAAACATGTCTTCCAATTCATTGCAATATTTTTTTTATTTTTTTTGGGGTGTCGTAGAAGTATCAGCATTGGTACTCGGTATCGGCCATAACTCAGATCCATGTATCGGTATCATATAAGTTGTTTTTTTTTTAAAGGTGTTGTTGCATCCCAAATAAGTATTCAGTCCTTTGCGAAAGTATTCATAATCATTTAACTAGTCTTCATGCTAAGTTTCATCACGTAAAAAACAGACAACAGAATACAAATTTTTACAAATATTTCCCTCCAATCCCCTCTAATCTGACAACTTTAGATAAAAAAAGAAACAGTGCAACGTACAGAAGTCACTTACGTCTTAAACAGAGTTTGCCTTTCTGTGAAATCAATGCTGGAGGTCTTTTGGGGTATGCTGTGTATCTAATACACATTGCAAAGTTTGAGATTATACTCTTGACCCTTCTCCGTAAAACAGCTCAAACTCAGTCAGATTGGATTTGGAGCATCTCTTAACATCAATTTTTAAATCTTGTCACAGATTCTCAATTGGATTTAAGTTATGACATTGATTGACTTTAATGCAAGTTTGCTGATCCAAATCATGCCCCTTTAGCTTTGGCCGTATATTTCGGGTTGTCATCTTGCTGAAAAGATGAACCTACACTTCAGCCTCAAATCTTCTGCAGCCTCTAACTGTTTTTCTTCTTATTTAGCTCCATCCACCTTTCCATCAGCTCTTACCAGCTGTCCTTTCCCTGCTGAAGAATAGCATCCCCACAGCATCATTCTGTCACTGCCATGCTTCACTACGGGGATACTTCTTAGTACCCTGTTAGTTTCTCATCCTGAATAACCTTTTGCAGCTCCTTCTTCCACATGTTTCCAGTGTCTTCTGCATGGACCTCTTATGTCATTCTTTCAGAAACTTTTTTTTTTTTTGTTTTATGCTGGCACTCTACTGTGATGCCTAGATTTTCTGCCACACAATTTACTGTGTGACGACAGAATCATTTTTGTCATACATGAAAACACCATATAGGGCACCTGTCTTTCTTCTAAAACTCCTGTTCAAATAACAAACAAAACAAAAGCAAAGTTTGTGGAGTGTGTTTGTGAATACTTTTGCAGGTTGGCGTATTTTGAATTGGAGTAATCCCTTTGTCAGCTTTGTGTTTAAGTCTTTTGTTTGAAAAGATAATTTCTGTGGCGAGATGGGAAGGGCTTTAACCTTGGGTTAGGGGAAACAGCCCATGATGATGATAGCCCCATAAAAACACTAGAAAATGCTGAGATGGCAAAAGCGCGAAGACCAAAATTGGAATAAATGTGCAAGTAATGCATGAAGTTGTATTGTGGTTTGGGTCAGAGACAGAGGCTTTTTTTTATTGAAGGACGGATGGTGAGATGTGTGGGCAGCTTTTTTCAAACGGTGAGAAATGTAGGCTAATTGATGACATATGTGAAAAGTGAGGTCGAAACTGCGTAGGGCAAGGTGGGTTTCACAATCTGAGGGGTTTGAGCGATCTTAACAAATTGGTCTGTGAGGGATTTAATCTTCCCAAGAAAACGTGCCATTACTGTTTAGTTCAGATTTCTCTGTCGCGCTCGATCCAATTTGTTTAGGTTCTCCTGTGATGTGTTTGTCCATGATATTCGCATGGAGCCATGAGGAAGTCCAGTGTTAATTCAAGGAAGTGACTCAGTTTTGATTCTTCCAAGCACCTGCTTCCTTCAGTGTCATAAGCAAACATCGCGCACGCTTGGGAAACGCCTGAAAAAAAAGCAGACCTCAATGATTGTATTGACCCACATTAGGCTGGAGGCTTGAAGGATATTATAAGCCATACAATTTAAACTAAGATGGCAACTAGAATGTCTAGCAAAAAATTGTAATTCCTTTTAAACTCTTTCTACATTTTGCGATTTTAAAAGCAGCAATTTCTGGAAAAGAATATAGTTTCAATCTTATTCACAGATATATACATTTGGATATCAGGATTGGTATTACCCTTTACTTTAATGCCTCAAAATGAAAACCCGTGCAACCAATTAACTTTAGAGGTGACTTATTTGCCTCCGAGGTTTGTAAGAAAACATTACATAACGAACATCATCATGCAGACCATAGAAGACCCCAAATAGGTCAGAGATGAAGGTGTAAATAAGGTTAGATGTAGCCCTGCACTTACTGACAGAACGTTACATATCCATTTGCAGTTTGCCTCAAGATGTAGGGCTCATAGCAAACATGTAGAAGAAGGTGCTCTGGTTAGATTAAATAAAAAACAGATTTTTTTTGGCATGCAAAAACATGTTATGTAACACACCGTCCGCATAATACAAGTTGGTGGTGGAAGCGTCATGCTTATCCACAATCCGAAAGGAAACCTTTGAAGAGCTGCAAAAGATATGAGATTGACGCTGAGGTTTATATTCCAGACAACTCTAAACATACAACTAGAGCTACAAGGGAATGGCTTAGGACAAAGTCCCAGTCAAAGTACAGTCCTTAATTCAATCTAGAATCGGTTGCAATACTTGAAAATGGATGTTCATTGGTGCCTACCACCCAGTCGGACTGAATTTGAGCTATTTTGAAGGATAATGGGCAAAATCTTCAGTCTCTTGATGAGGTATGTCTACATCCTAAACAAAAGCAACAGCTAACAGCTAACATTACAGTAAAATCTGGTTCTTCAAGGCATTGGCTCAGGAGGACTGAATACAAAACAGTGCAAACTTTTCAGAATTTTGAAATGAATATTTTTTTGTAAAGGGACAGTTAATCTCATATTGCTATTTTGCTTTACTTATATTATTTGGTGACGGGGCTTGGGAATAGACATTACAGTGAGCACACCATCCGCTTCATCCCATTAGGGAATGACACATTATGCTGTGGGAATGCTTTTGATGGGCTGAGCTCTTTTACACGTTTAATTCTGTCGTGTTATTATTTTTGAACTGTAGATTTACTCAGTAAACAGCAATGTCGAACTGACGTCTGGCAGAAAATGTTGGGATACATTACTGAGCCCCAAGGTACAAAAAAGACTTTGACACGGTGTAAGGACAAATATTGGACCTCAGTGTAACTATCTCTTCCTTTTTCACTGTCTGAAAGGTACATACAGGTTCCTCAGTACAAAAAAAAAATGTTTGTACCATTTACTGGACTGGGTATCATTTCTGGTTATTATCTTTATCATTAAAACAATATACCCATTGGCGAAGCTAGACTTATGTAAATGGACGTCATAGTTTTATTGTTAAGATCTTTTTTAAAATTTTATTTTTACATTTTTTAATCAAACACAATTTTTTTGTTATCTTTAAAAATTGCGAACAACTGATTTTTAAAATTGTTTTGACAAGAGAATTTTTTTTGCCAACATAAAAATGTTATAAATTACAGAAATTCTTAGTTCAAGTTGAATTTATTCTTCTAATGGTAAAAACATTTGCTTTTGTGGGTGACTATTGACCACATCGTGGTCAGTTGATGTGTCAAACATGTCAAGTCAATAATAATTGGCTTTCAAGGTAGCTCTGATAAAAGGTACAGACTATAGGGGTACAACAGGTACCTACAGTTAAGAATACACAATGGGACCTTTTGAGGGTACAAGCCCAGTGACAAGACACCCTAAAAGTACAATTCTGTACTTTAATTTCTAGGTGTGTAATCTGATCTAATCTGAAGATTTATTGAAGGAAACTATTGGCACTGGGAAGAGGAAGCAGACAACAAATAAAAAAAAAATTTTTTTTTTTAAATCTCTGAGGACATAAACGCTGTTCATTTTTGTTGAACATTTTGTAGGATTGTTATAACTATAATGGGCATGTCAAACATTTCTAATGAATTCTTAACGTAAATGGAATTGGAACCTTCCGACACAAAAAAAAAACTCTGGCTAAGTCTAATGCAGAAAGACAATAGGTTTCTTTGGATTTCTTTTTAACCATTGTGAAATTACGCTTCACATTTATGGCGCCACACAGCTTGCCTCTTCCTGTGTTATAACCTGCATTTATCCCAGTCAGGTCAGTAGGTGTATGTTAGTCAGTGAAATAATCACCTGCAGATAGCGTGGCAACAGATTCCACTTCCTGTTTGGCAGCGGGGAAGGAAGTGGTCAACTTCAATGGAAAACCACTGTGCTATGTCAGCACACACCAACTTTTAGTGTCCACGCTCACACATCCGTGTTCACACAAACATCCCAAAATGTCTGCAAGCTGAAGTCATCAACTATAAAGGATGATAGTGATGAAATGAGTTGATGAAGCTGAGAAAGAAAAGACAGTGAGGGCGGTTGTTGCCGGCTATGTAAAAGGAAGGCATTGTGATGCATTCAGGGAGAGAGGCAATCTGCGGGAAAACGAAAAAAAAAATAAAAAACGAAGGCCTTGTCTTGCTGCATTAGACAGGCTGTAAAACACTTATGCATGCCTTCTTGTGTGAATAAAACTCCTCCTTTTTGCTTGTAAATGCAGTTATGGATAATTAAGGGGAGTAAACTGGTCAATTTTGGCTAACTCCGTGTTAGCAAAGAGGATGGAAAGAGAAAAAGGAAGGAAGTTTGGGTCGATTTTAGATCAAACCATTGTTTGACTCTAAAGCTGTTAGCTAAGACGCAACTTCCTGGAGGAAAAACCTGGGAGCGGTTCCAGGATATAAGGTACAACTCTAATGAATTACCTCATATCCTGCATGTAAAAAAGCTTTTATTCCTTCTTTTAACAATTTTCTTACATTGATATTTGCCTGGCATTTACTAATTGCTCATAAGGCACTACTTTACGTCATATGCGTGCAAACAGCAGATTGGGAATCCCAGGATTCTATATGGGTGTCAAAGCGTTCTTTTGTAAAGAAGTGGAAGAAGTCACAAAGACTGAGCATTGCTTCAAGCAACTCCTTATTCAGCAGGGAAAAATTTAGACCATTTCTGCAGGCTTTCTGTGAATATACCTGCCCACACACACAATCAAATCCTGTAATGGACAGTTGCAAGGGAATTGAGAGATATAATTTCATGTCATTTGACATAATCCTGCCGCACTCTGTATAGAGGAAGGGATGTGTAATAAGCAGATTTGCGAGCTCTGTTTACCCTCCGTGTCTCAGATGGACTCCCATCACTGATGACCAAACTTTCTTTCCATTGGCCTTCAGCTGAAGGAAAAATTGACTAAGTGTTCTTCTTGCTCCTTTTCTCTTCCTATGCAATATGAACACTGCACAGAGTGAGTTGGCGTATATAGAAATGCATTTTACATGGGTCTTAATTTGTGGAAAAAAAGCACATTTTTGTGAGGCATAGAGTCATCATTTCACAAGGCTTGTTGTTTTATATGTATTGAGATGAAGGGTGTAAAATTTACAGTAGCCTACTATACTGCTTTAGGTACAATACTACACTTATTCATCAATGTCACAGTCTTGTAACTATTCAGGATTACTTTAATGTTTGACACAGTCTATGAGAGCCCCCCCAAATTCATTTAAGACAACATTTCGGAGTCAACACTTCCTTACTATTCCTATTCCAACTCCAACTCGCTACGGAGGTGTGGCCGATACTATTGTCAGCTAGTAGCAATGCCCGATTAAAATTCAAGTGCAGTGTAAAGTTTTAACCTGTAGAGTTAAACGTTTTTTTGTACAAAATTAATATTTTTACGAAAATGTACATAAATAATGATCAGACATGTAGACAGTAATATTAGGCACTCATTTATACAGTATATAAGCAAAAAAAGTATATTTAGGGGGGGGTGCACTTTAAGTAACACTTCTGAGTTGCTACAATGACATTTCAGTAGCACTTGCTTAAATATGTGTAAATTAAAAAAATCATTAAAATTTTTACAATGAAAACATTTAAATGTCTTGCGATGTCATTATGTGTAAGTATTTAGATGATGAAGTCAGTTGTGATAAATCCTCAGTTTCTTCTCTTTTCCCTTTCTCGCCTATCAGTACGATGTTTTGACCACAGTCTGTAACCTATCGTCTGTATCAGCTGTGGGCATCTATTCTCGCTGTTGGACACTCCATTCAACAGGAAGAATCTCTTATTGGCATGCAAAATGTGAATTCCTGACCCTTGGAATACACTGGTTAATTAATATAACATTCCCCACATTCCCTGAAATGTCAAAACTAGGCACTGTCTGATTATGCTACACTATGATGATGTACTGGGCAGCCCTAATGTTCAGTATACTGTATATTGCATCTCTTAGTTGAAACAGGGCTTAGCCAGCTAGCACATCATATACGGTACACAAACAGATGTAAAGAAAGGCGATGCTAGAGTGTTATTTACTAAAGGTTGCATACTTTTATATGCAATTGAAATACAACACAGATATAAATTGTTGTGTAAAGGATCATAAGTGACTTTACATCAAAAAGGATCATTGCATTGCTGAAAGCTCTGTTGTACTACAGCAAAAGTCGCTTGTGGATAAGAGGAAATATTATCGAGTACTTAAGCTAATTTGAGAAATAAAATTCAAAAAAATAGATCACATAACCCAGTTTTATTTAGTGTACATAAAGACAATTTGGCAAGTTTTAAGAAATTATTTATTAATACCAGTATCAAAGGCACAGTGTGTAATCTTCGGACAGTAGGGGGCAGTGCATACCTAAATTATCATAAGCATGCGGTATCTGTGTCTGCGAGTAAAAAACTCAACAACGGAGGTCCAACTAGTGCTGTTTTCAAGCGCTCAATTCCCTGAGAATTATCTATTTGCAGCAACATGACGAGCAAATCAGTCTCTCTTTCATCGCTTGGAACTAGCGAAGAGGTAAAAATGTATTTACGGCAAAACTTTTTTGCATTTTGAGGGTAAATCAATGTTATAATAGCGGGCGCGTTCCGTGCTATTTGTCCGTCCGGGCTCTAGTAGAAGTAAAAACGTCATCTAATATGGCTTTCCCCTGAAAAGAGGACCCGCGCCTATGTATTTTAAAACTGATTTTTAAAGTCATATTTTACAATATCGCCAATATTTTGCAAGTAATGTGCTTTACGTAATTTTTATTACATAATATTTTAATGGCTATTTTCAAAGATGTACTGCAAAAACTACACACTGTCACTTTCAGAATTGTTGAAACTATAGTGTGACTCGTCCAAAAATGGTAATAAGTTGGTTTAAGGAATGTGAGTAAATGATTAAATGAAAAGAGCCTTTTGGAAAAGGCTGGTATGAGCAGAAAAAAAGATCAGGTGGTAAAAAAAATCAAAAGACTGTGTAATCCTTATATGTCAGTTCTTATTCCACTGTAAATACCAACCACTTCCTCTTCCTGGTTCTGCTTTAGTTATCCAGCCGTTAAGGGCACTCAGAAATAGCAGTGTGTGACACTGAATAAGACCTTGTCAGTACCCTAAGAAACTCATGAATGCTTTAAAAGTCAAACAAGTGTTCTCTGTCATTCATGAGAGTTTTTGTTTTTTTTAAACTGTGGCCGGTATTAATGTGGGATGGGGGCAGCATGGGTTTTTCTTTGATTCCAAAGGACAGACGTCGCATATTGACTACAAACTGTAGGGCTCGTTGTGATTCCTATCTGTGTTATCTGGACTCATGTAAAATTCATCTTCTTCTTGTTGAGCTCCACTCTTTCTTCCCCACTCATGTAGCTGTACTGTAACAGTAACAAACAGTGGGTCTTTATGTGTCCACATGGGTGAGTCAGAACTAGAAAGAGCTCATTCAGGGGTGAAGTCTAAACACCAAGACCTCCAAGCTAGGAGAGACAGAGGTGAAGAAACTGGACCTTTGAGGACCTCCAACTCTGCCATTCAACACTTGCCACATCTCAGACAGGGTGCATAAGTATCTTTTATTCAACATTGACAGAAAATTTTAGATCTTAAGCACAGAACAACTCAGGTCAGTGGCAAAACTGTGGATGAGTCTAAATAGTGTCTTGGATCATAATCTAAAATGCTTTTACATTACAATTCTATAGAAGACCCAGGATTTTCCTAAAACAGGACTGGGTTACAGCGCTGTAAGGCTAAAGCAGTGTTGGTGTGAAGCAGGGCTACTCTTCGCTAAACCACTTTTAGAATATAATAATGCTATGTTAAGGCAGAGCGAAGTGGTACTTGATTAAAGTACTTTTAGACTACAGGAATGCAAGGTTAAAACTGTGTGAGGCTAAATTTGTCTTAGACTACAGCAGTCGCTGCTAGAATAAAGCAGTGCTTCGATAAACTAGGTTTTGGATAAAAGCATTGCTAGGCTAGGTTAAAGCGGCACTAAACTAAACCAGTGTTCAATTATAACAACAACACAATATATTACATGTTTGAAAGTAAAAAAAAAAAAAATGATGGAAAGTCCAATCATTTTGACGGAATGATATTCAAACATTTTCAACATTACGCACAGAGCACAGGTAACCGCATCAATCAAAAAAGGATTCCCATGAATGCAAATCTTTATTACAGCGGATTCAGCCACCACTACATCTAAACCGCAAAAAGAAGTCATCTGTCCAGGGCAAACGTACAAAATCTCATCTCATGAGGATTAAGTTCCACTGCAATCCAACTATTTGATTACACACAACTGGGTGATCATTTCATTTCATTATGAAACAGGAGAAATTTGTGCGTTTAGGCCACAGCATGTAAACTATTTGTATTTTAATCCCAATGGTTTAATTTTCTTTCTTATATGTAGTTTTCTATTCAGTTTGTCTTGATTGAATACTATTTGAAAATCATTATTTTTTTAATTAACACTACTGTAAAATAGATTATGACCTGATTATTTTTTTTTTTACCTCATTGGTCAAAATGATGGACAACAAAACTATATAGCACAATCTCTGCTAGCAGGCTAAAGTAGTGCTAGGTTAATGTAGCTGTAGGCCAAAGGAGTTCAAGACTATAGTAGAACTAGACTAAACCAGTTCTATGCTAAAGTACTTTTAGGTTTTAGCAGTCCTAAGCTAAAGCAGTTCTAGGCTTCTGCTGTGCTAATCTACACCACTTTAAAAGGTAAAACAGTGCAAGGCTAAATCTGTTCGAGACTATAGCATTGCTAGAGCTGTGCTTGGTTAAATCAGCTCTAGGCTGCAGCAGTCCAAGGCTATCGTGCTATTCTAAAGCAGTAACAGCCTAAATAATTTCCTGGCTAAAGGTTCTTTCAAAACACAGTTCATTTTATCTTAGATTTTTTTTTATACAAAGGGGATTGTGGGGATCCATAAATATTCAATTCCTTGTTTTGAGAACAGGCCATTATATACTGCACAATGCCAGCAGAAAACATAGGAAAAATAGGCAAACAAAAATGTTTTTGTTTACTATTAGCAACAAATAATCTTCTTAGCAAACACATTCTGTTGGTCAGGGTGTGGTTCCTTACGATTATTTAGGCAAATGGGTTTTCCATAAAAGTGGGAGACGAGGAGAGCGAGCGTGATGGGGAAAGGACAGAGACATGAACGAGGGGGAGTTTGACTCTGAGGTTTGGATGCTGCTCAGGAGAAATTCCCGCTTAAATTACTGACTGACGTTGCTGCTCAACTGGAGACATTGGCTGAGGTTTGCCCGAGGCCTGAGTCTCACCCTGGGACACTCCCTGACTCTCTGCTCTTCTGCCTATGTTATTCTCTCTCTATTCTTTCTGCCCACACTTCCATTATCCCCAACTCTAAAACCTCACTATTCAAAACATATAACCTTGTGCAATTGTTTGCATCAGATCAAGGACAAATACAGTATATCATAAACATAAAAGAGACCATCTAACCACAGTCGAGATCACAGAGCGACTGCATACAGCAAAATATCATTTGCCAGCGTTTGGACAGACCTCTGCTTTTTTGTGTGGTTTTTTTTTGGTTCTGGTTTAAAAGGCAAAGGGTGCGGGAGAAGCTCTGTGGGAGAAGTATGGAGCAAAGCTACTGGGACTGGGTAGCATGTTAAACCAGCACCGCAATAAAATTGGTTTGAGGAGAATATCAGGTCAAGCTTGAAAAAAAAGGCTTCAGCAAAAAAAAGCTCAACGATCTTCTGTTCTGAATGGGTACAAAAAGAAAAATGGAATCCTGCTTCAATGCAAAGAAAGTTTAGACTATAGCTACTTGATTTTTGAAACAGACGTTAATTATCTGACTTTTGAGGGGAAATAGTATTAATTTCTGCCCCTCTGGCTTTTGGTTGAAACCCATACTGCCCTTGTTGGTTTTGCTCAGTATCGGTCCACATGTTCACTGTGGCGAGTCATGTTGATGGTTGAATAGCATTTGGGTTTAATGATTAACTGGAGACTTACCCAGTGCTTGAAAATGATGCAACTCCTTCAGGCTAGAAAACACAGAGAAAAATTATTTAAGAGCTC
Organism: Apricaphanius iberus; assembly: GCA_028564705.1. Classification (NCBI taxonomy): domain Eukaryota; kingdom Metazoa; phylum Chordata; class Actinopteri; order Cyprinodontiformes; family Aphaniidae; genus Apricaphanius; species Apricaphanius iberus. Next base: position 6,061,726 of record JAPXFQ010001905.1, read on the forward strand.
ATTATGGTGGTCAGAGTGGAATGTGTTTTCATTGCAGCCACATAAAAACTTCCTGAACTTGTACTCCTTGTAGCCCTCCTTCTGCCGGCTGATGACGTCCGACTAACTGGTTTATCAACAAAAATGAGCTGAAATCTGTTTTTTAATGATGTTTTAATTAAATACAATTCTCATGAGTTTCCTCTTTTTTCTGATTTGCTCTGCAGTCATGGCTGCAGCAGTACGGCTACCTTCCCCCAGGAGATCTGAGGACCCACTCCCTTCGTTCCCCTCACTCAGTCCCCTCAGCCATCGCCACAATGCAGAGGTTCTACGGCCTCACAGTAACCGGTACTTTGGATGAGAAAACGATCGAGTTAGTACAAGTTACACTAAGTTTGTACTTTATTGTACTAGGCTTGTACTTTACTTCACTGGAAATAAAGTACAAAATGTAAAAGGTGCTCCTTTCTGCCGCTGAGCTGAACATTCATTTTGTTTTTGGTTGTTTTTTCTTTTTCTCTCTCACAGGGCAATGAAGCGACCGCGCTGTGGAGTCCCAGATAAATTCGGAGTAGAGCTGAAGAGCAACTTGAGGAGGAAGCGCTACGCCATTCAGAACCTCAAATGGCAGAAAAAAGAAATCACGTTTTCGTAAGTCAGCAAAGTTGAACCAGATGAAGCAGCTTCCAAGCAAAAGAAAAATGAAATAATTTGTTTGTATATATAAAGACTAGGGATGCTCCGATACTGGTATTGGGTATCGGTCCCGATATAGTCTAATGTACTCGTATCGGTAGAGGTTAAAGTTAACCGATACCATGAACCGATACTTAAAATATGTAAACTATGCAATAATTTAACAGAAAATGATTTTAATTTAAAAAATTTGTTTTGTGGTCATTTTTATTTTTTTATTTTATCTAAATTATCATCATTTGTTGTAACAAGCAGAGAAGAAAAATTAAACCTGCCTTCCAATTCATTAAATTATTTGTGTGTAATACAAGTATCGGAACTAGTCTGATCCAAGTATCGGTATTGTATCGGTTTGAAAAAAGTGGTATCGTTGCATCCCTAATAAAGACCTAAAATTTGTAGCATGCGATTGTGATCAGCCCCTTTACTTTGATCCCCCTGAATAAATGTGTGTCACCTCTGGTAAATTAGTAAATAGGGTGTAATTTATCTCAGGGATTTTTTTTTAGAGAACATTAGTGGACAAACAACATCACGAAGACCAGGGAACACAGCAGATGGGTTCAGTCTGTTAACTGAAAAAGTATTTGCAACGGTCGAGCAAACAATTATTTGTTAGTATGTACAACACAGGTTCAGACACATACAGTAGAAGCTGTAACAGATACAGAATGGGGTTCTAATATTTTTGCGAGGAGAAGGGGGCTGAATACAAATGCACGCCACACTATTCAATTTTTTTATTGGTTAAAGACACTTAACAAACCCTGTGTAGTTTCCTTTTGATTTCACAAGCATTGAGGTGTTTTGTCTTGGTCTGTCACATAATATCTAAATAAAGTTCCTCCTCTGTGCAGTATCCAGAATTACACCCCGAAGGTGGGCGAGTATGAGACCTACGAGGCCATCAGGAATGCCTTTAAGGTGTGGGAGAGCGTCACCCCGCTCCGTTTCCGCGAAATCCCCTACAGCTACATACGCGACAAGGTGGAGGAGTTTGCCGACATAATGCTCTTATTTGCGGAGGGTTTCCACGGCGACAGCAGTCCCTTCGATGGCGAGGGGGGCTTCCTGGCGCATGCCTACTTTCCCGGGAACGGCATCGGCGGAGACACTCACTTTGATGAAGCCGAGCCATGGACAATTGGAAACAGAGATCTGCATGGTGAGGCTTTGAGTTGTCTCTGACGCTACAGTAGAAGAAGGATTTTTCTTTTTTTTACCTCTTTATAGATTCTCTATAATCTGAAGAAAGATGAAAACATTTAAATGGTGGGAGTATTTACTTGTTTAGAGTCTGGGCTTTTTATTTTTTGCTGCCACAAGCAAAACCTGCTGCATATCCAGACTTGTGTCAGTACTTTTGAGGCAGAGAAGGCTTGGTGGAATGTGCTTATTTTCGAAGTGCAAAAACCACAGACATTTCCAGTGTCAGCTGTTTAAGTCAAACTTGTGTTCACATGATTTTTATCTGATTTTATTTTTGGCTCTTCAGATGTGTAACCGTAGCGTGCTTTTGAGTCATTTCTAAATTGGGGAAGACTGTTCTGTTTCCTCCTTCTCTCGCCCAAAACTTTGTTACACCACAAGAAACACTTCGCTCTTCTTTAAACCTGAGCAGTCAGTGTAATGGGTCTTTGTGTTCCAGGTAATGATGTCTTTCTCGTTGCGGTGCACGAACTGGGCCATGCTCTGGGTCTTGAGCACTCCAGTGACCCCTCAGCCATCATGGCTCCCTTCTACCAGTGGATGGACACAGATAACTTCCAACTTCCGGACGACGACCGCAGAGGCATACAGCAACTTTATGGTGTGTTGCAGGCACAGATTGTTACACAACCTAAGTCATGTTTTGGGGTCGAATTAGATCAAACTTAGTTTGTTTTTTTTGTTTTTTTGACCACCAAAATGCTAACTGAATAGAAACTCCCTGAACACACTATTCCCACAGTGAAACGTGGTGGAGGCAGCATCATGATGCGTTAGGGATAATTTTCTTCTGCATCAGCAAAGAAGCTACTTAGAGTAAATGGATATAGCTAAATCCCTGACAATCCTGGAAGGATTTAAGAGGCTGCAAAAGATCTAAGGCTTCCAGCAGAACAGTGACCCTAAAAGTAAAGTCATAGGTACAATTTAATGCATATATTCAAAGCTTTTAAAATGCAAATCCTTGGTAAGACTTGAAAATAGCCCTTCAGAGATGTGTTCTGTCCTATTTGACTCAGTTTGAACTAATAAAGGGAATAGACATCAGTCTCTGTATGCTATAAAGCAGGTCAACACATAATCCAAAAGTTTTGCAACATTAACCATACCCTAAAATGGTTCTGTATACAAATGCACACCACAATTTTCAGATTTCCTTTTATAAAACATGTTGTCAACCAAGTATTCATTTTTTTAAATCCAGTTTACATCTATTGTGTTGGTCCTATCAGATTGAAATCCCATTGTTAGATGTCGTAATGCGACAAACTGAGACAAAGTTTGGTACTTTTACCATAAAAGCCAAAGGTATGATTTATTTTTTTTCTAACAAATTAAGGATGTGTCTGTGCTCACTTAGGATCTGGATCAGGCCTGCCACCCCCTCCACTGACACCGCACCCACCCGACCATGATCCCCAGCCCACATATTCACCAGACAAACCTCACTTTGGTCCCGACATCTGCGACGGACATTTTGACGCCATCGGAATCTTCAGAGGAGAAATGTTTGTCTTCAAGGTGAACTCATTGGAAAAACTTGCCATTTTGATTTTGTTTTTTATTTACTACTGGTCTATAGTAAAGCTGTGTCTTTGTTTGAAACTTTAGGAAAACTGGTTCTGGCGAGTACGTAACGGTCGTGTGTTGGATGGATACCCAATGCCCATTGGACACTTTTGGAGGGGGTTGCCCACCCACATAACTTCTGCTTTTGAAAATGAAGAGGGGAAATTTGTTTTCTTTAAAGGTCAGCCGATAGACTAAGAGTAAACAATTTTGTGAAAACAGTAAATGGCTAACATTGTACGAGTCTCCTCCTGTTGTTGATCCCTGTCTCTATCTCTCTGCTCTCTGCAGGGGACAGGTATTGGGTGTTTACTGAATCTATTCTGGACTCTGGTTACCCAAAGTATCTTAAGGAAATGGGTTCCGGACTCCCCAGAGATCGGATAGATGCTGCTCTCTACTACACCCCCAACGGACAGACATTTTTCTTCCGTGGCAACAAGTAAGTCCACATCTGCGTGGGCAGTTGCATGTGGATATAAACAAAATGACTGCTCTAGTTGATTGTGAATGAAAAAAATAGAATGCTTGTATAAATACAAAACGAAACTATGGGGGGCGTTAAACACTTAATCAGAGGCAGTTGGTATAAACCCCCCAACAAACGGCAGTAATTTTGAAGTTTAAACAGCCCACCTACATTGTGACCACAACATTAGACAGAAGAAGAGACTATTTCTTTTTCTGCTCAGGCGAGCTCTTGTTTCTGACAACAGGGGACTTTTCTGTGTTCACAGTGGCAGTTCAGAGTTTTTATGCAAGGTTCTGTGAAGTTATTCCCTCTACTGGCCATCTTACCAGCCGAAAATCTCAATATGTGAATAACAGACTTTATTAGTGGATATTAAGCATGTCACAAGCAACCATTCTTAACTTTGCTGCTGTACTCTGAATCACACAGGGTCTGTACAACTACCAAACATGTAACTATGTTGGCTAAGGCTGCCAGTTGTATACCACCGTCCGCTCTGAATACTCCAAGAATGGAGTAAATATTTGGATTTTGTGACAGGATGTAAGTTGTGCAATAGGATCAACATCTAATTTGTTGACAGAATTTTGTGTAGCAATAAATTTAGCAATGGTTGCTTGTAAAAATGCTAATATCTCATATTGCAATGTTGTAATTGAAAGATATTCAGTGCGAGTTATTTGAAATAGCTGCAGTTATAGTCTATATTACTAGCCTGCTAGCCTTCCGTCTGTCAACTACAAGTGCGGGAGCTATCACTTCACAAAACCTCACAGCAAAAGGTGAGCTCAGGCATGGATCAGTTGTAATTTGGACGGAATAAAAGTAAGAGACCAACTCGGGTAAAAACAATTTGCGATTTGAATCTCACTTTATCGAGCACAATAGTTTATCTTAGAGTTAAGTCTTCAAATCTGATGGTCCCATAGTTCATTTTACAGGTCCTCTTTCAAACCATTAAAACCAGATCTTTTATGATTTAATTGGATTAATGTCAAATGTGTCAAACAAAACAGTGCTTTATAAGATTTTTTTTAAACCATCAACCAATATAATTACCATAAACAAATGCATTAAAATGTCACAAAACAAGCTAAAACCAATTATATACCACAATATAAAAGCCCTGATGGACCTTGAACTAAATTTGAACTAAAAGCCAACATAAATGGGATTTTTTTCAAGGTGGAATTTGAGACATTACAGATTCACAAGTGTGAATATTAAAGTGTATTTTTCCACTTTTTAGAGGCTGCCACTGCAAAAGCGCCAAATGGCTTGAAGAAAAGATTGTTGAAGGCTAATATATAGAGAAAAACAGTAGTACAATATGGTTGTGATGGAAACATTAGGATATTGCTCTTGTCCTTTTGAAATAAGGAAAGATTTAACTTAGGCAAAATAAAAAATAGATATATTTCAATAGTGGGCCAAATATAAATCCTTGAGGTACACCACTGGAAATTGAGGGCTGAAGAATAGATGTATTACCCAGTGGATGGAGAAAGAAACCTATCTGGTCAATCTGGTTAATAAAACACTTCAAAGATGTTTAAGTCTTGATGAAAGAAAAAAGAATAAAACTGGGTTAAAGTCTATAGCTGGGTCTAAAAGAAGTAAAACAACCAACCATGCTTTGTAATGAGTTTCAAGAAGATCATAAAAACTCCTAAAAAGTCTGGACAGGCTTGGCCTTAACTCAGAGAAATGGTGTGGGTGGCATGGATGTTTATTTTTCAAAGAAAAAAAAATGAGCAAAGTATAGGTCTTCTGGCATGACCAATCCCACTAAAGGTCAAAATCAGGGTTCGGAGCTTCCTGAGCAAATTTTGTGTCCTATCGAATATATATTTGAAGTTAAGCGACAAAGTTGGAAGTCAGGTTTCAAGTTTTTGTGTAAAAGTTTTGAATATGTGAAAGTGAGCAGTTATTTGCTTCCCTTTCCTCAGGTATTACCGTTTCAATGAAGAAACAAGAAAAGTTGCTGACGGTTACCCAAAATCTATCGACATGTGGCAGGGTGTTCCTGAGAACATAAAGGCAGCTTTCATGAGCAAAGATCAAGGTAAGCTCAACATCTAGTATCAGTCCTAGCTTGTTAGTACTTGTCAGAGGGGCTTTTATTTTTTTATTTTTTTTACATTTCAATCTTTCATCCGTCAGCGTATACCTACTTCTACAAAGCCAACAAGTACTGGAAATACGACAATCAGAGGATGCGCGTGGAGCCTGGGTACCCCAAATCTGCGCTACGTGATTGGATGGGCTGCCCCAATGAGGATCCCAAGACGGATGGCGGAAGAGGCGGAGGCGGCCACGATAAAGACAAAGAAAAGGAAAGGGAAAAGGGACGGGAGGATAAGGACAGAACTAGACCTAAAGACAGGGAAACGGAGAACGAGACGGAGACAGAGGAAGAGGTGGATGTGACCATTATTGAGACGAATCAGGGGAACGGAGCGTTGGCTGTGGTGTTGCCACTCTTCCTGTTGGTCCTTGTGATTGCCACATTGGCAGCCCTGGTGTTTTTCCGTGTGTATGGCACGCCGCGCAAAATCCTGTACTTCCAAAGATCTCTACTAGACAAGGTGTAGGTGCAGGATTATTAGAAGGAGCGAGGGAGGAGAGAAATGGGGGGGGGGAATGGGAGCAAATGTTCGACAGCTAGCCAATCGGGAGAGAAAGAGCTGTAGGAAGAGTGGGAGACTTATTTCCAAATAATCTTACCACTGCCTAATTCATCCATCTCTTATCTCTTAACCACTCGATCCTTCTGTGTTTTCCTCTCCTTTTGTCTCCGCCCATCCTCCTGTGGTAAATGACGCCAGCTTGTTGCTGTTTGTTTTAGCCATTTTCAATGTCTTACTTGTAGTTTTTTGCCAATGGTATGGTTTGTGTTCTTGTGAATTCCCAGTCCGAACCTGCATTTTCACAACGCAGAGCGAAGCATGTTTTCTTTGCATGAGCACCCACCGCCAATCAGTCCTTCCCCTCTTTTTAAGCTTGAACACACACACACACACACTTGAAACCCACAGTGAAGTAGTTGCTGTGTTTCTTAATCTTTTGCTAAAACAACATGTTGGAGCCAGTTTGGACCATAAAAGGGAAACAAAACTGCGTACATCCTCATGAAGCACAACTTACACTCGCCGGTGAAGCCATTCACACAGCTGATTTGTTACCTTTGTGTTCGGTGGTGAATTTTGTCATGAATAATGTTGTCATTAGCATTATGACTGTTACTATTATCGTTGTTGAATGTTTGTTTTTTAATTTGTTCTTTTTATTTTGTAAATTGACATTAAAACGTCCTGCTGGACAGAGACATACACTTTGGAAAGTGGCCTTAATTTTATACGTGTGGGGACAGTGAACAGGGGAATGGGGTTATGTATGCTTGAAACTTGATTGTTTTCATATTCATTGAAACTATCTCAAATGAAAATAAATTGAAGATTTAAGAAAAATGACTCCTTTTTTGTCATTATACTTGAACAGTTTTTCAATTATGGTGCTGCATATCTAGCCAAGGTGTAAAAGTGGTTCAACGGTGACAATAATAGTAGTGATTATGATTATAATGACAACTATTTGGTTTTAACAAGACTGTGTGTACTTCCTATTTTACCCTTTTTCCTCTAATACAAATAAAGTAATTTTAAAAGGCTTTCTGTGCTTTACTTTTCACTCAGTAAATTACCTTTTAAAACGCTTACACATAATCCGGCTCTCACCTGGTGGCGGCCGCTTGTGCTGGCCGTATCTCTTTACCATCTGGTCTTCCCCAGTCTCCCTGGACCTCCAGGTTTCTTGTTCCCCAACCGCACCGCAGCATTACTGGGGCTCAGGAATTGGCAGGTTCTCTAACTGGGTCGGAAAATGCCGAACGGATCCAAATCTTAAGTAAAAACAGGAATGAGGACGATTGTGTAAACCCCGTTGCTGCAAGGCAGAAGTACATATCTAAGCTATACAATTAAACAGTGTTGGTGTGTGTTCTTACTATCCCTCACCTTTGAGTATCATATATGGAATGCAAGCACAGAAAATCTGTAGAAAGTTGGATTGTCGTTTTTACTAAATCACTGATTAAAACGGATAAAAGACCTCAGTAAGACAGTAGTGCTGAAACACATGCTTGTGTTTTGGCAAGTTATGAATGTGATACAGTGCTTCACAAAAGTGTTTCTTTCTACCCCTTTCAGTTCCTGTTGCAACCACAAAATAAAAATAAAAAATACATTTAATTTCAATTTGTATTTAATACAATAGATCAAATCAAAGTTGTGCATATAGGTAAATTATATACCGTCTTCCCGAGCTGTCTGGATGGGTTGGTAGGGTGAAGCTTAAATGCCTCTATGATCTGCCATGATTACAGTAACGGCTCTTCACACCGTTAAAATCATGAGGTCATTTTCCAATTGCATTAGAAAGATTTAGGCCGCCCAGTTTTTTTTAACGTTTTTTTATTTGCTTGTTTTATTTCTTTTTTTTCCCCTTCTCTGCAGAGTTTTTGAGGGGGAAGTCACGAGGCATGAGCAAGTAGGAAGGGGGGAGTTCAGTCACATTTGGAGGCCAGAGATGCAGCACAATTCCTTGAGCAACATCTGGAATTCCAACTGCATCGTGTGAGCCAAACACACAGCAGGACAGGAGGATGGGGCAATGGGGGATGGGTTCTATTAAACTATCAAAACAGTGAGCAATAAGGGATTTTAAAAGCTTTTTTAAATGTTCTTTCTTCTAAGTGGGATTCAGACCACTTTTTTTTTTTTACTGTAGAGTCTCTCTAACTCTTCTGCGGTTTACAAACATGTCAGATGTTTAACTCTGGGGTCAACATTTGATGTTTTCTGTCCTTTCCCAGCTGACTCTGCAGAAAGGAGAAAAGAATTGCTTCAGCACAATTCTTCCCCACAGTCCTCTCTTTTCACTTCTTTGTGTGTAACTGGAGAACTTTTCTTCACTGTCCGGGAAATGACTCTCTCCGGTTTTTTTTACAAAGCCCAACAAAGGAGCACACCGCCATGTCCGGGCCTCTTTTTAGCCATCTCCTTTCCTATTTCAACCAGCCGCAACCCTGCAAACTAAAACGTTGGACTGCTGCAAAAAGTGTTGGTCAAAACAGTCATTGCATCAAATGTCAAATGTTTTAAAAAGTAGGATTGTATTAAAATGACCTTTAATTCAAGTAAATCCCCAAACTGCTTTCAATCCATCTCTTTAAAGTGACTAACTTTGAGGTAAATAAAATTAATGAAATATAACTATGGAGGTCTCACTTTAACAAATATCCAAAGGTTAGTCAGATTGTTTGGAAAACATCTGAGAGCATGTATTTTCAGGTTTTGTCTCAATCAGACATAAGATTAATCTTTGACTGGGTCCATTCAAACACTCACCTTCTAGTCTTTTGCAGCCTCTGTCAGTTTAATTTTTCAAAATAAAATGTAGGCAAGGCAACTTGATTATTACAGCACACTTTAAACAAAAAGGCAATTCAAGGTGCTTTGGGTGATAAGGGGATCAAATAAAAACAGCAGTAAACTAATAATAAAAGCATTGATTTTAACACTGAAGACACGTAACATATGACACATTAAATATTTGACATTCCAGCCATTATTTATCACTTCACCAATGGCAGCTCTAAACAGATGGGATTTTAGCCTTGATTCGAAGGAACTCAGTCTTTCAGCAGATTCACAGTCGCCTGGAAGCTTGGTTTTCCAGATAAGCGGAGCATAGAAACTGAAAGCTGCTTCTCCAGGATTTGGTTCCAATTCTAGGGATTATTAGTAGACTGGGGCTGGAGGACCTGAGTGGTCTGGATGGCTTTAGCTCAGTGGTAGAGCTGTCAGCCTGCAATATGGAAATCATGGGTTTGATGCCTTCTACATGCCATTGTGCCCTTGGATAAGACATTTCACTCACCTTGCCTACTGCTGTTGGCCAGAGGGGCTGATGGTACAAAAAAGCAGCCTCGCTTCTGTCAGCCTTCCCAAGGGCAGCTATGGCTACAATGTAGCTTGCTTCCAGCAGTGTGTGAATGTGAGAGCGACTGAAATATAGATTGCTTTGAGGGTCTTGAAAAGCACTATATAAAGGCAATCTATTATTATATAGTCACATCGCATCTTCAAACTCATTTTTTACTAAGCCATTTAATGATTTATAAACTAGTAGGAGTATTTTGTAGTCTATTCTTTGAGCTACAGGGAACCAGTTTATTGACTTTAAAACTAGGGTGATGTGCTCTACTTTCCCAGTTTCAGTGAGGATGCGACTAAACGCAGGAAGTTTTTAAGGTCCCGTTGCAACATTAATCCTAGAAATGTTCTTAAGGTGATAGAAAACGGACCATGTTATTGTCTTACTGTGACCCGGGAGGTTGAGGTCTGAGTCCATTAGTTATGTGCTGACTCTCGATCAATCCTGTTTAGGTCTAAAAATAATTCAGTTTTGTTTCGGTTCAGTTGGAAAAAATTATGGCACATTCACTGATTTGCTTAATGCATTTACTTAGGGTTTGGATAGGTTCAAATCACCTGGTGACATTGTAATGTAAAGCTGAGTGTCATCTGCATAGTTATGGTAACTAATCTTGCTGGTTGTTATAATCTGAGCTAGAGGCAGCGTTTAGATTTTAAATAGGAGGGCCCCTTAGATGGAGCCCTGGGACTGATGAAAATGTGCGTATTGTCACTAAGATTTTCCTATTCTTAAGGTAAGACTCACGCCAGCCAAGTGCGGCAGTACCACAGTCCGACCAAGTTCTCCAGGCGTTTCAATAATATATAGAGGGCAGTGTTAGTTTGCTACCAAATATTGTGTCACACAAGGAGGCAAAAAGTAACATTTGGATTTCATCTCATAGAGCACAATCTTGCCAACTTTGCGTCGTACCCCCTGTGGAATGTAGCCAACCTGCAAAAAAGAAAGAAAGAAAAAGATTTTTATGACTGTTCCCATAAAACACATTCAGGTTTGTGATTGTAACCTGATAAATTGCGAAAAAGAGCAAGGATATGGACATTTTCACAAGGCACCGGGCGTGCAGAGTTGCAATATTAATTTGTGCTCCAAGTTGACATGAATAAAATAAATCTTTTTTTTTAACATCTATCTAAATTTGTTTAAATCATAATTTAGACAGTTTATTTGGGGATATAACCCTAGAATTTTCTGATCTTCATCACACAAACACAGTTGTCCTTGTCACAGTTTATTTTTTTACATACAAGGCATCTTCACATCACACTAACTGTCCCTAATCCTTTAACACATTGAGTCGAGTTTAATTACCCAGCTCCTTTTATGCGTCTGTATTTCCCAGAGCTGCATGCCTCCTTTGTAGAGCTGTAAACGGCCTGCAGCCTGGTGAAAAGAGAACTCTCCGCTCTTGCTTCATGTGTCTCATAAAAGCAATCACGATGCTAATGTAAATCCCCCCAGCGCATGACAAAGAATGACAGAGAGAACGGTTACTGTGAAGCGTTTCTGCTTGGTAACAAAGACGTGAGATCATGGAAAAGGTGGCAGCTGATGCATGCATACCAAGTTTGCATCTGGTTTTCATTTACGTTAGTTAAAAGCTCTGCCACATCTTGAACCACCACTCGTACAACAAATAGGAAGAGGGAGGGAGTGCTGTTTTCAACACACAAACACCACAGAAACAAGAGCGCTCCAATGCGTTTTTTTTTTTTTTTTTGTACATAAAATATTCCTCAACTTTTGGAAAGGATGATGAGTGTAAGTGGGACGATAAGTAACTCTTCTTATAACCGCTCGAGTCATCCTGCATGGTGTTTTCCCTCCCTGACAAGGGATGAAACTGAAAGAAGCAGGGGAAGATTTCAAACACTGACACGGGGCTATTCTAACTTGAATTCTTCAATTTATCGCTTTAATTTTTGGGTACTAGATCAAGACGTCAGAAAATCACATGCTCTCGAATTTCTCCTGACGTATCATTTTGAAGTCTGAGATGTGCTTCAGTGAGTTTTACTGACGCTCATTTCAAATGTACATGTAGGTAAGAAGTCCAGAAGGAAAAATTAGTTGAATAAAATAAGGACTTGCTCGTTCTGTCATTTCAGTAATGGAAAACTGCACTCAAAATGTTGGCCCGGCTTCATAATCATCCCCCTTTAAATATGTTTTTATTTCATAGCAACCCAACACATGAAGATAATTTTAATCTAAACCATTCCACCGTATCCCTGGCTGTAGGTTTAGGACTTCTGACAGTCTTCCAGGATCGTCCTGTATCCATATTCTGATCCCCTCTAGCCATGTTGTGCTCAGAATTACGTAAGTTTCGCTCTAAATATAATAATTTGCATGTTGGCTAAAAAGTCCAGTGTTCCATCTGACCAGAGTGCCCTACAAGCCTTGTGGAAAACAGAATAGGGGATTTTTTTTTCTTCAATAATGAGTGTCTTTCTGCCCTACTTCAGATAAAGCCAGATTTTTGAAGTTGTAGAGAAAATGTTCAGTTTTGGTCTGATGTGACCAACCTCTTCCACCTGTTTGCTAGATGGCTACATGGGAGGATCTCTCATAGGACAACTTCATCCCTGACCTCTCTGCTTTGCTCCTTGGTCTTCACGATTCTATTCTCCAAAAAACTCCCTGAGGCTTTCACAGAACAGCTGAAATCATAACGAGACTGAATTACACACGTATGGGCTATCAATTAGGTGATTCCTGAAGGTTACTGGTACTCTGGATATTATTTAAGAGTATCATAGTGTTAATATTTAGTAGATCTGTACAATATATTAGGTGGCATTTTCCATCACAATATCAATATGTTTAATATTGCAACACCAAAAGACTACTTAGATGAAATATTTGGGTGGGTGTAATGTTTCACATTCCATTCATTACAATTTTCTGGTTTATAATTTATTTGACCCGTTGGATGAACTTACAATGCCCTTTATATGGTCACATCTTACACAGATTTCTCTGACCAATACACTTTAACTTAAATTGAGTGTTGGGAAACTTATCATGAAGGAACAGAAAGAGAAGTTAGAAAAATGGGAGTACTCATAGCCAATGTAATGGTTTGTGAAATAAAAACACATTTAAAGGGGGATGATCATGAAGCCGAAATGACAGAACGAGCAAGTCCTTATTTTATTCAACTAATTTTACCTTCTGGACTTCTTACCTACATGTACATTTGAAATGAGCGTCAGTAAAACTCACTGAAGCCCATCTCAGACTCCAAAATGACACGTCAGGAGAAATTCGAGAGCATGTGATTTTCTGACGTCTTGATCTAGTAGCCAAAAATTAAAGCGATAAATTGAAGAATTCAAGTTAGAATAGCCCCGTGTCAGTGTTTGAAATCTTCCCCTGCTTTTTTCAGTTGCATCCCTTGTCAGGGAGGGAAAACACCATGCAGGATGACTAGTCTAGTCTTGATAAGTCATTATGAAAAACGTTTGAGGTCATTTGAGCAAATATGATTAAAGTTCAAGAGATATGAAGGCCTTTGCAGGACCCTTTAAGAGTCTTTAATCACTACAAATACAACAACAATAATCTTTCTCGATAGTTATGCCTTTAAAAGAGAAGAAATTATAAATTATTTTAACAACAATCAACTATGCTATATAGCACATATATACTAATCTACTTGTGTGCCAAAGTGAGCAGAATATGTGAGATTTCCTGCACAATTGCTTGGCTGTAAACCAGCAGCTGTTCAGTAAATGAGATACAACACTGCTTCAGTATTTCAGTAGATTTGTCTGTTTCTGCTATTTCGCTGCACAATATCTATCAGCTTATATTCCAGAGTTTTAGTTTCTTTTGTAACGTGCTTTAACAGAGGAAGAATGGATTAATAGCCAATACATTTTTTCCGTTGTGACTGCATGTTGGTTTTCCATTTAGCAACACATGGAACTATGAGTGGGGGGAAAAAAAGCACAAAAAAACAGACGTAACGATCTCAGCTTTCTCTTTCGACAGGCGTTTGCTTTGAGAGGTTTGTTTTTGCCCCAGATCTCTCTTTGCTAAATGTGCAGGAAGGCATTGATTTAAGCCTGCATCATCGCTCTTGTTACTTGTCACAAAGTCTGCACTGCACTTTAAACTGGGTGTGGTGCAAAGTGAGCAAACCTTTAATACAGGGGAAAGGAATTATGTTGGGAGGAAAACAACAGCAAAAAGTGGCGTAATCTACATTTCTTTAAATGTCAGATCAACACTGCCTTAAAGAAAAGTCTTCTTCTCACCACTATAACATTTAAGCATTGGAATTTTTTTCTATTATTTAAATATAAATCTTTAAAATGTGCCAGTGCACATTTTAAATATAAATCTTTAAAATGTGCCAGTGCATATTAATTTAGCATGCTTTACTCTGTTACCATTAAATAAAATCCCTTTGCAACCAACCACGTTTGTCCAGCCTAATGTCAGTACAAATCCGGCGGTTTTGTGGAGCGCCTCAGTGGTTCGTTAGAGAAGAAAACACATCAACAAGACCAAAGAACACAACCGACACGGTAGCTCTGGAGAGGCTGCATACTACCACAGTTTCCTTGTAAGAATCAGTTGACCCAACACGCACACATACAGTGTATGCTCATTTTGTCCCATGTGAATAAGAGGAAAAACATTTGCAACTCAACTTTTTGGGGCATGCTGTCAATGCTATATACTGTATATGTATTAAAAAAAACGCTACACTGCAAAAACTGTCCATCTAGCCAAGTTAAAAAATCTTGTTTCCTGCTAAAAGGTATTTTTGATCTTGTTTTGAGACTTATTTACTAACCAAGAGCAGAATGTGTTAGATTAGTATCTTTTGAGTATATATGTCTTAGTTTGAGAATTCTTACCTAGTGCAAATTGTGTTATTTCATTAGCAGATTATTTCACTTAATTTGAGAATGTTTAGACTATAATTAAGTATTTTGAGGGTTTGTGTAGTCTAAACTTTCTTAAATTAAGTGAAATAATCTGCCAATGAAATAAGACAATTTGTTCTTGGTGATAATTCTCAAAATAAGACGTAAATACTCAAAACAAGAATAATAATTTAACAGTCTCAAAAACTGTCTCAAGTCTCAAAACAAGATCAAAAATACTTTTTAGCTGGAAACAAGATTTTTTAACTTGGTTAGATGGACCGTTTTGCAGTGTACAACTTACAGCAAATACACCACCTCCATAGTGTAATATTGTGGCAGCAGCATGATAAAACGATTTTCTTTAAAGGTGACAGGGAAGCTGGTCAGAGTTGATGGAAAGCCAGATGGCATCAAATATGGGGACATCTTAGAAGCAAATCTGTAAGAAGCTGCAAAAACATTTGAGACTGGGGTGGACGTTCACCTCAACATACAACCAGAACTACAACAGATTTAGTCGAAATGATATTATTCGTGTGATGAAATGGCCCAATGAAAACCCAGAACTAAATTCCACTAAGAATTTGGTTGAGCAATGGACCAAAAAAAAACAAACAAATGTTTGTCTTTGGTTACCCAAGCCCGGTAGAGACAAGTCTCAAATTACTTGAAGCCATGATTGCAACAAAATGAGATTCTACAAAGCATCAACTCATACATCATACATTTTTTTTGTATCGTTTTTCAAACTTTGTGTTGGTACTCAATACATAAAAACATTTGTGTGGCACTGTATGTGTATTGCTCTTTTATATGGGACTGCTGATGCAACCCTAATCGGGAACTCCTGATTCAGGCGTTTTGAGTTAGGTTTGCCTTCGCTTTGGCCCAGTGGTGTGCACAAGGAAACACTTTCACCCCCCCCCCCCCACACACACACACCATCTTCCTTCTTCCTTTTATTGCTCTGACATCTAGATATGCACAGAATAACTGCATCACTTATTAAGACCACAACAGAGTTCCAACGGGACCCTAAAACTCCTCGTTCTTCCTCCTCCCCCTTCCCACAGGTCCTGCTGCTCGTTAATGAACTACCACACACCATCGCTCTTGGGTTTGGCCTCTGTCGCCGCTGCGTCCGTTTCAAGAGGCTGCATCTGGTTTCCATAAGTGCGTACATGTCACCACAAAAAACGAAGAGAAAAGGGGGGATGGGGGGTGCAGGGAAGGAATCAAAGAAGAAGGGGTGGGGGGGGGGTTAATATATCAAAGACATGGTGAACTTTAAGAGTAAGACTTGCTGTCAAGATGTTGCCTCTTTTCTTCTCCTCCTCAACTTCTTGCTGAGTCGTGTTTACATGACCCCGGCCAAGTTACTGTCAGCAATAAAGAATCCAGAGAAATCTTGGGGACACGAGAAAATGAACATATGTTGTGAGAGACTCAGAATAAACGAGACAAATGAAAAGTATAAAAAACTCCTTCAGCAAGAGTGCAGTCAAAGGAAAGTCTACGACTCATGCAGAGATCAGAGAGGCCACATCTGAGGTCGTCCGTGGAAGCGAGCCCGGTGTGCTCCTCTCTGCTGAGCTCTTAACGCAGAAACCCATGTGGTCACGCTGGAGAGGAGGGCAGGAAGAGAGCTGGAGGCGAGGGTCTGCTTACGGAGCGAAAACGTATTGTTTTTACTGCCCACTTCACCGAGACCAGAGCGGCCTTGCTCAGCTGACTGGCTGCTAGGGTTGACCTGATCCTTGCCCTGAGCACAGGTGGTGGTCTGCTGTGGTCCTCCAGCTGCTATTAGTGGCTAAAGAAGAAACACGAATACCTGTTGAAACATTGATTTGAGCGATGCGTCTCTAGATCTATGAGGCGTCTTAGGAAAGGGGACATTTCAATGAGCTCGGAAGGAGCCATATCTCTCCTTAAATAAGTTAAAATAAGAGGCAATCTTTAGCTGAAATAAGCAGTTTAATTGCTGACAGCCTGAAAAATTTGTCTTTTTCTGCTAAATGAATTCCCCGAAATTACTCCTGGTAAAGCGTGATTTACCATAACGTGATAGAAATGTAACCTTTCCCTGACATATGAAGTTCTTAACATCTCAAAATCAGTTAGCATTGTAAGGTTGCCCAAAGAACTGAAAAATCAAATCACTCTGAATCCTCACCTTGAAACATGGTAGTGGCAGCATCATGCAGGTTCCGCTTTCAGTAGAAAGACACTACATGTACAACCACAGCTACTATGAAATGATTTAAATCAAATTATATGCACATATGCTAGCTTGACCCAGTAGAATTCTAGAAAACATTTTTTTAGGTCCCCAATGGGTTCACCAGATTCATCACAGAAAACCTGAAATGTTACTAAAACTGGTTAGCTTGGAAATAAGCTGCCAGAGGCGCGTTTTTGCGTTTACAGGGTGAAGCAATCAGTCATTTTAAAACCGATCTCAATTGGTTTAATCCTGAACTTCCTCTCGTCCCTGTTGGTCAGCCTCATGTTCCTAAATGCTTAAGATACGGCTGGGCGATATGGAAGAAAAATGAAATCCCAATACAATTTTTCATTGGTCGTTATCGATATATCTACATCGCTATATAATCACAATATAAAAGAAATCCCTAGTATTGTCAATATTTAACATTCCATGGTAGTAATTGAAGATACAAGAATTTTTGATCTTAAGAATTATTTTTCATGAGAAGAACATCTTATCACATATTACACAACTGTGCCAGAAAAATTTAATGTGGTTAGGGATTACATTTTTTTTATCTTGGATTTTTTTCCATGGCAAAAATTTTATTTGAATATAGATTTCTTTCCCTCAGTTTCTATACTTTAAAAGTAATACATTACAAAACTTTTTTTTAAATTAATGTTATTTTAATCATTATTTCTCGCCATTGACCTGAATTCGAAGTTCAAATAAATGTACAATGTGAAACATGCCTTTAAAGCAAGTTTGGAGGCCTTTGATGGGCTTAGATCACATTAAACTATGGAAACTCAAGAGATGCATTGGTGAAACTTTTTTTTTTTACGATATTCCAAAAATTAAATCAACATTAACAGAAAATTTGATCTATAGATGTAACCAATATATTGTCCAGCCCTACATCAATACCACAAGCCTTTTGACTGTTTCTCTGATTTATTTTCAGTTTTAGTGGATGTCCATGCGTTGATACATTTAAAGTCGTGCCATGATGCATTGTGATATCGTCGACCCTTAAACTATGCCTTTTGCACACTAATTTCTCAAACCTCTGATGATCTTCACAGAACAGCTGGATTTGTAGTGAGATCAAATTAAAAACGTGTGCAGTCTATGTACGGTAAAGGTGATTTATTGGATTTGATTTTGGAAAAATAGTGCAAAGTGAAACAAACACAAATGCACGCCACACTTTTCAGATTTCCGTTTGATTGGACAAAATGTGTACATTTAAGACATAAATTCCTAATTAAATACATTGAAGTATGTAGTTGCAAAGTGACAAGCAGATTTTTTTATTTTTTTTAAAAAAGGGACTAGAACACTGCACTGCAGCTTAAACATCAGATAAATCCTAAACTAACATAGGCGTAGCCTAGCTAAATGCGTTTGCTAACGTTACATCTTCCGTTGTTGGTTATGGCTTCACGTTGTGTAGACTACGCCAGTTTGAGGTAATTCACTGCAAAGAGTTTTCACAACCAAAAAAGGTTTAGAGTGTAAAAAAACAAAACAAATTTTGACTTTTTTTTGTGCCCTGGCACAAAAATGATTGTCAAATTCATGTTCAGCGTAGTCACCCACCCAGGAAGTTTCAGATAACAATAGGAACGTCCAGCAATTCCCACCAGCGTAGGGCCCGGTCTATACAGGCAGCAGCAGTAGATAGTAAGGCATATAGTGTTAGACTATAAAATTGTGACAGGATGGGCAGCAGAGAGGCCACTTTTGTGTTGGTCTCAAAGTTCATAATAAAAACTGGGAGCAGAAGATCAGCTGGAAAGTAGAAATAAAGAGACGATGTGTAGAGTTAGTTTTCTACGGAAGAGGATTAGGGCCACTGAAGAAAAAAAATATATATTTCTGACTTTAATCTCAGAATTCTGACTATAATCTCAGGATTCAGACTTTTTTTTTAGGTTAATGAAAACCAGTTTGGGAGCATGCAGATTCAGTGATAGCTTGGAGATGTCCGGGCTAAGAAGACTTGCAGGTCTAAAACAGAGCGGTTACAGCTATCCGTTAGTTTGTTAGCTTTAGCGATTTGTATTTCACAACACATCACATCACATTCGGCTAACATAACACAGCCACTGATTTATGGAACTGGAGATCCTTCAAAACAGAAGAACGGTGAAATTAAATGCAACAAACCCTTGCAGATTCAACAATAAATAATAGTCAGAATTCTGAGAAAAAAAGTCAGAAATATATATTTTTCCCTTCAGTGGCCCTAATCCTCTTCCGTAGTTAGTTTTCTGCCAAATGTAATACGTCAGTATATGTTACTTTAGACTTCACACTGGGTGTTCTTAGAAATATCAAGTGAGAATTAAGATTTTCTTGATAGACTAAGTTTTTACTTCCATGAGCGTAAATAAAAAAAAATCCCAATTTTTAAAGGTGTACTACAGAGACTGTTGTGAAGTCTCTACCTTTAGAAATCTCCATGTTTTTATCGTCTATCTACCATCTATAACCCAAGTAAAACTCTGACGTGCCTGTTGTAAAAGACGATAATCGTGTCACGGTCACTGGAGAGAGAAAGAGAAAAAATAACTTTATTTTTCTGGAGCTCTTAATCCAGTTTTGGTGGACCTTCCAAAAGTTTTTCGTCTCCCATCTGCCAGGAGATGCTAGTGTGGAAGGTCCTGAGCACGGTCCAGAGACAAAGCTGCAGTTGCATCAGACCAGAAAAATGTTCGGCTCAGCGACCATTGGGCTGTAATTACATGGAAGCACTGCTGAGCGTTGCAGGATAAACGTCAAGAACAGAGGGATGGACTGAAGTGAATACATAGGGAGACGATAAACGCAGAGGGAAAAGAAAAAGAGTAAATGTTAGGTATAGAGAGAAACTACTCCAGCTAAAGGTTTTCAGGTGGGAGGAAAACACACAGAGCAGAATCAAAGTAAAACCAAAAGCTGTTGATTCTTTTTTTTTGTCTAGACCAGAAGGAAAAGAGAGCTGGTCAGTTGCTACTATAGTTTTGTTTTTATGTTTCATGGTCAGTCGTGTTTGTGTGAATTTTGTATTTGAGGTTGTTCCATAAGTCCTGACTGAGCCGATGTGGCATGGCTGACCCCTTGTGGAGCGCAGGGTTAATGTCCACAATAACATTTAGAACACACAGAGTCATGGAGAAACATTCTTCCAGATCCTAAATACGAGAATGAAGATTTCAAATCATGATTTTATTAATATAGATAGCTATCCTACCTAAACCGATCCTATGTGGAGAAAAAACAAAAAGTAATCAACCGTATTTAAATCAAGGTTCACCTTTAATGTCATTTCGCAGCCCCTTAATGACAAATTTCAATGCACAAGCTGACATAAAAATGATCAGATTCAAAAAAATCAACAGAAAAAGCGAGCATTTCTGTGCCGCTCAACAGTCTGATGACCGCAGCAAAGAAACCTCCACAGAACCTATTTGATCCCCACCTCAGGCTACAGTGTCGTCCACCTGAGGGCAGGAACTAGAACAGGTTGTGGTGATGGCTGTCTCTGATGGTGGGCTTTTTGCAGTGGATAAGTAGCGTTGTTCATCCAGGCCCTGAATGGCAGCATGACCCCAATAATCCTCTCAGCTGATCTCACGGCTCTTCTCAGGGTTTTTTCTCCTTTTTTAATCCGATGCATCAAAATTTGAAATCGATGACCCATAATGGTAGGAAATTCAACATTTCTGATCACGAGCAGGCCTGATTACTGCCCGAGTTATTCACAAGATCGCTGAAACGCAACTTGTCTGGCAACACGAGTGTAATAAAAAAACTTTTTTTTTTTTAAACAACTCATTGTCGTACCCTGAACTAAAGAAAGCCACTCAAATTTATTGACATCCAACAGTCCGGAAACTAATTTTTAATTCTTTAGGTCTCCACAAACCTTAAAGAGACATATTAACCACGCAGTAGTTTTTGTTTTGCAAACTGGAAAAATATGAAAAAGATCAACGACGGCGTAAAAATGTGAGTCAATCTTCTCTCTGGTCACCAGTCTGGGATGGACATCCATGTTTATGGTAGTTCTGAAGAACCGCATTGCTAATTCAAGTGCTATTTTCTGAGAGTTAAACTCCTATTGACTGTCTGACAAAGTCACATTGGATTTTAGTTTTTTTATTGTGTAACCATTGCAGAAAAAGGTTTATTTCACTAAATCATGCTCATCGTGGTGGTTTGATTTTCTCAGATGAAATGCTGTGATCACACTGGCTGGACTGGTGCTCCATGCGTTCACCTGCATCAGTTTATACAGCTGCCGACCCCAGAACCACCGGGCCAGAGCTTGGATTTGGTCTGAACTTCATCCAATCGAGTTGAGGCATTAAACAGGCTGTTCATTCGAAAAAAAACTTAAATGTGCCTGAACTGAAACGATTCTGAAGAGAAGATTGGAACAAAATTCCTCAATAACAATGGAAAAGGCTAATAGCGGTAAATCGAAAATCAAGTTTGAGTTAGAAGGTTTGGGGGGTAGTTACTTTTTAAACCTAAATTAATAAATGAAAAAATAACTGGAAAAAGTGGTTTGATGATCGGAAACATTTAAAAAGTGACATGAGAAAAAAATCTGAAGAAATCAGAGGAGAAAATACGTTTCACAGATCTGTAGAAGTTAGCAAAGAGATTTTTTTGTTTGTAAAAAACAAACAAAAAAACTGAAACTATCACAATCAATTTAAACTTCATTTTTTTATTATTTATACATTCACCACTGATGGGCGTACTTAAAGAATTAAAAACAAAATGAAATCTTTGTACTAAAATGATAAAATAAAAAAACAATATTAAAACCATTGGTGGGAAAACATAGAATACAATCTCCCATCTCAGACCTTTACTGACAGGTCGGGTTAAGAGAACCGGATTGGAGGAGGAAACGATGGAAACGGGTTCAATGCGGACATAATCTGCAACAGATTCTCTCCCACAGAGAAGAATCTCATCTCTTAGAGAAACAGGAACACTGCATTGTCTTTGTAGTTTTTACACTAAGTCAAAAATAATCCAGAGCTGCCTTCTTTAAAGACTTGATTTTGCAGATATTTTAAGTCTGTACAAAATGCCAAACACGGATTTCTATATCGTCTGTTCTCTGCGAGTCTCTGCACAGACCAACCCATTTTCTCTTTAGGCAGAACTGGCAAACGTAGCCTTGTACTACATGCAGCAACAAAGGAAGTCCTCAGCAAGTTGCAGGATGCTGACACCAGAGTCAGCATCTAGCCTTTGAAGACAAAAAGTGGACTCGTAGTTTGAATCTGTCGGGCGCGCCGTTCTGCTACGCCAACAGGACGAAAACGGAACGAAAAGATCGGCAAAGGCAGAAAGGAAATGATTTGAAACCTGGACAGGATTGAGACACTCTGGAAAACAACACTGCAAACATGGTGGTCTCCTTAAGCGTGGCGGTGGGCTAAGGTGGGCTTTTAAAAAAAGTGACAGAGATGGAAATGACATCAGTTGGTCCTCTGTTGGGTCTTTGTTGTAACAAAGTACATGTAGTGAAAGGCAAATGCAGGAGGGCGGACTCCATTACAGTTCCATCAGCGCCTCCTTTCTCTCGGGTCGCTCCGGCTGCGTGAGCGCCGGCTAGAGCTCGCTCCGCTGCCCCCCGGCCTACGGTACCCGTCTCTGCGTTTGTCTCTCTCCCTCTCCCTGTCTCTGCCTCGGTCTCTCTCCCTCTCCCGGTCCTTCTCACCCTCACTCCGGTTTCCTGTAGAGGCACCTGCAGCCTTTACTCTCTCCTTGCGCTCTTCCTCCTTTTTCTTCTCCTCCTCCTTCTCTTCCTCTTTCCGTCTTTTCTCGCGCTCTTTCCGCCGCTCCTCGCGCTCCTTTACCCATTCTACTCGAGCAGCCTCTCTCTGAAGACACTACAAGGAGGAAAAAAGAAAGAATGAGATGTTTATCTTCCCAGTGTCTTCAAAAAATCATGTAGCAGTCAGTCTTGAAACGAACTGGCTAACGCTTCTGATTAAAGACGGTTGTTCTATGACGGTTTCATGACGGTCATGACATCAAGGTTATTATCGTTAACGAAAACAAACGAAACAACGAAAACTAGAAGTGAAAAAACATTTCCTTTAAAATAAAACGAGAATTTGCAACAAAATGAACAGAAACTGTAATGAGTGTTCACAAAACGAACTAAAACAAAGTGAAGTTGATGAAAAAATGTGCTTAGTTTTGGTTTCTGTATCTCAAGCATTAGTATAGAGTCTACAAATATTGGTCTGCCTTGCTCCCTGCTCTATTGCGCGCCGTCACCGCAAACAGAGAAGATCATGTGTTACACATCGCTTTGATAAAAAAAAAACATAATGGGAACATTTGATAAAATTCCAACGACTTGCCCCCTTTCATGGCAAATAAAAGACGCGTTTGGATTGTAAACTATCAGCAGAAGCAACTGGACTGATGGTTAAAGAGTCAGCAGCAAAAACTTCATTACAGGTATACAATGGCTAACATACAAGCTAACATTGCTAACACTAACGGCAAACAGTAGCAATGGGAGCCTGTGTTACACTGGAGCTGTGTAGCTGGGGTAAGGTTGTCCGCGTATCCGCTGTGTTGATAAAAATAAAAAAATAAAATTGCTCTCTGGTTCCTGGTTGTTTCTGGTTTTACTCGCTGTACCGCATTATCGCAACAGATACGTCAGTAAAGTAGTCTGTGTAGACGCAGTCCGCCTAGCGTCATGTCAGCAAAGGTTGAGAGAAAGCGCCAGAGTCCAATTTGGGATTACTTACTTCTAGAATATGTGTAAAATGATCAAAAGCATCGTAGTACTCATGGTAGCTTGGCTTTTTTTGGTTGCGTTTCCACTCAGTGTTTTTATAGAATTGTAGAACTTGCATTAATTGTTTGGCTTTCTAATGTACAGGTGCTGTTATTGTGTTTACAGAATGTTGAATGTTACTCTGCCATTTATCATTTATAGTTGCCTAATTTGTATGGTTGTTAATCTAGCCCATGGCAATACATTTTAAAAAAGCATAATCTTTTTGTTATACATTTCCTCTTTTTATAGTCTTGCCCCGGTATAAAACTTGTTTAACGAAAAGACTAAAACTGAAAATAATAAAAACTAAACCAAACTAAGCATTAAAAAAAAACTAAGAACAAACTACCGAACAAATAGTTTTTTTCCCCCCATCAACTGATTATTGTTGGCATTCAGAAACTTACAAGTGTTACTTCTGAGTTTATATCAGGATGCAGAACTGCCCAGATTTTTGTAACAAAAGTTTCTGCTTCAACATTAAAATTATAGTTCATAATGCACTTTTTGTAACAAAAAAAGTGTAAAATCTGTGTAAAAGTTAGCAGGTAGTTTGGATCTCACCTGTTCCTCTGTGAGTGGAAGCCAGTAAATGCAGGGAACTGTCTTAGTTTTGCGGAACAAGTCATCCAGCAGCTTAGCAGGGGGATCCTCAGCTGGTTTGAAGAGAGGAAAAAAAAAGTTAAACAAAAGCATATCGAGCAAATGGTATTAAAACATCTAACATGTCTTTTTATCACCTTTCTTTTCAATCTTCTTCTCCTTGCTCTTTCCCTGCTCCTTTCGCCGTCTCTCTCTGGACCGCGACCTTTGGGGCCCTCCCTCCCTCTCTCCTCCAGCTCTCCCAAACTCTTTCACCTTGTCTCGGTCCCATTCTCGCTCGGCCCGAGCCCTCTCTCGGCGCTCCATCTCACGTTCGCGCTCAGCCCACTGTTCCCGCTCGGGGAGGAGAGAGGGCAGGCCTGATGTCCGTCCGCGTACCGGGGCGGCTCCCGTGTCCTCTCCTACGGGCCGGTCCGCTGCACTCGCTGGGTTTCTCTGGTAGTCCAACTACAACAAGAGTGACGTGATTTAGCTACAAACAGCAGAGACCACACAACGCAGAGTAACGGGTTCGTACCTCGTCCTGTTGGCAGAATTCCACTCTAAGAACCTTTGGGTTGCTCTGAGGCCATTTCACTCCATGAAGAGCTTCCCGTGTAGCGACCGCCTCCTCGATACTTGAGTACTACAGAGAAAAATTCAGAAATGAGATTTACCAAACACAATCCAGTTTCAATTTGTGCTTAAAATATGACTAAATATCAGGAATAACTTACAGTGACGTAGCAGTGGGACTTGATTTTATCTATCCAGAAGCCATCCTCAACCAGAGTGCCGGTTCTGCTCAGCAGCTCCTTCAGCTGCCCGAGTGTAAATGGCCTCACCTGGAAAAAAACATTCAATAGTGCTTATGATAATCTGTGGACAAGTCGAAAAAATAAAATGATGTACAATAAAGGCTCAGAGGGGACTAAACCATTTTTTCAGTATTTTGTTTTCATTGGTTTGGAGACCGTCATCTACAGCCAAGCAAATGATTGTTGAAACAAGAAATGGAGGGTGGAGATGGTGCTTCATCTATTATCTTCCTGTGTGAAACATCCAGAGAAGGGATCTTCTTCACATTTTCTAGTCACAGTAAGTAGTGGGCAATATAAAAACGTAGAAATGTTATCAATTTAGCCAAAGGTAGAGATTCTGACTATACCGGCCACAGCGGTTATGCATTTTGATGAGGTCATCAAGCTGTGCCTACATACTTTGTACGAAGTAGGCAAGGATAGTGATGTTCAGTGTTTGCCTTCACACTAGATATTGAAAGTTTAAAGTTTGTGGTTTTTCTTTTAAGTAAAAGAAACCTGTTGAACTTGAAGCATGTTTAATTCAAATATATTCAGGTTTCTTTTTGTGTGATATTAAATGTATAAACAAATAACCAGGAAAGCAGACAAGTTTGAACTTAATTTTCATAATATTAAGCTATCATTTTGTTAAAATATCTTCATCTTTATGTTGTGAGAATTTTTGTGTTGTCTTTTAAATGCCTTTTGCCAAATAAACCTTCTTTAAATAGAATTCATTCAGTGGCTACCTAATAGAAAAGTAAGGAGTTAAAAAAATATATATAAAGAAGCAGTTTTAGGTAAAAACTGCTTTTTATTCTGAAGTCTGACGGGAAATACTTTGTCTTGTGCTCCCAATGCATGTTTCACACAGGAAGATTATTGGAGACAAACCACCTCTTACCTCCTTGTCCCGTGTGTATTATAACTGGCTCTCTGTATTTTACTGTCAGGTGCAAAGTTGATTGAAATGATGGTTTAAAAGTTCAGAAAACAATGTTATCATAACCCTACACTGATTTTCTACCTGCAGCTTTTTAAGAGGGTAGAGGTCACTTAGTTCTGGTTCTTTCTAGGACAGGGGTTTGCTAACCCAAGCGGCGCTATCCTTCATGTTTTAACCTGTGGAGTTAATTCAACTTTTTGAGTCGCCTTTGCTTGAGGAGAAACACATTTTGAATGAGTAGGACATCGGCTCTGAAACTACCTGCTAGCTTCAGAGTACAGCTCCAGGTTTATGGCTGGGGATTGATTCAAATGTCAAGAATCGATTCGATTCCAATTGTCAAGAGCTGGATGCCATTATCCAATCCGATCTTATTCAATCCGATTCAGTTCAATATAGATATGGCGCAGTGCTATTAAAAACTTTTTTTTAGTTATCTTATTTATATGGCTGTAATACAATGAGTTAACACAGGGTGAGTAACAGTTAAAACGGGGAAACCGTTTTAACCCTTTAAGACACGAAACTTAAAATTGAGGTCTGGACTTTTCCTTCCTATTTTAGCTATAAATAAGAGCAAACTACTCTAAAATAAAAAAAATTGAACTTGTGAATCGATTCGATTTCTATAGAAATCAATTCAGAATTGATTTTTTTTCAACACAGCACTTTCCAGATTATCTGCGTTTATTGCCCAAGCGTCCCCCCACTGGGGAACCAATAGAGTTTTGAAACCGCGTCTCCTGAAAACACTCTCCCATCTGCAAATAATATCATCAAGATTGTACATAATTGTGTCATTTTGGAAAACTCATTTAAAGTTTCCGCATCAAAACTTCGATAAGATTATCTTTTAGTAAATCGGACTACAACTTGCAAAGAAATCCTGTTGTTACTGCGTTTCTGAGCCTGACTGTGAACATGCCTCTCAAGGCGTACTTGATGATATTACTTACAGAATAAAAGTGGTGTACTACAGCGAAGCTGTAATACTCTGCTTGGGAAAGTAAAACTGTTGGGCTTGTACTTGGTACTCAGACACCAATTCTGAGTAGCATACTGCTAGACAGGACACGTTAAAAAAAAAAGAAAGAAAAAAAAAGAAAAAAAAAAGAATAAAAGACTTAAACGGGAATCGCTAACCTTGCAACCTGGACTCTCGTTAGATTTGGAGTTTTCCAAACCCAAGAAAATACATCTTGTACAGCTCCAACTAAACCGTCTGACTCAACTCCAATATGGTGAGGACCAGTCGTTCGTTAGCATTGTGATTTGGAGCGGGCGCATGGGCGAGTGTTCAGGTATGACCATAGCAGCAGGTGGACGTACGGGTGGAAGCGGCTATTTAATCTGTTTTAGGAGAACTAGTGACGCTTTCTTGGTTGAAAAATTAGCAAAAGGAAGCATTTTGTAGTTCTGTGACCAGGAGTCAAACAGAAAGGTGGTCTCACCAGGTTCCAGATGTGAACGATGCTGGAGACCTGTCCGCGAGGTGGCGAGGGCTGCCTCGCTGTGCGAACGGGGTCGTCGATGGTGATGGAGACTCCCGTTTTCTGCTGGCTGATGGAGCGACGAATGAGAGTGTCGCTGGGTGTCACTAGGATGAAGAACAGCAAACGGCAAATTTTACTCCTTGAATTTTCTAAATATTCAAGGTCAATCTTTTTCATAAAAAGAAAAGTACATGTAGTGAAAGTTAAACAGAAAACAAAACTTCTGACATTTTAACTTGGGTAAAGTATTAGACGCGGCTTTATTACTGTAACACTAATACTAAAACCCAAAAAAAAGGTAAGAAATAAAGCAAAAATTAGGAATGTATTTTTGTCAATTTAACAATAAATTTCAGCCATATAATGGTCAGTATATTACCAGTGTTAGTTTCAGGATCTTGGCCTGCTAGTGTTGGTGACTGGCTTTCCACAGTTGCTGGGAGAGAAGTGTCCATCTGCTCCTCATGGGCTGTTACGCTTTCCCCATCTACCTGAGAATCCTCTTCCTCAAAGTCTTCCTGCCTCATTCTCTTTGCTTCTTTCTGTCCGTTCTCCTGGCTCTCAACAGGGACCACCTAATAACATCAGAAAACAACGGTCTGAATTCCAACGTAAATGGACTTGTTCCTGGTTGCTGTTTTTTAAAGTGTGAGCTGCAGAATAACCTGCGTGACGGTGCGTCGGATCTGGAGGTCCTGGTCCGAGCGCTCGTGGTCTTCATCCTCAGTCCCAGACAGAGCAGCTTCCTCAGGATGTAGATCCACTACAGCCTCCTGGCCTACAGGCGGTCTGATGTCAGGAATCAGGGACTAAAATTGAGAAAAGGGCAAACAAAGGAACTGGTGTTCTGTTATTGAGCATAGAGGCCGCATTTACCACGGCTGAGGTTTGCGGTTGCTATATTAACTAATCTGCAACCGTTTCATATATTTCAGTGGGATTTTATGATGCACCAATACAACATGAGGAATAATTATAATTAAAAAGAAAAATGGTGCATGGTTTTCACATTTTTTGTGGTGTGAGATTTATATTGAGAGAATAAAATATGAAGACACAAAGAATATAAGTCAATGAAATCCACCTGACCCAATTAAAGAGAAGGTTATTACGGTTAATCCTCGATCAGCTGCTCACATCTGGAGTCTAAAATTTCTAAAACTTTAGCTCAAGCTCGAATTAATTGGATGGAGAGCAGCTCTGAACATTAACTTTCAAGTGTCGACCCTGACTTAAATTCAGCTTAGGTGTAGATTGCTGACAGGGCCTTTCTCACATTACGATGTTTATCGTGTTCATGGTGAAGATTTTTTTTTTTTTTCTAAAATAAGTTTTTCACCACACAGAGTTCCAAACTAGGTCGAAAATATGTACTGCTAGTCTGAGGGCTTTGTTCTCATCGGTCTTCAGTATTTTTGAAACGCACAACTAATAGCCATCTATTCAACAACCCCTCCAACCCGAGATGTGGTTCTCTGCAGCTAGGGTTGGGCGATATGGCAAAAATAGAACATCACCATTTTTCAGTTATATTATCACGATTTCATCACGATTTTTTAAAATGATAACCAACATAACTTAAATTACATTTTCAAGAAGAAGAATATTGAATAAATAAATTCATTCAAATTAGGGATAATAAACACAGTGCAAAAAATACTCATATTGTTAACTCACACCAGAGATGATAAAAAATGAACTGAAAGTCCTGAGTGAAACGATTATAAACGTAAAGAGTATTTAAAAAAAAGTTCACATAGAAATACATAAAAATCATAAATGTATTTCAACGCAATTATACAAAATGTTAATCTTGACTGGTCTAATAAAACAGAAAACAGCCAGCACACATTAACGTACTTTTGTTTAAAAACATGATATTGAACAAAATACGATAAGATATTAAATCTTTTAAACTAAAAAAAACTAACATGCAGCTACAAATATAGTTCAAGATGTATTATGCAATCTATAATACAAAAATAAACAATCCTTATTCAATAAATAATCCTTATACATGGAGGTAAATACAGCTTTGCCTGGTTCTTTGAAAACATTAACTTGTCCAAAATGCTGGTGTTATAAACGGGCACACATGAAGCTGCCTTATAAAAACGTGTTAACACGTAAGTGTTAACAATGTAGTGTAAAAACACAAAGGTGCTGCTGCTATAGGATAGTGAAGATAGAGTATGATGTAAGCAGTTCTAACACTGCAGTAGTAGTGTGAAGAAAATTATTCTTCCATCTATCCAAACATATTTTTAATATTCCCTGCAACTGCCTCTTTGCATTCAGCGTACATGCGTAGAATGGCGGTGTTTGAAAAAAAAAATGAAGCTGGGAACTCGTAGTGCGGATAGTTTGCCGTCTCTGTCGTAGGGAGTGAGTTTGTGATCGTTTCTGCTAGCGCTGCACGAGAAGCACTGGCAACCGCTGCTGCAGCTGGCTATTAGCTTTAGCTACAAGCTGGCTCTAATTGTGTTTTTTGGGATGCCTTCTTTTCAAGTGATTAAACAAGTTTGTGGTGTTACTCACTTGCCTTGAGGCCCTCCTTGCAAACTTTGTAAATAATATTTGTTTTCTCTTTGTCGTGTGGTAAAAAGCCAATCCTCATAGTTGCTCTTAGTCATGACTGACGCTATGGTTGTTTACAGGTTGTACACACGCGCGTGCGCAGGGGGTGGGTGGCGATCATTCGCCAAGAGGGAGGGCGAAAGAGGAGGCTTTTCATTTACATACAGAGGCAGAAATAAAGCAGCACAACTGTGAATCGTGATAAAACAATCTCTCAAAAACGACAGCTCGTCAGATGTGTAGATCATAAAACGGCCTTAAATCGTTGTATATCGCCCATCCCTATCTGCAGCTTCTCCTCAGTTACTATGCATCTCCTGGCTGCTTCAGTATTTATTGCTCTCTTTACAGGCGTGTCAGTTTAAGGGGACCGTATCTTGGTAGACCTGCAGGTGGACCATACTTCACATTTTCAGCTGATAAAATGAGCAGTGCTCCAAGAGATGTTTAAAGCTTGATATATGGCTTTATAGCTGCACTCAGCCACAACGTGTCCGTCACCTGTCTGCTCTGCCTGTTCACTAATGTTCTCTAACAAACAAACATCTGCATCCTTCACAGTACACATCCATTTATAATGAAATTACACTCCCCACTAGTAGTTTTTACTGCGTAGGGTTAGGCTTATTGGCTGCACAACATTTTATATTGGGTAATGGCCGAACACGAATACTCACCACATTTCCCAAAAACCATGCATCATTTTCATTCAAATTTACAATTATTCACTGTTCACATAAAATGCAATAAGGCTGAATGGCAAAACAAAATGTTAAAAAGTTGAAACTTTCAGAAGGTTACAAACAGTTATTAAAGAAAAAAAAACCCCACTGGAAACACTGTCAATACCTTGAGTGATTCAGTGGTGATGCTGATGGAAGGTTTTTTGGCAGAGACGGCTGTGCTGGAGCCCCACCTCCTCTTGCGACCCGTCACGACCCCAGACTCATGTTCGGCCTCGGCGTTGCCTGGAGATGGTTTACTGCCTAGTAAGTCAACATATACAGAGTAAATATAAGCAATACGACAAAAAATTTCAAATAAAAACTGCTTCCATCGAGATGAAATACATAGCTCAGAATTTGTACTCTTTTACAAGCAATGCAATGTATTTATAAAATAAAAATTTTTTATCAGAACAATATACACTGCCTTGGATAATTACTTCACGGCTGATTATCTTTCAGCTGGCAACAAGTAATTTAACCCCAACTGGTGCAATGAGTTGCTTCTCATTTCATAAACAATCACATCTTTTCCAAAACCATATTGTGATCGTGGAAAAGATGTTAGTGTGTTCTAAAAGGGTCAAATCATTGGCATGCATCAAGTAGAGCAGAGAAAACATCTAAGGAGCTTGGGGAAAGTACTAAATCTGGGTCAAGAACTGTCAAGGATAATGGGGACTCATTATGCATCAAGAGGATATGTGACCGTAAAAAAAAAACCCTGAACAATCGTGATTGGCGATCACTTGAAACGTTTGGCGAAATCAAATCGAGGAAAAACAACAGTAGAACTCAAGGCTACGTTTAACAGTAAAGCTAGGGATTGGGACTGAACGGCCGTGTAGCCGTAACAAACCTCTAATCAGTGAGGCAAACCGGAAAACAAAGGCTTTGATTTGCTAGGGAGCATAAAGATTGGACTGGGTCAATGGAAGGTCATGTCGTCTGATGAATCCAGATTTACCCTGTTCCAGAGCAATGGGCGCCTCTGGGTACGAAGAGAGGCAGATGAAGTTATGTACCCATCAAGCCTAATGCCTACTGTACGAGCCTATGGTGGGCAGTACCATGATCTGGGGTTGCTGCAGTTGGTCAGGTCTAGGTTCAGAAGCAGGATGTGTTTCAAGAATGAGGTCAGCTGACTACCTGAATATACTGAATGACCAGGTTATTTCATGAGTAGGTTTTGTTTCTTCCTTGTTGGAACAGGCGTATTCCAAGATGACACGACCAGGTTTTATTGGGCTCAGATTGTGAAATTCTGGGAGCGTGAGACATCATCATCACACATGGATTGGCCATCACAGATTGCAGAAGTTAACCCCATTGAGAATCTCTGGGATGTGTTGGAAAATGCTTTGAGCAGTGGTCAGACTCTACCATCATTAATGCAAAATCTTGGCGAAAATAAACAAACACAAAAACCCGAAGAAAAAAAAAAGTGGTATTGCAGAAGCTTATCGAAACAATGCCACAGTGAATGTCTGTCGTAACCAAAGCTAAAGGCAGTGACCCTTTTTTCTGCGGGGAGGCAGTGTATTTCTTGTCATTTGTTAATTTATTTAAAAAAATCTTTAATGGATAGTATTTTTTTCTATTCAAGAAATATAAATTATTAGAAAGAAGTAGACACAGAGCCAAAGCTACGGACGCATGGGTGAAACCAGAGTGTAAAGTTAAGGGATGTACTTACTGCAAAGGGAGATCTTGCGTCCAGAGAAAGCCTTCGGTGTCTGAAGAATCAAAAAAGAAGAAAATGAAATAAGAACACAACCAAACCCAAAACAGCGACAAAGATTAGATAAAGGAAAGGCAAAACAATAAGTATGTGTAATTGTAGGCTTGGGAAGATGTTGACTGAGAAATATATGAAAGAAACCGCTGTTCAAGGAGGTTGTTTAATTCCGCGCAAATGGTAGCTGTGGTGTCACCGGAAAAGTCCAAACAGCACTATCATGGCGGGCTGACAACGGAGCTCTAAAATTCTGGAGAGTTTTAATAAAATATAAAGGGAATCATGAGTAAGGCAAAATTCACAAGGTAGAACCTGCTTTCCGTAGGAGCACAACAGTGTTGCTTGAGCATCTTAAAAGGATGAGCTATCATCTTAATAGTCAGTATTTTAGATACTAATTAACAAAGGTAACAGTTATATAAGAGCAGCTGCACGCTTCTGCAATAACATACAATTTGCACGTGATGTGATTAGTCGACTAATCGGCAAAAATAACAGCTGATCGGTCGATTATCAAAATAATTGTTTGTGGCAACCCATATATATAAATAAATAAATAAAAATAAGGGGTGTCACGATTCTCCCTCTTTCCGACAGCCGGGCTACACATAGATCTGCCTGATGCCAGGTTACCATCTATCCTCTGTGCCTTACCTCCTCGCTGGACTCTGAACTCTTGTCTGGATCTGCTGTGGCAGCCTGTTTCTCCGGCCTGTGTCAAGGTTAGAAATATAAATATCTATTAAATGTATATGTGGATGGATTGATGAAGTTATTTTCTATATATTCTATAGTCTTGAAATACAGATATTTTTCCATTCTTATCTAGGGCTCAAAGATTATTCCAATCACATAATGTTCAGGTCAGGTTTTGAATTCAAATAAGTGGAAGCCATTCCAATCAGTGTTGCCAACTTAGCTATTTCTAATACTTTTTCAGACCCCCATAACAAGTTATTTTCCAAAAACCGCCTAGCGACACACAAACATGGTTCTTTACCTTCTTCTTGTCTCCTTACAAATGGGGCAAAAAGCAGAAATTGTCTGTAGGTGCATTCCATAAACATTTAAAATGTATTATCAGTTCAATGACATAGGACATTTAAAACTTTAAAAAAAACTCAGAAAATAATACTATAAGCAATAAACTTCTGTTTCATGGTGGTTCCCAAGCAACATATGATGCATACTAAATATAATAAATATCTTCAGAACTAGAAATTTTGCTTAAAAAGGTATTGGATGTCAGGTTATACTTTGACATCCTAGAAATCTGGTTCCCTTCTCTACAGCATACTTCAAGAAAAATAATATAACATGTTCCCCAGTTTCCAGTAACACGTTTCCCCTATTTAAATAATGTTTTATTTAATACTGGTTTATTTAATCCTAATCTAGATAGAATAATTTCCTTCTATCTGTTATGCTCCGTTTTCCTCATTATTACAAACATCCGTTGAATGTTATCAGACGGCATATCTTGTCATCTTTCCTTGACCATTTAAGGCACACTTTTTCTGTTCTATTTATTCTTTTACATTGATATGTCTGAACACAATGGGTTTTGTTTTTGCAAACTGGTTGTATTTGTATTGGATGCTGCAGAAGAAAACGAAGTCTGCCACGTTAGTGATGATGTCATCATGTCAGTGTGAAATGACGACAAAACTGATATGCAAATTAGCATGTGACTTCATCTGACGACATCTAGCAACTTTCTGGGGCAACTTCAGCTACTTTCTGTCAGAGAAAGTTGGCAACACTGAGTCTATTATATTTTAAAGCAAAAAACAAAACAAAAAACGATGAAGTCCATCTGTTGTGTCTGATGTACCAGATGGAAACAGTGGTAGTTTAAAATTACATAGATGAAACAACTAGCATAAAAACGACTACAGTGAGGTTTGAGAACACCAGAGCAAGTAAAAAGACCTTTGTTGTTCCTTTTCTTCTTCTTCTTCCTTCTCACTGTGTTTTCTCTTCCTGATTGCATCTTCTATCCTTCTTGCCTCCATCGCTTGTTTCTGTTGATAAAAAAAAGGCAGAAAATATAAAAATGTAAATATTAAATATGAAACAAAATGCATGCTGAAAGTTAAAGCTTCCTAAATGGAAAAGACAGGTTTTATTATTACAAATTATATTCAAAACAACTTAGAGAACACAATTTCAAGTCAGTTCCTTGTTCGTCTTGTTTTTTTTTTTCAACAAAAAAAATTACTAAACTTACAAAAAATTTACAGTGCTGGGCAAAAGATTTAGGCAGGTGTGAAAAAATTCTGTAAACAAGGAACGTTTCTCGAAATATGAATATTCGTTTTTTAAGGGATGTCATAAAACATCGGTATGGCAACATATTGCGATATTTAATGTCACAATATTGTTTCGATATTCAAAACAAAAATATTGATTTTTTTATTTTTAAGAATTTGAATTGTACCATTAAAGATGATAATAAAAAATAAAAAAATTACAAGTATAACCACTAGTTGGTGTCTGTTTTCACCTTCTGTGTTCCACTGATTCAACTAGATCTAGCAATAAAAGTGGATGTGTTATAGATGTAATATGTTGGTGTGCTCAGAATGCTGTGACATTTGTTCAACAGTTAAATTCAGGTTAACAAAAAAAATAAATAAATAAATAAATCGCAATATATTGTCTTCCTCATGGTATTGCAATATACTGCATCGTCCCCTTTGTATCGTGATACATATCGTATCGCCAGATTCTTGGCAATACACATCCCTACTTCTTTTTTTAAATCAGTTTACAAAATGCAACGAGAACAAACAAGAAAAAACTGAATCAAATCAATATTTGGTGTTATTACCTTTTGCCTTTGTCCCAGCATCAATTATTATAGGTTGTTGATCAACCAATTATACTAAGCAGGTGCTAATGATCAACAATGTCACACATAGGTTGAAACACAGTCATGAACTGAAACAATAAGATAAGCAGGAGGCTTTTAATACTGGGTGAGGAACAGCCAAACTCTGCTACCATGGTGAGGTTGAGGAAGATACTTTCATGTCATGGTAAGATTGAGCACAGCAACAAGAAACAAGGTAGTTATAGTGCATCGGTGAGGTCTCTCCCAGACAAAGATTTCAAAGCAGACTGGGGTTTTAAGATGCACCGTTTGAGCTCTTTTAAAGAAGCACAAAGAAACGGGTAATGTTCAGGTCCGCAAATGCAGTGGTCGGCCAAGGAAACTTTGTGCAGCAGATAAAAGACGCATCAACCCTGATTACCCCTCGATATCGGAAGATGTCAAGCAGTGCCATCAGCTCAGAACTGGCAGAAACCAGTGGGGCCCGGCAACACCCATCTACTATCTGGAGAAGTCTGGCAAGAAGTTGTCTTCATGGGGGAGTTGCAGCAAAAAAAAGCCAGACCTCCAACATGGAAAACGAGGCCAAGTGACTCAAGTAAAATGTAGGAACTGGGGGCAGAAAATGGCAGCAGGTGCTCTGGACGGATGAGTCCAAATTTAAATTATCTGGCTCAAGCAGAAGCCGTTTAGACACTTTCAAGAGGCAATGGTGGCATCAGTGAGCCTTTTGGTCATTCATAAGAACTTAGCATGTGGCAGCAATTTGCTATGATCAGGTGTTTTTCACAAAAGATTACGCCATGCCGGGATAAAGGGTGGTGTGGGAGTGGTGTTCAGGCTGTGACGTGCAGGCCTGATTATAAACCCTCATACGGAAGAATTTGTCGTAAGCAGAGAAAAGAGAGAGGCATAACTTGGTTTTATCCTGACTAAAGCCACACAGCTCAAGTCATTTTTTGCAAGAAAAGTTTTTTCTTTTCCATAAAGTGTCTGTCCTTCAGATTCCCCATGAACTGTCTGGCCATCTGCTCTTCAACACTACCAGACAGAAGCTCCCGTACCTCTGCTTCACTCTAGTTTACCATCTCAGCTTATATAGT
This sequence comes from Apricaphanius iberus, assembly GCA_028564705.1. Taxonomy (NCBI): domain Eukaryota; kingdom Metazoa; phylum Chordata; class Actinopteri; order Cyprinodontiformes; family Aphaniidae; genus Apricaphanius; species Apricaphanius iberus. The sequence goes on from JAPXFQ010001905.1 coordinate 6,098,366, forward strand.
TTACAAATGCTAAATTAACTCCTCATGATGACATGTATTTTACAAACTGTTTCCGGCTAGGGCTCAACACACATTCCACGCATCATCAAAACATCACCCCCTGTTGTGGCAAGGCGTAATCTTCATTCATAAATCCAGCATTTCGGCAATATTACTGTAGAGCCGGCTTAAGACACACTGTGCTGGGAATACTACCCCAATGTGAGGACACAGTGTCTTCTGAATACACTTCTTGTTTGTCAAAGGGCTGATGAGCGATACAATTACAAGTGTCTGCAGACAACAGTGAAGCACGGTGCAAGTTTTTTGAACGTCTGGGGCTGCAAACGGAGTTAGCGATTTGGTTAGGATTAATTATGTTCTCAATGCAGGGAAATACGGGAAGATACTTATTCATCACGTAATACCATCAGGGAATTTTTTATTTTGCAGCAGGAAAACGGCCCCAAACATACAGCCAAAGTCATTAAGAACTATCTTCAGCGTAAAGAAGAACAAGACATCCTGCAAGTGATGGTATGGACCCCACAGAGCCCTGATCTCAACATCCTAAAGTGTGTCTGGAATTACACTAAGTATGTGAGGAAGCCTACATGCGCAGAAGATCTGTGGTTAGTTCTCCAAAATGTTAGGAACATAGCGACAGAGTTCCTTCAAAAATTGTGTGCAAGTGTACCTACAGGAATTGATGCTGTTTTGAAGAAAAATAGTGGTCAGATTTATCTTTCTCTGTTTTTCATTCACTGTATTTTGCTGATTGATGAAGGCAAATGAGTAACACTTCCATTTTTGAATGCAATTTTTGCTAAGAGCATCCTTCACATCTGTCTAAAACGTAGGAACAGTATCATATACAGAAATAATAACTATATTATACCCCCAAATTAATGTATAATCAGCTCTTTAAATATCTTGCTTCAAACAATTTTGAATGTAATAAAAGATTAATATTTTTGGAAGGGCTTGGAACTGTAGAACCCTTTAACTTTGTGCAAATACTGTAAAAATACTGCTACTTTCCAAAGGAAACTTGAATTTTATGATCAACTACTCCTGCTGGTCTTGTATTACATTTGGAACAAACTGAACTGTTGGGCTTCAATGAAAGAAAGAAAAATGAAAGAAAGAAAATAAAGAAATAGTCATTTCAGTACTCCTTGTGGCAGATAACGATAAGTTCTATTAAAGCGACTGGCAGGAATAAAAGTTTATTATACTACTGACCGTAGTGTGAACGTCTCCATCAGCCGTGTCCCTCTTGTCTACAGGCAGCTCTTTTTCAGAATGGGAGGCCTTTGGGCTTTGCATTGATTCCTCAGATTGAGTCTCAGCTGCCTCCACAGGCAGTGGTGATGAGCCTCTTTCAAGTTTCCCCTTCTGAAATAAAAAGAAAAAGCAATGGAAAAACAATTCATATAAAACTGACCAAATAAACCTTTTTTATCCCGTAAAAGTATACAGTGCTTTGAAAAAGTATTTGGCACCTACTACCTTCTAATTGTAGTTTTTGTCACACCTATTACTATTATATAATATTAGTATATCTTAATAAAGGCTGTAAAGGTTAACGCAGGTCGATTAAATTATAGATTTAACAAGATTAAAAAAATTTAAACGCACTGGCGCATGCACGCCCTGCTTATCCCACATTTCAACCAGTGCACATCATGTAAACAGCATGGCAGACCCGAAATGCTTCCTTGAATCCATGGGAACGTCTTTTTTCAGTCATAGGGCATATAGAGGGATTAACGGTCTACGCCACTCTCATCTCTGCAGGGCAGTCGTCTGCAGACAGACATTAGATCGTGTCTTGTTGTGGATTTGGTTGCACAAATCACAAATAAAAACAACAAAACTAGCAAGTCCATAGAATTCCACTGACTCTCACCCCTGGCAGAAGAAGCTAAACATCTGCAACGCTCACTTCATATCAGGCAAGTCTCCTGGGCTAGCAAAGAAAAAGCTAACATCGCTAACCAACACTGCAACAAGATAACAGTAAATAATAATGGGAACCGGAGCAATGAAAAGGGTCGGTGTCGTGCCATTTAAGCAGGCATCCATGGTGCTGCTAAAGAAACAATCCCTCTATAAAACAGAAAAAATGTTCACCTTTACATTCAGAAAATATTAACCACTTGGTCTGTATTAGCAACCGGCTAAAAGATAAATAGGTTAAAAGGGCCATGTGTGAATGAGATAGTGGAACTTATAACAAAAGTTCCTTCCATCACTCCTGTAGTCCCTTAAAAAACAAGTCATAGAAATGTTGATTAATTGTGATTAATTCTGATCTACTCTGAGACGAATTAGATAAACAACTAAGACTTTAGGAGTGGCGTTTCTGAGTATCTTAGCAGAGGATGGCCTACTTAAATTATTCCAAAAGCTCATTCTCAATTCATCCAGGAGGTCACGAAAGAACCCACAACACTGAAATACACTGCAGACCGAACTTGCCCAAGCTAAGGCTCTTTTAGAAAGACAATAATCCAAAGCACAGCAGCAGATCCACCTCTGAGTGGCTCCAATTGGGCGCTAGAGTTTCATATTAACTGGTGCCGTTTAACCTGGAAAACCCTCCAATGTGGTTGAAATAAGGCAATTCTGCAAAGAAGAGTGGGCCTAAAGTCCTGCAGAGGAGGGTTAAAAGACTCACTGCAAAGACCTGATAGAAGGAATGTGTATTGGCAAGCATCTGGTGCTAATGCAGCATTAAACAAGTCCCACCAAATTAATTACCAGTATAGAGAGCCCGAGTACATCTTACCTAAATAACTCATTGCAGTCCAGGCAGTTTTACACAACATGCATACTGCGCACGGTAATGATAAATTTGCACAGAAGTGTATCCCTAATATATATTTTGTTTTTGATTTTTCTGTTAGAAGGCCTTGCATAACAGCCAGTTTTTAAAACTAAATGTAAAATCATTATTTCACACACCTGATCATATCTGCGTAACAAGGAGGAACACAGCGGGAATATGCAGGACTTACCGGTCTGCTCCTGGAGGACGACACTGGTTTATCTTCAGAAGATGAATCAGATGATCGAGAAGACGAGGACGCAGAATCTGAATCTGAGGAGGAGGAGTCGTTTGACAGTGACCTTCGTCTTGGTTTTTTCTCTTCGGTTTTGGTCTCTCTGCTCGTCTTATCTTCAGACACTGAGGAGTCCTTCCTTCCATCCTTCCCCTCAGCAGACTCGTCGGTCTTTGGCAGTGTCGTCTCTTTTCTCTCAGCGCTGAACCTCTCTTCTCTGGGACCCTGGTGTGCTGCAGTTGGGTTGGTATTTAGGCTTTCAGAACCAGTCCCTGTGGGTCCTTGGGATGCGGTGCTACCATCCTGCTTGGACTGAATCGGAGCGTCCAGGTGTCCTCCTGGTCTTTGCTCCCCGGCACCGGTAGGTGAGGGGACAGGGGGTGCCCGAGGCTGAGGGGTATCAGAAAACGTACGGGGCCGCTTAATGACAATGGAGGTGGAACCGGACAGAGGTCGAACAGGAGAGTCCCTGAAGGAGCGAAACTTCTTCAACGACGATGGTGGAGACAGAGGTGTTGAACCTGAGTCTGTGGGTTGGGCTTCACTCTGGGCCGAACGAACATGGACGTCTTCCTTCTCCGGGGTACCATGGTTACCCCCACCATCATCTTCTTGTGGTCCCTTCTTCTGCTGCTCCTCTGCCGTCTGATTGGCTTTCTCCTTCTCCAATCTTTCTCGCTCTAGAGCTCTTTCTTTCTCCAAGGCTTTCTCCTTCTCCAGAGCCTTTGCTATTTCTAGTTTATCCAGCTCTAAAGCCTTTTCCTTCTCAATTTGTTCTTTCCTTTCTTTCTCGGCTCTTTCCTTCTCCATCCTCTTCCGTTCCAGAGCTGCCTCTCTCTCAGCCAGCTCTTTTTCCTCTTGTTCTCTTCTTTCTCTCTCCTCCTTCTCCAATGCTTGCTCCCGTTCAATTCGCTCTTCTTCCTTCTTCAATTTTTCTTTCTCTAGTGCTTTTTCTCTTTCTATTCTTTCTTGCTCCAAGGCCCGTCCTCTCTCGATTCTCTCCAACTCCACAGCTTTCTCATGCTCTAGTCTCTCTAGTTCCATGGCTTTCTCCCTTTCAATTCTTTCCTTTTCTAGTTTTTCTTTCTCAAGAGCATTTTCCCTCTTTATCCTTTCTTTTTCTAATCTCTCTTGCTCCAGGGCTTTCTCTCTATCAATCCTCTCTTTTTCCAATCTCTCCTGTTCAAGAGCTTTCTCTCTTTCCCGTCTTTCGTTTTCCAATCGTTCTTGCTCAAGAGCTTTCTCTCTTTCTATTCTTTCTTTTTCCAATCTCTCCCTTTCCAGAGCTTTCTCTCTTTCTATCTTTTCTTTTTCCAATCTCTCCCTTTCCAAAGCTTTCTCTCTTTCTATTCTTTCTTTTTCCAATCTCTCATCTTCAAGTGCTTTCTCTCTTTCCAATCTTTCTTTTTCCAATCGTTCTTGCTCAAGAGCTTTCTCTCTTTCTATCCTTTCTTTTTCCAATCTCTCCCTTTCCAGAGCTTTCTCTCTTTCTATCCTTTCTTTTTCCAATCTCTCCCTCTCCAGAGCTTTCTCTCTTTCTATCCTTTCTTTTTCCAATCTCTCCCTCTCCAGAGCTTTCTCTCTTTCTATCCTTTCTTTTTCCAGTCTCTCCCTCTCCAGAGCTTTCTCTCTTTCTATCCTTTCTTTTTCCAGTCTCTCCCGCTCCAGAGCTTTCTCTTTTTCTATCCTTTCTTTTTCCAGTCTCTCCCGCTCCAGAGCTTTCTCTCTTTCTATCCTTTCTTTTTCCAGTCTCTCCCGCTCCAGAGCTTTCTCTCGTTCAACCCTTTCTTTCTCCCTTCTCTCAGCTTCCAGAGCTCTCTCTCTCTCTATCCGTTCTCGTTCCTTGGCTCTTTCTAGCTCTATGGACCTCTCCCTCTCCTCTCGTTCACGTTTTTCCTTCTCCTTCCTCTCTTCCTCCTCCAAAGCTCTCTGTTTTTCGAGCTCTTTTTGCCTTTCTAGCTCCATGGCCCTCTCTTGCTCCTCTCTCTCTTGTCTCTCTTTCTCTAGAGCTAGTTCTTGTTGCAAAGCCTTCTCTCTCTCTTCTCTTTCCAATGCCTGCTGTCGCTCCATTCTCTCCCTCTCCCGTTCTTCCCGCTCCAGTGCCATGGCTCTCTGACGCTCTTCCTCTGCCGCTCGTTTTTGCTCAAGCTGCCTTCGCTTCTCTTGTCTTTCCATCTCAATTGTCCTCTCCCCGTCTCGTTCCTCTGCGGCAGCAGCCTTACGTAAACCCCCACGTAGTTGGATGTGGGCTGAGTGTGTGGCTGGTGTGACACTGGCAGACCCCAAACCGTCTAGAGACCCTTTGCCAGAAAATGCCATGGGTGAAGGTGAACTGCTGTCTTGCCTGTCCCCATCGGTGCCATGCCACCCTCCTCCAGAGAACGCCCCCTCAGACTCCATTTTACGCGCTAGAAGGGTGAGCGGACCAGGCTTACGGTCAGCGTGTCCACTTCTCTGTGGCTCTGGGCTGCTGCTGCGACTTCCACTGCTGGAGGAGCCGGAGCTGGAGGAGCTGGGCGAGTGCCTGGCGGCGGGTGGACTGGGCGGGCTCTGTTTGGGGGTGTCAGGTAAGGGGAATGATAACTCTGGAGGTGGGGATGGAGGAGGGGTCGGCTGGCGGAGCTGAGGAGACAGAAGGGAAGGGATGTGTTGCTGTTGTGGGTGGCGTGCCGCGCCGGATCGTGCAGCGGGCACTCTGGCGGGCTCTCTGAGGCTCCTTCTTGGAGCGTTGCTGCCCCAGTCTTCGTCGTCGTCGCCGTCCTCCTCGCTGTCGTCGTCGTCGCTGTCGCCCGCGACGTCGCTAGAGGCAGATCCACGCTCTGACCGCTGCTCGGAGGCAGGAGCTCGCGTTGCCATAGAGCCAGAAGCGGGGGGACTGGACACATCTGCCTCCTGATTCCTGTTCCCCTGTCCTGCATTGACGGAACCAAAGAATCCCTCTCCATCTGATGTTCCAGGAGGCTTGTGTTGCCCAGCCGGTGTGACTTCCTGATGAGCAACAAGGTGAATAATAACCTTTCTTAGCAGTATAGAGAATAGCTAAAGTATTTACACAGTCTTACAGAGAATTGAGTGTATTAGGGAGAAAAATATACATGGTTTCACCTTTTCAGACAATTAAAAGATGTTGAAATTGTGGAATTAAAATGCATTCAGTTTCCTTTTATTGTTGTACCCCTAAACAAAACCTGGCGAAAACAATGTGCCATCAAATGTCCTTTGATTAGTTAACAGAATCCATCTGTGAGACTTTTGTGTGAACGCCAGTGAACTGCATCTTAAAGACCGGAGAATAGGGCTGGACTATATAGAAAAAGAGCATATCGATAAAGGAATAGTCATGTTGATCAATATCGATCATTATCGATAAATATCAAAAAATGTAAAATATATATTTTATGTGCCTCCCCGGTCATTTTGTTATCCTACAATGAACTAATTTTAACTAAGAATTAAATTGATAAATTTTTCAAACACTACTTTTTATCATAACTAAATTTGTAAGACACCGAAACAAATCAAGAGACCTGAGTAAAATCAATAAGGACAAAGAAAAGTAATATTACTAACCATTATATTATATATTTTTTTAAATTATGTTAGTAATTTAAATTAAAGACTTATCATGATGCTTTTTAATCTTTTAAATATTTTATGAAACTTTAAAATATTAAAAGTATAGTTTGTCAATAAAGCTTATTCAAATTCACTTCAGCTCCAATTCAGCTGTTGGCTAAAGCTAAAGCTAACCAGCTAGTCATCAGAGTGTAGACGGAGCCCAGAACACAGAGCTGAAGCCGGTGGTGTTTTAAAGCGTTTTTCCCTTCTGAGGACCAGGAGCAAAACCGATGGGACATTTAAAAAAAGACAGGTGTTTTTAGCAGCACGACTTGGGCAAATTTCCTCTGTCTCGTTAACAGATTTGCGGCGCAGCAAGCCGGAGGATGGGAGTCCTACTTAAAATGGTAGTCTGGACTGAAGAGAGAGGGACATGATTTGAAAAAAAAAAACGACCCAAGCTCCCTCCCCCTTGAGTCTTTAAGACAGCTGATCAATAATAAATATCGATTAAAAAAACTATTATATTTGCTACTTTTTGTGTTCTAGTGCATTGAGGATCGGTTCAAAATGGGACAAAACCTTTATCTGAGCCACTAGCATTTATCCAGAACAACTTACTCCGCTGCTCCCTTGCTGTGACATCTGACCATGGCAAAGTTACTTTGATGGTTCGCTTAGGGACTATCAAAGAATTCTGTTTCAGCTCAAATCATTTCATCCTTTTTGTTGTTTGAAAGGAGAGGGGCTTGGCTGACAGAGCTGCTTTGGTCAGCGTTAGTGATTCGTTTATAAGTAGCCCAAATCTGTTCAATCCTCCTCCTAAGAAACTCAACGAGTACGGCCCAACTGCAAGCCTACCAAGACATGGGCGGCCACTTCAACTGTGCAATGAGAACATTGAGCAGAGAGGAAGCTAAGAAGTCCATGCCATGTCTGGAGTAGCTGCAGAGATCCACAGCTCAGCTGGACAAAGCTGCTGACAGGTTAGGTATTCATTATTTATGCCATTTAAGTGATTTTTAGAGTCATTTAGAGTCTGCTGCAAGCTGTGCAGGGGGACACGGCAAACATGTGGGGGAAGGTGACCCATATAAAAGATACTAAGATGCAACTCTTTGGCCAATATGCAAAATGCAATATAGAAAATTAACAATGCATAGCAATCTGAGCAATCTTTCCCCACTGAGCTGTCATGCTATATGGATGTAGTCCTGTCACACTATCAAATGTTACTGGATGATATAATGCCCCAGAAATGATTGGGATAAAGGATAATATTGGCATTTTTTAACGATTTCCAAATAATGTAATAAAAATGCATGTACACCATATTGATAATATAAACTAATTTACATTTCAAATGAACATTTACCAGTGTAACTGGAAGACATTTTTAATATCTAATCTGAGCAGGGTACCGCTTATGATTCTCATAGGTTAGAATCAATTATCACTATCTGATCCAATCTGTTCCAACTCTATACTGATATGGATCTGTGCTATTCATTTTTTTTTTTTGCTGTTACCTTAATTACAGAACTGTAATTCAGTGATGCGACAATGCGTAAGGTTACAGTTCACCGGGGGAAATTTTTTTTACTAGGGAGGCATCTCGATCCGATAAAGTGGTTACAGACTCAATCGGAATTGGACGCTAACTCCCGAGCAGGACTCGTGTATATATGTATCAGAGATCATGCTAGGTCTGTTTTTGTCCATCATTTTGAGCGACAGGGTCCAAAAAATCCAACCATAATGTAATGTTACCTGTCAAATTTTTGAATTCCATCCAAACAAGATGAACAGAGAACTGTTTATTGGAGTGAATACACCTAATGCGGGTCCTGCTCCATATGGTACCGTAATGGTCGGCCATTTGTTGGCAGCAGTGGAATGGCTGCAGAGGTTATAATCATGAGGTCTAGGACTTTTGCCTCAGACAGATGACTTCTCATGGGGGTTTAGATGTTGTTCTGGAGGCTGAATCAACGCTTCGCTATTGCACTGGAGACTGGAATGTTTTAAAATGAGGAAACATTTCTTTAATTAAACCAATCAGAAGTCTAAAAGACCCAGAACGAACGGTTTCCTGATCCGTAAACTACGCTTCAGCGTCAGAAAAGCCCGCGGGAGAAAGCAGGAGCAGGCACCGGTGTTTGGCACACATCATAGCGTGCCTAACCAGCCGCAAAGGCTACAGTCCAAACTCCAAAGTCTAAGAAACTTTTCAACATGCAGCCGGTTCCCGGTCAGTGAAATGCCTTGATCCAAGTGTCTGGGAATCTTATCTTAAATTTTTTAATTGATTCATGAAATCCTTGCATAGACTTGAAAGTAAATTAAACAAGTAGTCAGTATGAATATTAATCTTTAAAAATGACAGAGAGCCTTCAGATTTTTCCATAACCGTTCTAATAAACCGGTCAAATCTGGAAAATATTCAGTTAACATGACCCCTGATAAGTATATACATTCTCATTATTAAAGTTTATCTAAGTTGGTAAGGTGCCATTTGTTTTATATTTAAAAAATGTATACTTATTGTTGCAATAAAAGTCCAAAAGTGAATAATTTGTTATTCATTAGGCTACTTGATTGTTTAAGCTGTTTTACAGAAGTGCTCTGTTTGTTAAAGGAGTTGTTAAATGTTAGAATAAGGTGAAATATAAAAAAGGAACATCCTGGGTGTGTTTGTTCGCTCTACTTTTTGATGTATTGCCTATAAAAGTATCGAATTGGGACTCTGTTCTGGTAGATACTCAAAAGTCAAATGACTCGGGACCCAAGGGCAAAAAACCAGATCGGGACATCACTAGTATTAACCAATGGTATTAACCCTTTCAGACCTAAGCCTTACAAAGCCCATCTGGACTTTTCCCACATATGTTAGATGTGAAAAGGGGCGAACAATGTTAAATGATTAAATCGAATGCTGGATACCCGGTTTGTTGTTCAGGAATTTTTATAAAAGTAAAATTCAGAATCCATTTTGTTATTTCAACACAGCACATTTGATATGAATCAACAAAACAACTGAAACAATAAAAAAATAAAAATAACACTAAACAAAATTGCCCTTCACAAAAGAAAAAAAATCTCTAAGCTCAGTCACGAAAAACAGGCAAAAAAAGTGCAACAAGAAAAAAATAAATCCTATTTAATTCTGTCACTATGACTATAATAGGCCTGGGCGGTATACCGGTTCATACTAAAAGCTGGTGTTTATTTTCGTCATGATATGAATTTTTAATATACCAACTTCCGGAACGTTTAATGAGGGAAATTGTTTCAGCCAGGACCAATTTGACTGCTACGCGTTCTTCAACACAGTGCAGAAAGCTGCTGGCAGGAGCGAAGCACACAATTGTAATGAACTAATTCGAAAAAAGAGGAGCCTCATCAATAGTTTAAAAAGTTTATCAGCTTTAAAATGTCAAACGAGAACCGAACGGCATACCTTTTACAAATGCTTTTTGGAGTAACCAGTAGGGGGAAGTGTTGAGCGCTATTTAACCGTCTGTAGGTAAACGAGTCCAACAGCGGCAAAACCAGTGGGAAAGAAATAAAAAATAGCAGTAAATATGTTTTACATACCATCTACGATACTTCTGCCGTCTTTTTTTCTGCTGTTATCTGAATATTAACCAGCTAATTATCTCCTACGGTCCACATGTTTATTTTACTTCTTTGTCAAAATACGATCTGAGTCTGTACTCTTCCCCCTAGCGGGATTCTTCAGTACTACATGCGAAGCAATTAGAAGATGTAATTTGTTGCTTGCACCAATGTGAAGTTTTAAAAAAAGTATACTTTCAGCCTTAGAACATCAAGAATGTCTACTGGAATCATAATCATTTTAATTATTTTCATATCATGATGCAGTCCATATGGCAGTAACATGGGCTATTTAAAGCACATTTTTATATTCTTCATTCTTATAAGGTAATGTGAATATGAACGGTCTTGTATGGCAAACAAATATCGTTAAATACCGTAATATCGTTATGTCTTTTAAAGATACTGTGATATGAAAATTTTGTCATACCGCCCACCCCTAGATACCATGCTGCAAAAAAAAAAACTAGAGACGAGGATGGAAGTTTCTGTTCTAGCAGGACAACTCAACATACACCCAGATACAACGGAAAAGGGTAGATGAAGGTATATTCATAGGTTAGAATGCACCAATTACCAATTAGGAAATGTGTAGCAAGACTTAAAATATTAAGTTACTTAAAGACACTCTTCAACTAATCTTTCACAGTTTGAGTTAATTTCCAATTGAGAATGGGCAAAACTTTAGCCTCTAACGATACACCCCAAAACACAAGCAGCTGTAATTGCATCAATAACAAAAAACTGATTGAAATTACTGACAAATACACACCACGCTGTTTTAGTTTTCTATATGTAAAAAAACAAACATTTGAAAACCACATTTATTTTTTCTTCATTCGAGTACAAATATATATCCGTCTATCACATGGCATCCCAATAGGAGGCTGAGGTTTATGGTTATGACATCACGAAATGGGAAAGAGACCGACTGCTATAAAGCTGCTTTTTAATCATGCAAAGGAATGAGAAAATGTTAATTATATATGCAAGAACAACAAAAAAAGAAGCAGTCTAACCTGGGTTGGAGGAGGGCAGGATGTACTGTTGTTAACCTGAGTGTGGCCCTCTTGCTCTGTTCACAAAAGGAGAGGGACAAAACTTTACAACCGACCAACAAGGCGGGTCGTAAATAACAACAATGGGATCCCCAACAGCCCTTACCGTTCGTTTCGTACGCCTCGCGAGCCTCTTTCTCCAGACGCTGTCTCAGGAGCTCTTGTTGCTTAGCCAGATACTGCTTGATGAAACTGTTCTGGCTCATTTCCTCTCCAATCTAAATATAGATATGATATTGCAAAAAGAAAAATTATCAAGGGCAATCCTGCAGAGCCAATCTGCACTTTTAGCAGCCATATAAAGAAGGATAGAGTTGAAGCACATTCAGTTATTAATAGATCCGACTGGCAGCCTCTGAAATTAAAATCAAAAGCATCTGAGATTTACCTGAGAGTTGGGCTGCAGTCCAACATGTGGCGTTGAGGTCTTCTGCAAATTCTCCAGCATGAGAGCCTGTATTGATACAACAGGATTTATTTATTTAGAAAGCAATGAAGGGCTCTACTCCAAGAAAAAAAAACTCACTACTAAACATTTTGTCGCAATACAACCAAATGTTTCAATGAATTTTCCCAGTTTGTCATGTGATGAAGCCACTTAAAGTAGCACATAATTGAAGAGTGGAAGAAAAAGATACTTCATACACACTTTTTATTTATTTCCAAAAGGGGGAAAAAAATGTTTAAAACACTGCTTTTTCACTCTCTCACACTTTACAAATACGCCCAAGATTGTCTCTCATATAATCCCACCAAAACATAGTTACGTTTTTGGTTGTAAATGATCAAAAAGGGAAAAATGTGAATATACTTTTTTTTTCTAAAGTGGAATCTGGTGATATTTATTAAAAATAAATAACTGCAGTGAGCAGCTAGAAAAGCTTTCAATACACAACCTATGGACAGACATGTCAGAATGACACAGCTTGTTCAACAACTGAACAACTCTCTTTAACTGTTCCATATTAAAATAATCACTCACAAGCAAACTGTAAGAACTGAATGATCAACGTATTATTTCGCCTGATATATGACCATGCAAATATACACATATAAACTAAATAACTGATGCGATATCAAGGTCAGTAGGTCAGGTTCTTTTTTTGTTACAGTTTTCCAAATATACAATCATTTGGGGGGGGTGACATAATGTAGCAACAAGTGATAAAAAGCCCTAAAGTAAACATAAAGCTATGAGATATTGCACTTGGCAATAAACACCAACTAAATTATAAATGGCAAACACAAAAAGTCAAACGTGCCAACCGCACTGGTGACATCTGTGCACCACTTATTTTAATTCTCTGCGTTTCAGCAGGCACATCGTACACACACACACACACACCGCGGTGTTTGACGGGACGGAGAATGACCCCAAGTTTCATGGCGGATTGTGTCGAAAAGTAAACAGAGAGTCGCAAACACGATTGACGCAGAGCGCGCCTCAGCACAAAATAAACTGGGTTTATTTTGAAGTGGACAACAGGAGCTAGCCAGCGGCTAGTACTCGTTTCACTGCGTTAGCAACGGGAAGCTAAGAGGCTAACAGCACAACATTACACCACCAAACAGTTTAAAGCTTGGCGAATAAGTTGATTGAACCCCGGTGCACGCATTGAGTGCGACAGGGCTGCGCAGGCAGATCTGCGACAAGCAGCTATACTGAGCAAACACTAATTTAACAGCCGCGACCAGCCTTGATAACTCTACTACTCCGCTCGGCAGTAAAGACACTCGGTTATCGGCCCTCTCCGGAGAGCATCAGCCCGTCTCATCGTCAACGCTAGCTCCGTATCCACCAGCGTCACCGCGTTTCGCCGCAAACCTTACCCCTTTAAGCCTTTTAATGAGAGCATTCTTTTGTCCGCTTTTCGACAGCCCCCTCTCCTCCAGAGCCGCTTTGAGGTCCGCTACACGGAGGGACTGAAGCGGTCTCCCGTCCAGCGTAACGTCTTCGAGGTCCGCCATTTTCCGTTCCTCTAGTCAGTTCCCAGCGAGAGCGCCGAGCGCCGCCTTCCTCCACCCTGCGTCACCGCCGCTCACTTCCCGGTGCTGTGAGGAGTAGAGTCCGTCGTCAACATGAGCATCCCCACTTGTTGCGCCTCTACACAGCATTTTATGGCAGCACTCAAACTCCATAATGCATTTAAGAAAAGTCGTACACACAATTATAAATCTCTAAATAACTTTATAATTGATATGTTATTATCAAAATGAAGTCCCAAGGTTCGAGGCCTAAATAGCATTTCTGAATAACATTTATTTTTTAATCATAAAATTGTTTAATCATGAAATTATTCCACTTTCACATTGTGCTTCACACCGAATATATTTGATTTATCAACAGAAAAAGATTCCAAACTGACATATTATTATTTTCTAAAGCTCACAAATATTGATGTTGAATCATTGTATTTTATTTTATTTATTTTTTGTCAAGTTGAAGCTTTAATTACACGAGATAATAGGGGGGTCATGCTTTATTTAATGACACAATTTGATATATACTTTCAAATCGTGTCACTATATTTCGTTACTATGAAAATGTTCGTGGTTAAATGTGCTGAATCTGTGCTGAATTTGAATGAAAATAAACAAGGTGATTTTGGAGCATCATTCACCTAAAACACATATCTGATATGAGCTTCTGGATGATAGATAGAGGACTTTTTTTTCCAGCTGACGAATTAGATGCACATCAGAGCAGTTCTCAGAACTCCCAATAATGTGTAGATGTACGCTGTTTGGTTGCAATTTGAGAAATGCTCAAAAGAGTCTATCTGAGTCAATCTTGCCTATAGGAGGCTCTAGAGAACTTTGTCTGACTCGTGTCAGTTTTTTTAATAAATAAAAAAATGCTAATACTAAAAGAAAGATGATTTACGACAATTCAAGAATACGGAAGCATACAAGAATGTCTGATTATGTGAAGAAATAATTAAAAAAAACATTTGATACTAAATTATGGAAAGCTTTAAAATGTTTACAGAAAATGTAATATTCAGAATAAGGAAATAAAGATATTGAAATAATTACTTACAGTAAGATAGTTATTTATTACTATGTAATCAGGTTAATTTATGGAAATATCCAAACATAAAAAGGAGGTCTGTGACATTGTAGTGGAAGGTTTTGTTAAATGGAGATGGCCCAGATGAAATTTGTCATTCTTTTGTCAGCTCCTATTAAATAGGAGCTTTTCTTTAGAAAAGAAGTGATGAAATTATTTAAACCTCTTCCATAAAGTCCTCCAGAACGAAATGTACTTGAGTACATCATGGCGTTATATAGCCCGTGGCCGTAATACATTGTGTAGAAACGCAGTAATATAGTGTGACGCCAGAGTCGGTAGAGAAGCGTGTTTAGACGATGAAACCCACTTCGACACAACACCTCTGATAAATATTTAAATATTTAAAAGAAAAATAAAGGCTACAGAGCACAAAATTCACATTTGATAATGCAAATCGTAAATAACGCTTATTATAACGAATAGTGACGTTAAAAATATATTTTTGTAGATAATTGCGCAAAGTGTGCTCACACTTCACTTCCGCGTACAAGCATACTTATGAACTCTTTCCGTTTCCTGTGTATTTTTGCAGGTACAAAACTGACTGCTGCTAATGGGACATCAATGCGCTTTAAATGCGAGCAAAATGATTTAGTCTAGGTTTAAATGAAGCCGCGTTTTGTAATTAAACAGCTGGTGTTAAATGACGCCAGCTTTAAATTAACGACCGAGCGGCGGTCTGGTTGAAGCCGCCTGTAAACAAACCGGGAGGGCTTTCTTTTGGTTCCAATTTCAGCAAACGTAGTTTTTTTTTTTTTTTGAGGGGGCTGAAAATACTCTCTCGAAATGTCATGGTTTAGTCAGGTCAGTCAAAGTCCGTACCAGGAGCAGGCCGCTGATAGCCAACCATTTACAGCCTCGAATATCCTCGGCAGTCCCTATAATCCCACAAGTCTACCAGCAGGAGCGTCGATCACCGCTACCCGGGACAACAGCGGGGCCAGCCTGTCCTCTCCGGGCCGCTTTCACCTGCCGTCAGCTCCTCCCGGCACAGCCAGCCCTTCCAGTCTGGAGAACCTGTCCTGTGCGGGCCAAGAAAGACAACCGGAGCCCATCTCCTACGTGACCTTCCAGGAGCAGCGGTGTGTCCTGAGCTGGTTCCAAAACTGGAACGGCCCCCAGAAGGAGAAGTTCCTGCAGGATCTTGTTGGGAAAGCCGTGCCGGGGAAAGTATGCACCCTCCTGGATTCACTCAGCACCCTTCAGGTACTGCCTGCTCTGGTCACAGCTGCTTGAGATGGCAGCACATTTATGTTAACCACTGCCCTTTTCTGACAGGTCAAAGACAAGCTGCCCAACATCTTCGAGTGCCAGCTCCGCCTGTGGACCCAGTGGTTTGAGTCCTGGGGGGAGGAGGAGAGGAATCATTTCGTGCACATGCTGGAAGAGAAGGACCCCATGTTTGTTGCCCACTTCTACAGGAGTGTAGCTGGCACCGCAGGAATAGACTGACCAAGGGTCTGCACCAGAGGATAGGCGTACAGCGGCTGTAGATGATGATGATGCATTCTTTAGGGTTTCTGTACATTTGTTGCATAGAAGTTCCTTACTTTTTCAGACTCAGAAGTAGAAACCTCTCAGTCAGTTTTTGGGCCATATTTATAAAACCAAATAGGAAAGTTTGAGTTTCTATCAAACGTTTTTTTAGAGTGTCCACACTTTAAAGATGGAACCTGAAAACACCTCATTGTGTCAAAGGTGAGGGGGATAGATGGAGAGATCACTGAACAGACAGCTGGATGGAGAGCCAGATGGACTGACAGATGTGGGTCCCTTTTTTGTATCAAACCCTACATCAAAAGCATCTGGACTGGAGCGGCTTTTTTAAAATAAAAAAAAGAACTAATTCTGTACCCTTTTTCCGATAGCAGTCCAGATGTGGAATAACCATAATTAAAGTTCCATACTTTTCCAGAGAATAAACAGACATGCACTAACAATGGTTAATTTCTAATTTTCCTTAGGGGTGGCCTGCTAATTCCGATTTTGACCAATTCCTACACATAAACATACCTCATGTCAGCGTTTATAGACCAAAAATGGTAGTTCTTTGATTTTTAGATGATCAGCTGATCACCTACTGGATCTGGAAGGGGGGGGACTGGCTTATTCCGATCTCTGCAGGGTTGACTGATGCGTCTCTGCTTTTCCAGACGCTGTAGGAACCCGTTTAGTTTTTTATTTCCCCTCCAATTTCAAGATCACCGTTTAAACTGTGTTAAAATCCTTTAATTCTAGCTATCAAGTGTTTTTTTTTTTCCCCCACAGAGATTTGTAATGTTTGTCAAGGCCAACCTGTTTATATATAAAAAACAAAAAAAAGCTTTGTTTTTCAATGCTGGATGGTTGAGTTTCATTAAAAAAGATTTTTTGTGACTCGTTGCACTCATTTTAGAAATTATGTCTCAGCTGGGAGATGAGAATCATAAGTCACATACTTTTAATAAAGCATATAAGACACAGAACATTTCAGTTTACCAGTTTATTGAATCAAGATTGTTGATAAAGACAACAGTGTAAATTACTTTTCAGTCAATGAAATATTTCCTTCCTAAATTATTTGCCTACAGTTGAGATAAATGTTGGATTAGTGTGCCAAAACTGAGCTTGTTGCTTAATTAATCCAGTCGGTTGATCCTGGAGGCAGTAAAACGATTGGTTGAGGACTTTCAACATCCTCAACGCAGTAATTGAGAAACGGGTAGATTCGGTCTGTAAACTCTTGACCCGAGAAGGAGTAGAGATGAGATCTGGCGCCAGAGTCATAGAAGGAAACCTGGCCATTTTTATAGTCCAGCAGAATGCCCAGTGTTATGGGCAGCCTCTCAAGTCGAAGAATAACGGGCTTCCTATCCATCGCTTTGAGTTCACCCTGTTTGTTTAGGATTATGGTCCAGAAACCCTTTGAGGGCCTGAACGATAACGATCCTTTCCTGTTTGCGGATTCACTGGCCATACCGATGTGGTAGCACAGTTTCTCAGCTACAGACACTTCCCAGTAATGCCGGCCTCTTGCGAAGCCGTTTGCGCCCAGGACGGCGAGAACCTGGTCGAACCTGGCCGGGTGGTCCTGGACCCGGCGGACGTTCTCGGTGGTGGATATCTCGGTGTTGTTGGCAGACAGAGCTAATCTTGGATGCGCCGTGTCCGGATCCCAGGTGATCTTTGCTGGAAAAGGAGAAATGAAGACTGTTTATTTGCCACTTTTACGAGATTGTCCATTTGGGATCAAGGTAGGTTATTCTAGCAATCCTGAATACAACTCTTGTACAAGACTCACTGTTATAGATGGTCCTATCCTCCATATCGGTTAGTTTCCTCACAGCATCTGTGAAAACGGTAACAAAAGCATGTCTGGTTCTGATCTGAGCATGAGCTTAACCTGAACTTCAGAGGTAGACATACTGTCGTAGTTTTCCTGCAGTTGGTCTTTCTCCTGGCGCTGTTGCTCAAAGTCGCGCTGTAGCTTCCTGAGGGCCGCGTCCTTCTCCTGCAGCTGCTGATGGAGACGATCAGCATCCTCTTGACTCTGCTGCAGCTGCCTCTGTAAGTCTGTTGTATCACAAATTTACTTTAAAACACCCCAACATAACCAGAGGTGTGCTATAACTAGTTATATTCACTAAGTTACATTTACTTTGGTAGCTTTTTGAACAACAAAAATACTTTTGGAGTCTTTTTAGTAGGCAGCAGCTTACGTTTTACTTTTGGTTGAGTAACATTTTCTTTACAAGTCTTGCTACTCTTACTTGAATAAAGTTTCTGATTACACTGCGAGTGACTTTCCCAGATGAAATTAAATGGAAACGCATAATGCGTGGGACTCACACATATTGTCCATTTTCAGTTAAGACATCTTGTTTGTAGATAAGCTTGATCATGTTCACATTAATTTTCTATCTGCTGAGTCTGTTGTATAATCTGAAGGTCAAATTGGGGTATTTTACCCTGTCATCATCATATACATATATATATATATATATATATATATATATATATATATATATATATATATATATATATATATATATGTTTGGAAGCAGATTCTGGGGACTTGTAGGGCTGTGTTGGTTAACGCGGCTCTGCAATATTGCGTGGACATCGGGGGCAGTTCCCTTGGATTGGCAGACTAGGGTGGTGGTCCCCCTCTTTAAAAAGGGGGACCACAGAGCGTGTTCCAAATATCACACTTCTGAGCCTCCCTGGTAAGGTCTTTTCAGGGGTTCTGGAGAGGAGGGTCGGACAGACAGTCGGACCTCGGATCCAGAAGGAACAATGCGGTTTTCGTCCTGGCCGTGGAACACTGGACCAGCTCTATACCCTCGGCAGGGTCCTGGAGGGTGCGTGGGAGTTCGCCCAACCGGTCTACATGTGATTTGTGGACTTGGAGAAGGCGTTCGACCGTGTCCGTCG
This sequence comes from Apricaphanius iberus, assembly GCA_028564705.1. NCBI lineage: Eukaryota > Metazoa > Chordata > Actinopteri > Cyprinodontiformes > Aphaniidae > Apricaphanius > Apricaphanius iberus. The sequence continues at coordinate 6,117,133 of JAPXFQ010001905.1, forward strand.
GGGAGTCGTGTGGGGGGTACTCCGGGAGTATGGGGTACCAGGCCCTTTGATAAGGGCTGTTGGGTCCCTGTATGAGCGGTGTCAGCGTTTGGTTCGCATTACCGGCAGTAACTCCGCCAAGGTTGTCCTTTGTCACCGATCCTGTTCATAACATTTATGGACAGGATTTCTAGGCGCAGCCAAGGTGTTGAGGCGGTTCGTTTTCGTGATCTGGTCACTTCTTTTCGCAGATGATGTGGTCCTGTTGGCTTTATCTGAATGTGATCTACAGCTCTCGCTGGAGCGGTTCGCAACCGAGTGTGAAGCGGCTGGGATGAGGATCAGCACCTCCAAATCAGTGAAGGACCATGGTCTTGAGCCGGAAAAGGGTAGGTTGCCTTCTTCAGGTCGGGGATGGAGTCCTTCCTCAAGTGGAGGAGTTCAAGTATCTGGGGGTCTTGTTCACGAATGAGAGAAAAATGGAGCAGGAGATCGATAGACGGATTGGTAAGGAGTCTGCAGTTATGCGAGCGCTGTACCGGTCTGTCGTGGTAAAGAGAGAGCTGAGCCAAAAGACAAAGATCTCGATTTACCGGTCGATCTACGTTGCTACCCTCATCTATGGTCACAAACTTTGGGTGGTGACCGAAAGAACGAGATCACAGATACAAGCAGCTGAAATGAGTTTCCTCCGCAGAGTGGCTGGGCTCTCCCTTAGAGATAGGGTGAGGAGCTGGGTCATCTGGAGAGGGCTCAGAGTAGAGTCGCTGCTCCTCCACATCGAGAGGAGCCAGTTGAGGTGGCTCGGGCATCTGGTCAGGATGCCTCCTGGACATCTCCCTGGTGAGGTGTTCCGGGCACGTCCCACCGGGAGGAGGCCCAGGGGAAGACCCAGGACCCGCTGGAGGGACTATGTCCAGAAGAGCAGGCCCAAGTGGCTGGGGAGAGGGAAGTCTGGGTCTCTCTGCTTAGACTACTACCCCCACGACCTGACCTCGGGTAAGCGGAAGAGGATGGATGGATATATATATATATATATCCATATATATATCATATATATATATATATATATATATACACCCACACACGCACACACATCAGCTACTGTAGGTAGGTAAGGATTTTATTAGTTTTACTTAAAAAAAAAAAAAGATTCGGAAAAAAATGTCTAGTCAAATTTGTTATTTTACAATTATGTCAAGTATTTCTATCTATTATAGTCTTTAGGATTTGCACATAAAATTTTGTCCAATTACATAATTTTTGTATATTAAATGATATGCTATACTTCATTAGCGTTTTTACCACTTTTTTACTCTTTAGTGGACTGCTACTTTGTATTTTTACTTGTGTGAAAAAATTTGTTAAAGTATCGCTGCTTTTACTTGAAAAATACTCTACACACCTCTGCCCAGAACCCAGTGGAAAGCTCTCACCTTCACAGTGGGTGTTGGCATTGCAGCACACTTCCAGCTCGTCTATTTGTTGCTTCAAGTCTGATTGAAAAAAGGAGCTTCAAAGATTAAAACACCAACCAACACAAGAGGGATAAAGGAAAGTTTCAATACTTTGATGTAAATACTTCTATTATATACAAACCGAGCCGGCCCAAAACACAATGAATGGAAATTCATTATTTAAAGAAAAAACATCCACTATTATTTTCTGCTTTTTAGTTTTAGATTCTGTCCCTCACAATTGAAGTGTACCTTTGATACAAATTACAGACCTCTACATGCTGTGTGTGGGGGGGGGGGGGGGGGGGGATTCAAAAATCAGCAGTGTATCACATACTCTTTCTCCCCACTGTATGTAGATCATTCAGGGTACAGAGGCCGATACTTTCAGTAGATATCAGCACGGCTGATCAGAACCCAGCCACAGTGGTTGGGATCTGTTTGCGATTGCATCAAATCCCAGCTCGCCTGCAACACTTTTGCAGCGTTTATTACATACCTCTGTTAGCGCTCTCTAGCTTTGTGTTCTCTTTTTGTTGTGTTTTTAGTTGCTGTTCCAGGCCTGAAAAGGGAAGCAGAAGCGTCGCCTGAACCAAGTGTTTGATGTTGTTCAGACTATTAATGACACAACGCTTTAAAAAAAAAAGTATTCACACCCCTTGAACATTTTCCAATTTTTTGACATTGCAAACATGTTTTTATTGGGATATAATGTGACACAGGAGAAGAGCTGTGAAGCGGGAGGGAAAAGACACAGCGGTTTTCAAAATATTTTAGTAATAGAAAATCTGAACGGTGTGGCATGACCTTGCAATTTACCCCATTTACACTGACGCACCTAAATGAAACCCCGCACAAGCAGCTGCCGTCAGAGGCCACCTAAATGGTAAAAATGGTTCACCTTTGTGTGATTTTATCTGAGTAGAAATCTGGGTGTTCTGTGGAGACCTCACAGGTGTGTTACAGAACAGACAGCGTCATAAAGATCATGGAAGGTAAGGGAGAAGTTCAAAGCAGAGTTAAATAATCTACAAAAATCCCAAGCTTTGGACATTTCCTCATTCACCTTTTAAATCCCTCTTCTGACAGTGGAAAGACTTTGGCATAACTACCCAACAAGGAAGATATGGCAACCAGGACAATGAAGGAAAGCATTAATAAACCAAGACAACCCAGGGTGACTCTGGAGGAGCTGGAGAGATAAACAGCTCAGCTGAGATAATTTATTCATAGGACATGGATTCACCCCATCTGGCCTTCATAGAACGGTGCCAGGAAAAAATAAGTCTATTGTAATGATAACACCTTAAAATAGCCTGGTTTCGGTTTGCCACAAGTGGACACAGAATGAGAGTAATAAAAAAACCTTTTGGCAATCCAAGCTGCATCATTTGGTGGAAAACTAGCAGTGCACATCATCCAAAACACACCATCCCCAAAGTTAAAAATTGTGGTGGCAGCATCATGCTGTGGGGAGGCAATGCTTCAGCAGGGACGGGGAAGCTGGTCAGAGCTGACGGGAGGACAGACGGATCAGGGTAGTGATCAAAATCCTCAGTTTAACGTTTTTATGTTTTAGAACGGCCGAGTCAAAGTCCAAAGCTGAATCAAATTTTGGACTTAAATACCAAAAACTGTTAACATTCAATCTAACTGAGCTTGAGCAATTTTGCAAAGAAGAAGCAAGAGCAAAATATAATGGTATAGATGTGTAGGGCTGGTAGAGACATGCTCCAAAAGATGCGCCATGAAATATGGTACTATAAAGTTCTGAGGTTGGCTGAATGTAAATTTATGCTATACTTCTCCCATTTTTTATTCTTAAAAGTATGTAACCACGGATGGTTTTCCTTCCGCTGTAATTTGTTCAGCATTTGTGTTGGTCTATAACATAAAATTCCCCTTAAATACAAAAAGGTTTGTGGTCGCAACATGACAAAATGTGAAAAAGCTTCAGGGGTGTGAATACTTTTGCAAGGCATCCTCCAGTGAGATATTGCTAGATTATTGCATAGCATTATAACAAACGAGCAACCATCCTCTGAACAGTTGTGGAAGCTGCTTCCTTAGCTTTTTTAAGCTCAGCCCTCAGATCTGTAATATTCATTACTGAAAAAGACAGAAACCAAAGTTATTCCAGTGCAGAAATGCCTACAGAGGACATGTCATATTAGCACATAAAATTAGTTTGTACTTAGTTGATAATTGTTTGCGTCTGCAAGACTGAGCTGAAATCCTTTGTCTTTCAGTTTCATCTCAGTGAAATTGAGTCTCCTTTGAAGCCCTGGAGAATCAGAAACACATACACATGAAATAAAATATAAATAAGTTAAATAAGTATATTTGTTACTGTTTTACCTGCAAGGTTTTCAGAATACGTCTGTTTGAGGTCTGATATTTCCTCCTGTAGTGGTACAATTTTCTCACTTAGTTCCATAATCTGAGCAGCTAAAAGAAATAAGCAAATTGATTGCTTGAATGTTTTTATTAGGGGATAATTATTTTTATTTTTAAAAAAGCCCACATTCTCACATAGATTTGCAATTCCTGTGGTTCTTGTCTCCAGCACATTGCTTTTCTCTTTTATCTGATTTCGGACAGATTCCAATTCATTTTCCAGATCTTGGGGGGGGGGATGAAAATAAAAACGGGTCAGGTGTGTCCATACGATGAACTTTTTCATGTGTTTTTTATTGCCTGCAACACCTCACCTTTAATTTTCTGAACTTGTGCTGCCAGTTTAATCTCCTCCTCCTTCTTCAGTCTGGATATTTCGTCTTGTTGAGCCAAAATTTGAAACGCTGACAGAAGAAGATGGGATCAGTTACCCAGCATGGACAGCGGAAGGTGTCGCATTAGTTTCGATGGGACCTACTGAGTTTGGTGCTTTCATTGTCTGTGTCCTGAATTCCGTCTATCAGGTTTTTGAGATCATCTTGGAGCCCTGCAGTTAAAAATAATGAAATACATCATTTTAATTTCCCGTACATTATCCATTTAGTGTTAACGTAAAGCAATATCTTTCTGTTACTCACCTCTGATCTTGGCATAATCTGATTCGTTTGAGGCCACAGCTGCCATTCGCTCGATCTGCACTTGTACGGCAATAATCTGTAAAACTGAAAGAATTGCTTTTTATTTAAACATCACCTGACACCATTATCGCCCATAAAATTCCATTATTTATTCGTTTTTTTGTTGTTTTTTTCTGCTTTATCTCACTTCTTTGTGCCTCAGTGCTTCGCTGTTTCAGCTCCTCTGTTTTTGTGTCCAGTTCTGCACTTTTCTGGTCAATAATCTTTTGAAGCTCTAAAAAAATAAATAAATCACAGACTGAAGTTTGTCAGCTAGCTTGTTTGATATTGAACTACTGTACAAGGATATGTAAAAAAATACATATAAGTATATTAAAAAAATTATGGTTCAAAGCCTTGATGTCCGAACTTTTTGACATGTGAGGCCTATATGAAAATGTTTAGGTCCAAAGGAGAAATAACCCCCAGTATGTTGCTGTTCCTGTTGAACAGACGTGATAGAATGGAGAGATGGGTGTCAGATCTTCAGCCGGTGGAAGTCAGAACAACAGGATATCTGCAGTAAATCCTGACCCAGTGAGCCTGTGTTAGAGTCTAAGGAAGATAATCTTTGATTACTGAATGCTGTATAGCACAAGGTCAGGCTCCGGGGGCATTATGCAATGCTATTTAATGTTGTCCTTGATGATCAACGAACAGAATTAAAGACTACTCTTGAACCGCAGAAGGAATCTTTTTCTCATAAACTTGAAAATGTGATCGTCTCAGCTGGATCGTTGTGATTCGCTTTATGTCGATGTGGCACAGTCTGCTTTTATGTGTCTCCAGCTGGTACAGAATTCTGCTCAGCTGGGGCACAAAAGCGAGATCATTTCATGCCTGTTTTGGCCTCCCTTCACTGGCTGCCGGAGATTTCCAGAGTCAGCTTGATCATTTTAATGTTTGTTTTTAAACACCCGAATGGCTTTCTTCCACCCTATCATGCTGAGCATCTTTTCCCTTACAATCCGAAAGGCAGGAATATCAGAAGTCAAGGAGGAAATTTAGGGGACGACGAGTGTTTTCCGTTTGTGGACCTACGTTGTGAAACGAAGTACCAATGAGTGTGCGCCAAGCAACCTAACTGCCAATATGTGCTTTGTATTTTGTTGCACTAAAAACGTTTTTATTCTACTTTTAGCAACAAGAACAGGATATGGGTCAGTCTCTCTTGCAAAACACTTGTAGTAATTTAGTCAAGTTTAAACAATCGATGACAAAATTCTGATTTTTAGTAGAAATAAGGGGATATTTGTGAAATTCTTACTTTGAAATTCAAATTGCTTATAGAAATGTGGTTCTGCCTGATAACTGCTAGGAGATTATCGCATTTTCTTTAGATCATCCAACTGCTCGTTTACATAAAACTGGCCATGCTCCTTCATGTTGGAAAATACAAAGGTCATCGCTGGATTGTGGCTGAGTTGTTGGGAGAAGATGCTCTTGGACATGGCTGGACTGGGAGAAAAAACATGGGCCCGGGCATTTTTACTAAGGACCGGCCCACCAGGTGTTATTAGTAGGGATGTCCGGATCTCGCGGTCAGACAGAGCCGATATTTTCACATTTATCAGTGATCTCTGATCAGTTATATTATATAGAGAGTCCCGGCGATTTTTACAAAAGTACCTCCTAGTTACATTTAATGTGATTCAGATAATGATCTATTAGATGATCTATTAAAAATTTCTTTGTGTCCCCCTTTTTTTGCTCTACCTGGCCCCCTGGCAAAACTCAGCCAGATCCATCCCCTGCTGTGCATCCGTCCTACTCGGCTGTAATTGGTCTAGCCCAGAGTTGATCACGACCAATTGGCCAATCGACCACCTTTCATAGTTTCGGCAAATGGCCGCCTTGCCCTATGACCAGTTCCTGCGGTGCTTTTAGAGGATGTTTAGCTCCAACTTTTTATTTCTGGCAATCTTCTCGACCAAACTCTGAGTGTATGGCTCGTGTATGGATCATACGAGGATGTTTTAACTGTCTGGAGGGTAACCATGGGTAACAATACAGTGATTTCAAACACACCTCTCCTCTTTTTATAGCAATCGACAGAGGGATTTCAGCCATAACTATACTGAAATGAAGATGGCTAATCATTTGGTTCAGGTCAAAAATACTGTGAAAACATTTTGGCAAAACACCTTTGTAATGATCTATGATGCATCTAGTCGGCGCAACATTTGACTGCAAGGTTTGTGCAAACCCACCTTCAATTTTAGATTGGGAAACAGAATTTTCCAGCTGCTTCCTCAGTTCCTCCAGCTGCGAAGTGAGAGTAGAAACTTGAAGAGCTATAGAGGAGTTAAATGGTTTTCATTAGTGTGGACATCCCTCGATCTTCAGAATCATAGAGCAGACACATGCAGCTTGAGAAAAACACTAAGATTCATGACGTACCAATGGATGTAACTGTGTCAGAGTTGGAATTGAGTTCCTCAATCTTGGCATCCAAATCATTCTGCAGGTCTACGAAAAATAAAATCAATCCTTGTAAGGTTTGAACTTGTAACATTTCCCACTGTAAAGTCAAGAATAGAAACGGTCACCTTTAACTTTCTGCTCATACAGAGAACACTGTGCCTTAGTCTGGTTCAAACTGATCTGCAGAGCTGGAAGAAAAAAAAATAGTATATGTTTTTTAATTATTTACAATATCTTTCTATTCACAGTAGTCACCATGTGAACTATGTCCTAAAAACGTGAATAAACTTACTTTTGATCAAAGCCTGATGTTTCTGGTTCTCACCCTCTTTAATATTTAATTGTGCTCTCAGCTCTAGAAAATATCATATAAACACAAAAAAAACCTCATAAGTGTGTTGCCTAAACATGTTCTATTCTTAAAAGGAACCAACCGGTGATTAATTTTCATTGACAGTGAAAAGCAGGGCTCACTGACTGGATACTGTGGCAGAAGCCTTTTTTTCCTCCCTTTCCTTTGCATCTTCCATCTTTCTGAACTGGCTTAGCAGTGAAGAGATGGTTACCACTGAAAAAGCAGAAATCGTCTTGATGAGGCACACCACATGACAATTATTATCAAATAAAGATAACTGCATTTTCTCGCTGCACCTACACAGTTTGCCATTCTTCTCTGTCATCTCCTTGAAAACTGTTGCCAACTCTGTCTGCTTGGCTTCAAGCTCATTGCTGAGCCCTGATTTTGTGAAGAGTTAAAAAAAAGATATAATCAGTCAATTGCAGGAGATCTTTAACGCACTTACAATTATAAACAAAAATGTCAAGGTACTTTAATAGAGTTTTATGTATGGAAGAGGACTAATGCAATCACAAGGGGTCATAAGCCAGGGATTTCTTGTGCCGGTTCCAAGTCCAGAAAAATGCCAAGGGTTGTGTCAGGAAAGCCATTTGACGTAAAAATTAAGCCAAATCCCAAACATGAACTCAGGATCAATAAAGGCCAGGGTTAACAACAAACAGCCTGAGCTGTTCATCAAAAAGGTGCTGGCGGAAATAGGACTACTATTGGTTGACGAAGGAGAGGAGGAAGGCGTCTTGGTAGCCGGAGAGAGAAGAGAAAATTCAAGGGAGTGGAACTGAGAGTGGCAACATTTGAATGTTGGGACTATGACAGGTAAAGCTATAACTTGGAAGTCATGATGCAAATAAGGTGGATATTCTATGTGGTTCAGGAGACCATGGTGGAAAGGTAGCAAGGCTAAAAGCTTAACAGAAGGATTCAAGTTTTTCTACCATGTCAGGGGGTTCAAAATAATTTCCATTTTGGGCCATATCATGTTAATGAATATTCTTAAAGGGCCAGATGTGGCAGAAACTATGACAAACTTAAAATATTTGTAATAAAATCTGTCTCTGCACTGTACAAGTACTTCTAAAAATTAAATAATACTGAACATCTCATCATAATAATGTGATTTAGGGCTGTTCAAATAAACACTGATTTGATTTTACTGATAAAATCCTGGACCTCTAGAGTCTAGAGGGCCAAATAAATGACTATGGCGGTCCTGTCACTATGGCTTCGATAGATCATGTGCCCTGGCTGCTTGGCCACAGGGACATCCCTTTGGCTGACTGGTTAGCTCATATAACTCTCACCCGGGAGTTATGGGATTGAATCCTGCCCAGGCCCTCATTGTGTACCTTGCCACATTCTGGCGTTGCTGGCAGGATTCATGCTGGTTGGTTGACCTGAGACAAAGTGTTTGTCGGTTTTTTAAATTTTTTTTTTCCCTTGGAACAAAGACAGCAGTGTGTAGTTCAAAGACCTTTTAATAGTGGATCTAGAACCCCTGCTGGATGATTTGTGGTCATACTGAAGTGATTCCCTTTGTTTTCCTGTAATGGCAAGTGAGCTTCATTATGGGACTTGGTCCAGCAGTTGCGAGTAGAGAAAGAGCAGCTACTACAGGAAAGGGTAACTAACCCTCCCCCAGTGACTTCAGACTTGAACCCCGGTTGTTCGGCTGATGATCATCATTCTGCTCCTACTGGTACTGTCCCGGTTGAGCATTTACTGTACATTTCCGGAGAGAGAAAATGTCCAGTTTTCAGGGGTACATCTGGGAGTGCAGTAGAGGATTTGGTGGAGGAGATTAAGGCTACCTTGAGAACCCGAAACCTGAAGCCGGTTGATCAAGCTTACTTTATATATGACCACTTGGAGGGAGAAGCAAGGGATGAGATAAGGTATAGACCAAGAGCAGAGAGGGAAGATCCAGAAAATATTTTTTCAGTTCTGGAAGAGTTATATGGTTGCCCTAAATCTCTGCAATAAAACTTCTTCTCTACGAAACAGCATGTGGGAGAGTCAGAGTCCGTATTGGTCCCACACTCCTTAGAGACCAGTTCATTGAACATGTTTATGACCCAAATCTTCGTAGGTAGTTAAAAAGGTTGGTGCGTCAAAAACCTGGTTATACTCTGTTGGAAGTTCGAGCTGAAGCGATTCCTAGGGAGCGGGAAGTACGGATCATTGAGCCCATGGGCAGGAGTTATTCTGTTCCATCCATCAGTGCCCTACAGCATTTGGAGGGTGTTGAAACTACTACTTCGGTTTCTGCAGACATTGCAGCGCTAAAAGAGTTGTTGAAGAAACAGCAGGGACAACTTAATCAACTGACTCGGGGCCTCTTGGCACTGCAAAATGCTCCACAAGCTACAACTAGGTTTAAGTTGTGTTAAGGTGGCTGCGGTTACAGGCTGCCAATGGTTTGGAGATTCCTATGTGGGTTATGATGAGTTGGATATAGAGGTTTTAGAAAAAACTGTGCCCCGTACAGGGGTGGTGATTGTGAAAGACCCCCCAGGCAAAAGACCATCACCTGATAAGCCTGTGAATATTCTCATTCTTTCTTTCTCCAATAGGGATTTCCCAGCAGGTCCGAGAGGCAGAGTCTCCCTCCAGCTGCATTAGGATTACTGTGTCAGTGGGATCGCCTTGTGCTGAAAGAGGGACTTCTGCATCAACGCTAGCAGCGGCCTGATAGAGGGGAGTGTGAGCTGGAATTGGTCCTACCTCATTGTTTACAAGTTGAAGTTTTCCACCAACTGCACACGTACCATGGACATTAGGGAGCTGACAGCACCAGAGAATTAATCCAGCAGCAGTGTTACTGGCAAGGTATGGGAAGGGTGATCAAAGACTGGTGTCAACGATGCAGCAGGTGTAGTGTGGCTAAAAACATCCATAGGTTCGGGCCCCTATGGGGCACCTACTATCCTCCAGGCCAAATGAAATTCTAGCGCTGGACTTTTCTCTGCTAGAACCTGCACAAGATGGCAGGGAATAAGTGCTGGTAATGACTGATGTTTTTTCCAAGTTCACCCAGGTCATTCCCACTAGAGACCAGCGGGCTTCAACAGTGGCAGAGGTCCTGGTCAAGGAATGGTTTTATAAATATGGAGTTCCAGTTCGGTTGCACTCTGACAAGGGTCGAAGCTTTGAGAATATCATAATAAACAATTGTGTCTGTATGGTATTCATATGAAGAGAACCACCTCCTATCACCCACAGGGAAATGGCCAGTGTGAACGCTTTAACAGGACCCTTCATGACCTACTTCGCACCTTGTCCACAGAACAGAAACATAACTGGCTGCAGTACCTCCAACAAGTCGTGTTCAGTTATAACACCACACCACACCAGACAACAGGTCAGTCTCCACACATGCTGATGTTTGGGCAAGAGCCCCGCCTTCCTGTTGACTTCCTGCTAGGTCGTGTGGAGGAGCCAGAAGCTGGTGACGTCTGCAGCTGGGTCCGAGAACACCAGCGGCGGCTGAGGGTAGCAGCTGACGGTGCACGAGAACGGATGAGGACTGCTGCAGCGAAGCGGAAGGAGTGGATGGACCAAAAAGTGCAAGGGCATGCTCTACCAAAAGGGCAGCTTGTCTACGTTCAACATCGCACCCACAGGGGAAGACGGAAAATAAGAGATGTTTGGCACCCTGAGATTTTCCAAGTGATGAGACCACCTGAACCAGGAGGAGCAGTCTACACAATTGCACCCTGTCAGAAGGTGTCAGGGGTACATCAGGTACATTGTTTCCTCTTAAAACCAGTGCCAGCAGCTGTGGATGGTGATTTCCCCCCGTCAACAACTTGCCCAACTACTGTGGAAACTAGCCTGGATGTTGAGGCAGAGAACCATGACTGGTTAACGGTTCATCTCACAGAAGAACTTAGAGTAACATCACCTGTGGGTGTACAAGCCTGCCTAGAAAGGACTCTGAACCCACCTCCCAGTGCTACAGGAAATGCTGAATTAAGCTCAAGTCAAACGCTCCCTCAAGGAAGAATTAGGAAATCCACCCGAAAGACGGCTGGGAAACATTCCAATTTACATCATCTTCCATTGGCAGTAAGGACTGGGGTAGGCGAGGCTGCGCTTTCTTAAATGGTTGGCTCTAGTAATTTGGCATGTTGGCGAATTGTCGGGACGCCAATTTAAAATGCATGGGGCAGAATGTAACCGGCAGTAATCTGCCAGATCACTCTGAGGTGCGGCAAGCCCCTTTTGTTTTGCAGAATAATGATTGGCAGAACAACCTTTGATTGGTGACCCTTTAAAAGCCCTGATCGTGCACAGTTGTGCAAGAGTTTTCCTGGCATTTTGGCTGTGAAGCTGCAGTAGGAATAAGTGCTGCAAAGGCAAAGTAGAAGGATCTGATCAACCTCGGTAGGGCAGTTTGACTACTTGATTTATAAACTTCCTAGTAAGCTAATAGCTGTGTGGAAATGTGCTGCAGGATTGGTGTTAAGGATGCTGTGCCAGTGATTTACTCTTTATGCATTTCCCTTGAGACGCACCTGGAACGCAGAGGCTAGATTAGGAAGAAAAACAGAGTTTAATCATTTAAAGCTTTAATTATTTGTTTTCTTTCAGAGTACCGCCAGTTCTTTTTGTTCCGAATTGTTTTCTTCCATTGTGCTGGATTCCTGTCACAGCGGATCTGTAAATTGGAGAGTCCTGTTGTATCTAAGCTGGGGATGAACTAAGGGGATGTGTGGCACTTGGTAGTGTGGGTTAAGGGACCTGAGTAGGCTCCTAAGCGGTCGGTATGGTTGCCCCTTAATATTTTAATGGTTTGTGGAAATGTTCTTTTCTTTGTGCATGTATGATTTGACTTTTATTTTATATGGGGCACTGTTTGTGACTAACGGCTTGTTTGCCTTGCCTTCTGCCACAAGCAATCTCGTGTGGGCCTTTCTACTGTCTCCAAAGCTCAAAGTACCGTTTTAAATATACTTTTAAATCTTTACATATAACAAGGACTTGTATATATCAAATGTTGTGTTTATGGGGCTGTGAATTGTAAAATAAACTATTGCTACTTTTGATAAAACCTTTGTCTCAGCTCATGGTTTTTGGCCAAGCGTGTTCCTTTAGGAACTAACAGCATATGTGAGTGTGGGGTCACATTCTGGCGTTGCTTGCAGGATCCATGTGATACTGGTAATAAGTCCATGGTTTTGAAATTGGTGGCACCCTGCACGGGAGCATGAGGACGTGCTTATGATAAGAGGGGGAGAGGCTGACTGGTTAGAGTGTATGACTCTCACCCGGGAGTCATGGGATCGAATCCTGCCCGGGCCCTCGTTGTGTACCTTGCCACACAATGTAACTCAAGAGTTGACAGGGTGGTAAATGGGGAAGACTGTAACAGACATGTTGGCGATTGGAATAGACGTGATGGGCAGGTTTAGTGTCCAGTTAAGGAAGGAATAAGGACAGATGGTGGTAGACTTTGCTAAAAGGATGGAAATGCTTGTTTTTAAATACTTCCTATCAGAAGAGGCAGGAACATAAGGTGACTTAAAAGAGTGGAGGTAGGAGCACTCAAATGGACCACATCTAATGTAGATGTTACGATCTGAAGGAGATTAGTGACTGCAAATTAGTGGTAGTTGACAGTATAGCTCAAGATCACAGCCTGTATTTTAAAACTGATGGTGAGGAGAACAAAGGCAGTTCGGGGGACTAGATGGTGGAAACAGAAAAAATAACAGTTGTAAGGATTTTTAGGGAAAAATTGAGACACTCCTAGATGACTGGAAATCTACAACTAGTGTGATTAGGGACATAGGTTGGAGGGTACTAGTGTCATCTTGAAGGAGGAAAGTAGATAAGGATACTTGGTGGTGGAACGAGGAAGTCCAGGAACATATAAAGAGAAAAAGTTAGCTAAAAAGAAGCGGTATATTGAGGGGACTGAGGAAAGGAGACAGGAGTACAGGTAGATGCATCACATGGGGAAGGTAGAGGTGGCAAAGGGCAAACAAAGGGCGTATGATGACCTGTATGTAAATTGAATGGTAAGGAGGAAGAGAATGATTTGTGTAGGTTGGTGAGGCAGAGAGACAGAGATAGAAAGGATGTGAAACAGGTAAGGGTGATCAAGGATAGGGATGGAAATGTACTGACATGTGCCAAGTGTTTGATGGGAAGATGGAAAGATTACTTTGAAGAGCTGATGAATGAAGAAAATTTGGGGGAATGTAGAGCAGAAGAGGTGATCAGGAAGTAGCTGTAATTAGAAAGGAAGAAGTCAGGAAAGATTTGAAGAGGATGAAGACGGGGACGGCAGTTGGTCAGGATGACATTCCTGTGGAGTTAGAAAAGTGCCCATGAGAGGTGGCAGTAGAGCTTTTGACAAGGTTCGTCAACAAGCTCTTGAAGCTTGAGTAGATGCGTGAGGAATGGAGGAAAATTATTATAGCGCCAATTTTTAAGAACAAGGGAAATGTAGAGATACAAAAACAGCTAATGAGTCATACAATGAAGCAGTGGAATAGAGTGGCTGAAGCTAGGCTTCGGTCAGAAGCGAGTACATTTTCATGCCAAGAAATAGTGCTACAGTGGCAGTTTTGCTTAAATGATGCCGATGGAGAACTAAAGAGAACGGTAGGGACCTACATTGTGCCTTTGTAGATTTAGTGAAAGCATATGACAGGCTGCCAAGAGAAGAGCTATAGTAATTCATGAGGTGGTCTGAAGTGGCAGAGACGTCTGTTAGAGTGTTGTAGGACATGAATGAGAGCTGTGAGACAGCAGTGAGGTGTTCTGTCGGAGTTCAAATGGAAGTAGGACTCCATCAAGGATAAGATATAAGCCCCTCCTTGTTTGATTTGGTGATGGACAGGCTGACAGATGAGGTTAGACGGGAGTCTTTATTGACAATGATGTTAGCAGATGTCCATACCACTGTATTTATAAAGCGCTTTACACATGACATAACAGTCAATCAAGAAAAAGGGCCATCACTGAGATAAGACCTTAAGTAACATTCATAATATACAACTAGTACATAAAGAAAGAAACTAAAAGACAGACATAAAGCACGGAATGTAAAATACAAAGAGAGGGTCATAAAATACGTAAAGGACAAATGCAACAGCAAAAGGTTGGCAAGCTATGACTAACGGAAAGCTACATTAAAAATATTAGGTCTTTGAACAAGTTTTAAAAATGCCTACAGAGTGGGACTGCTTGACGGGGAGAGGGAGCTCGTTCCAAAGTTTGGGGGCACACACTGAGAATGCTCTTTTACCTCTACGTTTGGAGCGCACAATCGGGACAGTCAAAAGGAGGTGCTGTATTGACCTGAGCGCCCGAGAGGGCCAGTACGGAGAGAGTAGTTCTGACAATTAGAAAGGGGCGAGACCATTTGGAGACTTAAAAGAAAATAAGGGAAGTTTAAACTAAATTCTGAAGTTGACTGGAAGCCAATGTAGTGACTTCAGAACTGGGGTGATGTGCTCCCTCCTAGCAGCAGCAGTTAAAATCTAGAAGCAGCGTTCTGGACCACCAGGAGGTGGGAGAGAGAAGCGTTGTTGCTGCAAGCCAAGGAGGTGTTGGATTAGTCAAAGTGAGACGTAATGAAAGCATATATGACTGTTTCTTAATGCTTAATGCAGGGCGGATGTAGAGGAAAAGCTTGAGAGGTGGAGGTATGGATTGGATACGAGAGGAATGAAGATTATTCACGGAACAAATTTGTGAAAATGAGAGAGACTCAAGTAAATAGGTGATGTTACAGAGGGGAAGTGAAGAAGGTAGATAAATTTAAGTACTTAGGGTCAACAGTCCAAAGCAATAGGAAATGTGGACAAAGTAAAGAAGAGTGTAGAAGCTGGTTGGAATTGGTGGAAAAAAAGTGTCAGATGTGATGTGTGATAAAAAGGGTTTCAGCAAGAATGAAGGAAAATATGTACAAGACAGTAGTGAGACCAGTGATGCTGTATAATTTAGAGTAGTATTTGTTAACTCTGGTCCTCAGAGCCCACTGTCCATCATGTTTTGCCTCCATCTCTGCTTCTGCACACCTGATCCAAATGCTGTTAGCTCTTGCGTGTCATAAAGTGCTGCAGAAGCCCTATAATCATCCAGTTATCCAGGCCAGGTGTGTGGCAGAAAGGAAACAACTTAAACAAGCAGGACTGTGGGCCCTGAGGAACTGGGTTAAGAAATCCTGGTTTAGAGGTAGTAGCAATGAGGAAAAGACAGGAAGCAGAACTAGAGGTTACAGAACTCAAGATGTTGAGATTCTCTTTGGGAGTGATGAGGGTGGATAGGATCAGGAATGAGTACATCAGAGGAACAGCTCATGTTAATTGTTTAGGAGATAAACTTAGAGAGGTATGACTGCAATGGTTTGGGCAAGTTCAGAGGAGACACAACAAATATATTGGTATAAGAATGGTAAGTTTGGAGCCACCAGACCGGAGGTAGAAAGGAAGACCAAAAAGGAGATTTAATTATGTGGTGAAAGAGGAAATGAAGTTAGTTGTTATGAGGGCAGAGAATGCAGAGGACAGGAGAAAATGGGTACAGGTGGTTGCTGTGGCGACCCATTAAGGGAAGAGCCGAAAGAGAAGAAGAAAAGGATGTATGGAAGAGGATTAGGGCACCTTTTCTCAATATTACGGGTAAAAGTTTGTGAATTCCGAGAGAAAACATCTGAATTCTTAAGTGGCCCCTTTTCTATATATTTGATAGACCAAGTAGTACAAGTACGAGGTCAAAGTAAAATTATATTTGGATTTCAACGTTTTTTCCTAAGTAAAAATTGGATTGGAAGTGGATTGGTAAAATTGCATTGGAATTCATTCCCCTTCCATTTAATACTTTGTATTATCACTAATTTCAGTCTACGTCTTTATGATTTGCACAAATAAAATTTTAGGTTTTTGCTTATTTCTCTTTTGAAAAACTGCTCAAGCGCAGTCACGTTGGACAGAGAATGTTTGCAAACAGCAATGTTCAAGTTTTGCCAGATCTTACTTTGCTACAGTGTAGGGCCACACAGCCATTAGGGAGCTCTAATCGGCATTCTAGCTTGAACAGGTGAAGAAGAGAACCTTTATAAGGAGCCAACAACCCGCTACCGCATGCTGCAGGAGTGACCAGCCGATAGCCTCACTCATCTGCCACATAAAGCCAAAGTCTCATGGACAGGCACCAGTCAGTGGGTTGAGACGCTGAGCTGGTAAGCTGCATAAAGGTACTGTCTAGGTGAGGAAAGATTGGAAATGATTGCTGTTAGCCAAATCAAGCTGAGAGGACAAACCCGTCGTTCGAGCTGACGGCCGCTTGCCCCATCATTAACCGAGCAACCTAGAGAACGTTTATCCTTCAAAAAGGTCTGTTTGGAAAGAGGCTAGTTTAGTTAGGAGAGATAAGATTTAAGGGTTGTTTTGTCTGTTCACTATGCTTTGCTACCTTGTTAAGACTTCAATTATTATTCTTTGGGTACGAATTGGCCGTTCGGTCTGTGCGTTTGAACAGTGTTTTCTGAGATTTCTGACTGAGAGTCGTTTTTAATCCTGGAACCTGAGTTACTCAATCTGACAGGAGTTTTTATTTTTTAGATGACCATCGAGAACAGCTTCATCTTTTGATCACTTACCTCAAATTATCAGGCAGGTAATCATAAACAATAACTGAGACTAAATACGTTTTCTATAAGTATTTTTCCTGAATATCAGGTTGTGCCCTGCATTTAATAATTTTGAAATAAATGATCAATATTATTAATAATTGTCACAGGCAATTACTCATAAATAAGCATAGCCAAAAACCTACATATAAATAAATTACAACAACAGCTAGTTCGAGATACATACGGTCAATTATTTTGGGCTGTGAAACCAAAGCTTCAGAAAGCAGTTTCTGAAGATACTCCACTTGACTCTGCACGGTCAGGATTGTCATCACTGAAAGACAAAATATGAAAAAGGAAAGAGCCTAAATCTCCAAGCCCGCTAGATGTACTTTGATGAATGCCACAGCACACAATGCAGAGACAGGCACACATTCACTAAAGCAAGGGTGTCAAATAAACTTCCAATTCAGGCCACATCAAGATCATTGATGTCCTCAAAGAACAGGTTGTGGCAGAAAGTATTGGCAAAACTACCATTAACAAACTCTTAAAATATTAATAAATATCTGTCTTTGCATTCAGTGAGCATTTATTAAAACTAAATAATACGGAACATCTTTTCAAAATGATTTAACTGCACAACACTGATTTGATTTTCTCTGATAAAATAATATTGAGGCACACAACTGTTATGTTAAATGTTTTATCTATGTGGCCTTCCAGAGTCTATAGGACCATATAAATCATTGGGGGGTAGATTTGGCCCCTGGGCCTTGAGTTTTACACCTGCGCATTAAAGGGATGGCAGTGTTGGAAATGGTTCGACTCACTCTGTTTTGTGCTTTCCTGGTCTTCGCTATCCATCTCACTGAGCAGACCCTCCAGTATCTGCTGCAAATCTGTTGGGGGAAGACGGTAGATTGTGTTTAATGTGGAGTAAATGAAGGCAACCGTGACGCAATCCCCTCAAATGTTTCACTCTGAACAGATACATTTCAGTCTGTCAATTTAAAGTACCTGTAATCTTAGTCATCCCATTGGGATCCTTGCTCTGAAGCTTCCAGATCTCAGTCTGCAGCTCAATAATCTTTAAAACTGAAACAGAAGTGTGGAAAGTGTGGTGATACTGCAACATGAAATAGTTTTCGACATTAAACTACCATAATATTATCTTTACTTCAGATGTGTAATGCTGCGTTCACACCACAAAGTTTGTCTGAGTCAAGCAATGCATGTAGTTTGAAGCATGTATGTTGAAGCTTGCAACGCTTGCTTCTGAGCAAAAAAGAGCGAGGGGGGGGGGGGGGTCTATGGTGGATGGTATCGAGATAAAGCTAGACTAGGCCAAATCAGTTGGAAGGTGTTTGTCATTGGGAACAACAGAGCTGAAATCTTGTTAGGGCCACTTAACAGCGGAAATCCATAGAGGCATCTAAAATCAGTTTGAACGTTAATGTTGTCCTATAGAATCCCAACCCCAGTCATCAGGGCGCACTGCATTGTATGCTTTGGCTGTTTTCTTGCTTCAGCACAGCTAATACAAAATGGTGACTGATTAACAGGTTTTGCAGGGAGTGATCTAAAACAAACAGGGCAGTCTGCCTTGAGATCCAGTTTTGGGAAACGCTGTAGAGACCTTCTGGGTTCAATGAAGAATGCAGTGAGTTTCCTGACTGTTTTGAAACTGCCCAAAACTAACTACAACTACACTTTGCTTGCATGTTTCTAAAACAAATATATTTTTTGGCTTTTTTTTTAGAACTGAGGATTCTATGTGTATGGCATCATCAGCTAAAAACGAAAAATTCACTCTCTCCAGAAAAACACGCACGTGTCCAGGCTTCTTGCACATGCAGCTCTTTGGGCTTTCAAGCTTACAAAATATTAGCTTTGCATCATTTAGGCGTTCGTTAATCTGCCTGGAAAAAATGTTCAAAATGATCAGGACACCTCTCGGTAGACTCACTTATCTGTGGGTTTGGAAGCTGTTTCTTGATATCTTCAGTCTTGGTGTTCAGTTCCTCTCGTTTCTGCTGCAGCACTCTATTGAGGTCTGAGAAGAGGAGGAGATAATAAAGAGGGCAGCAAGAAGGTCAAAAATAAACAAATGCCTTAGGGAAAGTTTTTTAGTTTAGGAAAACTAAGTCAGTAGGCGAGACGATTAGTGTTAATGTACAATCTTAGTGGCTAGGTGAGCGAACTGGTTTTTACTAAATAAATATTTAACATGGCAAAACTAAAACTTACTACTAATGTAAAGACTTACGTTACTAACGTAAAGATATATGGTACTCACTTGCAATTTCGTTTGTATCAGTCGAGGTTGAGATTTCCTTCTTTAAAGCCTTGATTTCACCTTGCAGGTTTATTACAGTCAGAACTGACACAGACAAGCATAATATGTAACTGGCAATTATTACACAGAGGAGCTAAACAGGAGAACACACTGCTGTAAAAAATGAAAAGAGTTGAATGAAAGATTAAAATGACTGACCGAGGGCAGTTTCAGAGTGTCCAGTTTTGTTGAGTTGTGCGATCCTTTGTTGCAGTTCAGTCTTTACCGCTGAGAGAAACAAGCAAGCGCTTTAGATCAGAAATTAAACTAAATGGCACAACTCACAGGCTCTGGCTGCACTCAGATAAGCTGCTTACTCTCATAGCGTTCTTCAAGTCCCAAGCACTTCTCCTCTGTCCGATGCAGCTGCTTCTTAAGATCTGTTGTTGGCGGGGTATCAAAAAAAAGGTTCTTTACAATATGTCCTCGACATAATGCACATGAAGTGGCTCAGGAGGACTCACCGTTTATTTCAGTTTGCGCTTTGGTGTAGTCTTGTTTATAGGTTTGAAGGAGTGTCAGAATGTCTATAAAAAAAACCCCATCAAAATAAGAATGAATGTCGACAGTGACGTGGTTTGCTTCAGAATCAGTTGGAGACGTACTCACCCTGCTGTTGACCTGCTGCTGCTGCTGTCTGCTGGTGCTCTCTCAGCTCCTCCATGATGCTCATAATTTTCATGACTGGTCAGAGTGAAGGTACGCACACGTTAGCCTGTTATGGTGAACATGTTAACGGCAGAGATCCCCTCCCCTTTCTACTCATGCTCACTCAGCTGTGCGATGGCGTGGTCTGAGTTCTCCAGCGTTTTCTGCAAAATGACGTCTTTTTTCTTCTCCTCCTCTAGGTACACTTTTAAAGCTAGAATAAAAAAAAAGTTACATTTTTTTTCAAATCTTCATTTTCAGTTCAACTAATTACAAGATTTACCTTTGGATAATGCCATCACAGACACAAAAAACTGAAAAAAATAAAAAGTTATCGGGTTGGAAGTTCAGAAATGTTTAAATGCTATTTTATATGACAAGAGGTTTGAAAAGAGGTGGAACTTCTTTTCAAACAAAAATCTGAAATATGTGGCTTGTGTTTGTTTTAACTCACTTTACATATAAACCTAAATCAAATCCATTTCAACCAGTTAGACACTCAGCCAGTTGATAGAGGTCAGCTCATGTGGAGAATCTGTTGACAGGACACCCCTTAGTTGCGCGTTCAACATGTCCGACTTTTAGGGAAAAGTGGGGAAAGGGATAACCTCAGTATGTCCCATTTGCAGTGTCCCACATGGCATACCTTAATGAGGCTTAATGAGGCATTAACATACACCATTCCATGTAGATGGCATGGATGCAAAAAAAGATATGTGGGGACAGTGGAGGAAGAATAACACTACATATCATCCTGAATATGAAAAATAGAATAAACCTTTAATTGTCCCGAAAGGGGACATTTGATTGTTGATTTTGATGGAAGTTGGATGAAGCTAAATGAAGAACTTCCTGGAAGACAAACTTTTAGAGGCTGAGAAAATTGGGTCTAGATTGTGTGGGTTCTTCAAGTCTTATTGACCTATTTGCGGACCATAGATCTGTAAAAATCACACCTGATGATCCTCTCGGCTGCCCTGATTGCTTGTTGCTGTCTGTCCAGCAGGATGAATCTAAATATAAAGCCAGAGCTAGAACAGAATGGTTTAGATTATGGGTGTCAAACTCCAGCCTTCAAGGCTGGGTGACCTGCAGCTTTTTGACATATCTCTGCTCTCTGTACAATTGGACTAGACTTGAGCCATTTTTCGAAGAACAGATGATAAAGATGTCTCCTTGTAGATGTGGTGGGAACATAACTTAAAGGATATGCAGCTGTACTCGCCTAATGCACGATGTGGACATTCAGATTTTGTTTTTAAAAAATGTTGAAAACCATGAGTGTTTTTTTCCCATACTTCCACCATTGTGACACAACTACTTTGTGTTGGTATTTCATGAGTTTATAAGTGCCCTTTCACCTGTGATTGTGGGTCCCAGTGTGTCTTTGTAAGTTGACAAACGCTCCACCTCAATCTGGAGCCCCAGAATTTCCCGAGCTGAAAAATCCAAATCAAAAACACATAGGGTCAATGGAAACCTAAAAGTGGACCTAAGCAGAGACGTCAGAGCGCATGCTTACTAAGATTCTTGTCATTTTCCCTTCCACTCAAGAGCAAAATTGCTGATTTCAGTTTCTCAGTTGTTAGCCTCAATTCTCTCTGAGCATCTGAAAGCAGAAAAGACAAAAAAAGAAAAACAAGCTTAACACATGACGATGTTTTGGTGATACAGCAAATACATAATGCAGACCTCACCAAAAGTTTTAGCTTTAGATTCCACAGTCAGGATCTTGATCCTTTTCTCCGTCATTTTGATCTTACTGCGCACAGAAATCAGTTGCAGCACTGGGACGCCAATGATATTGATCAGAAATACCAGGTTAATTATTGGCAAGCCTATAACATAGCTTAAGTAAAGAAACATTGGCAGATGTATTTCGATTGGCTTACTGACCTGTAAAGAGAGGATCTTCTTTGTGTCGCAGCTCGCTGAGCTTCTTGTCGTGGAGGTTTTGCAGATCTGAGGGGAATTTAAAACAGTCAAATAACCATGGGTTCAGTTTTATGGGGAAACTGTAGCGCCTTACTTTATACGATAGCTAGAGTGCTTTCTTAAATTAAAATTTCATTAAACTTGGTTAATTTTTTTAAATGATTCAGTCAAAGTGAAATCAGTTTACCCAGAAGTCTTCTGTCAACATTGAGAGCCGTTTCGTTGCCTAGTAGCATCTGCTGCCGTTCCCAGATCTGGTTTTGCAGGGAGATTATCTCTACGACTGAACACAGTAATTACACTTATGATTCAGTTAATGTTGCATACAGATAAAGAGTTTTCACTAATGAAAAGACGATACAAATCTTCCTCTGCTCAAAACTCACTTGATGCCAAGTTTTCATAGCTTCTGTTCAGTTGTTGCTTCTCAGCGTTCAGCTCCGCAGTTTTTGTGCTCAGTTCTGTCTGCAGAGCTGCTCAAGATTTGTTCAGAAAAAATACTCTTATTTTTTTTTTAATCAAAGCAGAAATTCGTGAAAAAAAAATCAAAAGGTTGAGTTTAAGTGTGTTCACAACATATGACCTGCAGTGGTTTGCGAATGTACTCGGAGCAGTTACATTTGTTCATATTTTTTACAAGTTATGACTTCGAACCTAAATGTATTTTCATTTATTTTTATGTGAGGAACACACACAAAGTAGTGAATCATTTTGAGCCCATGTGTCATTTAGTCTCAACATAAATGCAACTGTTCTGTGAAGGCGTTGAGGGTTTTGCTAGAGAACAGATTGTATCACAAAGACCAAGGATCACAGCTGATGGCTCAGAGAGAAAATGGAAGAATGATTTCTGCTCAGATGGGAGCCAAATTAAACATGTAAAGGGCAGTGTGTAGTAGAGAGCAAACACTTCACATTATGTGAGGCACACTGTCCTGAATGTTAGAGATGTTTCCCTGCTTAAACACTGCTGTCGTTCAGCCAAAGCCTGTTATTCGGACATCAATAGAAATCAGGAGCCATATTCACAAAGAATCTTAGGGCTAAAAGTAGGTCCTGACTGCCGAATTTAGGAGTAACTCCTAAAAAATGTGGGCGTGTCACTCCTAAATTGAGGACTCCTAGTTTCTTAAGATAAAAGTAATTCACAACCACTTTTAGGCCTAAAAATAGCTCCTAAGTCTGGGAGTCCTTAAAAGAAGTCAAGAGGACTCCTAACTCCCTAAGACCTATTCACAAAGACTCCCAAAATGGCTGCAGCCAGACGCGATGTGTTGGACACGATACCGACTAAATCGTTTATTGCAAATGTGGTGCGGGATGCAATCACGTCTCCAGCTAAACGTAACAACCCGATCAGTCTAGAAATTACATGTTTAGCGACACTAAGATATTTAGCCACAGGGAAAATGCAACTTTGCAACGCGAACGACTTGGGTATATCACAACCATCTATCAGCCGATCAATCCACCAAACTCTTAAAGCGCTCTGTCGACCACACATTATCCAACAATTTATCCGTTTCCCATTAGACATCCAGCAACTGCATCGAATTAAAGCCAATTTCATGGCAATTGCAGGTATGCTGGGGGTGCACAAAGAAGAAAACGTGCACGTCTTCCAATTTATGCAACATATGCAGGGATGCAACATATGTAGGGATGCCTATATGACGGACATTGCCTACCTGTTGCAGCAGCATCCTTTTTATAAGCGGCGATCTCGAGCCGACACTGGGACTGTAGAGAATACCATCTCTTCTCACAATCTTCTGACGTTCGCGACACCGCTGGATAAAATGCATTTATTGTTTCTACTAATTTCCACCCATGCCTCACTTTTCTTCTTTTTCGTAATCCCGGCTCCGAATCGCCCTTTGAGGACCGTCCTCCTCTCCAGTACCAACTGTGCCAGTAGTAATAATTGGTCCTGCGACCAGTTAGGTTTCCTTGTTCTTTTCTCGCCACTCATTTTCAGTTCACGAGGTGCTTTTCACGGTAGTGGGGGGGTCTATTTAAGATGTGGCTGATGTGCTCATTAGACAGCCTAATTGTTCACAGCCTACTTGCAATCTCTCCCTTAATATGATGGATCCATCCATCCATTATCTATACCGCTTTCATCCAATTCAGGGTTGCGTGGAGGCTGGAGCTTATCCCAGCTATCAGGAGGCGTTAGTCAGGGTACACCCTGGACAGGACGTCAGTCTGTCACATAATATGATGCATTTCACATTTTTTGGTTTTAAACTTCACCCTCTCTGTAAGTAGGCTATTGTGTGTAAGTTGTTTAAGGTGTCAGTCTCATTGCCGACACAAATATGTCATCATGCATTATTTCTGCTATTTGCGCTGTTCATAAGCACGCTTTTATCAACATTGAAGTTTTCCATTTCCTGGTTTCACACATGTCATTCAACAACCAATCACACTGCTGTCCGTTTATTTACTCATGCATAGGAAATTACATTTTCCATAGCAACGGGACGTCACTCTTAGCTTACTTTTAGGGATTTGTCTTACGTAAAAGTAGCTCTTAGTGCGTTTGTGAATAGGTTTTAGACGACAACTCCTACGTAAGTCCTTTTACCACGAGTTAGGAGTAACACCTAGCGGTAAGATAAGAGTCTTTGTGAATACGGCCCATGGTGTGCTGAAGCAGGAAGTCATCTAAAACTAGGGATGGAACGATGCCACTTTTTTCAAACCAATACGATACCGATACTTTGGTTCAGATTACTTGGCGATACCGAGTACCAATGCCGATACTTGTACCAAACAAAAAAATGCAATGAATTGGAAGACAAGCTTCTTTTTTTTTCTTCTGTGATTGTTACAACAAATGATGGTGAATTGAATAAAACATCCATCCATCCATCCATCTTCTTAACCGCTTATCCAATTCAGGGTCACGGGGCAGCTGGAGCCTATCCCAGCAGTTATCAGGCGTTAGGCAGGGTACACCCTGAACAGGACGCCAGTCTGTTGCAGGGCCAACACAGAGAGACAGACAACCATTCACACTCACATTCATTCCTACGGACAATTTAGAATGATCAATTCACCTATCATGCATGTTTTTGGACTGTGGGAGGAAGCCGGAGTACCCGGAGAGAACCCACGCATGCACGGGGAGAACATGCAAACTCCATGCAGAAAGACCCTGGACCGGGATACAAACCCACGACCTTCTTGCTGCAAGGCAACAGCGCTAACCACTGCGCCACCGTGCAGCCATTGAATAAAACATAAGAATGTTAATAAAAATCAACCCAAACTAAACTTTTATGCTAGAAATTAACATTTTCTGTGCAATTACTGCAAAGTTTTCACATTTTAAGTATTGGTTCGTGGTATCTGTTAACTTTACAGATACGAGTACATTAGCATAAAGGCCAATACCCAATACCAGTATCGATATTGGTGCATTCCTTTCTAAAACTTGCAGGGCAGTGTGCCTCGAGGACCACAGTTAAAAAACATGGCTTTAGCTCAAAGCATTTTCATGTTTTGCAATGGCCCAGTCAAAGCACAGATTTAAATCAAACCAAGAATCAGCAATGACTAGAAACCTGCTAGAAGAACCGGCTAGGAGAAACGCTATCTCTCCGCCATCTGCTTGAATACCTTTCTATTTTAGTTTCTGAATGTGTCTCAAAGAATAATTGTGCTAAGAGCTTCTTCAAATTTTATGATAACATTTTTTTTATTATTATACATGTTGAAAACCATGTGTAATTTACCTTCCATTTTCTAAAATATTCAATACTTTGTGTTGGTCTATGACAAAATAAATCCCAACAAAAACCACTGAATGTGGTTAATTACAAAAAACGTCAAGGTATGCCGGTATTTTTATTGTACAGTACTATACTTGACTGACTGTATGGGTTAAGTGGATTATACTAAAATAATCAAAAAAAAATTTCAAATTTAGCAAAAAAGGGTAATTCAAACTCCTCACCTGTTATCTCCGTTGAATTTCCATTTGAATTAACACTAAATTCAAACTTCCTGCGCAAATCTCTCACTTCCTTGGTCAGTGCCATGATCTTTAAAACTATGAGAAATAATTTTTTAAGATTTTCATAATACCCTATGATGAAACGTGATAGTAAAAAATCTAGAGAAGCTCCATCCTTTTTTAAGGAGGCTTACCTTGAATGTTCTCATTGTCAATCACCTCCAGCAGGTGGTACATTTTATTCTGCAGCTGGGTGTGATATGCTGTCATGAAAAAGTATAAACATTTGAACATTTTGCTGGTCGAAGCCACCTTTAAAAAATTTGGTGAGAGTGTGCAGAGCAGGATTTTAAAGCAAAATCTTACAGCCCGCGATGGACGTTAGAGCTGAACTGCAGGTGGTGAGTTTCAGCTTCAGCTGCCTGACCTCCCTCCTCAACTCGAAGGCTTCCGCGTCTGTGAAGAAGCTTGCAGGTTAAAAGCAGAACAACGCAACAGGAAGCTATCCAACCCATGAAGGATGTACTGTCCACTCACCCAAACTTTCTTCAACCTCTAACAAACAAATGAGAGAACCCATGATTGTTAGGCAGGTTAATCGGGACATATCAGAACGGTAATTACTGTGACACATATGGTCAAGCTTAAGTATAAAGAAGCACTTACCAGTGCAAAGTTTGATGTTACTTGACTGAAAGAGAATGAAAGGTTTAGGATTAGAAAATCCGAATTAAAAAGCACCAGGGATTCTCATATGTCAGAACAGACAAACAAATCAACCTGAAGAGGAGATGATTACATACCGTTTCATTGACATGATCAAAATCACTTCCGTCCGGGAAGGTTGTCTGAGGTAAAAATTTGACAAAGGTCATATTTACATCAAACAACTTTTATTATATCAATACAGTAGATATAAAATGTGTACAAAACCCAAGTAAAATGGCTTGTTTCTGTGTATGTTTGATGCTTAACTGATATATCTATCAAGTTGGGACATGAGAGCCAAATCTTTTGTTCCACATCCAAAGGTGCTTTAATGGATTGAGTTGACGACACTAGAGTACAGTCAACTTGTTTTCATCTTAAAGAGTTCATCATCCTGCTGCAGGTAGATGGTTACACTGTGACATGGTCAGCGACGATACTCTGGAGAATTTTCAGATGGCATTAAGGTAACCAAAATGTGTCAAGAAAATGTTTCGATCAGCCTGAACTTTCTATCTAAGGTCTTTAATGTTGTTTCACAGCAAATGTTGACTCTACCATCTGAATATTGCAACATTTTTCCAACCTGTTATTGTACAATTTTGAGCCTCTGTGAACCTTTGGGTTAGTAGGAACCACCCTTTCTCTGAAACTTGCGATAATTTCATGGCCATTTCAAACAGGCCATGAAAAATGATAATTTTCATGTTTGTTTTTTTTACTTCTGAGTCTGAAAGCAAACATGCAGACTCTGCGCGAATAACGTTTACCAGTTTATTTACAGCTGACCTCCTAGTAACAAGAGCGGACTTCTCGCAGTAGGGTGTTCAGAATGTCAGGTGACGTTGCTGACAAGGGGGGCGGGGGCAGGGAAAGCTGTGAATGCGCACATTGTAGTGTGAAAGCGCTTGAAAGGCAATGTTAATGTTAAAAAAGTGGTGTTTTTGAAAAGCAACTACAGTTAAAGACCCGGGTGGAATGGCCCAGCAGGTATTTCTGTTGCTATTCATGACTTACAACCGTCCACAGGAGCTGCTGGTAATCCGTCCTGTGTCCATCCATTAGTGTGTGGTTTGATTTATACACAAAACAGAGCAGGAAGAGATTGCAACAAACAATCAGGGTTGCAGAGAGGATCATCAGGTCTGATGTTCCCTTAATCTGAGATTTATATGGCTCTACGGTCAGGAAAAAGGTCATTAACACCTTTGCAGACCCCACACATCCTGGGCACAAATTGTTGAGAGTTTTTAACCTCAGATTGGAGCTACAGAGCACTGTTTGCAAAAATCAGCCACCACAAAGAGTTTCATCCCCCACACTATGTCTCTCAACAACCCAATTTGCACCTTGTAGCCAGTATAATCAGCTACTCTAGTGTGACACGAAATAGGCATATTTGCACTATTTTAACCTGCCTTTAAATATATATATTGAATGTAAAAAATGTTTATTCCAAAAACTGGATTTTTCACCAAAACTTAATGGAATATCAAGTGAGAAACTGGTCAGGAAACCTGCCAAGAGCTTGAAAGCAACTGTGGGAGTTCTGGAGTAAGGTTTGGGGTTGTATAGCATGCGCTTTTTTCCTAAGAGAAAACATCGAAGTCTGAATAAATAAGCCAAAACCCTGTAGAACATTGTGTTACAGGTATTTTTGGCATTAGAACATTATTAAATAAAACCATACCCACAGTGAAACATGTTGACAACAGAATCAAGCTCTGTGGGTACTTTTCTTCAGATGGAACTAGTGAATGAAATAATGAACAGTTCAAAAAACAAGAAGTCAGCTATTGGCTAGAAAGCTGGTTGTGAGGAGGGCTTTTCTTTTTCAAAATCACGACGAGGAAACATCCAGATAAACAAAAGAAGAACTCCGCTAGAGGAAAAAGAACGTTTTGGAGTGGCCTAGATAGAGAATACACTCTCAATATTATGGAGTTCGTTTTGTGCTCCATAAGAGCTCAGAATAAAATCTGGCGGAAAATTTGTGGGATTACTTGAAGAGGGCTGTGGACACGAGATGCTTCACAGACTGATAGATTAGGAGAATTTTTGGAAGACAGAGTGGGTAAATATTATCTAGGTGGGGCTTGCTGAGAGACTCCTACCAAAGATGACCGAATGCTGAACATCGAATGAGTTGAACCTTTTGGACCTTATTCCTATTTTGTAGCTTGTTTCTCGAAAAACTGCTTACCCATGAAAAAATGTGTATATCTCAGCAACCTAAATAAATTATTTTGGTGTCATTTTAAAGATAACATTCAGTAGAATTTATAGATGCGTCATTATGCACTTTATCTGTATATAATACTATTACTATTATTTTTTTCTATTACTACTCATTTTTGGGTCCCCCAATTGGGGGATTTTAGGGTCCAAAGGGTTAAGGGGTCTGAACAACTGGTTATTGTATCTTACACATAAAGTTAATTTCCCCCATTAATTTTTTTTTTATTATTCTTTTTAGAGGACATCAATAAGTCAACTTAAAGATGGTAAACGTTTTGAAATGGATCGTCATGATCCAATTTTTTTCAGTCATATAACCTGGACTGTGTGCTCTTTTCATATCCACTATGAAAGTTGGAATCAACGAGGACTCACTGGAATCAAGGACTGGATATTGTCCACCTCTGGGTTTTCAGTTGTATTGACAGATATGCCGCAATTATTTGGCACTGAAAACACACAAATTACAGGAATCAAATTTCAGTGCAGGTTTCAGCTCTACATATTTACTGGTAACAGTATGAGAAAGGATAGCTTCTTACCATGTCTGTTGTCAGATGCAGGAATAATACAGATGAAAAGAAAGGGAACCCATAAGAAGTTAGAACCTCCAGCCATTGTCTGTTCCTAATGACTTTAATGACCTGCTGAAATGGCAGTGATGCGCTTTATATCGCCAATTGATGACCAATACCATGGGATGGGACAGGCTTCCCAGAAAGGGAGGAGCAAATGGATTCTTATTGCTGTAAAAAGTTTAAGGCTAAAAAGGTTGAACTGATTCCTTTAAATCAACACAACAAAGGTCAAATACTTACAGAACATAAAGAAAGAAAACATTTTTAAGATGTTACAAGTCAACAGAAAAGTTAAATAAATAAAAAAGTGCTGTCCTTTGGCGTGTATTTCTACCATCTTTGTACATGAACAAAGGTTTCAAGCTCAGTCAAATTGGATGGAAAGCTTTTGTAAACAACAAGTACAACATAATCAATTGAATTTAGATCCGGACTTTGACTAGGCCAGTGTAAAACTTCGAAATGCCAAAGTAATTGCACTGTAGCTCCTAATCTAAAGTCTGAGTCAATAACAGATTTCCTTCTTTGAACGAATTTCATTGTTCGTCCAATCAACTCTAAACAGTTGTTTTGGGGGACCTATCACATAAAATCCGTCTGACATCTGTGGTTATTGTTTTACAAATTGAGAGAACGTTCAAGGAGTATGAATATTGCAAAGACACCGTGAATGTGTCTGGCACATTATGTGCAATAGTTGTATTTGTAAATGTGCATAAGCTCCTTAAAGAGTCACAGTGTCAGCAAAAGCAGAAAAGGGAGAAAAAAAAGGCTGGTAGTGATTGTAGCGGTGTAAAGGGTGGGGCATGACTCAGTTGGAGGCATATGTGACAATAACCAGAACAAAAAAGTGGCAAAAACCTAAATACAAAGCTTTCGCAACAACATTGCTTCCCAGAAGCATTTGCTCTGGTAGTTAATATTGTACTGTTCTGTTAAGTCCATGCTGATAAGCTGTAGTTTCATCAAATCATGAAATTTGTGCAATCAATACTTTTTTTAATAGGGGACATATGAAAATTGCACTTTTTTTAGCCCTTAAATGCAATGTGTTATGCATTTAGTCTGTAGGAGAAATGCAAAAAAGTATAAATTAGTCACTCCAAGTGTTGTGGAGATATTTTTCTATACTGTTTTGGTTATATTTTTTAAGCCGTTCAGTTTTCTCTTCTAATCTATTATTTATTTTTGAACTATTACGTCACAGTACTTGGACTGAAACTGCTAAACAAGGCCATGGACTTCCGGCTAAACATCGAGTGAATTCGCAGTCTTCATCAATGCAAATTTGTAGTCCTAGTTCAGCAATGCAGAAGCTACAAGTGGAAAAGTTAAAATGCTCAGTTGTTGGATTATTAATAAACACAATTCTTTACAATGTCCCCCTGAATCAGAACCTCTGCGAAGTGCCTGGTTAAGTTTTATTTTTCATAGTAGTTTACCAACATCTGTAGGGAAAGCATTTTTTGTTTGTGGGAAGGAGGATTTGCAAAAAAATTTTGTCTTATTGAGGGATCAGTTCCTTCTGACGATAGAAGTAACGGACACAGCAAAGCGGTAAGCTTCAAATAACACTAAAATGATGGAAACTTTATTTTAGACATTAATTTATTCCCTCTTAGCCATTGCTGTAATAGCAGCATCAGACCTCCTGCTTATGTTTGCACTATGTTCTCAATGTTTTTGCTTCCTGATGATGTAGGTATTTCAACAGTACTATCACAGTCTACAATATAGGATTATTTATCAGTTTTTAGTCTTGGAGAACACATGCTCCTAACACATTCAGTGACGTTAGCTTGATGCTAGTGGTAGCACACACTAACAACCATTGGGGTTTTGTGTGGAACATCTGTTTTTAATCGCCGCTATATGATTAAACTGAATAGAACTGAAGATATAATCATCTCATTATGGCATCATTGCTATAATTATGTGGTATCTGTAAAGTGATTTGTGTTAAAGTTCTGTTGTCAGTAATGCGGCCAGCATATGTCCCTGTAAAATTGCTAACATTTCTCTTTGCTATTTTTCATCTAGTCTGCTTGCTTAAACACAGCACTGTCAAAATAGCTTTTAAGTTACACAGTTGTTGTGTTAGTTATTGTGTTTATAGCACATTAATATATTTTAACAAAGTTTTGGGTCTTTATACAGTCACCTTATATACAGTGTTGGGTGAGTTACAAACAAATTGTAATATAT
The DNA here is from genome assembly GCA_028564705.1 of Apricaphanius iberus. NCBI lineage: Eukaryota > Metazoa > Chordata > Actinopteri > Cyprinodontiformes > Aphaniidae > Apricaphanius > Apricaphanius iberus. The sequence continues at coordinate 6,148,625 of JAPXFQ010001905.1, forward strand.
TTCACATTACTAGTTACAATTTCAAAAATGTAATATGTTTGCATTACATATTACTGTCTTAAAACTGTAATTGAGTTACACTATTTTAAGTTACTCATGGCAAAATATCTTAAATATCTAACACGACTTCTAACCATCGTAACTTATCAGTGTACATTTTACACAAGTATCACACCACAAATACTGTATTTTTAACACTATATTATTAAAATTAAGTCTCTAGTTCCTTTGCATGCCTTCTATTTCATGGTAATGTTTGTTAAATCTCATCAAAAGAAGGTGCTGAAAGTGCTTATCAAAAACATGGTTGACAAAGATGAGACTCTGATGTCTGAAGTCTTACAACAGATGGTTAGGAAAACAGTGAGAACAATGCCGCTGTTTAAATGTACAGTCGATCTTTTCCTCAGCCGTCCTCTGATGTTTTAGTTTTGAGCAACATGAAGTGGATGGTGGATCTTGTGCTACCGTATCCAACTTGATTTGGTCTATTTCATTAGTTGACCAGAAAAACTATTCAAAATGCATTTATAACTTGAGTTACTGAAATTTTAACTAGTGATATATTGCTGTATATATTGTAAATATTGCATTACATAAGTATGCATTACATTCCTCAGTTACTGAAAAAAGTAATCTATTCCTGTAACTCATTACTTTTGTAATGCATTACTCCCAACACTGCTTATATATAGTTAGTGGGTATGTTAGTGGGAGGGGGATGGAGTATGCAGTGCTCCCAACTGCATATAAACGACTTTTTATCTAGACTCCTCAGAACAGTGGTGGAAGGGGAGCCGGTAGAGCTACAATTTTGAGGAATATAGACCTAAGAATTGCAGTTTTACTATATATATGCCACAACTGAATGATTTAGATGTGAAAAAGAAGAATTTAAAAGCATGATATGTCCACTTTCAAGCAAATATTCCTGGCATCAGACAAATATCCAACATAGTCAAAGTGTATGAAAGAATGTGCACACAGGAAGCAGATCACACTACAATCTGACATTCATCAGGATGACGTAAAAAAAAAAAAAATACTTTATTCTGTTTATCCTGTTGTATCCAAGAATCTGTTGGGTTTTTTTTTTAAATATACATACAGTATCTTTATTCAACATGGAAGAGCTGATGAAATAAAATATAGTACAGAGCTGGGCTGCTCAATTACAGAAGAAATCCTAATTATTATTACTTGACCAATAAAACTGACGAAGTCATAAGTTAATCATAAGTTAATTTCATTAAACAGACATCAATGTTTAAAATAAATTGTCTATGATTGTTTAGGACTACTTAATATCTTTTATGAGTTCATGTGTGAACTTGATAAATAAATAAAAAAACAACAACCAAATATTACTTTTTTTTTCTTTGAAAAATGTACTTTTGTCAGGGAGTTACAAACCTTTCCACTGCAGTGGACTCCATGAACCTTAGCACTCAAAATATTTAAACAAGTTTTGTGATAAATCAATCAATGTACAGTTATTAGTTGTATGTTTTATTGTTATAGCCTGGATATAAAAACATACACCTGTTCACACACATGGTTATTGCAATTCTTACAAAACAGAGCTCATCCTCACTAGACCAGGACCATGTACTGAAATAACGAATGTATTCTATGACCATGTTGATCTCTAAAAAATAATTCAATTTCTTCTGCTGTCACAGTCAGATTTTCTTACCCGTTCTGATAAGCATACAAATTGGTATGCTGAACTTATCGGTGCGTTCTTTGGGGAAACGGTCTACTGGATCTCTTCCCTTGATATGTTTCCTAGTTCCAGTTACTTTCCAGTTTCTAGGAAAATGAGCCAATCAAAACCATTGGCTTTCAAATATCAAGACATTTCTGCTTGCCTTGGTGTATTGGATCCAAAAGACACAACAGCCTGCCAATCGATCAGATGAACTGTATTCTGCTGATGAAATAACGGTTGGTACTATTTACCTTAGAAGTCCGAACTCGGAGCTGGGTTTGACATAACGCCCGAGTAAATAGTGTTCAAGTAACGTTATTGGATAAGTCGGGATTACAATATGGTGACGTCCATGTAGCCATAGTTGTAGTGCCTCTTACAAACATTGTTCTATGATGTACTTTCTATATACAAACACACATTTTATTTATTGAAGATTAAAGATACAGGGGCTACATGTAAGATGGATTAAAGAAGCATTCTTACAAGTGTGTATTTTAAAATATGCATTTTTCCACCGGAGCTACTATTGTTAATGTATACAATACAAACATTGGTCTTTAAGCATACATATTCATACTGAACTGTGGCATCACAATCAATTTATTGGTTATGGTTTCTACTTCTTTGCATATTTGTCCATTTCACTGTTTTACTTTTGGTTAGGGATGCACTGATTCCGATACTTGTATCAGGGGAAATATTGTTCTTATGTACTTGTATTGATACTCATTAAAGTAACCAATACCACACTTAAAAAGTGGAAACTCTGCTAAGTATTCACAGAAAATGTTTATTTTTAAGTTAAAATTGTGGTTTTGTTGCAATTTTTATAAACCTTTTATTTTTTTTAGCTAATAATCCATACTTTTTTGTAACAAGCAGAGAAAAAAATAAAACCTGTCTTTTAATTCATTGCTTTTTCTGTGTGGTAGAAGTATTGGCAATAATATGCTGTTTATATCTGTTTATATTTGCTAAACTATAGACTCCAGACAAAAATGTTATGTTTTTGATCAGTGTAGCTGTCCTTTTTTTGTTAACTCTCCAATATTATTTCTAGGTATGACATTAAAGCAGATATTAGGAGAAACTACACGAAGCATAGTAATTGGCTAAGCGATGGGTTCATCATGGCAGAGTAGCTGAAAATGTAGCAAAACCTATAAACACACCTAGATAATCAAAACTGACGGAGTACAAATATTAGGACTGCAGGAGAACAGAAAGATAAGATGATTAAGTAGTTGTTTTAAAGTTGCGGAAAGAGATTCTGCATTTTGTGTACAATTTTGTTTGAAGGTGCGCATTTTCTTTGCAGCTAGATAGTCGTTGCACTCTCCGAAGACCAACATGTCAGTTAAGCTCTTAACCTTATACCACTTCCCTATTTCTTCTTTGAGACATATGTATGTCCCAATCCTCTTCTGCTCCTTTTTAATTTTGCTGACGCTTGATGTTGCTAAACCTATTATTGCAGGTTCCTACTACTACAACAGTTTGCCATGTATCCTTTTTCTTCTCTCATCTGAGATTCTTTTGCTATGCAGTCCAAACTTCAAACTATCATAATGATTGAATCTGAAAACAAAAAATATAATTTCGGTTTAAGGATCAAATGGGTCCTAAAGAATAAGCAATCATCAATTAAAATAGATATTCTTATTCTCTCACTAGTTGAATTAGATGCCCCTCATTCAAAATTATGAAAAGCAAGTGCTGGGAAGCTGATTTGCTGTTTGAGAACAACATGAATTTTGTCTTGTCTACGTTTAAAGCCTATTTTAAATCATAAAAGCATTCTTTAGATGATTAAAAGAAGTTTGATGTTTTAATAACACAAGTTCTGCTAATGTATATATGCAAATCATCTACACACAAGTACAAATTAGCATTTTTTTTTCTGAGTCATTTATATAAATAATAAAAAGACATGGGCCAAAAATTGAGCCCTGAGGTACACCAGAAGATACTTTTAAAAAGCAAATTTTTTTGGTGGAAAAGTTTAAAACTTTGTGTGTAAGACATTTACGAACCACCCAACGGTGCCGTTTGACAGTCCAATATTTCGCAATTTTTCTGTTAGTACCGGGTGATCCAGAGTTTAGAACACTTTCAAGAAGTCAACAAAAAAGTGCAGCACCATGTTCCCTTTAATCCAGAGATTCATTATATAATTTAAAACTTTTAAAGCTGCTGTTGTTGCGCCATGCTGCTTTCAAAATCTGGATTGCAAAAGACTTAAATCATTGATGCAATAAAGGAATTTTTTGGGGGCACTACCTAGACACTCAAGAACTTTAGCCAGGACAGAAAGCTTCGAAACTCGCAATTATATAGTTTTGAAGGGTCACCTCCATTCAAAGATTGTCAAACAATAAGATACTTTCCAAATTTACAGAATGCTGTTTGTGGACAAGGACTAATTAAATAGATTTGTCAAAGGTGGGGAAATAAAATCTGCAGCAAGAAATGGGGATCAAGATTATCAAGACTAGCTGATTTAGTTGAATCTAAAAGCTAATGGGATTTTTGTTACTTTTGAGATTCTAATGGGGCTGAGAGAACAGATGAGATGAGACCAGGATGAGGGGGGTTTAAGTTAGATTTAGGAGAGAACTTTTTTGGACCAAAGTGAAGTAATAAAACGATGATTAAAACATAAAAGCATCTCATCTTAATGAGGAACACAGCAAGTTTTTCAATATAGATGGGGGTAGCTCAACACATGACTTAATTTCTAATGATAATTAAATGTATTCCAGAATTTTGATATTCTGATACAAAAGAATTGAGGTAGTCCAGTCTCGAAGTAGCAAATGCATGGACTATTTTTCAGAATCAAGCATTGATAGGATGTTTCAAAGTTTAGCAAAAGGTGAAAGAGGAAATTTCAGAAACCTGTTTGAGATCTGAATGTCATGTCTTGGTAAAAAATAAAAAAATGAAATAAATAATACAGAGGATATTTATTTCATTACGAGAGGCCAAATGAATGCCATCCAGATGAAGACAGCTTCTGTCTTGTCTGAATCTAAAAGAAGAAAGTTTAAAGTAATCCACATGTTTATGTCTTCCAGAAATGCCGTTAATCAAATTAATTGTTTGAATTACTCAGAATTTATGAAAAAATATAGTTGTGCGTGACTGGCATAACTGTGAAATTGTATTCCATGGTGTCTAATGCTTTTACAGATTGGAACCATATTCATAGTATTTAAAAAGTGGTCCAAGCACAGAACCCTGTGGTACTCCTGTGTTACATATCAATTTACTGAGGAGAGATTCATTATAACTAATTTATCTTGCAATAATTTGGTTGCGCTTGGGTCTAATATGCAAGATGAAGTTTTTGATAATTATGAAAGCTTGAATGAATCAAAACAGTGCAAACACAAATGAGTTCTACAGTTTTCTCCGATGCTGCCTCACTTACTGAGGTAAAAGTAATCATGCCAATCATTTTATTTTTATTAGAATTAATTTAATCTATGAAGAATCCCATAAAGTCATCACTACTGAGAGCAGGGGTAATAGCTGGCTCAACAAAAGCTATGATTCTGTATAAGTTTGGTAACCGTACTAAAAACAAACCTAGGATTGTTCTTATTCTCCTCTATTAATGATGACAAATATGCTGTTCTAACTTGTCGAAGGGTATTTTTATACAGCAGTAAACTGTTACTCCAGGTTAAATTGGAATCCTCAAGGTGTAAAGAGGGCCATTTTCTCTTCAGTTTCAGAGTATTCTGCTTGAAAATACACAGCTCGGAATTAAACCAATGAGCCAACCTCCTAAGGGTAGTTACAGTATTTTTTGAGGGAGCTATATTGTCTAATGCCAGGTGCAATTTGTAAGAAACCACCCTAACTAGACTATCAATTTGCGAAGCGTTAGACTTTAAAATGTTCCCCTCCAAGATGTTCCTCTGAGAAACATCATGTTTTGGGGTGCTTTTCAGCGAAAGGGACAGAACGACTACACTGTAGTAAGAAGAGAATGAATGGGGCCGTGTAATGTGAGATTTTGAGCAAAAACCTCTTTCCAACAGTCAGAGCATTGAAGATGGGTTGCATGGCAGCGTTCGATCCCATGACACCCGGGTTATAGGCAAGCGCGCTAACCATTCAGCCAGAGGGATATCCCTGTGGTCAAGCAGTCAGGGCACATCATCAATCAGAGCCATGGTGACAGGACCTCCACACTGTCACACTGGGTCTTCCACCATGACAATGACCTGAAGGATATAGTCAGGATCCAAGGAGTGGCTCTGTAAGAAACAGATTATGGCTCTGGAGTAGCTTAGCCAATCTCCAGGTCTAAATCCAACAGAAGATCTTTAGGGGGAGCTGAAAGTGCATTTTTCAGCGACAACCCAAAAATCTGATAGGTCTAGAGAAGATCTGTGTGGAGGATTGGTCCAAAATCCCTGTTGCAGTGTGTGCAAACTGGGCCCGTATCCCTAAAGATTCTGAGAATCCTCTCAGAGAGCTCCTAACTTAGCCTAAAAATTCCTTGCCAGGAGTTTTAGCTTAGAAGTGATTCCAGAACATTTTCAGTGAACTCTGAGCAAGGAATGGATGGAAAATCCTATCTTAGTGAGGAGGTGTGGTTGACCCCGTTGCTAGGTATGAGTCATCATTTCAAAAGCCGTGATTGGTTGATCGTACAAGTTTGATGAAAATGAACTTTTGGTGATAATGAGCAAAGGATGTACCCTCAGATCAATAATTATACACTCTAATCTTATTCAGACTGTAATTGTACATAACATTACACATTCAAGAAAATATCTGGAAAATGAATAGTTAGCTGTAGGGCTTATAGCCTAACATTAGAATCTAAAACATGTGAAAACTTAAGCTCATTACACCCTGTTCAAATAATGATTTGTGTCTTATTTGCTCAGATTAATATCCTAGCTGGCGTATTTTGTACTTTCACTCCCATATGGACCCCATTGAAAACAAGATGGCCTATCTCAATGGGCTGTACTTAATGAAGTAGAAAATGCAACGTTACAACTCAGTGTGGTCTTAACTAGGGTAACACTGCTCAGCTTTTATCAATATCTGTGATTGCTGGCTGGTCTATTTATGAAGGCTTGTTAACAAATATCCTACAAACACAGCTGCTTAGGGGAACTCCTAAGCCACTAAAAGTCATCTTCCCTGCTCTTAGCAGATCTCGCCTTAGAAGCCCTTTTAAGCACCAGGAATCTTGAGGAATAGCTTTTATATTAACTGGGATTTTCGTGTCACTTTTAGGGGAAATTCTAAGAAAATGTCATGACTCTGAGAATGTTCTTAGAATTTGGCCGCTAGGAGCCACTTTTTACACAAAAATTCTTTAGGGATACGGGCCCTGGGGCTGTATTCACATTTTTTAGGAGTTACTCCTAAATTCGGCAGTTACCTACTTTTAGCCCTAAGATTCTTTGTGAATACGGCCCCTGGTCTAGAACTACAGGAAACATTTGACCTCTGTAATTACAAACAAAGGCTTCTGTACCAAATATTAACACTAATTTTCTCAGGTGTTCAAAATGATTATGTCCAGCAATAAAATGCAAAGAAATTATTTAAAAATGATACAGTTTGATTTCCTGATTTTCTTTTTATGCTGACTCTTACAAATGCACCTACAATGGGAATTTCAGACCCCTCCAAAATTTCTAAGAGTGAGAACACTCACTGTATTGGTCGGTTTTACTTTTTTGTCATAGGTGAGAGCTCATTGGTTAATCAGGAACAGTCAATAATAATAATAATAATAACAATAATAATAATGACATATACCCAATTGACTTTTTTCTCTAAATCAGTATGAAAATCTTTCCCTACTAAGCTCTGATTTCCGTAGCCTACAAACAGATAAAAAACAGCGCCATCTTCTGGTGTAGTGTGAAATTTACAACCGTTTCAAAAGTTAACTTACTTTAGTTACGTGTTATCCTAAAAAAAACATCCACTTCTATGTCAACGTGGAAATAATAACAAACATATTTTATAAGAATAAAGACAAGCAAGACATACACGTTTGCTGTAAGATTATGATCTAATGTAACGTTGTTCATGTCGAGAATTATAATAAACTACAACTTTCAATAAAATATCAACCAAAAAATAATAATGAAACATTAAGTAGGCTAAATATTTGGTATATAATTCAAGATCCCTCTGATTTTTTTTCGTCTTCAATGTCGTCTCGCGATACTTTAATCTGAGGCCCGATTACTCTTCCTATTCTCGCGATGTTTACAACAGCTGTTTGATAACCGTCTAACCACTTTGTGGTGGAGCTTGTGACAAACCTGTGATATCATCCTACCAGCACCGTCTGCCCACCGTGAATCAACATTTGTAGTGGCACTCGCTCTTCCATGGAAAGACAGTTAAAGGCGATCAGGGACTAGACGAACCAGATCCGCCGCTCTCTAAACAAGGTAAGCCTTTTTCTTCATGCCACACTATAGCTTATTTAATGTCTGATTTATTTTAAAACAGTGGCTACAGTAAACACGTTTCCAGGTTATATATGCACGTATATAATTATGTATATGTCAGTATCGCTTAAAAACCCCCATTATGTATATCTTAGTGTGCTACAAAGTGAGCTTCCCACAGCGCATGTCTGTAACTAACATGGTTTACGTCTGCTTTTTAAAATTAATAGTGACTTTAAACGACTGTTTATCCTAAGCAGGGAAATTATCATAATTAAAATAAGTTCATATCAAAGTGAAAACTGTAAAAAGACTGTGGATTTCGCTAACGGGCAAAAATTGTTACCTTAAAATTGTATAAAAAAATCATGTGTGCTGGTCAAGAATTACTACCAAATCCACAGCAAGTTGACTTTCTGCATGCTTGGTGGGTAATTGGTACTGGCTGTAAAGCAGTTTTGTATGCCAAAATAAGGCCTGTTCAGACTTCTAGTGAACTCTGGACGGTAAGCAGCACCAGAGCAGCGTGGCAGTTGTGTAATGCGGTCTTGTCTGACCCCCATAAAACCTGGATCTCATCTCATTTAACTTGCAGCTCATTTCTATGGTTTTTAGTTGTATTAAGAGAAAATTATGATATAAAATGAGAACCTCTTGTATCGTTGCAAACTGAACTGTATCCACAAACAGTCTGAAACAGTATTTCTCAAACTTTTTACAGTGGATTTCACCTGAGAAAATATCAAGCTCTCCAAGTATCATGATCATGACCAACCTAAACATACAGTAGAGAAGGCTTACCCTTTTAACTATAGGCATAAACAAAGGTTTATATACTCCTTTAATGATTATTTATTGGAAATTGTTGCCAGCCACAGTCAAACTATTTATTAATTATACAATTTGAACTAATTTTCCATCCATCCATTTTCTTAACCGCTTAATCCTTAATGGGTCGCGGGGGTGCTGGTGCCTATCTCCAGCTGTCAATGGGCGAGAGGCGGGGTACACCCTGGACAGGTCGCCAGTCCATCACAGGGCAGGACAAACGGGACAAACCACCATGGACACACTCACACCTAAGGACAATTTACAGTGATCAATTAACATGACAGTCATGTTTTTGGAATGTGGGAGGAAGCCGGAGTACCCGGAGGGAACCCTCGCATGCAAACTCCATGCAGAAAGATCCACAACCTTCTTACTGCAAGGCAACAGTGCTAACCACTGCGCCACCGTGCAGCCCAACTAATTTTATTAAAAAATATATATATTGAGAAGTTTCCACCAAGTACCACTAGGGAGAGCTTGAGTACCCCTGGTGGTACATGTACCACAGGTTGAGAATCATGATCCTAAAACATAAAGTAGTTTAAGCATTTTGATATTTTCGTGAATGAAAAACTACTCTACAGTAAAGTGTTGGGCAGAATATCTTGGACTGGAGTTCAAATAATATATGTATTCATTACTCAATTTTGTTTTTTTTTCATTTTCCTTATCAGGCTATGGCTTACAGCTATTGAAAACTCAAGTTTTGGTTAAACTGAAATACATAGTCAGGAATTCTCTTTAAAAAATACATTTTTAAGGCAGAAATGTTGTTATGGCTGTCCTATTTCTTTCACCACCATGTGCAAGACAGCTGACCGGAAAATTATTCAACAATCATTGAGTGTAGTCCAAGAAAGATCATTGGTAAACAAGTTTGCCGTTCATGAAGCATATTAATGGAAAGTTGAGCCGAAGGAAGATTGTCATGTCCTTAGGCTCCCCATATGTTTTTCTTCTATACATATCTTCATATACCGTTATTTGTTTTTACAATAAAGCCTTTTTATGCTGACAATTTTTTTTGTTTTATTATTTCTAGATACCCATTTAAGAAGATGTGCATTCTGTTCCGCAACACAGTACTATATTTTGTGTATGTAGATAAATTTAAATGCAAACATGTCACCACAGGCATGTGGGTTTGTGATTGGGTTGGAAGGTTGGAGAAACTCTGGCTTATGTTGTTGATCTACGTCCTGCAGGCCAAGATGTCCCTCTCCGGCTGGGTGTGTGTAGTAACTGGCGCCTCCAGGGGCATCGGTAGGGGAATAGCGCTCCAGCTGTCTGAGGCCGGAGCTACCGTTTACATCACGGGACGGCAGGAGAAGACCCTCAAACAAACTGCGGCAGAGGTGAAATTTAAAGCCTTTCTTTGCCTTTGTCCATACAATGTATTTTTTTTAACCTTTTTTTTTTTTTCTTTTATGCAGGTGACTGAGAGAGGTGGGAAGTGTCTTCCGGTGATCTGTGATTCCACAAAAGGGGAAGAGATTAAAGCCCTTTTTGACAGGATCAAAGAAGAGCAGGATGGCAGACTGGACATCTTGGTGAACAATGCCTATGCTGGAGTACATGTGTGTATCAGCATTTCTTGTTATATTACAGAAAAAAAAACTCATCAAAGGAAAGGAAGCAAAGATTCAAATATTATGCCTTGACCTCAAATTGTCATTCCAGGATATCTTTGAGAACATGGGTAAGAAGTTCTGGGAAACAGATCCGTCTATATGGGATTCCATCAACAACACGGGACTGAGGTACCGTTGCTTTTCAACATTCCTGATGACAATTTTCTTCTGACCAGCGATGACTTGCGTAGTTTTGTTATTATTTTTGTTGTTTTTTTAGGGGGCACTACTTTTTTTCGGTTTATGGCTCGCGCCTGATGGTGGCCCAAGGCCGTGGGCTAATAGTGACGATCTCATCCATGGGTGGGCTGCATTATTTCTTCAGTGTACCGTATGGGGTTGGTAAAGCCGCTGTGAGTTGGTCCGCTTTATTCGTTGTCCTCACAGTGTGACGTCAAAGTCATTGGTCTGATATCTCACCAGTGTCATTAAAAAACCTGTTTTGGTTTCCTGTTTTTCTCAGTGTGACAGGCTGGCAGCCGACATGGCGGTTGAGCTGAAGAGCAGAGGAGTGACTTCCGTCAGCCTGTGGCCGGGACCGGTACAAACGGAGCTGGTATCGCAGTTAATAATACAGAAAGATGCTCCACAGGGTTTGAATCCTAAGGTAGGTTACTTTTAAATAGCACACCTGGAAGCATAAATGTTCTATTTTAAATTATTAAACTATTAAATTATTAAACTGTTAATTGTTTTTCCTCAGTTTAAAGAAGCATTTTCCAATGGAGAAACCACAGAACTGAGTGGGAAGTGCATTGTCAGCTTGGCTAATGGTAAATTATGCAGTTGGTAATGATACTAAAAAAAAAAAAAAAATCCACATTATCTTTTCCTGTCAAACTCAATAGAAACATAATTCTACAGAACCTGATACTGTAAACATTGGGAAATGTTTGCAAATGACAGTGGCTCTCACGTGAAACTGATCAAACTTTTTCCACCTTTCATTTGAGACATATTCTGTTAAATTCAGCTGAAAACCAAACATCTGTTAAAAAAATGTGTGAAAGTTGCAGATCCGTACTATAAAGCAAAAACTTTTATAACTCAAGCACCTTTTAATTTTATGGAAAAAAGTGCAAGAGGGTTTGGAAAAAGTGGAACAGCCAGAGAATGTGTAAAGGTCTAAAACGAACAAAAATGGGCCTTTTTGACATAATTCCAAGGTATGTTTGGCACAGAAAGATCAAAACTGGCACCACACCCGCCTGGGGTGGAAATCCTATGCACTGCAGTTATTTTTCTTCAGGTAGAAGTGAGTTATTTGTTGATATAGAGGAAATCGCAAGCAGTTCCAAGTATAATTTGGTTTTGACCCAAAACCTACTAATGTCTGCAGCTAGAAAGCTGAAAATAATGTTGTTTTTGTTTTTTGTCTGCATCACGGTGAATCCAAAAATACATCCAGATGAACAAAAGAATATAATTTCCAGGAGAAAAGTAAATGTTTTGGAATAGCCTAGCCATTCCAAAACCTTATTCTGTATTTGTTTTTTTCAAATTCCCCCCTGAAACAGATATTTTTTTTTGCTTTGTTGAATTGTACAGGATGTATTTTACGTTAAAAGTAGAAGAAAAAAAACATTGAAAATAATTTATGATCTTTTAAACTCTATTTTAACAGGGGTGTGTACATTCTTCAAACCAACTGCAACAAAATGTTTTGGAAAGGTTAATTTTGGTTTCTCTTTTTAACTGATAGATAAAAGTCTGATGTCCTTGACTGGGAAGGTGCTCATGACCTGTGACCTGGCCAGGCGATACGGCTTTAAAGATGTTGATGGTAATATGGTGTTTCTTCTTTCTTTTGAAACTCAGTTAATATACACAGATTATCCATACAACCATAACTCCCAGCCTAATGCTATAAAACATTGGTAGTCGTATTGCATACAAAGATCACAGACACTACTGGGTGGTGCCTCAAGCCTAAACTGCAGTATTGGTGCGCTCCATCTGTAGTTGGAACTTGGAAATTCGACTTCCGAATGGGGAAAGCAAATCTATTGGAAACGATCCCCATCCCTTACTAACAGTACGTTGGGTTTCCTACTTGGAAAGTCCAATGTAATTTTTTGTTTTTTTTCTCAAGAGTTTGACGTTCAATATGGCCGCTTCTTGTGTCAACAATCATAGCTGTGGTGGAAACATGTTTATTTTGTAAGACACGCTAGTAAGAGTGTGTCTAAGATCAACATTGGTTGTAGAGTCTGCAACTCTAAACTTGGCTAAATAAAGTGTTGTTTGCATGTGGAAAGTACAGCTTTTAACAATGTTTATAAGAGCTACTAGGCAACCATGGCTCAGGCGGTTGGAGTTCTTCCCGTTATTTGGGGCTTATTGGTTCAAACCCCGTTCTGTCCATCTTGGTCGTTGTGTCCTTCGGCAAGACACTTCACCCAGCTTTCCTACTGGTGGTGGTCAGAGGGGCTTTGTGACCCAGGGCAGCTGGATGGCTACAATGTAGCTCACCTCCACCAATGTGTGAATAAATGGGTGAATGACTGATTGTAGTGTAAAGCGCTTTGTGGTCCTCTGTGTGAAAAAGGGCTGTACTAATGTAGGCGATTTACCATTCTGCTGCCAACAATGACTACCTGGGGCTCACCGACTTATCCGGCTAGGTTACTGAAACCTTGTTTACTTGGGTGTCATATCAAATGCGGTTCCGACTTCTGAGGTAAATGGAACACACCTAAAGTTTCAAGTAAACTTCTGAGTCAATTCCAGGATGTGGGATCTACCCACAATTAATTGTTTTGTAATAAAATGGACATATTGTTGATGCTCATCATTGCGATCTAGTTGGTTGTAAAATATGTTCTGTTTTTATCTTTCAGGACGGGAGGTAACAGACTTTACTTCCCTGAAATTCCTCATATCCCAGGTCCCGTACCTCTCCTGGCTTTCAGCAGTGGTCCCCTCATTTCTTCACGTGCCTCGCTTTGTGCTCACGCTGGCTAACGGACGCTTTTAACAGCTTCCCCTCATCACTCCGCACAACTCTATGGCATAGATAGAGTTGTAATTTCTTTTTCTTGGACAGAAAACGACTCATTCCTGAATGATTGCATATCTGACCATAATTCACTTTCACTATATTTTTTGTGTGTGGAAGAAGTGGTTCCTATTAGACCACAAATAAGGATAGTATAATCTTGCAGATGCATTAGAGTTGCATCAATGAAGGTCCACATGAAGTATGTTTAACATAAATATCAACCAAAGGTGAACCCTCACAATGTGACTGTGCAGCTTGAGAAGGAATGTTTAGAGGACCTTTTGCACTACCAATTGATTGTATTGCATTCGATTTGTATAGAAAAAAAAAGGAAAACAGACAGCAACCTGAAGATGTCTAAATAACAAAACCTTAAAGTTTAATGAGTTATACTAGGTGAGCCTTTTGGCTGCACAAGAATAAATTATCAGTTTCTAAAACTACATCTGATTGGCAACTTTACCTGTGTAACCCAACCAGCAGCGGAAAAAATGCTGAAAAAATATGATTTTTACATTGACTATAGAGTTTTAGTGTTTTGACTTGCTTGAACTAACACATTTTTGTTCTTTTATTGTTTTTTTATTATTCTTGATGATGCAGGCAGTGCTATAGGTCTTGTTTTTCTAGCAGGATTTTCCCTCATGTAATCAGCTTAATTTCCAGCAGGGGAGACCCACAGGTGGATGTACACATGTAGATAAGCCAGAAGGAACAGCCTCTCTTATTAATGGTAAAGGGGTGCCATCTCATGTTAAAAATGGATCTACAATAACAAACTAGTGTGCATTTTTGAAATTTCAGCTTATTTTCTACTCTCCTACATGGCTAATGTATTTTTCCAACTAAAATTACAATTCAATAAAATATTTTTATCTCTCGTTGTTTTCCTTTTCCTTCTCATTTCTGAAACATTATATAGAGTTAATAAAGTGTGGTCCAGACTCTCCAGCTATAACTAAAGCAGCTGGTTAAAGATATAACAAATGCAGGATGGGAGACTGGGACCAAAAGTGGGCAAAGAGTACCCTGAAACTGTACTCAAGATTAAAACCACTTAAAAATATTTTTACTTAAGTTAAAAAAAAGTATTCGTCCACGAAATTACTCAAGTAAGAGTAAAGAAAAAATATTTTCTAAAAAGGTTACTCGAGTGCTTGAGTTGTATTTCTTTGATCTCCAAGTGCCCCCCACTGTAGCAGCAGACAAAAGAAAAGAAAAAATACCAGAACTACGAAGTTTGTGTACAGACAAGGGGTCTCACTTCAACATAAACTTTTTTTGTTTAGTCCATCTTAAGTTAAAATATTTTGGCTCTTCGTTCAATGAAGTTACTCATTACCAATGTTGGGAGTAACGCATTAACATTAAGTAACGAGTTACAGGAATATATTACATTTTTTTGTGATGGAGTAATGCAACATATTACTTATAAAGTGTACAGCAATATGTTAATATTTACCATTTAAGTAATTCGAGTTACAAGCACATTTTAAATATTTTTTCCTCCCAACTAATGCAACAAACCAAATCCAGTTGGGTACTGTAGAATAAGATCCAGGGTGCACTTCCTGTTGCCAAAAACATCAGAAAATTAGGATGGCTGAGGAAAGATTGAGGATTATTTGCACTATTTTCCTAACCACCTGTTTAAAGACTATTCAGCCTCAGAAGTCTCATTGTCAACCATCTTTGTGATGAGCACTTTCAGCTCCTTCTTTTGATGCGATTTATCTGACATTTCCATGAGATAGACGATGTGCAAAGGCACTTGAGACCTGAAGATTCATAAAATAGTGTTAAAAATACAGTATTTGTGGAGTCGCACAAGTGTAAAATGTAAATTGATAAGTTACAGTATTTAGAAGTCATGTTAGATATTTAAGATATTTTGCCAAAATAACTTAAAGAAGTATAACTGTTACGTTTTTGAGACAGTGATACGTAATGCAAATATATTACATTTGAGGCTGGCTCAACACTGCTCATACACGGTGGCACAGCTGGTAGGACAGCTTCCCTCACAGCTAAGAGGTCCCGTGTGTGTGTCTGTGTGTGTGTGTGTTCCTCCATATCATCAGTACCCACACCTTGGGTGGGGTTGGCAAAAGGGCCTTTCTGTGTGGAGTTTGCATGTTCTCCCTCTGTTCCCTGGAGCAGCTAATGTGAGCTACTCGCACAAAAACATGCATCCTGGGCTGTATACTGCCTCCTCCTGGCCGACCAGGGCACCTGAGGGTTTGGGAAGGATCTGGCTGGAATCCTTCCAGGTGCTATGTCCAGCTGGGGAAACCCTGCCCCTTCAGGTGAAAAGATGGGCCTGCTCACTCCTCAGGCAAGAAGGAGGCTTGAGCTCAGTGCAGAGCCATCCCGGGGTTGGCCCAGGACTAGAATTAGGTAGGAACACTGGGTGATAAATAATGGGGTGAAAAATATATATATATAGTTTAAAAAAACACAAAAAAATCACGTAAGAGTAGTAACGCTTCATAATAAAAGTAAAAGTTCATAGTAAAAGTAAAAAGTACAGTGCAGTAAAACTACTCCTAAAAGTGCTTTTTTTTTTTCTTTAAAAAGTTAATCAAGTAAATGTAACTAGATACGACACACCTCTAACCGCTGGGACTGCTTACAGATTTTTAAAGACACAAGAAACTGGTTTTGGTTTTCTTTCGTTTTGCATACTGGTACCATTTGATTTGCAACTGATCCAAATAACACATAGTTCAGAGCTTTTATTAATGGTACTGTGTAGGGATGCACCGATTCCGTTCTAATCTACATATACATATTGGTTAGTTAACTGATACCATAAATACTTAAAATGTGGAAACTCTGCAATGACTTTGCAAAAATGTCTACATTTTGGAAAAATGTAGTGTCATTGCATCCCTATCATCCCGAACTGTGTTTTCCACTTTGAACTCAGTTGGAATTTCCCAAATCGACACATCAATTGTGAAATTTTGGGAATACGTTTCTTTATTCTCAGAAAACGGGTTTTTGGAAAAATGTAAAGGTCATTAACATTTAAACTATGAACTGAATAGGCTGGCGAGTTATAGTATTAGAGTATTATCACTTGCTTGGATAAGCAGTAACCTTACAAAAAGATATGAAGATATGCACGAATACTCAATGTTGAGTCAAATTAACTGATTGTTACATGTGGTGCACAACAAGGTTTTGTTTTTGGTCCAAAACTTTTTTCTGTTATATGACCAGTAATGCCCGTAACGCGTTATTTAGTAGCCCGTTACTCCTAATATGACCAAAAAAATACATCCTTTTTGTAAGGAATACTTTTCAGAGAGTTTCTTGGGGATGATAATCTGCTATAAATTGGTTGCAAGTTTCATGTTAATATAACTGCAAAATAGGTTAAAGCGTTTTTGTGTTGTTTTTTTTTACCTGGATCTTATTTGTAGCATGCATCACATTCACATACTCACCCAGACAAGTTTGGAGCCACTCGGAGTCCTTCGGGAGAAGTTTATATCCCGTCGTAATCACCGTATATCATCATCTATATAATGAGAGTTGTGGGGGCACAGCAAGTGCAGCCTCTAAATAAGGCATTATTTGCCAAAAAAATTATTTATTGTTAATAACTAGCGCTACTCCCCTCAGAGTTCAGAGCTTCTCCGAAGTGCTTCTCTGTTGTCTTCCTGGGTATTTACAGGGGTTTTTTCCAATTTACAACAAAAGGTGATTTTGCTGATGTTGCTGCAGTGCCACATTGGGGTTGTAGTCTGAGCAGGACTGTAAAGCTTGGTTTATGCTTAATTCATCCGTGAGCTCCGCATGGCTCCACGTGGCCAAATTACGTAATTTAGGCAACCATGCCTCTCCCCACGCGGAGACCCAAATTTCAGAACCGCGCACTTAGGAAATGTTCTAACTGTGCGGACGGTCCCGTGCTGAAAAACATGGCGGACTGGCAAGAGCCCCTATTGCCAGAGGTTTGTAAATACAGAAATCTTTATGATTCGGCCCATTGAGATCACTGTGATTAACTGTGCTTTAATGGACGAGTGGACCTTCTCCTTTTTCGTCTTTTTTCCTAACAGGACTAAACAGCATAAAAGTTCTTCTGCTTTGTTCATGGGTGTCGCCATCTTGTAAACAACAGTGATTTCTATTTCTACAATGGTGTAATGTTGTATGCATGCCGTAGAGCCCTACGCCGCCCCCTACAGTCTTCAAGAATATAGGCTCTCAGCAGGGACAGACCACAAAAAGTATAAACGCTGCTAGAAGGCATCTCGGCCGGTTCCGCACGTCTCATTTCAGCGCGAAATGTACATGCGTCAAGCATAAACCAAGCGCTATGGTGAGCTGAAGTCACACCTTTCTACTTCCGATCAATGGGTCCCCTACTGCCAAAAAAAAAAATGAATGAGAGTCAATAGAGCAATTAAAGTTATTTTTTGATCCAGTTTGAAATGTGCCGTGGATCGAACATATGATGTCCATGAATTTTAAAAACGAACTTTGATGCAGAGAAAACGCTGATTTTCGACCGGAGGCAAAAGTTACTTTAGGTTTTGTGTGAAAACGTTTAGACTACAACTGCAGAAGAAGAAGGAGAGCGAGGGTTGTAACCTCAAGGCCGAAGATAGGAGCATTAAACACGGAGAAAACCTCTATAAATCTGACCATGTTAAAGTAGCAGCTATGTCGGGGGTAAAGCAGTCGGTGGAGTGAGAGCCAGCATGGAGGAGAAGCTTTACAAGCTCTATGTGAGTGTTTTACATGATATAGCTAGGGCTAGTTCCCGTTAGCCAAATGGCGTCATATATGCGACTTTTGATTGGCAGGCATTTTAAATGCGAATTTTTACAATCAAATACATGCCAATCACATATTCGAAATGTAAATCGTTAGTTATCACTTAGATCGAAGTAAAACATATGTGTGATTCAGGACGTAAGACAAAGCGGACCAGAAAATTACTTATCGCTCCATTGACTTCCATTCATTATTCTTTCAGTTTGTGGACCCAGGGGCCGACCGGAAGGGGAGGAGACTTAGGCTCCACATAGAAGGATTTATGTTGACCTCTTTGTGCACATACACAAGGGGTTGTGTGGCAGAAAACAAACAAAATGAACGGATATAGAGACGCAACAAACATTTCCAAAAGAGTTAGCGGGCGAAATCCCTGAAATACAACATCTTTAACAACTGAAAAAAGGGAGAGCTTTAGAGAGTAAATTAAATTCTCTATTGATGGCTGAAGAGAAGGGCAAAGTCAGAGACTGGACGCAACTGGCAAGAGTTTCTTAAATAGCAATGTATTTTCAGCATAATACATTAATAACATAATAAGGAGAAATTGAAGATAAATGTTTATAAAAAGGTTAAAAAAGTTAAGTAAGTGCATTGAACGTGACTAGGCAAAATATGAGAATCAATATTTCCTTATATAAGATGTATTTGGTGCATTTATATTCTATTTGTTGTGAATAGTCCCATTAATGGAGCATTCAGATTCTATTTGTCCCATTAAATGACTTGCAATGACAAGTATGGGTTACATCTAAAACCACCGTTCCACAAAAAAATTCATTTTAAAAAAATCAAAAAAATTTACAAGACGGCCAGAAGGTGTGGAGCACATTGGTCAGGTCTTTGTGATATTACTGTTCACTCCAAGATCTTGAGTTTGTTTCAGAGCATAATGCATTGCTTTTTGATATCTTTTAGCCTACTTCATGCTGTCAGCCAGGTTCTGTTTAAGAGATGTATTGACTCTGTATGTCTAGTAATCAGGCACGGATTTTGTATGTGAAATTAAACGAACCTATCCAGAAATTGAGGAAAATCAGTAAATTAATGATTCAACAAAGGCGAGTCTTTACATCTGGTCAGTTTTTTTTTCTTCCTTTCTACTAGATTAAATAATAATTACTAAACCGATTCACAGTTTAGTTAAGAGTTCATCCAGTATTTTTCAACAATAACTCAAAAAGAACATGTTCATTTTAACAGATGATTCTCCGTGTCTCTCTGATGCCTCCATAGGGTGCAGCTGGGTAGTTGGCATCAGATCTCTGTAACGGATTATTATACTGGCCCATTCTCCCTCCAATCCGCGGCCTGCTCACCCAGACTGGCACACCCACCCCAGCAGTCAGTGAGGGGGGAAGAGTCATGTGGGCCTTCCGAGCTTCCTGGTCTTCTGCTCAGCTCCGCCTCGCGTCGGTGTGGCCGGACAGGGGGAAACACTTCACAGTTAAAGAACAAAAGCAGCAACGGAGCGACCGAGGGGGAGGAACAAAACAGCGACTCAACATTCTGCCTTTTAATCCCCCTAGTTGGATATTTGGGTCCCTGGCGAGAATTAACCAGCGATTGAACTCCTACGACCGGGGACAAACTTGGTTGCGTCGTATCTTTGGATCCTGCCCGTAATCCGTCGAGGTGTTTGGTAAAAATAAGACAAGGGTCAGCCAGATAGATGGACGGTATTGTTTCCTCGCTCGGTGCCTCCAACTTCGGCCATATATATCCGAGTAGGGAGGAGTAAACTGAGTTTCTCTGGTTTTCGTGCCGTCAGAGCGAACCCCGGGGATTAAGGGGTATTTCGGCAATTTTCGGTAAGTTTAATTTTATGTTTCACTGAAGCGTGTCTGACGATGAAGTGCGCCTGTGCAGCGTGAAGCGTTTTAGTTAGTACGCCACAAAGAGGGAAGAGGGGAGGGGGGCCAGACTGGACCGCTATTGTTACTGGCACAGTGGTCAACTTTCACGGCTTTTTATCGAACCAAACTAAACAAACGGCGAATAAAATCCCTTCGCCTGTCACGGAAAACTGTCGAAACCGAGCGGGGGGACCCGTGTTCTCACCCCCTGGGATTTGAGTGTGTCACCAATGACTAACACGATGGTCTGTGACCTAATGTTTGTCCCACTCTAAAACATTTCAGCCTAGTTTCCAGCTACTTAAGGTCAGTCGTGGCGTAACCCTCTAACTAAATGCGCAATACTTCCCATTTGTTCCGAATAAATAACCACTTCAAAAAAAATTTAAGTTAAAGAGAAGTAGTTCTGATCAACTTTTAGCTTCAAACACCATATTCGTATACTTGGTGACTATTAGGTAGTATACAAATTCAGCTGAAAAGGTAAAATGCTGTTTAAAAACTTTATTTAATTAGCTTCTGGTAACAGTCACTGTAGTTTGATCCAACACCTGTTGCTTGATGATGAAAATATGTACTCATTAATTTAAAAAATATATATAAAGTCTTGGATACTATTACTTTAAGTGTGTAATATACCATGACACAAGCAAGTCTGACTAATCATTGTTCTTCCACAGGTTTCTGTGACCATATCTCTCCTTGTGACGAGGTGTCTCTCATCTCAGGACTGAGAACTTGGAAGTGAAACAAAAGCCTGACGAGCTAGGGTGAGAAAGCAGACAGTGATGGATTCCTTTTAGGTTTTCAATCCCTGTGCTCCCCACCCCTGTAGGACCGGTCCCCCCTCGGCTCACGCAAAACAAAAGTCATTCACCACGCTTTGGGGGGAGGGGAAGAGTGCGCCCAGATGCAGTATACGACTAGTTTTGTAGGGAGTTAAGAATAACTAAGGGAACGTTTGTCAGATAATTAACTTTGAGAGTGAAATAATAAGTCTTTTCTTGAACAGATTGTCCTTCACTGCACTGTGATCTTATCTTTGAAATGACAGTTTGTGATCGGAGATGAGCAAAAAACCATAAACAACTTTATCGTCCTGTTTTCTTTTCCAGATGGCGGAGCGTATTTTGATTGCCGACATGGCGTCATACACCAACCGGAACGGCAGAAACGGGCCGCTTGTGGACCCAGATGAGCTTTTTGAAGTGGATATTGCAAAGACGGAGGGTAAAGAAAAGGCAGCGACCAAATGCTCTTCGAAAAAGCTGCGGAACTCCCCCGGCTCGGCAGAGAGCGGTGGCGTGGCTAGCTTCACCACCAACCACAACTCGGTTGTTTGCCTGCCTCTGGTCTCAGAGGGGCTCAAACTGGTATGGACCCAGTCCGATCAGACCCGGGAACTGGACTCCATCCCAGAACTTGTCAATGCCTTTAACTTATTTCCATACCCATCCTCCAAAGAGGTCAGCACACTGGCTCGTGTGTGTGTGTTGCCACTGGACAAAGTGAAAGTGTGGTTCATGGTGCAGAGGATTAAATACGGTATCAGCTGGTCTTCAGAAGAGATAGAGGAGACGAGGAGGAAGTTGGCTGTGCCGGAGCTGTGTGAGGACTCGGCTGAAACAAACGAGGGCGATTTTAAAAACCCAGGCAAAGATGTAGACGAGTTGGTGGCTGTGGATAAAGACAGTGATGATGATGATCAGGAGGAAGAGTGTGATCTAATTGCTTTTATACCTGAAACAAAGAAGGTAAAGTGTAGGTCCCCAGAGTCACATAAATCTACCACCCCCTGTTTCAGGTCCAGTCTCCCACCACCTCAGGATTCATATTTCTACCGCTCACCAGCAGACGCTTCAGCCACCACGACAGCTGATGTCTCCCCTGACATTTCGGAGTCCTCTTCGCAACAGTTCCGGCACGGGCGCTACAAAAAGTCAAAAGCTCAGCTTGCTGCCCTGCGCAAAAGCTTTCTGAGGGAGAACTGGCCCGCGGAGCCCGAGCTCAAGCGCCTGCAGGACGAAACGGGCCTGAGCCGCAACGACATCCGCAAATGGTTCAGCGACAGTCGTTACCAGCTGAGGGTGGGGAGGGGAAGCCTGGCGGCAGCCCAGACCTTCTCCCACCAAGCTGCCGTTGGGAGTAAACATGAACTGCAATCCCAAACCCAACCTCTTCCGCTTACGAACCAAAAATCCCGTCAGGTAAACGGGGTGAAAAGTAATGAGGGAAGCCGGAACAACGGTATCCGGAATTCTCACTTCTTCCAGACTTTTCTGTCGAACAGCCTAGAAGCATTTGGAGAAAAGCTCCACGAGACGCAAGGGAACGAGGTTATGGACGAGCTTTCTGGAGACGGGGACGCCTTTAAAGAGGAGCAAAAAACCGAAGAAGAGCCGTTGGAATTGACAAAGACCTGCAAGATTGAGCCGGACGTCGTAGAGTTAAAGTTTTCTCCTTGTTCTTCGCCAGCTCGCACCCCACCCCTTGACGCCTGCCCCGATAAAACGTTTTCACACAGAATCCGCACATCAAAGAAGTCGGTGCACTCATCTAAACCCAGTCCCTCGCCGACACCCGCATGCTTCTCAGGAGCTTCCACATCTACATCCCCTGCATTGACGCCCGCGGGACGTCCCAGAAAGACAAAGGAGCAGTTGGATGTGTTAAAGCAGCACTTTTTGAAGTGCCAGTGGCCAACGAGTGAGGAATACACCGAACTCGTCAAGCTCACAGGTTTACCTCGGGCGGATGTTATCCAGTGGTTCGGCGACACCCGCTATGCCGTCAAAAATGGCCAGTTGCGCTGGGTGAAGGGTGTCCGTGAGCAGTTCTTGGCTGAGCTTGCAGCTCAGCAAGGCGGCGGCGGCGGTCTGTCGAACGGAACCGGAGCCTCCGCTCGGGGCGGGGGAGGGCGCAAACGAAAACTAACCAGAGCAAGTACAGATTCTCCTGATATCCAGCCCCTGGTATCATATTACCTTACAACAGGCGCACTACACGAAAAAGACCTCGATCTACTATGCAAGAAATCGAGAATGAGCTACCAGCAAGTGCGCGACTGGTTCGCTGCTCAGGAAGTTGGAGAGACCGACGAAGAAATAGTTGTGGCTTAGGACCCTTTTTTCTGAAACCTGGTCTGTTCCTCCAGCACACCATCAAACACGACTGGCGTGATTGTTGCTGTGATTCATGTTGCTTTAATTAAGCCACGTTTTGTCAAATCCAGTCTTCCCCGAACAAGCCCAAAGTGTGGTTTGTGTATTTTTTTACATAGATATGCTGCATTTTCTGTTTATCCTAATATATTTAGATCTGAATTATATTTCTACTGGCTCTGTTGCTGTAAATAGAACAGCAACCTGTACACTGGGTTGCTATATTTTTGAGCTCCCGTTTGTTTAGATATCACTACAGTTTTTTTTTATTTTTATGTATGTATGTATTCTATTTGTAGCAGTATAACATAATCCTATAACTAGAAGTAGATCCAGAGAGAGGAAAAAAAACAAACGTCTACACTGGCAAAACCGATCATTCCTTCCTAGCCATTACATTGTCTTCATGAAAAGCACACTGGACTTGCTCCTTATAGCAAAACATCATGCACTTTGGTTTTTCCAACCTGCTGCCCTTATGCTAATGAAATCCTAACATTTCACAATTTATACCCTGATTAGTGTCATTATTTTTACTCCTTGCTGTAGAACCAATTTTAAAACGGCCAACTTGGTACATTTCATATGTATAACACATTTCTGAAACACGTTTCTTTAATTGCTCTCGTCACTCTGTTGAAATGCTTTACTTCCCATTTGAATGCTTTGCTCGTCCTTTTGCATTCTGCACCTTTTAACAGTAAAGGTTGAACCTAGTTGCAGCGACCTTTTTTTTATTTATTTTTTTTTTTACATGCCGGAATTGCTGGAGTTTTTCTTTTACTGTCTTTATAGCTATAGGGTGTCATTTTCTTATTTTAAATGTAAACAAGGGCACAGGTTATCTTTCTTTTTTTGAGGAGGGAGTTGTAGATGCAAAAAAAAAAAGAACCATAATCCAAAGACTGGTAAAAGGTTTTGCCATCTTCACACAGAATGACAGAGCAATATAAATGGGGTCATAGGTTCACGTACAGTTGAAACTCTTTAAGTATTCCTTGTTGACTGTAGAAATCGATGTTGGCTTTAAACGGAGTTAAGCTCTTTGGAAAGCGTTCGTCCAAAGGTCGAACAGCCAGAAACGTGACAGAGCCGCTTGTACGACTGTTTTTTTCCGCCTCCCGTTGCTCATGAAAAGATAATGCTGTCGATATCTACGTCTATAAATGTAAAGTCTTCAGTTTTTTTGTTTTTTTTTTTATTTCTGTTTGAAAAGATCTCATTTGCACAAATGTGTCACTGGAAACTAGTTCAATGTTTTGCCATTATAATCAAGTGTACAAAGACTTGTTTGTGTGTGCGTTATGAATACAGACACTTGTAATGAGTTTCTTCTCGTTAAATGTTGTTCTGAAATAATTCTATAAATGGATTTTTATTTTTTATTAACCAGTATCAATATGTACCTCAAGGAAACTAGGCTACCAAAAATTCAGGTAAAGTTTAAGCAGATATTTTTAATTAATGTGAAAAGTACGGGGAGGGGTTTTAATAATGGGGGGGGGGGGGGGGTGTATATTTTCTTTACAAAAATTTAAAATGCATTACAGCTTTGGTAAATCAGTGGAAAACTAATGGTTTTCATGTACATCAAAAGACATTCCCAGCAAGATGGGTGAAATAATTACTGTCTTGGCGACTGAAGCGAGATTCCATTCATGAATGGGAACTGGAGAACGGGGGTCTGGGTTCTGGGGAGGACAGAAATGAACGGACCAATTTCTATAGTGGGAAAATTCTTACTACAATAATGATCACTTAACCCCAACAAGTTGTTACTCACCTGGTAGGAGTGCCAAAAGGTGACATTCCTTTTCAGAAAGAGATTTATGATTTAATTTAATAAAAGGCATTTAAATGATCAAACACTATTTAGCCATCTTTAATAAATTACATGTTTTAAGTCACACTCACTGAGTTCATGAAGAGAGCTGTGGCTGGACATAGAAGCAATTGACCCAGGAGTCTGATGAAAGGAAAACAGGACATAAGCGTCAGATATTTTATGCAAAAATTACAGATAGGTGTTTCTAACGCTGTTGATGAATTACACTTACAGTTAGAGAAATACCTCTGTCTCTGGTCCACCTCTGAGACTCAGCTGAGCCTACATGACTGAGGCAAAAAATGTTTTTAACTGTTTGATGCATCTCAGGAAATCAGAATGTCAGTTATCTGATTTCATTTATTAAAAATATCATGAAAATCAAAATATAAAATTATTACACACACTGACATTTTCCATGTTTTTTTTGGTAATGATTATGGCTTTCAGCTAATGAAAATCCTGAATTCAGTTTTGAGGCTATTTGAATATGGCATGCATTCCTGTGTACGGTAAAATATATGCCGTAGTTGGTCTAGGTTGGTTTTGCAAGAATCAGTGCATTATTGTGGTATAAAGGCAAAAGGTCTGTGGCTCTACTGAGGTGTTAAGTTTAATAACAGCCATTAGCTCGCCTGCATCGTTGGCTCTGGTGTTGTTATCCAGACTTTGCAGATCTAACTTTTCTCATCAAATGAAACATTCACTGCCATCGGAAATTAGGTCTATGAACCACTGAAAAACATTTTTTTTTTTTTTTTTTACCTGAATCTTTTCTGCTCCTCTGTGGATCAGGATCAGTTAAACACGAAGCCTGCAACATTTCTAACCCATGTCCTGGACACGTGTGTGGTGGCGGCTCCGGGTTTGCTTTAAAATCCTCTCAAGGCTGCAGGCGTCCTCTTTTGCATGAGCAGACTACCAAACTTTTTCCTTCCAACCAACTTTCTATTAACGGACGGCGATACGGTGCTCTATGGGGAGCCATTTTGATTATCACAGGCTTTTTATGGCTTATCCTCTATATAAACTGTGATGATGACTGCTTAGCAAACAGCTGTAAAGGCCATAAAATATCCTATTTTTATGTCTCATACATCATGGTCTAATAATTTTATGAGCAAATTATTTGTATTGCTCTTCTGCAAGCCATAATCATCAAAATTAACTAAATAAATAAATTACATTAGGTGCCAAAATGCTTAGACAACCCCCAAAGGGAAATTAATTGAATTACTTACATAAATGACATTTAACTATGATATTCTGACCTACTTAGATGAGCCTGTATGAAACTGGGTGATCAGGTGCATCTCAAAACATTAGGAAAGGGAAATTCATTGATCCATTACACAGAGCAAAATAATTCATGCATTTCATGTATGTAATATTGCCGATTACATACTACAGATGATAAAAACCCAAAAATGTCTGTCTATGATTATCAGATCATTACAGCAGATCAGTATTATAAGATATTTTTTTATATTTTTAAACAGAAATGTCAGACTCCTGAAAACTATAATTTCCTTGCACTTAGTACTTCCTTCAAAATTTAATTATGTTCGTTTTGCATCAGGGCAATCTTGTTTGGTTTTGTTTCAGTAGAGTACTTTTTTGTAAATCTGTATGTTACTATACTCCCAAATTTCTTTTGGGACAAAAAAAAAGTATCTAAAAAGACGACTTTGCTGCCACACCTTTTCCAACCAGACTTTTTCCTTCCACCCAACTTTCTATGAGTATGTGTGAATACAGCATTCTGTGGACAACAAGCCTCTAGCAATAATCTTTTGTGGCTTACCCGGTCAATGACTGTCTTCTGGACATATACCAAGTCAGCAGTCTTTACATGATCGATTCCCACTGACCTAGACTCAGCCACCGTTTAGAGCCGTTTATGGGGGGACACTATGAGTTTCTGATATTTCATGATACTCCCAAAATTCTGAGAAACTCATCTTCAGGCTTTTATTATCTCTAAGCCATAATCATCAAAATTACAAGAAAGACTTGGAAAATTCCACTTTGTGTTTTTTTTTTTTTTTTACAAAAGAATACGAGTTTTGAAATGAAGTATATTGACCTTTTTCGCTACCTTTCTGTAACATTGAGCAGGAATTGGACGGTACGGTACCTACCTCACGGTTCTTGAACGAGGGGTAACTGTTAAAAATAAAATTCAACCATTTGAGACTTTTTATCCTGAATCATATGATGCTAAGAAAATAAAAAAGGTTCTGAGAGATTAAGGTAGAGTGAATCAGTGGATTTACCTGGTGAGGTAACAGCAACAGGGAGCGAAACCCTCTGAGTTCTGCGGTTCAGAAAATATTACAGAATGATTTGGCATTCAATGTTGCAGAGTTTGTGATCATAAACCCAGAGGGGGAATTTTACCCATTGGTCTGAAACTGTCCGGGAGAAACCTGCGGCACAAAACAAACAAGTAGCGGCTGAAATGTGCATTAAAAATTCCAAAACGAGAAGGAGAGGTTGTTTTCTTTCTTTTCTTTTTTAAACACTTGCCCTCCTTTGAGAAAGCGGCTTTTTCAATTCGGCAGTTTCCCTCTGCACCTCCGACAGCTGCTTTTTCAACTCGCCGTTGTCTCTCTTCAGCTCCGACAGCTGCTTCTTCAGCTCAGCGTTCTCTCTTTTCAGCTCCGACAGTTGCCTTATGATAAAAGAGGAAGGAGGAAAATAGGGTCACGGTCTCGGCTTTTCATTTCTTTTCCTTCACAATGACATGAAAATCACCTGTAACCCTGCTCAGAAACTTCCTTCAGACGCCTCTCCAGATCGCAGGACTTGCTCTTAAAGTAAACTGTGACTCTCTCCATCTGCTTCTGCTGGAAAACGGCAATCTGTGGAGTGTGAACGCCTCTCAGTGATAGTGAAAGTGTTTTTTCTAAACTGTCCGAATCATGACAAAGTAGTTTGTACAACTTTACAAAGAGGAACAGAGACATTGGGGCTGCGCAGCTAAGACAAACCTGGGATATGTTTCTCATCTTTGTCTGAATGAGTTTCACAGGGTCCATAAAAAACACTTTCTCCTGCGGCTTCATCTGTAAAAAAAAATAAGAAAAAAGGTTCTTACTGTGTAACCTGTAACCTGCAATAAATCTGTCAAACTCGCCCACCTGATCGGTAATGGGCAGGTAGCTGCAGCTCGCCCCACATACGCTGCACTGCTCTGAGGGAAGAAATAAACCCAGCAGACGTTAAACATCATTCAGTCGATCCCTGGTTTCAACAGAGCGGAGAGTGACTTCTCATTTTCCAAATGAATTCATAAAAAAATAAAACAACGCCTCACTTGACTGAACGCAAGTTTCGCAGCAGATGTGGCCGCAGCTTGACACGGCGAACTTCGCCCCGCTTTTCTTGAAGCACTTGTTGCAGTGGAACCAGTCCATCTCTGGTTTCTACAGCCTCCTGTTGGGGGTGGAGTGTCCCATATTAATAAATACAAAACAGATATTATCAATGTATCTCCACCCCTTGAACTCCTTCAGATTTAAAATGTAAAAATATATATATATAAATTATAAATGATGCAATGTACTGGGATTTTATCTAACAGATATACTCTTTGGGTCCAAAGTTTGGAAGCAACAGTTTTTTTTTTTTTATCCGGATAGCCTAGTGCTGGACAATAAATCAATGTTACAGAATTGATTAATCGAATTTTCTGTTCATTATTATTATTATTTATTTATTTTTTTGCCAATGCAATCCACTCAGGACCCTACCATCTTGTTTTAGAAGGATACTTTACAGCCTGGGGTGATTGAAAAAAGATCAATAAAAAACTTTTTTTTGGCACTTGCAATTTCTTTTTAAGAAAACACAGGTAGAAAAAAAATCTATTAAAATCTGATTTGGTATGGGGGAAAAAATCTGAGATTTTTATTTTCAAGCCATATTGCCCAGCCAGTCATTCAGAAACTGTTCTGCATGCTTTTCTTACATCTCGCCTCGATTTTTCTAATTCCAAACTTTATGGAATAAACTCCACGTCTCCAACGTCTCCTTGTACAGAATGCTGCAGCCAGATTTCAGACCGGCACTAAACGCCACAAACACATTTCCCCGTTCTACAAAAACAACATTGGCTCTCTGTCCGCCATCGAATTGACTTTAAGATTTTGTTGTTTGGTTTTAAATCCCACAATGGCCTTGCACCGGCTTATTTTTCAGAGTTGCTTTGCCCTTAATTTCCCTCAGGGCCCCTCAGGTTGGTCGATCAGCACCAACTTACCATCAAACCCTTTTGGTACAAGACCCATGGTGGCCGTGCCTTCTCAGTTTGTGCACCTATGCTCTAGAATCAACTACCACTTCATATTCAATTACCAACCTCAATGGCCCCTTTTAACTCACATTTAAAAACCAAATTTTACTTCTTGGCTTTTATTTCTCTTTATCTTTTAACCCTTCTCCATTACACCATGTTGTGTCTTGATTTTTTTACTTTTGTTTTTAAATTGTTTTTTATTTCCTTGAAAAGCACTTTGATCATCCCGTGCTGCTGTTTAAAGGTGCTATATAAATTAAATGGTATAGTAGCCCTAGGACTGCCCTATGTTTAGCTTCCTACTTCCCCTAAAAGTATCCCCGTAGTATAATGCGGCCACCACCATGCTTCACTTTGGTAGTGTTGCATTCATGATGTTCAGTGTTTGTTTTTTTGCCAGTTTTTCACATAGCACAAAAACGCACCTTCTTTCCTGTTTTTGCAGTTCCCTTAACATTAATGTAAAGTGCAAGACCAATTGCTTTCCTACTAACAGTTTACTTCCAAAACTTCATAGTTTTATTAGTATGCACTACCATGATTTAGTCCATCACATAAAAGTGAGATAAAACATACGACTCGTTTAGTGTTAGCATGGCAAATTATGAAATGGTGCAGGAGGTAGTAATATTTTTGCAAGGCACTGTAAAACTGCACTGTTATCCATCTGTGAAGTCTACTGGATCTGTTATCAAGAGTCAATAGTTTAACCCCCCTCTCTCTGTAAGCCTGTATCCTGCTCAATTCACAAATTTGTGTTTATATATATATATATATATATACATACACACATTTGTGTGTGTGTAATTCGGTGCGTTACTTTCTGCCTGGCATGTTATTTTTCTAGAAATGAGGAAGATTTACACATTTTGAAAAAAAAAAAAAAAGACTCGAAAAAAACCGTAGCTTTTATGTATACATAATCAGTCTATTGTTATTCACCTGCATAAAATAAAATTTGGTGGGTTGGGAACCAAATCTAGGTCAAACCAATTGGTCCAGTTTCCTACTTCAGGCACTGTCAACATTAGCTTTAAACTCTTGAAAACTTTCCTGCGATATTTTTCCATAAAGTGTTTATTCAAAGTTGAATAAACTATCAGATGAAACAAACGGACATTCAGAACTGTTACACCCGGAGTTAGACGCTTCATAGTCATGTCTGCACTGCTGCTATGAAGTAATTCAACCACAAGATGTCATCGAATCAAAATTGTTAGTAAGCTAGTTAGCTTAAATAGGTGTCCGCTTTTGGGGGGAGGATGTGGGTGGCAAAACTGAACACTGCGCTAAAAAACGGCTTTTTTGGTACATTAAGACACTATTTCACTTCCAACATTACCTTTTGTCCAGGGAAAAATCTGTCCCGGTCTTTCCCGACTTTATAAATTCAGTGTTCTATGGTTCTGCCTCGCGGCTCTACAACGCCATTCTGATTGGTTAAGTGACCGATGACGACAGAGGACGCTGAAGAACGTATTTCACTTGAGTCAAGGCTACGCATTTACCAGACTTGTATAAAATGTGAAGGTGAAAAGGGCACATATGGGCAGTGCTCCCAAATAAATTAAGAGGTAAAACTAAAGTTTAAATAAATTTAGAACTGAATTTTTTCCTGGTTAATTTACCCACTCAAGTGTGGTACAAGATGCAAACAATTTTGGATATAGCCCTGCTGCTGGAAAGTCGTTGCATGGTCTTAGGTGGACAGGTAAATGTCAGTCTTCCTTTGGAAAAGATTACTGATCAGGGGACAAAATCCTCTAGCCAATAAAGACCAGTCTTTTCTGAAGCTCCTGGGTTCTCATCTTCACTTGGATGTGATATTGGCAGTTTATGCATTTGTAACACTGCAACTCAGTTTTGCTCATTAGTACATTACACAACTGCATTGTGCACATTTATGGCACTTTGTGTGGCTCGTTGAGCAGTTTAGTAAATTTTTCCTTCTGCAATGTGTTTGAGTGCATAGTTAATATTATTGCACAGATTAAAGCTTGCATTGGAAAAGTGGTTAAATTTCACTTAACCCCCCCCCCCCCAAAACCATGGTAAAGATGCACGGTAGGTGCAGTCACCCTGTGAATATAATCTTGGGAACCAACTATACATATTAAATTACCAGAAGAGTTTTATTGTTAAAGGATTTATTAACAGATTTCATGTCAAGCCAGGCTCTTTCCAGAAGTTTCACACAAATAAACCATTTCCAGCTCATCCTTAAGCCAAATCAGTAATTGTGAGGGGCCCCAGCACTGCCTTCTGGACCAGGCCATTCCCTAAAGAAGAAGAGTTTGATTAATAGTTTTATATAAATACACACGCCAACCAAAAGTCATACCTGCTCCAGGACTTCTTGCTTTTCTGATCTTGCAGGAAGAGTCACAGCAGTCGCATAAACCACTAAAGACAGGATTGTCCAGCAACTCCCAACTGCATAAAGCACAATCATTTAGTACAAGCTTTGAGATAACCAGTTATCCAGATGAAGCAGTAATCATTACCCATGATCTTTCACGTAGTGGCAAGCCTTCTTTGTATTGTCAAGACCATTGGGGTCCCAAGCAGCCATGGTGCAGTGGATATATACCTAGAGAACATACATCTGTAGCATATCATTCACAGAAAACAGGCCTTTTGTTGCGAGTAAAGTTACCTCTTGTCCAAGACCAAACCTAAATGCCTGGAGCAACAGCCGAAGTTCAGATGCCTTCTGCCGGTCTTCAAACTTTGAGCGTGTGACCTTACTGTCCACAAGACAGCTGTAAAGGTAGAGTCATTAGGGTCTTACAGAGTAGAGAAAGAGACCCTTTTACAATGAAAGCTGGCGTACCCCTTATTGGCGATTATGGTGTACAGGTCAACAGCAAGCTCGAGGTCTGGTGTTGTGGTAGCAACACATTCTTCAAGTAGAAGCAGCAAGGGCTGATGGGCCACTTGCTCTACACTAGCCACAATGGGGATCATAGAGCCCAGGGGAAATGTTGAAGACTCAGCAGGACCAGAAAAGTCAGCTAGAAGCCCATAGAAACAGCTTTTAGTTGGATCCGTTGATAGAAACTTCCAATAATAGTGAAAGTTAGTCACCCACCATTCATGATGTCAATGTGGAATACCAAGTCCTCAACTCCATATGTTGAGAAAACTGGATCGTAGATCATTGGGTACCATTCTTTTGGCCTGAACAAGAATTGGTTTAGAAACTAAGATACATTTAAGAGTATTCACAATTTGTCTAAACTCACCTTTGATATGTACAAACTACTGGGAGGGTGAAGGGAAGTACATAAGAGTCAGGAGATGACGTGTAAATCAGATCATTTGTGTAGTTCAATTCATTCCCAGAGACCTGTTGGAGAAAGAAGTTTAAGGTGCAGTCTGGAGGTTTTAATAGGCATCATCTGATCAGTTATCTCACACTCACCAGCCTCCTGAAGCGACAGTCGTCGAGGTCCACGTTGAAAATCACCTCTCTTGGTGTAAAAGTGGTGGGGAAGCAGCTACCAAGACGGAACAGTGACGTGTCAGCCTGGGATCTGCTGTCTGACCAAACCAGGGTCAGGTAGTCTGGCCCACAATCCAGTTTCAAATCTGCAACGCACAAAAACTGCTCTCTAAACAAGCTGTAAAAACAATTTGTGAAATAAAAGTAAAACCATTACCTGCAGCAGCCAACCCAACAGCCACCAACCAGAGGAGCTCAAAATACCAAAAGGAAGCCATCACGACTGCATACTGAGCAGCTGTCCCACCTGGGGTTTTATCCTCTCTGACTGGTGAGCTTCAATCAAGGGAACGACTTTCACCTGATGGCTGCCAATCCCTTCCAACTTGAATTGGTTTAATTGAAGCAAAGCTTCATTTGAAAGCCCCCACAAGGTCCAAATACTCAAAATGTTTATTTTTTTTAGTAATTAAAAGGAAAAGAAAGCAAATATGTGGTTTGTGTGGTGTGGCACATTCATGTATGGTAGTATCACTTTTACAGATGTCTACTTTTGTTGCAGTAAAACACTCAGCAGGAGCTAAATAGAAATTAAAATGAGAAACATTATAGATTAAGCCTCCAAAATCATTAATCATGTAAAACATGCTCAGTTTCTATGATATGAATTTTCAGTGTGACTAGCTTTATAGACACACCAACTTTCTGTTGCTTACAATGCTTACATTCATTTAGAAAAAGCATATCCATAAAGAGGTTGACTGGACAATATAAAAGTGTAGAAAACTTATTTTGACCACTTAGGATTTTTTTTTTAGAAATGTGGTTCCACTGGATCAAGGCCCTGTTCAAATACTCAGGGAAACAGAAAGCAGGGGAGTGTATTGTGGAGCACTTCTTCATAGCCCATTAACTAAGTTTACATGCAGCCAATAACCTGTTCAAAAGCGGAATATTAGCAATAACCCGGTCAGACACTGTCAGGTAAACCACCCACAAAAACCCAAATTTGCTCCTATTTGGGTTTCTAAAAACCAACGTTTTTGCTAATTTAAAACGTGTATCGGCATATCTCCATTAAAAGGATCATTGATTTGTGTTCGGCGTATATTATATATTCGCAAGGAATCAATCTGTTGAGTAGGGGAACTTCTTGTACTTGTATGCGTTCTCTGGTAATCAAATTCCATGTATACAGGAGTAACTCTCTCTGCTCACGCATGTAAACGGATTACTCCGAATGTTTCAGAAACCCAAACAGTGACCCTAACCGGACCGAAACCCGAATATTGGCTGGTTGTAATAGTAGTCGTTGTGTCACAGTTGGAAGGTCCTGGGTTTGAATCCTGGCCATGGCTTTCCTGCATGGGCTCTCCAGTTTCCTCCCACAGTCCAAAAACGTGACTATTAGGGGTGTTGATCTCTCTAAAAAAGCGTTTATGTGTGTGGTTGCCCTGTGACGAAATAGCTAAATATCCATGACATACAGTGCCTTTCTACGCGGCATGGCTTCGTAAAGCTATGCACCAAATTAGATTTTGTCTCAAGTAAAATGCTAAAGCTTCCAAATAGCAACCAACATCTGATTTTATTTTTATTTTATTTTGAGGAAAACTTACATTACTATTTACACAAAACAATGCTCAATATTTATCACATTACTCCCACAAAAGACAGTCTCCTTAAATTGGATTACAATCTTTATTAGATTAAACTTCAAACAAAAATAAAATTAACTTTAAAATACATCTTACCATACAAGCTTCTGAGCTAAAAGATTTTGGCTACACTAGAGTCAGTTGAAGCCTGAGACATGGGTGAACTTTAGTTTACAGTTTAGAAATAAGACTTGTTGAGCTACTAAATATGTCATTTTGGGAGGTAGACGGAGTACAACAGGTTTAAAAATATTTATCACCAGCTGCTAAATTCATGTGGTAGGAAGTCATACTCTTGTTTCCAATGGAACCTCCTTTTGTAATAAATGTGAATCCCGTGTTTCAAATGACATCTTTAAAAGATGAAACTGCAGAAATTTCATGGTTTCACTAATTGCCTTAATGAGTCCTTTTAAAGAGAATCCATTAGGCATCAGCTGGTAAAATTCTAGTCAAATCTTTGACTAAAAACCATTACCCATTTTGAGAGACAGTTTAGACTTTGAACACACTTAATTGTACAGCACATCCACTGTAACGATACCAGAATCCAGTTCCTAAATTCATTTTAGACTAGTTTGATAAATTTTCCTAGCAATATGCCTTAGATTCTTAACACATCCACTATCAGAAGTTATTTCAGAAACCTAAAATTTGCCTTGTTGGGGCTGCTTTTGCCAAAGTTACAGCGTTGAAGCACAAGTTTGTCGTTTAGGTGTAATTGAAGCTCAGGTTGCTTTGATAGCAACCTTCAGGTCATCTGCATTGCTAGACACTTTGATAATTTCACAAGATTCCTTATGGGGTTCAGGTCAATCCAATTTGCTGGCTAGTCAAGCACAGAAACACATTACTGAACCAGCTTTGGGCACATACCAAATTCTGCTGGGAAAAAAGCCTTTGTAAAGCTTGCAGAAGCACAGTGCTCCCCATTCTCTTGGACAGGTTGAATATAAACTTTACACCTCCCAAAAGAAAAGTGCTCTTCTGAATCTTCATTTCCAAATCAAGTCTTAACCAGCCCCTCTGTAGGTTCATGCATGCCTGGTGACTCCATCCAACCCTGATCCTCTCCCACTGTCCCAGATGTTGCAACCTTTATTCTATCAAATACCAAACCAATGCACTATTCAAGAATTCTGGGTTGTTAAATCTGCATAACATTAAACGTTTTGAAATATTTCCCTTCATGGTTCATTCAATACAGAAGATCCATGTTCTCAAATGACTTGGTTCTCATCTGTACCTATAAAGTCAGCCATTTCAGTTTACACTCATGTGTTGACCTCCAGAAATTAAAATAAATTAGTCGAAATTTGATAAACAAGGTTTATTTCACATTGCACAACTATCCTTTTCATATTCAGAAGTCCAGAAAAACATTAAAACAGAAACACTGGTGGGCAAAGTCCCAGAAAGAAAAAAAGTGCCATGGGCTGA
Source organism: Apricaphanius iberus (assembly GCA_028564705.1). Lineage (NCBI taxonomy): Eukaryota > Metazoa > Chordata > Actinopteri > Cyprinodontiformes > Aphaniidae > Apricaphanius > Apricaphanius iberus. The sequence goes on from JAPXFQ010001905.1 coordinate 6,184,721, forward strand.
GTCCAATGAGTCATCTTCATCTTAGTGAGATTCTTTCCTGCAACTAGAAAGCAGAGTTAGTCAAGAAACATTGTTTTACAGATCATACAGAAACCTGGACAGCCCTCACCTGAGAGTCAGCTGCCTCCAATAAAGAGGAATTTCCCACAGAGGCTGTCTCCTCCACTATGATGGGTCCCAACACAGAGTTGAAACTCCTGCCATGAGGTTCTTTAAAGAGAAGACACAAATCAGGATATGCGAGCAATCCACTGAGGCCACCAAGTGAAAATGTGTCGTATACCCCAGTCAGCTGCCCTTTTGGTGCGAGGATTACAGGTACTGTCACAGCAGTTGCAGAGGAAGCTCCGCATAGGGTCATCAAGCAGCTCCCAACTAATTAGTGGTGTAGTTTTAGCACATTTCACTCAAACTTCTTAAATTTCAGTATATGGGTGCTTGACCTTTTCTTTACGTACCTCCCATCTTTCATGTGGCAAGCCTTCCTGCGCTTATCAAGATAATCTCCATCCCATACAACCAGGTTGCAATGAATGTAAACCTGAGAGGCACGGGCCTAGTTAGTTCACAAACATGGTGAACGTGCATGTAGAGAGCAGTCCACTCACCTCCTTTCCAATCCCAAACTTGAACGACTGGAGGTAGAGAATTATGGCAGATGAGTGGTACCGAGGCAGGAACATAGAGCTGCCCCTTATGCTTTCCAGGAGACACCTTGTAAACCAAACCAATGGTGAGAAATGAGTCAAGTGCCTTAGTTTACATAAACAGGACCTGATTCCTACCCATTATTGCCAACAATGGGATAAACTTGGGTGCCAGGTTGTAGCTCTGGGGTTGAGGCTGCGACGCACTCATCCATGAGCAACATCAGTGGCTGATGGGATTTCTGCTCCACTGCTGCCCAGATTGGCATGAACGAGCCGAGGGGAATTACATTGGTCTTTGAAACGCCTGTTAATTGTTCTGCAGAGAGGCATTAAAAAAAAAAAAAAAAAAAAAAAAAAAAAAAAAAAAAACACTTTCATACAAACTAGTTGTCCTAGAGAGTTTCCCCATTATTTTACCTTACCATTCAGGAGTTCCATGTGGAAGACCAGCTTACTGTGTCCTTCAGAAACACCCAAACCAGGATTCAGGAACAGGGGGACTTTCCCTTCAGGTCTGAAAGAGGTCAAGTTCAACAATACGATTCTGATTTTTACATGATGAAATGAAAACAATCACTACTACCGTTTCTGGACACATTGGAAGGGATGTGTGAAGATGGCCGGCTTTGGTTTTGCTTGAGGCCTAAAGCTCAGCTGATTTTGATAGATTACGTTTTTCCCTTTCAACTGCAAAGAAGAAAAAAAAAAAAAAAAAAAAAAAAAAAAAAGTTAATTGAGAGGATAAAGGGTTGACAATTTACAAAAAGGGGGAACGTTACCTGTTTAGTAAACTTGCAGTCATAGAACTTATAGTTGAAAGTAGCTTCTCCCTCTCCGGTTGGAAGAACTTTCCATGCAGATGGCATGCAGTTCCCGAGGAAGAGTCGAGCTGCGTAAGGCACAAACTGGGGGGCTACCTTCCATGTCACTCGCACAGCGTCTTTTGCACAGACCACTTTGATATCTGCAGGCAAATGTCCAGCGTTAATTCATGAACGCAACAAATAAACGCCCAACCTTCTGTGTGAGAAAATACCTGGCTCAGCAACCGCTGTGGCCAAGACAGCCACGACCACAACACCTAGACAGAAATGACCTACCATGACTAATGGATCTCATTCACAACCAAACTGGTTGCCTTTAAACACCTTTCAACTGATCAGCTAAACGAAGAACATCTGTGAGAAGGCGGAGCTTTGTTTAATTTGAGCACTCCACTGTCGAAAGAAAGAAAGAAAGAACGGTTTGATTGTGTTGCATAAATGTGGGATTTTTTGAGATGGCCAACATAAAATGTAAGTTATTGATTTAGAGTTAATATAACTATCCTAAACCAACAAAAACGCAACCTTTATTCACTGACCAAGTGTCCCAAATTAATCATCTACATTTTTTTCGAAATGTCTAGTCTTAATGATAATAATAATAATGATAATATAATAATAATAATAATAATAATAATAATACTTTTTAGAAGTAGTTCCAAAGTTTAGTAAGCGGAACTCTTCTGCTGGAGTTGTGTGAAAGCCGTCACAGTTAGGGTGTCGGTCTGCTAAACAGGAAGTAGTCCGGTTAGCTTGGCAAGCAGCTTGTTACGCGTTTATTTGCTAATTGTTGTTTTATCTTAGAAGTTCATTCTCTTTCAAGGTCAATTAAAGAGTTTATTCAACATGCTGATCAAAGTTAAGGTAAGAAAAACTCTTGGTGACGGGAAATGATCCGCCGGTTCATCATTTCTTCTCCGGGGATGTGTCCAGTCCATTACTCAGTGATTTAACTGAGGCTTCGCCTCGGAGGACTGTTTTTAGTGTCTGTGATAAAGTTATTGGATCATTTTAACTGTTTTATAGCTTCCACCCCCAAATAATACATCATCCATTTTAAGCAGCCTGAAACAAATGTTGTCTTTAGAGTTCTTTTAGAAACTATATTAAATATTTCTTATTGTACGCGTTAAACCCCACCGCAAAATTACCTTTATTGCTTACAGACGTGGGTGCTTGACAAGTCGTGCTTCATTATTATTTTTGTGTTATTTTATATCCGTGGGTTTTGTATAAACTCATTCTGGTTTATTACCAGCCTCGCAATTCACTCCAGGACTTTTTTCCCGCAGAGCTATCAGTACTTTACAAATGCTTTCTATAGCAATCAGTGGGTTTCTGAGGGTTAATAAAATTCTTCAATTTTGCGGTTTATTAATAATCATATTTTAGAAAACGTTGCCTCTGTAGTCACAAAAGTCAATGTTTCCTGGAAGAAGAAAAAAAACCCTGTACCGCTTAAGTTTAAATTCTGTCTATACTTCAGGGTGAAATATTTGATTCTTATGTTGTATTTTGTCTTTTTTTTTTAAATAAAAGCGTTAAGTTGATGAATCTCATGTGAGTTTGAACATCTTTCATTTGGAGATGGTTAAATCTCAACTACACTGTTTATGTTTCCATTTTCAGACCCTGACTGGAAAGGAAATAGAGATCGACATCGAGCCCACAGACAAGGTGACACCTTGAAATAAACCGCAAAGCAGCACTCATTGTTAAACTATCAAACCCATCAGCTATAAGTGTTTCTGTGTTGTGCTCCTAAATCAAGGTGGAGCGGATCAAGGAAAGAGTTGAGGAGAAGGAAGGGATCCCTCCACAGCAACAGAGGCTCATCTACAGCGGGAAACAAATGTGAGCCGCCTCACTTTCTAGTCCTCCTTAATATCAGTCCCCATTCGTACTCCTTTAAACCCCCCCCTCCCCTTCCTCTTGTCTTTAGGAACGATGAGAAGACCGCTGCAGACTACAAGATCCAGGGTGGCTCGGTGCTCCATCTCGTGCTGGCGTTAAGAGGAGGATCAGGACCCCACAGTAGCAGCATACGCCTCTCCTCCTCGTCATGAGTTGCTGCTGACGTGAAACCTGCTGAGTGCCAACACCGCAGCAATCTAATCAGTGTTGGAGCTAATTAGGCTAAGGGCACCAGGAAATGCTGAATCGAATTAACCATCCACAAAAAGAAGAATGGACGCTCTAATACACATGTAGATTTTTTGTGTGTGTGTGTGTATGTAAGTAAAACCTACATTATTTTGAGTCTGAACAGATAAAGCACCGCAGTTTGAAGACTATGTGAGGTTTGCCTGTGAATAAAAAGGTAAAAGTTGACTTCTAGTGTCGTCATTCTGGGGAAAAAAACACAAAACGTCAGACGACGGATTAAGTCACTCCTGAGAATTTATTTTATTTAAAAAAAAAAAAAAACAGCATGAGACTGAAAATTCAAAGACAATCATTTTGCTCCCTGCTCTTTACAGTGAAGTCATGTGTGATCTGAAGCCTACAGCGGTTGCTAAAAGCAGAGAACATGGAATGAGTCACCAAGGTAACATGGACACACTCGTTTTCGTCTCGTGTTTGTAGCACTTGGTTCTCCAACAAACGGAGTTTCCATAGATTCAAAACTCTTCATTTTGCTTTTTAACATTGATTATCCAAAATATACATCTGGTTAGACAGCAAGGTGCCTGAATGTCTTCTTGTTTCACTGTACATATGTCTAAATAAATACACCTGCTTTAATCATCTGTAAACAATAGACGGTTTATATAATCCAGGAGAGGTGTTGTTTGCGTGTTAAGTTGGAAAACTAAATATACTTGGCCTCTGAAGGAAAAGTAAAAAAAAAAAAAAAACAGGTGATAAAAGGCACGGAGGGGGAGTGGTGGTGGTCAGGAGCTAAAACACCCGGATAACTGAAGTACTCTTCCGTTTAAAAGTGACCCTTCCATTTCAATTTTCATTAAATATAAATCAAAATGGCTGTAGTGGTTTAAAAGTTAATCTGTTAGTGTTTTAAATAGTGCAAAGAGGAAAAGAAACAAACATGCACATGGAGCAAAAATGGATTATTGCCATAAAACACCAAAAACTGTGGAGTGAAACAATTAATGCAGCAGCAGCCTTTCAATGATAAGGTCGGGCTGCTCTAGTGGTTCTTTAAGGTTCCTCAACCCTCATAATATTCTGCATTTATTCATCTTTAAATAAGATATGCATTTTTTTTTTTCTGAAGTCCTAGAGGCAGATGAATATCCAAGTTAGAGAAACATGAAATATTTATATTTATTTTAAAATAAAATCTATTTCCTTTGTTAAGCTTTAAAACAGGCTTTAGTCCTTGTTTCTTTATGAGCAGTGGCATTAATACTGGCCCAAAGGTGTGATCGTATTAAATATTAAAATAAGTCTTAGGCCTAAAACATTTAATAAACAGCCGTAATAACGTCATTTGTTTTAGTTAGGATCGCATGACAACGTATAAAAGGAACAAAAAACTTTTAAAATTAAAATTTGTATTCAAAATTTTTGCAGAAATTTAGTAATATAATCTAGAAGGCTAAAATAAAATTTTCATATCTGCAAGAGCCTATTAGGGCTCCTTTGTTTTTTTTTTTTTTGCATCTTAGTTCAACAATAAAGTCACATTTTTGTTTAGACACAAATCTAAAATGTTGGAGAAAACAAATATGTAAACCACTCTGCTCATTTACACAAGGCAGAACTGTCACATGCCTTAGCTGACTTGGTTTCATAATTACAATCTCAACACAACGTTTTAAAAATACAAAGTTGTTAAAAAGCTTTTTGAACTTTAATCTCAATATTTCAAATGTATACTTACTAAAATTCCTTTCATTTTGGAATATTTGCTTGTCATTTTGACTTTTTGGTGGAAAATTATTTTGGATTCAACTTTAGCTTTGCAAAATTTCAGTTTTTTCTCTCTCAACATTTTCAGTTTGTCTTTTTGACTTTAATCCTGAAACAGGTAAATAAATACTTTCTCCAAGTGAACCCAATACAAAAAAAATCTCCCTGCACAAACATGTATAGTGGTGATTTCGTTTTACATACCTCACCCTTTTATTTGATACCTGCAAATTCGTCGGTGTTCACCGTTGTGATCTTGTTTACCTGACAAGTCGAACAAAATGACTCCTTCAACGAGGCTGTGAAGTCATGTGAAATAAATATTTCTCTGGTCCGAAAACCACCTAACTAGACCCAGAGAGACGCCTGCTGATTCTACTAGACTGCTTCGCTATGCTCAGAGTCCAGCGGCAGATAATCCTGGGAAGGAGTCCACCTGGACCATGTCTTGAACGGCTGAGCCTTGGCAGGTGTAGGAGACACGGATCCTCATTTTCAGATTTACCTGAAATATAAAAAAAAAATTTTTGTTAAACATTCTATTCTTAATCTCCGATCAAAGTGAAACAAAAAGCAAAATGGTTCCTCACGGGCTCAGTATTGCCCCATTTCCACAAGGGCCAGTACGGTACAGAATGGAATGGGTAGGTTGTGTTTCCATTACGATCTCAAAAGAACTGTAGTGGGCGAGGACGTGGGCGGGCTAAGCTTAACAAAACCTCCAGAAAAAAAAGCATCTCTCAAATGTTGTTGAAGATAACATTTTTGGAAAACAGAGATTTTTTTTAACCAATGTACTACTTAGGCTTCCATAGCTCAGAGTGATGTCATTCTAGCCATCTTATTTTACAAGGATACTTTGCAGCTTGTTTTTAGTTGGACATTAAACTCAAGTCAGCTCCAGAACAGGATGATTGCAATAAAAGCAGGATTTTGAAAATATTTTTTATCACTTGCAATTTCTTCTTACGGGAAAAAAATCAGGTATGAAAAAAGTGATTAAAATCTGAGATCAGATTTGGTATGAAAAAAATCAGAGATATAATTTTAAAGCCATATCGCCCAGCCCTACCTCCAAGTGTTTGTGTAAATATTAACCCTCTATTCTGAAACTTTAATCCTCTAAAATAAGAGGGGCTTGGCCTTTGTTTAATAGTGTTAGCCAGGGGAATCATAGTTTGACACAAAAATAAATAGAAGAAATAGTGCATTGAAAAATTTCAAATTAAAAGTACTGCTCTGCCATTAAAATTGTGTTTTTGGTTTCATTTATTGAAATGCAAAACCTACAACAATTTAAAAATAAAATATAAATATTTTTAAAAACAAATCTAGAAAAAGTATTTTCTGAAACCAGGAAGAATATCTGTGAACCTGAATGTACGGTGAAAAAGACTTCATCAGTAGTGAAACCCAGACCTACTGAATGATAGTCACCGACACTAACCACTCAGCCAACATGACAAAAAGGATGAAATACAAGGATTCAATAACATATATACTCACAAGATCCCCCCGTTGTTTACTAGTTATATAATTTGCGACTCGTACTGATTTCTTTATAATTTTAGGCTGCTTGCAGTTAACTGCAACATTCTGCTTTTAAACTATAGCTTACTCTGAGACAAACAAACAACTCCAGACCAAACAGCTGCTACCGCTGCTGTATAGGGGTGAGAAGGATATCATGTTACCGGACCAATCAGTCGATAGGTGGGTGTTTTGGGTGCTTCGGCACGCTTGGAAACAAGGTAGAGGTAGTCAGAAAAAAGGGGTCGGGTGGGGTCTGTTCGGACGCAGGTAATGGAAACAAACCAAATCGTCCCGTTCTGTACAGTACTGGCACTAAAGGGAAATGGGGCATACTTCATACCCCTAGATCTAGCCACTTACTGTAAGTCAATGTGCATCAGTTCATTTTTAATGGTGGTTAGGTGTTTTCCTCAATTTTAGCGAAAAATCATACTAATTCAGATATCTCTATATAAGATAGGGCAACAAGAAATATTTTTAGATAATTTTATACGTCACCATGACAACTCTCTGCTCGGGTTACTAATCATACAGTTAGCTAGACCCACAGATAGGCCTCTTTAGATTTGTGGCAAGACTGGCTGCTACTGGAGCTCCTTCCTGCCTACAGCATCAGCATCCTCAATGTCTCCTTCCTGATTCTCTTAATCGAATTTGAATTTCCACTGACTACGGTTCTAATTTATATAGACCAATTGATGGTAAATGGCCTGTATTTGTATAGCGCTTTACTCAGGCCATGTCCACACGTAGCCTGTTCTTCTTTTAAATTAAGATTTTCCTCTGCTCTTTAAAAAAAAGAAATCTCCATCCACATAACCAGGTAAAAGTGTTTTTTAGCACATTCATAGACATGGAAACCTGTAGGGGGCAGTAGTTCTCCCACATCCTATTCATTCAGAGTAACTTTCTGCTCTCTAATGTCGGCATACAGCAGTGATAGATCAGGTAAAAACGAGCCAGCAAAACGCACTTTAACAATGGATGATACCAACACACCTCTGAGGGGATAAATGCTGTTTTTGAGAGTAAACACAGGTCGCACATGTGATGTTGGAGCATTTTTTGTCTGCGGATAGTGACATTACGGTTCTTATGCTGCATTCAGACCAAGCCCATGCGGCAGCGGCGGCAAGATTACATGTAAAGTCTACGGTGGAGTATGTCAGAGGTCCGTCAAGGGCTCTACGTTGCGTTGAGTACGTTGGCTCCGTCAACGACGCTTGCGTTTCATACGGCAACGTACCAACGCATGCGTCACAGAAGTTCAGCAAGCTGAACTTTTGACGGATCCAATGGAGTTAACGCAGTGCGGCAACCAATCAGAGCGTCTCACTGTAGTTATGTCACTATACACGTATTTTGAATGAAGCGCTGGTCCAGTAAAAACATTTTCAACAAACGCAGATTTAAAAAATCATAAATAACACTTACCAAAGACAGATGGAGAAGCGCTCCTAAGGAGGAACAGAAAACCTGTAGCTGGTGTCCTGGTAGGAGATTTAAACTCCGATGCGGCCCAGGAGGTCGTAAAATTAGGTGCGGGACAGACGGAAGTAGCACTGAAAGCGGACCTCATCCATACGCAGCTCCTGGAGCAAATGGTTAAACTCCCCAAACTCAGAACGCATCTGAATAGTGGGCGCTGATGCACCTGATGTCAACGTTGCCTAGCTTTATCTAGCTAATAAAGCCAAGTCACTCTCTCGTTACGATCCACCATAGTTCAGAAACTTCAGAACGTCCGGCAACAGAGGAGGTCCCGCCCATGCGGTCTTTTCCTCAGCAGCAGGCTATGGAAGCCAAAAAGTACATACGTCAAACTTCATCCATTGAATGCGTTGCCTGACGCAGACCAAATGTGCGGTGTGAATGCAGCTTTAAAACTCCGTTTTCGGCCGTCCACACGCAGATACTGAAAATGGAGAAAACGCAAATCTCCGCTTTGGCCGGAGTTTTTAGAAGGATTCGTTTTTGGTGCCTAAAATCTGCGTTTACGTGTGGATGACAGGCCAAACCGTAGAAAAATATCTCCGTTTTGTGAGATACCCGGCTACGTGTGGACAAGGTATCAGTCCCTATGGAGTCCAAAGTGATTGACACCACATAAACTCATTCAGCCATCCACACACACATCACACATTGCCCAAGAACACGACTGAGACGGCAATCTTCTAGCCTTAAGCTCGTTAAAGTAGAACTCAACCCAAATCAAGTGTTTTTTTGCTGATAAACTAGATAAACGAATCTCTAATAGTGCTGTATACATGTCTAGACATTATTTTTTATATTTTATAAAAAATGTAAGTAGAAATATTAATTTTGTACCAAAAAAAGTTTAACACTTTACACTGCACTTAAATTTGATTTGGGCATTGCTACTGGCTCGGCCTTCTTTAGCCTTGGAGCATGAAACAAGCCCAGTCTCTGTAGCGAGTTGGAACTGGAATAAAAAGGAGGTGTTGATGCCGGCCAGCCCCCTCCGCACGTCAGGAAACGCCGCCTTTTGCAGCATTTTTCAAACTGGATCTGTAGGTGGAGACTTTGGGAGGGGGGTGAGGTGCTCTTTAAAAACAACTCAAAACGCTAATGTCTCACATAACCACATCTCCCGGCAGTAAACTATTGGTAAATTAAGGAAAATGACTTATTTGTTGCCCTGAAGACGAAGGGTGAATGGTCAGAGTGGTAGATGGCTCCTTATTGTGCCCATTATTATCCTGCGCATTAACAAATGTAGGTGAACTAATGCTACACTAATGCAAAATAAGCTCAAGCATAAAAATTTGTAAAATATTTTGGCAAAACAAAAAAATATTTCCTTGTAAATTTCTGATTTCAGCTGTAAATTTTATTTCCATCTTCTATAAAAACTTGCTTGTGTCTTTCCATTCCTTTTTTTTACGTGTCCTGTCTAGCAGTTTGCTACTCAGAATTGGTGGCTCAGTACCAAGTACAAGCCCAACAGATTTACTTTCCCAAGCAGAGCATTACAGCTTTGCTATACTACTCCACTTGATATATATGTATGAAAAATCTATTAGTGAGTACTGTGGGTTTAATTTCTTGAAGTTATTGGCATGAAAATGAGATAAGAAGGAAGAAAGAAAGAAGATGAAGAAGAGAAATAGGACCGTTAGAAGAACGGTGTCTTTCCATTCTGCCGACCCACCTTGTTCGGGTTGTTGAGGATCACCAGCTGGGTCAGTTTAGCCGCACCCTTCGCAGGAAGAGAGTCCCTGGTGGGGGCTCTCATTTGTAACTGCACGCTCTGGAGGAAACAAAACAAAAGTCGTCAAGGTGAAATATTAAACAACATGTGATGTTTGGTTTCATTTCCTGCACTGATGTCTACCAGCGCTATTGAACGTTGAACGTAATATAAGGGTTGATAACTGGCTAACTGCTATGTTAGCATTCTGAGTCAACAACAGTGAACGCACACAGACCACAACTAAAAAAGAAGGGAGCTTGTTTGTCTCAGACCTTCGGACTTGCAGCTTAGTTTCATTATGATTTCTAGTTTAAATGTGGAAGACATTAAGAATTGGAGCTTCTCCAGCCGTCTAGGTCAGAAGGGAGTCGTTTTATTCATATTTTCTGACTTGGTGCTCGAAAGCTGTGATCTCAGAGTACAAGGCTAGCGTACAGTGGGGCTAAAAAAGTGTTTGGCAGCCACTGATTGAGCAAGTTGTCCCGCTTCAAAAGGAAAGAGAGCCCTGTCATTTTCATCATGGGTACACTTTAACTGTGAGAAGATTATTTCTCTACGAGGAGAAGAGTCGTATGCTTCTAACAGGTGTTTATGACAGTTTCAACCGTGACTCTAGTTTACATCGATTTTTCAGTCTTTTTGCATGTGCTATTTATATTACATTGCAGTGAATTCCTTAACATACTTAGCATTTCATAATGCTACTTTTTGTGGACCATCTCCCTGCTTTTTCTGGGTTCCCCCCATGATTTCTTTCTGCACAGGTTTTTTTTTTTGAATCTGCAGAAGCTTCTTCACAAACGTTAACCTCTCTTTCCATACCATTTAAAAAATGTTCTTACCACATCATTCGTGTGTTTATTTTAATAAATCTTCCTGTTTTCTTCTTTCTTGATGGTTCCTTCAAACTGAAATCCTGGTGGGGCCCAATCAAAGTGGACATTTAGGTGGTCCACTCCAAATACACCTAACAATGTAATTTTAGCAACCAAGTAGAGGCATTAGAATTAAAAATCCCTCAAAAGTCTGTATCATATTCAGACATATTGATATTAAAATAATGAATTTGAACCTAATTGAAAATAAACAAGTGCACTAAAGTTAAAAACTGCACTGTGACAACTAGATGGTCTCGCCTATCAGGGAAGCAGGTTGTTAATTTTTCTTTGCGTACTCATGGCAGCCACAGCTGTGTCTCCAGTTACGCATTGCCACACAAGTGTCAAATACGATGATCGGAGCACCCTTAGTAGAAGATCTAGCCCAGCTGTGTGCTGAGGGACGTTTTATTGTATTCACGCTGAAATTGGACAATTTTTTCCTTTACTCGAAAAGGAAAATCGCCACTGTCCAGACTGCATTTACTTTAAAGTTCTCCTTCACTGGTGTTTTTAATAATTTTTCAGTGTTCTCTGGTATGAAAGAATGCCGTCCGAGTCGGTTTCTGTCAAAAAAAAAATAATCCCAGTCTATTTGGGTTTATGCCAGATCAGTGTGGGAGTGGCGACTCAACAAGATGTTGGGGTTTGCTCATTAAGCTTAATGACATGCAGGTGTATGTCCTCTGATTGGCTAACTGCAACACTACTCTTACACTGTCTCTCTTTACTAAAATCTGTAACATGAGACAAAAATGGTGCAGGTTTTTATGCTTAGATGAAGTTTACCACCCAGTTTAGGCAGCATTACCAAACAAGACTGGACTCCACTGGCTACTGGCCGCAGCAGGACTCCACACCACCGGATCTACCACAGACTCTACAGGACTGCACACGCCGCAGGCAGACAGACAGGTGTTCGGCAGCACGGTCTGGGAGCTGGTGTTCCACGGTTGTGACAGTACAGATCCTACTTTTAAGTTCAACCTCGAGGCAAAGCCAGCACTATGAGGTCTGTAGCCTCTAGCAACTGCAAGGCGCTCGGCTTTCACCTTGCCAAAAACAACGTTCCCATGGGCGGTCCAAGATAGATAGGCGAGGCCATGAATGCTAAGTTAGCATTATGACGTATGGTTGATAGGCTTTTTCAAACTCAGGCGCTTTCTGGTCTCTTTATGTAACTGATTCAGGGATTGGAGTTTGTATAAAATTTTCATATGCAGTATGCTTTTAAAACAGAGAGCTTTTATGAAAGAAAACCCAGTTTTTCAAGATTTTCAGTGAAGGAGGCGGAGTAATTAAATTTTTTTATTGGTTTCCCCATGAGCTGATAGAACCAAACAACAATGTTCAGTATGAATTTGACTTATTTAATTGGTTCAAAGAAATGAAGGGCTGCGTGCTGGGTGGAATGAAGCAGAGAAACTGCTGATGGGAAAAACTATAGGTGTTGAAATGAATTTGTATTAATTATGACAATTTTTTAAATTCTGTTCATCATGAATACTTTTTTTATTGCCCCACCTATGTTTCACCTTGATCACGGTGTCACTGAAATTCCTTTTTTTCGCTTTCTTGGCCATTATTTTTGGGAACAACACAAGGACTCAATGCCAGCGACAGATGATGTGCTGTTACCAAATATGGTAAATTTTGTATGCAAATGAGTGAGAATGGGCACAGGCCACTATGTTAGCACATGTGGGATTTATCAACAGATGATTATGGAGGAACATGCGTAGGATTGGCCACTTTTAAGTGTTTGTACTAGGATAGAATATAGGACAGTTTCTACGAATGTCTGATAAATAAGGACCCTAGTCTGGGAAAAAACCCCACATCCTGATCTCACTGAGATGCTGTTGGGTGACTTGGATCAGGCAGGAATTGGAAGAAGCCTTTCATATAAGTGAGGCAAACTTTCCTCATTGATATCAGACCGGTGCTTTACTAAATGAAGCATCTCATTCAAGTTATTTCAACCAAATGGGGGCAGCTAGCTACCAGGGGCTAGATAATGTTTGAAGACATTCTTTGGATATTTAATAAAACAATATTAATGTTCAATGTTTAACTGGAAAAACCAGATTAGACATCAATATGTGGACATTTCTAAATAAAGAATCAGATAATAATCAGATAAATTCACTGGTATGTAGCAAATAAAGCTGAATGTTATTCAATGACTCTCAAAAAAGCATAATTTAGACACCTCCCACTTTCCGTGTAGTTATAATTCTCACTTCAACTGTGCATCATCTGAACAAATGCTGTTAAGAAGGTGGATTCATTGAGGTTACTTCTGGAAGATAAAGAGCATGTTTGTTTCGAACCTTAGGCACTGCAGCTTGCAGTGTGAAGCTGCTCATGTCTGAATCAGTGGAGTTGGAGGCTGTGAGCGTGACCGCCAGGCCTGACTCTGACTGCTTTTCACAGCTTAGTGTCAAAGTCACACCGTTTTTCTCATACACCGTCACAGCGGGAGCTGAGGCAAGAAGAGCACATGAAAAGGTGGTATTGACTTAAACGATGCATGAAGCGAAACAGTTTCACAGAAGCTAAATGTGACCAAATCCTACTGACATACACTTACTTTTTACTCAAAATGATTTTTTTTTTAATTCAACAATCATATAGCTTTTGTCGGATCAAGATGGCTGAGTCTGCATCTGAAGCACCCACCTGGTGTCAGAGGAGCGGGCTGCAACCCACCCAATAGATCTAGGAGGTCTCCTCCAGCGCTGGTGGGGGTAGTGCTGAGCTGGGTTGATGCTGTGCCACCTACTGATGAGCTGGGCTGCAGAGGTTCCTGGGAATCACCCAGCAAGTCCAAAAGATCACACACCTGAGGGGGAAAAAAACACAGAAAAAAGCAGATAGATAAACAATTTCTATGAAATCTGATGTGCGTATATAAAACGTAGACACGAAACCAAACACACTTTAAAGAGATATGCCACTCTTAAGTAAAAACTTGTTTGTTGCCATATTCCAAAAAGCTAAAAAAGTGAGAAAAAAAGGATTTTGTAACCAACTGAGTAATTTCCCTGATCAGGCAGCAGTCCGTTTGCTTTAGCTTAGCATAAACCAATGTAAGTGAATGGGAACTACAAGCATGCTAGCAAGGCTGAAATAAAAAAATAAAAAACATGTTATTTTATTTTGCTTTAAGTAGCTCTATATATATATATATATATATATATATATATATATATATATATATATATATATATATAAATGTTTTAAAGCCTTTAGGGAGGTTTGTGGTTTTGATAAAGCTGAAGCCGAAAGGTGATGGGGAGAATCTACATTGATATGGGCTGCAGCTTCTACATCTGGGACATCGGAAAACTGTGAGTGATGGCAGATTTTTGTCAGGTCGCCAAGAGGAATGGAGCTGCGATCGGCACTGTTATCGCCTTCCACATGCAGGTTGGAGCAGTGAGGTTGGCGTGTGACAGAACGGTGAAGCCGCGACGAGACTGCAGTGTCAGGGAGTAAAAAGGCTAGCATCCGGCAGGAGCAGAGAAGAAGCAGGAGGTCTCTACAATGATCAGTGAACTGGGGCAAGAGCCGGCTAGATTGGGCAGGAATGCTGCAGAGTCGGACAAGATACCCGCCGTGGATCTGCAAAGAGCGGGGGAGAGTTATGGTACGTTCAGTCCGCAAGCTTTGTCAGCGTCAAGCAACGCTCATAAAGCGACTAGTTCGACGCATATACACAGAAGATAGTTTTTTAAGCAGAATCTTGCAAAGCTCGTAGGCGGTCCTTTCTTTGCTGGATGTTTTTAACACTCGCGGACCGGATTACAGTGAAATGCTCTGATTGGTTGCCGTGCTGCGTCAAGACCGTCCAAAGTTCAACTAGCTGTGTTTCTAGCGTTATGAGTTTTGAAGCTTGAAACGCAGGAAAAGCTTGAGAAGCTGACGGAGCAAACGCTCACAAAGCGCCGCAGAGACCATGACGCTCCTCCAACGGCCTCAACCATAGACTTAACATGTAATCTTGACGGTGCTGACGCGGTCTGAACGCAGCATTAGGACAAGATGCCTGCAGCAGCTTCAGCATTTGGAACGTCGGAAAATTGTGAATGGCTGATTTTTATCGGTCGCCAAGAGGAATGGAGGTCCGATCGGGCCTGTTATCTCCCAAACGTGGGTTGCAGAAGGCTTCCATTGGGTAGCGGTGTAGCACACAAAGTCAGCGTGAGACAGAACGGAGAAGCCGCAGCAAGCCTGCGGTGCCAGTGAGGAAGAAGCCGGTATAGCAGCAGATAAGCAGGAGGGCTCGGCGGTGATCAGAGAGCTGGAGTCGGCTAGATCGGGCTGGAAAGCTGCAGATTCGGAGTCTCCACAGACTTTGTGACGACTTTGTGAAAGATTTTTGCTGGAGCTTTTGTTAAGAAAAACGAAGCATTGAGATCATAGGAAGGTGGGGGGACACGAAGTAGAAAGAAACTCATAAGGAATGATTTTAGATGCGAATTGACAAAGAAGACTAACACAGAGGAATTGACTACAAATGACAGGACCCTGAATAAAGAAATATCAAACAAAATCACACAATGAAAACTGAAAGTGGGAACAGAAAAATCTAGGGAAACATGAACCAAATCCAAGGTCGAACATAAGGATATTTCCTGGTGACCATCTGGAACACAATAAACAGAAGTGGAAGGTATTCTAGGAAGAACTAGTTAAACGTGTAATAAAATACCTGGCCAGCTGGTTGTGGAGGCAGAACCACCTCTTCCTGTTTGACTTTGGCTGGTTGGGTCTCCTTGACGTACTCATCGCTCAGCTCTCCGTTGGTCTGACCCAGAGAGTTCTTCTGAATCACAGGCATCCTCTCCAGCACAGCCGCTCTGCGTAAACAAGATTTCACCTCAGTTAAATGTAGCCGAAAAAGAACAGCTGCCATCTCAGTACACAGGAGAACAAGTACCTGATGTTTCCTTAAGCCTAGTTCATGCTTCTCCTACCGCAAATTTGCACTCAGACGCAGACGTATTGACTGAGACGTTTTTCCATTTAAAGTACTCCGCTCTTCCACTCCATTCTCTATTGTTTTTTCAGCGTTGCTCGACCAGGACAGCAGGGGGTGCTAAGTTTTCATGGGGTCTCTGCCTACTATTACACAGCGCCGCTTCAGTTTTTTCCTAGGCTTATGAACGCATTTCTTCCTCGAGGAGCAATGAATGACAGAAAATAAGTTTTGATTAAGTGTGGATTGTAGAATACTCTAGAAACACGTGGAAACAAAACACAGCAGCCTTTATTGTTGTTTTCCTACACCTCCTTGTGTTCAAAATCGCCAAAAGAACAGATTAGATAAATTATTCTTTCAATATAAAGCATATAGTTGCCAAACGCTGCATTAATTACTGATTACAGCGACTATAGAGCCCCGTTCTGGTGAAGCGATCTGTGGCTTTTACTGAAACTGATCAATCAGATGCATACGCTTTCCGTCGACGGAGAGTTAAAATTTGGGCATCCGTACGTCCTTGCATAGGTGACGGAGAGCCCTTGCGTTGACGGATAATGGCGTTGCGTCAATCCGTCTCCGTCAAAACATAGAAGCATAAACTAGGCTTTAGTCAGAACCTTATCCAGAAAGAGAAGCGCAAGTGAGATGGTGATGAACCCCAAAGAAGTGCTGGTGTGTTACGTTCATGTTGCCTGTCTCAGGGTAAATGATATAAAAACGTCTACATTTTTCCATGTCTACAGTAACGTGTGAAAACTTAAGGAGTGCAACCCAGAACAATAACCGACAAAAGACCTTGCAGCATATCTGTTAGGGATGCACAACATGGGTGCCGGTTGATGTGAGTGATTCTCTTTTTTTAACAGTCAGATATTTCAGATAAAATCAGTCAGATAAAAACGGGGGCCAAGATTAACAAACGATTCATTTCCAATATGCTCACTAAAAGAGGTTTTAAATGCTGAGTGTAAAATATTTATATACAGACGTGGACAAAATTGTTGGTACCCTTCATTAAATCAAAGAAAAACTCATAATGGTCACAGAAATAACTTTAATCTGACAAAGGTAATAATAAATAAAAATTATATAAATGTTGACCAATGAAAGTCAGACATTGCTTTTCATCCATGCTTCAACAGAATTATTTAAAAAATAAATGCATGAAACAGGCCTGGACAAAAATGATGGTACCCCTAGAAAAGAATGAAAATAATGTGACCAAAGGGACATGTTAATCCAAGGTATGTCCACTAATCAGCATCCTAGGTGTCTACAATCCTGTAATCACTCAGTGGGCCTATATATAGGACTCCAGGTAGTCACTGTGTTGTTTGGTGACGTGGTGTGTACCACACTCAATATAAACCAGAGGAAGCAAAGGAAAGAGTTGTCTCAGGAGATGAGAAAGAAAATCATAGACAAGCATGTTAACTGTAAAGGCTATAAGACCATCTCCAAGCAGCTAGATGTTTCTGTGACTACAGCTGCACATGTCATTCAGTAATGTACGATCCATGGGACTGTAGCCAACCTCCCTGGACGTGGCTGCAGGAGGAAAATTGATGACAGATCAAAGAGACGGATAATCCAAATGGTAACAAAAGAGCCTAGAAAGACTTCAAAATAGATCCAAGCTGAACTTTATGCTCAAGGAACATCAGTGTCAGATCGGAACATCCTTCGCTGTTTGAGCCAGAGGACAAATCATTAAAAAAAACAGACTGGAGTATGCCAAACTACATGCTGACGAGCCACAAAGCTTCTGGGAGAATGTCCTGTGGACAGATGAGACAAAAATTTTACTTTTTGCCAAGGCACATCAGCTCTATGTTCACAGACGGAAAAATGAAGCATATCTAGAAAAGAACACGGTCCCTACTGTGAAACATGGGGGAGGCTCGGTTATGTTCTGGGGCTGATTTGCTGCATCTGACACAGGGTGTCTTGAATCTGTGCAGGGTACAATGAAATCTCAAGACTATCAGGGGATTCTAGAGAGAAATGTGCTGGCCAGTGTCAGAAAGCATGGTCTCAGTCGCAGGTCACGGGTCTTACAACAGGAAAATGACCCAAAACACACAGCTAAAAACACCCAAGAAGGGCTAAGAGGAAAACACTGGCCTTCTATGAGCCCTGATCTCAATCCTATTGAGCATCTTTGGAAGGAGCTGAAACGTGCTGTCTGGAAAAGGCGCCCTTCAAACCGGAAACAACTAGAACAGTTTGCTCATGAGGAGTGGGCCAAAATACCTGCTGAGAGGTGCAGAAGTCTCATTGACAGTTACAGGAATCATTTGATTGCAGTGATTGCCTCAAAAGGTTGTGCAACCAAATATTAAGTTGTGGGTACCATCATTTTTGTCCAGGCCTGTTTCATGCATTTATTTTTTGAATAATTCTGTTGAAGCATGGATGAAAAGCAATGTCTGACTTTCATTGGTCAACATTTATATAATTTTTATTTATTATTACTTTTGTCAGATTAAAGTTATTTCTGTGACCATTATGAGTTTTTCTTTGATTTAATGAAGGGTACCAACAATTTTGTCCACGTCTGTATATGAAAAAAACTATGTGACTATCACTAACTTATCTGCAACACTGCCATATTGGATTTTGATTTCAGGATTGGCAAGTAACTGTCCTAGATTCAATTTCTTCCCAGAATAAAATTAATCTTAATTTAATTGAGAACGTATTCAACGTGATTCAATGTATCAAGTAGTCATGTGTAAAAACAAATCTTCACCTTTTTTCCCCCTCTTCTTTTTTTTCAAGACACACAGGATTCTTAAACATGACGGACAAATTGTAAGTTTAGGGATAGATGGTAAAATGGATAGATAGATGCAGAGTTCCTACACCTTCTTTTCTTGTCAAAGTTCCACCCTTTTTCATGCTCAAATATACAGATTTTCTGTGCAGCTAATATTAGAACTCTAGATATAAAAGTTGACCCTGGATTTTTAATACACTTGGACAGTGATCAGACTTTAGGGAGGAAAATTTATCAAATAAAATACATTTGTGAATAAAATAATTTTTTCAGTGACCATTTAGGGTTTCTATACTTATTCAGAACTGAAAGATACTCTATTTAAATATCATCCAGATTAGGAAGCCCGAATAAAGTCCAAGCCTCAGAAAAAAAACAGTATCTAAGGTGGAATTACTTGGTATAAAAAGTTTAAGAACCGCTGGTGTAGAACATAACACACAAACAGGCACACAGATAACGAAGAAAATTCATGATGCTGGTCTTTCCTTGCCTACCTCATGTGGTCATATTTTTTGAAGAGTGCGTTGTATTCAACCGCCCTCTGCTGGAGCTCCACATCTATGCAGCTGCCGTAGATGCTGACGATGCTTCTGATCCGACTGTGAGAGGGGAACGCATTCATGAGGAGGAAGGGAAGAGGTTGGGTGGGAAACGGAGAAATGGCACAAGCTTTTTACAGCCGGTGCTCTGTAAACAATAGATGAAAACGATTCTGTTCCATTAGCACCGGCAAGGACAAAGAGGTCTTTTTTTATGTCTTACTCCACGTTGTCTGTGATACGTGTGCTCAGTTTCATGGTGGCGGTGAGCGCGAAGCCTCTGGTCGTCGGAGTGGACATGTGAGACTGTAGAACTATCTCTAAAGCGTCCAGGACGTCATCCTCTGTGACCTGGCGATGAGACATGTAAAACAGAGTTTGAACAATATTGCAAACTATTTTTCTGTGATAAACCTACAAAAATTATGGTTTTAAATTCAGTTTTGAGCAAAATAAGCCCATTTCAAGGCTGCACGGTGGCGCAGTGGTTAGCACTGTTGCCTTGCAGCAAGAAGGTTGTGGGTTCCTATCCTGGCCCAGGGTCTTTCTGCATGGAGTTTGCATGTTCTCCCTGTGCATGCGTGGGTTCCCTCCGGGTACTCCGGATACCCGGAGTCCATGTTTTTGGACTCCCACAGTCCAAAAACATGACTGTAAGGTTAATTGATCTCTCCAAATTGTCCTTAGTGAGTGTGTGCATGGTTGTTTGTCCTGCCCTGTGATGGACTGGCGACCTGTCCAGGGTGCACCCCGCCTCTCGCCCGTTGACAGCTGGAGATAGGCACCAGCCTCCCCGCGACCCATTAAGGATTAAGCGGTTAAGAATGGATAAGCCTATTTCATCATTGTTCTCTCTTTAACTCTGATTCTAAACTCTATGCTTGTTAGGAAAACGGTCTATTCCTTCAAATTGTGACTACCTCACAATCTTCCGTTTCCTTCCTTAGTAAAACTATATATTTTGAATAAATGACATTCTCTGCACCAATAATAAGCAACTTACCTGCACAGCTTCGGTCTCCTGACACTCTCCTTTCAGCAGCAGGTCTCCATACTCTCCTATGCACCAGCAAGCCACCTGGACCAGAGGTTGCTGTGCACACAAATGTTGCTTTCATTACCAACACTTGTACACCACACTTAGACATAAGGAGGAAAAGCAGTTTGAAGCGACAGCACTTCCAAAATTCACAGAACACTTCTCTCGCTGTTTTTCCAAGCTAAATCTGTCTCCATCTGCCGGTTTCAGACTAAGATTGACAGTGAGACCAGAACAGCTCATCTGACCCACTGACCTGAGAGATGTCGGTGAGAAGCGCCCGGTAGAGCTTGTGGACGGTGTAGCAGTGCAGCTCTGAGGTGTTGGTGATGAGCTGAATCAGGTTAGGCACGGTTTCATCTCTGACATCGCCGCCTGCCTGTGAGGGTTGAAATGACACGCCTGCGCTCACACAAATGCAGCAATAGATCCTTTTAGGAGCTCAACTGGTCAAGTGTTCGGGTCATCGTACATGGTTTAGCTAAATCGCTCTAAAACGTGTTTATATGCCTTAAACTCTTTATTAGATTTTTGTCACATTTCAACCACAAACTTCGACAAATATCATTTATTAAATAATCTAAAAATAGAAAGAGTATGGCAAACCACCCTAAACATGACCATCCGCCTAAACTGACTTAAGCTTGGTTTACGCTTGCCGCGTCCGCGAGGTCCGCACGGCTCCACGCGGCCAAATTACGTCATTTCAGCAACCACGCCTCTCCACGCGGCCTCCTCCCGCCCCAAAATTCCCGCACCGCGCACCTAGGAAAATTTGCAACTACGCGGTCCCGCGGGGAAAAACATAGCGGACTGGCAAGAGCTCATATTGCCGGAGGTTCGTAAATAGACATCTTTATGATTCGACCGATAGAGATCACTGTGATCAACTGTGTTTTAATCAAGGGGCAAACTCCGCCCGCAGAATGTGAAGCCAACGTTGAAGTGACAAAAATTGCAGTTCAGCCCTCATCCGCTGGGGGCGGTCTCCAAAAAGGAGCAACTTTCCATTGACTCCCATGTCAAAAAGGCCAACTTTACAGCAAAAATAAACATGTTTACAGCCTGGTTCAAAAAACCATTTTAGGTTAGATAGGTCAGGTTTACCATCATGACAACTCTCAGGGGGGTGAATTTTTTTCTAACTCCTCCGTTTATTTGTAATTTAATTGTGAAATTATGAATAATTAGGGGCGTGTCCTTTTGATTGACAGGTCCGTCTACAGAAAGAGATAAAAGCCGACCGATCGCCTGCTCCAAGCCTGACCGATCGCCAGGCTTGGAGCAGGCGATCGGTCGGGTAGCAGCAGAGGAGCAAAGTCGGCAGGACCGGGACGCCGTGGCAGACCCGGTTAGGTAGAGCACCTCGAGACTCAAGAGCGGGAGACGGTTACATCAGGCTGGAAGACTACAGAGTTGGACTCTAGACAGACTGGATGATCGCTGGTTAGATCAGTACTGGTGTGAGGAACACAGCTGGAGGCATAAACTAATGGATGTCTGATGTGAGGTGAGTCAAAAGCCTTTTATTTTTTTTTAAGGGAACTGAATTTTCATGATATCTTTGTGACTACTTTTAGCTGGATGTGTTGTTAAGATAATGCGACTAAGTCCTCACCCTCCACCGATGGTAATGGAAATAACAAAATATCAGGCCGTATCGATATGTTTTCTCTACTCGAGATGTTTCTGCGTCTAAAGGGATCGTTGTTGAAAAACGGGGTAAAAGTCTCTCAACCGCGGTCCTCTGGCTGAAACTGGCTGCAGCCTACGTTAGCTTCAGTTAGCTCCCGACTACCTTCTGACTAGCTTGTAGTCAGAAGGTAGCTGTGAACCCTTAACCTTCCACCCCCAGCTGTGAGGCTGGGGGCGGAGGGTTAACGCTCGGACCGTTAACCCTCCGCCCCCAGCCTCACAGCGCCACTCTCAGCTCCACCTCTTTGCCCATTTTTGGAGTTTCTGAGAGTGACGAGGCGAGTGACGTGAACAACATGGCGGCGGTGGGAACCGCCCAACTGGCCTCATTTTTGCTGTTCAGAAACCTATGGGGGACGTACCGGAAGGTTAGTCCATTGTTTTATACAGTCTATGGTTTTAATGGAAGAGAGGACAGTCTCCTTTTTCGTCTTTTTTCCTAAGTAAACAGCATAAGCTCACGGGTATCACCATCTTGTAAACAACAAATTTATTTGTATTTATTTTTATATCCTTTTTTATTTCACTTATTTAAGTTCTGTACTGGAGAGAAAAGTTGCCATAGTCAAATTCCTTGTATGTGTCATACTTGGCCATTAAAGCTGATTCTAATTCTGATTACTACTTCTACTATGGTGTAGTGTTGTATGCATGCCGTAGAGCCCTACGCCGCCCCCTACAGTCGTCAAGAATATTGGCTCTCAGCAGGGACAAGCCGCAAAAAGTATAAACGCTGCTCGAAGGTGTCTCTTCCGGTTACGCACGTCTCGTTTCCGCGTGGAATGTTCATGCGGCAAGCATAAACCAAGCTTCAGGGGATTAAGGAGAGCATTCATCAGGGAATCAGCAACTCTACAGGAGCTGCAGAGATCCATAGCTCAGCTGGGATAACAGTTAGTTAAAATCCTGGGGTAACACATGGATCAGGTATTGGGCACGAGATAGATTACAAAGCCTGTGTAAATCAAGCTGTAACCATGCAATGTATTGACCCAAGACTGACAGCAGAGGGTGCAGTTGGCTATTAATTGGGACTTTCAGAGGCAATAAAGAAGATGTTTTGATACTGTTGTTTGCTGAAACACATATTAGAGCTTGGCTTAATAAAAACCAGGAACCAAGTTAGCACAAGCAGCGCTGATGCTAATATATCACCAATCTTTAAGAGGCAAGTGAACGCTCGAGTGACATTCTGGTTCATACTCCATACCAGTTGGTGGCAGTAATGCACCAATCTGTTGTTTACAAGCTGCTTGTAAACATCACTAGAAAAAGTAGGGCAGTGTGTTACGCTTAGGCTAATATGAGCATGCTAACAGTAGTTATGATGAAAACGTTCTGAGAAATGAACACAAGGAAGGAAATGATTATGCTGGACTGTGAATGTAAAACTTGTGGGCCAACTATTTTACTGGAGGACCTTAATTGGACCCTTGTGGACGTAAAAAAGCTTTTTTTGTTCAAGCTGGTTCTGTTCTGTCAACATGTGGCTTCGAATGGTCATAAGCCCATACAATTTCTCTCTGTTTTGAGAAAAGCTTTAACTATAATACTTTATACTTTGTTGTCCCACGAGGGGAAATTCCGTTTACAGTACAATCTGTCCAAGATCACGACAAACAAACAACAAGCAATACAAACAGATCCTGGTCACTGCAGGGCTTGTAGCCAAAATGATGGCGCTCTCTTGATAAAAAGATAAAAGCAGATACACGTCGTATGATTGGATCCTTGATTAAGAATATTGGATTTCAAATGATGTATAATATGTATATGTAGTTAGAAAGGGTGTGGCAAAGAAGGGCAGATTTGACCCTGAAGTGACGTAAAAATGCTAATGGGTTAAACGTCAAGACTCTTTACAGCTCCCTGAGATAAATTCTTCTGCTGCAGGTACTGCACTTACTGCATGTTTTCTGCTTCATTCCTATCTAGTTACTGATGAGCAAAGGCCACTAGTGGCACACCAACAACAAATCCTGCTACAAATTCAAATTGTCACAAAGGGAAAATACAAAGGAGGCTAAAATAGCATCATGCTGTGGGAATACGTTTGAGGCAGAGGGGAGTCATGATTAAAGATGGTGATACATCCCGTAAAATCCTAATAATTCAACCAAGGTTGTGGTTGTAAGGTGACATAATGAATACTTTTGTAAGGCTTAACGTTTTTAGTCGGGTTAATACATCATTACTCCAATACAATCTGACCCTTAAGAGGGGCAGCAGGGGTAAGTGTGCACTTACCGTTGTGAGAACATGCAGGATGGTGTCAATGTGCCAGCGTTTGGAGGGGGCATACCTGACGGAGACACACACAGCAAACTGAGCAGGGCTCTATGGTGACACATGCACTGATTCTTTATCTGCATTGTGCACGTCAGTGAGTGCTGCTCAGTAAAGACACAGAAGCCCTTCACTGTCACAGCGTCTGTCAGAGCCGGAGTGAACAGTGCGGATGAGCAGAGTACAAAAAGCGTCGGCTGTCACTGCCTGGGCACAGTAGCTGCTACACTTTTGCTCGAAACACCCCCACTTTGGAAAACAATACACTCAGTCTATTCACATGCATGATGAGGAGTATGAGTGTTTGCGTGCATAAAATACGTCAGGGGGTAATTAGTCATTCCAGAGCTCTTTTTATCCACCAAACATTCTTTGAGAGTGACCACCTACCTTTCAGCGGCGTTAAATATGCCACTGGCTGTGTGAGCTTTGAGCTCCGGGGGGCAGGAGGAGAGGAAAATGAGGAGTTCCTTCATCATGGAGCGGATGTTGGAGGCAGACACCAAAGCCAGGGACAGCTCCAAAGCACGCCTACACAGATGGGAGAAAAGGATCAAAGGTGCTAATTAATCCAGCTTTGCTGTGCTGATAGGAGTTCATGGTGTTCCCTGATCTAAAAAATAAAACATCTTTAAATGTGATATTTAGGGTCTTTCTTTGAATATGAACATTAAAAGATATACTTTAAGGGAGAGGTGTCAAACGCACTTCCATTTTGGGCCACATCAAGAATCATGAATATCCATAAAGGGCCAATTGTGGCAGAAAGTATTACTAAAACCATCTTTAAAAAAGTGTCAAATATTAATAAAATATATCTCTCTGCATTGGACAAGCTACTTCTTAAAATAAAATACTGAACATCTTTTCACATTGATGAGATTTAGGACAATTCTAATATTTTTTGTTCCGATTTGACAAATTAAATAGCATTTAGGCACATGAATAGAGGTTAAAGGTTCTATTTATGTGGTCCTCTACGGTTTAGAGGGCCACATAAATGGCTCAGGCCGGCCGGATTTGGCCCCCGGGCCTTGAGTTTGACAAATATGCTTTAAGGGCTTCTCACTTATTTAACTCTGAGGATTATGGCGACAGACTAATTTTCACTTTTTTTCCAGATTGACATGCACTTAAGATGTCCAAGTAGTTTTAAACCAGCTGCTTTAGACTAAATCTTGTAACTACATTGGAAAAAAACATAATTATTTGTATATATTTACAGAAAGTGGTGAATGTCCTTTGTAAATGTTAATGGAGTGTTCAACCTCTCCGTGTCACTATTTGCTGTCACTGCATTTTAGTGAGAATGCTGATTTTTAAATCTTCTACATTGATTTTTTTTTCAGTGCCTCAACCCAGAGTCCGAATACTGCATAACTGACTGAAGAGCAATAAAGCATGTTAGCATAGTAACAGTGACAAATCTTCAACAGTTGTTTTCGTCGTCCCTTTACAGAAGTAATAATCACTGAAATTTACTCAAAGAAGCAATTTTAAAACGTGTCTTTAATCCTATTATCAAGCACTTTGTCATTCCGTTGACAAGGCATATATATATATATATATATATATATATATATATATATATATATATATGCACTCTCGTGCATCCACGTAACACAACAGCGCAGGCACGGGACAGAGTAGATGAGACCACTCCGTCAGCAAAGCCTCCATGACAGGAAGAAATAGCTGCAGCATAAGTTTTAACTGTAGTGAAAGCTAAATTTCTCTCCATCAGCTGCTGGAGGAACGACAGCACGCAGCTTAGCAGGCATGAAACGGGATCTGCGCCTTTCTCTGCACACCAGTGCCGGAAACCTGCGTTGTATAAATAGGTGCGATTAAAATGCGTTAAAAAAAATGTAACGCGTTATTTTTGTGTAATTAATCAATCTTAATTAAGTCCCGGCC
The DNA here is from genome assembly GCA_028564705.1 of Apricaphanius iberus. NCBI lineage: Eukaryota > Metazoa > Chordata > Actinopteri > Cyprinodontiformes > Aphaniidae > Apricaphanius > Apricaphanius iberus. Next base: position 6,210,944 of record JAPXFQ010001905.1, read on the forward strand.
CTAATATATATATATATATATATATATATATATATATATATAACTGGTGTATGCAACCTCTATCTGCAAAAGATGAGTTGCAGCAGATATAAAACACAAATTGGCCCAACAAAGACAATGTCTGACAACAACTACATCCCGATTATGCCATGCACTTTAGCAGACATTAGGACGAAATGATGCTAGATAAAGTTATGCATAAAATAATGCGATCTAAACATTTCCCCAGACAGAACAGGGATTAATGAAAAAAAAAACTTTTGTCTCCTATCACACAAAAGAAACTGACAATGTAGATGCTCTTTCTACAAACACCTTCGCGTTACTGGCTCTGCCACAGAAAAACCCAAGGAGGCTAAGGTTACCGCTTGACAGAAGCGTCCTGGTCCTTCAGGCAGTCCACTATAGTCCCACGGTGCCGCTGAACTGCAATGTGGTCCGTCACGACGATCTTCTGAAGAGAGGTCATGGCGATGTATCTGTACAGTAGGAAACAACGATGAAGATATGCCAAGTTTTACGAATAAGTCCAAATACCAGAGGCCTACAGCAGAGTCAGCACTTTTTTGCACTTCAAACATCTCACTGACTGATCAAGTGTTTATGTTTGGGTTGATATGATCTAGTAAGGCAGGTCTGACAGGAATAAAGCATTCCCATCGTCAGTGGTTCTGGAGGAGCGAACAAGACAGACCCGTTCTACCTGTGGAAAACCCTAACAGGCCCACAACCGACAAAACCCGTAGGAACCAACACAGGGTGCCTATATTCCCTGCCAATATGAGCTCAGGGTTTCCACTCTTTTCCTGAAATAATTTTCCAAGACATTTTCCAGACTTTTTCAGCTCCTACAGTACGAGTAAAGTTATCACAAGTAGAGCTGGGCAATATACTGATATTATCATATCGGGATTTATTTGAAACAGATATATTGTACTTATACTGCTATATTGGTATTATAATCGTGCAAAGATAGTTCTCTTTCACAATGCCACCAGCTTTCCTCTACTTGCAATGCAACACAAGTAAAACAGAAGTTATTTTCAACTCAACCGTTTCCAGGACCTTCAATTTTTTTTCGGTGTTTTCCATGACTGGAAAATTGGTCTATCATTTTCCTGGTTTTCCAGGAAGTGTGGGAACCCTGGAGCTTAAACCCAGTAATGAGACTGAAGAGAGCTCCTAGTCTGAATGCCCAGAGGGTATGTGATTATTCAGTTCAGATGTTCAGCCTGTTGGGAGGAGAAAAGTCTGTGTGGCCGTTTGAAATAGAGAAGGCTAAAGACCACGGTTAGATCAGAGGAAATAAATGGTGAGTAGAGTTAACAGGCAAAGGAGAGAGGGTGAAGAAAATGAGCGCTGACCGGATGTTCCTGTCATTATTCAGGAGGAATCGTCCCAGGATGTTTACAGCCAAAACCTATGGAGAGAGTGAAGTTAGGCACATGAGTGTTTGATAATTCGATAAAGATTCCTGATGTAATAAGGCAGTAAAGAAGTGCATGTGTCTCACTCTAAGGCCGCTCTCCGACTTTATGTCCAGTACAGTGAGAACGGTTTCGTAGAGGACGGCGTTACCGACGGTCTTGGTGCTGTCTGTGTTGGTCGCTACCTATAAAAGAAACAACACATCAGTGAACTACCACAGAAAACGATAAGATCAGAGATGGTACTAGGAGTAAAAAAAAAAAACTATTGTCCAAATTATTCAGTCTGATATAGACAACAAAGACTTCCAAAAGGCATATTTGGATGTTCCATGTCCTCTGTAACAGAGCAAAGCATCTCTTATGATTCGGTAATGATGACCTGAGCTAGGAGGTCGTTCATGGCGTCGCTTGCTGCTTCGTTGTTCCGACCGAGGATCCTCAGCAACCTCAGAATGCGTACCTGATGGAAGAAATGGGAGAGAAGGGACATGGGAAAGAAATCAGTAGTAAGGAGATACTATAACCGTGCATTCCTACATTAAAATATCTAGTGCCTTGCAAGAGTATTCACACGTCTTGAAGGTTCTGACTAGGGATCCAACGATACCACTTTTTTTCAAACCCAATCGATACCGATACTTCCATCTGAGTACGTTCCCATACAGACTACTAATGCTGATACTTCTACCACACATAACATGCAATAAACGGGAAGACAGGTTATATTTTCTTCCATGCCTGATACAAAAAATGATGGTGAATTAGATAAAAGTTGAATATTAATAAAAATCAGGACAAAACTACAATTTCAAGGGGGGAAAGAAATCAGTTAAATTATTAAAGAGTTTCCACGTTTTAAGGATCGGTTCATAGTATTGGTTATCCTTAACTTGGATGAGTTCATTAGAACGGTATCAGCCTGATACCAGTATCGGTATTGGTGCATCGCTAGTTCTGAAGTTTTGTTATATTATGACTATAAACTTAATTGTGTTTTGTTGGGATTTTAAGTGATACACCAATGAAAAGTAACGTTATCCAAATCTCTTCCCAATCAATATCTCTCTGCCGCCCTGCGGCTGTGGAGGCAGACTGGGATGTTTTCTTGGGTTCTCTTTGTTCTCTGTTCTCTCTTTTATCGTACTCATACTCTCTTTTTTTCCTTTACTTCTCTTCTTCATCTTCTTTCTTTTTCCCCCCTTATTTTTCATCTCTGTGTCCATAACATCAGAAAATAAAACCCACACCAACCTCCAAAAAATATTTCTAACACATATATGTCAAGTGGAGTTCTATAGCAAAAGCTGTAAAGCTCCACTTGAGAAAGTAAATCTGCTGGCTTTTACTTGGCATTCAGACATTAATTTTAAGTGGGACAATGCCAGACAGGAGTCAGAACATGGTAAAAAAAAAGAAAAAAAGAGAGACCCTTAGTGAACAAACAGTATCATGAAGACCAAGGAACACAACAGTCAGGTCAGGGATAAGGTTGTGTTGCTGTTTAAAGCAGGGTCGGGTTCTGAAATAATACCCACACCTTGCAAAACTAATTCTTCACTGTGAAATCCATCCATCCAGTTTCTACCTCCAATACACAGTTTGGTGTTCGTAACGTGTGGAAAAGTCGAAGAAGTACAAGGAGTTTAAACTTCAGACTGACCTGCAGGAACGGATCGCTGACTCCTGCCACGTCGTGGTCCGGTGAGTATCCTGAAATCACCAGGCCTTTCATTATCTGAACTAGATCCGGGACAGTCTGGAAGGGACACAACACACCCCACCCCACTGTTACAACACGCACTTATTACTGCAGAACCATCAGAACTGGGCGGCGCTTACCTTCCTGAACTGCTCCAGTGTTTCTGTGCTGCGTGCACACAGCTCGGTAATGAGCACAACGGCTCCATGTAACACACCTACACATGAACGACGAACAAATATAACACACGAAGATAGGATAGGGGTTGCTAGATGACTGATTAAAATCTAATACCAACCGTGGTTTTTCTCAGAGAGGAGGGAGCGAGCTGAGGGGACAAAGAGCTCTCCCAGATCCTGGACTTTCCTCACAATGTGAACGGCGCACAAAGCCGCCTGCAGGGAGCAGGGAAACAAGCAAATTACATGATCCCATACCAACAGCAGCCAAATCTAAGCAGAAGACACGTGCATGACTCAATCCAACAGCTATTCGCTGTCATCTCCAACAAAATTTAGTAACATCACCAGTCTGTTGTTTTACACCATGCTAAAACATAGTAATAATGGAACTATCAACTCAGTAATAATTAGAGTAAAGCGGAAGTTTGTTTTCCTTGTATTTGTGGTTATGTAAGGTACTTATTAGAAGACCTTTCTTACTAAAAAAAAAAGACTGAATTATGTCCAACTCAAGCTGCTGAAAGAATACAAAAATTGCAGCAATTAGTGCACATTGTATATTTGACACACTTTTTTGCCTCAAAAAGTTATGTTAGTATGGCAAAAATGTACAGATAACGACCTGACAAATAGTGCATTGTGTCACAGCATGAACATTATATTTCCAGGAAGTTACAATCTAAACCTGGTGTATAGATAAAAATAGTGGATAAAATAGTGACGTCCAGATCTGTCAACTTGTCCTTCTAACTAATGGTTTTTAGAAACTATCCTTACCAGACTTCCTGATGAAACCAACCCTAGATCACTTGAAGATGGTCCCCTGTCTGTGACTAAAAAGGCTAAACCCCCCAAAGGAATCATGCAATCATGTTTTGAGCAGATTATTTTTCAAAATCACCGCTTATTTTTGTGTCCACAGCTTACAAAACCGTATCACAGGCCAAGCGTGTCATTTCGTTGATCGCACACATCTGGGTTTTCCTAAATCAATCTCAGGGTGTTTCTCAATGCCCAGGAACCTCGCCTTGATGCCTTGGTCCCGCCCAGGTTGCCTAGGAGATACGTCATCAGGGACCGCCAAGGCGTGTTCCAATGCTCATGTGCTAAAGAGGAATCTGTCCTCCGTTTGTTAGCCGTTTAGCTAACTGACCAAGGATACATCAGGGGTGCCTTGATGCCTTTTCTCGGTCCAAAATTTCCCAGAATCCAGTGCAGTAGGAGCCGGCAGCAGCTACTTCGGGGGTAAATTTTCATTTTAAATGTAAGTCAACTAATTTTAGCCATTGGGCTTATATCAAAAAATTATTTATTTTTTTATTATTATTTTTTAGATCCAAAGCAGTTATATATATGGTTGGTTAGTTGCTTAGTAGTTGCAGTTTCGGTGACTACAAGGTACTAAGTCGCTTACACATTTGATTTAACCGACATATACACGCTTGTCATTCATTTACAGTTCCATGGTTGAAGTAACATTACTACACTACAATGCTACTACAACGGGCGGATGTAAACAGAGCACATAAGCTGGCAGCCGCGGTCGTGTGAGGGTAAGTCTGTTCCATTTAACCGTTTTCTTTGACCAAGGAAGGACAGTGTTGTAAGGAAACCGCCTTCACATTGAGAAACACCCTCAGTGTTTTAGCCTCTAGCAATGTTTCACAGTCAAATAGAGACTGTACTGGCTGCTTTAGCTTTCTGGCTGTTGGATATTACTTGCTTTGCAGGTAGTGCTCAGATATTTTTGGATAGCCAAATGATAAATAAGTCATATCAAAACAGTAAAAAAAAACAACAACAAAAAAACTAACATGCCAGTGTTAGCTTAGCGCTTTAGCACCTGCTCTATATAAAAACACTGTAGCAACATGAGAATTTATAGAAGACAGTAGTGTTGCTGAGTCAGATAAATGATTAAAAACAAAACATGAACTTAAAATATCATACTATTTATGTTGGAGCAGCTGTTGAGAGAAACTTTTTGAGGGAAAAAAAGCAGAGAAATGTGCAAGCTAAATGCTAAACAGTAATAACTGTGTTGTAGATTATGTCACACTGATGGAATGTCAAGCGCTGATAGTACTGAATGTACATGACAATGGTTTTAAGCATTTTGTAATTGAATTTCCCATCAATAATAAAGCATTTTTCAATTGGATGTGGAATCGGACGCAAATATGAGATCGACAAATGTTTAGCTCTAAACGACTTGAATCGATATCAGGGAGTAAAAATAATAATCTTGACCTGGACATCCCTAAGATAAGCAAAACAAATATAAAACATTTGGTATTATGTATCTAGTTAGCAAAAGTTCACTGTAGTTCCAGTTTGTGCATAATTTAACTTAAACTGTAATAATCCCTCTTGGATTTTTCCAACATGGAAACAGATGCTGACTGCTCACAGTAACATTAAACGCATCAGATCCAAAATATTAAAAAAATAATTTATAAACCTCAGCCACACTTGATCCATTCAGAGCTATGCATGAACTATGAACAGGGTAATTAATGTCTAATAGTCTAATTCTCTATTTTACATTCAAGTTTTAACTGCTTGAATTGCTCTTAGAGGTTGTCCCTCGATCAAGTTAATCTAAACTCCTCCATTTTGGTTTCTCCACTCTAATAACCAGATCCTCTGATGCCCAACTAGTAAGGAGTTAACCATAGATTTTATCTTATAAACTGTCATTTTAAGTAAAGCACACAAAATGCTTGTTTTCTACTATTTCCTAAGAGATTGGTTTCTTTCTAACGTCACAACCACATTTTGTGGATTGATTATTGCTATATATTAGATTTATTATATATATATACAGTATATAAGACCTTTACCAAGAGATAAATTAGTAGTGCAATGGAAAATTGAAAATAAACATACAATATATATATATACATAAATATATATGTGCATGTTGTTACCTTTTTCTTTATGTAAGAGTTTGAGGATCTCAGCAACCTGTCAATTTCTGGGGCCAAATCCCTGCACATTTCAGCTGAACCCATACAGGCCAGTGTGCACAGAGCCAGAGACTGCACATACTGGTTGCTATGAGACAAGTCACTGAACGGGACAAACACAGAAAAATACATGTATCACAAGGCAGTCTTGTGGTTATTATATAAGAAAATTTGACATTTGACATTCATTTCATTTGATTGAGATGTACCACTTTTCCCTCCAATCTTTTCTTTTAACACTGATGAAAGTTCTCAGGTTCAAAGAGCACGTCCATGTTCAATCCTGGAGAACATTAAAAGCTTCGACGGTTAAATGGACTATGTGAAGTTTGAACATTTGTGCTTGTGAGTGCCCCCTCAGGCCAAACACACAACCGCAGCCTAAATAGTAAGCTCATGCATGAGGATCACTCCTGCTGTGTGACTCCTCACGAACAGAAACAACAACGGAGTCAGTAGGGATGCACCGATACCGGTACCTGTATCGGTTTTCGGTGCCGATACCGCTCTTATGTACTGTATCGGTAACAGTTAACCGATACCATAAACAGATACTTAAAATGTTGAAACTCTATGAAAATATCACAGGAAATGTTTATGTTTCAATTGAAATTTTTGTTTTTTGGTCATTTTTATTATTTTTTTTTTTTACCTAATTCATTATAACAATCAGAGATGAAAATAAAACCTGCCTTCCAATTCATTGCATTGTTTTTGTGTAGGAGAAGTATCAGTGCTGGTACTCGTTTTCGGCACGTACTCAAATCCAAGTATCGGTATCGTATCGGTTTGAAAAAAGTGATATCACTGCATCCCTATGTCAGTCCCGTTCTGGGCAATTTACTGATTTTAGTTGGGGGGGGGTCTGGGTTGGACTTTATCTGGTGCTAAAAGCTGCTCTCTTCTTATGCTTAGCGCAAGCTTCAGTTACCTCTCACTCCGCGGTTGTTTATGATGGAGATAGTGATCGCTACACCGGAGTGTGAACGCGCATGGCGCCATTACGCTGCCCCTGGAAAGCATTTAAAAAACACTTCCTAGTTAAACGAATTTACAGGCCTATAAAGGCAGCCTTGGTGAAAAGGCCAGGGCTCATTTTACTAAACAGGGCATGTTTGAGGAGGTAATTTGACATTTTTATATATTTTTTGGGGTTAAACTTATAAGTTATGTAAAGTCAGCCTTCATGACTCAACAAAACACTTTACAAAAACAAAGCATCCCTGGGAAAGTTCAAGGCTAAAATAACAGATTACCAGAAAGAAAAAAAAAGTCTGTCTAACATTTGCTCCCCCAAAAAAATAACTTCTTCGCAATCCTATCGGAAAAATATACAGTAAAACTGATCAGAAAAAAGTGGAATGTTCTGGAATTTCTACCTTTCCTTATTGAATAATCCTAATACAGGATTTTAATGAAAACCACCAAGCATGGTGGTGGTAGTATCATGGTCAGGTTCAGTCTCTTTTAGCTTCAAAACGTTTAGCCTCAAGCAGAAAATCCTGATCTAAAATCTTCCAACCATCAGTTCACGACCTGCAGCTAAGGTGGTTTGGGAGTGGCCTAGTCAAAGCCAGGACTTCATTTCATTGCGGTATCGTAGTGGGACCCAAAACAGACCAATTTGTGCTTGAAAACCCCATTTAATCCTGAGGAGAAATTAGGAGAAAGCTCTTCCACAGATGCATTAACAGTTAGCAAAAACACCTGAAGGCTGTAACTGCTGCCCCTGGCAACGTAGCCTATTTTAAAATATTCATATCAAAATTAGTTTGATCCACTGAAACGTTTAAGTATGACCAAAAAAAAAAAAGCAAAAACAGAAATATGTGAGAAGCCCAACTACTGATCTGCAGCTGAATGAGGAAATACACAAACACACCAAGTACTGTTCTCCCTGCAACAATTTCAACATGTAACACAGTTAAGAAGACTTATATTCATTTGAACTCTTATTCTCAGTACATATAGCACAGCCATTTACAATTCTCCTTACTTCTTTATAGAGTTTGTGATGAGGAGGCTCGCATCCTGCTTCTCATCCAGGAGCATCATGGCTCCCAGGTATCCCACGCGCTTCTCGCTGTAGCGCGGGCTGGCGATCATCCGAACACACTCCATCTACGGCGGAACAGCAACAACTCTGTGAAATGCGGAGCTACTAGAAATACTGACCCTTGCTGATGGCCAAAGGCAAAATCTCTGCTCTTCTCTGAGCGGAGGAGAAGACAGACTCAGTGGCCTACTTACAAGAGACTGGTTGTTTTGACAGCCTTTGCTTTAGGGAATTAAACACAATTCACATTGTTCAAATAACAGAAAGGATACATAAAAAAATAAAATGACCAAGGCCGACCAGTTTAAACAGTGTCTTGCAAAAGTCTTGCCACTTTGTGGTGTTAAAATAGGGATTTTAAGCGACAGACCGACACAGAGTAGCACACATGAGTGAAACGGAAGGAAAATGATGCGTGCCTTTTCGAAACGTACAGAAAAAAAACCCACTCGTTTCCAACTGAATCTCGTTATAAATCCGGCTGATCTGTGAAGGCATCAGGAGGAGAACATTAGAGAACGATCAAGTTCATGAAGCTTGAGGAGCTTGGCGGACATCTCAGTAGGGGAAATTTTTTTTTTAAATTTTTTAACGCTTTTTCAGGTAATAAAACAGTATCCCAGTCGTGACGCACTCCACAAATCCAGCCCTTTTGGAAGAGCGGCAGGAAGAAAGCCGCTGTCCAAAAGAAAACAATAAGATCTCCTGCTTTAACACGCCTGAATCAAATCTCTGATCTCCCCTCATCATGCTCTGCAGAACCCAAGAATTAACCGCTAATGTCTGCCGCCTGTCATGAACCAATCAGACTGAGCTCGAGCTGCTTCGCTAACGAACGGGACTCTACATAGTGCTGACTCAGACTGACTAAATCCATTAAAAAAATGTTTTGCTCTCCAATTCAGAATTATGCCCTACTTTATGCTTTTCAATACAAGAACAATAAACCGCATTGAATTTTGGGGAATCTTAACATGTTGCAAGTGGAAGGAATACTTCTGCAGGGCGCTATATCCCCCAAATAGGAGGTGTAAAAAACAATTCCTAATTTCTCCTAAAATATTTAAAACATTTCTACATGTTTGCTCATCACAAAAATAATGTCAGAGGCTCACTTCCCCGGGTCCAGGAGTTGGGAAGTTTGTGAAAGCCGGTGTATAACGAAACCAAACACTTGAGGGTTTCCCCCAGACTTTAGTCCACACAAACCCATGACAGGAATTAGCCAAATCTCCCCTCACCTGACCAAAGTGAGCAGGGTAGCCCAACATGTGCACGTAGAGCAGCTTGGCCAGGTTGTGCGACCGCCCACCGTTGTCGGTTTGCCTGAACTGGGCCCGGATGGCGGCGCACTCCCTCTGGATGACCCCCCGTTCCTCACACTGGGTCCTGGCTGACCTGATGGCTCGGATCATCTCCTGCAGGGGGACTGATGGGGACATGGCTGCGGGGATGCAGAAGGGGGATGTTGGACACAGACACACACACACACACACACACACACACACACACGGGTTATTGGGATGTGTTTTAGCTCTTCACATTAAAGTGATCCCAGGACAAACTAGTTTCAGAGTTAGTTGTTGTTTCACTTCCTCTTTCCACACATCAAGCTGTTTGTAAGCTGACAGAGTTACTACGATGTAATAAATTAAATAAATATAGTAAAAATCCAATAAGAGCGAGAAAAAAACAAAAACAGGAAAAATCAAGGGTGTGTTCACACAAATAGTTCAGCCCTCCTTAACCTTAAAAATGTATTACATCCGGTGAAACCCTGAGCTATTCTTATAAAAACCGGTGTTTTTTTGGGGGTTTTTTTTGTCTTTGTTTTTTTCTCAAAATTGTTTCACCTAAATTTCAAAAAGTTAAGAATTTAACCAAAACGTCACTTATATCCACACCGCCTCAGTCGATGCTGCAGGTCAGCGCCAGAGACTGACTGGACCGAGCTAACCTGCTGCTGGATGCTGTCAGAGCTGTTAGGCAGCTGGGCGAAAAGAGAAACCAAGCTAACCCACTGCGACATTACGTCCAAGTGACAAAACAACGACCTACCTCGACTATAATATCTGTAATTTGAAAAGGTGAAGCGTTTAACCGACCCCCTCCAACACACGGCCGCATTCAGTTGGCTGGAAACCCAAATACTGTCTATCCATGCAGGTGACGTCAAAACAGAGACGGCAATCACCCACCTTCCTGTTTTGTCCTTCAAAATAAAATATTTTTAAGTCAGACGTTCCTGTAAAATCAACTCAAGTCTTTGTAGAGTTCCTGTGTTACTTACAGAGTAAGTTATAGTAGGTTTTTCTATTACTTCTTCTATTTGTGATGCTTATTCAACTAACCTCAAACCTGTGGGGACATCACAAAAACCTTGAGGAAAGTTATTGAATCCTTTCATATGTATTTTTATGGAGGGTGGGGCGATTGTAGGTCCTACTCTTCATTTCCTTATTTTTAATGTAGTTCCTCCTACAATGGAGTTTACTTGTATCCAGTGGGGCTGCAGCAAAATGTTTTACTGTAAAATAAAACCTGTGGAACCGGTGTGTGAAAAGGGTCAGGAGGGACTGAAATTACCATATTTATTTGTTTATCAATTTATAATGGGTCCAATCCTACCAGTTATTCTTGCAAAACATGCACCTGAAGTACAGCTGATACTATTGTCTCCGTATGTCTGGATATGAAAAGCAATGCAATGCACTGAAGACCATGCTTAATGAGAATGTGATTAAAACATCAGGTCTGCTGCATACATTTCCTAACACTGCACTTTTTTGATGCTGACTGATCAAACCTGGACTATCAACCAATCAATCATTCAAACTTTATTTATAAAGCGCTTTTCAAACTACATAGCTTCTCAAAGTGCCTTACAGATTAAAATGACCCCTTCATAACTCTTCAGCTCTCGGATAACAAGACGCATTGAGTACAGTCTCCAGGTCTATAAACAGATTTGAACATGTAAAAGTTCCATAAAAGGACTCTTCTTTGTCACTGTTTGATTCACCACGTCCAATTCTTGACAGCATCCATCATGACTTGCCATTGATCTTGGGTGTCATAAGTAAAGTTGAACCTGTTCCAACTATGCATCTCTAATCATTCAGAATCAAAATCTGTTAAAAGTTGTCATAGTCTTCACAGATTCTCGCTGTTTGACTCCGATTTTGTGCGTCTTGTGATGAAATCAACCCAAATCCGAAGAACGTAAAACAAGGAGATTTCGCTTTTTTTATTCAGTGAAATTAACAGTGGAAATTCATACTTTATTACCCAGCTGTTTTTTCTTGTCATGATATAGTTATTATAGGTGAGGAAAATACACGGCTGAGAAGTATCTTTGAAAATGACATTATAAAAACTGTGGTCTTGATTATTTAATTTGCTCTGTCTAAACTATTAAAACAGATTTATGATAACACAGAGGAGAATACATGAGTCTAAATGTTTGTATATACCTGAAGCATGTAATAATTTAATATAAATGTATGCTAACAACTCTTTTAAAATGTTCATGGAGTAAAACAATGAGTAATAAACTATAAAATGCTGCAAAATATCAACTCAGGAAGAAGTCGCTACTTAGATTAGCTAAAACTCACTTGTTGACCCTTCAACAAATGGGGACACTTGAAATTTTGATAGTGTGGATGTTTAAATCTAAGCAACCTTCTTGTACAAGAATATTAGGTAAACAAATAATCAGAGTTCAGAAGCATGACGTTTATTCCTCAGTCAATAAAGATAAAATAAAATACATTAAATACATAAAAATATGCAATCCCACAAAACATAGGCCATTGTTGTGAGGTCTTTGTTCCCAACAAGAAAGCAACAGCGATACTTGAATACAAAACATTTGCTCAAATGTTCAATATTTCATACATAATTCAATAAAAGAAAAACTTTATCAAATGTAAAAAGCACAGAAAATCTGTCAATGTCTTACAAACATTCAGATTATGTGGATATGTGGCTTGATCAGATGTAGAGTTGCAGTAGGTTGGGATGATAAATAACTGTTTTCATATTTAAATTCAACCTCAAGATGGTAAGATGCTTCCGTTTTGACATAAAGCGCCACGATCAGGCTTTTATTTTGAAGTTAAAACCCTGTCTTTTCTTTTTCACAGAAGTCTTGACCCACCTCAGCTTATCATACCTGTGCATGACTTCCGTAATTTGATCACTTATTGTTCCACCCTCTGCTGCACAGGGTATTCAAAGGCTAGATAAAACATTGATGAGGGCAAGGAGACAGTCTAATTCCAGTTTCACTGCACTACAAGCAGGATAACACAGAGAACCTTCATGAAGAAACAAAAGCAACCAATTCAAGTGGGCATGCCTAATATTTAACTCAGGTGAATGACAACACTAAATACTAATCAGGCAGAAAATAATGAGAAGTAATCATTACACTAGGTAAATCATCCAGAGATTTTTGTATTAATACTAGGGTTTGCTTTCCAATATTAATCACATTTTTTCCATGTCTGACATCAAGTAATATGTAAAAAAGTGTAAAAGAAAAAAAAAGGGAAGACAAACAGTGATCAGTAGGACAGAAGTCGAGAAAAGCACTTGAGTGCAACTTGGACACATAACAAACCGGCACCCTATAGACAAATATAAGTACACCTTTGAGTGAGCCTAGTTTTTCCTCTTATTTAACACATGTAGGACTTCTAATAAAATTGAATTCAAATCAACAAATTCCGACAGCATTCAGACAGCAACCAACAGCATTCTGATACATGCCACAATTTATGCACAGGTTCTAACAGGTTTGTTGCCATGATAGCCCAGGGCGTCAGCAGCCCTATTTTTCTAAACAGATATGTCAATGGAACATGTCATATCTGGTAGCCATGCAGCAAGTCTCACTTTTTCCAAGTGATCAGTCCGTTTTTTCATGTGAGGTTAGGAAAAGCGTTTTTTGTTTTTTTTGACGACATGCACTTTCATGACACTATAAACCAAAGTCTGAGCATGTCATATCAGTCATTTTTAAGCTAATGTTATAAACCCGGTGGATAAAAGGGACGTTAAGATATTCAGACAGCATCTGCAGTCAAATGTTCTCGCGTTCACTTGGCTCAGCCAGTGAGGGGAAAAATATTTTCTGAAACAGCACCCACTACAGTTGACTTTTATCTGTCTGATAGATAATCAACAAGCCCAAAAATAATTTAGAAGTTTGAGTGTTTTTTTATTGTTATGCGGTGGTTACCCTGATCAGAAACAAGTTAACGCTTTCTATTCTCTGTATCTGTTTGACACAGGAAGACCGTTGCGGTAAACCACCTTATGCCTCTGTTTCCTGTGTTGATAATCATTGCTTTCTTCTTTAAATAGCTGTCCAACACCGAAGTGACGATGGGTTAAAGAGTTATAAAGTAGAGTTTGCATAAACTGGTATCATATAACAGTTTATGCAAATTGATTTTGTTTTCGTGTCCCCGTCTGGACTACCTGTTACCTTTAGCATCCATGTCAAGCTAATCTGGATTCAAGAGTTATCTCCTGCAGGCTAAAATATTAACAGCTTATATAATCTTTCTCAGAAAATCACTTCCAAAATCCTCAATAATCACTTTAATGACTTCAACAGAACCACAGATTTCATACTCAGAACAAGTTAGAAAAAATAAGTGAGAACGTACAGAATAGCACGTGGAGCTCAGGCTGGTCTGTTCTCCTCTGAAATATGACCAAAAACTCTTTAACATCGTACACCGCCTCACAGTTCTACTACATAATGCTGTACCGAGAGGGTAAAGTTCTGTCTGCTTCTATTGTTAGGCTTTTTTTTTTTCTTACATAAACTGCACAAAGTGAGAGGGAAACAGTTTCTGTTGGTGCGTGCAGGATGGCAACACGACACAAATAGAGAGGAGTCGTTTTTTTTAGGATGGGTGTGCGGTGTGTGTGACATGAATTGTGGCCAAGCAGTTAAGGTTTACCACAAAAACCGCCTGAGAGGGAGGCAGCAACGAAAGCCGTTAAGTCCTGAGAAAGGAGCCAGATGGTGCTTGTGTGTTGCATTTATCAGCTGAGAGTACAGTAAAAAAAAAAAAAAGAAGATAAAAACAAACACTGCTTACTTAATTATAAAAGCACATACAGCTGAATTGATCTGAAACTAATAGAAACCCGTTACAGCGCTAAAATGACAAATGTGTGTTAAAGTGCAGAAGGACAATTATAGTCCCTCCTATCTCAAATCTCCTAAAATCATGCAAATGTGTGTGTCTGTGCCAGTAACTAATGATATAACATCCAGAGCACAGGACTAAATTACACTAAGTGTCTCAAATCGGAGCTTTGAAACAGAATCTAAATTGCATATTGAAGCCCAGAAACCAATGAAAGCTGCCAAGTAGTGCATAAAAGCAGAGTTTAGTTTCCCTCTTTTCAAGCAGCGGGATCTCAATTTTTACCTTCATAATGTTGATAACCCACAATAAAGAAGGTTTTAGTTGCAACGTGTAAGGTTAAGTGCATACGTAGCATTGTAGAACACAGCCACTTATGTTTCAGCTGCATATCACATTTTTATCCTAGGATCATGAAGACAGAGGGATTTTGCTTCAGAAAGTAACTTTCATTTTATGTCCAGGCAAGATCAGAGGACCTAACTAGTTAGGGTTAGCATTATTAGACAATCATAGGGCTGATGAGGGATTAGTATACATAAACAAATTACTTCTACTCACCTTATTGTGTGTGGCATGAGTGGAAATCTGTAACTCTTCTGTGGCAAATGCAAATTTGGGAACAATTCCTACTACTTGGCATCACAGACAAAAGCACTAACGGAAAAAAATAATTAGGGAAAAATACACCAGGTTATTCGTAACAACTGTTAGATATTTCGGCGAGTAGCGTGTAATCTATAGTGTAAACATCAGGCTAATTCATAAAGCTGTAAAAATGTGTTACTTACACATTTTCTTTGTGTATCTGGCTTCTTTGTTTGTACTGTATGTCTAGAAGTCATTCACTTCGGGTACGAAACAGGGTTGTTAATGTAGTGAAGAGAAAAAGGTCTAACAGACTTTCATTTCAAACTAAACTTAATGTTGATTGTGACGTTAATAATGATTAAATCCAAAGACCGTCCAATTCTTCCAATTGTTCCGAAGGATTTTTTTTCTTGCTTGGAATTAAATTCTTGGCTGTTGTGTTCTGTTTCCAAAATTTGAATGTCGAGCTGAAAAAAATAACTGTTTCAAGACGAGAATCCTCCCAGGCACCACCCAATAAGGGGTGAATTTTTCATATATATATAAAAAAAACACTATTTGGCAACAACAGATTGTGCAAGTTGTCCCACTTGAAATGAGAGAGGTCTGTAATTGTAATCAAGGCCTCTCACAGTATAATTCAAATAAATTAGTATAATGGTGTAGAAAATAAGTATTTGGTCAACAACAAAAGTTCCCTTTCAATACTTTGTAATGTAACCTTAGTTGGCAATGACAGAGGTCAAACATTCCTGTAGGTCTTCACCAGGTTTACACGCTGTAGCTGGTACTTTGGCCCAATTTTCAATATCTATTCTTCTAGATATTCTCTAGAACTGTGAGGTTTTTTGGGGCTGTTGCTGGGCAACACGGACTTTCAACTCCCTTCACAGATTCTCTACTGGATCGAGGTCTCGAAACTGACCAGGCCACACCAGAACCTTGGTATATGCCTTTTACGTAGCCCCTCCTTTGCCCAAGTGGTGTATTTGGGTTCATTGTCAAGCTGGAAAATCCAGCCACGTTTCATCTTCAATGCTCCCTGATTGTAGGATGTTATTGCCCAGAATAACCCCATTAATCATTTCTTTAATACGGGTCAGCTGTCTTGTCTCCTTTTTAAAAAAGCAGCCGTAGAAGATAATGTGCCTACCTCCGGTCTTGGAATTCAACTGAGCATTCTTCCCCCTCCCAACATGAGTTGTGTTGATACCAGGGTTCTATTTTAGTTTTATCTGACCACGTGATATTCTCCCAGTCCTCCTCTGAATCATCCAGAAGGTCTCTGGCAAACTTTAGACGGGACTGGACATGTGTTGGTTTAAGCAGGGGGACCTCTTGAGCGCTGCAAGATTTTAATCCATGATAACGTAGTGTGTTGCCAATAATAACCTTTGTTACTGTGGACCCAGTGTTATTCATATCATTGCCACAACCCCCACCCCACACCCCCGTGTAGTTCTGGGCTGTTTCCTCACTGTTCTTAAGATTATGTGTACCCCACGAGGTGAGATCTTCCATGAAGCTCCAGGTTGAGATATATTGTCAGTGGTCTTGTATTTAATCCATTGTGGACAAGTGTCTTTTATACAGACGAGTTCAAAGAGGTGCATTCAATACAGGGAACGAGTGGAGGATAGAAGAGCTTCTTAAAGAAGATATAACAGGTCTGTGAGGGTCAGAATTCTTGCTTGTTTGTAGATAGTAAATTCATTTTTTTGCACTTACATACAAATGAATTTCTTTTTTTTTAAATCATACAATTCGATTTCATAGATTTTTTTTTAACGTTATGTCTCTCACAGTTAAAGTGTATCTATGATGACCTTTCTCATCTTTTTAAGTGGGACAACTTTCAAAATTGGTGGCTGCCGAATACTTTTGCGCCCCACTGTATGTCATCTATCCAATGTGAGTTAAATAGCAGAGATAAGCCAGTCAGAGTTCTTCCTGTGTTAAACACAGAATTCCGCAGACGTAACATCATCTGGAAACTTTTGCTTTTAAAATTAAATACTATCTGGAAGGAGTATCTTTGCATATTTTGGCAAAACAAATTTCATTATGGCAAAAACATCAGTTGTCAACCTTGAGACTGGATATTGGTTAACTTGTATAAACAGACAATGAAAGAAAGACAGTTTGTTATTTGGAAGCAACCAATTATAGTGTAACGTTTTATCAAGAATAAATGAGGAATCCAGTTGTGCAGTTTTTATTTGAAGGAGATGGAGTGTGGAAACAGAGAACTACTGCTCACCAGAAAAAACAGCTTCCTCGACCTTCCTGCTGCTGCAACTCTTCTTGATCCACCTCCAGAAAGTACTTTCACCCTTTCTGTCTCTGCCTCTCTTTTTCTCCGTTTCCTTCTTTCTTCTCTTTCGCCATCTTCTTACTCATTTTTGTTGCAATTTGCAATGCCCTCTTCTCTTCCCCCGGTTGCTATTTGCCCTCCTCCAAAAACTTCCTCTCAAATTGCAGCTCTCCAATCATCGTTTCAAGTCTGGATGCTTTACAAACTTGGAGCAGACTTTTGTTTGTAAAAAAAGCTTTTGCTTTTCCTTCTCCAAGTCTTTCTGCTCTAGAATCAGTTCAAGCTTTTTTTCTCCAGCTGTTCTTATCATTTTTCATCTCCATTTTCTTCTTTCACCTCTTTTAAAAAACCCTGACTGAATTATTTTGATTTTCTTTTCCAGGCTTTGTGCGTGCTTGCATCTTCTTGCTTTCTTCATTTTCTTTCACCTTGGTATTTCCCTCTGGAAGTTGTTTCTTCTTCCATTTTCTTCTGATCTTTCAGCTAAGTCTTGAAACTCCTCCTGTTTCAGGGTTCCTTCACTAAATTAATTTTTGCCTCATTCTGATGTTTTTTTCTATCCTCTAAATCCTTCTCTGTAGCCTGCAGGGTTTTCTTCTTGTTCAAAGTCTCTCTCATCCGTTGCAGGTTGTCTTCTGTATTTCTTATCTTTTTGAACCATGAAACTGTTGTTCTCTGTTGCATTTTTGTCCATTCTTCAAAAGCAGTTGGAGACAACCTTCCAGATGATGAGTTTCAGACTGGAAAACTCTTGGAAATTTACCCTTGTTGTCAGAAGCTTCAGGAATGCTAACACATTCTCCTATAAATAGGGCATTGCCTCTCTGAGACATGATGATGATGTAAAGTCTGGTAAAGAGAAGCAGCAGTTACCTCAGATTATGATTTGGAAATTACACTGAAAGCAACACTATTTCCTGCAGAGTTCAGAGGGTGGATTTTGCCCATGCATTGAAAACGTGAAAAAAAACCCTGTTTTTGATTCTAATGTGTTTAATCTAAACACGAATCACTGCTAGCCTATGGATTTTTCAAGCTTTTACTACCCAAACCCCTGTGGTGGAAAAAGGTGAAGGGATGATTTCAATTTCTTTTAATCCATGTGAATGAAAAGATTAAAATAAAAACATTAAACTTTGTATAATCCCTAGAGATAATTACCAAAATCCAACAGGAAATCTGAAAAATGTCTAAAAGAGTTGTCAAAAAAACATTTTAACTTTAGCAAAAATGAGAAGTTCAGGATAGTGTTGGAATTAGTTTTTATATAAGCCTCAGTTAGTTGGAATTAATTAAAATATAATATTTTGTTCATTTCCCCAAAGCCTTTAAGATATTTTAATTTTTATGACATGCAAACATCACCACTGCTTGTTTCTTAGGCCTTCACAGAGAAATTAGACCAAAATGGTTTAGGTTACAAGCCAATGGTCGCCCAGCCGGTTTTATTAAGTCGAGCTTAATAATTTCACACTTGGTTGTTCCTCAACCACCCTACGTTAATAACCGAATTAATTAAAATCAAATGTAGTCGCTGGTAGGTAGGGCGCCCTCTGCAGGTGTACACGTACAACGTAGTCAGAAAGGAGGGTTCTTAGATGTCCAGACTAGTCAGTCCTTCATGCCTACTTAAAATGTAATGTTCATGGAGAAATATGGCAGATATTGTTGTAGTGGGTAGGATTTAAATGTAGCAACAGGAAAACTCTAGCAAGGAAAGATGCAAGGACACAAGAGAGGTGGAACACAAAGGGAATGAAGGACAAAAATGGTAAAAAGAAAAATATACCAAGAAATTAATGAATGGCACAAAGTCATCCATCAGTGTGAGCAGGTGTCTTTATATTAAATTAAGACAATCGACTTTCAGAAAATCCTCAGTTAACCTGCAAAATTAACTAAACTTTCAAGCCACACTGAAATAACTACAAACGGAGAACATTACAGTATTTTTTTTATTGAAATTTTTTAAACAAGAGGGTATGTATGCCACATGAGTGAATGTGACCAGAAAAACAAAAAAAGAGTAACTTTCCTCTGACACTGAAGGGAGCATGGACATTATGCATTTCTATGGATCACGTGGAATGTGTTCGATAAGGCATAGGTCCAGATGGATTCAATGTACATGTCCACTGTAGCCGTTCATAACTGCATGGGAGATAACCTTAACAGGTCCAAATAATGAGTGTTGGTTATCTGAATGGGCCTAAGTGAGATCACAGAGACAACAGGTTGACGATAGTTTCTCCTCGGCAAGACTTCTGTAGAGATCAGCCGATTTATCCGGTTGTTTCTCTACAGACTTAGAGACAACACTAGTCCAAGTTTTAACCGTGGGTATATAAAAAGAGGTTCAAACAGCCACAGAGTCTTACAAAAAACAAAACAAACGAAACCCAAGTGGATGTCTGACAGGTGCGCTAATCTGTCCGGTTCATCACAGACCGATGGTGTAGGAGCGGCCAGCTGGATTGTGGATGGCAGAACAGGAAGGTTCCGTCACAGCCCATTCATACCAAACCTTCTTCCCATTGTTGCAGCGCCAGAATCGGACGGCGATGTCATCGTCCCGGGATAGAGAGATGGGTTGCTGTTAAGGGGGAAAGAAGCAAGTTTACTCTTTACGTCTGATTTTTGTTTAATCCCCAGCCGTATGGAACTCTGACTCACTTTGAGGGGGAACAGAATGGGAAACCAGGAGAACATTCCGGGGGAATGTGTATCTGGTTTTATACCTGCAACAAACAAGTTCAGTGATTAAATCTCAGCAAGTACTTGTCGTTACTTCCTCTTCGCTCAGTCAACTTACTAAGTGTGACATCTTTGTACAGAGTAGTTTCAAAGTAGCCTGCAAAGCCATGGAGCACAGAGTTACAGTCCACAGAGAATCGAAGACACTGGTACCGGTTATTGTTCATGTCTGAAAGAACAAAAGGTGATCAGTACATTAACTTCATCTCCAAATGTACATGTTTGTAGCTCTGCAGTATCATAGTACCATATAATAAAGCTTGTATTTTCCGGTTATTTTGTATGATACTTTGTGTAACTTACCGGCCACTTTCAAGATCTTGCAGAAAAGTAGATGGTTGTTTGGGTGGGCGACATAATGATTTTAGACCATAAAATATTAGAAAATGTTGAGTGCGCAAAAAGATTGTGAGATCATCTATAAACCATAGGCTATGCTCTCACTAGGGGATGAAGTTTCCTCCATTTTCTTCAACTTAAAATATGAACATGTAGCCGTGATGAAGTTGCCACCGCTTTTAATGATTGCCACACCAGTAGTACAGTATTAAAAAGTCAGTTGGAAATAAAATTGCTCTTTAACCTATATATACCGATTACACTTAAAGAAGAAAAATGTTCATTGCCTCATATCTTTTATGGTGTATGTTGGTGCAGCAGTTTATCTACCGCTGAGTAGAAGAGGCTGGATAAACTCATAAGAGCTGTTCTGGGATGCCTACTAGAACCAGTGCAGGTAGGGCTGGACGATATAGAAAAAGAGCTTATCGATAAAGAAATAGTCATATTGATCGATACAGCTAATTATCGATAAATATCACATAATGTAAATAATATATTTTAAGTGCCTCCCCAGTCATTTTGTTGTTCTTCAATTAACTAATTCTAACTAAGAATTAATTTTTTTAAACAATTCTTTTTATCATAAGTAAGTTTGTAAGAAACAAAAAACAAACCAAGAGACCTGAGTAACATCAATAAATACAAAGATTTAATTATGTTAGTAATTTAAATTAAAGGCTTATTTTTATGCTTTTTAATCTTTTAAACATTTTAGGACACTTTATAATATTAATGGCTGAAACCCTTGGTTTAGTTTGCCTCGAGAAATGTGTTTTTTTTATGTCTTAAAAATTGGAACCTACTTTTTAAAAAGTAAATTGTATTCAACACGTTAATAAAATTGTGCAACCAGATTAGAAAATGGCTTCAAACGCTGTTGTTCTCCAAGTTATGGAGCATTATGTTTTATTCGGTTTATGTATGGAAATTGTCATTTGTTTTCCTGAAAAAACTATTTTGTGATACTACAAACACATCCAGCAAGTTCCACCATGACTCCAAAATGGCCCAGAAGAGCAGCCGGCAAGAAAGCCTCAAAGCTCCTCAGGGAACAGGCTGTATTATGTGGTGCTACCATGATATTCCCGAGCGTCTACCTTTTGTGGGGTGTGTGAACGTGAAGCAGGGTTTAGGCTCAGCGAGCTGGTGGAAGTTATGGAGTCGCACGACGTATGGCGTCTCAAAATGGCACTCCGGGTCCTTGTCGCGTTCCCGGCACCCTCGCACTTCGTTGTACAGCTTGGAGGAAGACAGGGGCGCCAGATAGGACGTGTAGGAACTGGGGATGCTGACTCCATCATCTGTGTTGAGGCGGAAAGACAAACGATACGTGACCCATGAGAGCGCTGAAGGTAATGGAGTAGAATGTGATGCGGTGACATGGAGCTTTGTAGGCAGATACAGTATTAGTACCTTTGAGAAAGTGCTGCGCCCCATCTAAGCATTCGGGGGAAAGCTCGTTGTCCCCAAATGACCCAAGCAGCTCGCTGACGATGATATCGGCTTTCTCTGGCGCTTCCCACTCCCGCATGTCACATGACACTACAGTCACCTGGTCGCCCCACTCCTCAAAGCGCCAGTTCTCCAACCTTAATAGCAGAAGCCTCATTATGCTGCTGTTTCATCCCTTTATGTAGGCGAGCTTACAGGGATTCAACAGCTCTACTCACGTGATCACAGCATTGGGATTCTTCTCCACAGCGTAAACTCTTAGCTTGCGGTCCGCCTGTCTGGCAGCGCGCAGCGATGCGTTAACCAGCGGACCCCTTCCTGCACCCAACACCATCAACACCCTGCACCAAACAAAAAGATCAGATACTAGGGCCAGGCAAAACGTCGATTAAATCGACATATCACATTTTCCGTTCAGGTGGATTGAATTTTTAGGATATCATAAATATTCAATATATATATATATATATATATATATATATATATCCTTAAAAAGACGTATTACAGGATAGAGGTAATGAAGGGAAAAGGACACAGCTACAAATTATTACCCAAGTTGATTCAAAGTCTTCATTGTAATTTTACACGATTATATGTAAACCTACTTACTGCACATTCGTGTCTTTCTGCTCCTCTGGTACTCTGTCCAAAAGACATTTATATACAGCCTGAAAGAAAAAAGTGATGACCATGAAAACACATTTAGCAGCTGGATTCACACCGACATCACTATTAGTTCACTAGTTTACACAATTATTACTTTTTTGGAACACATTCTAATCTTTTATTCCTGGTCCCATTGCAGATATTTCCTAAAAATTTTAAATCGAAATCCACCGATAATTTTGTTGAGTTATGTTGCTAACAGATTTTAAAAAATGGAAAAAAACAAAACAAAAAAACAGCAAAAGCACAACCTCCTTTGCAGAGCTAAACATCTACAACATAATTCATTAGTAATTAATCCTTCTATAAAAGTTAGCTCGGGATATTTTATGCTAAATGCATTCATCCATACACACTGAAGCTCCCTTCCTCAGCTCTTAGATGATTTTAAAAGCTCTTCTTCAAGTCGAGATCAACAAGCATCCAAGACTTTATTCAGTCACTAAACGTCCAAAGATAAAAAAAATAACATCTTAGTCGAGTCGATATTGTTGGCCATCAGACAACTTCTGCGCCACGTTTTCCACCCAATTCTTTGAAGAAAAATCAGTTACCGCTCTATCTGTATCCATTGGCTCACCTGCTGGTACTGAGAATATTTAATGGGATCCTTCTCAAACACCTCATATGTCTGAGACTCCAAGTTGTCCATGAGGGGCTAAATGAGGGATGCATTAAAAGAAATTCAGCAAGTCATCAAAAAGCTGATTGATAAAGAAAAAGGGAAATGTGAGAACAAAGCGGAGTCACTGACCTGTAGAGGTGACTGCAGGTAGTCTTCGTAGCCTTTGGCGAAGAGCTCGTAGGCGTTGGGCGCCGGCCTGTTCTGGTTGAGGTATTCCAGGTACTGCAGGTAGGATCTGAACTCCTTGTCAGTGTGCCGACTGGTGCCAGTGAAGATAAACTGAGCCTCCAACTGGAGGACCAAGCGTTTTTGTTAAAAAGGGAACTTTGAAACCAAACAACTGGCAGTTATCAAGGTCAAACCTTAAAAAGCCGGAAGATTATCCTCTGATGGGCTTTAGATAACACGGGGAAGCCTTTCTTATTCGTTAGGAAGATGCTGGTGGGTAGAACTGCTGCTTTGATGGGCTCTCCGAGCCACTTATCAATCACAGCGTCTGAAGGCATGTCTGCTCCCACTTCGATGGCTGCAGTGATAGAAAGCAAGCATGCTCTCAGTAGAAGAAAGGAGCTGAATTACTCGTAATGCCTTAATGTGCTGCTCTGCAGTGTTTTCTCACCAAGACAGATCCTCTTGTTGTAATCACAGAGGGTTCGAAATGAGTGCCACCTATACAGACAAAATGATAGTTAACAGAGAAACTGAGCCACAAATTTCAGATTGTTCCTCACGCGGACAGTACAACGGTTAGTGCAACTAACCAGCTCCAGGTTTTCTCCTCGACGCTCGTCTCATCAACACATGCGGTTGGCTCGTTCTCGATCAGATCTTCCCGCATGTCTTCGGGGGCCATCAATGGGACGCGGATCCAGAACTAATGAACACAACGAAAAGCCCGGGGGTTAAATCGGGGACTGTGGGACAGATACACCAAATCCAATTACTGCTGGCTTCCCTGAGGTAATGACTTACGTTTGAGGTGTGGTGTCCAGTGTGGATGTGGTTCAGCAGCATTCGGGCTAGATTGGCATTATTGGGGCCCTTAAAAGGGATCATGAAGACGGGCAGACCCAGGTAGGCTGAAAAGTTCAGCTCCTGTGCAAGAGCCTAGAAAGAGATACGGGGAAAAAAAAAACAAACACATAAAGATAGGAGCATGAAATGCAGATGGGTATAAACACAGTGGAGCTCTGGTTTAAGTGAAGGCAAAGCTATGAGACAAAACGATAGTCCGCCTCTCAGCTGCTGGGGATGAGATTTTTAAAGAAAACAGACTGGCTGAGAAACTTACAGCTTCTGAGTTTCTGCGTTCTGTCTCCAATTGTGAATCTGCATCGACCCACTGGGACAGCTTCCCAACGATCAGAGTATTCCAGTCTAAAAAGAGAATAAACACTGCATTTATCCTGTGGATGTGCGTTGCCCTTCATTATCGGTAGTCAAAACCCTGAAATGTTTTGCATCACGAATGGTTTGATTTCACTTATAACAACAAGGTAACAGACTTCCTGCTTCAAGACCAGCAGCATTAGTCAGCACTCGTGTTTCTGGGCCTATAAGATAAGCAACAAGGGATCCTTTGAAGGGAAGTTAAAGACCATGCTGCGTTTTTGATCTGATTAAACAGATTAGCGCAGGGTATCAATTCAAATTTCAAGACTATTTTGACTCAGATTCTGAAGAATTAAAATCGATTATCATTATCCGATCTGTTCCAATTGGAGATAGATATGGGTTAGTGCAATTAAATCTGATTATTTATTTATTTTATAGCTGTTACCTTAATTATAAGTCATTTCCTCTCATATTTTAGCTGTAAAAAAAAGCAAACAATGTTAAACGATTTCCGAATCAATGTTTAGGAATATTCACAAGAATCTATTTTCCTATTATCTTCAAAACAGCACTAAAATAGACGTTTACATTTTCCCATCAGTGCAAATAATAATCATCCAGTCCTTTCGTCATCAAACCGAAGGCTCTCAAAGGCGGGATCCACACTCTTCAGCAGGGATGTGAATCTTACAACAACTCAATTAGATTCCGATTCGATTCAGAATCGATTCTCGATTCAAAATCGATTCGCAATCAATACTATTAGTTAAAAAAAAAGTGCCAATTTTTAGGGCTGAGACAATATGCTTTTCTCCCGATTCAATTCTTTTATAATTTTTTTGTAAATGTAAATTTAAATTGAGATTCTTCAATATTACATATTTTTAATTCACTATAGTATTGAAATTATATACAATTTTCTGAATGTTCTACTTCCCACATCTTAAACCTTTACAACAAAATGAAAAAGTGAAGACTTTCTGAAGTAAACTGCTACATACTTAAATATACTTCATAATGAAGTGAACTTAAACTTCTTTTTCCAAGCCTGGGCTGCGTGTAACTGTAGTACAGCAACAGTCTTCAGTCAGAGGCTGTTTCAGATTCGTCTCAAGACTAACTGCTACGTGAGATCCTTCCAGCCCACAGCGTCGCCATCCACTGCAACTCTTTGAGGATATTTGAATAATATGAGTTACAACAACATTTAATTTCCTTTTGGGATAAATCAAGTGTTTTTGAATTGAATGGGGGGGGGGGGGGGGGCTGTTCTTCTCATATACACACACATGGTGGGAGGTCATCTCTGAACCTAATAGAAATGAATACTGACATATTGCATTAGTTGTTCATTTTAAGTTTTAAAACCAATCAAACTAAACTGGCTGAAATTTGTATCAGCAGGTCAGACTCTCTCCAAAAAACACCCAAACAGAAATCCTAAACTTTTTTATTACAGTCTTTCTAATGAGTAAAAAAATAATAATAATAATTATATATATATATATATATATATATATATATATATATATATATATATATATATATTAATCAATTATAGTGAAAATTAAGAGCAAATGTATTGAAAAAAGGGGTCAAATTAAACAATTTGTGAGTTTTTAAACGAGGCTTAAAAATATCCATTGTTGGTTAGGTTCTATGGTGAAGGCGGAAGATGTGTCCTCAAGTTGAATAGAAAATAGTTGCAAGAATCCATGTTAAACATAAGAGTTGATACTTTAGTGTTTTGTCTTTCTGGATGCCTGTAGTTATTTACAACTAATCCTAAAAAGATTTGATAGTTATGCATTTTCTTATAATAAAAACATTAAAATATTAGCCGACATGAGATGCGCTGGAAAAATATGGGAGGAAAACTCATCTGCATTTTCTAATCAGCATTAGTACTGAACCAGATTATACATTCCTCAACTGATAATTTCTATAAACCATGCGAGGGATTTCCAATGGTACTAAAATGGCCAATCGGATTCCTAACTTTAAATGAGGAAATTTCTTGGCTTTACTGTGGGTGCATGTAGAAAATGATGAGCAGACGAGGTTAAGAAAGACGGACCTCTTCCACACAGAAGCAGGTCCGAGCGGGTCTGGGCTCCGGGTCTGGATTTAGCGGGCTCCAACTCAGACTCTCTGCTGAACCTCGGGTGGAACAGCGGCATGCACAGGAAGTCAAACCTGCACAACACAGGAGGAGGAAAGGCACCTTAAATAACACCAATATGTTTCAATTACAAAACTGTAACTAAACCAAACGCACTTTTTACGTTATGATTTAAACAGGTAAGGATATATTAAACACAGCAGCCCGCGCTGTTGTCATTGAGAAAATCATCGAGCATCATTGTGATGAGGGCACGTGCTGGGAACTCGCCGGCTAGCTTAGCCAGCATCTTGATCTGACACTAAAACAACAGGCGCAATATGTCGAAATACACCTAAAAACCGACCCGCAAAGTCCAAGACTCTCCTCACCCGAGTTTGGCGACCGCGGCTAACGTGTCCGCAATCTCCGGCACGCAGTTCAAATCTCTCCCACAGGACACTCTGCTCCCCGTACTGGCGGACGCCATGACTTCTGTCCGACTGAACTGAGGGGAGGGAGGGGGACCATCTTGCTCCGGCTTTCGGTGAAACCGACGCCATTTTGGATCCAAAGATGCGCGGAAAAGCGCTGTGTACTAGGAGGCATTCAGAGCCAAAACGGCTTTGCGACGACGCCAGTTGCATATCTCGTAAGTTACCGCGATAATTATCCTGTTTCAGAAATCTCCCCCTTTCCCTGGGAATGAATCAATTATGTTTTTTTTTATTAAGGCCAAGGAAAAAAATGGGGGAAAAAAATTATATTTTAATATAATATCTAATTTAATTCGGAATTAAGATTTTAAATAGCAAATTATAGTTAGAAATCGTGGAGAGTGTGGAAAAAAGGGTAAAGATGTGCGTGCAAGCTTTTTGGAATTGGTGGAGAAAAGTGTCAGGTGTGATGTGTGAAAAAAGGGCTTTAGCAAGAATGAAGGGGAAAGGTGTACAAGATAGTAGTGAGACCAGCGATGTTGTACAGTCTAGAGACAGTACCAATGAGGAAGCAGAACTGGAGGGTTCAGAACTCAAGATGTTGAGATCCTCTTTGGGAGTGACAAGGATGCATAGGATCAGGAATGAGTACATCAGAGGAACAACTCATGTTGGATGTTTTGGGGATAAAGGAGGAAAGACGACAATTATATTGGTAGAAGGATGCTGAGGAAGCAGCCACCAGGCAGGAGGCAGAGAGGAAGACCAAAAATTAGATATCTGGATATCGTGAAAGAGGACATGGGGTTAGTCGGTGTGAAGGCAGAGGATGCAGAGGACAGGACTAAATGGAGACAGATCATTCGCTGCTGAACCCTGAAGGGAAAAGTTGGAAGAGAAAGAAAGAGAAATATAGTAAGAAATCATCACAATTTCCCTAGTCAGAGTCTACAGAACATCGGGTCTACCCACAGCCATAATCACCAATACCATTGATTCTTAAACTTCAATAAAGGGAGTTACATCATGAAATAATTTTTTTTTCTGTTGTGCTGGTTCAAGCCCTCATCTTTAGTTGGGCATTTCATCCGAATGACTCCAAGCTGTGTCCCCTCAGATGCAGAGCTCAGTGGAGGGACTCAATCAGTCCTTCAACCAATCAATCAATCAATCTTTATAAATCGCTTTTCATAAAGGAATTGCAACACAAAGTGCTTTACAGATTAAAATGACCCCACATAAACCATATGTCCATCCCTCCCCCACATATATAAAAGAAATATAACCTGTGGCCTAGTGATGCATTTGGATGCCCAAGACTGGCTGGAGAGTGTCACAGAGATCAGGGAAATTCCCCACAGGACCTATTTTCCTGGAGAAAAGATTTCAAATGAGTACAAGACAGAAAAGACAGACTGCTAACATGAATAGAAGTTATGAATCTACTACAGCAAGCGACTGAAAGAAATATGAAAAGTCCAACTGTCACACAACTATATGATCCAACTACTGCACACA
The DNA here is from genome assembly GCA_028564705.1 of Apricaphanius iberus. Lineage (NCBI taxonomy): Eukaryota > Metazoa > Chordata > Actinopteri > Cyprinodontiformes > Aphaniidae > Apricaphanius > Apricaphanius iberus. Next base: position 6,239,588 of record JAPXFQ010001905.1, read on the forward strand.
CACACACACCTACACACTTACGCTTTGCTTAGAATGAAAGCTTTGCAGAAAGAGGCTTGGCTTCGTATCCAATTCACAGCATGAAGACTAAAACATCGCTTACAGATATGTTTGGGCACGTATGGATTTGTGCAAGCTGTCACATTCGTTAGAGCTATAAAAGGATTAAAGGACACAGAAGGAGATGAGAAAGCAGACCGTGCAGTGACGATTCTTCATCAGAAACCTACCTGTGATTTGGAAACTCATAGCTTTGCCTGATTATTACCTCCTGTTCCGTCTCTTTGTGGACCACCAAATAACTGACTAGATCTACTGTTCTTGTGATCAACCAAACTATTTTTTTGTGTTATCAACAATAATATGGCTTTGGAAGACATTTGTAGCTTCAAAGACAAGCCTGTCCAACAACTGTTTCCCTTTTCGGCTTTGGAGACAGATTATCACAACCTTGAGCTGAAAAGACTGAAGACATCTCAGACCGACTGGGGGGTTCCACAGCACATTTTCGTGCCGCCTTTGGCTCAGGCCACCCCATCCATCAGGAGATCCACGTCTCGTTTGGGACCACCAAACCATCCGCTGACCGTACAAAGACCCTTCCCTCTGTCTCACGGAACAACGACCCTGGGTTTCATTTTCCAAGGTGGTGTGATTGCAGCAGCAGACACCCGCGCCAGCGCTGGGGGGCTTGTCGCCTGTCCGGCTGTCCACAAGATCACCCCCATTCACTCCCATTTAGTGGTCACCTCCTCAGGCAGTGGTGCGGACTGCATGCTTTGGGAGCGCATTCTGATCAGAGAGATCAGACTGTACGAACTTAGACACAAGCGTCGACTCTCCATAAGAGGTTCCGCCAAGTTGCTCTCCTGCATGTTGCATCCATTTAAAGGAACTGATGTGTGCGTCGCGCTCACTCTGTGTGGTTGGGATAAGGAAGGGGGGAGCACTACTGGTAGCCTGGTTCACAACTTGAACAGCTCATCTTTTGCGACTGACGTAAGCTCTTCCGGATCTGTTAGCAAAACTTCAGAGGCAGATCCTCAATCTCCAAGCAGTGGCCCAAGAGTAATCTATGTGTGCAGTGATGGCGCCCGACTGCAAGGAAATATCATCTCTGTTGGATCAGGGTCTCCTTATGCTTATGGAGTCCTGGATGGGGGTCTCAGTTGGAGTTTGAGCAAAGAAGAAGCCATTTCCTTGGCAAGAGAAGCAGTATTCAGAGCCACTCACAGGGATGCCTACTCTGGAAACAATGTGGACCTTTTTCACGTCACAGCCCAGGGTTGGGTCCAAAGACCAAGGGAGAACTTGAAGGAAGAATATTATCGAGACATGGAGAGGAGGTCCAACAATAGAGGAAGAGGGAAAAAGAGAGATACAGCGGAAAGCAGTTAGCCCAAACTACAGAACTGTGTTGGGCTTTGGAGATTAAAATTATACACCTAACCTGATTAAAAAGCTGTTTTAAAAATCATTAGAAATTCCATTATGCCCCAGGTAGTTTTCAAATGTACTTGATTAAGCTTGTAGATAACATTTATGGAACATTTAAGGAATGTTCTCTGAAGTTACATTTCATTAATGCTACATTGCGAAAATGATTGCTAACGTTCATAAAATCTTTATGGAACCCATTTTGATTTTCAAGATTTTTCAAGAATTCTATCAAAGTTTTGGAATCCCTCCCTGAACATTCTCGGAAGAGAACATTGTGAAATGTGCATAGTACGTCCAGAGAACGTTTAGAGAAATGTCCCTCAAGGTTCTCTAAAGCTTACATAACTGAAGTTCAATTTAATCTTTGAACTGGTTGGTTGTAGATGAGCTTCTTCAAACCTTTAGACTTGAGAACGTTCCGTGTCAGTTCCCAAAATGTCACACAATCAGTGCAGCGAATCATCAGCTGAGATTCCCTGTAGGCTCTCCAAAGGTTATCAAATCTATAGTCTTCTGATGATGCTCTGTGGAGGTTTCTAAAGTTTAATTTAAATTCAGAGAAATTTTAAAAAAGGATCCCTAAATGTTAACATATTTTGGAACCTTTAATGATAAATTCTGGTAGCATAATGTTTATTTGATGGATATTACTAAAATAATAAAACAATTAAATCATTATAGTCTTTTCCAGCTACAATAACGTTTAAGAGCTTATTTTACCTTTACATTTTAATGGTCAAAAATGCGAGTTATAGTATCTCAAGGAAATTTCAATCAAACGCAACTGGACTTGGTAATTTGTCTTGGAAGACGTTTCACCTCTTATCCAAGAGGCTTCATCAGTTCATGCTCGCCGCTGAACTCCAACTAAGTTATAGTATGCGTCTTTCGCCACAGGGAGGCGCTGTTTTATTTTTCACAACCATCAAAGCTAAGTCTTCCTGCTGAAGGCGGAAGCTGCTTGCTCATCCCACTCTGTCAAAGATGGCTCTTGCTAGTGTGTTAAGCAGTGATTGTGCGGATTTTTCGACTGATTATCGGCAGCCATTCGCTTTCGGCTGCGGCTCCGGACAGAACGAAGGAGAACTCGAAGCTGTACCGGGGGACGGTCTCAGTTTTTCTGTGAAGAACTCGCTGCTCGCTGGGGATGAAGATGGCGTTGAGAGGAAAATAGAATTTCTGCACGGAACAACCACATTAGCGTTTAAAGTAAGTCCCGTGGTCGCTTATTGTAGTCAGTTGTTTTTAGCAGAGCCACAATAATCTCATATGTTTCCAGAAGAACATTTTTTGGAAGTTTTTAAATGATACACAACAGTTCAAATCAGACAATGACCTATACGTTAGCTTGCTGCTGCTAGCTCGGCTACATTCTGCTTTCTCATGGCAGATAGATAATCTATGGTTTACTCTCACGAATAATATATATTTCTTTTAGAGGAGCTTTAATAACTGCTATGTCTTTAATTTTAACCTAAACAATGTGTATTTGTTTTGAGCTGCCCTTGAACCCTAAGTAAAAATAAAACTAGGATTTCTAATAGACTTTTGTCGCGCGATGCTGCAGCTAAAAAAACCCCCATTATTATCTCTGTTCATGTTAGTTTTCATTTATGTAGATCTCACAAATAACTTCAATCTATTTAAAAATATTTATACATTAAATTTGTCAAAGATAGAACTTTTTAAATGTGCCTGAAGCTTCCATTTATTCAAGGCTGGGTTATGGTGTAACACTTCCTTTTTTATTTCTTAAATATCATTTACAAGTACAGACAGTTGGTACACATCCTGTTCACATTTTTAACATACTTACATTACATCTTTAAATAACTTCTGCACTCTGATCCCGTCTTTAGCAGTGAGAAATTACATAGTTACCTGCCTCGGATCTCTCACCTGAAAAGTTATTCTATTATTAAATTTAACATTATGTTCCTTTTTTTGGTTTTGTTTCGCTTTTTAACAAGAAATGATCTCCTATGAGGTGCTGTCATGATTATTCTATATTCATAAACGATAGGATCACAATCCACATGATGGGTAAAAGTTAAAATGGATTACTATGGTAAATGTAATAATGATTTGTAATTTAAAGGAAGGTAATAATATTTGAATCATTTATAATGAAGTGAAATAGTAAGTGTAAAATGATTTAATCTGGGGTTTTGTTGAAATCACATACTTTCATATTTCTGTCTGGTAACACCAGTTTGATTTCATAATATTCTCAAACACAGGACTGTGTAAAAAAGTGACCACTGAACTAATCATGAAATAAAATGTACATGAAATGTGTTCAGATTTAATAGTGTTTATTTAAATTAAAGCATATAAAAATTAGGGAAATAACTTTTGTTGCAATAATTTTCCATTATCACAAATATTAAAAAAAATTATATATTGAATTGTGAGGTTTTTTTTTGTCTCAACACCAGGGTTTTTGCATGGTCTATCAATAGTTTTTGTACTGTTAAAATGTACTTATAATTTGTCATCTAGTCCACTGATTCTGTAATATTTTTGCTGATATGGCATTAAGCTGATTATTACTACATCATTATATTTATATTTTCAAGTTTCATTGCTTTGGAATTCGGATTTCTAAACCTGGCCCTGTTATTTTTTGTTTTAAGATTACAAGACAAAGCGAATGATAAACAAATGCTGCTGATAGATCCAAGCTATAAATAGAGTAGAATCACCTGGGATTTACAAAGTTGTAGATTAGCAGTTGTTTTCTGCAAGTAAACAGTCATTGCACCAGTTGCTACAGATCAGATTTTGAGTCAGATTGCTACCATGATGAGACGATTGATTTTCCTTCTTTAAATATGAAAACATTTATTTTCCACTTATTTTGGTGGTTTCACATAAAAGTAGATGATTTTCAACATTTTTCTTTTATTTGTTCTGTCCTGGAAAACTGAGATTATCAATTTTATAACTTTAAAAAAGGCTTTAAGAACAGTAGCACCGACTGAAAGTTACAGAAATAACAATTACATTCACCTACACTTGTTTTCACCCCATGTTTTAGACAATGTTCCTACATCTTGATTTGACCTTAGTTGCTTGGTTCAGCGAAAACGATGAATATATTTCTTTCTAAAGATCTGTTCGGATCCCTGTATTAAATACTTGATTAGTCATTGGATGGAGAATGACATTCGTCCTCTTTCTTCGTGCCTTTCAGTTCCAGCATGGTGTCATCGTCGCGGTGGACTCTCGGGCCACGGCGGGCTCCTACATCGCCTCGCAGACTGTGAAGAAAGTGATCGAGATCAACCCTTACCTGCTGGGCACCATGGCCGGAGGCGCAGCAGACTGCAGCTTCTGGGAGCGCCTGCTGGCCCGCCAGTGCCGCATCTACGAGCTGCGCAATAAAGAGCGCATCTCGGTGGCAGCCGCCTCGAAGCTGCTGGCCAACATGGTGTACCAGTACAAAGGCATGGGACTGAGCATGGGCACCATGGTGTGTGGCTGGGACAAGAGAGGACCCGGTAAAAGACGCAACTGCTGCGTTGCACGCATGCTTTTTCTTTTATTCTGTCTGTGATCTAAAGATGTTGATGAAATTTAGCAAATTGAAGCGTAAAAATTTGCTTGTAATTAGTTTAAGTTGTTTTGCAGTTCGTTGCAGAAATGTCCACACTTAAACTTTTACACGTTGCAGCCTCAAACTTCCAAATATTATTAGATGCTGACCAATAAGGGTGCTATTTATATATATATATATATATATATATAAATGCTTCATGTAAACATTTTTATATATATATATATATATATAAATAAATAGCACCCTTATATATAAAAATATAAGCACACTAAGAAGAAGAACATGCTGCTCCATTTTAAATGAACGCAGCCATGTTTGTCTACAAGGACGTCTGCTGATTCTCCTTCTACGGCGTTTCCGGTAATCTGATCGAATGTGTGGCGGAAGGAAGCGCTCGTCATAATCTGATCGATTTTTTTCAGGGCCATGTACACTTTCAAATTCTAATCCGATGAACGATCAGATTAAACATATTTTGTAAACGCAGCTACTGTGCAACATAAATGTAAAAAGCCAACAAACACTTTAAATATTTATCGAACTTCAAAAATAAAACAATATATACCTACCAGGAAACATGGTAGCGACACCGTCATCCTGCGGGGACACTTTTCTTTAGCTGTGACAGTGAAGCTGAGTAGAGTTGATGGGAAGATGGATCAAGTAAAGTAAAGAGCAAAAAAAGCCTTGAGACCAGTTGAGAGATAACAAGTTATCCTTCCTACTCTTCTAAGTTTGAGCTATATACCAAGACTAGGTATAAGGTACTAGAGATGCATCAGATTACTTTCATGTGAGGGAAAAATTAATTAAGTGAAATATTATTTCAGGGAGCTAAATACAAATGCCACTCTAAACCAATTTTTGAAGATGAAAGCACCCATTCCTTTTCCTTCCTCTTCATAATTTTGCGCTTCTTTGTGTCGGATGATCCCAACAAAATATTTAGAAGTTTTTAGCCCCAACAGGACAAAAGATGAGAAAGTGCAAGGTGGAGAATTACTTTTACACGCAGAACCCTGTAGATTAGGAAAACGTGTAGTTCCTTTAATTAACCAGCAGATGGTACTGCAGCCTCTCTTTGTTTCCCCCTCTCTGCATACATGCCACCCTGTGCGTTTGGGATGCCACTCAGCTCGAGGCTTTACATCAGAAGGTGTGTTTAAAGAGGCCAACCGCAGTGACACAGTAATGGGAAATCGATGCTCCCGGCACTGTGGGCTAGTGGAAGTACAGACGGGTGATGGGCGCCGGGTTTCGCCCCTGGACAGCCGGGGTCACGATATAAAACGCCGCGGCGATCTATCCCAGCTTTATCTTGTAAGGCTTTAGGCCGACGGATCCACGCGGCACCCGCTGAATCCCCCAGCAATCAATCGGGGCAAATGATGATCCAGTTATGAGTTCAATAGGTCACCTAATGTAAATATGTCAGCTTTTACTCGGCTTCCGGCGCGTTGACTGAGTGGAGAGGTAAATGTCACGGAAATTAAATCACTCACCATAAGGCAGAAAGCTCATTAAGCCAACTACAACCACGCCAACTGCACTTACTCCCCAGATGAAGTGTCTTAAGCTGCGTGCAAAAATAAATGGAGTCAAAGCCACGCTAAGGAGCCTGACAAATGTGGCTCCATGTAATAACATTAGATATTATGACACTTGTAATCAGCGTGCGGTTAACAGCTTTTATTTCAACGGAGAAAAGTGACGCCGGCGTAACGCACAGGCGCTTTCCAAGGGCAGGACAGGCTCGTAATGGGGGTCGTGTATTAATAATCGGGCCTCATTAGAGGAAAGAAGGGTGGCGCGTGATCTGACGCCTTGTCAGACGAGACGACCCATGTGGGGTGATGTAATGGCTTCTCCTCTACTTCAGCGGCTGTCCTGTACTCACTTTTAAGCTGCTTGTGAATTCAGAGAGCGACCTGCTTAGACGGGGACTCCTTAAGCAGCTGTCAGCTGATTGACGAAGTAGAAGAAAGCCTCTGTTGGGCGGCCGGCCGGCCTGGCGGCTCTGCTGCCAGAGCTTCCACCGTCCGGACAGCGCTTCCTCCGCTTCCACTGATCTTCTCTCTCCTCCGTGAGCACACGCGTATCAGATTGGTGGGAGTAGAAACCATGAAACGAAGCCGCGCTTACTCCACAAAGGCCCCAGATGTGCTCCGGTATACGCAGCGCTTCTATACTTGGACCTCTTGAAGAGTCCTCAACCCGCTCCGTCAGCCACGCCACTCGACAAGAGAGGGGCCGCCTTCACCGCTCCCCATTCCCTGGCTATTACGTTTTTAACGAGTCCCTCGCAGTTCCCAAGTGGAACAGGCAGGTCTTGGAATGGCAAATTACCCCTGTGCGTATACGCAGGCGCTGGATGATTATCATGGCAATCTAACGACAGGCTTAGGAAGCTGCAATTTGCCAGCTGAAACCAATACTGAGCTTTTTTTTCCCCCTCCTTTTTTTTTATTTTTATTGAATGCCCTGAAAAGCAAGTGGCTCTCGAGCTTTAATAGACTGACACCAGCGAGGCTGAGAATCAGCGAGCGGTGGTGCAGCTTGAGCCCGGATCAGTTTTCACACGTTTTCTGCTTTTGCGAAAGCGTTCCGAGAAACGTGCCTTTTCGCAGGCTGGCTGCTTTCCCGCCGTCCGTGGGCGAGCTCGCAGGCTGGTGTGCTCGTCACTCTGGAGCCGGGCCCGCGAGAGCGTGTGTCACGGCTCAGAACAAAATGCTGCGCATGTGTCCGTGACGCACGGTGTGGAGCAAACTGTCCGTCACATGTCCATCGGGGCGTTGAGGGGCGGCGTGGCTCGGGGGGGTGGGGGTGTGGATCGCTGCAGGGCAGCCTGAGCTCATGTCGAGGAATGTGCTCGTCTGATATCCACAGGATATCAGACGAGCCGTAGTTGCTTTTTATCCCCCCCCCCGGTCCTTCCTGTTGAGGCGTGAGCTGCAGTTACCTGGACGGCTCAGGTTCTGGGTCGATAGTTAATTTTTGGCCTGTTTGTAGGAAATCAATAAGATCCAGAGTGGGTCCTGTGGGCGGGCGGCGTTACAGGCCGCGCCTCGTCAGCAGGTTCCTGCGGCCGGCTTCATTTTTGCTTGAAGAGGATGCAGCTGTTCATATCTGCCAGCTCTTGCTTCACTTGGAGGGCTCGCAGCTGCTCTTATTTTCTCTCTGGAGGATGCACCATATGCGTGCAGGCGCATATTTAGACTTGTGTGTTTTGTGATACATCATTATAGCAACTCCTGAATCAAGAGCAGTAACTCCCTAGTAACTTTTTTTTTTTGTCCTCTCCCTTTAGGGCTGTACTACGTCGACTCGGAGGGTAACCGGGTGTGCGGCGACCTGTTTGCGGTCGGCTCAGGCTCCATGTACGCCTATGGCGTGATGGACAGTGGCCTGCAGCACGACCTGAGCGTGGAGGAGGCCTGCGAGCTGGGCCGCCGTGCCATCTACCAGGCCACGTACCGTGACGCTTACAGCGGAGGGCAGGTCAACTTGTACCACGTCCACGGTGAAGGCTGGACAAGGGTCTCCCAGGACGACGTGCTGATGCTGCACCAGCAGTACAAGGAGCAGGCGTAACCGATGGGTGGAAGGAAGTGGAGAGCAGATGGAGAGGGGGGAAAAAGTTTTCTAAATTCTGATCTTTAAAATGCTCTGAGAGGTTAAGGCATAACAAAAAGGACTTGGTCACCCATCACCTTCTGGTTTCATCACTTCTGTTACTTTTATCTCGCTTTAAGCTTCGTATTGTATGTGTTAACAATGCCGGTAAGCTCAGCTCACCTTGTACAGAGGATAATTTGAGGGGCGGCAGAGAGGGCGCCGGTGATTCATAGCAGCCTAACTCTGTGTGGGAGTAGTGTGGCACTCATCCTGCATACCATTCATTTCAAATCCTACCCTTGAAAACTACTATATCTTCTAGAATAAAGCCTGTTCTTTCTCAGGAGTGTTTCTTTGCCGTTTCTGTTAAACTTTGTCATTCACAGGATGTACAGATGGAAACAATAAATAAAAGCAGTGGAACAGACCAATCTGTGTTTTTAGTAGAATTTTCATTGATTTATTTCTTATTTAATCCCTAAAGCCAGTTCTGTGAGAAGCATCCTATGAAGTTGTACCGAGATGGATCATCATCAACAAATGGCTAATTCAAAAGCATGATGTAAATGACTTGCGAATGGCGCACTTAATGATTGGTCATTAAAGCTCAATAATCCAGTTGTGATATGTCATTTCAAAGGGGTCTGTGATTGATCATCCTTTCTCATTCAATCACACCTTTCCTCAATGACAAAACCACTTAAATCAGAAGCCCAATAAGTGGCTTAGTTATCAGCAATATTAATGATGGTTCATATACAGTTAATAATGACAAGCTCAACCCTGGTCAGCAGGGACAAATAACTAAGATCAAATGTCAGTCTCAACTGACTTTTAAAGTCAATCTGGAAAGATTTAACTACAGATTAGAAAGAGACGCTTCAAGTTTATGCACTGGCTTCAGCAAAACACAATCATGACGGATAAACTTTTCAGAATAAAAGTTTTGTACAGGCTACCAAACTGATGTACAAGTGAAACCGTGCAAAAGTTCCGTCGTTTTATTAATTCGACTTAAAAGGTGAAGCTAAAAGATAATACTCGTCACTTGCAAAGCGAGATATTTCAAACCTTTCTTTATAATTATGATTATGGCTTACAGTGTATGAAAAAATACTTCAAAATCTCATAAAATTAGAAAAGGCTCAATATTTTAGGTTTAAAGTGTCATGCTCTAATCAGCTAATAGCAAATACCATCATCCTGGTCTCCCATAACACCCCAGCAGAGCAAAGGATGCATTGAGTGAGGAAGTGATGCAAAAGAGCTCCACACCAACTACATACGGAGTACGTATGTTTGATTAGACTGTTCAAAGTTCCAAAAGTTATTTAATTAAAGTCCTTGTTCTATTGATTTCATGTAATATTCTAATTTTGTGAGATTTTGAATTTGGGATTTCCAAACTCTGTAAGCCATAATCATCAAAATTATAACCAATACTGGCTTGATATATCTTACTTTGCTTCTAATGAATCTATATCCATCCATCCATCCATCCATCTTCTTAACCGCTTATCCAATTCAGGGTCACGGGGCAGCTGGAGCCTATCCCAGCAATTATCAGGCGTTAGGCAGGGTACACCCTGAACAGGACGCCAGTCTGTTGCAGAATCTATATCATATTAGTTAAATCTTTTACATTGAATTACTAAAATCAATAAACTGGAGTGTGACAGAATAATTCTGAAATATCAGTTCTAACTCACTCTTAATACCTGCCTATCAGCTTCTGATCTTTTTCTCTCCTTACCTGAACACCCTACATAATCCAGGAGCAGTTGCTGGTCTGTCTTCTCTCTCATCTTTCTATTAACAGGGACAATAACCATTTCTCTCAAATATGTGGCTAGCAACAGTGAGCACAAAATCTACACAGAAATGAAAGAGGACTGGGTTTACTCCAAGCATTAACTAGCAAGCAGGTTATGGGAAATAACTAACACTATCAAATGGGGCGTGGCTGTTCCGCCCATGGGTGGGGGTGGGTCAAGGCTTTCTTTGGGACCCCCCCAAGACCCTCCCCAGCGCCGCCGCAGCCTGTTAGAGGAGTAGTGATAAACAGGTCAAATAGTTAATGTTCTAGAAACCTAGCACTGATTAGCATTAACATCATTTCTTGCAAATAAAAGTGCTGATCTTCAACATAAAGCAGTTTAGTCAACTTTTTGATAATATATACAGTAATGTTTTATAGTGATCTGCAGCAGTGAATCTCAAAGCTTTCTTAGATTTATACATGAAAAATCATGTACAGGTTGATGTTACAGCAGACTACAAACCCAGCAGTCATGGGATGAATGCTGATGAACCTGGGTAATTAAGTTACTTATTCAAAAGGTTGTGTTGAAATATTAGCAGTGAGGTCATTCTGGTAAAACAGGCTTCAAATTATTTAAATGTGAAAGCAGGAACTGTTATATATTCTGGTTATAATCCTTTCCTATGTGAAACTGAAAGAAATGGATGACTTCTGGGATAATGTACTCCGATCAAAGCTAATTGGTAAACAATTAAATTAGACTTTAAGCAAGAAGCCCCCCCCCAAAGTTCTGTTGTAGAAAATAGAACTATAGGTTTAAGAGATTAGATTTTTTTCAAAAGTGGGGTGACATTAAAACATATACTTAGAGATGTGGAGTGGAGACTTGTTCCTTTGTTGGAACTCTCTTAGTCCGTTGTAATGGAAAACTCTATGGATCCTGGGATGTTGGACAGTTTGCAGTTCAGATGCTTGAAACTTCAACAGAATTGGATTCTCCTAAAGGAGAAAACTCACATTACAAGTGGTTTTGGATTGAGCAAAGCAAGATGACACTAAATGTTGTGGTTGAGGTGAATCTGACCTAAAAAGTTTTGAAAATGTCATTACAAGCTCCAACGACAGATCTGCTGCAACAAATACGGCAGTCAAAATGGTCTCCTAATTCTTCCAAGAAAAGTGGTTAAATGTTCACCTAGAATTATGCCAGTAATATACTATACTGGTAAGTATACTGGTGTGTGGCTGCTCTGAAAACCAGTGGGACATCTATTAGTGGGGGTGTAGAGTATGCTTAATATTTGAAGCTTAATGTATTTCGCCTGTTATGATCTGGCGACCTGTCCAGGGTGTACCCCGCCTCTCGCCCGTTGACAGCTGGAGATAGACCCCAGCCTCCCGCGACCCCTGGAGGACTAACCGGTTCAGAAAATGGATGGATGTATTTCGCTAACTATTTTAGTTTCAACCAATTTTAGTTTTGCAGTTGTTGTGCAATCACTCTGCCCTGGAGTAGGAACGGTTCAAATGCATCTTTGATCAACCCTAGTGCTTAGTGTGCATGTAAACTTATCTTCAGAATTGTATTCAGTGCCAGTGCATCAATGTTCCTTTTAATGAAGCAGCTTCTTTTTTTTTAAACCGCTTTTTGTGTTTACATTTCCCCCTCATCTGTTCCCCCAGCTGTTGGGATTTGGAGGTACAGCCAATGCCAGTTTTGTCTCCTCTATATGTTCTGCATGTATTAGCAGGGAGTAGCTCTGTCTAAATAGCAGTATTTAATTGCACACCACCAGCTTCCATAATTGTGCCTCCTGAGTTGTAACAGTGTGTTTTCTTCCCTTCATTGATAATGTTTCCTTTCTCTGCTCACGTTGCACAAATGCGTCCTTTAATTGGGAGGGGGGAGGATATTTATTCTTTAATTCCTCCCTGACACACGTAAGCCCCCCCCCCCCGACACTCTGTGCAATGTTCTGTGCCACCCTTTCATGGTGTTTACAATAAAACGACCAGAACTGCAACTGGGTGCCCCTCCGCTGGTTTTTATGCTTTGTAGTAAACACTAATAAAGGGAATTGGGAGGAGGGCTGAAGCAAGAGCACTTTGAAACCATGGTTAAAAACTAGTTTCACAGGTGACTAGTTAGCAGATGGAAAAGAAATAGGATTTCGATAAATGGAAAAGAGCAAATCTCGGATGGGACGCTGCTCCTGGGTAAATGAAGTGATGGTAGCTGCAACATCAAAGGAAGCACATGCCGATGGAGACGTTGGGCCCTTTGGAGATAAAGTGGGTACGGAAAGTAATCAGACCCCTTTAAATTTTGTATTGATTGTTTCATTGCTCCCATTTGTTTCATTCGAAAAAAGTTCATTTCATTTCTCATTAATGTACACCATCACCACTACATCTTGACAGAAACCCCCCCCCAGAAATATTGATATAAAAAAATAACTGAAATATATCATGGTCATAAATATTCAGACCCTTTGCTCAGTATTGAGTAGAGCCACCCTTTTGAGCTGGTACAGCCAAGAGTCTTCTTGGGAATGATGAAGTTCCCAAGAAGACTCTTCATCTGCAAAAAGCAGAGCCCTGATCCTAAGGCCACAGAAACGGAACCCTCATCACCTTGGCTGCACCTAGAAATCCTGTCCATAAAAGTTATTGACAAAATCTGTAAAAAAGGGGCAACCTTGGTGGAGTCCAACTCTGACCGGAAATGAAGCCCGACTTACGGCCGGTAATGCGAACCAAGCTCTGACACTGGTCGTACGGGAACCTAACAGCCCGTATCAAGGGGCCTGATACCCCATACTCCCAAAGGACTCTCCAAGGGGCACAGTCAAACACCTTCTCCAAGTCCACCAAACACACGTAGACCGATTGGGTGAATTCCCACCCACCCTCCAGGGCCGTGCTGAGGGTGTAGAGCTGTGTTCCACGGCCAAGACGAAAACTGCATTGTTCCTCTTAAATCTGATGTTTGACTATCGATTGGACCCTCCTTTTCAGAACCCCTGAATAGACCTTGTCAGCGAGGCTCAGAAGTGTGATCCCCCTGTAGTTGGAACACACTCTGTAGTCCCCTTTTTTGAATAGGGGTACCACCGCCAATCCAATGGAACTGCCCCCGATGTCCACGGAATATTGCAGAGCTACGTTAACCAACACAGCCCAACAACATCCAAAGCGTTGAGATACTTCAGAGCCTTGTCACTGAAGAGCTTTTTAATGACCTTGGTGACCTCAGCACCAGAGAATGGAGAGCCTGACCCAAAGTTCCCAGACTGTGATTTCAAGGAAGGCGTGCCAATGTGATTGAGGAGTTTTTCGAAGTATTCCATCCACTGACCCAAGACGTCCTATCTCGAGGTCAGCAGCACACCATCCTCACTGTAAACATTGTTGGTGGTGGCCTGCTCCACTCCAACTAAGGTTAGAGTAGTCTCGGGTTTTAAGTCTCTGTCTAAATATATATATATATATATATATATATATATATATATATATATATATATATATATATATATATATATATATATGATATAAAATGACAGAAAGAAAAAATATCTGAAAAAAATGGAAGACATCATTAACCAACTAAGCTCCTCTTCTTGGTGGGTCGATATCTAATGGTGCATTCACACCGCCCCAAACACCGGCGTCAGTTGCGACAAGATTACATGTAAAGTCTATGGTCGAGTACGACAGAGGTCCGTCAGAGTCTCTGGGGTGTGTTATTTGCGTTGGCTCCTTCAACTTTTCAAGTGTTACTTGCGTTTCAAGCGGCAACGTAGCAAACGCAAGTGTTTTGATTTAGGTTTTGAATATATGTGACATATTTAAAATCCAATATTATAGGTACCTATGATATAGGAAAACGGCCACTTTTATGAATGTCACATATATTCAAACCATATATAAAAATATATATGATAATATAGGTTCTTTCTGTGTGGGACAAGGTGCTTGGTTGCATGAGTTTTTTGTGTAACAAGGTGTCAACGAAGCCGCAGGCAGAATTTGAACCCCGGACTCCCTTAGCCAGCGAAAGGGTCAACACAGTAGTCCTCATCTATTGGACTTACAATGACAAGATCTCCATATTGTCACACTTCTAAAAATATTTTCCTGAAAAATCCACAAACAGTCGAGGGCAAAATACTTTGTGCCCTCCCCTATATTCACCCTCTGTCCATTGCTGGAGGACATGTTGGATATGTAAGGGTGATATCACCATATTTACTCCGAATTGCTTTGCTGCCATACAAACCGTCTATGATACAACCCAAAGTTTGCAGATCTGCTGGGTTGCATGCAGATGATGTACACAACACTTGATGAGTCCATTGCCTCTTAAAATAATAGGAACAAAGGGAACAATAAAAAAAAGGAAAACAGTTTCAAGGGTGGCAATTCTATGTCTTGCTTTAGTGTATTTCCATAGCATGCCAATTACACGTGATACCAATTTCAGATGTTTGCACATACAGAAGTTATTGCATGATTTTTTTCAATCCTGTAATGGACTTCAGACAAATATACAGTTATTATCTTGATAATAAAAAGCACGAGTTAGGCATGATGTATGACATTTGCCAAAGTGAGATAAATCTCCAGATCCTACCTTGTGTCATATAGGAGGCATATATGTACATATATGGCTTATATGTGGATATACAGAAGCAATAATATGTCCTGTTTATGCACATATATGCACCTCAATTGGAACATATGCAGCATATTTATTATATATATATATATATATATATATGCTGTATATAGGCAGGATATAAGTGTATATAAACTGCATACGGGTTTCATATATTCTCATATATCCTCATATAGGTTCTTTCCATGTGGACAGTTAAGCTTCTTAATAATGAACAACCATTTTGATTTGTTTTTTATCAATTGGGTTTTGGTGCAAACCACAGTCTAGAAATTTCCCTTGTCAAAGTTTTCATTGACATTCACATAAATACAGACTGTGTTAGAATGACAGTGCTGGTACTTTAGTGCTAGACCTTAGTGCAGCATTTGACACATGCTAAACTATTGGAATGATTGGAGAGCTGGTTCGGGCTCTCTGCTACAGTACCTGACTGGCTTGAGTCTTACCTCAAGATCAGGAAATTCTTTGTTTTAATAGGAAACTTATCATTTAAAAAAATAGAAATAACATGTGGGGTCTCCAGGGCTCCATCCTGGGGCCTCTCCTATTTTATATATGTATGCTCCCACTAGTCCAGATTGTAACAACCAATAAGATTAGCTACCATAGCTATGCAGATGATACTCAGCTTTACATTACACCTGGTGACTTTTAACCCATCCAAACCATGAATAAATTTGTCTAACAAATCAATGGATGGATGTGCCATAAGTTTGTCCAGCTGAATAGAAACAACACTGAAGTAATTATCTTTGGTCCTAAAAAAGAAAGATTAAGAGTCAGCACACAGCTAAAGTTAAGAAACCGCTGATCAGGCCTGAAATCTGGGGGTAATGATAGAGTCAGATCTGAATCTCCAGGGTCACATAAAGCCAAAAAAGAGGTCAGCCTTCTGTCATCTGAAGAATATTTCTAGGATTAAAGAACTCATGTCAAAATAGGACCTTGAAAAACACATCCATACATTTATATTTAGGCGGCTTGATTACTGTAACCACCTTCTCACATTTCTGCCTAAAGAGTTAATCAGACAGTTGCAGGTGATCCACAACGCTGCTGCTCATGTCCTCACTAGAACCAAAAAAGTAGAGCACATCATCACAGTTCTAAAGTCCTTACAACTGCTCCCCGGAGCTCCGAGAATAGACTTGAAAATACTCCTAATAGTTTATAGATTAACAAATGGCCTTTTGCCAAAGTGTGTTTAGGATCTGTTGTCACTAAACCAACCATTCAGACCACTCAGATTCTGTAATTAAAGTCTACCCAGCATCTGAAGAATTAGAACTAGGCTTGAAGAAGCAGCTTTCAATTTCCATGCTCCTTTAATCTGGAACAAACCTCTAGATGACAGAAAAGCTTCTGAATCATTGATTTCTTTGAAATCAAGGCTTAAAACCCATCTTTTCTTAGAGCCGGCTTTAAGTAATATTTTCATATATCATATGTTTTGTGTGTGTTTCATGCTTTATTGCTGTTTTCACTTTTTCATCTATTTATGTCTGCTATGCCTTATGTTCTCTGTGTGTATTATGTTTTATTGCTGTTTTTATTTTCATGCAAAGCACTTTGAATTACCTTTTTGTTGAAAATGTGTTATACTAGTAAAATTGCCTTGCCTCGTTGCTTCTATGATCTAATGCTGTATAAGCAGAGAGTAATGCATAAAGAGGTTGTGAGTGTTTAAGATGCAGTCTTCAGGTGCTTTGTAGTTATTGTCAGAAAAACAATTTATTTTAATGTTTTTATATGGAAAAACACAAAAAAGCAGCTTAAATCATATAAAGCAGTATTTTTTACATGAATGTGTTTCCCAAAGAGCTATCATCTGGAAACATGGCATGCAGTAGATGATCAGCCAAAAAGATGGAGCAGTCATCAGGTCCTGAACTTTTCTCCATTGTTTTCATTTGCTATTTAACTTTTGGAGTTAGAGCTTTAGGCCTTAACCTTCTTTGTTATTTCCCCTCAGATTTTTGATTTCCTCTATTTCACAAGTTCACACAGATTTAAGGACAAAGAAGAAATTGAAAAAAAAGAGACACAGTCCAAAGGTAAAGACAACTGTGTTCAAATATAGAGGACAGAAAGGGTATTCTGAAGAAAACAGAGTTGTTTTAAACTTATCTATCGTTTTGTATCTACCCAAGTGTGTGGGCATGTTAACTAAAACACCATAAAAAAACTAAATCTCTGTCTAAAAATGCAGTTCTATATGCCCCATATTTATGTGAGTCACTGAGTCTGTCCATCTTTATAGCAGCAGGCAGTTTGAAAGTGAGGAATATGAAAGTGTCGCTACCTGTGGCTCAAGTCACCTGAGGCGTCCATTATCGCCTTGCAGACTTTTATTTTTGCACCTTAGGTTCACAAACCTGTTTATCTTGGTGACCATGTTCTTGTCTGCCCTTTTGGCCTGTCCTGCTGCGCATCAGGGAAACACTTCTCACCTGTACTTTTTGTTTCCCCGTGTTTGGACGCAGCCAGCTTTTCTGTGTTTATTGCTGACCTTGGCACTCAACCAGCAGACGCCTGTGCGGTGCCAGTGTAGACTCTCGACCGTGTCTGGCAGGTCTGTCGCCAGGTATTTTCAGAGCGAGTTGCTGCTATCTGCGCCCAGCTTTCAGAATAACCGGACACTTCCAAGGAGGGGTAAGACGGTGAAATGCTGTCGAGGCATGGCAAAAATGAAGGAGTCGGGTGCTTTTTTTAGCTCAAATTTGACTGAACGCGATGAAAAAGACCAGCTGGCGACATTGAAAGGTGCCAAGACTACGATTTTCACACTGTCAGAAAATAACCCATGTGCCCACATTATGCCATCTGTCAGGTGGTCATATATGAGTTCACTCCTGAGCAACTGATCGAATCTGAACAGTCATAATGAAACTCTGACATCCTCTTTTTGGATTCAGGGACACCTTGAATCTGAGCTGTTATCTGCTATGATTTGATGCTTGGACTTTATAATTGGATCTTGCAAAGAAAAAAAAACACCCACCGCAGGAGTGCGGACGTCGGCTGATTGTGAATCTCACAGCTATTGTTTATTCTTGTTGATGCTTTATCCCTTCAGAAAAAAACTAAACCAAATGAGAAGTCTATTTGGCTGGGGTAATGACTCCCGGCTGGCGGCCCCTTGTCCAGCCTGAGGGCTCTCCGGGTGTCATAAAATCAGCACCCCCAAGTCCTTAAATGCGAGCCAATTTTGACAAACAGAGAATCTGGCATGAGGATAATTGTGTTTGTGGTCTCTGCGCATCCCCTTCCTCACCGGCGCAAAAGGCAGCTGCTGCCTCTCTTCGTCTGAGAGCTGCTGTTTTTCATCCCCCGTGATGACAGGCTCACTCTTGTCATTCCCCACGCGTGCTTGCCTGGGCGGTCTTAACTCCAAACCCCCCTCCTTCTGCAGCAATGTTTTTGGCAAGTGCAATTTTTCCCGTTTCGTTTTTTTTGTTGTTTTTTTGACTCGATTAATTCAGTGACATGAAAGAATACAGGCCGGCAAAGTAAACACTGGAGCCCTGGAGTTCTGTCCAAACTGAGTCAGTGCTTGTCTGTTTTCCAGCAGGCACTTAAGAGCTTCTGCCGGCACCTCTATTGCTGCTCTTGATGATGATGATCATGAGGGTGATGGTGAGGACGAAGAAGATTACAGCCTTATACTATAGCAGCAGACCGCGCCTCAAGAGGCCCGAAGCAGTCGGCTGTTTATCCCTTGTCATGACACCTGACGGTATAAATGTGGGCTGTCTGTTTGTTTTATCGTCAACGGTACCAGGCCTTGGCTCCCAGGCAAACAGAGACAGGGTCAGGGAGACTACAGCTAAAGACATGGCAGTAAGAGCGATGGTGGCTGCCATGGTCACTCCACTTTCTCCCATGTGGCTCCTGGCTTTTTATTATTCTTTCTTTTGTAGTGCAGTTCGTCCTTTAAAACACGGGGACCGATTCTCCCAGGGCCGTGAAAAGTGAATTGCGGATTGTGGTATTTTCTGTGAATTGGCGCGTTTTTCCCCACAGCCTCTTGCTGTTTTACTGGCATTTTCGTTCTAGTAATAGGAACACAAGCATTTGCGTTGGTGACTAACGTTGTGAAGGTGTTGTTTTCCAATTTTCTGGCCAAATGTTTCCAACCAAGCTTTTTATAGAAAAGAGAACCTCGCTAAATTTTATGTTTTTAAGCACCGACATGCTGTCGAGGCGATGTTTTTGAAATATCAAATAATACATTCTAAATCATAATCACTGCATACCTGAAGCAAAAACCTTCAAATAAAAGACAAGACTGAAAACAGATGATCAAAAATGGTTGCTGTATACAAAATGGGAATGACTACTGTCACAAATGGTTGTATTCTATGGGCTTCTAATGATACCAGCTTGAGATGAAACTGAAAACAAATACTGGCTCTGAAAATAAAATTTGGCATTGAAAAATATAATTGTAACTGAAAATTTTAATTTTGAATCTGAAATAAATGTGAAAATTTCTGTATTAAAAGTGAACTCAAAATACATGTATCGTTATAAGCCCATCCTATTCCATTAAATCTGTCACACACATATTTGCATGAGTACTTTCTATTTGTGAACTCACAATCATTGTTGGGGAGAATACTTTGTAAATGTATGTAGTTACAGAATACCGAATACCTGCTTTAAAATGTATTTTGTAATGTATTCTATTACTTTACTGTATTCTAAATACTTGGAATACTTCCCCTTAAAGCATTTACGTCTGTTAAATGTCACAAAATGTGCCGGTAGCTACTCTCGCAGGAAAACATAGAGGATATTAATGCTAAACAATAGGTACTGAC
Organism: Apricaphanius iberus; assembly: GCA_028564705.1. NCBI lineage: Eukaryota > Metazoa > Chordata > Actinopteri > Cyprinodontiformes > Aphaniidae > Apricaphanius > Apricaphanius iberus. The sequence continues at coordinate 6,259,471 of JAPXFQ010001905.1, forward strand.
TGGGAAAAAAATAAATAAAACCATTTAATTATTTTTGGCACAACACTGCTACCTCTCAATGATCAAAAACAGACCAAACAAACAAACTACTTTTAACAGTAATATCTCTTTACATTTTATTACGTTTTATATTTAATCATTTGAAATCAAGTTTAGCTGTTTATAAGCCACAGCCAAAAGACTTGATTACTAGTGTTGCCAGATTTTATATTTTTTCCCGTTTTAACCACCATGGCATTAGTCGGGCTTTTGTCAGGAATGCTCGAATGAAATCTGGCATCACTTGAAAAAAAATTATCTGCGAGACAGCGACATTCACGTTCACGTCCGTTCATAAAAAAGTTCATTACAACAAAAGTGAGCGAGTTTATGGAAAACACTGTTGGACGCAGCTAGTAGGTTAACTGTCAGACAAAGATTACACATCCGGTTTGGCCCTCGCTCCTTTTCTACAGTGAAAAGTTGCTTGAATATCCAGGATATGAATGCATAATTTTCTTCACTGCTAGTAGGTTTATTTGGCTGTGGTTGTGGCTCCAACCCCTTCACTCCTGGTCTGAATCCATACCTGGCAACTCACGTTAACACTGGTGTTTGATAGTCAGGAGTGTTTCGGCCGTAGGATATCTATGGTTTCGGCGGCATGTTGTTTAACGGTATTATGGGATAGTCTACACAACTCGGAGACACATTTCCCAAAATGTATATATTCATCTTTCAGGTGAAAAGTGGAAAACAACAAGTATTCCAATGGTATTACGAAAGTAGCTGTATTTTGAATACCATGTTTAAAAAAAGTAACTGTTACAGAATACAGTTACTCATAATAGTATTCTAAATACGTAACGCAGGAACATGTATTCCGTTACTCCCCAACACCGCTTACAATCAAGTTTTCACACTTTCATCTTTTTTTTTCAATGCCGATCTTTTTTCAGTACTGCTGCCTTTCAGCTTCATTGAGCTGATACTAATTTCAATTTGTGCACGCGCATGAGCGGCGGGGCAGAGCCGCATGTACTAGATTTCAGCTGTCAGTGATTCCGGCCGTTTTATACCCCGTCTCTAACCCAAGAAATGAAAGTCACCTGTAGTTTTTTATATGTCTTTAATTCCAAACTGTCCACGTAGTATAGCAAAATCCACTGCTATAACTTTATGTGATGTTTAATTTGATATAACTGTTAAGTGAGTTATCATTTTCTTCCTTTGTTTAAGTTTAAATAGACAATGGAGCTATGACTGTCAGACTGTTGTGATGGCCTAGTGGTTTCCAGCATTGACTGGTAATCCAGAATTTATAGGTTCAGAGTCATGTGTCAGATTTGTGGATGACAAGCTGGCCACTATTAGTTATCATACAGTCTCAGATAAAAAGTATGTAATCTATCTACTATGAGTGGTGATCTCATGAAGTACCATGTATTTTCACATGTTCATGGTTACAGTATAGCTAACTGTATGATGTGGTCTATATTTAAGGAAACTGGTACACCTGTAGTGACCAACAGGGAGATTATTTTTATATGATACCTGTTTTACTTGGACCATGGCTAAATTAAACTGATGTCTAAAATACTTACAGTATATTTCCGTCATTGGTTAAAGTGATTTAACATCATGTAATTATTATGAATTATTACGTCATTTGCTTTATATTTACCGAGTTAAAAATAATTTTCCTCCGAATACTTCTAAAGGTAGCGCAAGTACAACCAGTGGCATTACAGCACTATTTGGACTCTTGAAAGTCTACCTTTGAACAGACAATTTTATAAATTCTCATCCAATTCTGCAACCCAGATGTTTCTGATTCACAATATCATGGAAATAAAAAATAAAAAAAAGAGTTTAAAAACTAAAACAGTCATTATCTCCTGTTCTCTTTACGCCTGCTCTCATTAACCTCTGCATTCACTAGTCTCTTTTTCCTACGCTCCATCATGACTTCCGGTGCCAGCCCTCCTTCCTCCGACCTGATACTGTTGTAATCAGTGGCACCTTCGTCTCTTCAAACCAAAACCAAAGGGGGGAAATGAAGGAATTAATTTCCCACCCCAGAGCTCGTTATACTGTCTCACCCCTTTCAGCTTCCTGCCATCGGCTGCAATTGTAACTCGGCCTGGAAGCCTGGATGTGAAGGTAATAACAGAGGCTGCCTGTCCAAAACGAACGAGCGCCCACTGATTAATCATTTTACCGGGGCCGGATGTGACGGAACCGAACTGAAGCGGCATCTGAGAGACTTTGACATGATTGACACAGCTTTGGCGGAGGGATTGCTTGCCAGGGACATAATTTATGACTTTTTCTTCCGGAGCTCAGACTAATGCCAGAAATGAGTAATGACCTCTTGACAGTTCAGCTTCTCTGATTGCAAACAATAGGCTAGGTTGTCACTGCTGTGAATATGACAGAATTGATGGCGTAATGAGTGTGAGGAGCTAATGGAGTGAAACACAGAAATGGTAGTTTAATTGAATATCAGGGCCCAACTTTGAACAACATTATAAAATTAGAGACGTCCTCTCTGATCGATATGGCTATCATGTGGTAAAAGGGAAAAATTGGAGCTTAACTGCTTCACAATCCCAATCTCCCACCGCCTTGTAATTCCTTTTTTTTTTTTACTTATCTTTTGTGCAGTTTTCCTTTTGAGTTTAAGTGTTGAGTGCCCAGCAGTTGTGCCTCCTTTGTGCTACTCAGCCTCTCATGTTCTTCTGAAGGAATTGTATGAAAAACACACAGGCATTTTCTTTATGCCATCACTGTCTCTCCTTTTGCACTACCATTCTTTGACGTAACCCTAAACCCATTCACACTCTTTTACTCTATCAGGGACTTCTTCTTATCCTCTTATACTATACTCCGCATCCTGCTTCACAGCCATTTTCTCTTTTTTTTCTGCTCCACTGCTTTCCACCATCTACCCTCCCTCAATTTCATTCTTTCTCTACTATCCCTCTTTTATTCTCTCCCACTTTCCCCTCCTAGGCGTTTTTGGTCACGATCATTCTGCTCTCATTACATTGATGGCCCTGATGATTCACTTGAATGGTGCACTCTCTCCTTCTGTGCCTCTCCAAGGCCCTTTTCTTGCAGCCTTTTTAAAGAGAAGTACTTTCTCTGTGGGCACCATGACTCCATGGCACCTGCTACTGGGTCGCGTGACTCTGTATCATTATATATAGGTCAGAGCAAGGTAAGCATGCTGACGTGTTCTTTATTTAACCTGGACTCCCTGGGAATAAACGTTGCTTCTGTAACAAGTTAGAGCAAATTGTTGCCGTGCTTATGTGTTAAACATGCTCACCGAGTATGTGGAAGAGATTAAAGTACAGTTTTGTTTAGGCTGCTCAGGTATTAGACTTCCCTTTGATCTTGGAACCTGGTAATGAGTACAAACTCTGCACTCAACCTGAACCACCGTCCTCCTCATAGTGTGAATTTCCCACTTTGAGAATTACCTGCAGAGCAGCTGACTCCGGTTTGACTCTACTCCCACTCATCTGTTACTCTCACACATGCCTGAGTATCAGGCTGCGTATTCACAACAATGTAATGTTTGCTGTGATGAACATAACGCTGACCATTTACTCATCAGTTCCACTGATGTATTTTTATGACAGCAATTATTTCAACATTTAAGCCAAAGAGATGTTCAGAGCCCTCGAGTCTATCTATACATTCAGTGTACTCCAACATGAAGCTTGAAAGCATGTTTTACAGTTAGAAACAGTATTATTTTGCAGCAAAACCTGCAGTGTTTTGTTTTTGTTAATGCTGAATCTTTGGTCAATATTGCTGCACACTTTAAACATGAAGAGTTAAGTTGTAGAAGATCCATAAAAAATAACATAAAAAAAATTGTGCAAGTTCTCCCACTTAAAATGATGACAGCGGTCAGTAATTTTCATCATAGGTACACTTCAACTGTGAGAGACAGAATGTGAAAAAAAAATCCAGGAATTCACATTGTAGGATTTTTAAAGAATTTATTTGTAAATTATGGTGGAAAATAAGTATTATAATCTATTCCCGTAACTCATTACTTTTGTACTGTAATGCATCACTCCCAACACTGTATGTGACATAGCTAATAATTTCACATACATATTCTACAATAATAACACATTTTTAATTATTTCACTATAGATTTTTGGGAATAGATTCTGTCAAAGTACCCCATAATGCAATTTCAAGACATTCTATTGTCTCCTTTTCAGAAAGGAACTCACATGACAACAAACTTCAGATTTGTTGAAGGATTATCCAGACAATTACCAACTTTTTTAAATATATAATTTTACCGCAGATATTTCGAGACAGGTCCAGATGAAGTGTATCATAAACGTTACTCAAATTATGCTTCTATCCATTTTGTTAATTTTCAGCCTATTATCAAAATCTCCCATTTCATCTCCAGGTTTACAGGGAGGATGAAATGTGTTTTTTGGAGTTATCAACAGTAACATCGTTCCAATGAACACTCTCTTTTAAATAATAAAATAAACTTAAAGACATCATAGACATCACAAGATTGAATAATATATATATATATATATATCCATCCATCCATCCATTTTCCTAAGCGCTTAATCTTCCAGGGGTCGCGGGGGGGTGGGGGGGGGGGGTGGGGGGGTGGGGGGGTGGCGGCTGGTGCCTTTCTCCAGCTGTCAATGGGCGAGAGGCGAGGTACACCCTGGACAGGTCACCAGTCCATCACAGGGCCTATATATATAGAGAGTTAGAGAGAGAGAGAGAGAGAGACCAAAGAACATTTTATCTAACAAATAAATCTTAACTTTGTCACTTCTCATTAATATTGCCAACATTTCTTAAACTTAAAATACTGAATAAATCTAACAAATCTTCCAGATAAACTGGATCCTCCTGCAGTCATTGCAAATGTTATATCCGACTGCGGTTGTCAAACTGAATCTGTGAACAATCTCCACTAAAGTATAATCTGTCAGACACATCAATTTAATTTACATTATGTAAGCATGTAATGTTTGTTTGTAATATTCATTATGGACCTGGTATATGCGTGTGAAATTTATTGGTATGTCATAAATATAAATTTTTGTGGTTCTACTGCTTAGTTTTCTCCTTATTGCAGTGTTTTTGTTTGCAAAGACACTAATTGCTCTCTTACTGTAATTTACAGTGTGATGTATGAGTGAAGGAAACGTTGAACAGAACGCAAAATTCGGTCGATTATTTCCAAGTGTCTGCTCACTTTACCACAGTCTGTGAGAGAGACTTATATGGAAAACTGTAAACAAGAGTTCTGCAAACCGAGGGAATGGATTGAAAAATCTAGGGGCAAAAATTCATAAACCAAGCGAAAGACATTAGATGCTTTCAGATTACATACACATACATACATACACCATATTGAGCGCATACACCAGAATTGATTGTGCCAGAGTGTGTGAGATTGAAACAAAGCGTTCTGCAAGGGGCGGAATCTGGACCTGGGGGCTGGTAGATCTGTTGTCCGGGTGGTGGCTAGGCAATGCCTGGGGAAAAGTCCGCCCGCTGTTGCTGTTCCACGGGCGCCCTGGAGTGGGTGGGGATTTGGGGCTGGTGGGGTTGGCTTGAGATGGTGGCGATGTGTGTCGGCCGGCTGAGCATCCCCCGGTCTTTTGGCTGGGAACCCTTGTCGGCTGATCCCTGGTCAGGGCCCTGCTGGGGGGCGGGCCACCACTGGTCGCCGTGGTCCCCCCTGGCATAGCCGGTTGCTGGTGGAGCCCAAGGGCTTGCGTCTGTGGCCTCCTGTGCCCCTGTATTGTAGCCAATGGACGTTCCCCGGGGACTTCCCTCTCTTTCTCCTTTCGGGGGTACATTCGGCCCTAAGACAGTCCGCTTGGGGTTCCTAAACTCCCCGTCCTGCTCCATGTCTGCGTCGATTCCGATGACACGGATTGGTAGCTCCACATGCCAGCTATCGGGCCCTCGTGTGGGTAATCTTTTATGCACCAGCATGCTCACACACAAACACACACACACACACCCACACACAAAACATAGGTGGTAGGACATTGGTGTTTACGGATGCGTTCTTGGGCTGAGGTTGCCATCGGTGGATGGTGGGTGTCAGGGACTTTTCAGGGACATTGCTGTTGATGTATTCATATAGCCATTTGTGTTTGTTGTGGATGTGTAGTTCTTCGTTCAATTTATTTGATTTGTTTTTTTTATGTAGCTCCGTTTTGTAGGTTGTTTATTTTTCATCTTCTTTCTTTTTTCTTTTTTCTTTTTGTTTTTCCCTCTCTGTGTCCATAACCTCAAGAAATTAAACCCACAGCAATCACTAATAAAGAATTTTCACACATTTATCAAGTGGAGTACTATAGCAAAGGCTGTGATGCTCTGTTTGAGAAAGTAAATCTGTTGGGCTTGTACTCTGATACCAATTCTGAGTAACAAACTGCCAAACAGGACAAAAAGAAAAGAAAAGAAAAGAGAATGAAACAAAGATAAAGTGTCACACCAAAAGCTGTCTACATAGAAATATGCACTTTTACTAATCTAACTGCAAAACTACTGGAAAAGTGAGGGCTTTTAACACTCTCACTGGGAAAACTGTGGGTAATAAAACACCCACATCCCCTGTTAGGTAAAATAATAATGATGTGTTATTATTTTCTTAGGGTGTAGTTCTTTATCACATAGTTCAAATGTACTTTTTAAACGTCATTTGGTTTCAGTCATATGCTCCTTTGCATTGCATCCTGTTCTTTTATTATGTTAATGAAGTGTGGCTAAATAAAGAGAGACTGCAGAGGGGATGGCCCTTTGTGACCAGGAGACTAGCTGAGAAGCTGAGGCTACGTCCACACTAAGCCGATAAGGTTATACGGGGAGTTAGACGCCTAATGTTATCCACTCAACATGAGCATTTACGCCCCGTTTAAGTTTCGTTTAAGGTCCGTTTAAGGTCCCGTGATTGCGCAATCCCATACCGACTGCCTGTAAAGCAGTGCAGTTACAGGCCTGCTTTGACTGCACTGACTGGAGCGTCTTTGAAGCAGCAGCCTCAGACCTGGACGAACTGACTGACATCTTACATCAGCTTTTGTGAGGACATGTGTGTGCAGACCAAAACCTTCTGCACGTTCAACAACAACAAACCATGGTTCACTGCAGAACTGAGACGGCTACGCCAGGACAAGGAGGAGGCCTACAGGAGTGGGGATCGGGACCTGTACAAGCAGGCCAGGAACAAGCTGACAAAGGAGATCAAGGCAGCAAAAAGGAACTACAGTGTTAAGCTCAAGGAGCGTTTTTCTGCCAACGACTCTTCTGCAGTTTGGAAGGGCCTGCAGACCATTACCAACCACAGGAGACCATCCCCCCACCCTGTGGGGAGCCCCCGCCTGGCTGAGGACCTCAATGACTTTTTCTCCAGGTTTGAAACAACTTTCACACCTTCCACCTCCCCCACCATCTCCATCACAAAAGGCCTAGCATCACCCCAAACGACCCCCATACCTGATCCCCTGCCTGCGCTGACGATCTGTGAACAGGATGTGCGCCAACTATTTCAGAGACAGAGGATTAAGAAGGCCACAGGTCCAGATGGAGTGTCTCCGTCCTGTCTGAAAGTCTGTGCTGACCAGCTGGCTCCCATCTTCACTCAGATCTTCAATAACTCCCTGGAGCTGTGTGAGGTCCCCTCCTGCCTCAAACGCTCCACCATCATCCCGGTTCCCAAGAAGTCCCCTGTCACAGGATTAAATGACTACAGACCAGTTGCCCTGACATCTGTGGTCATGAAATCCTTTGAGCGACTGGTGCTGTCCCACCTGAAGGAAATCACGGATCCCCTGCTAGACCCCCTGCAGTTCGCCTATAGAGCAAACAGGTCAGTGGATGATGCAGTCAACATGGCTCTCCACTACATCCTGCAACACCTAGACTCTGCAGGTACCTACGCTCGGGTCCTGTTTGTGGACTTCAGCTCTGCATTCAACACCATCGTCCCAGAGCTCCTCCACCAAAAACTGTCCCAGCTCACCGTGCCTCCCTCCACCTGTCAGTGGATTACCAGTTTCCTGACTGACAGGAGGCAGCAGGTGAAACTGGGTAACTTCATATCCAGCACCCGGTCCCTCAGCATCGGCGCCCCCCAGGGATGTGTTCTCTCCCCACTGCTTTTCTCCCTTTACACCACTGATTGCACGTCAAGAGACCCTTCTGTGAAACTCCTGAAGTTTGCAGATGACACCACCGTCATTGGACTCATCCGTGACGGCGACGAGTCTGCATACAGAAGGGAGGTGGAACAGCTGGTCCTCTGGTGCAGTCAGAACCACCTGGAGCTAAACCCGCTCAAAACTGTGGAGATGACAGTCGACTTCAGGAAGAGACCCCCTGCAACATCTCCTCTCATAATCACCAACAGGCCAGTCCCCACAGTAGAGTCTTTCAGGTTCCTAGGATCCACCATCACACGGGACCTGAAGTGGACCTCCCACATTGACTCTATAAGGAAGAAGGCCCAGCAAAGGCTGTACTTTCTGCGTCAGCTCAGAAAGTTCAACCTGCCTCAGGAACTGCTGACCATATTCTACACAGCAATAGTCCAGTCTGTCCTGACCTCATCCATCTCTGTCTGGTTCGGATCCGCCACCAGGCAAGACAGGGACAGACTGCAGAGAACAGTCAGGTCCTCAGAGAGGATCATAGGTTCTGATCTTCCCTCCATTGAGGACCTTTTCCGGGCCAGGGTCAGGAAGCGGGCCAGAAAAATCACCACTGACCCCTCACACCCTGGCCACAATCTGTTTAGGCTCCTCCCCTCAGGCCGGCGTTACAGAGCGCTGTACGCCAAAACCACCCGACACAAGAACAGTTTCTTCCCCCAGGCTGTCGCTCTGACGAACTCTGAATAGTCACAGAGTGTGAGTCCATTCACATGATCAATAAACTAAAACTCTGCACTGCTGTATATACTTACTGTATATACTTACTGTACAATAACCCTGGTTTGGTGTATATATTATCCTTTATTTTTTATTTTAATTTATTTTTATTTTTATTTTTTCCGTTTTTTTCATTTCACTTATTTAAGTTCTGTACTGGAGAGAAAAGTTGCCGGAGTCAAATTCCTTGTATGTGTCATACTTGGCCATTAAAGCTGATTCTGATTCTGATTCTGATTCTGATTCTGATTCTGATTCTGACCTGTGCAAATACTGGGCATGCGCGAAAAGACGCACAAAACACGCGTATAATCTACGTGACGCTAGCGCCTACATATTACAGGTGCTGGCCAGTAAATTAGAATATCATCAAAAAGTTGAATTATTTCAATAATTCCATTCCAAACGTGAAACTTGTACATTATATTCATGCAATGCACACAGACCAATGTATTTCCAATGTTTATTTATTTTAATTTTGATATTTATAAGTGACAACTAATGAAAACTCCAAATTTGGTATCTCAAAAAATTAGAATATTTTAAAATCCAATGAAAAAAAATGTTTTTTTTTAAATGTTGGCCAACTGAAAAGAATGAACATGAAAAGAATGTGCATGTATAGCACTCAATACTTAGTCGGGGCTCCTTTTGCCTCCATCACTGCAGTAATGCGGCGTGGCATGGACTCGATCAGTCTGTGGCACTGCTCAGGTGTTATGAGAGCCCAGGTTGCTCTGATAGTCGTCTTCAGCTCCTCTGCATTGTTGGGTCTAGCGTATTGCATCTTCCGCTTCACAATACCCCATAGATTTTCTATGGGGTTAAGGTCAGGCGAGTTTGCTGGCCAATCAAGGACAGGGATACCATGGTCCTTGAACCAGGTACTGGTGGTTTTGGCACTGTGTGCAGGTGCCAAGTCCTGTTGAAAAGTGAAGTCTGCATCCCCATAAAGTTGGTCAGCAGCAGGAAGCATGAAGTGCTCTAAAACTTCCTGATAGACGGCTACATTGACCTTGGACCTCAGGAAACAGAGTGGGCCAACACCGGCAGATGACATGGCACCCCACACCATCACTCACGTTGGAAACTTTACACTGGACCTCATGCAACGCGGATTCTGTGCTTCTCCGCTCTTCCTCCAGACTCTGGGTCCTTGATTTCCAAAGGAAATGCAAAAATTGCTTTCATCAGAAAACATAACTTTGGACCACTCAGCAGCAGTCCAGTCCTTTTTGTCCTTGGCCCAGGCGAGACGCTTCTTACGCTGTTTCTTGTTCAAGAGTGGCTTGACACACGGAATGCGACAGCTGAATCCCATGTCTTTCATGAGTCTCTTCGTGGTGGTTCTTGAAGCGCTGACTCCAGCTGCAGTCCACTCTTTGTGGATCTCCCCCACATTTTTGAATGGGTTTGTCGTCACAATTCTCTGCAGGGTGCGGTTATCCCTAGAGCTTGTACACTTTTTTCTACCACATTTTTTCCGTCCCTTCGCCTGTCTGTTAATGTGCTTGGACACAGAGCTCTGCGAACAGCCAGCTTCTTTAGCAATCACCTTTTGTGTCTTGCCCTCCTTGTACAAGGTGTCAATGGTCGTCTTTTGGACAGCTGTTAAGTCAGAAGTCTCCCCCATGATTCTGGAGCCTTCAGAACAAGACTGAGGGACCTTTTAAAGGCCTTTGCAGGTGTTTTGAGTTAATCAGCTGATTAGAGTGGCATCAGGTGTCTTCTATATTGAGCCTTTTCAGAATATTCTAATTTTCTGAGATACTGAATTTGGTGTTTTCATTAGCTGTCAGTTGTAATAATAAAAATGAAAATTAATAAACACTTTAAATAAATCACTATGTGTGGAAGGAAAGTATACAGTATACAAGTTTCACGTTTTGAATGGAATTACTGAAATAATTCAACTTTTTGATGATATTCTAATTTACTGGCCAGCACATGTATATACAAGAAGCTCTACAGCACAGTACATATCTGCTTGTCCCGTTAACTGAAGAGAACAACAGCTGCTCAGAAGAAGAGAGACTTTTTGGTTTGGACAGACGACGAGATCGATTTATTACTCTTCGCTGTTGTCTTTGTCTGTAGTGTCGCATTGTTATCGATGCAGCATTCATTGACGCCACTTCCTTTCATTATCCGGCTTAGTGTGGACGTGGCCTGAGGTCAAGTCCACACTAAGCCGGATAATGCCTTAAACGTATAATTATTTAGTCTACACCCCCCTATCGTCCACACTAACCCGGCGTCGTTTAAGGTCTGTGGCCTGATAACTATTAGCCGGGTAAGAGAGCCGTGTAAATCTTAATTCAACCGCTAAACGAGCCAGTGCGGACAGCGTCCCCGGATAATGAAAGGAAGTGGCGTCAATGAATGCTGCGTCAATAACAATACGACACTACAGACAAAGACACCAGCGAAGAGTAATACATCAATCTCGTCGTCTGTCCACACCAAAAACTCTCTTCTTCTGAGCAGCTATTGTTCTCTTCGGTTAAGGGGACAAACAGATATGTACTGTGCTGTAGAGCTTCTTGTATATATTATGTAGGTGCTGGCGTTACGTAGATTATACGTGTGTTTAAAGGGGGCGTAAATGCTCGTGTTGAGTGGATAACATTAGGCGTCTAACTCCCCGTATAACCTTATCGGCTTAGTGTGGACGTAGCCTGAGAGGAGGAGAACAGACAAACACGGTCAACCACAGTATTCGACTGGTCTCCCTATGCAAAAAACTTATCCTATCTCCCTCTACAGAGCTCAATTGATTGCAATTTCTCTCCGACCCCTGTGTGTGATTCTTTCTAGGTCAACCACTATTTTTTACCTAACATACCCCACGTTTGCAACATCATTGCTGACCCGACACACTAAAACAAACCACAGAACAGGATGCATAAAGAAAAAAAAATTGACTCATGTTTAAATGTGGTCTAAGGTGTATCTTCAACATTAAAATGAGCATTTGCTCAGCTGGACAACTTAAACTTAAAACAAGCAATCGACAGAATGTGCGGTACAGATTATGTCCCTTTTAATCTGTGTTGGCAACACTTCCTTCGGATCAACTTGTTTTGATCGTTTAGACTGTAAAATAACGAACACACCTAACCCTTGATGCAGTACTCACTTGCAAAGTCATCTGGTAAACGACAAAGCTTTACACCCCCCCCAACATATTTTCAGAATTTTTTAACAATTACTGCTTCCCTTAAAGTCACTTACAGAGCACTTTCCAGCATTGAAGGGCTTTCTTTGTTTTCCTGCTGAGACAGCTTCACCTGGCAGCTCCACACTGACAAGAGCTGTAGCATCAAACGATGTTTTTATACTCCTCACGCACATTGTATCTTAAACATAACCAAGCGTAAAAAAAGGTCAAAAGACTGCTAATAAAGCAGCTCAGACAACTCTCAAACACATAACTCTGAATCTATAATGACACTCTTCAAATGAACAGGATTTTCATAACACACCATGCTACTATATTATCCTAATGCCACCTATGGCACTCTTTATCAGCATGTGTTGCACGGCAGTGGGATAAGATAAGTGGTCTCAAGGTGGACTTCAAGATGTTGGCTTTAAAAAAAAAAACAGACAGACCCTTATGAAACTTGACACGGCTCCCTTGAGGGCTGTGAAGAGCTTTAAAGAACTTCTATAGTGTTCTCTAAAACCTCCCAACACACATTAATATGCAGCATAACATTAAAGGTTAAGAATACACTCTTATTTAATCTGGCTCTAATTGATTGCACTTGAATTTCCTCCTTCTTTGCTCATAGAACAACAGGGTTTCAGCAGTTGTGGCTTAGTGTGTTTTGCACTGATGATCTATTTTATGTCAGTATTATATCAAAGAGTTTCTATTTATATCAGGTCATTGCAAGTAGATTATTGATCAGTTGTGCTATTTCCCCATGTCTGCTTGGATAGGATAAAACCTCACTTTCCTTCTGAGGAGAGGTGTACAGATTTAAGACCTTTGTTTGACAGGATTTTTTTGCTGATGACATATATTTTCCTCTTTATTCTAACAGATTCTACATCAGTTTACAGACTGATTTTCAGACGTTCTGTTTTTGGGATTATCGGTTGACATTTTTTTTAGAGAATCTACTTTCTAGATAATCTCATTACCTATTACTTGTCATCTAAGTTTGCCATGCTTTGACCAAAACACATTTGACATGTTACACTCACACTTTTTTAATGGACTTGTAATTCTAATGTACACCACAGTATCAATGTTTCTACCTTTTAAAATCCTACTCCTGCTTGAAAATTAGCACCGTTTTGAAAATTGTAAAGGAGTGATATTGGCTTAATTTACACTAGCACGTTCCAGGTTCATTTATTTCACGAGTCATCTGAAAACAGTGTTGCTGAAAGGAACTAAGATAATGTATATAATCGTAGTCAATTCCAAATAAATGTCTTCAATTTATTTATTGTTTCATTAGCTATTTCCACTGTGACACAGAGCAAAAAAAGCTATAGACTTTCAATTCTTGGGTCTAACATATCATGACATTATTCACTGAAACAAGTTGAAGCAAAAATGAAAGAGCAGTGCGTCAAATCTACATTCTGTGATTCAACAGGCAGTGGAATACTGTGGACAGCTTAACATGCGTTAAGTCAGTCTGTGATGCATTTCCCTTTTGAAAACTACAGTATATTCCCTACAGCTTCATACCACCAAGCCGGCAAAAACTGAGTGAGCTCAATGCAAGCTCATTTCCGGCTTGTAACTTGGCACGCTCTACTAGCACCACAGGCGTAGTACTGCCACTGTGAACGATCAAACACTGTATTTCGGTGAAGTCGCCCTACTGCTACTTTCAGGGTATGAGCTTGCAATGAGCACACAGAAACTCCACAATTTTGAATGTTACACCAAAAAAAAAAGCCTTTCTCCACGTCCCTTTTGGGACTCAGTTTGTGAAACAACCTATAAAACAAATATCTTGAAGAAAGAGTTTTCTGGATGAATTTGTCTCTCACATTGTGGTGGAAGAATATTGTCTCTCTCATTTCCTTACATAATCACGGATTTTCATTAGGGCTTGCAGGCACCTGCGGTATGTCCTAGATCCTACAGTAGCATTTCAGTTGAGGACTGGACATTTGCAAATAAATGCAAATGCAGCTGCGATCAGAGAGCTATGCGCCGGTGTGGTTGGTTTATACTCTTCTCAGGGTTTTTGGCAGGAAGTGACGGCATAAAAATATGATAATTTTTGCAATCCGGAAAGTCCTTTGCGGTTGCAATTCTACAAAAATCGATGCAAAGTCTATTCGATGTATTGTGCAGCCAGAGTTTTTTTGGGTCTTCCAAATGCATTTTTACTAAGCTAATTTAGGTTGTCATATTCTTCTTAGGAAAAATAAAGAGAGGAGGCAAGCGACACAAATGAAATATACATAGTCTCATCTTGGAATATCCTACGAAGTTCACACTGGATTAGATTGTCAACAGTCTTAAGAGCTTTCCACTTGTGAATAATCTTTTTTACTGCTGAGTTTATCTGGAAATTACTTGTTATGACCCTTCCCAAGCTGATTGGATACCAACAATTGCTTCTTTAACGTAATTGCTATTGGGGTTCCACTTAGGAATTGGTAGTTAGTACTACTAGCTACCAATGTACTTAGTTTTTCAGACTTAGCTTTCCCATTTTTGCTTTATCTTTGTTTTATAAGTAATGACATTGTGACATCTGTTCTGGCCTTTTTGGACTCTCAAGCTTTGTTAATTATTTTTGGAACTTAATTAAGACCAGATCATTTTGAAACCCCTAAAAATACAGAAGCAATATTTTAGTTTTTGCTATGACTGTCGTTTAGTAATATTGTTAACAGTTTTAAGCATCTTCAGTATTCCCTTTGGGAAGATTGTGGTATAAAGATGTGTCTAGTTCATTGTGGAAAAATTTTCTTACAGCACCTTGTTAGTATGAGAAAACTTTCTCATGAAGGGAAGACTTATTTCTGGACTTGCTATAACAGGAATTGGAACACAGAAACTACTGAGCTTGCAATAAATTGGGCAGAGGAACAAAAAAAGTGCAAGCCACCCCATAAGGAATAAAAGAAAAATCTTCAATGTTTCTTTGGTAAGATGAAGATCCTATGCTAGATAGCAAAATCTCTCAGCAGCAAGGCTGCAGATAAGACAGAATCTCATCTTTAGTCTTAAAATAGATGTTAGTCTCAAGCATGCAGCTTAACAAGAGCAACATTTTGTATGACGCTTTAAGCGTCACACTTATGAATTTGGCATATGAGTAAAGCTCAGATACAATAGTCGGAAAAATCTGAACTCACTCCTCCTATCATGATTTTTTTTATACAAGCAGACTGTTTGGTTACCCCAAAACCTGTCTGCAGTTGTTTGCTGGGCTTTATTTGGGTTTGTTGAAGCTTTCTCTTTTAACTTGAGCTGTCTTTTCACTCAGTTTCAAAGCTTTTATTGGGCCGCTTACAATGCAATGTTTGTCATATATCAAGCCACTTTACGCCTTACAGATAATGAAGGCTCAATTTCTGCTCAAAAGAGCTATATAAAGATACTTCTAAGCGAGTTAAATAGTTTTATTTAAACTGTACGTAAGAGAGCAAGACTTGAAGCAGACAACAAGAAGGCTGCATAATATAAGACATATTTGGTAAGGTTTGTTCCTTCAGCCTCTGTTGTGAAAACAAAACGGACTTAGAAACACTGACATCATAAATTAAATGTGATCATATGCATTTGCTAATTTTTATTTTGCTGGCTACAACAGGGCCTAGTTACTCCCTGACTTGTTTTTCTGTCTATATTATTAATAATTATTTGATCTAATTTTGACTGTGAAGCAATGTATAGTTTAGCTGTCCTCTGTCTAATGCTCATGTAGTAATGATAATGTCCTGTTGAAGCAAATACGGAAAGGTACAGACTACCTTGATTAGGCTGATGACGAGTTTCACCTGTTGGTTTGAGGAAAAACAAGGACAGACAACTGAAGAGTCCACAGTGAGGACACAGAGTTTGCTTTTTTTTGGTAGAAAACCACTTGCAGAAAAAGGTTTTTACCCTGAGGGAAACCCAAATTTAAAAGTAACACCTGAACCTGTCTCTGTGCTGGCTGTTCAATGACACTTCACTGAACTGAATTGGTAAGTAAGTGGAGGTCCAGGTGAGCTTACAATTCCATGTTTTTGCTCCCACTTGTCCATAACTACATGAAAAGACACTATTGCCTCATTTGAAAAAAATCAGAAATGGATAAGAACCAAGTTAGTGATATCTATCAGTCTGGTTACAAAGATATTTCTAAGGAATTCTTTGCGATGTAGCAAACTACATTGAGACCCCTATTCATAAATGGAGAACACGTGGGACTATAAGAAACGTTTTAGGATAGGCCTGCCTACCAAAAGTACTTAATTACAAAAAGGGAGCTTTAGAGAACTGACACAGCTACAGTGATGCTTGGGTGTGTAAGTGTGATGATCTAGGCTTTTTTCGGTTTGTGGATGATGTCTCATTGTGGTTTTGTTGGACTCCCAAAGGCCTTAGAAATGGCTTTTAAAGCCTTTCAAAACAGATGTCAATGAATCCACACAACTGTACCACCTTGCTGTTTGAGGAGAGGGACGACTCGGAGCAATTGATAGAACGGATGGTTTATTAGCTTAACCTCAAACCCATTTAAGCAAAGCAGTAACTAAATCACACCAGCAAGTCCACATCTGAATGGCTAAAAAAAAAACCCGAAAACAAATTGGAGAGGCCTAGTCAAAGACCAGACCTAAAATAGATTTTCATGGTAAACTATTTCTGCTGTGGCCCAATAATTAACAATTTTGCAAAAAAAGCATGGGTGAAGACTCCATTATGGTGATGTAAAAGAGTTACTGCTGAAACATGTTGGAGATTGCTGCTGTCAAGGATGGCACACTCACTTTTGTTAAGGGTGCAGTTACCTTCTCTACATATGGCCAGCTTGGTCTAAATAACTTTTATTTTTAATATAAACGGAATTTGAAAACTTAAATCTGTATTTACGAGTGTCATCTTTGGTTTGTATAAAAACATTTGTGAAAATAAACTTTAGTTAACCAGAAACTGCACTGGTAGGCAGACCACGACGAGTCGCCACCCCCTGCTGTCCTGGTGGGGAATTGCTTTGTAACGCTGAAAAGCCAACGTAGAACAGAGACACAAAAAACGGAGGACTATAAACGAAAAATGTCCCCTTCAGTACCTCTGCGTCTGGGTGCAAACTTGCTGACGGAGAAGTATACACTAGTACTGATCGCTTTCTGCCATGATGGCAACTGTAAACAGGAAGACATCCTGTCCCTGTCCACTTTTGCAGGTTTGCGCAATTTGCACGCATGCTTGACAGACAACAATGCGGAAACTCGAATTCTATTGGCTAACAAAATGTGTGAATTGTATATCAGAGGAAGAGGGACTTAAGAAGAATAACAAATGTTGTGGAGCCCCACCCATACAGCATAGTATAGAACCGAACTAGCATTTGAAAGATTTAGAAAATGTTGATGCATATATAGGTACTCCGGACTGCAGCTTTAAGTGTTGTTGGTGCCATCTTATGGCTCTGTATCCTGGGATTTTCACTCAAAGTTTTGACAGAATGTGAGATGGTGTGGTAGTATTTGTCATCTTGTCTATACCCTCTGATGGTCTGTTCCAGATATGGTAGCTCTATCCAAATGTATTTACTTACAAGCCTGTCCGTAGTCTGCATGAGCCGTTAAGTTCTTAACTATTTATCATTTCATGTGTAAGTTAGACTATAATTTGAAGTGATTATTATGTTAAGATTCACAGTGAAGCATTAAAAATTATGAGTGACGTGAGACAGATTGATCAGCAAAACTGGAGAAATCATGACAAAGTTTTTAATGAATTAATTTGACAATACCATCTGTAGCTGTGTGCCACAAAACACAATCTCTGTGAACATAAAACTCTGAGAAATGAATGCAAAGGCTGTTAAATCTTCATCTGCTTCGTGCTTTAGACATTGTTTTTACTGTCATGGAGTGCTGCTTGTGCAGGTTGCCAAGTAATCCCACTCACCAGTTTTTACATGGGGCCACTCCAAACCAGAGTGCTTTTGGAGCTGAAGAAACAAATACGGGACAAAGCATACAACAGAAGGATGCCACATGAAGATGCACATAATTAGCCAACTAAACCGAAATGGTATAAAAACCCAACATGCTGTCGCTTCTTGTGGGAAAAACTTAAAAACACAGAATTCAGACTGGCATAGTCATAAATGCCTTAAGAAAAAACTAGACTGCAACAAGACCACACATAACTTTTTAGGGGTCTTTCATTTGAAAACTTGTTGGGATTTTTTTTTTTTTTGTCTATCAGCCTGACTCTTTTATACAAATCTCTCACCGAGTCTCCAAACTGAAAGAAATTACTCTGACTTCTTTCTACTGCAGATGCCACTGCTGCAATGAAGAACTGATGAAACCTATGTTTAGCAGTATGCCTCTGAGAATGCCTTTTTCTTACACAAGGGTAAAACTGCAGTCAAAACTTTTACGGTATACCAAATGTAGCGTACATTTTTATTAAACAGCAGGTCATTTCATGAGGCCAAAATAATTATTAGAACAGATTTCAGAAATTGGGTCACACTGCTCTCCTTTTACAGCTGTTTCAGATTTTTGGCTTTCAGAGGTTAGTGAATCTTCATCAGTGTAGACAGAGAATCTGTATCGCATAGAGATTTTGTTTTCCTTATAAAGTCACTGCTGTGACATTTGAGTCGCATTTCCATAAATTACATAGATGCTAAGGTTGGGCAATACATAGATTATATCGATTTTATATATTGTGGTTTACAAAGATTTAAAATTTTGAAATACTGAATATAAAAAAATAAACCACAGATTGAAATCTTGAAAGAAGGCAGCACAAATTGGTGTCAGACATATGCCAAAAAATACTCTCCTATCATTTTCCAGTTATCTCCCAAAAACCAGCTTATTAGATCAAACCTAAAGTCTAGTAATTTGTCCACTCTTTAGTTTACCTCAGTATGAGGCACCCAAAGTGTCAAGCACATCATTTGATGAGAATTATTAGACTACATGGACCACAAATCTTCCCATCAACTTAGTTTGATATCACATTGCATATCCTACATAGAGAGGTGAGAGGTGTGTGCCATTGAAGAATATGGCAGATATACAAGAATATGATGGGGGAAATTGGAACTTTTCTGTTTTAAATGGACTGGCAACCTGCCTGTGGTGTTTCCTGCCTCTAACCCAGTGACCACTGACGATGCGTTCTAATGCTCTCCAGCGACCTTGCGAGGATAAGTGGGTTTAGAAAACGGCTTGATGTTTTTGTGGGAAAATGGGTGTTATGACCTGCAAGAAAAGCTGTTTGTAGAATTATAATTTCAGTAGGTTTAAAAAAAAACAACAACACAGGAACAAGGACCCTGGACTGTAGTGATAGATGATGTGTAACATGTGCATATTACATGTCCAGCCACTATGAATCCTGTTTAATGTTTTTACACTAGCAGAGGTATTCTTTATAAAATCTAAGGCCTTGCAGAATACCGGCAAAAATATTGTTTTTATTTTAAACTGAATCTAAAAGTAGAGCTTTAGGTCACTAGAGATACATAAGATTTGTAACTGCTAATATTGGCACTAATTAAGGCTGTATACTAGGAGAAACAGGAAAGTCCCCAAACAACCAGCAGTAATATGCCTAGAAGTAACAAATAACTATCAGAAAGGATTGGATATAAATATTGTGACCTAGCTGAGAAAACCAACTGTAACTAATAACTTTAATAACCACTCAGACATAGCAGCTCAAAGGTCCTGATATTGTGCATTTTGACTTGCTGCCAGCAGCTAAGCGGGAAACTTCAGTGGAACAGAGCCATCATTAGTATGATTAGTTCCACCGGTGTTTCTCTTGCTTTGACAAATTGTCTGCTGTGGGGAAAACAGGGGGCTTAAAAAGCATTTGAAAAGTTACAATAAATGTAAAACTGTCACTTGTTCGTAACCTGCATTAGTGCAGCTGAGTCCCATTGAGAAACCATATCTCGTTGTAAAGCAGACATGCTGAGCCAAAGCAATGGACACTACTTTCACAGTCATCACACATCACATTTTTATTTGATAGGTTTCTTTAATAACAAATTGATAACTTCTTAAATGGAAGTTAAGTACTACACAAAGTCTTTTTCTTTTAGGAGTAATTTTGGCTTTATTTCAATAAAGGAAGACAAACATCCAGTGACTTTTACTCCAAAACAACCTTGGGCCCTACAATTCAATATACTTAGCTAAGTACAGGTCTTTCAAAATAAAGTTCTTGTTTTTTTGTTGTTGCTGGAAATGGACTAGAAACATTTTATAGACCAACAAAACGGAAAGTATTTCACCCAAAAACCTAGGAAACAAAATTTTTCTTTTACTGAGACAAACCTGGGATTCTTTTTCAAACACCTTCAATGCCTGTGTTATCTTCACACAGTACGGCTGGTCCTCCGAGTTCCTGCGAGCTGCCGATGTCTCTCCTGAGAATTTACCTTTTGTTAATAATCTCCTGTGCTCCTTTAAGGTTCTTTTCTTGGCTCACAACTCTGATCCTCTGCAGTCCGTCGTCCCTCCCCGCTGAGAAGTTTGGTTCTAAATTCTCCACGTTAGACCAGCCTGAATCTCTTCTGGCTCCATGCCTGGTCGTCCTCAACCGCCACCTCTGACAACCTCATATATATATATATATATATATATATATATATATATATATATATATATATATAAATTGTTTAGGGTTATCGTTTCAATGTTTGGGGTTTGGCGGGAGGAAATGCTTGTGCCTCCAGCAGTCACTGGATGGGAGACAGATGGCCAGTTCACCAGAGGACAAATTAGAAAAGTATTCAGAGGCACCCCGCCGGGGCAGCCCAGTCCCCCTTTACCATGAAAACCTTCAGCAGCTGGATTCTCTCTCTGATATTCCACAATACTAGTTCAGTGGTTGGTAATGATTTTAGTATAAAATCTAATCATTTGTTCCTGTTACCATTGCATACATTTTCTGAAATGTTCATCTTGCTCCACCAATAACTTTTTTGAATGGTGCTGCTAACCCCCTTGGACAGGTAAAAAAAACAACCCAAAAAACATGCATATACAGAAAGTGAAGGAAAATTTAGAGGCCAGTTAACCCATCATGGTTAGACTGTGAGAGGAAGCTGGAGAGCCTGTGCATGCATGGGGGAGGACATGCAAACTCCATGCAGGAAGATCCCAGGCTTGGTTGTACAGTTTGTTAATATTGTAAAGAGCTCCGGGAGTTGACGTCACTTCCCCCAGCATTCAACAGTTCATATCGAGTGATCGCCATTGTGGCAGGCAGTCTCCCGCAGTAATCTTATAGTTATATGCGGCTAACCCAAACTTAGAAATGGTACATATGGTGGATACCTGTTGTGCCCCAGGATGCCACAACAGACACGGACAAGATAAGGGAAGAGCGTTCAACAAGATTCCGAAGGATCCAGAACGTGCAAAATGTTGAATTATTGCAATGAAATGCGCTAGCAATCAGTTAAAATGCTTCAGCTTATGTGAAAACTACTTATTGGGTACATAAAGCAATGTTTCCTCAACTATATATAGTATTTATTTTGCATGCTTTTATTAAGATTCTTAGAGGACTTCCTACAGTAATTTCGCCGTGGCTTTGTCTGACTTGTTTCTCACATAGCAACAAGTAAACATCTCGGAAAACTTTGCAGAATCATAACAATTGTTGTGATGTCTGTATGCTGCTACTATCTTGTGATCACAAAGAAGAACAGACTAAGGTGTCATTTTTTTTTTTTTTAAGCAATGATTGAGTAATAGTCTGATATTGAGACACATAAAAAGCACACTGACATAACCTAGCTGCCGTTGCTCATGGTAGCTAAAATCAGGACAAGTTCACATTTACCCTCCCAGTGCAAAATCCTTGGCAGGAAGATTCCAGATCTGGCTCTCCATTACAAACCCTGATTGTATCCATTTATATCCTTCCAGGTTTTTATATGCTTTAAGCGATGCTCCGGAGTAGGACGAGGGAAAATTGATCAGGTAATTGTATGTCAGCTCCGGTTAACGTCCGCTCCGACTGCTTCTAAAGTTTTAAAAAGTATCCCAGGGGCATGGTCAGGGTCAGATATGTTTAATAATTTTACCTTCCTGGTAAATACAACACTATCTTCGGTTTTAAAATGGAAAGTAAAATCAGATGGAGTAAAACCACAGCCAGCAGCATTCATTTTGATTACGTTCATGCTTGCCAGCAAGGCGCAGTACGCATACAGTCAGTCATGTGACATCTGGAAGTTTATAGTTTCAAGTAATGATGGTAAATATAAGCCTGCAGCTAATGCCATTCCCCACCTTCTATTTTCCAAACGATGTCAGCAACATGTGTTTACAGTTGGGTCGGTGATCCGTTCACACGACTCGATTGTGTCCAGATCTGGTTTAAAAAGATAATAATTCAACCATGTTTTACTCTGACGGCGGTCCAGTCGATTTCTCTTTTGCACTTAAATAATCCAGTCTTCCCCTGCTGTCATGAGAACAGATTTCTGTACCGACTAACTTTGTTAGCTGACCGCAGATAGTACAGACTCTCCTAAACGAGGAGTTTATAAAAGCATATACGTTATATTAATCAATTAAAATGAATTAACAATGCATTCTTTTCATTTCTATTTTTGACTCATAAATAAAATTAAAGAAGAAATAAAACCGCTTTTTCTTTTTGCAATTCAACATCGCTCATTCTGTAACTTAATTAAAATGAAAAGGAAGTGTAGGAGTTAAATTTCAAACAACACAGCAAAATTGTTATAAAATTCAATCTGAATTGTCAAAATTTTAAATTAAAATGCATTTGCAGAAATAGCTTTTCATTTTCTGACTACAAATGCCATTTTTTAACTTTTAATAATGTAGTGCTGCAACATCTCAGAATATTTTGGCATCACTACTTGACCACAGTCCACTGCAGTGTTTTCAGACTTGATAGGGCAAAGTTTCCTCCGCTTTTAATTAGCTCGACACTTCTTTGTTTTTTACTGACCAGACTTAATCATTTACCTACTGAACACCACACTGCTATTTTTGTTATTCTACTACTGCACCATTTTTTGCTATGTAGAAAAAGCTTCTACCAAAAAACTGTGATCTGGTAAGTGATGATAGACTTTAGTTATTTGGAAC
The DNA here is from genome assembly GCA_028564705.1 of Apricaphanius iberus. Taxonomy (NCBI): domain Eukaryota; kingdom Metazoa; phylum Chordata; class Actinopteri; order Cyprinodontiformes; family Aphaniidae; genus Apricaphanius; species Apricaphanius iberus. The sequence goes on from JAPXFQ010001905.1 coordinate 6,282,714, forward strand.
ACAGCTGCAAGTTTTGAGACCCAGAGATGCCAATTATTCTAAAAAAATCAGGCTCAAACGAGTAAAAAGACAACCAGGCGGCAGTAAAGAGTCTTATGTCTTAGTTTTAAGTACTTCTTTTTGTGTTTCTCTAAAACAAAGCCCCTCACTTTTGAAACATGTCATTAATATATGATGTGGATTTTTCCCCGACATTACCTTTGAAAAACATCTCTGAATGTTTAATGTCAGTCTCAAAGTAAAGCCTTTTCCACATCTTAAAATTCCTGCTGTGTCCGTCCACTGTTTCCCTCGCTTACTGTCTGTTTCTTTCAAGGCAGCTCTGTTATTTTATTCTCTCCATTTTCTCCCCCCCCTCATGTGAAAACAAATCAGAGCAAGCTTTGCCTTTGCCTGTAATCCCTTTAGAGCTTGTAAGTACATCACCCTTCATCTAACTATTCACTTGTGCTGCTTGTGTTATTGCTTTGGGAAGGGTTTCCAGGGCTGATGCTTGTTGTGGATATTTACCACTGCGCACTGCTTCTCCTGCGCATTGTTGTTGCACAAGACAACCTTGTAAAACTGTTCAGGTATATTTATATGGAGTGTTCTCCACAGTCGGATGTGCTGCTTCTGTCCCAGACCATAAAACATTAAGGTGTTATTCTCACCTTTGAGCATGGCAACACTTCTTTTTGTTGCACACGTTTTCTCTTCATAAATCCGTTTTTACAAGGTTGACCCATTATCTGTGGCTAGCTTTTTCTTTAGAATCTGTTCATTCACATAAAGCTTTGTCCGTATTGATGGACCTGTCAGATTCTTGAGGATAAATCGGAATTTATATGGAGACAAAGTAAGAAAATTAACGTAACATTTGCATTGTCACCCCCTTTCTGACCCCCCATTCTGCAAACAGCTTGCGAGGGAAATTTGTTTGCATCTGCTGCTTCTCACCTGAGTCTTGATCATCTCTCCTCTCTGCCAGGGAAACTCGTGGCCTCGCTCCGGTGCAGGCTTTCATCTCGCCTAATTGCTTCTGATGGCCTATGCAGGGAATTTCAGGAGGAGAGATACTGCAGTGCTCACCAGGCACAGCTGGAGAGAGGTTAAAATCTCCCTGTGAAGGATTAACGAAGGGTTAAAGAAGCAGACGGAAAGAGAGGGCAGGGGGTCTGGACCGCCGTTTGAAGCCACATAACATAAGAACTCCAGGTGGCAAGCAAAATAAAAAATAAGAGGTGTCTGTGGCAACTGCTGGGAGCTTTGTACAACAGTACAATGCTTATTAACATGTGGCACGCATTCTGCTTACTTGTCTTTGCCTTTGGTCTAATTTGTTTGTATCTAGTCAATGTTGTGTGAATGTTTGTCTGTGCAGGGAGGCATCTGTGCATGCTGCCTACATCCAGGTGGACGGCATCACGGTCATTTTCTTTCCGTGTTGTTTCATCTTGTCCATCAGGGGACCTGACACAGGTTGTAAAGCACTTCTGCTCGAGATAAAATGGCCTAGTACGCATAGTGAGACTTTGGCAACATGTGGGAGTGTTTAAAGCCCCTTTCAGCCTTTTCCATTTTGTATTATATGATGGACCAGCACAAAGAAAGGACTGCGATGCATTGTTTTCAATACTTTTCACAAGAAAAAGTATAAAAATGTGGCCTGTGTTTTTCTTCAACTGCCGATTCTCTGATAACCCTAAATAAAAAAAACAACAATACCACTAGAATAAACTGAGGTTGGTGGTTATATTAGATGTGTTTCCAGGGAATTTTTCAGGAACCAACCAAGTACTATTCTTGGGGTATGTTCTCGTAAGTGGCCCGTTAGACTATGGCCATGAGATGTGGTTATGTCGCGCTGACTGGTTGTACCTCAGAGGTATTTTCTATCAGCAGATGTCACCAAACGCCAGAGTTTTTGTGAAATAAGAGTGGCCGGTGACGCAGTTTATGATTAACCTAGCAAACGGACACAAGGCAACTTCTTCCATCTTGATCTCTTGTTGTTCTCTGCTGCTGTGAGCGCCTTTATTTTGCACCAAGTGAAGCTACTTGCTGCCAAAATGGTCGAGGTATGCTGACGTCTCAGCTAATTCCCTGAAGGGTGAGTTTTTATATCAGAAAAGTTTTACTGAACCGCAAAGGATGAATCGCTATGACTCAAATGTGCATGAATCAGTATGAAGACAAGATGGCTGAGATGAGCGGGGCAACAGACTTACCCTGATGGATGACAGTCCGTTAAAATGTGACAAAATGTTAAAAAGTTGAAGCAACTGCAGCTAGGCTCTAATCTAGAAAACATTTTTGGGGTCGTCTTTCATTTTGACAGATGGGGTCACAAAAATCTGTTCATAATTTAACAATCAATTTTGAAGTCCTACGCAGCGGCATCGGGCTGGTGCCTATCCTAGTAATCGTCTAATAAGTTAAAACCTGTTCAATACTTTAAAAAAAAGTCATTTAAAATATTCAGAGAACTACATATAAAAATAAAACAACTGCATTTAAAATGCAAATACCTGCTGCGGTTCCTGCTCTGTATGGTACCGAAATGCACACCCATTTGTGTGTAATCAAATAGTGGGATGGCGGCAGAGGTAATTGTCATGAGGTTTGGAATTTTTGTCTCGGAGAGATGACTTCTCATAGGGGTTTAAAAATGGTAAATGGCCTGTATTTGTATAGCGCTTCACTCAGGTCCCGACAGACCCCAAAGCGCTTTACACTACATTCACACACACACTTTCACACACTGATGGCAAACTATCTTGTAGCCACAGCTGCCCTGGGGCCCACTGACAGAGACGAGGCTGGATGCTAGCCACACTGTTGTTCTGGACAATGACCCCGCTTGGCTGCCGCACCTGAGACTGAAATTAAGTCTCCAAAAAACATTTATCTAAATAAATAGATCAGAAGTCTAAAAGACTCTCTCAACTAACCATTCCTGACCCGTGAACTACGCTTCAGTGGCAGGAAAGTCCGCAGGAGCAGTGGCAGGCGCCAGTGTTTGCCACAGTTTCTTTGGAACACGTCTAACCAGCTGCACTAGCCTCAGGTGAGCTTCAAAGCCTCAGTAAGTTTCAATGTGCAGTCCTCTCCCGATCACCTAGATGCATTGAATATAGTGTCTGGGAATATTTAATTGATTTTCTAACATGGACTCTGTACATTATGCTGAAAAGAATCTGTGCATTTGCACCAAGTTGTCAGAAGTGTGAATACTAATCTGTAAAATGGACAGGTTTAAGATTTTTCCATCATCGTTCTATTGAAAAAAAGGTAGAATACAGAAAATATTTGGTTAACTAAAACCCGGTCCCACAGACAATTGTTTTTGAGGTCTAAATTACAATACACTAATCGTTAAACACAAAGATTTGAGGCTCCTTCCAAGCTTGGTGAAGCTGGCACTTTTCATTCACTTGTTACATATGGATGTTGCTTTAGACAGGTGTGGAAACCCCCTATATTGGAGCTCACAGAACCTTGCCAGTCTGGCCTACTGCTCTGGTAAGCCCCTTGTTAAAGTCCAGGTCGACTTGTGCCTCCCTTGCAATTTGGGCTAATCCCTCCACCTCCCTCTGTTCCCTCACCTTTTTTTCTTTCATTTTAACACACCTTAGGTCTCAGAGGCTCCATGCTACTGCTGCCAGGTGTGTCCCTGATACCAAAGGAGACACGCCTGGAAACCATGCTTACTCCACAAAAATGCACAAGGCGTGAGTGTTTCTCCTATTCCTCTGCACAAATTGTTTTACTTCCTTTACTCAATATTTAAACAACCAGTAGATCTGAGGTGTCTCGTTTCCGCAGTCTCTGTTCCCATTTCTCCCAGTCAAACAGCTGTGATTCTGTTTGAGACATAACTCCATCTCCAAATCACGAATCGCTTTCTTCATATCGGAAGCAAACACACAGTGCCAATGAAAGTTATGTATTTTATGTGATATATTTGTTTTCTTTTTTTTAAATGTCAAAATTCATTTTTTTTTCATTTTCTACCCTTTCTGGTGCCTGTGCTTAAATATTCATAACAGGTTAAAGCAGCAGGAGCCTCCATAGCAAACATTAGTCAGTCTGGCTGTCATTTGCCCATCTGTGCTTTAGCTGTGTAACTGTCCAGCAGCTCTCTCTGATCCTTCCTCCGTCCCCGTCCTCATCTTCTAGTCTTCTTGTTGACTCTCGCCACATGTGTGTGAAGTAATCAGTCCCCTGCTTGGGCTTATGCTATTATATCCATTTGTGCCTGAATCCGGGGCTTCTGTGTTTGTGCTTCTCTTCTCTACATGGTGCCAGAGAATCTGTGTTTCAGCATGTTTACGCGTCTGTCTCTCTGTTTGTGTTAGGCCTCCACGCACTCGCCTGTCAGTCAAACGTCCATCAGGAGAGCAGTATCTGTCGGCGAAGACAAGGTCATGGTGACTCAGACAACACAAGCAGGTTGGCTACTACAAAAGCCTCAAGTCTGTAGAACAAGCCCTGCCATTACTTATTAGGGCTGGGTATCGATTCAAATATCAAGAATCGATTCGATTCCGATTCACAAAAGTTAGAATCGATTATCACGATCTGATCCAATTTGATCCGATTCAATCTGATCCATCTCGATGTTGATATAGGTCAGTGCTAATAAATTTTTTTTTTTAAGCTGTTATTTTAATTATATGCCTGATATTCAATGACTTAACAATGGGTAAGTAACAGTTCACCATGGAAAACTGTATTAACTCTTTCAGACACAAATCTTAAGATGGCCGTCTGGACTTTTCCGTCCTATTTCAGTTTAAAAAAAGGCAAACTATTTTAAAAAAAAGAATCGATTTTTGAACTTGTGAATCGTTTCGATTTCTACAAGAATCGATTCCGAATCGATTTTTCGATCATTTCAACACAGCTCTATTACTTATTCCCACAGAGGAATATTTAATGAGCAGCAATAGCAACATGAAACTGGATTGGAACAAGCCCATGCATTTGCTAAAAGTGTTAAGAAGGCAAAGGAAACCCACACATGGATTCCCTGCGGGGTGTGTGTTGCAGGAATCCGTCTCAACTCCACGGAAGGCTTCTCGAACATGCTGCAGTTTTTGTATTTGTGTCCTCGCCTCCCCCGTATTGGAGAAGATTGCAGCTGACATTTTGGCCACACTCATTTTTAGTTACCTGCGCACAGGGTGGCTGAGCTGGTGGATTAATCGCAACTGCCAGACTGATCTAAACTGTGAACTTTGTGAGCTGCAGCTGATGAGAAAACTGCAAAAACATTTCTTTGATGGAACATGCTTTTCCTGGCCCACTGTTCTGAATGTTTCCGGTGTTTCCCTTTTGCCACACACTTGACTTGAATAACTGGGTGATTAACAGGGTTCTGCAGCACTAGATAGCCTGAAGGATTTAATGCTATCATTTGAAGGTGTGCTACAGCAGAGATGCATTTAAAACATTAAGGACAGTGGGCTCTGAGGACCAGGGTTAAACACTGGTTTTAGACCATGCTTAGAAGGAGCTTTTTTCCATGATTTATTTATTTATGGATACTGAATGTATATCCATCATGTTTTATAAAGGGGGAGCTTCTTCAGTGGCTGTGAGCTTCAGTCAAGCTTTAAAGACTTTATCATAATTTGAGATTTTATTGTTAACATTTTTACAGAAAGTTGAACACTCTAGATTTAGTGGCTCCTTTCAAGGTAGAACGACGAAAACAACCATGAATAAATGATGAAAGAATGATTTTCGATACGGGCGAACAGTCGAGAGAAAATGGAGAAACGAAAAAAAAAAAGGACTATACTGTATATTATTAAATGTTAAAGATCAGCTACACATTGCCACTACGGAAATGGAACAGTCGATACAAAAAACAATGAAGAAAAATCATAACCCAAATTTCACCAGCAAACAACTGACATGTCACTTATTCCAATCAAGACAAATTAAAAGAGATAATGCAAGTAACTTTACAGCTTACTTCAAAAGCAAAATAAGATATTAACTGTAATTTTAATAAAACTCACTTGTCTGATTTTAATTATAGACAATAACTTTGTTTCTGGGGAAGAGTTTCGCCCTTGCTGATGTAGAAGTTTATTTTTCCAAATAAACCAATAGCTTGCCTTTTTGATTCAGTTCCTATGTCCCTATTTAAATGCATAAAACATATTGGAGCTATAGTCAATATAGTAAACAAATCTCTTTAGAATAGTGTATTTCCATCTGCATGTAAAACTACTTACAGGGAAATTAGCTCTGTGATTAGGTAGAATATTGGTGCTGTATGGGGTAATAAGCTAATTAAGCCACAGTGGCATATTGGGAAACACCTACTCAGTTTTGTTAGTGTGCGGCTACAAAGTGAGATGATCATACTCATTTTCCACAGCAGGTGATACCATTTCTCACTATGTTTAAAGAAATCGTGTTAATTTGTATGAACAGGTTTTGTATGAGGAATATTTGCATGTGAAGCAGTTTCATATTGGTGAAAGCTTAACGGGTTATAAAGCAAAACAAATTCTGTGCTTTGTAATTAATTGGCTGCTCAATTTACTCGTCACAAAAATCTTAATGTTTTGCAACGGCCCGAGCACATGCTGTCTGTTGGGAAATAGATTTTTTTTTTTATTACTTCAGTGCTGATTGGTATGGATGTATGAATTTAAAAGCCTGTATCAAAGTTGGGTGATATTTGATCCACATATTGAATGGATTAAAAAAAAAAACATACAACATACAAAAGCTGCCAACCACAGAATTGAGTCCAAATATGGAAATAAATTTACCTCCCCTCTCTAACCAGAGACTTCACAGCCACCAGGCAAATTTGTAGCGAGATAGAAGTTGCTCTTAAAAAGGTTTCAACTTTGACATGCCACCAGCACAAGAAAAAAAAAAGCAACCTTTTTAAATTTCATCTAAAACTGCTCCTCTGGCAAAATGTCCCCTTTCCTTTGCTTGTATCAGCAGTAAGATGCTTTAGGGTATCAAAAATAGTTGCATACATCAGCAGTGAAGACCCCAGATTGGATCATTAGATCTTACTTTTCCTTTTTGCCAGTCCTGGTGAAATTGGAGTTAAATGTGGACCTCTGATAAACTTCTTTGATTTTGCATCAGAGGAAAACGTGCACTTTCAAATCACACTGGAACATCATCTTTCTTTAATCCTTTACTCAGTGGTTATAATGCATGGTGAGATAAACGAAAGGTGACTAATATCACATGCACAATTTACACTGAAGCAAAACCGCTATTTAGTCTCCAATCAAACAAACACCCTCTGAATGCAGATATACTGTAACAGATGGTGGATGTGCCGCATACACACATAGAAACAGACTTGATTTGGCTACCTAAGCAGATGTGCCGTGCACACTATTAAAAACACACACACAAGCAACCATAAGTTTGAAGAAGAACCGTCGTCAGGGATGACTTCAAAAAGCGGGCACGCACGCACACAGACTGGCAAGCAAGCAGATGCCCGCAAACACATGCAATGATTACGAGAGGGGAGCTAGTCACCCATGTGAGCGCACTGCGTCGGAGGGAGCTGAAGAAGGTCCTGGGCATACAGAATTTGGATCTCCACCACGTGAAGCACGGAGTGCTGGGGGAGAGGGGCAGAGTGACGGAGGGGGAGAGTGAGGGGGAGCAGATGGGTCAGCCATCTGGTGGATGGAGCAAAAGTAAGGGAGATGAAAAGAAGAGGCAGTGTGCACTGGAGAGGGAGCTGAAGAGATGTGTGTGTCTGGGTGTTTATGGGAGAGAGACGGGGGGAGGGGGGGGGGTATATGCGACACATATATGAATGTGTGAATGAAGTGAGTGTGTGTGGGGATATTTGTGTGCACCAGGGCTGTTCAACTGAGGCTCAGGTGCTCTCGGACAATAAAGTTGAGTTACTTTGGCAGGCTGTTGAAAACACTCCCCGCGCACTCACGCACACGTGCAGTGTTGCATTTTATTAAATTACCTTCATTTTGTAGACACTTTACAAAAGCAATAACACAAAAAACCACCTTTAACCGTAGCTGACTTTATATAGGCTTCAATACATGCAGCGCTCTTGTTTTGTACTTGCACCAAATACAACCAGGCTAAGATGGGACGTATCATAACCGTGTGGACACGCCGTACAGTGATTACACCTTGATACGTCCTTTTGAAGGGTAGGCTACCACTCGCAAAAATGTGTCTGCGTCACTCTGACTCGATCTCTCCCTGGTTCCACGGGAATGATCGGGAGCCATCTAAATTATAGAGAGGCCAGCACATGGCATGGAAACGGTTTGAACAGAAGTTTAGATGAAACGTTATTCTACTTTCATGCCAAGTGTATTGTTTCTGAAAAATGTTTTGTGTAAATGTTAATAGATGCGACAAGAGTTGAAGTTTAACCAAAAGTGCTTTATTTTGTATGTATGTGTGCCACTAACAATACATCCCAGTTTTGTATATTATACGCATATTGGAATGAAGAGTGTAAAAATATATAGAATAACTTCTTTCTTTCTTGTGCAGTGCTCTGTACTCAGCCTATGAGTGTCAAATGCCAGGGAAATCGTGTTGATTTATAAAATTACTTGGGCTATGCAGTGTGTAAACAACTCAACAGTACCATCTACATTAAACGTATCAGAACTGTAAAATTAAATGAAACTTTATTAATTTTAAAAAGAGATTACGCTCAAACGCCATTGGACAGAGATTTTTTTTATTCTTAAAGTACATGTGACTTAAAGCAAAAATATTGTATTTGGTTCTTGACTGCAAACAAGCTCAATAGTCGAACTAATTTGCGGTTCATATTAAAACCTATCACAAATTGTTTTTCAAAGTGCACACATTTCTAACAAAAAATTAAAGCTGCGACTATTTTTCCTCAAACATTATGATTTTATTTAAATAATTTGAAGTTTAACTGTAACCACCCCTGCTAACTTTTATACAAGGGAATATAAGACAGACCAAAAATGAATATGCCAGGTTGTATGTTTATAATGCAAACATACGGCTTTGAAAACAGGATGTGACTAAAAAAGGGACAAACAAAATAACTTCTGTTTTCTAAACAAAATATATTTGTTTTTGTAGCCAGACACATTTCCTATCTTAACTGCAGTTTAACCGTAAAACTTAAGATTTTATATGGGAAGAGACAACAAGCTTATCTCATAATACAGGGTGGAGAACACTGAGAAATGTAGAGTGACTCAATTTCTTACAAAATGAAAAATTACACATGGCTCACTTTGAACATATTTACATAAAAATGAAACGCATTCATCAATCATCTTACAACATGTGAGCAATGTGCGATGTGTAGTATCTCACTCTTACTGGAACTTTGCCCGTCACTCTTTCAAAGCAGCAAAGTGAACAACAACCCTCTCATTAAAGCTACACATGTTCCTGACTAATAACATTAAAAGCATTGCCAGTGCACTGAGACAGTCCTGATCTAATGCATTTTGCAGGACTGATCTTGATTCCTTTTAAGGTGGAGAAACGCCTATCGGCTTCACCTGTTCTAAAGGAGTGGTAATGAGAACCTAAAATAGTCCCAGTCCGTCAAAGCACCCCTTGAATTCAGGATTCTCATAAATTAGGGACAGTTTTCTCTTAAGGTTGTAATGTCTAATAGTGAATATGCCCTTGCAGTGGCATTTTTAAGCCTCAGCTGGAAATATGTGGAAGTGCTGTTGAAGGTATGCTTGAAGAAGTGTGGCCTTCATGAGGTATTCATTGGAGAAGCATTGGGTCAGTACTATGTCAGTGTTCTCCTCTTAAGGCTCTTCTTGGTCTTGCGGTAGATCAAACCATAATCAGAATGCCTTGCCTAATTAATATAATTTATTGCATTAGGATAGCTTTACTGCATGTATTTAATTTGACAGCTCTGACCGAAAAGGGCCTTGCAATATATTTTGATCGTACCTTGTTGCCGCTATACTGCTTCCTTCTACATCCTTCCTTTACACAATATCAACATTGGGCATGATTTCGAAAAACGGCTGCAAAAAACAAAACAAAAACTAGAACTCATCATTCCATCATCATACAAAGCCAGATGCGTCCCTCACTGTGGTACTGTCAAAAGATTCTGATGTCCAGATGGCTTCAAAACACTGTATGGGGTCATCTGGTTTTATTCAGTGTTTGAACTTTAGCAGCAGGGTTAAAAAAAAAATCTTGATTAGACTCTTGGCAGCCTTTCTTGCACCAGTTATATCAAAAATGGTAGTGTATTTGGATGACCTACAAAAATAACTGGCCGCACCACTTTGGTCAGGAAAAAAACCCTTAATGTTGGTGTACATAGCAGTGCATAAATGGGGGGGGGGGGAGTATTTAGTCAGCCACCAATTGTGCAAGTTCTCCCACTTTCAGAGATGGGAGATCTGCAATTTTCATCATAGGTGCACCTCAACTATGACAGACAAAATGGAACAAAATCAAAAATCCCATGGTCTGATTTTTAAATAACTTATTTGCAAATTATGGTGTAAAATACATATTTGGCCAATAACAGAAGTTCATCTAATTACTTTGCTATTTACCCTGTGTTGGAAGTGACAGAGGTAAAACATCTCACCAGTCTTCACCAGGTTTTCACTCACTGTTGCTGGTATTTTTAGCCCATTCTTCTTACTAGAGCAGTGATGTTTTGGGAGTGTCGTTGGGCAATATATACTTTCAACTTCCTCCACAGATTCTTAATTGGATTGAGGTCTGGAGACTGGCCAGGCCACTCCAGAACCCTTAAATGTTTTTACAAAGCCATTCATTCCTTCCCTGGGCAACGTGTTTGGGATCACCATTATGCTGAAAGATCCAGCCACGTTCAATCTTCAATGCTCTCTCTGAGGTTTTTGCCCAAAATTTCACAATACATGGCCATGCTTCTCATTTCCTTAATGTAGATCAAAGTTCCTGGTCCCTTTTCAGAAAAAGATCCCTAAACCATTATGTTTCCACTCCTATGCTTCACAGTAGGTATGGTGTTCTATGGATGCAACTCAGCATTCTTCTTGCTCCAAACATGGTGAGTGGCGTTTATACCAAAGAATTCAATTTTTGTAAAATATGACCACATGACATCCTACCAATCTTCCTCTGGATCATCCAGATTGTCTCTGGCAAACGTTAGACAGTCCTGGTCATGTTGCATGATGCTTAAGGATTTTAATCCAAGACAATGTGGTGTGTCACCAGTAGTAACCTTTGTTACTGTGGTCCCAGCTCTCTTGAGGTCATTGACCAGTTCCCCCTATGACGTTTCGGGCTGTTTCCTCACTATTCTCAAGATCATGTGTACTCCACAAGATGAGATGTTGAGGGAGATTGTCAGTAATCCATTTCCCATAAATTTTTCCAACAGTCCAATCTCTTTTCACGAGGCTGCTTGCCTATTGTAGATTGGCTCATTCCAATCTTGTGCAGGTGCACAATCTAGTCCCTGGTGTACCTGGACAGCTTTGTAATTTTGGCAATGGTGGAGGTTGGAGTCCAACTGTTTGAGGCTGTTGAAAGGTGTCACTTATACTGATGAGTTCAAACAGGTGCCATTAATGCAGGTAATGAGTGGAGGACAGAGGAAACTCTTAGAGAGGAAGTTACAGGTCACTGAGAGTCAGACATCTTGCTGTTTTCTAAGTGACTATTTATTTTCCAACATAATTTGCTAATACATTCTTTAAAAATCAGACAATGTGATTTTCAAATATTTTTTCCCTCATGTTATCTCTGATAGTTGAGGTTAACCTATGATGAAAATTACAGGCCTCTCTTTAAAGTGGGACAACTTGCACAATTGGTGGCTGGTTTAATATTTTTTGCTCCACTGTATAATGGCCCTGTTTAAAATACTCCTGAAATGTTGCTGCTCTTCAAAGATGGTGCATTTGCAAGACAAATACTCAGGACAAAACCACAAAAGGTCTGTTTTGAAATGTCTGTGGTCACATCAGCCTTGAACCTGGGGAAGATTTTTCTCACTTACTCCTTGTCATACCACCCAAGATGACAGTCGGCATGAATTCAAACAGCTCTTTAAAAGCAGTAGTGTTATTTTAGGCGCTCCTAAAACATTTCATTCAACTAGGCTGTAAAATTTGCTTTGTCTATAGGATTTGTAAGAGGAAATTAGAATGGCTTTCTCTTTCTGAACCCTTAAGCAATGCATTTCAGTCTGAAATTTTTTGGGGAAAGTCTTATAAAAACATGAGGTTTTGGGCAATGAGGCCCATGGCCTCTGTCTGCTATAGGTGAGACTTCAAAGAAGAGGGTTTATATGCTGGAGAACTAGACACATGGAAGAAAATAGTTGATTGTTGACTAATTCCCACATAATTTACCCCAAATCACCCAAGTAATTATTTTTGGACCTGAAGGGGTACAATCAAGAATCAGCACAGTTTCAGTTACTACAGTTTCAGAATCTACTGACCAGGGGTCTCATTTAAATAACTTTGTGTAGAATCCTTACTAAACTGTACTTAAGCTCAGGAACTTTTTTTTTACTTATGCCTAGTAGGTTTCTGATCTATCAAGCATGCACAGCTGGCCGCAATTTCCTCTTTATAAATCAGAATCTCCGTAGAAATGTGCTCAGCTGTTTCTGGATCATATCCCGCCTCCTACACACCCACTTTCTGCTATAAATGGTCAATGCAAAGTGCCTAGTGAATATTCTGCATCGACTTAAGATGGCTAATACGGGGCGTTTCAATAAATCAATCAATGTTGATCTTTATAGAGCTTTACTCAGCCAAAGGCTTCACATAAAAAGACAAAAATATAGTTACAAAAAAAGTGTTAGAAGACGAGAGTAAAAAAAAAAGCTGCAGCACAAGAGATGAAACAAATAAGAACATTAAATATAGTTTCTATTATGGGCTATTATTCGCTTGTAGCGTCAGTAAGACTGGAATCAAAACAAATTAAAACAAACAAAACTGAAAAACAATAGAACATAATAAATGTAAGCACTCCTAGGTGCGCTTCAAAACTACTTTTAAAAAGTATCATTCATGCAAAATATTGATTTGGGCTCATAAAAATAAACTGAAGAGCTGCAGGTGACACGCTGTTGATGCAGCGCATCCATTGTGCAGAATTATGCTGGGACGCTGCGGCATATTTCTTCTTCACACATACACCAATATGTGCATTTACTATAAAATCTGAATACATACTTTGAATATAATTCTTAAAAGCAACATATTTTTAATCAAATTCTCATTTTTATTCTCAGTTCCTATAGATGGGACGGGGGAGAAGTTTGTGTGCTGGTTGTGTTCTTCTGTGTGTGCAATGCTCTACAAGTCTGAAAATGTGACTTAAATTCACAATTTTGGTATCCGTCCTGCTGCGCTGTCAATGTCCTCCGTGTCCCAAAAGTGCGTAAGCAAGATCCTTAGTGTGCTTAAAGTTGCGCACATTTTTCCGCCACGGTTTTTTTCTATAAATCCTAATCTTTGCTTATAAAGTTGCCTACGTAGTTTTCAGACCCTGTTTTGTGTGTAAGCAAGTTTTAGAAATGAGATCCCAGGTGTGAAATCTAAGTGTAGTAATGGACTAAGACTTGAACCTCCCCCTACTTCTGAAGTCCTCACTCTGGCTCCCTGTAGCTCAGAATATACTTCAAAATATTCTTTGTTTATAAAACATTGAATTGCTTAACACCAAAATATGATGAAGATGTTGTCACTACACCAACCCCCAAGACCACTCAGGTCTTTTAACTTTAGTTTATTAATCATCCCTAGAATCAGAACCAAACAATGGAGAAGCAGCTTTCAGTTTCTAGGCTCCTCTTATCTGGAACAAACTTCATGATGACTGCAAAGTTCATCTCTAAGAGATGAATTTGAATAAACTATTATGACGCTCAATTTCTCTCAAATTTTTTTTTTAATGCTTTTCAGGCTTTATGCCTCTTGTGTTTTATTCTTAATTGATGTTTTCACTTTTACATGCTTATGTTTTGTTTATCACCGAATCATGTATGTACCCAGAATGCCCTACTTAGTAGTCACAACTTTGTTTCTCTCCACTTCATATACTACATGCATATGTCAGGAATTTATTTAATGTATTTTATTTGTTTAAACCCACAAAAAATAATGTTTTTAGATATAGCAAGATAAAAACTGTTTGGATGTAGCTTAGCATTGCCATCTGTGAGTTCAGAGGAGACGCTTTGAACATGTGTGTAGGCTACTCCTGAAAGATTTTTTTTTCATTTTTTTTCCATTTTTTTTTCAGCAAAGTTATAAAAACAATGTATACGTCCTACTCTATCTCTCTCCTCAAGCTCAAAACCATCAGTCCTATTTGCAGCTCTTTTGTTTGCTGTCAAACGCCATTAAACTCTCCCTGTATGCTGTCCAAAAACAATTAAAACCACATCAGAGGCACACTGTTGCATCTGGCAGCGGGCTCTTCACCTCCATGGGCATATCACTTGGTGTGAGCCAACCCTGCATGCATCCTACTGTACTGCAGCCAGAATCGAGCACCAAAGCACAGAATCTGTATTTCATACCTGAGAGACTGGAGCGCTCCCTGTATGCATTATTTACTGATGTTCACCCGAGTCTGGCAGCAAACAAAACCGCAGATGTTAAGAAGCCACCCACATACCACCATGTAATGAGAACGAAATCAAGTCTCTTTTCTCTCAAGCTTTAAAGTAGTCAGGCAGTTATTAATAAAACTGGGAACTGTATTTGTTTTAGATTATTGTGGCTTTTTCCTATAAAGGCTGTTGCCAGGAGGATCGGACAACGTGTCACTATCTCGTGATAATAATACCTTTGTCAATGCTTGTCATCTCCTGAAGTCGGCTGTTTATAAATTATTGGGGCTACTCAGGTATAATATCTTTATGCATAAGTGCTTACTTGTACAATAACACAATAAAAAAAACAACAACATGAGAATCAATAGAAGTAAAAACGTTCAAATGGTATTGGATTGCTGGCACCCTTCTGATCAATCACAATGAGTGTTTTAACGCAATATGAGCTCTTTAGAGAGCAAAATTAAGCAGTACATTGCAACAAAATGAGGTGAATTCTTTCTTTTTTTTCCTGAGGAAAACGAGACAACCTTCTATGAGCATAACCAATTATACCAAACAAACAATCCCTAAAGAGCTGCAAAGCAGTAGCCTAATTTTAAGTCTTGCAAAAAAACAAAACACAAATTGAGTAACATGTCAAACAAAAGGAACAACAAGAGACTGCTTTTTTTATGTTGATGGATCAAGACGGAGATGGACAGATATAAATGTAAGCAATTTTGACTAATATGTTTGTAGAAATTGGACCAAACCCCAAACACGAGAAAGCCACTCTCATATTGGCAGAAATCATTACTGAATTAAAACATACAATTTTAGGAACAGAAATAAGAGGAACTGGAGAACATCTGAAAGGAAACAAAACGGTGACTGGACTGGCAATCGGCAAGAAAGATGACTTACAATGGAAGGATCTGACAAGAATGTGAGGTACCTGACTAGCATTTAGCTGCTCAGGAGGTGATTGAAATTAGAAGCAGCGAGACTAATCATTGTAATGCAGTGCAACTGGGTGAGGACCTGAAAAGAGCTGGTAGCGAAAGGAAAATGACAACTGAAGACAAAACTGAACACAAGGGCATCCGACAGGACACAAGCAGATATGGCTAAGCTAAAAACTTTAACTAAATTAAGAATCTAAACCTAAACAAAAGAGAATGCAGGAAAGGACTAAGACAATTACAGGTTTTCAGGTTTCATAATTGAGATTTACCAAATCTTTGTACAAGAAGAATAATCTAGTAGAAGTCTAACAGACTTCATGTGTAAAATTTAAAAATAGACATGGACAAATTAGGTATGGACGAGAGAATCAGCACCTCAAGAGTGTGTCTGTGTATAGAGATTGAGTAACCTAATGTCAGGTCATAGACGCAACATTCCAGTAGAACTTGTGAAAGTCCATCTGTTGTGGTATTTGTGTTGCAGTAAATATGGCTTCTTCGATAGAACAGAGTCTTTATTTTCCGCCAGGGAAAAACTGCCTTCAGTTCACCTAATTGCTATTTTACTTTCCATGCTTTTATCATGTTTGTTTCTTTACCCAGTGTCGGCTTAAGCAGTTTGGGGGCCCAATAAAGACATGGGGCCCTCTGCAGCTAATGTTTAGAACCTTTTTCAATTTTAAGTAAGAAAAAGTCCTTTCTGCAACTTCTTCACTGGTCCAGTCTTTAGAAGACACTAATGTCCAAAATTTAGATGCTTGGAGCGGCCTATGAATGAAAAAACATATTTTTTTTTTTATCACACAGTTTTCTCCCATTCTCACCCAGTGTCCGTCCCTAAGTCTAGTCCTGAGCATTGCTCTTCCTCCGCCAACCCCAGGAGGGCCCTACACTGGGCTCAAGGAGGGGGCAGTGTACAGCCGGGAACTAGTGCATGTTTTTGTAGGAGTAGCTCACATTAGCTACTCAAGGGAACACGGGAAGAACATGCAAACTCCACACAGAAAGGCCCTTTCGCCAACCCCACCCAGGGTGTGGGTGGTATCAGCTGCGCTATGAGCTGTGCCATTGTGCTCCCGAAAAAACACATTTAACAGTTTGAAAAATGTATTTTCCACATTTATTATTTTTTGTTAAAGTATTTGCCAGGCAGCCATGCTTGTGATAAGGCAAGGCAGATTTTTAGTTGTATACCACACTTTCAGCAAGAAGCCAATTCAAGGTGATATGTTCAATACACCTTTCATGCTGTTTCAAATGGGCTGTTAGTAGTGACAGCTGGAGAAACGTATTCTTGGTTGAGCTTATATAGCAATAGATTTGACTTCCAAGTATTAGCATTCAAATGAATGTGGGGAAAATGACTAATAACGTGACATTCTTAATGCAGCAAATTATATTATATTCTGCATTATACTTAAAAAAAAATGTTTGAATATTATTGCATGATTGCCTAGAAGTTTGAACAAACAGGCTAAATACTATCAAAACAAGTTTTTTTTGTGCTTTTGAATTAATTTTAGACAGAAAACTTTGTTTGCGACTGGATTAAATGATCCGAGAAAGCTTTATGGTTGGTCAGTTAAATTCAGCCGTCTTAAGATGGACAAAATGCGTTCAAATAACCATATTATACAGTCTTAGAATAATATATCTTAGTGGGGGGTTCGGGTACAATGAAACACATGCCCGAAGGCAGTCTGATGGCATTACAGCATATGTTTTTTTTTTTTTTTTTATGACTGTGTGGAGTCATTTTGAAGAAAAAAAACCAAAACAATCATAAAGATCTCCATTAAGTGTTCATTATGAGTCCCTTAAAGGGGGCCCCCCCCAAGCATTCGCCTACCTTTACCTAACGGTGAGGTAGGCGCATGGCACGGTCTTTACCACCGAATCATGAAAAGCACCTTGAATTACCTTGTTTTTGAATAGTGTGTTATAAGAATAAAATTGCCTTGCCACTGCATGCCAATAAACCCAAACATACAGGATAAACTTAAAAAAATTGTTTGAGGAGGGTTTTTCTATGTCAAATTTCAGAATCACTTCCCCCATCACTGGTATAGTAAAAGTGCAAAATAAAGGAATATCAAAATAAGTTGATTCATCCAGCTCTGTGGCTTTCTTCAGTTGATATTTACAAGGAAAATGTACAGTTACACCATCATTAATTTTATACAACCACCTCTGACTACATGGAAACACTTGATTTTTATACTTAGGTAATTTATGATGTTGACGGCTGTCTGGTTAGATATAGGTTCAGAACAAATCAGTAGATGAGCTGCTTCAGACAAAGTCAAATGTTTCTGTCAAATGGCCAGATAAGGTTTGGTATTCCTGATCAGGAAACAAATAAAAACTGAATTTGAACCTTTATCGAATTTTGCGAGGTCTGACTGATTCTGAGTCCGAGTCCATTTACAAAAGTGCTGACTATCAGTGAAAACAGATTAGTGTGCTTCTTTATAACCTTATTTATATTCAGAAAATCTATTGCTGTCTGAGTTACACACATATCTTAAGTGAAAAAGTACACAGATATTTTTGTGTTTACTAAGCTGCAGAAAAAAAGACTTGACACTGTATGTTATAGTTTG
Source organism: Apricaphanius iberus (assembly GCA_028564705.1). Lineage (NCBI taxonomy): Eukaryota > Metazoa > Chordata > Actinopteri > Cyprinodontiformes > Aphaniidae > Apricaphanius > Apricaphanius iberus. The sequence continues at coordinate 6,300,845 of JAPXFQ010001905.1, forward strand.
TGAAAGCTGCACAGACAAAAGTACAAAGATGAAAGAAGTGGATTAAAAAAAAACAAGCAATAAAGAAAATGTAACTGACAGGTTGAAGGAAAAAAAATAAGGTAGGCAGAAGGCTCAGAAAAGGAAAGACAGAATGAGAAGACGCGAAGAAGGAAGCATAAAAAGGAAGGACGTAAAATGGAATACCAGAAAATTTCCTGTCAGGCTGAAAGGATCAAAGAAATCGTCAGCTTCCAAAAGCCTTGATGTTGTAGAATAGAGACCAATTTATTGTGGATGGCAGAAAGCCTGGCTTCACCTGTAAATTACACTCTGTCAGCCGGAGTGGAACAGAAACAAAACCGGGTCTAATGAAAGGGAAAGTGAACATGATGGAAAATTATTTAACGTTTTTGAAGCGACAAAGATTCAGCTATGGGTTTTGTATTCTGCTCACAATGTCCACTTCTGTTACTGTATGAAAAAAAAGCTAATGCTCTAATTATTGCTGATAAGGCACAATACACCATTGTTAGCTGTAGAGCCACAGCCAACTCAAGTCTCTGCGCTGACTGTGGAAAAAAATTACTCCGGATATAATTTGTCTTAACTTTTATTTTGTATTTTGCTTAGATCGTAGATGATTATCATCATTACTGATATGATCCCTCTTATATGTGTTCATAAACATGCTTGTCCCAAATGATCCTGCAGGATTGCTGGAGACCCCCCCCCCCCCCCAACACAATGTTTTACTTTTTCTCTGTTACTAATTCAGTTGTCTGAGCCTCTTCTGTTCATACTATTCTAATATATTCCAAGGACTGAGCGAAGCATATGTAACAAGAGCTCCTGGACAAAAAACAAACAAACAAAAAAATAATCTTCTGTCCATTAAATATTTGATATTGAGTCACCCATTGAAACCAGACATTTCAAAGAGAACAGTGTTTCCAGATTTATTATCACAGTGTCAATGTGCAACACTCCAATATTTCAGGTTGAACCTGTGAAGCACTTTTTGTTCTTTGACGGTGATTTTTAACGAGTTGTTCTAAATGTGCTTTTTTTTGTAAAAAATTAACATTTCTTAATTCGACTTAAGAGGCCTTTTTGGATCACGCTAACAGAACTGCTGGAAATAACCCTTTAACTCCCATCTCTACACTATTAATTGTAGAAGTAGCAGTCATGACCAGCTAATTGAACAAAAAATCGAGGAATCTCTGCAAGTCGGCTTTGACTTCTCTAGCCTCAGGAAAAGAACCTGTTTTTTCCTCCTTGAGCTATGATGCAGTTCAGTTTCTGTTTTCACCTTCCCACTCTCCTCCCTTGGATAACAGGATAATTATGTTCAACCAAAAAGACACATACAGCATGTACCTCCTCCAGTATGAGCCCTTTTTTTTTGCTTTGCAACCATTTCCTTAGCAACATCCCTGAATCCAACTGGATCTGACAGTGGTGCTGGCAGCACCTTTTGTCTGGATTAAAAATCTTTGAATTGCTACAAATTCCACATTCTGATGCCGTGGTGAACATCTAAAATAATCCCCCGAGCCACAATGGTAAAAATGATTTAAAAACTACCTCCACCCATTAGTCAGCAGTTGGTCACCCTACTAATCAAATACGTGCTACTACATCAATTTGCCTAAAACATGTTAATTGGATGACAAAAACACACAGAAGCACTTGTATAACCTATCGTATGACCTGCTCTAGCTAGGTCAATGGTTCAAACAAATCCACCTAAAAATCCCTAAAATCAAGGTTTTAGACAAGCCTGGTCAATGGAAAAGAACAGGCTGTGGAGAACAGTGGGCCAAAAATTTCTTGTAAAACATTTAACTGTTGCAAACAAGATACATTTAAGCAAGTAAGAGTAATATATGATCACTAAACTAGTGGGTCACAAATGAGACTATTTGAATTGAGCATAAAAGGGTGCAGTGAAGGTTTTGTTTTTCCAAGCAAGGACAGGTCATGTATACAACGTGGCAGAATCATTGACCAGTGTAATTGCATACACATGCACACTAAAAATGGAAAGAACAACATCTCCTCTGTTCGATCTTGTAAAAAGCTCTCCCGAAGGACTCTAGGGAAATTTTTTATACATAAAAGGCCAGTGTCGGAGACCACTATTAGATGTGCCCTTTAAGCCCTTAGCTGCCACTACATGACAAGAAATCATGTCGTTGTAATCAATACACTCACAGAGGCTGGGGATCTTCTTGGAAAACCAATGTCGATGACCACAATCTTCTGATGCATCTGAACTTCTCAAGGCAAAAGTTAATCTCAGACGGTGACATATAATCTTAGAACACAAGTTCATGTTTTATATTTGTTTTAGTAAAAAAATCAAGAACATAAAAACACTTTTATAGACTTCTAAAAACGAGAACACCCCAGATAGCTGTCAACAGAAGCTGTAACAGGAAGTAATTTTAGTGATGCAAAATAGATTGAGAAGATCGGAAACTATCTAGTACAGATCTGAAAGTTCTGTATGCACATGGGCCGAGCAAATGCAGCGTTTTTATGGTGCAAAATGCAACCACCAGTAGCAGAAGCTTTTTAAAATTGCCAACCAAGAGGAGGACTCCAATCCCTAAATTCTGCAGCTACAGTGGAGGAAATTAAGGCAAAACCTTATGTCAGGGTACGTAACCTTCAACTGCAATAAAGAATGTAGCTTGCATAGCACTTATTTACTCATTTGGAACAGCATCAAGGCAAATGTAAATATCACGGGTACTGCAGAAAATCAGCTAAAGTTCAAATCCAGCTGCCTGGGGCATTCAACACATCCAGAACCCTTCAGATCAAATGAGATGCAACAAGTTAACACTCTAGCGTGGTCATGACAGTTCCTCTGACCAGAGGGGATTTCCCTTCAGCCATTGTTGCCAACTCCTCAGCACGGAGGATAGCTGTTGGCTTTTCAAAAGTTGCTAGAAGTTTCTAAATGAGTGCATTGCCTCATTTCCATATTGAGTGTGTAATTGTAATAGATGCTGGAGATGGGAATCATTTTAAAAGTTCTTTTTAAAATAAATATTTTTTGTGTTTTGGGTTGAACTCATAAGGTTTTGCCTTTTGAGTACGGTTTTGAGTTATATATTTTTTTAATGTCACAAATATTTGAACAAATATCAGCCTTACCCCATACCCAGGGAGTATGCCTATATAACATATCCAAAAAGCAGCTTCAAAAAATTCAGGATTTGATTCCCTCTCCATTTTGTATTTCTTAAAGTACAGTTTAGACTGAGGCTGTGTGATAGAAATCTGTGACTTATTTAGTGCGCAGTGGCTTATTTTAGACAGATATTTTCACATTTATGTCCCACTGTAAGCACAACTAGGAGCAGCCAGGTGCTTTTGCGCATGTGCAATTAATTTGTGTTCTGGACAAGTTAAACATGCAAACACTCCTGATTGAGGCTGGGTCTGGGTGGGCAGGGCTGCAGTGAGAGAACTGGAAAGCTCCTATTGGTGCCCTGAGAAAGGAGCCCACAGCAGCACCGATGCTTGGTGAAAAGAGTAAGATGTACATCTGCCTTGTTTCAGAGCAGGCAGCACTGTTGCCTTGCAACAAGAAGGTCCTAAGTTTGAATTTTGTCCAGGGGACTTTCTGCATGAAGTTTGCATGTTCTCCCTGTGTATGCGTGGGTTCCCTCTGGGTCCTCTGGCTTCCAACAACCCAAAAATATGAATTTGCTCTCTCTAAACTTCCCTTTGTATGAGTGTGTGCGTGCATAGTCGTTTGTTCTGTGTGTCTGTCTCTGTTGCCCTGTGAATGACTGGCTTCCTGTCCAGTGTGTACCCCGCCTCTGGATGGCTTTTTTGAGAAGGAGTCACTGGAGGGGTCTAAGAACTTGCTAAATAAGTTGGCAACACTACCTGTAGCTGAACTTTTGTGACATTCAAATACGTCTTGTTGATTGTATTGTCTAAATATTTAAAAAAACAACATCATTGTGTTAAACCCAAGGGGAAAACTCCGCTCGCAGAATGTGAAGCCAACCCGGAAGTGGCAAAAAATGACAAAGATTGCAGTTCATCTCTTATCAACTGGGGGCTGGTTTCAAGAAGGAGCAACTTCATGTTGACTCCGTTTTTAAAAATGCCAACTCCACAGCAGAAATAAACAACTTTACAGCTGGGTTAAAAAAAACATGTTAGGTTCAATAGGTCAGGTTTACCGTCACAACGACTGAGGCGGGTGACTTTTTTTCTAACTCATCCGTTTAGACGTAATTTATTCTGGTTAGAGCAGGCGACCAGTCGGGTAGCGGCAGAACAGCTAAATCGGTGTGTGACCGGATCAAGAAGCCGCGGCAGGCCTGAGGTGTCGGGGAGGAAGAAGCCGGCAGAGCAGCAGAGAGCCAGGAGGTCTCCACGGTGATCAAAGAGTTAAAGTTGGTTAGATTGGGTGGAAGGCTGTGGAGTTGGAGTCTCAACAGACTAGATGATCACTGGTTAGATCAGTACTGCTGTGATGAACACGGATCAGGAGCTAGAGGCATCTATGAATTGATGCCAGAGTATGTGAGGTGAGTCGAAAGTCTTGTAACTTTTGAGAGGATCTGTGTTGTCATCACTTTGACTGCTTTTGCTAAGCCTGCCCATGTCCCCGCCCACTGCTATTCTTCTGATATGGTAATGGAAACACAGCCATTGTGTTTTAGTACTGACCTGGGTCTTGTTATGTCGATGTGTTCCCCCCTAGAGATCTGTTTCTGGGTCTAAAGCAAAGTCAAACCGGCTGCAGCCTATATTGGCTTCAGTTGGCTCACGACTAACTTATGACTAGCTTGTAGCTGCGTGTCAACCCTCCGCCCCAAACCTCACAGCACCACTCTCAGCTCCACCTCTTTGCCCATTTTTAAATTTTCTGAGAGTGACGAGGCAAGTGACGCGGCCAAGATGGTGGCGGTGGGAACCGCCCACTTGGCTTCATTTTCTGCTCTTCATAAACCTATGGGTCACGTCACCCAAGGGTTTATCTAATGTAGACAATTTTTCCATCCATCCATCCATCCACAGTAGGATTCATTCACATAAGTCCCAAACTGGAACTATCTTTACCAACAAAGATGACCCAAGTAAAGACTAAATGTATTTTTAAAACAATAATTTTTGGTGGAATGAAAGCTATCCATTCAACTTTCTACAATGTGAAACATGACCACCACACATATAAGTGGTTGTGCAACCTCCATTAAAATTTTACAATAATTGACAATCTTTTACATTGCTGGGAAGGAATTTTGGCCGCATTATAATGTGGGAAATTATTTTATTTGAGTCAATTTGAATGGTTTCAAACATGAACCGCCTGTCTTCATCCATCATTCATTCCTAGTCTTCTTGGTGTTGTGAGGGCCCTATCGATGCCCATCTCCAGCAGTCATTGAGCGAAAGGCACTGGAAGAATATGCAGACTCCATGCAGAGAAACCCCTTGCTGCAAAGCAACAGTGCTACCAATGTACCATTGTGCAGTCTCTCCAAAACCTTCATGTTATTTATTTCAGTCCCTCAGATGTTGGTAAAAAAAGGTCTGCTTTTGAAAAATTTCCTGCTACACTACTCAAGCAAACTTTGCCTTAAGGTCCCAAACGGATGGCTAAACATAGTCTTTTAGGATTTCCTGGAAGAGACGGAATGCATCTTTTCATTATTATAGCAAGTCGTGCAGAAATAAACGACTGATGCAATACTTGTCCTTCATGGGTAACCTGCAGAAGCAGTAATGTTTTAATCTTTATTAAAAGGAGGCAACAGTTTCTACACATAGGTTTTCAGGGAGTTGGTGCGGAGCTAAAAAACATTGAAACTAAATGCTCCCTTCCCTTGTGTAGTTCCGGGCCTGAAAATACTAACTGAGCAGAGCTCCGATGACCTGAGGGATCTGACGGACTGATGTATGCTTTCATCAGTGCCTTATAAACCATCAGATTTAAAAATGGTATCCCTTTACAAAACAGGAAGCCAGCACTGGTACCTGTGCAGAAACTATAAAAAAAATCAACTAAAGGCATGCACCAGTTTTTCCTGTGCTGTTTTGAAACAATGTTTTAATGCTGACAAGAGACAGATGTAATGAAAGGATATATGTGGTAGACATACATTTTTGAGTCCGTAATGAAGCCTTTAGGGGTCAGGTTTCATTGTATTTTCTGGACCCACATGTAGGCAATGGTAGTGTGCAAATATGTTTCATTAGAACTTACTTAGGCAGGGAAATGGGATAACAGGACACCAGACTGAAATGGCAACGAGCAGGAAGGCGACAGTAGGATCTGGTGAGGAGTGAGAGGAAGAGCAAGGTCTAGTACACAGAGGGAATGAGGATCAGGTGGTGACTGGAATTAGACACAGGTCTGTACAATGATTTGGACAGGGAGTGAACGGGGAACAGTTCAGGGGTCCTGACAATTATAGGTTTTATGTTTTGTGGTCTTTAACTTTATTGAGTCTGGCTGTCTGCTGATTTCTAGTTTTGCTTTTTTAGTAACAAAAACAATGATTTCTGTTTTCTCGACAATAAGCTGGAAAAAACGTTTTATGTCTACATTTTAGACATACTAACTCCGAATGTAAGAGACATTTTGAGTTCAGAGGCGACTTCAGTTAGCTGCAGACATGGGTAATGAAGCTGACCCGTTAGTTCTCCAGATTTTGGAGGAAGTGGCTTGTCGCTGGTATGAAAAATCGATCTTTACATGGATCCTGCTCCTTCCTGATTATTGACCAATCGAAGTGGAGTTGAACCAAGAAGGGCTTCCCTCCTTATTTGCATAATGATGTAGAAATGCAAAAGGCAAAGTAAAAAGAGGAGACGAGGGAATGTAAAAACAAGGAATGCACATATAAGGAAAAGCAAAAATGAAGTATTTTTTTCGTCAAAAATGCATGTATAAGGAAAGGAAACACAAAATCTATATTTTTTCTGACAAAAATGCATATATAAGGATTTTTTTTCTGGATGAAAAAGCACGTAATATAGAAATGGAAAAACAATATATACATTTCTTTACCAAAATGCACATAATAGGGAAAAGCAAAAACACAACATATATTTATTTCCCAAAATGCACATATAATGAAAAGGAAAAACACAATGTATATATTACATAATATAATGTAATATTATATATAATTAGCACTAGGTTATTGTGGCTACACCTTCCCAACTCTGTCAGGAAGTCAGTGATCAACTTGTAGAAGGCATCAAGCATCTGGGAAAGCTTTGCGTTGGAGAAGTTCTGGAAGGATATTGTTAAAGACAGAGCCGAAGTCCACAAACAGGATTCGAAATACCGAAAAACAGCTAATTCACACAGTGTCTAAAGGGCAGTTTACACAAAAACGTTGGAGTTTTTGTTTGAATTCGGGGGTAAAAGCGACACTGGGTTTACACTACAGGGGGAGCTATCTGATGTCGTTGAAAAGGATGGGCCCGGCCTATAGATGGCTGTGTTTCCCGTGTATACAGTTTTCTCTGGTTTCTTCCTTCTTACCAGGATAGCAATTGAAGGATAGCGAAGTGCGCCAGTCCAATATGCCGTGAGCAGCTGGCAGTGAGAAGGTGATGCGAGATCCTCATAGGTGAAATCTTCATAGGTGTGGAAATATGTTTTTACAAATTCTGCTGATGACTTACAAACAATCAGACTGTTTTTGGAGTGCTAGGTGTTAACACAATATTTTACAAGACTGGAGATGTAAGGAAAACTTGCTAATCAGTGCCTTAGCAATGAGAGTTAAAATGCGAGTTTTTCTCCTGGGTGATTTGCGGGTTTACCAGACCAGATCATAAACTTCACAATGGTGAGTCCTTGCTTTTGCACCTGTAACAAAACGCAAAAGCACCATTATTTACAATATGTTGTTTTTGTTAAAGACTATGTATGTCAGGATCTGTGTCTACTTGCAGCAGTGACTCAAACGCAGACATTGGTGGAGTGATGGATCTTCATTGCCAGGTAGCAGGACGAAACAGGAGACAGCAGGAGTAGACACACAACGGGAAGACTAATGAACCGGCAGGGAAGGTGAGGAAGAGAGGAGTATAAGTAACACAGAGGGGAAAGACAATGATTAGACAATGCAGACAATGATTAGACACACAGATGGGATGAGGAGTGTGAGTGGATTGTGCAGCATGACAATGTACGTGCATTCATGTTGGTAATCTCACCATAGACTAAATCTGATAAAAATTGGGTTTGGGATTATATTTTGTCTTTGTGGCAACACAAAAAATCTTAAAAAAAAAAAAAGCCAGCAAAAACAATTCTGGTTTGAGATTTCTCGAAAGATAATCAACAAGGAAATCGAAAGAGGAGTTATCTATAAGCAAATATACTTAGACATTAGGGGTGTCCCACACTAAGGATTTACACAATCAAATCAGAAACTATCTAATCTTCCTATAGTTGACCAGTGGTCGAATGACCTGTCTGTTCAGGCTGCTTGAAGGCATACTCCATCTTCTAGCAAATGAAAGGCACCAGATGCTACAATGGGACAGCTGTACAGGCACTGGCCTGGAGCTGCTGGACGAAGCAGGACAGGTGAAACCCAGCAGCTGACCAGCGATGCCAGATTCCGACTTCAGTTGAGATTTGACAACAGGGAACAGGTGCACAATCCATTAAAACGTTTCTTGAACATTTTGGTGGAAGTAAGGGCCGACCAATCTGTTCATGAAGAAAATGTGGCAAATGTGTCTTTTCTTTTACTTTGAATTATTTCACATTTTCATGTCACAGCCACACACCTTTTGTTGTTTGGTCACATAAAATCTTCTCAAAAAGTGAATAGAGTTGTACATTTTAAATATGAAGGAAAATGATGCACGTTTTTAATCTTTATACAAAGATAAACTGAAACCTTTGAATTGCACACCATTTACGTAGGTGTGTTTCCCCCTCACCCAGGAACTCCTGCAACCCTAGAGATCCCCAGTTCAGGTGGGAGCATCTACGGACATGAGAACTGTTACTGGCCTTTATCAAAGAGTGGCAGTAACAAAACTAATTGCTAAGAGAGCAAACATAAACCCCTACTTATTAAAAGTTTGTTATCTAAAGACCAAGGCAAGCAGGTTAGAAGGTGCTTCTAATCTCACTGAGCTTCCATAATTTTTCCGTATAACAATTTGGCAAACAATTCAGTCTCAAGAAGAAAGCTGGAAGGCGTACCTCAGAATACCTGCAGCTGTGGTTGGAATGGAAGACTGCTCTACAAGAAGGGGGAATACAAAATGACAGCCTACTTTTAGAAGATTATAATAATTTTGAAAACCGTTTAAGCATAACTATTTTCTAAAACGCTGTACTTCCTGACTTTGTAAATTAAAGAAGTGGCCAAGTGAACCATTAGCTGAGATAAAAACTGGAAATCTGAATAATTTAACTGTATTTTGCAGTTGGGGAGTTTTCGCTGAAGTTTATGATCTTTTTCTCCTGTTTATTCAAGTGATGTACATGTTAACTCATTCCTTGGAGTCTCAGTAATCTCAGTCTTATTATTTGAATCAATTCATTTTTGTCATTTAAAAGATTAAAGTGGTAAATACATAATAATAAAAATGTCTTGACAAGTAGAAGTAGCATTTATCAGTGTTCTAGTCACCATTTTGCTGTTTGGCTGTTTGCTTTGGCGGCTCCATCTGTACTGTTGTTGCTGATGCGTGGTCCTTCGCTGGTACTTGGCTTTTGTTAGTTTATTTAGCAACTTTCCAACTTTCAGGCAGCGAACATCTGGGCACATGAGCAGATTTGCTCTCCAGCGTGCGCTCTGCAGTTTAATATGCTTGCTGACACAGCTTATATTCATCATGTTATTATAAGTGGAATGCACTGGCCAAGAAGTCGAATGCCGCCTAGCTTTAGCATCCATGTAAACTGCAGCCACATATGTTTAATTATGCTGCTACAAGTGCTTTTTGGTGTGTCTGTGTGTGTGAAGGAATACGCTCTTATAGCATGGAGTGTAATGGCACACTTTTATTTGATGAGTACTATAATGCACTACAGGTTGGAGCTTAAAGGCTATAATTGGGAGGCATTATCATAATATGGTGGAAAAATTAATCATCATACTGCATGGTAATTGGCCTCCCAACATGTAAGTAATCATAAGTTGCATTTATCTACTGACGTATTCCCACATAGTGTCCAAGACTTCCATATAATTACAAAGTCTTTTTCCATTTTACAACCAACAGAACCTCTTCACTGTAAACCGCAAGAGGGGAAACATACTTTTGCTCAGTAAGTGGGTTCTAAGAGACAAAGACCTGATATGTCATCTCTTCCTGTAATTTAATGAAGACATCTTATTTATATGCACGGACGTGATTCAGTGCTCCACGTTTTGAATGGATAATTTGTACTCCAGGCTTTTTGGGCTTTCACCTTTGTGTTTTGAGGTACCACAGATCCAATTAAGCGATTGCTAATTTCACACAGGTCATATCGTTCCAGATTGTTTGAGAATAAGTTGTTTTTCTTCCAAGTATATTACCGATGACAAAATGCATTGCAAAAGTGTTCACACTCTTTGCCTTTTTCTACACCTTTTTCTTTCACACCACAACCATGAACATCAATATATTTTTAGGCATTCATTTTTATAGACCATTACAAAATAGGACACGCTTGTGAAACAGAAGGAACATGATAGATGGTTTGAAAATCTGAAAGTGTGGTTTACATGTTTATGCACTTTACTACAATACCCCAAATGAATATCCAGGACAACAAGTTAGCTTAAAGTCTCTTCATTATTACACAGAGTCCACTTTTTCTGGTGTTTATCCACCTATTTGATGAAGAACTGAGGTTTGTTAAAGAACATTAAAGACACACCACATACCTTTGCGGATATTCGCTTTTTATCAACCTTTCAAGGCTTGCAGCATAACATCAATGCTCTAAAACCTATTCTCTATTGAGAGCATCTCAACAGACCAGCGTACTAATTGTTTTACACACTTGATAGCCTAAACAACTGAACACATCAAACTAACGGCATGTCAGTCGATAAACCGTCAAACTGTTTCCCCTGTACTGAATTACATACTCATGCCCAACCAAAAACAATAACCCTGGAACAAGCATTTATTACTTACTAATAGGGGTGAAACAATATCACATTTTTCAAACCGATACGATACCGATACTTGGATATGAGTACCCGCCAATACTGACTACCAATGCCAACACTTTCACCACATAAAAAAATGCAATGACATGGTAGACAGGTTTTATTTTCTTCTCTGCCTTTCACAACAAATGAAGGTGAATTAGATCTAAAAAGAAACATTTTGATAAAATTTCCACAAAACAGAAATTTTAAATGAACAATAAAATTTTCTGGGAAATTACTGCAAAGTTTCCCTATTTTAAGTATTGTGGTATTTATTAACTTACCAATATGGTATCAATACCTGTATTTGTATTGGTGAATCCCTATTTACACCCCACCCTGCGGCCCCACTGAGGATGCAACGTATAGATAATGGGTAGATGAATGATTTTTCTAGTTTACAAACTTTGCTCTAATTTTAAGATTTTAAGTCACCACTTTGCTAACTAAGTGAACTTGTGGAAGCCTACACATGCACAAATTAGCATAAAACAGTGACCCCCAAAGCAAAACCTTTTCATAAGAAGTTTGAAAAAGTTGAAGGAGCCTTTCTAATTCATCCATCCAAGCTGAATACAGAGAGCTGGTGGAGCGCTCTGTGGCTTGGTGTGGAAACAATCATCTTACCTTGAATGTGAACAAAATAAAGGAGATGATTGACTTATCCCAGTTTCCCCTGAAATCTACAAAGACTGTCTCCATCAAGGGAGAAGAAGTGGAGGTGGTTGAAGAGTACAGATACCTTGGAGTTCACCTGGACAACAGACTAGACTGGAGAATCAACAGTGAAGCCGTCTACAAGAAGGGACAGAGCAGACTGGACTTTTTGAGGAAGCTGAGGTCCTTCAAGGTTCGCAGCAATATGCTTCTTCTCTGGGCAACTGTGGCTCAGTAGGTTGAGTAGTTGTCTTGCAATCAGAGGGTCGTAGATTCGATTCCATCTTCTTCCTGTCACATGTTGTGACCCTGGGCAAGGCACTTAACCCCAAATTGCCTCGTGATAATTGTATCGATGTATGAATGTGTGTGCGTTTGTGAGTGCGAATGGGTACATGTGGCTGCAGTTTCCTGGGATCCAACTAAAATGACAAACATTACAGCATAAGCTGATTACATAAAGTGATTAAAAGTACATAGAATAATTCACGTAGCATGAAAATCAATTCAGTACTATAATTACTCTACAATATGCATTAAAATACATATAGCATTTAAGTGAAGTGGATTGTTAATTTTAAATATTTTTGAAAGAGAGCATGGAATGGGAGTCCCTCATTTGATAAATATTACCAAATTATGTTGCAACTTGATATGTAGTATGGGCCATGATAAAATGCTGTGCATATTTTCTACGCTGGTGGTATATGGACATCCTAAGCAGGCAACTTTATCTGGATGAGCTGTAATTATTGTAAGTCTGATTTGTTGGCTGCTGACCATATTATTGAACTTATGTTGTCAGTGTTTGCTGGTTATTGTCCGCGTACCATCACGGAGATGGCGATGCACTTTAGTTAAGTGTCTGCCTTGACTCTGGATATGTCACGATGTAAAATAGTGATGAATGTGAATTAATCTGTCTCTTCAGTGACTATTTCTTGATGGAGTCACACTAGAAATTATCCCTACACCTTATCTCAAGTGTTTCATGAGATATTAGTTTTACATAAACACTTGTACAAGACACGTAATCTGTGCATTTCTGAACACCATATTTGGGTTTGGCCCCAACCCTAAAATATATACAACTTTCCTTCTTGTCAGTTTTTCCCATCCATTTCAAGCTCAGGTCCTCTAGCAGAGGCCTGGAGCTTCAGGGTCTTGCACAGTATCTTTGCTCTTTTCTGGACTGAGATGTCTGAGGTTCTACCAGGGATCTGCTGAAGCCATTCCTCCAGTTTGGGGGTCACTGCCCCAGGTTCTCCAATTACCACAGGTACTACTGTCACCTTCACCTTACAAGACTTCTATAGCTCCTCTCTGAGCCATTGGGATTTCTCAAGTTTCTCATGTCCCTTCTTTTTGATGTTACCATCACTTGGTATTGCCACATCCACCCCAACAGCTTTCCTCTGCTCCTTATCAAGCACCACAATGTCCGGTTAATTCGCCATTACCATCCTGTCAGTCTGGATGTGGAAGTCGGAAGTCCAACAGGATCTTTGCTTGGTCATTCTCTACCACCGTTGGAGGTGTTTTCCACTTTGACCTTGGGGTTTATATATATATATATATATATATAAATATATAGATAGATAGATATGCGCTATTTGGCATCAATATTGTTTGATGGCTCCCTCTAATTATCCACCTGCCTGTTTGTGCCTCTGCATGACAATTGTGTCTTTTTCTTTACCTCTATCAAACTCAGCATGCTACTTCCAATTTCCTTATCTGCATTCTGGCCCTGCTTCCCCTACATATATCCATCCAGCCATCCATCCATCCAACCAACCTCAAAGGGCCGTTGGGGGGGATTAGTGCCCATCTCCAGTGGTCTCCGGGCGAGATACGGGGTACACCATGGACAGGTTGCCAGCCATTGCAGTCTATCAAAACAGTTGCATTAAATTAATCTCTGTGTACTCTTCTTTACCAGTGGTAATACTTTTTTTCCATATCTGCATGTTTGAAGCAGTGCAGTAGATTTTCTGTTTTGGAAGAGAAAACATAGCTTTGATAGGGACTTTGGGCTTTCTGAGACATTTTACAAGCACAGAGAAGCTATATAAAAAGCTGAAGAGAAGGGAAAATCCTACAAAAACATAAATGGCCCCCTTTAAGATCTAGTAAATGCTGGAAGTGGACAAATAGACATTAACTCTGCTCCCGGCTTGTCATTATGAGGTCTGCCATTGTACACAATCTTGCAAATGGCCCAGTCATTAGGATACACTGTATGAATATGAAACTTGCACTTCCCTCAACAATTTACCTGATGTTCTGCCAAGCAGCACTGGCAGTCGGGGAAACAGAAAAGACAGCTCTCAGAAAATACACCGTTGTTGGAAATCAATCGTTGCCAGCCTTTTCTGCAAAATAACACAGCATTTTTATGAAGCTGAACATGTTTTACATTGTTGACTAGACCTATCACTGGCAATCTCACAGTGTCTTGCACACAGAGTGTTTCATATGGTGGAATATATATACTGTATATAGAGGCAACATCATCTCACTTTCCTGAATCTATTATGCTATTGCTGTCGCTGGATGGAATGGCTATTGTCTACTGTGAGAGATTATGTCAGCTCTACTAAGTACAATTCTATATTTTCATGCATTCAGAGACTATATTATCTGGCATTTGAATTTTTGGCTCCATGTTGAAAAATGCAATTACGTACTGGAAATGACAGGCCATCACCAGCTGCAAACACGCAACCTGGTAGGAAGTTTGCATACACTCCATATGAAAACATTTCGGTAAAAATGTGGGAGTTTCAATAACAGAATTAAGATATTCTGTTTTTGGGATGGAATGAGTGTATATAAGAAACGGTTCAAATTCCATGATTAAAAACTAAAAAGTTAGATTTTAATGGTCTTCACAGTTTTTCTGGTTCTAAATCCATCATTACATACAGTCAAAACCTTAAACCAACTAAAACCGCTCTATTACACTGATCATTGAATGTAGATTAAAAATATCAATCTTAGTAACATCTTGTGGGATTTGAGAGTATGATCAGAGTTTATCATTGGTGTCACAACATGGCTATAGCTTATCACAAAGATTTTTTTTTTCACTGTAAGGATAAATTATAAAATAATCAACCATTTCTATTTGACGGTTGGAGAAATTGAGGTTTGAGAGCCTTTAAAGATATTTTGTTCTCCTGGCTAAATACTAGGGCTGAACGATTAATTGCATTTGCAAATAAATCGCAATTTGATTAAATGCGATTTCCTAATCGCAAAGGCTCCGATTTGACTTGACGTAAACGTATCTGGTAAAGTCACGTGACTTGCAAACAGCTCAAACAATGCAAAGAGAGAAGGAAACGCTGCACTTTAACCTGTTATAAAATGTTTAAAGCTTAACAGAATCCAACGCTGCGCAATATTTGGTACCAAAGAGGAACAGAACATCAGTTGTGAGAAATTATATCGGCTATGAAAACGTTGATGCTGCGCAACGCAAGGTATTATGCAGAACCCGCCTTGCTGCCTCACGGGGTAGGCTATGAAACTTGATCAACAACTAAGAACATCACACCACCATATATGAGAGTTGCACAGCTAAACTGACTGCCACCAGTGTTTCAATTTCCAGTAAACAAACTTCCAGATGACGGGGATCGCTGACCGAGCTGTTTGAAAGAATCGCTCCTTACGAACATAAAAAACGGCACACGGAAATAATTTGTGCTATAACGGGTTTTATAGCCAAAAAAATGCTTTGTTAAGTATGATGAATAAGCTAGGATTCAATCTCTCACACACATTTTAGCAACATTTTACCTGCGCTGTATAAAAAATGCCGACAAAAAGTTAAAACCGCACCGAAAACAGCGGAGTATTTTGAAACAACTGACCTGTGATCAAATCGCTCTAAGGAGCCATACCAGAGTCTGAAAGTGCATTTGATCGATGGAGAATTAAAAATCAGAGCTTGATGCTTCAAGCATCCTTCTTCCCGCATAACCCCACGGGGGGACCTGCCAGCTAGGATCAAAAGGAAGAAAACCTTGATTGCAGAACGACGCCGATGACCATCAATTGTGATGATTAAAAGTAGATAAAGTTGTTTATATTGGCCTTTGTCGTAAAATAAGTCTATCTTATGGAATAGAATAAATTATGTATAAAGAAATCTGTTTATAATACACAATATTTTTGCTTGCATTAATTACAAAATGCAGGAGAAAAACCCCAATAAAATTATTGCAAAATAAATCGCAATCGCAATAATGAAGAAAATAAATCGCAATTAGATTCTTTTCAAAAATCGTACACCCCTACTAAATACTCAAATTATTTTCTCCTGACCATAAAACCTTTCACCAGATGACATTTGGTTATGTCCATGTAGCCAACTGGAAATTTCATTCTAGCTTGAAGGGGCAGTTTTGAAGCAGGGGCGTCTTTTTTAGTAGGCTTTCACTAGTATAGACGTACAGATTTTTATTTAAACAAAAGCCACCTCCTTTTTATTTTCTCAACCCATATCTTTCTTTCCCCAGCTGTCAGCCTTTAACAGCTGAAATAACGCACCGACTGACTGAATAGTTGACTGAATGACAGAGGAAATAAAGGAGGATTGGGAAGCTAAATAACAATGCATTCATTTACAGCCATTAGCATTCAAACAATAGTTCGGCCGCAATCTGGCACAAAGCCCCTGTCACATTCTCACCTGGACACTTGCCACAAACAGACTCACGGCTATACAGTCGTCCCTGCGCTCTCTTGTCCGTGGCTTTATTTTGAGGGCGTCGGCACTTAAATGCCACTCAGAAAAGGAAAGGGAAAGGAGCGGGATGGAGGGGAGGGTAGTGACAGAGCCTGAGGGAACAAACATCACCACCTGTCTGGCTCTCTGACAGCAAGGAGCAGACAGTTGGAGAAAGGAGGAGGACAAGCAGAGTTGTGTGTGTGACTTTTTACGTGTGTGTGTGTGTTTGTGTACAGAGTTGAAGCATCTTTCTAGCTGAGCGATTGGCATCTGTCTCCATTTGATACAGACTGTACCGTGCGGAAGCTGTCCGTGACTGTCTGCGTACCATGCTATTAGACGCTATACCTGGCCGGTTTCTCTGGAATACCTACACGCATCTGTCCATGCGTCTGTTATCCTGATGCTGGCTGTCAATCTGCCCGCCTTCACTCATGTCCATCGCTGTAGCAAAGCTGCATGTTCTTATTGCGACGAGAACACTTTGCATCTATCCACTCACCTCGGATTCCCTGTCACTCTGCACATTTCTGCATACACAGCACAAACATCAGCGTGTTCTGTCTCCTTATTCCCAAAGGAAGCCATACACTGATAGATGACTGGAAGATATACTGGGATCAAAGGTGTGCAGCTGCCACAGAGCGCCGCTTCCCCTCTCTCTATCCTCCATCTTCCAGGCTCCCGAAAGTGGCCTTCAAGACGGGCTCAAGCTGGCAGCTTCCACACATTGCCGATATGAGACACAGTCACCGGTTAAGTAAGGTGTGTGGAAGCTGTCATAAAATTTAATGTGCAGCTGATAAATCAAGTTCCCATGTGCATTTGAATGTCAGAGAAGGTGAAGGTCTGTTTGATTTCCACAGTTGTTGCCACTGGGTTAAAGAGAAGCTTAGCAATAATCATTTGAAGGAGAAATAAATGCCATATTACACCAGAGAAATGCTAATTTGCTGGCTTTCTTAACAGGATGGAATTGAGAATTAAAAACAATAAATAACTATGTCTAACCTGAATGTTTTAGTACTTTAATAAAGACAAATATCCCAAAGATCTCCGGAACTAGAATTGGGAGGCTCTGAATTAAAGAGAAACCTCAGGGATGATAAAAGATGACATGACTCAGATAAAGTCATATTAAATGGACAGATGGACAGACAGAGATGTGCCTAAGCGGTGTCTAAATATGTGTTTTACCGAAATGCAGTTTAAATGTATATGAAATTTTACATCAACCCATTTTTTCGTGGCCTCCCTGGAAAAGAATCAAACTGAACCCATACCAGCTAAACATCGTATCTGTGTTTATCTAAAAGCAGAAGAACTGTGCAGCTCGTTTAAGTTTTTATTTTGTATGCAAGATAATTCCCTAAAAAATCCTGGGTTGAAATCAACCCAAATTGTTTTTTTTTACCCAACACCTGGGTGACTATTGGACCAACCCAGCAGTTGTTAATTTCTCCCAACAAAATGGGTTGTGCATCTTAACCCAACAAAATGGGTTAGACATTGTATTTCAGTGCTGGGTAAAATGATGTGACCTTTATCCAAGTGACACAATGGTCAAATCCACCAGAACAAGGCCATGAACCACCAACCTCCCAAAAACAAGACAAACACTCATCTCCTGAGCCACAGCGGCTATCTACATATCAGTCCAGCAAAACAGGACACTACTTGCAGAATTCAAACATGACCAAAAGCCCGCAAATATGGACTTTTCGTTACCTTTTTTTGCAAATGGCTAAAAACAGATTTACTGCATCCATGTATGTTTCCATGAGTTATTTATATAGCACTCTTTCACCACAAGGCTGATAACAACAACATAGAGATTCTACTTTAATATGTAATGCGAAAGAGACAATGTGAATTAGATATAGGCGTATATTGTGCCCAAACTAATGACTTGGCTCGACCATAGATGATTCATTTGGAAAGCGTGAGAAGTCGATGTGATGATGCATTGCTTTTCAAAGCATAAATACTCCATTTATTATTTTGTTTGTATACTGTATATTGTCGTTTGATAAAGTTCTTTAAAAAAAAAAAAAAAAAAAAAAACATTCCTGAATCAACTGATGTTTGTTGGGTTGATGGATTTAAACCATAGACTGTATATAACCCAACTGCGTTTAACCCGATGCATGGCTTGCACAAAAATAACCCAAATAATAACCCATTACCTATATAATAACCCAACATGGGTTACACATTTAATAAGATTTCATGTTTTATTTGATATAATTTTTAGTTTAGTTTTTAACTGATTATTATTTATCTCCTTTACACTTTTATTTGATCATATGCTATAATTGTCTTATATTTTATAATTTGGGATGCTATCTGTCTTAAAATTGTATCAGTATTTTAACTCTTAATCTCATTTTCTACTGTTTATTTTAATTTCTTATTTTAATTTTCCTTCCAGTGTTTCCTCTGTGGAAGCGGGTGGGGGCTTGTTTCGGGGGCTTGAAGCCTAGTTTATGATTCTCCGACTGCAAATTTGCACTCAGACGCAGACGTATTGACAGAGATGTTTTCCGTTTATAGTACTCTGCTCTTCTACTCCATTGTCTATTGTTTTTTTAGTGTTGCTCGACCAGGACAGCAGGGGGTGCTAAGTTTTCATGGTGTCTCTGCCTACTACACACAGCGCCGCTTCTGTTTTTTTGTAGGCTTGTGAACGCATTTCTTCCTAAAGGAGCAATGAACAACAGAAAGTAAGTTTTGATTAAGCTGTAAAGCTTTTTACTAGAAGTGCAGATTTTACAATACTCTAGAAACACATGGAAACAAACACAGCAGCCTTTTTTGTTGTTTTCCTACACCTCCTAGTGTTCAAAATCGCCAAAAGAACATATTAGATAAATTATCCTTTCAATATAAAGCATATAGTGGCCAAACGCTGCATTAACTACTGATTACGGCGACTATAGAGCCCAGTTCTGGTGAAGCAATCTCTGGTTGTTGCTTGAACTGACCAATCAGATGCATACGCTCTCCGTCGACGGATAGTTAAAATTTGGGCCTCCGTACGTCCATGCGTAGGTGACGGAGAGCCCTTGCTTTGACGGATAATGGCATTGCGTCAATCCGTCTCCGTCAAAACGCAGAAGCATAAACTAGGCTATAGTTCTCATGATGGTTTTATTTTGAGTTTGGGAAGGGTGGGGTTTGTGGGGTCATTTTAACCTGTAAAGCACTTTGACAAGCTTTCGTAGTTGGAAAAGCGCTTTATAAATAAAGATTGATTCATGACCCAGAAATTGGTTTTATTTAAATAATCCAACATAATTTTGTGTGGATGCTCCCATTAAGACAGATTATAACCACTAATACTATTAACTACCACAATTATGCCGGCGACATTCCACTTTATATCTCAATGTCACCAGGTGATGTTGAACCTATCCAAACCCTTAATAAATGTGTTGACAAATTAACAACTGGATGTCCTGCAACTGAACAAAAAAACTGAAGCGCTCATCTTTGGACCCAAAAAAAGATAGACTAAATATCAGTAATCAGCTTAAACTGGTCCAACTAGAAACTACCAACAGGCCAGAAATCTAGGTGTAATAATGGACTCAGACCTGAAATTTCAATCAGACAGCTGCTGCTGATCCAGAACGCTGCTGCTTGTGTTCTCACTAGAACCAAGAAAATGGAGCACATCACCCCAGTTCTAAAGTCCTTACACTGGCTCCCTGTAGCTCAGAGAATAGACTTCAAATTGCTTTTATTAGTTTATAAATCATTAAATGGGTTAGCACCAGAGTACATTAGAGACCTTCTATCGTGGTACAAACCGTCCAGATCACTCAGGTCCTCAAGCTCTAGTTACTGATCGTCCCGATAACCAGAACAAAACATGGAGATGCAGCTTTTAGTTTCTATGCCCCTCATATCTGGAACAAACTACCGGGAGAATGCAAAGCTGCAGAGACACTGAACTCTTTTAAGTCTAAAATTAAAACTTACTCATAAGTGAGTCTAAATAGGTAACTGATCCTATTATTGCTTTTCACTTGTTTTTAATTTTCATACAAATTATTGTCCTGATTATTGTTTTATTGTAAATTCTCTCTTGTATTTTAATCTTCACATATGCTCTCTTTTAGTGATTCTGCGTTCTAATTTTAATCATGTAAAGCACCTTGAATTGCCTTGTGTTGAAAATGTGCCATACAAATAAAATTGCCTTGCTGAACCATTTGAACACAAGATGGTGACAATTTCTTTGAAAATCTAAACAGTTTAGACTGGTCAAACTGAACTGGACTATTTTTATACTAAACGGATACAGGATGTGTGTGTGTGTGTGTGTGTCTGTGTGTGGGGTGACAGAAAGAGGGGCTCATCTGGGGTCCTTAGTCAAGGCAAGACCACCACTGCCCTCTTACTCATATCAAATATTCGTAACTAATCGAAAGTCTTGACATCTTTCAGAGTGTGATTTAATATATACATATTTGGTTCTGGTGTTGCTAAATTTCATTTAACATTTATTTTACCAGTAGTTGCTGCTATGGTGAAAGTGGGTGTTTGATTTATGAGCATTATGGCGTAAAACTGGTTGGCAAAAACTGTTAAAGTCCGTAATCTGTTCTTTACCAAACCATTTATGATGGAAATAAAAATGTTTTGGCTTAACATTGTTTGCTGGGTTGTCTTAAGGCATCAGGTGGAGTGACTGAGGTTCAATTCTTCCTTGAGAAACACCATCACTCACATGTACTGTACTTATAGAAGATTGGCTCTAGGTGAGCAAGGCGAAACAGTTAGAGCAATTCCTTTAATTTATTTCATCCTCTTCAGCTGAGATTTACTTTGACTTGCAAGATGAAATTGTTGCATCTGAATGTCAGATGACGTAAACCCACTAGCATGCTATTGTGCAGGTTGTGTTTTTTGTTTTTATTCTGGGAACAGTATATTCAGTCTGCTCCTGTGGCTCATCCAACTCAGAATTCCTGCCAAACACATGTATGGCAAAAACTGGCTCTGCAAGCTGCAGAAAATCCAGGCAGATGTGTTCCTTGGCCTGAATGGGGAAGAATGAGATGCATTCAAAACAAGCACAGATGTATATGTTTAATTCAATATTGTATTCTCACACATTTTTTTCCCAATAATAAAGACCGAAAAAAAAAAGATAAACAGGCAAGTACATACAGGTCTCTCCCTCTCTTTTGACAAACACTCACACAGTCTCTCTGGTGGATAAATCAGTCCTTTCATGCTCTGTCGTCTGGCCGGCCCTGTTATTCTCTGCTCTGACAACACAGCCGGAGCAGTCCTACTCTTTTACTTTTCTTACAGTCACACATACGTCCCTTCCTGGTCCCCTCAGTTCTTCAAAGAACTTCTACAAGAGTCAATATACAAGTACACCTAAGACTGGAGATGTGGGGTTTACAGTGTGCAAAATGACCAAGGAGGAGGTGAAAGCTTAGCAAAATGTGAGCTCTCACTAAGGGGTGAGTTTGTGTGTGAAGACGACAAGATTTAATTTGTTTCATGGTGATAAGGGAGGAGGTAATGGCTCTTTGAAATAAAACCGTGACTGTGATTCAGATGGTCTGATTAACATGAATATAGAAATGTTATCACTTGATTGTCACTTGGTGATTACTTTGGTCTGATAATGGGGTTGTTCAAGGTACAAATATTTACTAATGATAAGAAACAGGTACAGTTTAAAAGAGTGACTTAACCTCAAAATATTTGTATTGAATTTCTTGTTTTTCCCTAAGGCTGTATTTTAATTTGTCGACATTAAAAACGTTTCACTGATGTTAGAAGAAATGTGTGCAGTATTTTAACTGGTCATTAAAATGACTCTGCAAATTAAAGCAGTCAGATTAGCAGTCACATTGTGATTAATGCAGCAGTAAGGCTCACACTATGGATTCATTCCATACCATTCTAACAAAAGGGTGCTAATAGCTTAACTCTGAGCTCTGTTAGGACTGAACCGGTAATTACAGCACAAAATAGTTCTGTTTTTTTTCATTCGGCACAAAGCTTAAATGTTAGAAATGGCAATTATTTGATATATTTACCCACAGTGCATTGGAAAAGTTTGTATACTTGATGACTGTTTCTCCGTTTCCCCCCCCGCAACAAACAGAAATTCTAATATATTTTATGCAGATTTATTTCTTTGCTATAGATTAATAAAAAGTAGTGGTCAGTTGAGGAAGAAAATAGATACATGTTTTCAAAACCTTTTGCAAATAAATGCCTAAATGGTGGCCTGCATAAATTCTAAATCTTTGATTTACATCTGGACTTTGAATGGCCCATTCTAAGACATGAAGATGATTCTGTTGGATGGCAAACATCCACTCCAGTTTTGTTTCCTGTCTCTATATTACAGTATTGCCCCTATTTAGCTCCATCTATTTTACAATTATTTCTGAAAATCTTCTGCGTCTGCTCAAGTACTTCACCACCATGGAGCTAAATTTGGGAATTTAGTTTTGTAACTTGTAACTTAAATTTTGTACTTCTAATTTATGTCTTGTATCTTGTACATATTTTAGTTTCAAGTTTGAAAATACAAGTTACGCTGCTGATACCAAACGTGTTTAATTGGTCTCCCTGGAGTTTCCCCAGGCTGCCTCTCAGTCTATGATGGTCAAAAATCAAATGGTAAGTATTTTAAAAATTAATTTTGTGTGTTAGTTTGTGTTGCAATGAAGCTATTCAGTTAAAGTAAGGGAATGTGTAATATCCAATGTTTGCATCAAACAAAGTTAATTTGACATCATACTTTCATGGGTTGCAAAAAAAAAAATCCTCCTCTATACTTTCAAAGCCATTCGCAATCTCCCCCTCCCCCCCATATCTATCAGATCTCATTCCCATTGCCAGGTACTCTTCTCCCCCTCACCTCAGTGTTCCTTCTGCCCGCCTCAGTACCACGGGGAGCAGAGCTTTCAGTTGCTCTGCACCTCTTCACAGAAACTCACCCCTCCCGGACATCACAAAAACAGAGAACTTCATCCTTTTCAAATCCAGACTCAAGACTAATATTTTTAAAACTGCCTATAACTTATGATTCTGTTTTTCCTGTTTTAATTGAACTTATTTATTCTTCTGTGTTTTTATCTTGTGAAGTGACCTTGGGTGTCCTGAAAGGTGCTATTAAATGAAACATATTATGGTAATGTTAGATTTGACCAGTTAGCAGCAGGCAGCAGAGCAGCACAAATGACAAACTGAAGACTTTGGCTGGTCAGAACTCTGCAGAATTGTGAGCACTGGTGAAAACAAATAAAAGGAAGAGCTGTTTCCACTAAAGTGTTCAGTTTGTCATTTGTGCTGCTCTGCCTCCTGCTGCTAACTGGTCAAGTCTAACAGGTAATAATTCAGTTACTAACTCAGTTTTTGGAGCAATTAGTGAATAACTATAATTACTTTTTTTTATTACATTGAGGTCTCAATAAATCTAAATTACTACCTATTCTGCTAATTACTGATTTTCTTCCCCAAATCATCATTAAAACCTCTCACATATTTAGGCAAGCATATAACCAAATAGATTGTCATTTTGAGGAAGCCTCCTAACCCACAAGAAGGCAAATCACTGAATACCAGATTTAAAGAAGAAATTGTTTTTATTGTAATGTTGATTTGGGAGAACTGATACTCAGAAAGGCTTCTCAGGTTCCAGAAGTAAAGTTTCTAAACACCCGTTTCGGATGTGATCAGCCCATTAAATGACCGTTATTAGCAGTTATCAATCCCATTAAATGCCGTCAGACTTTGTCCTCTCTACCTACTGAAACATACTTTTCAGTTTGGTGTTTAAAACCTCTTCAAATTAGGTTTAGGCATTTAAAATAAATTATATTTGTCCTTCTGTGACCTTAAGGTTAGGACATAAAACTTGTGGGTTGGTTAAAATTGGTTAAATAACTCCAGTTACGATATGCTACTATGACAAAGTATTTTTGATACGTGCAGACAGTTGGCTGTTATCAGTGATAAGAATGGTAGATAAACTACTAGTAGTTAGAGAGGGCACAGTCTGATGGTATTTAATGGGAGTGATAACCGCTAATAACGGCCATTTAATGGATTGACAACATCTGAATCGGCTGTTCTAAAAGAGAACAAAAGGGTCAAGCTGATAATAGGAATAAGCAAATATCTTGCTAGACAGAGCAATTCTGTGGTATAGCTATAATATTACCATAAATCAATCTGTAAGTACCAATAAATTATATATACTACCTATTTGAAATATTGCACTCACAAGATGTCCGAACTTAAAGAGTAACTAAAGGCCAAAAAATTGTTTTTGCTTATAAACTGTATAAATGGCTCTTTACCAATACAATCTTTCAGTTTCAGGGCCTTTTTTTTTTACATTTTTGTGTACAATTTGTTCAATTCTAAGTTTTTTGGTCTAAAAACATCTTAGTGCTGCCACTAATGGTCATTGTGTGGTACTGCATTTGAATTTTTGTGATTGGCTGACAGTGGTACATGATTTCCATTGTCTACGTCACAGGCATGGTCTCACAGAGACGTCCTCCGTTTCTGACACACTCGCAATAATACAAATTGGTGCACTACCACCACAGACTGGTACGAAGTGTGTACTACAGTCAATACATTGCCCAGCTGCCCCTGGTGCTTGACCTGGTTCAGGACGGGCACAGCTCTCTGTGGGCAGGCACTGCCTCTAATGCCCGTCCATGTTGGAGATAGGCACCAGCCCCCAGTCACCCTAAATAAGATAGACTGGTATAGAGGATAAATTGATAGATGGATGAATGAATTAGAAATAATGAAATACAATAATATTCCAGGAAATTTTATTTCTTGAATGTCAACGAAATCTCCCAATTCCAACATTTTGGCAATGAATGAATAAAAAAAAATCCAATTGGTTTTTGCTAAAAAGGATTAAGTTCTCCTGATGTTCACTCCCAGGTTGCCACTGTAGATGTACAGCAACGAATAATCACTTATTTTTTCCCCATGAGTAATACTTGTGATTCCAATGAGAGGAATCACAAGTATCACCCTGGACTATACTGCCTCTCGAAAAATGAAACGTTGGAAAACAACAGTATTATCATCCCCAGCAAGGCCATTGCGTCCAACTGCACAACACATCCACTTCTACAACACACTTGTCAACCACAAAGAGGTAAATGAGATCCTGAAGCTGGACTTGGTCAATCAGATTCAGAAACGGTGGAATCACAGGGCTGAGAAAGATGAGTTGTAGGCATGAAAAAGAAAAAAAAGAAATAAAACCCTTTCTCACAAAAAGGATGTCAGTGTCTCTAATAGCTACACTGTTGATAGAAATAAATTTCTAAATTTTATATCAAGTCATATTAGGAGAGGAAAATAAGGTTTTTCTCTACTGCAGCCAAAGGCTCTACTCTAGAAAGTCAGCGTAACCAACACCCACAAGGATGGGACCAAAAGTGCCACTCAATGATGACCTGTTGTTATTCTTTATGATGTAACCATAGAATAGTAGGTCGACTCAATCCTAATCCTAATTGTCACATTTGTGGTCAGCTTTGGAGTTATGTGGAACTTCAACGCTAAATACAACTAATTCCAAACTATGTACAACACAATTCATTCAGACGTAATCCAAAAAACAACACAGGCTGTATGCAGTCTTGTTTAATGAGACTAAACAACTCACCCATGCCTCTGCAGATGGTATTTCATGAGGATGTTGGTCTATAGACTCAGAGTCAACATGACAGGGGGAGGGAGAGACAGCTGTTGAACACACATACACAGTGATTAAACCAAAAAATGTCTGAAATTATTTTTTTTCCTTTCATACACAGTAGGACAAATATCTGCTACACCATTTGCTCAAAAAGAGTAACGTAATTTTTGGACTATTAAGCGCACCCAAATATAAGACAAACCAGCAAAATTTTACAAGAAAAACTATTTCGTGCAGACAGTGTGGAGAACAAGTATTTCATACACTGCTTATTTTTTAATGTTTTTCCCACTTACAAAGCATGTAGAGCAGGGGTCCCCAACTCCAGGCCTCAAGGGCCGGTGCCCTACCAGTTTTAGATGTGTCTCTGCTCCAACACAGCTGATTCAAATTGTCCAACTTCCTCCTCAGCATGGCAAAGTTCTGCAGAGGCCCGCTAACGAGCAATCATTTGATTCTGGTGTTTTGAACCAGGGAAAAAACTAAAACCTGCAGGATAGTGGCCCTCGAGGCCTGGAGATAGGCACCCCTGATGTAGAGGTCTGTAATTTGTATCAAATGTACTCTTCAACTGTGATGGACAGAATCTAAAACAAAAATGCAGTACATCACAGGGGATGATATTTAAATATTTAATTTCCATTCTATTGCATGACATAAGTAGTTGATCGGCAATCAACCAGTAAGAATTTAGGCTCCCACAGACCTGCTAGTTCTTCTTTAAGAAGCCCTCCTGTTCTCCACTCATTACCTTTATTAACTGCACCTGTTTGAACTTGTTACCTGTATAAAAGACACCTGTCCACACACTCAAACTCCAACCTCTCCACAATGGCCAACACCATAGAGCTGTTCAATGACATCAGCGATAAAATCGTAGAACTGCACGAGGCTGGGATGGGCTACAGGTCAATAGGCAAGCAGATTGGTGAGAAGGCGACAATTGTTGGTGCAATAATTAGTAAATGTAAGAAGTTCAAGACGACGGTCAATCTCTCTCGGTCTGGAGGGAGATTACACGGTAAGATTTATACAGTTCCGCTAATGACTTAGCACTAATTCAATTCCTAAAAAAAATCAATTTAACTGAATAATGTATACATTTTTAGCGCAGCAGTAACTCCCTATGAAATGTACTAAAGCTATACAGTGAACCAACATGCATAAACCAACATGCATAAATCAACATAAATACGGCTCATTTATACTCTACACCAGGGATCCCCAACTCCAGGCCTCGAGGGCCAGTATCCTTCAGGATTTAGTTCTTTCCCTAGTTCCACACACCAGAATCCAATGATGGCTCATTAGCAGGCCTCTGCAGAACTTTGCCATGCTGAGGAGAATGTAAGTAAATTTGAATCAGCTGTGTTGGAGAGGAGACACATCTAAAACTGGTAGGACACCGGCCCTTGAGGCCTGGACTTGGTATCCCTGCTCTACACCTCACACAGTGAGCAGAAGTCCAAAGCGGGCACAAAGGAAAATTCCCACAAACCACTTATGAATTTATAATCATATTAACCCAATATGCTAATATACTCACATGTCATTTACAGAGAAACGCACATGCTGCTGCACAGTAAGAGAACTGATGTGGGCAGTGTCCTGTGTAGGTGTTAATGGCATTTAAAAATTGCAGTTAATTCTAGGGATTAATCGACCCACGCTAATGCGTTTATTTTGAGACACCTAACGTTAAGCAGTTTTTTTGGCAAAAAAATAGCCATGTTAACCTTTTCTGGTGTTATAGTGAATTTCTCTTTGTTGATTGGCTGGGGGGGGGGTATTTCAACTGAAATAAAATACCGAAATGTGCGTTACTTTTCGGTCTGGTTATTACCGTTTATGTATCAACTGGTACATTATGGCATCGGATATCGGTACCGATTCTTACCCCTGAAGGTTGTTAGAAAGTAAAAATCTATTAACTAGCCACGTTGTCATAGTGGCCACAGGGTCCAAAGCTTGTGAAAAAAGTTGTGGCAGATATAAACTAACCCCTCTCTATCTGACATCAGTTTTAATGCAGTCGGAGTTTAAAAGATATTTGGTGTTACAAGCCTAAAAGCTAAATCTGTAGCTATTGTTCCCTGAAGCCATGAAACATAGACTCGACCCTCTAATACTATTTAGTCTATATTAAATGTTTCCCTGCTCCCAAAGAGAGAAAAAAAGAGTACTGTTTCAAGTATGTTTATATTTTCAATAGTATGTTGAAAATGTACTTACCCAAATTGTACTTTTTGTAAATATATAAAAAAGTGTACTAGCATCACTCTTTAACTCTAACACTTTTAACACACTTGAAAATAATTGTATTATGTTTCACTTTACAGAAATAGATTATTCTAAAATGTACTTTAAATGAAAGTTATGTGTACTTTTTAAAGTGTACTTATCTTATATTTTTTTTTCCCCCACATATTTTTGAGATATTTTAAATTGTATGCTCAGAATTATTGTAAGATACACTGAAATCATACTTTAAAAGTACACATTTTGATATCAAAACTGTAATATTAAGAATATTAGAAATAATATAATAACAGGAGTGTATTTTAAGTTACATTTGAGTCTAATTATGAAATGAAGTTATTCATGCTAGTTCTTCCGGTCTTTCATACATTTCTTGTGTGTATATTACACAGATAGTAATTCTTGCAGCTGTTCTGTAATGTTTAATAATCAGTTTGATAAACAAATATGATATTCATATATATAAAAGCAGAGAAGTTACCAGGTCTTTAAGTAAACCTTATTTTATGGGTTTTAGTTAATGTATATGTTTTTAAATGTGTCCGACAGGAAAACACAAGAAAAGATCCATAATTCACTTGGGAGAAACCTGACACAGAACCGTGTGTCAAAGCAATGTTTCCAAAACAGATGTCTTGTGGAAAAGCTCAACTAAATTTTCAGAGAATGCATTACTACCAGCATGGATAGCATTACCCCTCTGGCCTCTAGGGACATTGAGGTGTTGCATCACAGGTTGCAAGGTAGATAATAATAAAAGTTTTTAGTAATAATATCATGTATGAAAGTATATTCTCTAACAGTTTGAAATAAAGTGATACTATAATTGAACATTTTAGCACATTAAGAATATATAAGTAGTAAAAGGTTTATATATTTTTAGTATGTTAACAAATAATTCTTAATGTACACTACTTACAATACAAAGTATGCTTTAATTTTACTAATTAAGTACATATATAAGTACATGTAAAACCATATATTTATAGTATACTAAATATATTTTAAGTTGTTCCATTTTAGCACATAAAAGTATACTAAGTATACTTAAAGTTGAGCTTTACTACAATTTAATTACTATTAAAATATAAAATATATTTAGTTGTTCCAAAATAGCATGCTTCAATTTAACTAATAACACACATGAAGTATAATGATGATTAGTGTTGCTTCAAATACACAAAAGTATGTAAAATTTGAGTACACGTGAATAGACATTTATTTTTCACCTGGGTCAATTTAGTAATTAACAGTCGTGTACACACTATTGGTAAGAAGTAAGAATTTTGAATCAGGTGTCTTTGAAGCATGGAATCATCTAAAAATAGAAAAAAAACTAGCCCCCAACAACCTTGGTTCAAGACAAAATAACAGAAGCAGAGTAAACAAAAATTTTAACAACAAGGCTGAAGGCCACATATTTGCAACTCATTTAAGAATACTAAGCAAAAGCATCAATACTGCATACATTATTTTAATCATCCTAAAAGAAACGAGGTTAGCGTACATTTCCATCTGAGTAACTTTTCTTTAATTTTTTTCGGCAGCTTGCATCCAAAGTGTTGCTTCAATGTCATCTTTTGCATCTCATTCTATTTCATTCTTTGACAACACTCGAAAAGACCAGTATTAATAAAAAAAATAATTTATTTTCTTTTCCATCAACATAACTTTGCAACTTTTCTTCTTTGTGAGGCTTGTTGATGGTTGACAACTAAAGATTGATGAGCATTATTGCCACCTTGTGGTAAAATCTGTAAATGCAAGCAAGTTTCAGCTATGAGCAGTGCAAAGACCCCTGCCCTCCTCTCGCCATGATCGGATAGGAATTCGATAAACGTGATTGCTTGGCCAAAATCTGCCTCATAATGGTTCCTCAAGGCAAACCAAATATGGTAAAAAATGATTTGTAACTTGTAACTAATCAAAAGGTCTAATTCAATACTTAGACAATATGTCAGACAAAAACATAAATGTAATTTTTTTAATGTAAAACTAGTATTTTAACATTTTTAGAACAGGATAAAGTACATCTGGTGACACTATATATAGTGTGTTGTTGTATCTTCTTGACCTCCAAATGGCACAACAGGTTCAGCAATTAGAAAATAATAAAATAAAGAAACGTGTCTACAGAGTCTCACTTTAACATATACTCTAAGTGTGTATCGGGTGTATTTTCTTAAAACATGTTTTTTCTTTATTTGGTGAAGTTGGTTGCAGTACGTGGAGCAATTATATTCAGGAGTAGCAATATTTTCATAATGATATTACTCGAGTTAAAGTCCGATTAGCGATTGAAAGCTAGAACTTCTAAAATGGCTCAAATTAAACCTATGTTCAAAAACACAAGACAGGGACACTGTTTTTCATTCAAACAACCTATGACAGGAGTTAAAAAGTGAAGATGTCTACCTGAAGGAATATATTGCCATCTGAATGTAGTTGAAAAGTTGCAATCACTAATTAATGGAGATGTCTGTTTGGACAAAATTTGGACTGGACATACACTGGATCTCAAAGTGGCCGGTCTTATGAACAATGCAACTGAAAAACAAATCAATCTTTTGGGGTGGATATATTATCTAAATAATAACCTGATTGCATGTGTATGTGCACCCTTAAACTATTACTAAAATTCAATAACCATAAAAGCCACATCATAATCTTTCATAATTAGTTCATTCCCTAAACATCTAGTAAATGAAGAAAATGTAATAGAGCTTTATGAAACTTCATAGGAGTTTAAGTATCTCCTTGTTCACAAATTAAAGGAAACTGGAGTGGGTTATTGATGAGGGTTTGGTGCTGCGCGTGCAGTGATGCGAGCGCTGTACAGGTCTGTCATGGTGAAGAGAGCTAAGCCAAAAGGCAAAGCTGTCTGTTTACCGGTTGACCTACTTTCCTTCCCTCATCTATAGTGACGAGCTCTGGGTAGTGGCCAAAAGAACAAGTACATGAATGCAAGTGGCCAATATGAGTTTCCACCGCAGGGTATCTGGGCTCTCCCTTAGAGATGGAAATGAGATGCTCAGTCATCCAGGAGGGGCTAAGAGTACAGCCGCTCCTCATGCACATAGAGCCAGTTGAGGTAGATCAAGCGTCTAGTTAGGAAGACTCATGGACGCCTCACTGGTGAGGTGTTCTGGGCACAAAGAGGAAGACCAAGGGCATGGTGGAGGGACTATACTATGTTGTTTGGTTGTCTTGGGAATGCTTTGGGATTTGCAATCCAAACTTGGATTATGTGAAAGATAATTAATGGATGGGTAGAACCCAATGGAATGCGACATACAGTGTCTAAGTGTTCACATTCTTGTTATAATGCCATGGTTTTGAGGTGAAAAAAAAACATTTCTGAAGAATTATACAATTTTTTCCAACTTTAGCAACAGATTATATCCCGATTGTGTCCACATCCTATAAGTAATACTTTGTCAAAACTGTTTTCATTAAATTTCTGCATTTAGTCATCTTTTGTCTATTACCAGCCCACATCTTGTGTCATAAAAAGTTCTCTAATCTTTAGTTTGAGGACATGTCTTTTCCAATGCTGTCCTCAGGTGACCCCACAGACTTTCTCTCAGATTTAGTTCTGCACTCTGACTAGGCTAGTCCAAAATGTCACTCTACTTATAGTGAAGCCTTTCTTTTGATTATTAAACAGGCTCGGACTCACTGCAATTCTGAAAAATACAACATTTTTCACTTTTGAATGGTTTTATAATTGTATCCAAAAGCAGAACAGAAGCCAGCACTTGACAGAAACTCATCCTTAGTGTTGCTGTCGGTCTCTCTGCAGCCTGCAACCACTTTCACTTGTGTTGTTTTCATTAATATTGGAATAACAGTCCAGACTTGAGGTTTTCTAATTTTCCTTAGTTACTTTAAAAATGTCTTCACTGTTCCATGGTGTGTACATAATGTTATTAAATGTTGTTTTACTCTTCTTATTGATACCTATATGTAATAATCACATCGTTTTTGATCATCTTTAAAAATTGGCTTCCGTTAAAGGATGCAAGAACAGACGAATTTTATTTAATCAGATCATTTCTAATAAGGTATCTACACAGGAAGAACACTTTAATGTTTTTTTTTTTAGCAAATCATAAGAATAAGGATGTGCACATGCATGGAACTGGGTGATTACAAGCATTTCTTGTTTTCCTTACATATTTGTCTTGCATTTGACTGATACAGGATATATATATATATATATATATATTAGAGAGAGATGTTAAAAATAGAGTAAATCATTTTTTATCATATTGACAATTTTAGGCTGCCAAAGTTGTTTCAAAAATGTCAGTGGCTGTGCAATGTTTAAATTCTAATTGAACCTTGGCTGTGAAGTCCTTTTTTTGGGGGGGGGGTTGTTTGGGTTTCTCCTGCCATCTTCCTTTCACAGTCTGACACCGTCCATGTTAGGCTAATTGGTGATTGCAATCAGGAATTCTGGTTCTGTGCAGATTTGTCCCTGAAGATTTGCCCTTCGAATGCTGGAATAGGCTCCATCCGCTTTAACCTTGAACAGGTCAAAGGGATTTCAGAAGATTTCATCAATATGCCTTTCATGAACTGTGCTTCAATATTTTTAATGAATTTGGGAATTTTAAATGACATCCATACTTCCATTTGGGGGGGGGGGGAATCTAATTTTTACTGCTAATGCATAACTAAATTCTTTAGGAAATCAAATGGGGTACAGAAATGAGCTAATAAAAAAATGGCTCTAGTTAGTGAGGCCTAAATCTATAGAGATATATTTTTCACTTACTGCTTAAAGCAGCACTATTTTAAGTTAAAGGCTCTGAGCTAAGCCTGTGACATAACAGTGCCTTTCAAATCTGAACAACTCACTTGATAAGATTTTTGAGAAGTGGGATGTCCCAAACAAAGCAAAAAGATTTTGTAATATCAATGTTTTTGTTTCATCAACTCCCAAACAAATACTTTCAGGAAATAAAAAATTGTTATACATCTGCTCTAATCTCACATTTCCTGAATTAGCACGGAAAGGTCAAAATACTAAGGGCAAGCAGTAATAATTTGCACTTTAGCACTAATACATTTCCAAGACACTTTAAAAGAATTAGAACAGCCTTTAACAGCAGACTATTTCTAAAAGCTTTACACCAAACGTGAAACTGTAATAGTATCGCTGCTGCACGGGAGACTGTTCATCTGTTTTGCCATTAGCTAAATTGCAAAATGTCAAATGAATGCACATTGCAAACTATGTGCAAGCTGAGTGCAAGTACCCCTTGTAAATCCTTTTGTCAGAACAGACAGAGTTCTCAGTACTCTAAGAATTAAGTCTTGTGTTTTACATTGCCACAAACTTTATCAGCCATTCACAGAATAAGTAAGAATGCGACAAACATAGGTAATTAACTTGTGCATTTATGCTGTATTTCTAAATTAGGGTTTAAATAAGGACTAATGGATGCTTTGCAGCTCAAAACTGTTCATGCAGAACACTTGGAGCTTAAAGTACTGTAGGAGCAAAAATATGATTGCACTTTAAGGTCCACGAGTAAAAACCAGGGACATACAGTGTCTTGTTTAACTATAAAGGCCTTTATCTTTTTTTTCTACAATTTATCAAATTAAAACCACAACCTTCATTGTACTTCACTGGCACTTCATGTGTTACACTTAAATGTTGCAAAGAGGAAGAAAGACAATAACTAATCCTAATCTAAAAGGAGTATCATAAATTTCTGTTCAACCTGATTCGCTCTGGTGCCTAAATAAAATCCAGTCCAACTGATTGACTCTCGAGCTTAAAATATGGCACAAAGACAAACTTGCATTAACATGGCATGCATACTATAGGTCTAGTCACTAAGGAACAGTGGCCGTAAGAAAGCTGTTGTTCAGAAAAAAGCCTTGAGAAGTTGAAGTTTGTCACAAGTTTTGTAGGGGACATGGTAAATGTGGACAGGGGTGCTCTGGGTAGATGAGTCCATAATTGAAGTTTTGAGCATACATGTAAAATGCAAGGGGTGGTAATTACTGCACCCTGCACCACAGTGAAAAGTAGTGGCAGCATCCTATTGTGTTGATGCTTTCCCTCAGCAAAGAATGGGAAACTGATAAGAGTTGATGGATGGTGGCATGGACAGGGCAGTCCTGAAGGACACCCTGTTATGGCCCTTTTCCACTAGAGCCTACTCGGCGCTGTTCTGAGTGGTTATAAGTTCTTTCCACTAGTAATGGGTTTACAGTACCAGCCCCATTTTTAGAAACTACTTTGCTTTGGTTCAAAGAATGCGTAGTTTTAAATGTGACGTAAGAAGACTGTGCCACCGAATGGCCAAGGTGGAGTCTCAAGAGCAACTCCTTCACAACAGTCATACCCACCATAGTTAGAACATATCAACTGAATCTGAGAAAAAGCCAGACTGTGCAGAATGTTCAATATAGCTTTCATGACCATCATTTCTGCCAGGTGCTAGTAGAAAAGGACTAGTAGAGGCTGCAACAGACTTGAATAGAGACCTTCCAGTAGGAAAACAACTCAACATATAGCCAGAGCTACAATGGTAGTATTTACATCCAACCAATGTAGATTGTCACAGTGCAAGACCAAGTTCCTGCTTCTCCGTCAGCGGCGGTGCAGAGACGTGCAGCAAAATTATCTGTCGGTGCAAGGGCTGTCCGACAGACAGGTGTTGGGGAAATTACCAAGAATGTAGTCATTTGGCTATTCATAGTCAAAGGACTGCTTATGGCAGTCAATAAGATTAATAATTTATGGGAAATTATTTTTCGAGGAACCACCTTTATCAGGAACCTTTTTAATAGCCAAAATATCTATATCAGTCTCATAATCTGAATGAATTAATTCTTTACCGTTTATTGACCATAAACTTGGCAATATGTGTGTGCTAAACAAGAACGAAAACTGTTACTTTCCAAGATACAAAATGTATTTGAAAAAAATAACAAAAACATTTTAATCACCAAGCTAGAAAAAGAACACACTATTGAATAAAAATAAATGAATAGTTAAAATGAAAGAACACAAAAAGATGAACATGCAATAAGATGAGAAACCATGATTTCTGATATGATTCTGGAGGAATCTGGTTCCTTTGGGAGCCAAGGATTGACTTGCATTTGCTGGAATAAAGCTGAATTAGTTTCACTAATTGTAATTACTTTAACTAATTTAGGACCAATGGTTTACCTCTAAACCAATAAGAAATGTAAGAAAACACAAAAGATTCTTTGGATTAAGATATGCTATGTTTAAAAATTATCTGGATAAGAGTAATTAACCTTTGGAGAATTACTTAATTTACGGCTTGATCACAACAGTAAAACAATCTAATTCCCATATTTTGATCAAATAAGGATAGTTCAAACATGGCTAATAAGATTAGTTTCTGTTCTTAAATAATCTATTTTTTAACAGTTCTTTTTTAACTGTTAATAGCGATCTATGTTTATGAAATGCCGGCCTAAACCAACACGTGGGCTTGTTTAGCTTTAGCTGTCTGCGACGCACATGGGGCGTTTAGAGTGGCTCAAATATATTTATTAAACATTAGACAAAAAAAGGAAAAACTCCTATCTGACGGAGTTGCTCAAATTACAGGATTTAAAATGACTATTTGTCAGGAAAAGTCTTTTAAAAACACTAATTAAAAGTTCTCCAGGGAGTGTTAGCCAGCAGGCTGACAAAGGATCGCTAATCTGGCTTGCACCGGTGGGAAACTCCTGGCTCTGGCTTCTCCTGGCTGGCTGCATGGCAATTGGCACCTTTTAACAGTACCTATTTGGAGCTCTCGAGTTCGGCATTCACCTCTCATCGGCTCGGTGGCTAAATGCGGATTCTGGTTGGTTTGGCTCTCGGCACACGTGGCTCGGCTCCCGTTTCTCCGCAGTCGGCAGCCTGAAACTCAGAGGGGGGTTTCGTTGGGCTCTAGGGATAAACGACTTTGATTATCAATATTTAGTTTTCACCTTTTGTCTGCAGTATTTGGGTTCCTTGAAGTGAGTTTGTCCAGAAACTCATGCCTTCCTCTTCTAGCCAAGGAATAAGGTTGGAGATTTTGTTTCACTTCTGTTCTGTTGTTCTAATGTGCACTTAAAACAGAGGGGTGGGACATGGGAATACTGCCGGGCGAACCCCCCCGGGCCCTCAGTGTCTAGATGCATTTAAACAGTGGGCACCGGCACTCCAGTGCCGATGCACATCCACCGCCAGGTCCCTACATGTGAGTGTGTCATGTAAATGTTGCAAGTGTAAGTGTCTAAGTTGCTCAGTAAAATTGTGCCGATTTTGAACAACAGGACGTGGAGAGAACAACTAAACGAGCTGCTTATCGTTTACATGCGTTTTTAGAGTATTCAATAAGCTGCACTTCTAGTAAAAAGCTTTGTTCCTTCAGTGAATGTGCATTTACAAGCTGAAGTAAATAAACTGTCGATCTGAATCGTTACTGCAATGAAAGGCACACCCATCAGAAAAGGTCTGCAGCTCCTGCTGTCCTGGTGGGGAATTGTTCCACAATAACTGATAAGGATTAAAGGAAAAGTCGGAGTCCGAGTACAGTGGAGAATCACAGACACTCTTAACTAATTTTGACAGAATTGAAGCGTATTATTTTACAAATAACGGGCATATGTTTCTCTTGTGGATGTGTAAACACACACACACACAAATTACAGCTTCAAACACATCAAAGGTTCCTTAAAGTCTTTACTCAGGTTAAGGGGTTTCAAATGCCTCTGCTACTAATACACAGCAAAAATTGGCGAGTTGAATTATGAGAGTTAAAAATGTGAGTTAATTTTAACACCAACAGAGTAATTTCTACCTTTTCAGTGTAAAATTTTAATCATGTCTGGAATTATTTATCTGAGATGATCACACTGGTGTGAATTTAACTCAGATCAGAGTTAAATAAACCTCCATCCTAGCAATTCAAAGTCAAGTGTTAGTTTTTTGGTGTTAAATGAACGAAGAGTGCCAGTTCAGAGTTTATTTAACTCCTTCCAGACATAAGTAAATCTCCACCCAGAGCCCATAGATTTGTTGTACACCGCAAAGACTTATGGGTGATCTGTTAAGGTTAATGTAGAAGTTCTTCTTTGTGCATTAAAGTTTGTGCCCTACATGTGGCCGTGCTCCTTAGTTATCCTTTAAGTTATGTTGTTGTCAGTGTTTGATGGTTATTGTCTGTGCACCATCATAGAGAAGTTGGTGGACGGGAGTTCGGTGTGTGTGTTGACCATCATGACCTTGCGGTGCATAACTGTGAGAAGTGTGAATGAATTTTTCACTCCAGTGACTGATTTCATTAGTAGTGTCACAATAGAATTATTTCTTGCTCATGACTATAAATAATTCCTGAGTTAATTGACAGAAATAAATATTTGTAAAAAAACATGTTACTTGTGCACTTCTGAATATTGTATTTGGGTTTGGCTCAATATTTCACCAATGATTAATTATCTTATGTGTACACTTGTATGAGTTAATTTTGAAGGTTTGTATTTACACTTTGCAGTGTTGATTGAGTTCACATTTAACACCCAACAGTGTTTATTTTAAATCCCTCTTGTTGCTTTTAACTCTGTAATGTGAGTTAAAGAAAGAACTCTGGTGTGGTGTTAAATATTTAACTACTCAAGAAATGTTAAATCAACTCGTCAGAGTGTGAAGCTATACAAACCCCGAAAGTGTTAAAATCAACTCTATAGGATTTGATTTAACACTCGACTTTTTGCAGTGTAGAAACCCCCCCAAAACAGAACAAAAAAGCTTGTGTATAAAGAAGAGGTCTGACTTTAGCTAGAACAGTAGCTCTGTGTCCTTGTCTGGTGCATTTTTGGTTAAAAACCGGTTGCTTTATTCAATGTAATTACTATGAGTAGGCTAGGTATTTTATTCCAGAAAGAGTAGCAATACTTTATTCTTTTCCTCAAGTAAAAGTAAAACGTGTGATGCAATAAAACTACTCCTACAAACCCAGCTCTGGTTGTAGCCTATTAATGCCTTAAACACGTCATCATCAT
Organism: Apricaphanius iberus; assembly: GCA_028564705.1. Taxonomy (NCBI): domain Eukaryota; kingdom Metazoa; phylum Chordata; class Actinopteri; order Cyprinodontiformes; family Aphaniidae; genus Apricaphanius; species Apricaphanius iberus. Next base: position 6,339,411 of record JAPXFQ010001905.1, read on the forward strand.
TATTGGTGGCATAAAAACACTATTATGATGTTATTACGCCAATAAAAGTAGTTTTGTTAAAATTATGGTGCCACTTACATCCTTAGTACGATCAGATAAGACCTCTCTAAACCAAGGTCGCTATAGCCGAATTTCAACACCAACCCGCACCTGAGTAAAATGACAAAATGTGAAAGTTTCATACTACAAAATGGATTATGCAGATTAGGACTCGAAGTTTAGAGGAACTCATCCAATCACAAACATTGCATAGAATACAGTGTTACTGAGTAAAAGGGCTAATTATGGGTTGAAAATTCAGAAATAAATACTAACGGACAGTCTTTACCCAAAAACATACTCAAACAGATATATTACAACTTTAGAAGCTGCGCTGATATCTGAAAGATGATCCCACTGATCATCATGACGGTCACGGTACCGCATGTGGTAATGAGTCATAATGAACATAATAGGGCACCAATGTTAATCACTTCCGAGACGGAGATGGGATGGAGAGCGCAAGAGAGGACCAGGAGACAAAACCGTGAAAAGCCGAGTTAGACGCTCTGAAAGGAAAAAAAACCGAGGAAGGATGAGGGATATTTTTTAGAGTCCCGTTATAAGGCTGAGATAGAGTCAGAGCGAGAGAGGGAGGACGATAGAGTGAGAGGGGTTAGCAGAGAAGAGAGGAGGGAGAGAGTTAGTGTGAGAGGGAGAGAGACGGCCGACGATGACAGCGTTCGTGCTTCTCCGACTCAGTTTTGTGACCGACTGACGGACAGCACCAGCAGCCGAGGAGGAAACTTAAGATAATCACAACGCTATTCGACCTATTAAGGTATTTTCTACCTCTTTTATTCTAACCCATCATAAATATGTGTGCTGTATATTTTCACCTCGGTCAGGCTGAGTGGAGATGAGACCCAGCTTCCCTCCATCATCACCATCATCGCTCGGGAATTTGGGAATTGCCCGTCTCCCTGCCTGCTCTTTGGCATTACTGCTTGTCACTCACTTGAAATCACGTTTAAAATATTTTTTTTATTTTTATAAACAGACAAAAACAAATTCTCTCAAACATAATGATGTGGGTCTGTGGATATTGTTTTAGGAAAATAGAAGCATTAAAACTCCGTGCGCATTTGCAAGACTCGAGCGTGCCCGCCAATCTAATTGATGCAAAAATAAAATATATATATATATATATAAAAATCAAATAAAGTGTAATATAACCGTTTAAAAACGTACAGCGGACCTAATTCTGCGATGGGCGACGATTAATATAGACAGGAGCCCCTTTGGTGAGTCCTTGCTCCAAGACTGGATAACCTGTCCCTTGACGCACACAAACATGCGCTTTAATAACCGCCATGATTAAAATCCCCACTGTTTTACAGGGGACAGTGATTGGTCCTTTTATTGATCCGTCCCTCGTTTCCACGTGATATGTGCTCCGTTCAGGTGTTGCGTTCGACTGCTAGGTGAAGGAGATTACACTTTTTTTTCACTCTCAGGCAAACTGGACAGACGCGATTTTTTTTACGCGTTCCTAACAGACAGGCGCAGACAGCCCAGGGTGCAAACATCTTACCTTCGCACCGACCGTTTGTGCGCAAATCTGTCTGTTTTACAGTGTGCCCCTGAAAGGGACTGCGAGTCGCTTCAAAACCTGTTTTAATTGCCAGTGGCGGTGTCAAAGGGACGTGGGGGCAAGTGTGATTGGGTGGGAGTGGGGGCGGTAATTTCACTTCACATTAAATCAGTAAGAGAGCCATCAAGAGAATCACAAAAGCCATAAATGCATCATTAGTATTTTTTTATTTTTTTTATTTTCTATGTGAAAATTTAAGGGAGCAAAGGCACAAACTTCTATGGTTTGCAGGGATAATTGGTTTATTCAGATAAATATATTTTACGTTTTGGAGGTCTAACAATTGAGAATATTCAGTTATTATGCAGTCCTGTAACTCTGATAGCAAACCCTTGGAGTCATTACCTAGGACTGCCAGCAAGGGGGGCCAGAAGTTGCAATGGCCACCCCTACTCAGACTGTGTTATTTTTTCATACATAAAATTAAGGATCACACCTTTTGATTTGATGTTTTCATATGAATGATGTTCTTATGCATTAATTTGAGATGGTAAAGAACAAGTTTAGCTTAATTGCAACATTTATCTATCAGGCCTCACGAATTATACCTGGATCAAATATGTATATCAAAACTTTTATTTTTTATGTTTTTGGGAGTGTGCATGTTTTAAAATTTGATAAGCACTTGACACATCCATTCAGCTGATCAGTCTTTATTATCTATCTATCTATCTATCTATCTATCTATCTATCTATCTATCTATCTATCTATCTATCTATCTATCTATCGATAGATCGATAGATAGATAGATAAACTGAAAACAGGAATTTACAAACTACCCAGGTGATTTTTTTATTATTTTCATTTTGTAATAAAGTTCCCAAAATTCTGCCTTAGTGGTTAGTTTTGGTGTGTTGCCACAAGGTTATTACAGCCTCATTCCATCCGGCCACCCTCTTACAAAATTTTATTGAGGCACCCTTGCTAATTTCTTCCATTCATTACACTACCTCATAGGTTGTTGATAATAAGTCTTTGGCTTTATAACCACTTGCGTTGGCAATGTGCTCATGCTTTTAGAAATCCTCTTTTTCTCCCTGTGCACAAATGTAATAATGTGTGTGTGTGTGTATGTGTGTGTGTGTGAGAGAGACCTTAAGCATCCACTGCCCCTCCTGGGAAATACATTTGCTTGGATTTATGACCTGCCTTCTCAGGTTATATCGATTATTACAGCCTGCTGTGTACCAGCTATATTTTTGTAAGAGCAAGAAAAGTGGGTCTACCGTATCTATATATAAATTCTGGATGTTGTAGGGAGCACAGCGAGCGTTTGAAACAGTCATCTCTGAAGCTGAGGTCAATTCTCCAGTGAAACATCTTTGCTCTTATAGCCCCTTGTTGAACACATTAGGACTAATGTAATAGGTGAATGGCTCCCACACACACTCATATACAGACTTATGATGGGCCTTAAGCGAGTATAATGGCTCCAATCGGTGTGAAAACTGCTTATGTATGTGGAAAGCTCATATAGTAAACATCCCTGGGTGAATACCACAATTACATTTGTTTATGTATATAAGTCCATAATTTAATTCTGAATGTGATGATCTCTGCGTATCAGTTTCTTTTGGCATAAGCCCTTGTCTATAATCTTTTCCTTGACCAGCAGGGACATTGTGGGAATTCATTTGGTAAGAAATCAAAAGAGGGAAGCTTGCCATGTTTTTGCTTTGGTTTCAAGAGGCAGTCTGCATGTTAGCGATCTTTTAATAGCTTTATACGCAGATGAGGCATGGAGAGCAAATGGGGGGTGCAAACGAACAATGAGGAGGTAAAAAAGGCACTGAGATATACATGGGATATTTTGATAAAGTTAAGAGTACTCAACGAAAGGTAGACAAGGGCAAGGTTAAAGAGATAAAGAGAAAGAAAAATGGGCAAAGAACAGGAAGAGGAAGAGCAGGTGGATGTGGAAACGGTTGCACAAAGCCTGACTGATGTTGAAGATGAAACTGCACAAGCATCAGAAACTGGAAGGAAGATTGTTGTGCTGTTGTGGCATTGGAAAGACAGTCTTGGTGTAGATATTGGCAATCTTAAGAACAGACAGCAGGTTAGCGAAAGGACGACAGATGGAACCAAATTAAAAGAACAAGATGCCAAAAATGGACATCCTGCATGAAAGGTGACGTGATTTTAATGTCAAATGGATCTTTTAAAAAAATTCTTCAAGCTGGAACTCTAGATGCATTTTCTTACATCTCTTGATTTTCTGGAATAACCAAGACTGCAAAGGGGGGTTGGAGTTAACTCTGACCCCAACCTCTTGTTTCCCTTTGAGTCAACACACAAGGTAGTCATAGCGTCATAGCAGTTGACTTATGTAAGGGGATAGCCCTTTGTGAGGTGACAGAGTGATGTACCCATGAAAGATGGTTTATGTGACCCTGCAGAAACCTAACACACATTGGCGACAAAGTACACCAAGACGGAATGGGTCGCTGGACGTTACCCATGAGGAGTTATTTTTCTTAGCATTGACACAAATAAACAAAAACTGATAAACAATTGTGCTCCATCAATGGGAGTTGTGTGCCACATTTTATATGTAGCATTGTATATGTAGCATTGTATATAAACCCTGCTGAGATAAACTGCACACCTCCCTTGTCACTGCAGGTCTGACTTCATTATTGAAAGCTCACATGCGTGTTGGAAATGGCCTACCAGAGTGGTGAGGAACAACTGTCAGCATCAGCTAAACGGGTGAATGTCACGATTTTAGAAACGTACTGCCCTGTAGTCATTAAAGTTTTCTCTCATGCCATTCATATGGTTGTAAGTCCTTTTAATGATATGCCCGGGGAAAGTAGAGTGGCCAGAGTTTTTTCTGGCTGTTTGGAGTAGAGGTTAGGTCAGTGCTTCCACTTTCCTAACTGTTTCTAGTTACAAGCTGCCTGCTGGAAGGCTCCCACAGTTTTTGTGCTTTAAAAAAAGACAAATTAAGCTTCTTGGAGATGGTCCGTTCCATGTTAAACCCAGTCATCATGTGGAATCACCACCAAATGAAATCAACTCATAAATGAACTCGTACAACAATGGAATTCTACTATATATTGTTACACTTTAAGAACCTCATTCATACACGAATGCTTTGTAAAAGAGTACAGATTGAAGAAAGTCAGAATTTCTTCAATATTTTTTTTTCCAGCAATTTCTCCTTTGAATTTTTACACAAGCTTGTTTCCTCTAAGGTACCTTGCTGGAGTGACGGATCATTCACTAACAATCTTGCAGGGACTACATTCACTCTCCTTCCTTTATCGACTCCTTCACAGTCCATCAATGATTTTGGAGATGTGGCCCAGCATGGTGATCTCTATTTTGTTGAGGCACATGTAACATCATACACATCCACACAGGGAACACGGTAAATGATCAGTGATTCCCCTATTTCCCTTTGATTCCCGCCTAATGAGAATGAGAGAACCCCCATGATGATCGCCCTCGGGGGGGCTTTTCTCTTTTGTGGCAATGCTCGTCTCTGTGTGTGTATGTATGGCAGTCAACAGCAGCGTATCATTCATTAGCTGACAATCCAGTGAAATGAATCAGACAACACGGGTTCCCAGGGATCTGTGTGGAAAACAAGGAAATGACTGCTTATTGCTCAACACATGAACATTCCCTTGGGCCCTCATGCACAGAGATAATGCGGTGGCTCAATTCCCTTTCCAAGTCTTTCTAACAGAGAAGGAAACCAGGAGCTTCTGCAATCTAAGATCGCTTCAGATCCCTCTTGGGCTCACCTGCGTGTGCCTTCCAGGTATGAGGAACACAGAGTGAGCTGTGCAGAGCCCTTTTTTTCCCCCTTCTGGAGTCGGACTTTAGAAGGGGGAGTAATAAGACCTGTGACTCTGCAGTGACTTTGCTCAGAGCTGGATCCCAACTATATCGGCTCAAATTACCTACTCAAGGCAAGTGACTGATGAGCCATTTCTCACACACACATGACGCTCCTTTTATACACCAGAAAGATATGTGTGTGTGTGGGGTGATGTACTATCCGTTCCTCTCAGTGCCCTTTGATGGTGATCATGCATTAATGGAGGGGAAGGTGGATGATTGCTGATGTAGAGCTTTGAAGAAGAGGAGATTTGCCAGCAGTTTCACAGGCTGAATCTCTCAGGAGAAGTGTTGGAATTGGCCTTAACACCCCCTCCCCCCCCCAACATATGACATTTTCTCGACTGTTGGTTTATGCCTTCAACATCCCCAGATGAAATTTAGGGCAGGACACACTGACCCAAGCCTTTATCTTGCTATGTTGAGGCATGTGGCCACCATCTCCCTAGTGCTGAGGAGAAGGTGGGAGTGGGTCATTTAGAAAAAAATGGTTCTGTCTGGTGGGCGACACAGCTCTCCACTTTTTTTTCTGTGGAAGCCTGCAGGATAGTATTGCAAATGATGTCACGGTCTGATTGTAACAGACCAGGAACATTGTTTACGTGCATGCATGCGGCAGTGCCTGTGTTTGGTCTGCACATATTCACACATATATTCAACTGACAGGTTTCAAATAGGCAAAATGCATTTGCATGTACTTTTCTATATGCTATTCTTCAATATTTCTTGCTTTATGCCCCTTTCAGCAGAAGTGAAAATGCAAAGCAACATTTTCTTCTGCAAACAGCAGGGGTCTGTATTACTGCCTGGTTGGGCTGGATCTCTGAACTAGATTGGTGAAAACAAGTCCCAGCTCGATGGTGGATGGCTGTCAGGATGGGAGGAATAAAAGAGGATACCAGTGAGAAAAAATAAATTGCAGAGTAGCTCGCTCCACTGGAGACAAAATACAGACAAACAGGAGGCTGCCCTAGGCTGGGTGTGTTTGCATTAGCGTGTACATGGATGTTCTGTGTATTACCATTATGTGACCGTTTACTGAGTGTGTATGTATAGGTCCTTGGCTTTACCCCCTTTGGTGGAAATATTAGAGCACTGAGAGGACCCCTTTCTAATTAGTTTGGTTAGAAAGTGTTAATTTTAGCCATGGAAATAATATAAAAAGCAATGTTTTCTTGTAGTAGTTGCAAAAATATGACTGGAGAGATTCAACTAGTTTCTCACAGTACTCTTAAGAACAGGACAGTGTTGTTGATGATCCCACAGTTAGCAGAGCTGACTGGCATCCACAAACAGGGGGGACTCTGTGTCTGGCAGTGTAGTGATTACCTTTCTCTATAGCATTGGAGTGTTTCAGTAAGTACATAGGTTACTAATTCAGACAATGCTCTATTATTGCTACAGGTGTGGCAGGATAACTTTTCTCATGATTATAAGGTAGATTCATATGCAATAAACAGATGACTGACTTTGATATGTAACTTTATCTACACATAAATATTAACTATAAAGTGACCCATTACCTTTGCACCAGGCTACACAGCTATGCACACCCCTGGCATTATCTTTCAAACTTATTCATTCAGTTACAAGATTCATTCAACACAGTAGTTATAGGGTGAAAATAGAGCTGATACTAAAGCATGTTCTTGCTTATACTATAAACAAACTTACGAACGGATTCCACAGCTCGAGACCCGCCTTCACCCCAAGTCATTAAGTCCCTGAAAACATCTTTTAGTAAATGTTGGGTCCTTGGAAAAAAACTGAAACAACGCTGTGATAGTGGACAGAGACGCCATGAAAAGTTAGCACCCCCTGCTGTCCTGGTTGAGCAACGCTGAAAAAAAAAATAGAGTGGAGAGGAGAAAGCGGACTATTATAAACGAAAAGCGTCTCCGTCAATACGTCTGTGTTTGAGTGCAAATTTGTGGTTGGAGAAGCATAAACTAGGCTTTACTCTGAGGATGCAGGGTAGACTTGAACCAGAAGACCTGAGTGATCTGGAAGTTTGATACAACAGATTTTTATTCATTGTCGCATATGAAATGGAGGCACAAAATTATCCATAACGGGTGGTTCATGGTTGCGTGTTCATCAAAGAGCTTTGGTGTAAAAGGAGGCAGAAATGTTTTCTAGAATCATCTATGGTGTTCATAAACCATTGCGTGTGTGTTGTTAATAATAAAAAATAATAAAACTGATATATTATTACAGGGAAGGGATCTAACAATTGCAGGTGTCCTAAATAAGGCATGTTGAAAGCTTAACTCTAGAGATTTAAAAATGATGCTCTAAACAGTTTGATTGATTGGTGTTTCATAGGCCCATCTTCTGGTCTAACAAAGAGCTGGTGTGGAGATGGGCACTTTTATGGATTCCATCCCCAAAGCACCTCCCTCCCACCTTTTGCTAAAAAGAGAGCAACAAAAGGACATTGGAAAAAGAACTGAGCACTGAGGAAACACTGGCACAGATTTAGTGCTTGAACTTGTTTATATGATAAAACTAGGTGGACAGCCTCATCCTAAATGACCAAATCTCTCTTACGCTCTCTATATGCAAATAAACATGGAGTGTTATCACATAGTGGGATGAACTAAAAAAGGTGATTAAAACATTGTTTTTAGATCATATATTTTCACAAAACCCCATCGAAAATGTTTTAGAAATATGACTACACTGATAATAAGTTATATTTCTATTTTATATGTATTTGACTTTGGAGTCATCGTGTAGCAAAATGGTTAGTGTAGGTGCTTGGTGTACAGAAACCAAGGTCCTGTGGTGGGTTTGAGGCCTATTCCCTGCTGATTTTTTGTGTGTGCCTCCATCTACAATCCACTGTCAAATATTGTGACCATGGCCACGTTAGACTGACTTAATAATTTTACTTTAAACTAACTTAGTTCAATTTCGTGGAACCTGTTGACAAAAGACATTTAATTAAATTCAACATTCATTTTTTTAGTTTTATTTAACAAGAAAAATAACAGAAAAAAATAATATGTAATATAGACTAATTGAATGCAAAGCAATATATCTCAAGCCTTTATTTGTTAGAATTGTGATGATTACTAGAGCTTATGAAAACATCAAATTCAAAATGTCAGAAGTCGTGAAAAGGAACAGTATTTTAGGTTAAAAGTTTCAGACTTTACTTAGCTAATTAATCTAAAACACATGTAAACGGGTTCCTGAGCCTTTACATGGTCTCTCAGTAGGAATCACAATCATGGGGAAGACTGCTGACCGGATAGATGAGCAGAAAACCATAATTTAATACCCTCCATAATGAGGGAAAGCCTCAAAAAGGTAATTGCAAAGAAGTTGGATGTCCCCAAAGTGCTTTATGAAAGCTAATTAATAGAATTTTATGTGGAAGGGAAAAGTGTGGAAGAAAAAGGTGAACAAGCAGCAGGAATAACTGCAGCCTGGAGAGGATTGTTAGTAAAGGACCATTCAAAGATCTTGGGGACATTCATAGGAAGTAGACTGAGCCTGGAGTTAGTGCTTCAAGAGTTGTACAGTATTCCTCTTGTCAAGCTCCCGAAAAGCGCATGTTAGAAGTATCTTACCTGGGCTACAGAAAAAATTAACTGGGCTGTAGCTCAATGGTCCAAAACCCTCTTTCCTAATGAGAGCAAACTTTGCAACTCATTTAGAAACCAAGGTCCCAAAGTGTGGAGGAAGAATTGAGAGGCACACAATATGCTTGACGCCCAGCATGAATTTTCCACTGTCTGTATTGATTTGGGGAGTCATGTCATCTCCTGGTGTTGGTCCGCTGGGCTTTATTAAGACAAGAGTCAAAACAGCCATCTACCAGGACATTTTTGAGCACTTCACGCTTCCTTCTGCAGATCAGCTTTTTGGAGATGCCGACTTCATTTTACCAGCAGGACTTAACACCTGCCCACACTGCCAAAACCACCAAAATCTGGTTCAATGACAATAGGATTAATGTGGCCTGACCTGAACCACATTGAGAATCCATGTGGCATTCAATTCAATTCAGTTTATTTATATAGCGCCATTTCACAACAGATGTCATCTCAAGGCACTTTACAAAAAGAGTTATTACAATACAATGTTTAGTGTAGAAATTACAGAACCACAGAAGATTGCGTCGTGGAATTCTCAGCAATCCCTCATACTGAGCAAGCATGCAGCGACAGTGGGAAGGAAAAACTCCCTTTTAACAGGAAGAAACCTCCGGCAGAACCAGGCTCAGCACAAGCGGTTATCTGCCGCGACCGTCTGTGGCTTGGAGAATACACAACAGAGACACAGAAAGAGCAACAGAACCGATGCACAAGTTTGTTGCAGGACGTGGAGAATTTTCCGTCACTGCAATGCCATCTTAGTCAGGGTCGTCAAGCAGGGCTAATCCGGAGCACCTACTATAATAGAAAACAGGTTAGTGCTTGAATTGACAGCACATCATGCAGTTGGGGAGAAGTAGGAGAGAAAGTAGTCACAGACCCTAATAATGTCCTCCAACAGCCTAGCCTAAAGCAGCATAGCTACTAACATTAACCTGTCTCCTAGCTACTAGGAGACCTGGCTACCAACACTCTGTCTTAGTCCTCCTGACCCGTGGACGGTGTAGGGCCGGTAACGGCCCCCGTCATGCCGGGGTCTTCTCGGAGTCGGGTTGTTTGAGAATGCAGCCCAAAGTGGGTGGTAAACTCCATCTAAGGCTAAATACCGGCACGAGACCGATAGTCGACAACTATCTTAAGGAAAAATAGACAGAACTGAGAGGACAGAGTTGAAGAGGGCGAGAAACGTTTAAGAGATAAACGGGTGGGGTCCGCACAGTCTGCCCAGGGGATTCAACCCGGCAGGTAATGGGCGGCCGCACTGTGCGGGAGGATCCCCTTGAGGGACCTCTCTCCGGCGCTGGCTGGCCCCTGTGGGGCACATTTCTTCCGCGGCGGTAAGCCGCGACCGGCTCCGGATCTTTACCTGGCTTACATTAATCTATCTCTACCTAGCTACTCTACCTCTTCCTATCTCTTCCTAACTTTTGACACTCTGCCTGACTACTAACATTAACCTGTCTCTTCCTATCTACCTGTCTGACCTGACTCTAACTACCTATAAACATATCTCTAACTGTAAGCTTTGTCAAAGAGGAAAGTTTTTAGCCTAGTTTTAAAGATAGACAAATTGTCTGCTTCACGAACCAACCCTGGGAGCCGGTTCCATAGGAGGGGAGCCTGATAGCTGAAAGATCTGCCACCCATTCTACTTTTAGAAATCCTAGGAACTACCAGTAAACCTGCAGTCTGAGAGCGAAGGTCTCTGTTAGGAACATATGGAACAATCAGGTCTCTTATGTATGATGGAGCTAGATTATTAAGGGCTTTATATGTCAGAAGGAGGATCTTGAATTCTATTCTAGATTTTACTGGGAGCCAGTGAAGAGAAGCTAAAACAGGGGAAATGTGATCTCTTCTTTTAATATTCATCAGAATCCTAGCAGCAGCATTTTGAACTAACTGAAGACTTTTAATTGTATTCTGTGGACTACCTGATAATAGACAGTTACAGTAATCCAGCCTTGAAGTAACAAAGGCATGGACTAGTTTTTCAGCATCATTCCTGGACAGGATGGTTCTAATTTTTGCAATATTCCTAAGGTGAAAAAAGGAAATCCTACAGACTTCTTTAATGTAAGTTCTAAACGACATATCTTGGTCAAAAATGACACCGAGGTTTTTTGCTTTATTACTGGAGGCTAATTTAATGCCGTCCAGGTGAAGGGGCTGACTAAGTAGTTTCTTTTTCAGAGCTTCTGGTCCAAAGACGACAACTTCTGTTTTATCAGAATTTAGAAGCAAGAAGTTTAGAGTCATCCAAGTTTTTATGTCTTCCAGACATGCCTGTAGTCTACCTAACTGATTGGATTCATCAGGATTTATGGATAGATATAGCTGTGTATCATCTGCGTAACTATGGAATTTTATCCCATGCTGCCTAATTATTTTACCAATAGGAAGCATATATATAGTAAAGAGAATCGGCCCAAGCACTGAACCCTGTGGTACTCCGCAAGTAACTATTGAGGTTGAGGAAGATCTATTGTTTACCTGAACAAACTGAAATCTGTTAGACAAATAAGATTTAAACCAACCTAGTGCTGTTCCTATTATACCGACACTTTGAAGCCTTTCTATGAGAATATTGTGGTCAACAGTGTCAAAGGCAGCACTGAGATCTAACAGGACCAGAATGGTCACCAGTCCATTGTCTGAGGCTATGAGAATATCATTAGTAACCTTCACCAGAGCTGTTTCAGTGCTGTGATGAGCTCTAAAGCCTGACTGAAACTTCTCAAACAGCTCATTATTGTTTAAATGCTCACATATCTGGTGTGCAACTATTTTCTCAAGAATTTTAGATAAGAAGGGAAGATTAGATATCGGTCTATAGTTAATTAAGTCGTTTTGATCAAGAGAGGGTTTCTTAAGTAGAGGTTTAATTACAGCAATCTTAAACTCCTGTGGTACATATCCATTGACTAAGGATAGATTCATTATATTTAAAATTGGAGCAGCGATCAGAGGGAAAACTTCTTTTAAGAGTTTAGTTGGGATTGGGTCTAAAACGCAAGTTGAAGGTTTAGATGAAGCTAATAATTTTAGTACATCACAAAGTTCGGCTGCATTAAAGCAGTTTAAGCATATATTAGGTTCCACCATTTTTGAGGCTGCCTCATTAACTAAGGAGGAAGCAAGCATATTGGGAAGGTTCCCAATTATCTTATTCTTTATGGAGTCTATTTTATTTATAAAGAATTGCATGAAGTCGTCACTGCTTAGAGCTTGGGGAATGGTTGGCTCGATAGAGCTATGATCCTGTGTGAGTTTGGCAACTGTATTAAAAAGAAACCTAGGATTATTTTTATTCTCCTCGATTAAAGATGAATAATATGCTGTTCTAGCTGTGTGAAGGCTCTTTTTATATAGCAATAAACTATTTTTCCATATTAAAAAGGAATCATGTAAATGCGTGGAGCGCCATTTTCTCTCTAGTTTTCTAACATTCTGCTTTAGGGTACGTAGCTCTAAATTAAACCAGGGAGTTAATCTTCTATGGCTAGCCACCTTCCTTTTCAAGGGGGCAACTTTGTCTATTGCCCGACGCAGGGAGGAATTAACGCTATGAACTAAAATGTCAAGTTGTGAGGGGTCACGAGTTAAATCACTGTTTTCTGTTCTGCATTTATAAACTGAGGAAATTAAAGTTGGAAGAGCTTCTTTAAAATTTGCTACAGCGTTGTCTGATAACGTTCTGGTATAATGAAGTTTTCTTTCAGGTTTGATATGATCCATTAGAGTAAGTTTAAAAGTGATAAGGAAATGATCAGACAGGATAGGGTTATGTGGAAAGACTGTTATTTCTTCACAGTCAATGCCATAAGTCAGCACAAGATCTAAAGTGTGGTGACAAGAATGTGTTGGTCCCTGCACATTTTGAGTAAAGCCTATTGAGTCTAGGATAGTGTGAAAAGCTGTATTTAGACTATCACTTTCATTATCAACATGAATATGGAAGTCTCCGACTATAATGACTTTATCAGTGTTTAAAACTAAGTCAGATAGAAATTTTTAGATCGGAAATCTGATCTAAAAATTGAGAATAAGGTCCTGGTGGACGATATAAGACCACAAACAAAAGTGGCTTTACTGCTTTGTTATGTGTATGAGGAAAGCTAAAAACTAGATGCTCAAAGGAACTGTAACTATTATTTTTTTGGAGATTAATTAGTAAATCGGAATGAAAGATAGTTGCTACTCCACCTCCTCGACCAGTACTTCGAGGGACACTAAAGTTTAAGTAGCTAGGGGGAGTTGACTCATTTATTGTGACATGGTCCTCTTCCTGCAACCATGTCTCTGCAAGACAAAACAAATCAATATTATTTTCACAAATTAAGTCATTTACCAAGAGTGTTTTTGAGGGGAGAGATCTTATGTTTAGTAAACCACATTTAATTGATTTGTTTTTATGTTCAGTCCGAGTTTTATTTATCTTTATGAGATTTTTATACTTTGCTCTAGTAGCATTAACTTTTAATTCATTAGTTTTGGGTAGTGGACGGGAAACTATCTCTATAGGGTAGTGGGTGGGTGGCAGTCCCTGTTCCTTGACCTGGACTCTGGGTTCCCTGAGCTGGACTCTGGGTTGTCACGGCTTTGGGGAACTAGAGATAACCCTATCAATGTTCCTGGAAAGAAGCGAAGCTCCGTCCTCGGTGGGATGGATGCCGTCTCTACGTAACAGTCCAGGTTTTCCCCAGAAGGCCCCCCAGTTATCAATGTAGCCCACATCGTTTTCTGGACACCACCTTGACAACCAAAGGTGGAACGAAAGCATACGGCTGTACATGTCATCGCTAGTACGATCAGGCAGGGGACCAGAAAAAATTACAGAGTCAGACATCTTTTTGGCAGCCCTACACACCGAAGCTACGCTAATTTTAGTGACCTCCGACTGCCGTCGCCGGGTGTCGTTGCCACCAGCATGGATAACGATCCTGCTATACCGCCGTTTGTCCTTGGCCAAAAGCTTCAGATGGGACCTAATGTCCGCAGCCCTCTTGGCATTGCCAAGAATAAGACGAGAGGCATGAGACTGAACAATGCAGAAGAGCTGAAGGCTGCTATTGAAGCATCCTGGTCTTCTATAACACATCAGCAGTCACACAGGCTGGTGGCATCAATGCCTAGCTTCACTGAGACAGCAGTTGATGAAAAAAGGTCCCAGATCGTAATGAGTACATATGAATGGGTATGCTTTTCAGTGATCCGACATTTCTCCTTTTTAAATCCTTGCTTGGAGTCCATGTAATAGTTTGGAGTTCATGTAATATTCCAATTTTGAATTTCTTTTTTTCATTAGCTGTAAGACAAAATCTTCAAAATAATGACAAACAAAGCTTTTTAATTTCTCGCTTTGTATGTAATGAGTATATATGACATATTAGCTTCACCTTTTAAGTTTAATTACTGAAATAAATTAACTTTTGCACAATATTCAAATTTTTATTTTATTATTTTGAAGATCTATCTTGGAAGAGATCAAAACAACTCCCAGCATTTCTATAAATCATGAGTAATTGTGGTGGGAAGACAAAGTTCTACGAGTGAGAAACAGATTAAAGAACAGGCATATCAGTCACTCTGCCCAGCTTGTATTACTTCCATGTACAGGGATAATGAGCCTGGAATCTATGAGGAGGGTCAAATCTCACTGAACTACACAAAAATAAAGAAAGCTACAATTAGGACTTCAGCGCATGGACTCTGGTATCGTAACACTGAGTAGATGCATCTAAAATAGCTGCCTATTACTCAGACCCAACAACGTTAAAGAAGTTTCCAGCTTTCCAGCTTCTTTTGTATTCTCGCTGTTCTTGAGCACATTTGAAAATGAAGGGAGCAAGTAGAGCCGCTGAAATAATGTCATGTCAGACTTTTATATTCTATGCTACAAAAGGTTGATTATGACTCTAACCAGTGCTAATGAATCCAATTGAACATATTCAGATAATTAGCTATTTTTTCTGAACAATCTGGTGTGATTTACAGCAGTTTTCATACATTTTAACACTGCACCAGCCCTAATAACTCTGGTGTAATCCAACAAAACATACCTGAAACACTTTTTTTCGTACTCTGTATCAAATATTCAATGATTTGATAAAATGAGTAAAAACTGGTGTTGTCAACTGAATAATCGATGTATTCAGATAAAAGAAATATCCAAACAAACTTGGTCCTACGTGAGATAGTTACAGACATATTCACTCTCGGTCTTGCGGCTTAATTTAATCTATTATTTATTTGATCTACTACTCATCCATAGTAAATTGTTGCTCTGTTGTTGGGGTAAAACAGTACAATTCATGATCGGCAGAAAATCAGTTTTCCTTCTTAGAGGCATAACCACGGAGTATCCAAAATAAAGTGTCATCAGCTCGCATGGAGCGCAGCTGTAAGGCAACTAAACATAACCTTCCAGAGTATCCTGGTGTCGATGGAAGTGTGTTCTCTACATTTTCATTCTGTTAAGTTCAAGATGGCATGTTTTTTTTTTTTCCATACATTGTTTCTTTCCTTAAAGCGCACGACATGCATATCAAAACATACATACCTGTTTGATAATGCAGGCACACTGAAACGCTACTTCTTCTCTTAAGCTTGGTTTATGAAACATGCAGAACTGGCGTAGGTACCAGATCTTCTTGGGTTACCAGATTGGCTCAGGTGGCCTGCGCTGGCCAAAAACGTCACACTACGGCAACTTAACTCGGATAAACTACCTGGCAAGTGCTACTTAATATGGTTACATTTAAAAGAGACATTAATGTTAATAGCAGCTCCTGTGGGGGCATTAAGGAAACATGTCTCTGGTAAAGCTCTTTCGCACATGGTCTTTGGACAGATTTTGGCAGGTTATTATTTACCGTGTTTTTGAGAGATTTCCCTATGATGTCAAAAGGTTTACTTCCGTTTATTTTTTTAGTGAACCCCATAAAGAAGATGCGTTTAACTATACATCAAATCAATATCAGGCTATCAAGAAAAAAGGCTGTCGAAAGAATTCAGTTACATACATTTTGCGTGTATGGTATTTATATAACACACCTGGCTGTTTGTGTTGAATTCCTCTGTATACTTAATTAGTTTGTGTTTTGTATACTTGCTATTTGTTTAATAAAGTTATTAAAAAAAGGCACACTGCATTCGAACATTCAGCCAACCATGTACTATCAGCGTCCATCCAATCATGTAATGCTTCGTCATAAGTAGGCGCAGGCCCGCGAGCCGATCTGGTAACCCGAGCAGATCTGGTACCTACAGGGCCGAGACGCCTTGCAGCATTTATACCTTTTGCAGCTTGTCCCTGCTGTAAGCCAATATTCTCAAAGACTGTAGGGGGTGGCATAGGGCCCCATGGCATGCATATAACACTACACCATAGTAGAAGTAGAAATCGCTGTTGTTCACAATGTGGCGACAGCCTCAAGCTTAAACGAAGAAGAAGAGCTTTTATGCTGTTTACTACTGTTAGGAAAAAGACGAAAAAAGAGCTGGTCCACTCGTCCATTAAACAAGACAAAACATTTTTTCACTGCTCCCTCGTCTGTCCCAAATGTGATAGCAATTTCTCTCTAAGAATTGAGAACAATATTTTGATCACTGTGATCTCTATGGGCGAATCATAAAGGTGTCTTTATTTACGAACCTCTGACAGTAGGAGCTCTTGCCAGTCCGCCAGGTTTTTCCGCATGGGACCGTCCGCGTAGTTAGAACATTTCCTAGGTGCACGGTGCAGAAACTTGGGGCTCCCCAGAGCAGAGGGGCGTGGTTGCTGAAATGATGTAATTTGGCGTGTGGAGCCGTGTGGACCGTGCGGATGCATCAAGCATAAACTAGGCTTTACAGTTGTTCTTTGGGATGACAACTTTGCTTTTGTTTAGGCAAGATGGCTACACATTGGTCTCACTGAGATTGAGGCCACAGAGACGGCACGATCTGAGAGACCCGTCATTTTAACAGGTCTGCAACACGTCCCACCTCTCGGTAATGTGTATCTGCACAGTATATAAATGACATTTATATATAAGACGGTAGTACTTTTGAAACACATTCTTAAAAGCACGTGTGAGTTTTGGTAGTACAAAAAGTTACCAAAATAGGTGGAGCACAGTTTAGCTTACTTTTGTCTGGATTACTGTGTTCTCTCCTAAACCCATCCGTTTGAAAACTGCATGAGACTCCAGTGACTTGTAGCTTTTAGAAGTATTTTGAAGTGTAAGTGTCACACCACAAAACAAGGCAGTCGAAAATGTGCGTTAGGCAGAACCTTGCCAAAAAGTCGTCATCAGTGCTTTAAAGCCACATTTCGGATTATTTCGGGCATTGAGTTTTTCTTTTTTAAAGCAACGTACAAAGGCCCCTCCCAAAACATCCCTTCTTGCACCCCCTTCTTCGAGCTTTCCTCTCCCACTTTAAGAAAAATAAAAAAAATGTTGCGGAGCACTTGCCTTTTATCATGGTACTGAACCCCACATAGTTTTAAATATATATAAAACTAATACATAAATAAATTATCCGAAATGCAGCTTTAAGTCTTTGTTAAGTGTTTCATTTGATTCCAAGTTGCTTATAACACGGATTTTGTCCACATGCCGGACCCCGCATTCCCTATTTAACGTATCCCTGTATATTCCACATCCTTTCCGGGATTTTAACTTGTTATATTTTATTTTCTTTCCCCCAGCTCTGCTCTTTTTGTGCAATGTGTTTTTTGTTTCTACGGTTTGTTTACACCCGTGAGGCTACCCAAGCCCTATTTCAACTTCTAAATAATTTTTTTAAACTTTCATTTCAGAAGTGGCTATTTCAGAAATAGCCACTTCTGAGCAAAGATGATCTGTATATAGAAACCGCATCATGCAGCCCCAGTAGATGTTTTGCTTTCTTTTTTTCATACCAAACAATAAGTGATTTTGCGATACAGTTTTCAAAATTCTGTCCAGATTGTGCTTTTGAGTGCGCCTAAACTTAGTTTACCAGAGTCATAAAAAGTTAGATTTCCTTTCCATATTTTTGTATCTTAGACGGTCGTGGCAGATGGCCGCTTGTACTGAGCCAGGTTCTGCTGGAGGTTTCTTCCTGTTAAAGGGGATTTTTTCATCCCCATTGTCGCAACATGCTTGCTCAGTCTGAGGGATTGCGGAGGAATTGCTGAGGTTGGAGTCTGCATGATCCGGGCGCAACCTCACGTCGATGACTCATCGCAATCTGCTGGGATTCTTTACATAGAAAACTTTGAACTGATTGGAATGTTTGTATAATTGTATTGAAATGACTTGTTGTGAATTAGCGCTATATAAATAAAAGTTAATTGAATTATCTAGTACATTTTCTCTTTAAAGGCTACAGTGAGTGTTTAGGTTTTTGCTCAGGCTGAAAATGTGCATTTGCATGGCTGTGAGTTAGAGCTCTGCTCAAGGTGGGTGTCTGTGCTGGTGGGGGGTCTTCACGAAAAAACACCTACAGTATAAGCTGCCATCCCTGACACAGGAGTCCTGTTGGAAATGAGTATATCCAATTGTAAATTTGTCATTCCTTCCTGAAGATAATTGGCTTATTTCTGTGTTAAATAGCCAGTCCTACAGGATTCTGACTGGGTTTAGCATGCTCTATGTAGACAGTGTTTCTGTTCCTCTGTGTCTGAGAGACTTATAGGCATATTACATTCTGACTTACTGTAAGAAAATGATTAACTGATAGCAGAGGTGCTCTGTATGGAGCTCCCATGCTGACGTATGAAGTATTGAGCTGTCTGCAAGGGCATGAATTTGATTCCGAGGTGGCTTGCCTTTGAAACAAGTCAAAATGGCGCCCTCTTTTTGATCTTGGGGTAGTAGTTTCACAGACAACCCAGTTTAGGAACAATCTGCACATCCAAGACTTCAGAGTTGCGTTTTTCACACCCTCTAATGCACTCCATTTCTGGGGTTTTTCATGTTCAAGTCTACACCACAATTCAAGACTTCTATGTTGCTTGGATGTGGAGAAGGTGTTGCTTTACCTAAATTACCCGCAGATCAAACACAATCTGGGTCTCTCTCGGAAGAATCCTTTCCTCAGCAGTCTTGCGCCTGCAGGAGAAACAACATGAAATTTGTGTGAGCATGCCCGCGCGTGGGTGCTTATGTACAGATGGGCTTGCATGTGCTTCTTTTCACGCATATTTTAACCCCAATCTAGCTCCGCTCTAACAGTGGATGCCTTTTTTTCTTGGCCTTTGGGCAACTGCTTAGTGATGAACCAGACCTCAGCTGATCCAGGAGCTCAGAAAGAAAAGAAATCACTTAAACGTTCAAGCCAGAAAATGAGAGGGTTCGGAGATGGATGAATTGTCAGCGGATGTGCAGCTGTTCGTATCCTCTGCTCGCCCGTGTTGGAAGCCGGAGAGCTACCGTGCATAATTCTGGGACATGACCGAAAACTGTCTAGTTAGAGTGCATCAGGAAATGGATGAAAGGGAGAATTCCCCGCACGTGGTGGGAGGAAAGAGACTGAGCTCAGAAACGCCTCTTATGTGTGTGTGTCCTGATGGCTGCTAAGTTGAACAAAGACAACAGAGAGACAGTTGCTGTGATGTAGTTTCAAACCGAGTGCTCTTTCAGTCTAAAAAACATGCCGGACTTGCTGTGAAGCAAAATGGTTGAAAGGATCTTTTCAAAGCTTGACTGATGATATTGAGCAGATACTATGGCACTACCTCAGGGAGGGTTTCTGAAGCTGAAAATACAGAGATAAAGTACAGTTTGTTAATACTCATAATGTCAAATTATATTAATAAATAACATGTGTTTTTGTTTCATGTGATTTGCTTTTTCAAGTGTCGTGTTGGAGATGGGATCCTTTATGAGAGTTTCTAGCAGATGTCCCTGCTGCAAGTGTGCATGTTCAGGTGTATGCATGTGTCTTCCAGGCTTTCCTACAATCACATGGGGCAAGCAGCAGACCAAGAGGTTCAGCAGCAGTGTAATTAATGTAGTGTAGTTCCATTGTCATGCATGATATTTCCGGTCTGCGATCTATTTGAAAAGGCTTTTTGATGAATGGCCAATTAGAGGCAGACTCCTCATGCCTGGTGGCTGACTGATCTCTTTTTAATGGTACTCCTGTTTCTTTGATAAAACACAAAATGAATCATCGATACTCTGTCCTGGGGGGAGCTCTGAGCTTTGAATTTAATTGTGATTGGGTTTGCAGCAGCAGCAGCAGTTAGGGGTCAGTAGCACCAGTTTTGAGCTGCCATTCTTTGGTAATGATGACCAGCCTCGGTTGTACTCTGATTCACACGGCTGCTCCTCTGAAGTGCTGTATTAATTTTATTTGGTGTGTGTGTGTGTAAGAGAGGGAGAGAGATTATTTGGTCCAGTATCTATGTTATGGGATCAAAATAGAACAATTAGAGTAATTCAAATGATTAGTTAGGGTCTGTGGAAGGATGTCTGTAGTTGGATGGTTTATGACTTTAAAACCAACCATCTAACTCCCAACAAGGGTGATTTTTTTTTAAACTAAACAATTTAAAACTAAATTAGTTTAATTTAGTTAAATATATTCACATAGTAACAATTCACAACAAATGCAACACTTTACATGACACAGGTTAAACTTAAACGTACATCCCAGTTTGGTTCAATACAGTGCAGTCAAATTCAGGCTAATATATCAATTCAAAATCCGAAAATTGCTTTGTGCTGTTTGTTCTGGTCCTAACTTCTATTAGCAAGTGCAGCTAAAAAACATATTTTTTTTTTCTTCTGGACCCTTACTTAGATATGTAATGCATAGCAGTCTGATTGAATGAAAAAACTGAGGTTGCTTGGTGCACTTCTGCATTCAGGGGATATGGTATTGTTCAGTTTTAGACTAAGAAGTTAGAAAATTTGACTTCCAAAGAAAAGAAAGAGAACAGGAATTCATGTTGATCTTTACTGGAAATGTATATATATATATATATATATATACTGAATAAATCCTAATTGGAGTCACAGATGGGTGTAGATACTGGTGCTATATTTGCACAACATTGGGCTTTCTGTTCTTGGTTCAAGATACCTCCAGTTGCGATCAGCTACAGTCGAAACTGTCTGCAGCTAAACACTCATACAGAAATAAAGCATAGTCAGATATATCAGGACTTCTTGCAGAAGTACTTGTTTTTCTCTTTTTCTGAGTGTCTCAGTTACTGACGTTTTATAGTTGAACAGCTGAGTTTCACACACAGTTTTCTGCTTCTGTGAGCATGTTCTTTATACAATTGCAGAGGTTTTTGTGTAACTTTACCTTTAAGTTGTCCACATACAAATCTTTCCTTAATAAGTGCCAACTTTTATTTCTAAAACTATTTACTCTCTAAGGTAGTCAAAGCAACCTAATTATCAATAGATCAACTTGGCTCAATTCTATCTTCAGCTAGGTTATCTGTTTGTACACGAGTTTAGATTCTTCAGGGTTCGTTCCCCACCCCCATTGGAGTCTATGCTCTGATTGCAATGCATTGTTTATTACTTTCTCTGTGTAATTAATGGTCTGGGAACAAAAAACAAAAAAAAACAGCAGAGGGGAGAAGCTCGACTAAAGGTACAAAGAAATACAAACTGTTCCTTTCTCTCCTTTATTTACCACTCCTCCTCTGGAGAGGGCTAATATGTGTTTTCCTTTCCTATGAGGAGGTTGTCATGGCAGAAGAGTTGAAGCTGTGAATTCCCACTGTGTGACAATTTGAGCAAGCAGCCCACCAGGCGCTTTTGGCCCACCGAATGGGAAGCAACACCTTTTATTTTTGCAGCGGGCCTTCAGCCACTGAATATTTCTTTGCTTCCCCGAGCAAACAGTAGAGCAGCCTCCGACGGAGGCGATTAATGCTGTCAAAATGTCAGTGCATCCACCTGCTGGCGTTGTAGGAGCGGGACCATAATCTTATAATTCATCGCTTTAGCCTCCAGGAGTGCGTCTCTTGTATGCATCTGGCTGCAAATGGCACAGGAATTTATGTATAGTTAGTCTCTCTGCCTCCCCTGCCTCGGCTCTGCCGCACAATGTGTCACATCTCCTGTGCGAAAATTGCAGAGCCGACCTTTCACATTTGGTCACAACAGAAGTTCGCTCGACAGGTGGGCACTTGGAGAGATACAGAGGGGAATCTCATGTTGTGGATTTCCACTTTATAAATGTCATTATCATTCTCACCTGACCTGGAAGTTGTCCTGCTGTTCAGCTTTGACCCCAATTTTGCCGGGAACCTTGAATGCGCGTGAGTTTTTCTCGAGCAAAATTGGCAATGGAGTCAACAAAGGGGACTTCTGTTTCTTTCTTTCTCAGAGTGGAGTGTTAGGCGTGACTGTATGTGCCTGTATGTGCGTACTCTGACTCAGCAATCATTCTTCGCCGGCAACCGTCAGCATCTTTCCTCCAAACAAAGTTTTCTGACTGTGCCTCTGCCAGATTTGAACTGTGTAGAACATTAGTGTAACAGCCCACGCTCCTCGAATACAGATTTGTTCTTGAGTACACGCCAAAAAGGCCCTCTATATTTTACGAGCCCTCTCTCTACCATCGTAACGTCTTGAGACTAATTATCGTGGTCGCACTCAGACACAAAGCTCGTTTATTATTGCATTGACATCACATTTGTTTTGGCCTGGCCTACATGGCAGGGATTTCACAGCGCTCAAGAACATGGAGCTGCGCTTTGAACTCGACAGAGCACGATTTAGATGGAAAATCTTCTATACCGTGTGATGCACAAGGTGTTGGAGGCTAATAGTTAAAAGAAAAGTGTCCTGTCACTTGTATTTTCCTTTTATTTTTTCATCTTTTCCATGTGTGAGCTGCTCACCAGGGAGCCAAGCTCAGTTCCTGAGAAGCACTTTTTCCTCATCCGTCCTGCCCTAGAAATGCCTTAATACTTTTTTTTTGTTATACTACTTTCCCCCCAAGCCTATTGTATCGGCTCTCTGATTTAAACTATTTATATTCATGGTGCAAGACTATTTTAAGACCTTAAGAAATGTTGGTCTCAAAAATGGAAATAGAGCATGTAGAAATAGTTGAGAACCAGTCACTGATTTATGGGAAGAATTTTGCATTTCAAATCTGAAGATACTGTATATCTTTCTCTTTAGGATTTCATAAACAGCTGTTACATCCCTTTATTAAGTCTTAGTGTCCTAAAATTGGACACCAAGTGGTGGGCTACATACATGGACATATTCCCAGCCAATAACAAGCCCCATTTAACATTTCAAAATATTCCCAGGTCAAAGGCAGTTTGCAGTCAATCCTGGCATGCACATTGAGGGAAATATTCCAAACATTGTGTCATTCTAATGCTGGCTGAGAACAGAGAAACAGAAGCAAAACCCTGATGAAATATGTTTGTGAAGCCTATTAAACATCTGGCTTCGGAAGAATAGGTCAGTTGTTTTAATGTGTTAAAACGAGGAAATAAGGTGAACAAACCGTGTACATTTATAGAACCTTTTAAAAAAACAAAACAATAATCTTGTATCTAATTTATGTAATAGACCAAGAAAAAGAACTGCATCATTGGTGAAGTGGTGGGAGAATAAAATGTTCCACACAAATCTTTTTTTGAAAAGTTGGGCATGTAGTTGTAGCTAACCCCAAAGGATGAGTGTTTTTTTGGAACCAACTTTTGTTGTGATTGCTGCTCAGGCCTCTACAAACTTTGCACATCTCAAGACTGCGACGTTATTATCAATTGTCTTTCAAAGCCACTCGGGCTCATTTAGCTATAGAGACTGTCTTTGAACAATTTTTTTTAAGTCTTTGCAAAGATTTAGGTTTTGACTTTAACTTAGCTATCCTAGCACATATTGTATATATGTCCTAAGCTATCTTAGCATTCTAAACTGTATAAACCTCTATTTCACTCTCAGCCTCTAACAGGTTTTCTTCCAGGATGTGCTTAGGTCTGTGCACATTCCCTCAACACTGACATAAGTCTTTGTCAGTGATGAAAGAAGCATGAGTGGGAGTTGGTATGTTTAACAGGAAATGAATTTGTAATATTCCGCAAAGGAGCAAATGCCTTGTGTGCAAACAGTCCTTTTATCTTTTTTTTAGCAGTGGCTTTTTAGGTGGATAGCCGTGTCTTTGTAGGTTACGAATCATGCCAAACTGTTCTGACGAACCAGTCTCCATGATATGCTCAAATTTAGGGCTGGGTATCGATTCAAATTTCAAGAATCGATCCGATTCCGATTCTCAAGATTTGGAATCGATTCGATTCAATCTGATCCAATTCAATATTGATATCGGTCAGTGTTTTAAAAGGTTTTTTTTTTTTTTTTTTTACTATTATCTTAATTATATGCCAGAAATTCAATGACTTAACACTGGGTGAGTAACAGTTCACCATGGAAAACTTTATTAACCCTGTCAGACACAAAACTTAAAATGGCTGTCTGGAATGTTCCTTCCCATTTCAACTTTAAAAAGGGCAAACTATTCTAAAAAATAAAATTGATTTTTGAACTTGTGAATCGATTCGATTCGATTTCTATAAGAATCGATTCAGAATCGATTTTTCGATTATTTCAACACAGCTCTACTCAAATTGCAGGATATTGTTCAGTAACTTAAACATGCTGGTAACATCTCTAATATGTTACCCCTGATCTGTCTGTTGTATTCATACGGAGATTAAAATACACACTTTGTGTACTAAATGGGTGACCTATGATGACAGTTTGACAGTTGGTAGTCGTATTTATATAGGGTAACAAAGTAAAGGGGGTTGACTATAAAGTGATGAGTAAAATTAATTAGGATTCATTTGATTTAAAGCAATCACTCAATCTCTCTCTTTAAAATCACTTCTATAGTTGGGACCATTCCAGTCCTTTCTCTTTTTTATAGATACCAAAATTTAAGACAAGTGCGGATAGAAGCTAAAATTCGTCCTTGAAATTATTCGTCGACATGTCTCTGTCAATGGGAGAAATATAATATTTTGTTTCATCTTACTCCTCTTTTAGAAGCAATTACAGCCTTTCTCTCACATCACTCAGCATCCCCCTGGCTCCTCTCTGTTTACCACCATGAATGGCACATAATTTAAAAGCTGTCACCAGACATAAATTCAAGTACAACACTGCAGGGAGGCTGTTCCTTTCGGCTGCGTGGGGCCTTCTGCTTCTTATCCAGGAGTAAATAAAACAGTTTTATCCAAACATGACAATTGCATGCTATCATGTTCTTGCAGATCTGCGATCCTGTTGACTGAGACGGTTTTGAGGGATTTCTTTTAATTATTATTTTTTGTTGTGTGGTAGCATTTTCAAGTTTTTTTTTTTCTCCTCTCTGGACACATGCCGTGATGACTGCGCTACTGATGTTCAGCTGACTCCCACAATCTGACTCATATCTTTTAAGGCTATTTATGTTTTTATGCCTTTTTCAGTCTGAAATTTTTTTTGTTCTCGGTTGGGCAGCAGAAATGCCTCCGAACACTTAATTAGAATTTCTCTGCCTGATACGGCTGACGCCCCCCTGCCCCAAAATTTGATTCTGACAAAATATTTCAGCTCTATTCGTCTACTTTTCGACTGTGGTTTTGTGCCGCCAGGGTGTCAGGCTCTTCCCAGAGGTTTATCCCTTCCGATGTTGTCTCAACAACATGTACACTAATATATTTTGCTCCACTTTTGTCACAGTCCCTTTCTATGCACCTGCACCAAACATGCTTTGACACTAAAGACGGTAAATGTCAGCAGGCATGAGGAGGAAGGGCGAGTGATCAGATATTCTTCTGATCCGTAGGTGCACGCACATATATTGTCAATCAGATGTCTGTGACTTAGGCTCACGCTCTTGTTGGGTTATTACATGAGGTGCACCTGGAAATGAAGCCAAAGTACGGGGAGTGTGTATGGGTGTCGTGGTGTGACACATCTGGGTAAAGTGACATGAGGAGGTCCTGATAGATTTGGGCTGAGCGGGAGCTTGTTTCTGTTGTGCTCTGTCAGGCAGAGGCTCCTTCCACATGCCTGCCTAACGCTCCTGATAACTGCTACCTGGCCTGAAGCTGCTCTTTGTGTCTTTATATAGACATTGTAATTCAGTAGTTTAGACACACCCATCTGGAATGTCTTTTGAATTTTGGGAATTTAAATATTCATTGTATCATTCTGTTTGGGGAGGTAGACTGATAACAGCTTCTAGTTTTGACAATTTCTGAAAACAAGAATGGTGCACGGGTAAATGCCTGGTAAATACAGGTGATACTCAAAAAACTAGAACATAGTGCAAGAGTTTATTTATTTCAATAATTCAACTTAAAAGGTTAAACTAATACATGATATAGACTTATCATATACTAGGCGAGTTATTTCAAACCTTTATTTGTAACAATTTTGATGAAATGGCTTATAAACAATGCAATCCCAAATTCAAAATGTCATCAAATTAGAATATTGTGAAAGGATCAGTACTTTAGTTTGAAAGTGTCACACTCTAATCACCTTATTAATCCAAGAACCAAGGGTTCCTGAGCCTTTAAATGGTCTCTCAGTCTAGTTCAGTAGGAGTCACAATCATGGGGAAGACTACTGACCTGATAGTCAAGCAGAAAACCATCACTGACACCTTCCACAAGGAGGGAAAGCCTCAAAAAGTCATTGCAAAAGATACGGAATATTCCTGAAGTGCTGTATTAAAGCTCATTAATAGAAGGTTATGTGGAAGGAAAAAGTGAGGATTGTCAGGAAAAGGGCATTCAAACGTTTTTGGGACCTTCACATGGAGTGGGCTGAGGCTGGAGTTAGTGCATCAAGACTCACCGCACATAAGTAGATCCTAGACGTGGGTTTCAATGCTGTATTCCTCTTTTTAAGCTCATCAAAGCATTGTACCTGTTCTAAAGAAAAAAAAGAAGTGCAAATTTTGCATCTCTTTTAACCAAGGTTTCAGAGTCTGGAGGAAAAGTGGAAAAGCACACAGTACAAGATGCTTGAAGTCCAGTGAGAAGTTTCTATGGTCTGTGTTGATTTGAGCAACAATGTCATATGCTGGTGTTGGTCCACTGGGCTTTATTAAGTCCAGAGACAACACATTCATCTACCAGGACATTTTGGAGCACTTCATACTTACTTCTGCAGATGAACTTTATGGAAAAACTGACTTCATCCTCCAGGACAAATTGGGACCTGTCCACACTGCCAAACATACCAAAACCTGGGTCGATTACCAATGGATTACTGGGCTTGATTGGTGACCATAGTGAACCCCATAAAGAATCTGAGGCATTGCCAAAAGAAAGACGAGACGCAGTACAGTGCATTTGAAGATTCCTGGTCTTCCATAACACCTCAGCACTGCCACAGGCTGATAACATGCATTACTAGCCACACTGGGGCAGTAATTAATGCAAAATAGGCTCAGACCAAGTCTAAGTACATACAGTAGGCTATGCATGATTATACTTTTCAGAGGTTTCTCTGTTTGAAATTTGTTTTCTTCTTGATTTCTTGTAATATTCACATTTTCAGAGATTTAGAATTTGGGGTTAGCTGTAAACTGTAAGCCATAATAATCAAATTGATAACAAATAAAGGTTCATTTTGCATGTAATGAGTCTATAGTGAGCTCACTGTTAACCTTTATATTAAATCTATTCTCATTTGTTAGTTTATTCAGTTAAGTGTCTGCCAAATGTGAACACATAACCAAAGACTTGGCTATTGAGCATAATTCATTAATATTCAATAAGCATATTAATGTTGGCTTCTTTTATCCCTTCCTCATAAGTTTTGATTTGCAATTGGGATCATTATACTACTGGACCAAACAACTGTGTCCAAGTTTCAAGCATCTAGCTGTTCATTTTAGGTGATATTGGATAATTTGAAGATAGTCCTTCACTTTAATTTTTCCAGGCACTTTGTGCAATGCCAGTGAAAAAGATCCCACGCATGATACTGCTACCACCATGTTTTGTAATTAGTACAATTAAATTAGGCTTGAAACAGTGACTCTGGAAAACATTTCAATTGCTAATTTCTTGTGACCATAAAAGTTTTCTATGGGTAATTTGGTTTGTCCATCTGTACAGCTATACATTTTCTGAGCAGGTGGCTCTTTTCTATTGTTAGTACCCAGTCTGTAAATGTTAAACTTCCACTTTTGTATGGTGACACTGCTGTTCTACATGATTCTGGGTTTTGTAGGCAGTACCTAGGGTATTTCATGAGTAACCTTATGAATTTTCTCACATTTAAGGGTAGCAATTTGGGTCAGAATGTGTAAACTTGGAATCCGCTGGGTGCTTCAATAATCACAAACCAGATCAGAACCCATTTTGTGCAGCGAACATCAATTTTCTAGAAAGACCTTGACCTCAACCTCATTTGAAATGCATGAACTCTGCTTAAAAACAGTCTATTATAGTAAACCACTCAGTTTAAATGAGCTCTATCATCAGTTCACACTGGATAAAATGAATTAAATTAATGCGCATAATGTGTGGATGTAAACTTGTGAATGGCACTACATGCATATGTGTTTTTCACCCCAGGCAGTGGGTCAAAAGTTCAGGTTGGAGTGCAGTGCCTACTCTGAAATGTGACATGATTTGTGAGTCCAGTGGAATATGGAAGGTGTGAGATTAAAAGGACGCAACACAAGGACGTGAGAAAAGACCTGCCTAATGCCTTTGCATGCAAAATATAAAAAAAGAAGCCCTCAGTTGATGAATGACAGCGTCAGTAGCAAAAATGCGGTATGACCATGAAGATGATGGTAAGAGCGACATTGAGCCCTAACAATTTCCATTTTCTGTTGAATTTCATCTCTGTTTCTTCAGCCCCTGCATGTTTCAAGGTTAATTGCTAAGTTGTGCTGCTGGTGTTTGTAGTGTGCTGAAATCCTGGATGTTTTGTGCTTGCACACGAGTGTGTATGTATATGTGTGTATGTGGAGTGTGATTTGGTGGGGGGGGGGTCCCAGTGGGAATTGTATTTCAGTTGTTCAAGTCTGACAGATAACAGCCCACCCCGCTCGTCACATCAATTATTGAGGGGACGGGAAATTGATCGGCTTGAACAGTGAATGTTACTCTGCCTTGCTCGGCTCCTGGGGTCCAGCTTTTTCTCCTACTAACGCAGTGCCCTCTGCTTTATTCATCCTCCAGCCATCTCTTCTTTCTGTCTGGCTACCCATTGGCCCTGTTCTTTCAGTCTTCCTGTATAATTTCTCAACCTCTGTACCTGGCCCACTTCCTGAACAACTTTCTGTTCTATATGAATTTCCTGTTTTTTTTGTTTTTTTCAGGTCTTCCATGGCCTGGCTTCTCTTGATACTTTTCTATATCATACATATATATAGAACTACTCTAAGTCTCTCCGTTATCCATGTTATTCAACTTCAAAATTTCTGGGAAATGTCTGCTCTGTTGTGTGTCAACACACCCGGTTTTTCTTCCCTTTCAGCCTGTACAAGCCCTTTTCACCCTGCTTCATCCCTGCTCCCTCTCCTCACCAGCTAAACATCTTTGATCCATCTCTCTTGCAGCTCTTTCTCACAGAAAGTCAAGTGTTTGGTCTTTGTTGGGTTGACAATGCCACTCAGAACCATGTGCTGCTAGCCAACACGGATGTTTGCGGTCCCGAGCGTGCAGAACTGAAAAAAGAAGAGGGTCTAATTTGAGCTCAGTTCATCATAGCAAGATTGCCCTGCATTTATTGATAATTGCTTTTTTCCGTTCAAAGGGATGGGCGCTCAAACTGTCAGCCGTGTAAACATGAGAGATGCAGCTGTTGCCGCAATTAGTGTCTCACTTTCCCCTAATGAAAGGATTAATCCGCCAGCAAATCTCTCGGCTTCCTTTCAAATGCCAAGCCCCCCATTCAGCTTGCTGCCAGTGGAAGAAAGGCGGCCCGTGTCGAACAAAATGGGACTATCTATAACCGGAGCCAAAAGTCGCATTCATCAGCTCAGCCTGATGTCACATCATCTGGGTCCCTTTGCTTGCTGCGGAACAAGAGAGACCCTTAACCAACTGCTGTTTGATGATTTCCTGAGTGCTGCCTTTGCAATAGTCTGTTCTCGCAGCGTGGAGCCACCTCCGTCACCATTCCGCTCCCTTTATCCCTTGTCCGTCTTTTCTTCCCCTCAATCCATTGAGAGCTCAGATCCTTGCGCTCCGGCCCTGAAAACACAACACAACCTCTTGTCAAAAAATCCTTTGTAACAGGGTGCTGTGATTTCCACAGACAATTGAACGTCACTAAGTAAATAGCTGTCTCCTGCTGGAACAAGATGTGTCTGGCCAGCCAGCCAGCAGTGAATGACAGTCAACAGACAATCAAGCAGAGCTTAGGCTACACCTTTGAAGCCATTGATTGGACGTATTGATTGGTTTTCTTTCTCCACAACATAGAGACAAAAGGCACAGGTGTTGAGATGACCAGCGAGATCAACTCCATTACAAATGCTTTTATCCCAACTCTTCTAGGTCAACTGTTTATCAGAGAAAGGAACATGATTTACATCCAATTATTTAAAGTCCAATTCCGGCCCACGGTTTTTCGAAGCTCCGGGCTCCAATAAGACACAGTATCCAATCGGTGGGGCTGTGGGGTAGATCCAGTTAGGACAAACACATATCGCAACTCTCTTGGCAGTGAGCAGCGTTACTTATCAAGAAATGCCCACAGAAGCAGAAATAATAAGGGATAGAAATCGAAGAACCTGGGTTTGCTGCTACCTCTTTTTTACAAAGCCAGCTCTTTGGCGGCATCTGCTCATTTGCATCAGAATTACAACCAAACAGCGTGACTTAACCACAGCTACTGTTCAGCAACTCTACTGGGCCATTGCGGAGTTAAAACCCCCTGACTGGTACTCTGGTGGGTCCATAAATGTCCAAGAAAATGGCCCTGTCAGCCCAGTTCAGTGAAGTTGAGACACACGCATACCGTGATGATCCTGTAAAATTATCATGAAGTTTTGATAGTGGAAATGCACCTATTACCCATCAAAACGAAACCTCAATCTATCTCCAGGGTCTTAAATGGTGGTGGCAGCAGTATGCTGTGGGGATTTTTTTTTTTTTTTTGCTGTTCTATGGGGATGAGGAAAGCTGGTCAAGGTTTTAGAAATCCAGATTTTTTTTTTTTTAGTATATACAAAAGACTATAGACCAAGATGGAAGTTTTCCTTTTCGATTAGGGCAAAATAAATCAGTTCCAATAAAACTCAACCATTCTACTGATATTGTCTTAGTGCTAAATTATCAGGTGAACTACATTTGTTATGTTTGTTTCCTGCTCCCTAACTTCCATTAGGATGTGGTGAGTAAAACATAACCACAATGAGCATATGGGCAGGGGTTAAAGTGGTGATTAGAGACAAAGTGGCAGATCCAGTATTCCTCCAGGAGTCACTCAAGCCCTTAATGTCGCATTTTGTGGCAAGCAGTGAGTAGTTCAACTTTTAGTCCACCTAAAGTATAAATATTTTCGCAATCTGCTCTAAGTTTATGGAATAATTGCTACGATGGTGCATAAATGAAAAATAAGGTTTGACAGTGGTTCCTTTATAAGGAGCTGTCCTTTATAGTTCCTTTACAGTGATAGTGAAGCTCTGAAAGGTGAAATACTGTGTCCTTATCGTCAAAGATCAAATGATCTACTGTTTTTACAAAATACTACTGGGGCGAGTGTGACTCAGTTGGTAGAATACTTGTCTTGCAATTGGTGGGTGATGGGTTTAATTCCAGCTTCCACTTGTCAATGTGCCTCTGAGCAAGGCACTTAACCCCAAGTTGCCTACCGAGCTCTGTATTGGTGTGTACATGTGTGCACGTTTGTGAGTGTGAATGGGTGAATGTGGCTTCAGTGTAAATCGCTTTGAGTGGTCAGAATGACTAAAAAAAGCTCTATACAAATTCATTCAATTTCCTAAATGTGGTTTCCTCCGACAAAAAGCTAATTTTAACACTTGGGAAGCAAGCTGTAATGAAGTTACAGTAAGAAGACTACAGTTTGAAACAAAATATTAAATATCATTTAAATAATGGCTAATCTTGGCTGCGCAAGTCATGCTGTTTAGTTAGATTATTTTCAAGGTAACATAGATATTAATTTTCTTTAATTACTACAGAATGGAAATTGATGCTCATGATCTCCCTTTATTTATCAAAGGGCTTTATATCCATTTATATGTTAATTCAGAGGAAAGAATCTACTTTTCATCTGATGCTTTAGAGAATATTAACACAGCTTTGCATTTGCTGGATCCTAAAATCAAGATGGGTTATAGTTTTACTAACATACATCTCTCTTCATATCAGTGCATTCCAAAAGTCCAGGAGCATTCTTGCTTTTTTGCTGCTCCTCAAAATGTGCCGGTATTTTCCATGTGAGCTCTTCTTGGGGTCTTTATCAGAGCAGATAAACACATCATGTGTTAAGTGAACACAACCTGCTGTGAGTCACCAGAATTTCGTTTTTACCTCAGGCATCATCGTGGGGCTAATGGTGCAGGATGACAGAAGTGCATCTAGTAAGTCTGATAAAATACTGATGTGTCATTCATTGCATGAGCCTTTTATTGTGTCAAGGCTTTTTTTCGGACTAACAGATGTAGGAGATGGAGTAGACTGAGTTGCAGGTCTCACAACAAAAAGGATAACAGCACAGTTTGTCAGGTTTGTTCTCAAGAGTGGACAAGGTTTTCTTAATTGAGAAAAAAGTAGTGGAATTATTTTAGTTATTCCATGACTAATCTACATAAAACAGCATAAATTAAATGTTGATTTAGGGTTGAAAACAAAACAAAGAAATGTAATTTAGCAGGTTGGATTTTGCAGGTTGGTTTTGTTGTAACGTTGGGTCCCAATCAAGCATTTTATTTTCAAAGATCAGTTTCAGAATCAGTGAATAAATTTAATTGATGATAGCTGTTGTTGGTCTACTGTCTTTATTATTATTATTATTTTTTATCTCAGATTGAGTTCCAGAAGCCTTGGCAATTTTTGATAAGGGGAATATGGGCAGTTGCCCAGGGTGGCAGTAGAAAGGTTGTGCAGCAGATAATAACATGTAAATTATCTGTCAGTTCTGTCTTTAATAGGTTTTCTATTGCTTTTATGCATGTGCAGTCCATGGGGAGTTGGCATTCTATGGAGAATGATGCTAGATAATCTGATACTGGATAATCTGCTTTTAGCGAAACAGGAATAAATTTTTTCCCCATACTAGAATATTAGATAATTTCTTCTAATGTACTTGGTCTGGTAGGGTAATCAGTTTTTAAAAGATAATTTCATGTTTTCATGTTTACACTTTGCAAAACTGTTATAGGCGGTGAAGATTATTTTGTTGATCTACAAAGTATTTTGTTTCATTTATAATCCATGTCTTTTTTTTGCCTTTACAATGACGCTAACGGTGAAAGCTAGACTGAAAGCCACACTTCTTTGTCTTTGTCATCAACATGGAGTCCATGTAGGGCAGAGCTGAAACTTTTGTCATTACATTTTTCGATGATCAGTATATGAAGCAGAAAAGCAACTTTATAAGGTCCAAACACAACTAACTGAAAAAACCCATAACATTTTATTACTAGCACAATTATTGGTGAGTCATAACAAAATCAGGGAGGATTCTTCCCAAGCACTACAGCAAAATGCTCCTGTTTTTAAATATAAACATATTTTATAAGGCTTTTATAGAATAGTGGAGACCGGGTCTTTCTCCCAACAGTAACTGCCATATCAAAGTGGAGAGTAAAGTCCTTAAATTAATGTACCACTGAGCAAAACCAGCACTGCAGCATCCAGAACTGGTTTCTTGACTGAGGTGTGTGGGAAGTCATCACGATATGTTGTGTTTTATTCTACTATACTTTAAAACCAAAACATTTTCAAGCATGGTTCTGACACTGATTGAACTGGGACTTCATGGTAATGTAAATGCAGCCCAGCATCAAGTCATATTCATTTTATGGCATAGTGGAATTAAATAGAATTTAAATAACATAACTGTGTAAGAAGAGGCCATTTACCCACAGGTACAGTAAACACATAAGGGCTATTTGTGTCAATAAAGATTTGCTGAAAAACAAAACAAAACCCACATTTAGCACTTTAAAACCATTCAGTTGTAAAAGATGGTCCTCCTGGCTCACACTACCTGAGTGCACTCATATGGGGCTTCAACTAACTCTATTTTGAACTGTACTTTGCTATTAGTTTATTGATTGTTTTTAAGAGCTTTGGATAAAACATCCATTATTGGACATAATATAAAGCCTAGTTAAGTGTCTGCTCTCTGTCTATTTTTAATTGATTCACTGTGAGCTGTAGGGGTTTGTAGAATGCCTGTTAATTATATTATTTGGGGCAATAAAACACATTTGTAAAACCGGCCCTGCAAATGTAGTTTTGTTTTTACTATATTTGTTATTTTTGAATCTATAAATTAATGTCCCACTGTTCTTTAACCAAATATATGCATCGCAAAAATCAACTATCAAAAGAACTGACTGAAAAATGCCAAGACTGAGAAGTTTGCAGCACCTGACTTCCTCCTGTCTCATTGGCACATCAGACAAAACACAATTAATGGAAAAATCATTATTAATAAATATGTGAATGGTATTTGAACAGATTTTTCAAATGTGTATCGCATGTTGAGAAGTGAACTTCGAAGACATAATTTTCAGACTTGGTGTCAATAGTTTAATTTTGTTTTCATCATATAGGAGCTCTTAAGTTGGATAAATGAATGCCATAGCAAGAAGATGGCTAAGCACAGCAGCTGTATGTGCTACTTACCTGTAATTTAATATTAATAGATCATTGATCCAATACAGTGGAACTTGCAGGGGGCTGAAGTCTGTTACACAAAAAATACAATTATACTCCTATTATACTCCCATCAACAGAAGCAATCGATATGTGTCAGCTCAATAGAAATTGCATTCAAAAGAACGTGAACAATATTTTCTGTTTGCACTAAAAGTCACAATATTTCTACATGTTGCTTCTGAGCTACATTGGCATGATGATTATACTCATATCAAGAAGAAGACCACAACAACATAACATATTAGATGTTCTGTTACATAATTACAAAAAGAATAGAATAGAACAATCCTTTATTGCCCCACAAGGATAAATTTGGTTGTGACAGCAGCAAAGCGACAGGAAATATAAAGGTTAATTAAGACTTGGAAGTGAAAAAGGCTTTAAACCCCCCTCCCCCCCCAAAAAAAAAAAAAAAGCAAAACAGAATTTAAGAGTCAAGAAAAATTATGTATTTTATGAAAAGGGTTACAAATACCAGAGTACTGTGCAGTAATTAAAAATAAAATTAAAGATAAAGGGGCATACCATGCTTGTTATGTGCAAAAGAGCAGGATACTTTAAAGATATATAAATTATTAAAAATATCTATAAATATGTGCAGAATGTGCAAATGTAGTTGTGCATTAAAAAAGCAACTGTATTATTTTCAAAAGTTAGCACATATAAACTGCGAAAAAATGAAAGCAGTAGAAAAGTTGATTTGTAAATTAGTGCAATTAACAGCAGGGATGTAAACACGTTTGTTTGGAGCAGTTCTCAATGTATAGTCTAACAGCTCCAGGGAGGAAAGACCTGCGAAAATGCTCCTTCATGCAACTAGAATGCAGTAGTCTGTCACTGAAGCAGCTCTTCAGTTCAGTGGCATCTTCATGCATGGGGTGGGAGACTGTCCAGTCCTGTACTGTGTCAGAATGTTAAAAGCCGTATTGGCTTCTTATACCTACTCTCATTTGGATGTTATATGTTGTGCTTGAAGACAAGTGACTGTTTTATAAATGACAAGACTGGCAAACTTTCAATGGGCAACAAATTATAAATGTACATAGTAACATCAAAAGTAATACAATATTACTATCATGCCTGCAGACATCCTATATTAACATGTCCTAATTTCCAGAGAAACCGGTTATTGAACAGTTTTCCAACAAGACTATGGCCAACCAGAAGAACTGATCTATCTCTATGTGAACATCTGTAGGAACGCCACAGAAGAAAACTAACCTAGTGGATATTTGGTAGATCACAGGCCTGTTGTAAAAGATGTGGGTCAACCAGAGCAAGACACGTTGGACCTCTGCAAAATTCAACTGACCTAGAAACCTTCAGTTTTCCAGCACTACTAACTTTATTGTCTATTTGACCTGCTGCTGTAATCACCACTGTTCAGTAAGATTACGTTATAACAGCTTAGTATTATTTCCACCAATTCGTGTGACTTTACTCAAAGAAAATGTAGAGGAAGAAAATCTAGGGTATGGTTTCTTTTGAATTATAGTGTCAACAGATTCACACCACACCTCCTTTCGGTTGATGTTTAGTTTTAAGGCACTTGGGTGCTTCTGCCTAACTCATATAAAATAGTTCAATTTTTGGCACACTCTTTGTATTGGATTTAGTTGTTTTATTAGATGCTGTCTGAACAACTTTCCTTATCTTCTGTTTTTTGCAGGTTTTGCCAGACTCAACAGAAAAAGATAATTTTACAAAGCCACCTTGGGTAAATCTATGGACAATACGGTAAGAATATGTGAAACTATTTGGTATTCTGCAGTTTATCAATTACCTTACCCTCCTTACCCTCCAAGATAAGGTTGATTTTTTTCAATTTAGCCTTTTCCCTTCTGTGTGTGTTTCTATGAATGTCCCCCAAAAATCTGTACATTTAGATATTATGTCTATTTGAGGTGCTGTTTTTCACTTAAACTAAATACAGAACATTAAATATGCTATATACTGAATCTGCAAAACAAGCTAGCTAAAAAATCACAGTCACAGATTTCCCCCATCGGCTATCATCCCTAAGCCATGCCCCGCTGATTTGTTATCATAGATTTCCACTGTAGATGATTCAGTGTATATAAATGTTTTATTTGATTAATTAACAAAATTCAAAGTGTGCAATAAAAATAATCTACATCAAATCAATATTTGGTGTTACTACCTTTTACCTTCAAACCAGCATCAATTCTTATAGGTTATTGATCAACCAATTTGACCAAATATGTGCTAAAGATCATCAATGTCACAGGAAGGTAGACTTTATTCATGTTTCTCTGTCATCTACACATCCAAACTTCCGTCAATTCGTCACATGCACCACCCGTGAAAATAAAACTTTGGACTTGCTGTACGCAAATGTTAAGGATACGTACAGCTCCACTGCCAGACAACAACCTAGTCCTGCTCTCACCATTGTACAAGCCTGTGGTTCAGCAACAGCCAGTCACTGTGAGGACAGTGAGGAAATGGTCTCCTGAGGCCATAGAAACACTGCGTGGAGCACTGGAGGCCACAGACAGAGAGGCTCTGTATGAGCCCCAAGGTGAGGACATTGATGGCCTGACTGACTAAATAACAAACCATGGGTAACTAGTGACCTGAAGATCCTTCTTAATGAGAAGAAGAGGACGTTTAGATCAGGAGACTGAGCAGAACTCAAGCAGGTACAAAGAGAGTTAAAATGCTGCATCAGGAAGTGCAGGGACACTTACAGAAGGAAATTAGAACACAAACTGTAGGATACCAACACCAGAGACGTCTGGAGGGGGATGAAAGGGATCACTGGCTTCCAAAGGAGAGCTAGAAGTGCAGCTGAGGGGGATGAACAACGTGCCAAGGAGCTGAACATGTTTTTCAATAGACAAGTTTACGAGCCATTTCAGCTTTACTTCCTAAACTCCTCCCTTATATGCAATCCACTTCTGTTCTGGCGGGCTGGGTTTGTTTTTGCTAGCTAGCTCCGTAGTGTGATACTGTAGTAATGATATCGTGGTGACAAAGAGGACATAATATAACAATTAAAACATGAAGAAAAGTGGTTCGGGAACAACGTGTGCGGTAGTTGGTTGCAATAACTCGAGAAAGCACCTGAACGAGTGGTTAGATCGAGAGTGCTACGACCACAAACCAGCTACGACGAGGCAATGTCCATGCGTTCCATTGTTTACATTTTTTCGCAAGCCTGATACCGACTCGGAATCGAGAGCCTGGCTGAGGGCATTGAATCTAAAGAATCCACCCCGCAACGTTTTTGTTTGTTCTTATCACTTTATTGACGGCACACCAACCAAGGATAATCCTTTCCCTGAGTTGTGGTTGGGATATAATCACCCTCCCCAGCCCAAGAGGCGCCTACTCATCCAGCGGACCACTGCCACCAACCCGTTAAAGAAACGCAGACTTGAATCTGAGGGTAAGTTAAGCAACTTTAGCTATGAAGCCAACAATACTGTTAATTATGAACTAACTAGGGTGGCCGTAATTCCTCTTTTGCCCGGACATGTTCTCCTTGTTGGCCATAAAATTATGTCCGGGGTGATTTTGTAAAATATCCTAAAATGTCCGGATTAACCTCATACTGTTTCTTTGACGGTCATTCAACACTTTAAATACAGCTACTGCCGACCAGTATTATTCTGAGATACCTGTCTTGATGACGTGAAAGACCTTGTAAAAACAAAACAAACGTGGAGCTGAGCCGCACTGCATGCGCTGTAATGTGCCACTAAAATGCTGAAACGTAAGTGTAGTTTCACAGACGAATTGCAGAAAAAATCGCTGTGTTTACACCGGCACACGCTGGTAAACCACTTCCAGCGGAAATGAAATGCATATGTGTATACTAATGGCTCTGCCTGGGGTTTAGGTGCGTAAAAATGTCTATAGGTTCAACATCAACCCCTCTAAAGCTTCCCAAAACAACCACCCTACACCTCCCCCCACCCACTCCTGCTCCACACTACTACCCCCTTCCCCCCTGCTGACATCCACGAAGGACCTATTCACATCTCCCACCCCCAAGACATCTTTACGGCTCCCCTCTACCACTGGCCACAGACATCTCTTTTCACCAACCTCTACACCCCAACTCCCCATCCCACTACCAACACCCTTCACGGACACGGCCTTTACCCCCACCCCCCAATCTGGACTCCGTGTTACATCTAGCCAGGTGAGGAGGGAGCTGGAGAGGCTCAAACAGAGGAAAGCGGCTGGGCCAGACCACATGAGCCCTCGCGTGTTGAAGGCATGTTCCAGCCAGCTATGTGGAGTCCTCCAACACCTCTTTAACCTGAGCTCTGGTGGGGCGCTTTACGAAGTGGTGTGGGGAGAACCAGCTTCAGCTGAACGTGGAAGGGAGATGATGGTGGACTTCTACAAGAAGGGCCTCAGCCAGCTCTACTTCTTGAGGAGGCTCAGGTCCTTTCCTGTTGGCAACAAGATGTGGCAGATGTTTTACCAGTTTGTTGTGGCTAGCACCATCTTCTTTGATGTGGTGTCCTGGGGGGCAGGCAACAAGGCAAAGGATGCCAACTGAGACTGAATAAAGTCATCAAAAAGGCAATGTCTGTGGTTGGCTCAAAACTGGTCACTTTAGAGGAAGTGTTGAAGGACAGGATGCTGGCAAAGCTGCTGGCAATCATGGACAATCCCTCTCACCCCCTCCACAACATACTGGACAAGTTGAAGAGCAGCTTCAGCAACAGACTAATTCTAACCCGCTGTTCTAAGGAACGATACAGGAAATCGTTCCTACCTACTGCAATAAACCTTTATAACTCATTTACCTCCGTCAGAGTCATAACTACACAACTGGACTAAATTCACCTGTCCCCCTCTCTGTCATGCACCACTTACACTTTGTATTTACATATTTACCTATTTCTATTTATAGATTCATTGCATTTTATTCATGGTGTATATATCTATTTATTCCTTACAGCACAGGCTGACATTTTTGTGTATATATTATTATTATTATTATTATTGCATTCTGCTGCTGTTGCCATTCATACTCCATAGTAATATATTCTAGTTTAATAATCTCATTTTATTCTTTTTTCTTTTATACTTCATCATTATTTTTTTATCCTGTACAGTTACAGGCTACTGTAACAATCGAATTTCCCTTTGGGAATCAATAAAGTAGATCAATCAATCAATCAATCAAGGTTGAAACACAGTAATAAACTGAAAAATAAACAGCTGTGTAGGAGGCTTTTAACACTAGCTGAGGAACAGCCAACCTTTGCTACCCAGGTGAGGTTGTGGAAGATAGTCTCATGTCATGGTAAGACTGAGCACAGCAACAACACACAAGGTAGTTACACAACATATAACTTGCACATCAGTAAGTTTTCTTCCAAACATATCAAAGCATACTGGGGTTTCAAGATGTGATGGTCAAGCTCTTTTCAGAAGCACAAAGAAACACTCAGAGTAGACACATTGGACGGCCAAGGAAACTTAGTGCAGCAGATGAAAGACCCATCAAGCTTATTACCTTTTGAAATCAGAGGATGTTCAGCAGTGACTTCAGCTCAGAACTTGCAGAAACCAGTGGGACCCAGCTACACCCATCTACTGTCTGGAGAATTCTGGCCAGGAGTTTTCTTCATGTTGGAGTTGCAGCCAAAGAGCAAGATCTCTGACTTGGAAACAATGCCAAGAAACTCAAGTAAAACATGTGAACTGGGGAGTGGAAAAATGGCAGCAGGTGCTCTGAACTGATGAGTCAAAATTTGACATTTTTGACTTTATAAGAAGTCAGTTTGTTGAAGGGGTGAAGATCAGTATGATAATGAGGCAACGGTGAAACATAGTAGAGGTTATTTGAATATTTGATGTTGAAATTTTGCAAATTGAGTTGGAGACTTGTTTAAGATTATTTGTGTTCTTAATGCTAAGATATACAGGCTGATCATGCCTGTATATCTTACCTTTCTACTGCCACCCTGGGCAACTGCCCCTGCAAGATCATCAGGGA
This sequence comes from Apricaphanius iberus, assembly GCA_028564705.1. NCBI lineage: Eukaryota > Metazoa > Chordata > Actinopteri > Cyprinodontiformes > Aphaniidae > Apricaphanius > Apricaphanius iberus. Next base: position 6,380,328 of record JAPXFQ010001905.1, read on the forward strand.
GGAAAGTTTTTATCATGCAGCAGGACTACAACCCCAAACTTACAGTCAAAGTCATTAAGAACTATCTTCTGGATCAAGAAGAACAGGACGTTCTGGAATTGATGACATAGTACCCACATAGAGCCCTGATCTAAGCATCATTAAGTGTCTGGAATTATACGAGGAAACAAAAGGCTGTCAGGAAGACGACATCCGCAGAAGATCTTTGGTTAGTTTTCTTAGATGTTTGGAACAATATACTGACCAAGCTACTGGACCTAGAAGAATCGATGCTGTTTTGAAAGGAAATTGTGGTCAAACCAAACATTGATTTGATTTAGATTTCTCTTTTGTTCATTCACTGCATTTTGTTGATGGATTTGTTTACAGCATTTCTCCACGCCTGCCTTAAACCTTTGCACAGTACAGTAATTTTTAGAGTCTGATTTTTGTCGAAGTTTTTATGATTTAATGTGAAAGGATATGTCTCGCTTGTGGTTTTTCTCTTTTATCTAAACGAAAGGGTATTTGAGCGAGGGATTAGAGCTCAGCTGTGATACAAATACTGTACGTAAACAGTAATTGTCTTCATCCCTTGATCGCACACATCTTTATCTCTGTCATCGTTAGTCTTGCCGTAAGGCTACCTACTTCTCTGCAATCCCTCAATCTATTCATCCACTGTAATTTAGAGTTCCTCCACTGACCTCAGCGGTAGCCGGATCATCTTAAAGCCCAAGATTACACAACTGCCCTTCTCCGTATCTCTACTACTTCATCTTGGACTCTTTGCTCTCTCTTTGCTAATCCAAATGTATTATCTGTCAGCTTTGACTGTCTCCCAACTATCTAATTCGTCCCCCCCCACCGTCTGTCCCTTCCACCCATAACAGGACACCCTCTGTCCGTTCCTACCTTCCCCTCTCTCTTTTCTTTGTACTCTGTTCTCATTTTTTTTTTTTTTTTGCATACTGGATATCAGACTGAGTTTATTGCTATGACAGGCGATCATCAGTGGAAGCTGCAGCATTTAATGGGTGCAACCACACACCACCCACGTGCACAGTGGTTTGTGTAGTTCAGTGAGAAGCAGCACAAGCAGCAGGGTCAGCACGCACAAACACACACAGTCTCTTTCACAGCTGAGTGAGCATCCTGCTCCCTACGTGCTCCCCTTCTCTCTGGCTGCGAAGGAGCAGGGAAGGAGGAAAAAAATGTCTGGCTTGGACTTGAGCTGATAGTAACTAATGAATGTCTGATTAGTTCATTAGTTTGGCACTCGATTTGCCTGGCTGCTGGAGTCACAGCAGTTTACTTTTTTTACTGTAGACGAACTCCATGCACAAAAGCCACCCACGATCCTCCAGCTATTCCTGCCTGGCTTTGATTTGCTACTTCATATGATGTTTCGAGCAAAGCAAAAATGATTCTCTCTTGGAGGAATTCCCAGTCTGGTTGTTGAAGTTTCCCCCTTTTGTCTTTACTCGTATCTCTGGTCTCAGCTGGCCAACTGCTGCGAACAGCTGAGCCCCCCTTTCATCGCTTGACATTAAGACCCGGCAAGAACCAGATACGGCTGGATTCCCTGTTTAGCAAGTGAAGTGAGCAGGATTATCTGCCACACAGCTGGATAAATGTTACGATTTGAAATGCAAAAATAAGATACAGCACATTTTGGTGTCACCTACCAGTGAGGATTGCCATCATCTTTGTTGGAGTTTGACAGAAATACTCTCCTTCATCTAAGCCTCCCCTAGTTCTTCCTCTGATAACTATGACTGTTTTTTATCAAATCCTGACAACATACCCATAAAATGAACCAAACAATCTGTCAAAAAGAAGTTATAGGCAGAGTGAGAACAAGATTCTCCAAGAAAACCGTGATATCACAAGCGAATTAAATGCCCGAAGTCTCACACTTTAGATTTACTACTGTCAATTATTCATTCTCTGAATACCTTTTCCTGAAAGTTGTTTATCTCAAGCACACAAAATGCACTTGCAGCCTCTAAAATTATTCTGAAATCATGTTTTTCTCAGTCTAGGTGCTGCACAGAGAATTGAATTACAATCACCATCGCAGTTTCTATGTGTGCTAATCTGTGATTGCAAATAACTGCTTGGATTCAATATTTGGTGGATCAAAAACAATTCTGCTGCCAAGCAACGCAACTTGGAAATAATATATTTGCTTTGTTTACCAAAATCATGCAGTTCAAGGAAAGAAGGCCGGACAATATGATTGAAAGATTGAGAGTGTGGTGGAAAAGGCCAGGGGCATCGTGGCAGACGAGATAGTGAGGGGGATAGAGGAGGTTACGACCTTCCCTGCCAGACATTGGCTGACTTGTTTTACCTAACCTTAAATAAAAACAGCAGGGTTTTACAATATAACAGCCCCCCCCCCCGCAAAAAAAGTTTGAAATAAAATATGGAATATGATTTATTTGCTTCTTTTTAAACAAAAATTCAAACGTTTTCTTTAAAAGTAAAAAAAAGAAAAATGAAAAAGGGCATAGGGGTTAGCCTCCGCTTCCTCTCAGCCATTGTGTCCTTGGGCAAGACGCTTCACCCACCTTCCTCTGGTGGTGGCACCAGTGTCCAGCAGCCTCGCTTCTGTCAACGTGCCCCAAGGCAGCTGTGGCTACAACAAAGCTTGCCATCACCAGTGGGTGAATGACAAATTAAAGTTCTATACAAGTGCAGGCCATTTAACATTTTCTTGTTTAGATATTTCATGCATGAACATGTTCTACATTTTGCATCAGCTTTCAAGTCCTATTATTTAAGCAAGCTACCTACAAGGGTTGCTTGCGCTCAGTCAGTTCCTTTAGTCATGCAACACTTGATGTCTGGTGACTGTTTTTTTTAAATAGTGGTATTTTAATAAGAGTGTTGGTGGCACTCCTACTTAAATTCTGCTTTCCTGTAAAAAGAGAAAGTGTAGTAGCCTTCTTTCAGACAACTGGCCATCAGTGCACAGCAGAAGTTCTGTGTTATTCTACCCTCCTTCCAGCCAAAGAAACCATTATCACTCTGAGACTTACTATAGCTTTCTATAGGGATTTGTTTTAACCGATCTGCTGGTTTTACTGGTGTTTAACATCATGGTTCTTGTTTTTTTGGAAAACTAAGTGATGCTCCAGTTGGCCAAGGAGTTTGAAGAGCGAGATGAAATGGAGAGAAGCTGTCAAGCCACGAGGCTGGCTTGCTTTGTGCAGGAAAACGAGCCGACTAAATGGATGTGAAGAGTCCAAAATGATTGAGAAGAGCAGTGGGAGATGGCGTGGAAAGCCTGATAAAAGACAGTGGAGAAGCAGTAGGGGAAAACCATCCTAAACAAGAACGGTAACCTGTGGAGGGCGATAAGAGCGGGCAGATGGGTACTGCGATAAATAGGCAGATGGGTGGTTAGATAGATGAAGGGGGCTGATTTGCTGAGATGAAGAGGATGGGAGAGAAGATGGGCAGATGGGGTAAAGAGATACAGCAGAAGACAGGCCAAACTTTCTTCCTGCACAATCACTTTAGGGCTAACTGTTGTTTTTTTTTTTTATCCCTTGTTGGCTGCTCTTTCCGTTCTCTCTCTTACTTTTGGCCTCCTTTCCCTCCCCCTTCGCTCACCCTGTCGTCCTCTCCCCCACTGTTTTCGCCTCAGCCACCGCCACACTCATGGGATATTTTTAATAGAATTAGGCTGCTCTTGTTATCGGTGAAGCGGGTAGCCACGGAGTGAGGCGAGATTGAAACAGCGATTTCCAATTTGAGATTGTGTCACACACATCCACCCGTGCCCAGATAGCATCAACGAATCACAGCCACCATCCCTCTCCCGGTCCCTCTTTTGCCTACTCTCACTCGTTCGTGCTCTCACCCGGATATTTTAGCCGCACTACGCCCCCCCCCTCCTGACATGCAGGACTACATCTAAATGCATCCGTGCTCACTCTCTGTCGCACCGGATTCCCTGGCTCCTTTTGACAGTTTATCTCCCCGTCTCCCTCGCTCTCGTCTGGGCCTCATGCAGAACACATCCCTCTTTCTTCTACCAGACCCTCTCTCACTTAGTGCCTCCAAATGCAGCTTATTCTCCATTTTTACACTTGGTCTTCATGTCTTTTTCCACTCCTCCCACACTTGCTTCCACCTCTCCGTTAGCTTTTTCTCCTCTCGTGTTACTTCGCCTTTCACTTCCCACACCACCTCCTCTTCTTCTGCCTCCTCTTCTCCTTTCACTACTTTTGAAATTCTGCCCCCACCCCCCAAGATATTTCCTCCTTCCTTCATCCTCCATCCTCTAGCTCCCTCACCTCATCCTCTCTGTGCTGGATCTCTTTAGATTGTTTGGTCAGGTCTTTGGTTTTCTGTCGTACCTCTGGAGATGCATAATATAGCGTATTCATTTGAGTTCAGGCGGTGAGTATGTGGAGTGTGGGTGTTTTTCAGGTCAGGTACTGTTTTCTATGGCTAGAGGGTCTTTTCTGTTCACCACAATTCCACCTTTGATATAACTCAGCTGAAACTTTGCGCTGCCCTTATAACTTCTACCCTATCGGCGTAGCAACAATGGTTGAAATCTCATTATAAAAACTCTTCACATCAAAATCCAATTCAGTATTCAGAATAGAATTAAAGTTCATGGCAAAAATTTCTTTAAAATGTTTAAAAGATAAATCGGATTCATAGCTCTAAAGACTTAAAACTTCTCTCTGCATGAAAATACACTCAACTTCGATAAACTTTGGCAATTTTATAGCGTATGCTTTGAGTTGCAGTAAATTGCCAGATATTAGGCTTTTTAAAAGCAGAGACCCTGGGAGGCTCATTGAATTATTCTCGTTTTTAACACTGAGGTCAAAAGTTGGACTATTAGCTTTAGAAAGGTACAAACTAACTTCCACAGACATACACGTCCCTCAAAAATGTTAAAGTTGGCATTTATTTTTATTCATGAGAGTTTTATTTAAGATACTGTCCATTTGAGCATTTTTTTCTTAAGCAAATGTGCACTAAAAACAATAACAACACAGCTAGGTATTGAAGTTTGGATTTCCAGTAGAGCAGAAATGACTCCTTTAATGACTTGAATGATAGTGTTTCCCCTACTATTAAATTAGTAGAAATTACATTCTTTGCGCCCCCATAGAAGGTTTAGTTATTTTAATTTTAATATTTCACCAAATCCAAAGAGGTCATTTAAGGCAGGCTTGCTTATTGAACAGCCTGTCCTTTTATTTAAAAAATACCCCCAAAACAACAAGAACAAAATCCATATCCAGCCTTATGTTACCTTTTATATTGAAACACCAGTTCTGTCTCATCATTATCATGCCCCAGTCAAACGTTTTAGATTGATTTTTAAAGTTACAAAACCACTTAATTTTCCTACAGTTTCCTCTGACTTTTCATGAGCATAGTGTCCCCTCTGTTTTGTCATAGTCTCCGTCATTCTTTGCTGGTTGGAAAGTCTTATTCTGTAAACTAAAGGAGCTCCTTCCTTTATATTACTAAAGCAATACTTTATCAAAAGCACAGCTACTATGATTAGAGGACGATAGCTTGCCTTTAGTAAGCAAGAAGGTGCAAGCTAGCCAACTCCAACCAATAATCTGGCAGTTAACAAACTTTAATCAGCTTTTAGATTTGGTGCTGTATGAGGAGCTGAAAAAAAAGAGAAACAATGATATTCTCCACTAAAACATTTGTTCAGCTAAAAACTTCTTCTAAATTTGGCCAGTGTTTATTTCACTTTAACATTAGGAAATTGCAGTAATTTGTAAATAAATTCATGAAACAGGCCTGGACAAAAATGACGGTACCCCTAGAAAATAATGAAAATAATGTGACCAAAGGGACATGTTAATCCAAAGTATGTCCACTAATCAGCATCCTAGGTGTCTACAATCCTGTAATCACTCAGTGGGCCTATATATAGGACTCCAGGTAGTCACTGTGTTGTTTTGTGACGTGGTGTGTACCACACTCAATATAAACCAGAGGAAGCAAAGGAAAGAGTTGTCTCAGGAGATGAGAAAGAAAATCATAGACAAGCATGTTAACTGTAAAGGCTCTAAGACCATCTCCAAGCAGCTAGATGTTTCTGTGACTACAGCTGCACATGTCATTCAGTAATGTACGATCCATGGGGCTGTAGCCAACCTCCCTGGACGTGGCTGCAGGAGGAAAATTGATGACAGATCAAAGAGACGGATAATCCAAATGGTAACAAAAGAGCCTAGAAAGACTTCAAAATAGATCCAAGCTGAACTTTATGCTCAAGGAACATCAGTGTCAGATCGGAACATCCTTCGCTGTTTGAGCCAGAGGACAAATCATTAAAAAAAACAGACTGGAGTATGCCAAACTACATGCTGACGAGCCACAAAGCTTCTGGGAGAATGTCCTGTGGACAGATGAGACAAAAATTTTACTTTTTGCCAAGGCACATCAGCTCTATGTTCACAGACGGAAAAATGAAGCATATCTAGAAAAGAACACGGTCCCTACTGTGAAACATGGGGGAGGCTCGGTTATGTTCTGGGGCTGATTTGCTGCATCTGACACAGGGTGTCTTGAATCTGTGCAGGGTACAATGAAATCTCAAGACTATCAGGGGATTCTAGAGAGAAATGTGCTGGCCAGTGTCAGAAAGCATGGTCTCAGTCGCAGGTCACGGGTCTTACAACAGGAAAATGACCCAAAACACACAGCTAAAAACACCCAAGAAGGGCTAAGAGGAAAACACTGGCCTTCTATGAGCCCTGATCTCAATCTTATTGAGCATCTTTGGAAGGAGCTGAAACGTGCTGTCTGGAAAAGGCGCCCTTCAAACCGGAAACAACTAGAACAGTTTGGTCATGAGGAGTGGGCCAAAATACTTGCTGAGAGGTGCAGAAGTCTCATTGACAGTTACAGGAATCATTTGATTGCAGTGATTGCCTCAAAAGGTTGTGCAACCAAATATTAAGTTGTGGGTACCATGATTTTTGTCCAGGCCTGTTTCATGCATTTATTTTTTAAATAATTCCGTTGAAGCATGGATGAAAAGCAATGTCTGACTTTCATTGGTCAACATTTATATAATTTTTATTTATTATTACTTTTGTCAGATTAAAGTTATTTCTGTGACCATTATGAGTTTTTCTTTGATTTAATGAAGGGTACCAACAATTTTGTCCACGTCTGTATATTTTAGCTATCAAAGCAACAGGAAGATGTGGTGTCCCCAGTCCTTTTGCAGAAACTGCAGAACAGATGTGAGTAAAAAAAAAAACAATCAAATAAAAACCTGCAATAATTCTGTTGTGTGGCAATAAAAAAAATTCTGCTAGGAATAAATATGAATAATTGCTTGGGGCAATTATTAATAAAATGTAAAATTTAGATCAAAATTGACAAGTCTGTACAACATCTTGGGATTCGGGACATATTAATAGTCAAATAGTTCAGTCTGAGTTATTTTTTATGAACATGGATGAGATATGAAAATAATATTAGACGGAGTAAGTTCAGTGTTGGAGTTTTTCTAAAAGCACTTACTACTAGGGATGCAACAATACCACTTTTTTCAAATTGATACAATATCGATACTTGGATTTGAGCACTTGCCAATACAGAGTACCAGTACCGATACGTCCACCACACAAAACAATGCGATTAATTTGGAAGACAGGTTTTTATTTTCTTCTCTCCTTGTTACAACAACTGATGGTGAATTGGATAAAAAAAAAGATAAAAATGACCACAAAACTAAACGTTTAAGTGAAATTTAAACATTTACTGTGCAATTACTTCAGAGCTTACACATTTTAAGTATCGGTTCATACCGATAAAGTACATAAGAACAGTATCGGCCCCTATACCAGTATCGGTGTATCCCTACTTAATACACATGTATATATGTAAAAATAACAGACGACTTTTCAAAATATACACTTATTAACACAAAAAAATTCAACTTAAGTCAATGTATTTTAATTAACAACCTCACTAAGCAAGAAACAGAACTAAACTACTAAGTACAGAAGAATGGATGGTAAAACTCACAAAAGTAAAGCAGAAAAAATTTACAAATGTGCAAGAAGTAGAATCAATAACCGTTAAATTGATAGTGATGTCAAAGTCTAGTATGAACATGTATTCTTACAGATACCGGCACGTATTGAAGAATTTTGGAAGTGAAGCTAAACTAATTTAAACTAAGTATTATTAGTTTAAGACTAATTAGCACAATTTATGAAGTGAAGAGAAAACATTATTTGGAATTAGCACAATTTGTGAAGTGAATACATAGCATGATTTAGAGGAAGTAATGTTCCATTAAATAATTTTCTGGATTATAAATCCATAACCTTTTGGAAAATTGATTTGACTTCATGGATTAGTCATGTGATGTGATCCATCAGTGATGAATTTAATTTTAGTATTTTGGCATGCAAGACTATTTTGTTTGTTTAAACTATCTTAATGATAAATGGCCTGTGTTTGTATAGCGCTTTAATTAGTCCCTAGGGACCCCAGAGTGCTTTACACAACATTCAGTCATTCACACACTGGTGGTGGCAAGCTGCACTGTAGCCACAGCTGCCCTGGGGCGCACTGATAGAGGCTAGGTTGCCGACACTGCACCATTGGCTCCTCTGACCAGCACCAGTAGGCAACGGGTGAAGTGTCTTGTACAAGGACACAATGACTGAGACAGTCAGGCCAGGGCCAGGGATCGAACAGGCAACCCTTCGCAGCACTAGTAGTTTGGTTATCTTTCTGCACACTTCACCACACCAATGTTTATTAGCATTAGTGTTAGGGGTGTGCAAAGCAGCTGATATTTGTATTCGTGTAAGATTCAAAATAGACATAAAAGTCAACTTTTGTTCACATTAGAGTCCTTCCTCCCTGCAGCTGTCAGACTGTACAACCAAAACTGCTCCCAACAAATATAAATATTTTACACCTGCACTGTATCTTACATTTGCACTAAACAACCACACTGATATAATTTGCACATTATTTTCAACCTGATTTACATATTCTTATTCTGTGTTGATGTACATATTCTGTCTATTGTATTTTTTTTTTTTTGTATATATTTTTCTGTTCTGTTACATATGTTGTATATTTGTTGTTTCTTTGGCTGCTGTTTACGACCAAATTTCCCCTGGTGGGACTATTAAAGGATTATTCTATTCTATTCTATTCTATTCTGATTCATGTTATCCATTTTAAATGATTATGAATATGCAATATTGGTTGGTCTTTCAATGAACATGTAACAGAACAAAATTAAAAAGAGACAAAAAAAAAAGGCCACTGTGGCCGCAAAACCGTAAAAAAAAAAGGATAGTTGGGGCGTGGTTGTACGCCGCAAAGACTTATGGGTAATGTGTTCATGTTAATTGTAGAAGTTCTCTGTTGTATGTTATAGTTTGTGTTCCAAATGTAGCCGTGCTCCTTAGTCATCCTTTGAGTTATGTTGTCAGTGTTTGGGGGTCATTGTCCGTGCACAATCACAAGGATGGAGTAAAGTGTCTGCCTTGACTCTCATGATCATGCTGTGTAAGATCATTTCTCTCCAGTGACTCATTTCCTGGTTGCATCACACTAGAAATTTTCCTTGCTTCCGAACATAAATATATAATAAAATATTTGTTTGGAATAAATATTTTTTTTAAACATTATTTGTACCTTTCTGAATACTGTATGCGGATTCGGCTCCACCCCTAATTAGTGTATAGAGCTGTTGTTAGCATATAGTAAAGGCTAAGGATCACGCTGTGTAGCTTAGAATTAGAGAACCAAGGACAACTCTGGTGAGACAAAGTAGCTCATGTTGCATGATTAAAATGGTTTTATCAGTCAAAAAGCTTGGAAAACACACTATCTCAACCAGAGGGTAAAACGACTTGTTTGTATGCAAACAGTTGGAAAATGCCATCTTACAAATGCTGCAATACACTAAAATAAATGATGAAAACATTATTTAAATTGTTCATGCTAAGCTAATTTATCTCTGCCTAGACGAAGTCTTACTTTAAGGATTTTAAGGTATCTGTGAATAGGTGGATCACTTGTCTGGGGGAAATCAGCTTTAAAGAGGAAAAATTATCTGGGGATTGTGGCTAGTGGTTGGGGCTAGCAGCTAGCAGGTTTTTCTTTTAGTTCGGCACAGTACCTTAAGCAAAGTAGCTTTCTTTTCCCACTGCAGGGTTACAGAGCCTCAGTCACAGAGAGAGCTTGTCTCTCTCTTTTGGTGGAATCTTTAATTCAGATTCGTTTTGCAGAGTTTTGAACAAGTCAGCTTCAAGACTTATTCCATCTGCCAGAATGCATTTATCTGATCCATGATCATCAGACTGTACTTCTATGTTTGGACACAAGGAGTTTTTGCAAAAAGCGTGCTCCACCCCGAGCCAGCAAAGGATGGACGTTGCGTGCTCCTTCCGATGTGGGTCTTGTGATGACCCATGATCAAAGAGACCAAAGTCAGAGCAGAACATAAACAATGCACTGTGGGATTATTAGTTTTTTACATCCTAAGGTCTGTCTCTTTAGTCCAGTTCCACGGCTGGCACCCTGACAATGCATACCAAAGAAGGAAGTCCAACAGATCAGAGCATCTTTATACACTCATACAATAGAGTAAAATTGTGAGTTTTTTTACTTCTGGGTTTATTACTCAGAAGATCTTTTAAGAGGCTTGCATGCCTTCAAAATGTTTTGAACCTTTTCAAAAGAATACAGGCAGAACACTTTGGATTATAATGCGTGTCCTATGCCCCTTAGACAGGACAAACACAGAGCTTTAATCTTTACTCCTGCTAGAGACTATCGTAACTTGCAAGAATAGACACAAAAAATGTGCTGCCGACATCCTAACACATTTGTAGGGGGAAAAAAAGCATTTTAAATTACAGTTTTTATGGAAAGCTAATATCCTGGGATGATAGTTACAAAGTATGGGTTCATTTTAGCATACAGAGTTCTGATGCAGGAAAGTTGTGGGTAGATTTTTAGCAGGGGGCGTTAGGGCCACAGGGCTGGAATGCCTGGGCTTGCACATATTTATATGATTGTTTAAGTAATCAAATGATTATTGTCAGGTGTGTGGACCCAAATGAATATTTAGGTAGGTGCAAGGTTATTTAATAATGATGATGATGATGATGATGGCAGGACCGGCGACACAAGACACCAGGCTGATATGAACAAGCAGGAGAGAGATAGTAGGATGAGCCACAACAAAGGGACACATAAACATCAATGAGCCAACGGGGAGTGAGAGGAGGTGAAGGGGTTAAATACACGAAGGGAATGAGGATCAGGTGTGACAGATTGGAGACAGGTGCAGATATTGATTAAACAGGGACTGAGTAGGATGGAGTGCTGATGGCTCAGAGAATAATAAACATCTTGATTACTAGACTATTCAGGATGGAAGAATTGTTGCTGAATTATACTTCAGTTCATGCATTGCTCTCACATGCGACTCAAATAATTCCCTCTAGACACACACAATACCACTAAACACGTTTAAGAGAGAAATTGAATTAAAATGTGAGAGCAAAACTCCCTAGAAAAAACAAAATGAAAGTTCTCAAAATAACCCATCAATTACCGTATGCCTTATGTGTTGTCATCAAACGCATGTGCACGCAGCTTGTTTTTTGGGAGGGTTGATTTTATTTTGATTTAATACACTTTTACCAAATAATAGTAGGACATTTCACTATGACATTTTCTATAGGGTTATGAACTATAGCCATAAAGGGTTTGTACAAGTTTCTTTCTGGCTTGTAGCTTTAAAATTACGTCAGTGTGGTTAAAAATAATGTAAAAGTGGTGATGAGCCTTATGGCTGTATGAAGGGAGCAGTTCATTCGGGAGCCATTCACCTCAAAGACCCACTCAAGAGAGTGGCCCTTTTAGTTTTATTTTGAAGAGTTTTAAAAGAGTATTGTTTTAATCATAAAATTAACACTGAGATCAGTGATGGATTACATGTTAACGATGTTTAATTGTTGAGGATTTAATATTGTCTCACTGCAAAAATGAATAAAGAAATTAATAGAAAAACTAGCTCAGATGATGTGGGATAGATTATTATAATTAGATATACTCATATCAAGAAATATAAATCGCTGAAGCACAATTATAATACTTCAAGTAATAACATTACAGAATCCCTATTATCTCCAACCGAATTATCACAAGGATGCAACATCAGAAATTGTCTGAATTCTCCTCTGTTATTAGCGGCCACTCACAGTCACTCTCCTCCGACAACAGCGAATCCTCTCGGGCTATAACTAGGAATAGGTATCATTTAGATTTTATCCAATACCGGTGCCAAACCGGTATTTTTGAAACTGTGCCGGTGCTTAAATGATGATCGAAACAGTACTTAAAGAATGGGAAACATTAACAACAGCAGACCGTAAGGAAAATTCCCAAAGACAACTTATTAACTGACAACTTATAATCATATCAACCCAATGTGCCAATAATAACATGCTAGATTGTCATTTAGGCACAAACACACATGCTGCTGCACAGCAATCCGTAGTCAGCAGGTTAGGAAGAACAAATGTGGTACGGGTTGAATTAAAAACGGGGCGGTATTCTGTGTATGCTTTGATTGCATTTTAAAAAATGAGTTAATTCTAGGAATTAATCGACTCACGTTAACGCATTTATTTTGACAGCCCTGACTTATAGCAATTTTTTTTTTTTTGCGAAAAAGATAGCCATGTTAGACTTTTTTGGTGATATAGGGAATCAATCTTGGCTGATGGCATGCCCAGAATCCATGCTGCTTGACATCTCCGAAAAAAAGAAAGAAAGAACTGAAATAAGGCACCGAAATGTGCGTTGCTTTTTGGTCTGGTTACTACCATTTTTGTCAGAATCTGTGCCATAATGGCCCCGACTATCTGTACCCATCCCTACTCATAACTCACTCGCTGGCTGCTGAAATTCCTCCTCGTACACTCCTCTCCCACTCCGTCTTCTTCTTCCTCTAATACATTTCAGGCAGACTGAATGCCGAATGGCGCATTGCTGCCTCTCTCTGGCAAGGATGGGTAACTGTCCCATGCCCGCTCCATCTTGTCTCCGTGCCATATTTTGTTTTGCAAAGAAATGTAACCATTGACATTAAGATGATGCTCCCATAGTTAATTAAAAAAAAAAGATGCGGATTCCAACAACTACTCGGTTCTGATTGTTCACAGTGAAAAACCATTCGAAAAATGTGATTTTTTTTTTTTGTGTGGGTATTACATCACAAGTGGAAAGGAGTTTTTAACATTGGCTGTTAAGCGCCCACATGCACCTGTTAGAGCTGAGTAGACTCAGGCGACTTTTAATCTTCCACTTTGTGCTTTCGAGGTTCAGATTTTATTGCTGAATTGCTTTATATGTTAGTGGGTGAACAACGTGGAAAAAAAGCTATTCTTTGCTTAAATCCATTTGGATATCTGCTCACTAAAGTAACTTTTTACCCCTAGGATTGCTGGAGGCTTTTACTCAAAGTAGTGGTAGAGGCAAGAGGAGGCGCAGTGGGTTCCATATGGGTATGAGGCAACAGTCTGTGCTTCTTTTAAAGCTGCTCTTGTGTTCCTGACTATACAGTATGTAAAATAAGCCCTCTTTTAGACAGGAGATTTATTCTGAAGAACCACAATCCCTTTTTTGCATAATCAAAATTTCATTTTTTATATGATGTTAAAAGCCTCGGAGAAAGCCAGTAAGTGGAAATTATGTTTGACATAGAACATCTTCAGGAATTTAACTGTCAAGGCCATGAATATATTTCCTTATTTAAGTTTCCAGTTAAATAAAAGAAAAAGTAAATTTGGGTTTGGATAAATATTTTCTATTTCAGCCAAAGTTTGCTTGAATAAACCCTTGTTTCATATTGTTCTGTATGTTCCCAGAACAGTGGGGTACTGAGACTTAACATGCCAACAGTAGAAGTTAATGCAAAGCAGCCATGAGCCAGAATGAGCTCACAGTATTATCACCAACATTTAAAACAAACTACATTGCGATCTACGATATTAGTTTTTATTAAAACAAAAAAAGCTGCAATAATTTCTAATGATGCTAAAATATAATTTACTGATATAGTATACGTAACAATCCCAGTTAAATGTCAAGCGTATAATGCCGAGGGCTCTATGCAATTTTGAGCTCACACTGGCAGCAACCAGTATTTCACCTGACAACATTAATCAAGCTTAGGTTTATCATTTCTCATTGGGAAAACAACTCAGCATATGCTGCTCTTTTCCTGAACTCTTCCACTTAGCTGGCCAAAATTAAAACATGCTGCTCCGAACAGGACAGGTTTCCTAATGCGATCAAATGCGTGCACACCCACACCAAACTAATAACCCGCAGAGTGAGCTGCTAAGCAATGACTGATGAGCTTCCGATGAGGGTGATTTGATTACGTGGGTCGTTTGTCCACAGATATTTTACCCCTACCACTCTCTCTTCGGTCTCTCTCATGTTTCGCCTCCCGTCGTGGCAATCCATTTCCCTCTGAAAGTGACACTGTAAACACCTGACAGCTCTTTGGCTTAGGTTCAGGGCCTCAGATCAATGGCTGCCGGACATAGGCGACAAGGTTCAGCAAGGGACACGGAGGTTGAGCTGACCAGAGCCCGCAGATTCTTAATTTTGCATTTATTTTTTACCATATAATGTGAATGTATCTTCAAAACACACGCTACAGCTTTTCATCTAGCGCTCTAAAAGAAAATTATTTGTATTGTTCTATCATTTTGAAGTCTTGTGGTGTGACATGTAAGCACTGATGGTCTGCATTATCTGTGTGAAGATCAAATGAATAACAAATCCCTATTTACGAAATTATTTTGACCGTTCATACTTAACATCCTACATTCCTACATTCTTCATGAAAAGGAACTCAAATAACCAGGGGCTGCACAGCTTTTCAGCATAGAAAAGCATTAAAACATTCTATCTGTCTTGGGAAGCCTCAAAAATCATCTGCACCTGATGGAACTCCTCAAAATAAGGGAGTTAAAACAAGTTTTAGACGTGCACCGTGCCCAAAAATCTGATTGTAATTTTTATAACTGACTCTGCTTATGATTTAGGTATTTTCCTGTTTGTGCTACAGTTTTGGACTGTTTTAATCATCTTAGAGATGCCATAAATAGTTGTCGGAGAACCCACATGCAAGCATCAGGCAGACATGATCTCATTAGAAGTGATTTATTGCAAATTAAATGTACACAAAATTTGCCTAAACCATCTTAAATACTGTCGGGTCGTTTACTGAAGTAGGAAGATTAACTGTACACGGAACACCTGTGTGTAAGAATAAGCTAAAATGGCTAAAGAAATGGCAAAACTAAAGAAAAGCAAAAAAACAAAGCTAAATTCTGATAAAAATTTAGTTGTGTTTTAACTGCACAGGAGAGCAAATCTGGTTATTTTCAGTGAAGACGCTCCCCCTTTCCCCCCTGGCGTTATTTCTTCTTTCCACGATAAATTTTCCCCTTAAATATTTGTTTGCATTCATTTGCACATCCCGGCTCCTATAATTACTCTACCTCTTCTGTTCAGCTCACTGCTCCTGAACAGAGTAGCTGTGAAAATAGAATCCATTTTTATTTTCACAATAGCTGTTGATGCGTGCAGCTGTTTCAACTGAAGCAAAGATGCAGGGACACGCAGGGAAGTCTGGCAGTGCTCGGGATGAATCTTGTATGTGTCTCTAACCGACCCTGTGGTTACCAGCGATCCATTCATGCTAACTGGGTCCATTTCGGCCCCTGCTGAGCCTCCCAGAGGATGACCTCAAACCCAGATCAGCTGTTTTCCTCCCCAAAAGCAGCCTTGACACGGCCACTGCGTTCAGCCAGTTCGACTTCTGGGGAGTCAGGAGCTGTGGAGTATGGGTGGATAATTATTCAGGAGTAAAGCCCACCTTGAGGGGCAATGTGTGGTATAGGGAGAGGAACGGGTGAGGGGAGGGGGAGCGACAAGCTCCTGTCTGGAATGGAAAAGTAAGTGAATCCAAAGCAAGTCAGCCAAGCCTGTTTCCACACCGGCTTCATGCACCTCAGGGCCTGTCACACAACCAAACCATGGAATCAAGGACAAGAAATAGGAGCCCCCCCCACCCTTTCTACACACATGCATCCCCAAAGGAAACACAATGCCCCAAGTCTGGAACTTTATCTCGCATTTATATGTGAAGTATTTCCAGCATTATAACTGTCCAAACCGAGATCAGGCCATGGTAGAGTGTGAATGGCATTAATATTCATCAGTAAGTGAGCAGCAGTGTGGAGGAGATCTCTCAAAGGGATACTGAGATTTTCTTTTTATACATTCGTGCTGCTGTGAATCGGACTATTACTGTGTCAGAACATTTGGTCCTCTGCACTTGGAAATGTCATCCATGTAACTCTGAGTCAAATCTAAAAGCAACCATTGCCACAAGGACTCTTTGTCCTGGGCTTTTAGAGGCCAGATTAGCGGCTTTGTGAGGCTCCCTTTTTTGTCTTCTTTCTCGCAAGCCCAGAGAGCGATAACACAGGCTTTTAGTCCACATCCATACAGCTAGATGATGCTTTTTTCCCCTGCTGCTGACCCCCCACAGGCGCTGGATTGTGACCCAGCACGCTGGCCCCTTCGGCCCTCTCCTCTCTAACTTCCTCCAAGCATGCTCGTCTCATATCTCTCCATCTCCCCGAGTGCTTATCGCGAGACCACAGAGCACCATATTTTAATCATGCCCTCGAATAGAAGACACTTTTCCAATTAATGGAACTGCCGCTGCGATGCACTGTAACTCAGGAGCCGCAATGCGCAATCAGCCCAATAAGCCGCTGACGCTGTTTGATGTATAACTGCCTCATGAGTTTTGAATGGGAACAAGATGGGTTCTTTTTTTTATTTATATTTTTATTTTTTTCGAAATAATCTGTGCGGACTATGAAAGTCAGAGAGTGATGCTCCTCCGAAGCTGCTGATTGGCCACCAGCGGACGTCTGCGGTCAGCTCTTAGGCGTGATTATATGGAACCATGTGAATGGGGAGGAAAAAAGAAAAGAGCATGCACACTTAGCAAAAAGCTGCCAGGGATAAACCATAAAGGGTCAGAAGCTGTTGTGGTCAGACTGTGCCAAGTAATATCAGAATCTATTGACAGGTCACACTGCAGACAGCGGGCTATTTTTCCTGGCAGGCAGGAGCTCTTCTCAACTAAAAGAGATTTGAGCTCCTATGTGTAGCAACAACGAAAAGAGCTTCAGAAATAAATGAAACATTGCAGAGTTTCTTGTGCTTTTATACTGGTACTTTATTTCAGGGACGCTATGTCTTTCTCATTATGCATTTGGAACAGGTTCATTTGATCTTGGATGGGGGGAAATAAATTGTCTTCTTCTCTATGGCAGAGTGGTGGGAAATCACAATCAAAGGTTTTCATACTCTGAACATTCCTACATTTTCATGTCACAACCATTATCCGCTGCTTTTTATTTGGGATTTTATGTAGACAAATGCAAATTGGTGCGTAGTTATGAAGTGGAAGGAAGGTGACAATTGGTTTTCCAAAAAAATGATTTTACTTCTGAAAGGTTTGGCATACATTTTTACCCAACCACTATATTCTGATTTAAATGAATCATAATATAGAGGGACGAAGCAGTGGAGAAGCCAAAGTAAAGTTAGGTAACACATTTACAATGTGCCACGCTTTATTCTTCGCACTGAGAACCACCATCTGACAAAAGAAATGGGATTCAACATATGCAAACTTTATAAGATATAGGCGTTCATCTAACAGGCCCCGATAGGCAGCACTAATCGGAGGCCCGTTGTATCTGTAGAGAAGCTACAGAGATCCACAGATCAGGTGGAAAAATATATTGACACAGCAAATTTTAGCAGGGAATCCACAAAACATTTATAGAAATGTGGCAAAAGTTGTCCTTGTAGAACCTAAGTAATAAGACGTTCCTTTTGCACTTCATGCCTTAAACTCATGAAGGGTACACCGCAGACTGGTAGCAGAAAGTGCTCTGGTGAGATGAGACTAAAACTGAACTTAGTGCAAAACATTATGTATAATGTGTTATTAACACTACATATTTTCGTTAACATGACATCCCAACAGTTAAACATGGTGGTAGCATTGTTTATAAGGAATTAGTTGGAGCTAAATTATAAGCAGTCCAGGAAGAAAACCTGTGTGCGGCCAGAACTACAATGTAATGGTTGAGATCAAAGCAAATATACCTCTTTATGACCTGGCAATAGTCAAGAAGTAAATCCAAATGAGAATCTGTGGCAAGACCGTCTCAAAAGAATAAAAAAATAAAAGATAAAATAAGAGCTCAAGTTTAAATTAAAGACCAAAAGGTTCTATATTCTAAAGTCTACATGTGCAAACCTGGCAGAAAGATACCCCCCTCCCCCCAAAAATAAAAGTAGGTAGTTAAAACAGCACTCCTCAAATTTCTATTTGTAAAACCTAAACAGAAAATCACTTGCATGTTTTCTTTAGATTAGTTTGTGTCAGTCTATCACATCAAATCTCGATAACGTACCTGAAATTGTGAATGTAATCAGACAAAATGTAGAAAAGTTCATAGCCTATGAACACTTTTACAAGCTAGTGTGTATTTCACAGTGCATGTATAACTCACCGGCTCCCTTCAGCTTAGATGGGGACCAATAACTTTTCTCCTGGATGGATTGGTGGGGAAATATAGAGTTATGTGTTTGATTATGTTTCAGTGACATATTCAAAGCATATTCGAAAAGTCGTTTGGGCTTGAATACAAATGTCTTTCGGCGCTGCTGAAAATAGAGGCATTCAGTCACCTGAACGCGCACCACCGTAAAACACAAAGAGCCGTATACCTCCCTCCATACTGCAGCACTTCATGCAACCTGTGCACTTCCCAGCATTCGCCCCTTTGGCTCCACATATTAACTTGGCCTCCCACTTCATCAATCAGCCTGACACCAATCGGCGGGAATCCGCTGTGCGTAACATGTTTACGAAACCAAATAATTTTCCAGTGCCTCACCGGTCCCAGCAATATGGTGAACATCTTACACCTGGCTCTCCTCTAAAGACGCACTCCCACCGAACTGAATTAAGAGTGAATTGGTTCTTCTCCGGCTTTGACAGCGAAGGTTGAACGGGCGTATTAACCAGAGGTAATTGAATGTAGAAGCAACAGCGTGCAGTTGAAGCGCCGGGATTAACCCTTGCACTGCTGCTCTTTCAGCCGAGGTCTCGAAAAAGAAACCAAGACAGTTGGGTTATTTTCTGATCCTGTTGGGGAATTATATCGAGTTATGATCCTGTGAGACCATGTGAGTTCAGCACAGCTCGTTGCTATTTATCACGAGTGACAGGCAGGGAGACGAAGGAAAGGCAGAAAAGAAAAAACAACCCTTTTGTGTGTTTTATTACTAATAGTTGGAGCCAAAATTGTTCTTACTTGTGTTCTTTTCTGGAAAAAAACCCCCCACTCACATAGAAAAGACAATCAATTTATCTGTTTTCTTTTTGGTTCTGTTTTTGTCACTAGTGTGGGGAGATTTCATTATTTTCCTAAAGGATTTAGACACAAGTGAGACGATGTGGAAACAAAATAAGTACAGATGTAAGATTTAATCTCGACTTTTCAGCAATGATCTTGTACGCTGACATTTGATGCAACAGACTTAACTCGAGGCTTACTTTTTTTTTTCAGCAAGATTTTATTCCGACATTGAATCTGACAGGGAGAGGCAGAAATAACCTTCTCATTTTAAGGTCAGGATCATGACTTTTCTGCAAGCATTTCCACTTTTGATTCATTCTTCTTATCTTCGACTTCCAAAATTTGAGATTCTAACTTGAAAAGGTGACCTGAATAGGGAGGAAGAATATTTTTTTAACTCATTTGGGGATTATAGTCTGTCAGAAGTTTACACTCATGACATGAACATGTACGCTGCTGCAGTTCCCCTGCACCATTCTTTGAAAACAAGCTCACCCAGTGCTTTAGGTTTTACTGGGTAGTTCCACCAAATATGGCTCGGCAATTTGGCTTAATAATTAAATCTGTGATTTTTTTTTCATGCCAAATTCTTCCTTCCCTACCCTTATTTTCTCAAAAATACATTGCAAGTGACAGAAAGTACTTTCAAAAACTCTCTTTTATTTACATTTTCCCATCAAAGCTGACCTGAATTCCAAGTCAAACTAAAAAACAAGCGGTAAATTACTCTTGTAAAACAAGATGGAAGACCCTAGTTGGGCTGACTTTACTCTGAGGAATGGAAGTCCAAGTACTGCGTTGGTAAAAACAAATCCTGATTCCCCAAAATGTTATCTTCATAAACAGAAAATTCTATTAACTGATAGAATCGATTAATCACCCAGCAATACCAAATAAACTATTTTAGTTTTTATAGGTTGCATGTTGACCAAGCTACTTTGGAGTTGGTATAGTTCAAAGTAAAAGAGTTTCTCTGAGACGTTTGGATGGATAGTAGGACTTCTTGAGTTGGTGGAGTTGTTGCAACATAAACCTGCAGGTTTATGTACATTACAATAAGGCTGAAACAACAAATCAATAACATCAAAATTTGTTAAAATGCGTTGGAAATGAATTTCGTAATCATTTTGTTTTGTCATTCAAAGTTTTTTTCCCGCGCAATTGTTTTTTAACAGTCAATGCACGCAACTTGTCAAATAGTTTGTAGGCTTCAGCAGAGCAGAGCAAGGCATATCAGAACGAGACAGAAAGCTGTTTTTTGTTGTTTTTTTATAAATAATTTTTTTTATCCCGCGGTTTTTTCCCATTATCACCCAGTGTCCGTCCCTAAGTCTAGTCCAGGGCATTGCTCTCGCTCCGCCAACCCCCAGGAGGGCCCTACACTGGGCTCAAGCTCCCGGGCTCCTTCATGCTTTGAGAAGTGATGAACCCTTCTTTTCACCTGAGGGGGTGGGGATTCCCCAGCTGGACGTATCGCCTGGAAGGATCATGTTATGCCCCGGTCAGCCAGGAGGGGACAGTGTACAGCCCAGAACTAGTGCATGTTTTTGTGGGAGTAGTTCATATTAGCTACTCAAGGGAACACGGGGAGAACATGCAAACTCCACACAGAAAGGCCCTTTCTCCAACCCCACCCAGGGTGTGGGTGCTGATGATATGGAGGAACAAACACACCCCACAGCGTCCCCGGCGGGAATCGAACCCAGGACCTTCTAGCTGTGAGGTTTATAGTGTATGCGCTACCAGCTGCATCACCATGCTCCCCGAAAGCTGACTGATTCACTTGGAACATGGCATAAGCAGGAAGACCTAATAAAATATGAAAACTTGAAAAGTTTGGGAGCACTTTACATTAAATAACGCAGAGACATTTGTTACCTGAAACATTTGTAAGTCAGACCTTGCATGGCATGGTAGTACGACGGTGATGATGCAGCATCTTAGAGGCAAGCTTGTCTTAATCAACAACGAGAAAGGGGAAAGTTCAGTGTAAGTTGTGCAAAAATGTTAATTTTTAAGCAGGGAATCGTAGCATTTTGGCAAGAAAATTCTGTAGTAGTTTGGTGCATTTCTACTCGGCATCCAGCTCATCATGCATGGCTAGACAAACAAATAGTGAGCAACATGCGTTAACTACATTGATTGATAGAGCAGATGCTATTAGCAGTTGCATTTCCAAGTTAAACTATGATTACATTGTCATGTTTTCGGTTATGCACGATGGTGGATAATGTGTTAAGCCTATTGTTGTGGTACTTGTTTAGTGCTATTTAGTTTTATGTAAAACACTTGATCAAATTTGGCTGGTAATGATATCCTAATAAACTTTTATTGAACATATCATATGATTATAGTAATATAATACGGGAGCTCATTAATCTGTTGACAAACTTTTAAGAGTGAAGACACCATAGTGTATGTGAGAGTAATTATGACATACTGTGATGACATGAATAAAATGTGTTCTGTTGTTAAATAAAAACGTTTCCCTAGCACTTTTTAAGATTTTCGCCACTAATCCGATTAATCAAGTCGAGACCCCATCCGATTAATCGATTATCCGAATAATCGTTTGTTGCAGCCCTACATTACAAGATGACAACTTAAGGGGCGTGGCCTAATCAAAAGCCTAACTAGTTTAGTTTACCTATTTACCAAGCCGCTTTTTTTTGTATGGGTTCATTTTTACATGTCTATACACCTATTTGATTCCAAACGTTGCCTGCTCAGCTATTGGTTAGAGGTTTTACTCAAGAGTCTTTGGGTTTATGTCTTTACTTCATAAACTCCATTGCGTTGAGCTTTATGTTCCACAAACATTAAAACAAATGCAGGTAATATCCTATCAAGTCTCAAGCTTTAGTTGACTTTTGTTTTATTGACTGTGACACCTGTTTTCCTGAAGCTTTAGGTGTATGCTTGACTTTGCCAGTCAGTTTGATCTGATTAGATTATAGTGTGGTTGTTCATAAAACGGTTCCACAAATGATTCTTACTTTGGTAGAAGTAGGGATGTCTCAATCCCATCGCAGATGACAGTTATTGTAGTTTTTGACAAAATTCAACTCACAAAACCTATTTTAGGTATCCCGTCTGTGATTTTTGTTGGACATCTCTCCCAAAAGCCACAACGCACCCATTTTCAAAAATGATGAATTCTTATTATTGACCTTTAAAAATATGTTTCTTAATAAATCTGATGATTATCAGTGCAAAATTGCATCCACACACCAATAACTGGGACAGCTTTGAAACAAAATTCAAGTCAAAGATCAATGCCAAAACAAAAATGAAACTTATAAATGTTAGCCTGCAATTTAGCAAAGGTTTCCAGATGGAAAAATAAATAGTTAAAGACTGTTTCTGTGCAGTTACATCTCAAAAAGGTGGAGTATTGTTACCAAAACTTATATTTTTCAGTCACTCCTTTGTGAAAGTAAAAAAAAATTATAGTCTTTGGACATCGAGGGAAATATTCATAGCCTTTTTTTGTTATTGAGATTTATGTCTTACAGATAAGGAAAACCAGTTGTGTCTCAGTAAATTAGAATATTACAAATGTTAGGTTTCTAAAAAGTATGTTAATTTCTATGCACTCAATGTGGTTTGACATGGAGGCGATCATGCTGTGCCAAGTGAGATGAGTTTGATGTCTAATCAAGTACAGTAACACTGGTCATTCAACCAGCTTTTGATACTTTTGGCACTGTGAGAAGGTGGCAAGTCCTGCTGGAAAATTAAATCAGTATCGCCATTAAGTTCACTTTAGAAAACAGTGGGCTGACACTTGCAGATTACATGGCTCCCCTTTTCTTCACTACCTGTTAAAACATCACAATGGACTTCAAGCAACAGGGTTTCTGCACTTTTCCACTTTTCTCCAGACTCTGGGATGTTGATTTCCAAATAAAGTGCTATATGTTAGATTCATCTGAAAACAGGACTTCTAGCCACTGAGAACCAGCCTATTTATTTTTCTCCTCAGCCCAGGTAATAGGGTTCTAGGACTGTCGCTGTTTCAGGTATGGCTTGATGTGAGGAATATGACATTTATAGCCCATGTGTGAGATTCCTCTGTTTGTAGCTCTTGATGCTCTGACTCCAGCTTCAGCCCTGAATTGGTTTAGCCTCACAATCATTTAAAGGCTCAGGTTATCGATGTTTCTGGTGAAACCTTTCCTTCCATTGAACTTTCTAAGAGTATACTTGATACAGCACTTGGAACAACCTGCTTCTTTAGCAACGACTTTAGCATTTGTGGCTTACCCTGCTTGTGGAGGGTGTCTTCTGGACATCTGTCCGGTCAGCATTCTTCCCTTTGATTGTGTCCTACTGACCCAGACTGAAAGACCAAGATAAATTTGCAAAATATGAGCATGTTGCTTTGGATTCTCATTATTTTTATCCATAACCATTATAATACAAATAAATAATATTATATATAAGCTTCCCTTTTTGAAATGAGTGACACAAAATATTTTTCAAGATATCTTTTTGGAGATGTAGTAATATACATCCCAAGAAACAAATGAGAAAGATATCAGTGCTTTAGCTGATTTTTTTCTTCAGAACTCTATTCTTCACATAGTTACTGTACTCCTAAAATGAAGCAGCATTTTCAGGGTGTCCTGTAGATACACACCTCAGGACAACATATCTGTTTCTGTACATTAAAAAAATCGATAGACACTGCAGCAACAGGAATGTTATTGTTGAGTGGATAAAGTGCTGCAAAAAGATAGTCCAGGTAAAGCTGACTGAACACAGTTTGTTCCTATTTTATTGATCTTAATTATATGTCAGACTGTTCTTAAATTACTTAGATCTGCGTCGGGTGAAACAAATCCTTTGCACAACTTTTGAATAAAGAAGAGTTGCTCAAATTTCCCTCTTATTCACGGTGTTAGTCAGTGTAGTCAAATATGCTTTCAGAGTGTCGGGAAAGAGAGAATAGTGGCCTCAGGATGTCCTGAACACTTATGGAAATTTAATCTTCATTAGGTAAAAGACCAAATCACAGAGAAAATGCACATTACTTTTTACAATAAATATGTTTGCTGTGATATTTGTACATTGAAAACTCAGTAGTTCTATGACATTCATCTGTGTAATACGTTTTTTTATTGTTTAATAGAAGATATGAGAATTGACATTTAGACAGTTAACAATTATGTAAACAGTAAGAGATAAGAACCAACATGAAGGAAAAAGGTTGGGAAGAGGAAAAGAGAAAAGTATTCAAATTATTCCAAAGAGAATGAGAGGGGCTCAGTGATCCATAAGGTTCAATCAGCAGGAGAAAAGAGAGAGAGGAGCCAGAAAGCGGCTGGAGGAGTGTCAGGATGGAGGTTGAAAAAGAACGACAAAGTCCGAGAGTCAGAGAAGAAGAGGTCCAGTGTGTCTCCATTTCCACGGCAACACAATCTCAGCTACTTTCCACCAATTACATTCGTGTCAGTGTGTGTCCTGGATTCGAAATGCAACAACAGCCTCCAGGGGCCTTCAGTCTTCTAGTACAGGCTCAGCATCTCTCCCTGCCTGCCACTGCAAAGACATACACACACACACACACTCACAAAATCAACCCACACAAGTAGACTCTGTGTATGCATGCCTCACACTCACGCACATATAATAATCTCATCACTCCCTCCAGCTTTGTCTCTTTTTGTCACCCACACGCTCACGCATACACCTTCCAACCAGCCAAATGCTTTTCCACCCTGCATTCACAAACGAACATTTACACACACGAACACTCACACACTTAGGCACACAAAAACGTTTTTGTCATTGCCTTCCACTGTCATCCAGTTTCTTCCTCTCACCCTCTTCTCCTGAGGCTCTGCACCCATCTATCTATCTATCTATCCATCCATCCATCCATCCATCCAGCCACCCCCTGCATCATTCAAGCTCTCTCCACACAAACATGAACACACTCACCCAGCCTCCTCCCGCCCTCAGAGATTTTTGATCGTGTCTCGATGTGAGCATGCCCTCTTCTCCTCTCAGATGATAGTAATAAGGATGGGGATTGCCAGTGATAGAGATGAGTTGTGGCGCCTACTGATAATTGTGTCCGTGACAGCGAGGTAGACCATCGTTATTAGCGGTAACAATAACGGCAACACGATGGGTTTAATTGAATGAAAAAGGCCCGTGGCAGCCAGACTTGTGGACAAGAGGTGGGTGAGAGTGTTAAGAAATAAAACAAAGATAGGACACAGGGAGGGGGTTTGATGGTGAAGTAGATGTAGGTAGAAATGTGAAGCCATGGAAGGAGGGAGGAAAAAAAATACAATAAGTGAGGGAATTGAATGGAAAGGCTGTAGGAAAAAGAAAATAAAAGGGGGACATTCGGTGAAGTGGAAAGTGTCGCCCATAGAGTATTCTGAAAAAAGACGTGACAAGGCATGTGGGAGAAGTGCGGACAATAAGGACATTTTATTGAGTGGCGTGATGAATAAGTAATTGACATGGTTCTGTAAAAGTGGGGAGGAAGAGAAAAATGAGGCTTATAAAGCAGAAGGGGCTTCTAGAAAGGGGAAGAAAGCACATCGAAAAAGCATAAGGGGAAAGAGGAAATATTAACATATTTTAATAAACTGATTTATTCATAAGTAAGAAAAACCAAACGACTTTTAACAGCTTACAAATTTTCTTTAAAGCTAAGAGTAAGTAAAAGTTAGCTGTCAATATTTTTGGGGGTTTAGCAACTTCTGTCGCACATTTTGCTCTCTGATTTAGTAGCTTGTGTTAGTTATTTATTAAGTAAGGTTTCAGGTTAACACATAACAAGTCTGTAGCTATAATATCCTAAACCATTACAATAAAAACATGAGTAGGTATAAAACCACACTTTTCTCTATGCTCTTTCCTTTTATCTTGTCGACCTCTTTCACATCCGTATGTTACACAAGAGGGATTCCAGCTGTAATGTGGCAGATAAGAGCTTCCTACAGAGAATAGTGAGGGGAACAGAAAAGTTAAGAGTGTACATTTATGGATTGGTATGTAGCCTAATTGTCACAGTATTATAATCCTAAAGAAAATACTGCAGTCTATTAGTGGTATATTATTCTAAAAATATGTATAAAAATAAAATAAATGTAACATGATCTATTTGCTTTTATCTAAAAATAGATTACTCATAATGATGCTCTAAAGCAAATAGATGAAATAAACATTTAGTAGTAGCTTTCAAATTCTTATTGTGAAAAATAAGGTATCAGTTTTTTCTGGTCTGCATAAGTAAGAGAAGAATAAAAAACTGAGATTAGCTGATTAATTAGCCAAGCTACAGTATCTGCTTGAGTAGCTAGGCTACTGAAACGATGAGGCTACAGCTAGTAGATCGCTAGCTTTAGTTTTAAAATGGCATCACATTCAAATGAGTGACTGAGTTCTTTTACCTCCTTATTAATGACTGTTGTCTTTTTTATAATAATCCAGTCAGCTCAATTTGTCATTGACCAGTTATTTCCAAATTATTGTGTAGTCCTAATGCCAAGTCTCTAATGCTACTTTAATGCATATATGGGTTGCGTGCTGCGATTTTAAAAACACATTTCTCCTGGAAATTTGTGAAACTGTTTATCTTTGTATAATAGGTTATCTTTGGTCTATTTGATCCATCGCTTGAACCACCTCGGATGTCAAGTAAGTCAAGGCTCATGGCCCAAAGTTCTCTGTTACAGTAAAGGATTATGTCAAACATAACCGATGGCCGTAAAGCTTAAATTAACTTATAAAATAGTTATAAGGTCTGAGTCAAATTAATTTTAAATTCAAAGATACTTTCTTGATGTCAGATGGAAATAATTTGACTACATTGGTTGTTTCTATGTCTATATCACTTGAGAACGTATGTGTGGTCATTAAGTTTGTACCAGCTTCTGTTCATTTGCTTATAAACTGGTAGATAAAGTATATTTCTGTTATGGTTGCTACTGATTAGAACCAAGCATGCAAATAATCTTTTTCAGGTTTTTTATTCCAATAGACAAAGTAAAATTATTCTTTTTTTTTTGCATTCATTTTGTCTTTCAAAATTTATACAGTTGTGGATGCTCCAAAAAAATTAATTTCCACTTCCTCCTGGTTGCAGCAAAGCATTACATAATTGTATGAACTTGAGGTCTCAAACACAACACTCAAAAACATAGGTGGAAAAGTCAAATAAACCTTTAATAATATCCAAGATGGAAACAAAAATCCAATTCAAGGAGAGGTACCCCGATCAGAACTAAGTCCAAAAATACAAGCATTCAGAATCACTGAAAGAAGAGACCAAAATGAGACTGGAACACTTGACACAGATGACAAATATGAAGGAAAAGGTGCAGAGGGTTAGGTATAAATACACAAATAAAGGGCGACAAGGAGAGAGAGGTCAAATACACAGGGTGTAGAGGAAGGTGATTACAGGTAGGGAACTCAGTAAGTGAGGTTATCAGCAATGAGACACGTTACTAATGTACAACATAAAACAGGAAGTAGACTAAAAAATGTCGATTCATAACTGTAAAATGTTTAACTTATGAAGTTGGACATCACATCAACATTTGAGTGTTCAGTAAAGGGCACTTTATACTTCACATGAGATTACATATTAAACAAAACATATTGATAAAAATGTATTTCAGTTATGCAAATTACACACTGATTTTTCCAAATGCAAAATATTTTCCTGCATTATTTTTGCCTTTTATAATTCCTCAGTCTCTACTCTGAGTAATTCATTTCTGCCAACCAGTTTTAAATGTATTCATGTCAGCTTTTCAAAGAATGTACTATATCCAGACACACAGGAGGAAGGATTCCTGTGAAACTCAGCTGATCCCTACTATATTGAAAAAGACACAAAAAACTCCAACAACATCAAGATCCTAGCTCATGGATGGCTCAGTAAGACATTCAAGTAATTCAGATTATGTGTTGGTGAAGCGGGACAGCAGGAAGATCTCTGCGCGAAGCACATTTTAATGCCAAAGGCCTGTTGTGCTTTGCTTGTTTCTTAAAGCAGCAAGTAAAAGAAAGACAACTTAACATTTCTGACATCGGAAGTCGTGCACGTTCCTGGATAAGTCTGCTCAAGTAAATCTGCATCTCTGTGGTCGTAAATCTATTCATTGTGATGTTTTTTTATTCATTTTTTTTTGTCTTGTGAGTCAACATCAGAAAGCATTCATTCTGTGCCCTCCCTTTATTGACAGCCTTGATTAAGCAGTGCAACGGCTCCACATCCAAAGCTGCTAATCAAATTGTCAAAGCGCACCACAAACATGCTAACTAAAGCGGCGAAACAGGTCCAAGATCACGTTAACGACATCATCACTCATAAGACAGGATGATTTGCCCAATGCCCTTTTTTTCTCTCTCTCTCTTTCTGCTGCAGCTGCTGCCAAAAAAAACAATGCTGTGAAAGAAAGGGAAAAGATAACTTAGAAAGAAAATCAATGCTTGAATCTTCTCTCGTTTCTATTTTTTCGTGGGAAAGGGAATACATTAATATTCAGGGTCAAATCACACTCTGGCTTAATAGAGTAAAGGTAGTCAAATAGCTGAAGGAGAAAAGTGAATGTATCGGATCTCTCATGGAGAAAAGATGGAATAGGACAGGAGAATAAAGAATGAGATAAAATTTGTACAGAAAATAAAAGCAGGATGGCAAAAAGACAGACAGGTGCATGGCACTGCACCTCAGGTGTCTGAGGGAAGCTCTTGGGTGGCAACAGCAGCAGCTGCCCTGAATTTTTTTATAGCTGGCTTCACGTTGAAATGGCGGAGAGAGACACCATGATAAGTCTGAGCCGCACTCCTCCGAGAGCAGCCTTTCATTAGTCGTCTCTCGACCCGAGGTGAGGGCGGCGGGGAGACCAAGTCAGGAGGAAATAAAAGTCGAAATTGTTTTGAGAGAGAGGGCCGAAAGAAAGTTAATATACTGAGGAAGTTGTGAGTGTATTTATGGTCCTCTGAAAAATAAAAGCATTCGGTCTCTGCTGTTGGGAGCTGTTATGATGGATTTTGGGTAATGGAGTTTTGATGGATGACCTGGGTCTGGGTGAAGAAAAAAGGTGTTTCCGGCTGCTCTGTACTGATATCTGACCACAGGAATATTACAGCATTTCTTCTCTCTGGTTCTGGCGTCTCGTGCGTGTCTAATTCTACTTGCTTTTCTGTTTTAGCTATTTCAGATCTTCTAACCTTTTATAAGAGCTCTAAAGAGACAGAAACCCCCAGAGTCAAAACCACAGAGGAGCCTGTAAAATCCTATTTCTCTGTGATCTCAAATATTCCAACTCCCTTTTGGCTGTCCCTCTTTAAAGGCTGCAATTACGCGAGGTAAAATGATAATGTTTTCTCCAGCATCCCTTCGGTAAACATTGCCATTAGGATCAATTAACCAGCAGCTGATGAGGAAAGTGGGGATCTGCATTGATACTGCACCATTGTTCATTGGTGATTTTTAATTAAAGGATTTTAAAGTAAAAATTTGCAAAAGTTTTAATTGTTTTTTCTTTTTTTGTGTGTAGCAGTGATAGAGGGAGTTGGTGGAGGGTAAGATCAGAGTGTTAATTATAAAGCAGGGGCTTTAAAGTGATGAGGATTTAGACTTTTAATTAAAGAGGAATTTGATGCGACCAACAGACTGGGTTCAATTGGCGCACAATCCCCTGCCCATCATCTTCTGTCTCTTCTGTTCTGCAGCTCTCCATGTTCTGCCACTCACCCTTGTGTGGTGTTGATGTCTGAATCGTTTCGGGGTGTTGCTATAAGAAGACGGATTAGGGATTTTGAGAGCCTTGCTCTTAAAATGGTGAAGATGAGGCCTGGGTTAAGATGAGCTGAAGGAGGAGGCCAATGCTGTGTTTGGGGGGGGAGTTGATGGAAAGACTCAGTCACTTGATCGCATTTTCAAGATTGAATTAAGTGAGCTTTAGACAAATCAAAGAAAGAGATATTCAAATCGCACCACAAGACACGATGATGGTTTAGCCTTTTTTGCAATAACAAATTCGGGATTCACCAATTGTTTGTTTGAGATTAGCTGGTTAAGTAGCCAAGCTACAGTTTCTGCTTGGGTAGCTAGGCTACTGAAACGATGAGGCTACAACTAGTAGTTTGCCCCATTTTCAGAAATCCCAATCAGTTATATTCCACTTTCCGGGAGATAAATAAGCCCGTTCATTCTGTGCGTGTGCAAATGGTAAAAGGATTCCCAAGGGTTTGGTTTCAACCTAGATGTCAAGCTTGAAGAACTGACCTACTTAATAAAAAAAAGTCACATGATGACTTAATGATAAATATTGTAGCGTTTTACCCTTTCTGTTTAGCTCTTTTCATTGTTTCTCCTTCTTTTTCCACATTCCCTCCTACGGCCTCGCCTCCGCCTGTCTCTCCATCTCGGCTTGTCCTCAGCTGGTCTCCCTCAACGGCGCCTGAGATTGTTTTCATAGCAGTGATAAATTAGGCTGAAGTGATTAGCGTGGTGTGAAACATGATTACATACTGTAGCTCTGCTGATTTGTCGAACAGATGCCCTCCACCAGCTACTCTTTGGTAGGTTACGATGTTAAACTCAGTCTGGTCCACAGCTGGAGATCCCAGCAGTTCTATGCAGGTTAATTGCCTTGATTGAGGATAAAGCTCCGGCAAACCTTTCGGGAATGCAACTAAAGTTTTGTTTATAATTTTTCATGCATCTAACAGCCGTGCACGGCGTTCACACCTACTTACATGGACACGCTTGGATAAGCCTGTTTGTAGTCCAGTACTTACTTCCACTAAAGACAAGAGTGAAAAGTAGTTGGAGCTGAGACGCAGCCATGACGTGGGACATTGAGTCATGATGCTGTCAGTTGACTTTGCAAACAGATGAAGGGGGTAAAATTAGAATCTAAGAACACAACATTTTGCCAGTCTCCACGATTAATGATTTGGCGGGCTAGTTTCCATCAACAGCCGTGAAAATGCAAGACAAAGTGCTGCTGTTGTTTTTTTTAAGGAGTCACATCAACAGGAGTGGAATGACGCGGGCGGAATACCAACTAGAGAAATGTCTGACCTCCTGTTGTCTCACCCCTTCCTCCCGTGTTGCCGTGATTACGCCAATCACTGTCATTAGCATTCCCCGCTATTAATGCGATTTCTCATGCTTTGTTGCATGCATGCTAATGACTTACACCCAGCTCCTTTTCTTGTTCCAGCTGCAGAAGCTGTCCACGTCTCCCTCTTGAAAATACTTAGCCGAATTACCGCGGCTCCTCGAGCTGCACTATATTAATAAGCGGCAAGCAGCCCCGCAAATCCCCCCCTGATTAAGACAATAACCTGGCATCTACTCCTGAATCATCCCTTATCAGTTTTAGCTCTGTTTGACTCTCATCCATCTCTCCCTCTCTCCTTAACTCGTCTCATTTGCCCCATTTCAAGGAGGAGCGGGGATTACCATACGCCACTCTAACCCTGTGATCCCGCTACCTTTTTAACTTTGTTGCCTCTCATCACGTGGGCTCTCTCCTTATCTGTTTATCCCACTCTCGCTAATCTTGCTTTTTTTTCTACTCCTTTTACTCTGCCTCGCTCCCTGCATTAATGTCTTTTTGTTGCCTTTATGTGACTCATAACATCTACTATTTTCATGTGTTCCAAGCCTTTGCTTAAGGTTGCTCTTCGATTACACATTAAGCATGTTCCTTACACAACAGATTGAGCACAGACGAGATGCATTTTATCTTATGACTCGTGTGGCATGAAGCATTAAGGTCTCTGGGGACATTTTGGAGCACAAACAGGATTTGTAATATTTATCTGAAGTATAGGGACATGTAATAGTATTGTGAAGAGATTATTACAGTTGTGTATTTGTTTAACAAACAGAACAAGTGGCCTGCTTGGCTACAACTTAAACCTTTATGCACATGTTTTGCATGAGGCACACCAGCAGTGAATCCTCTGGCTTTGTTTGGAGTAAAGCATTCATACAGATCCTGGAATCCTCATTCAGATAAGCATGAATTTGTTGGCACAAATTGGTGGAGATGTGTAAAATGCTGTACAATATATTCACTTCAAGAATAATCCCACTCTGATAAATTTAGAAAAGCCAGACCTTTGATTTAATTCATATTGAGCGATATTGTTTAGAGTACAAAACCTCCGGTGATGCGTTCATGTGCCAACATGACAGCATTCAGTGATCAGGTTTTAACATTTTAGAAGCTTGGAGCACACAAAGGAAGTGACATTGGAACCATTCCTTTTTGCACAATTTCTCTGGATGGGGGAAGAGTCTTGGCTCCTCTCTCAAGCTGACATTGTTGGGTGAACCACGTCAGTGTTGATCGGGCCACATCTGTCGGAACACCACACAATGATTAACTATTTCTAATTTACTGGTCGAGGGCATCAAATATTTATTTTTAAAGTTGAATTACTTTGTGAGTTTGTAATGCCATGCCCTCGAACAAGTTACCTAGTGTCCTTTTTTAAGAGAAAAGGACACAAAGCACGTGATTCCATGTAATGTCTCTTTATAGTTTAGCAACATTTTTATATTTAAGAAAGTAGACCAAAATAATATTTTTTTTCTCCCATACAACCAGCACAGTTGCCATGTAGGTTGGTCGTTCCAAAGTCTTGGTGAGCCCAAGATTTCCCTCTTAGCTGCAGTTCTTGAGCAGTGAGCTTTGGAGAGTTGAACTTGCTCATTCACTGAGTTGTGGCAGCTCAGTGCTTAAGCTGTCTTTTATGTGTTGTTTCTCATTTTTGGGGTAAAGAAGTGGACGCCGTGTACTCCAGGGCAAAGAAGAAAAGGATTTTCACCAGCAATAAGTCCAAAAGCCAGAGTCTGTCATGCTATGGGGTTGAGCTGAAAAAGAAACAATATGCCCATGGATATTTCAAGCGGACAATGGAAAACCGCATTCTGCAAACTTAACCAAGTCCTGGCTGTGGAGGAAGAGTGTACGGGTACTTGACTGGCCTGCCTCCAGTCCCGACCTTTCACCAATAGAGAATGTGCAGCGTATTTTGAAGCGCAAAATGCAACAACTAAGACCCCATACTGTTGCCCAGCTTAAGACTTGCTTGGAGGAAGGGACGAAATCTCACTAAAACACTTCATCACTTGGTGTCTTCAGTCCTAATTATCGTTTAAGTGTTTTGAAAAGGAATGGTAACATTACAAAGTGGTAAATACTTTGTTGTTTCAACTTTTTATGTAGTGTTTCAAAAAACAACATTAGAATATGTTTAATTTGGAAACAAAACTGTAAATTAATGAGGAACACATTAATAATGTGCCGTTTAATTGCTTTCAATGTAATACAAGTAAAAGAAAATTTAACAACGTACTGTTTTCAGTTTGATTTTAATTGATCATATCTTGCAATCGCTTTTGATTCGTGGTTGTACAACTTTTTTTTGGTGGATAACTTACATCTAGAGGCTATGCGGTCTCTTTATGATAGAAGTTTATTGGGAGTAGAGCATTCCACCTGAGTTTATCTTCTCAAACAACAACCCAGTGTACAGATCAGGGACCCCTGGCTCTCTGTGGATAACCATCATTCCGAGAAGGAAATGAAGGTGAAACTGTGAAACTCCTGAAGTTTGCTGTTGACACCAACGTCATTGGAATCATCCGTGACGGCGACGGGTCTGCATATAGGAGGGAGGTGGAACAGCTGGTCCTCTGGTGTAGTCAGAACCACCTGGAGCTAAACCCGCTCAAAACTGTGGAGATAACAGTGGACTTCAGGAAGAGACCCCCATCCATATCTCCTCTTATAATCACCAACAGGCCAGTCCCCACAGTTGAGTCTTTCAGGTTCCTAGGATCCACCATCACACAGGACCTGAAGTGGACCTCCCACATTGACTCTATAAGGAAGAAGGCCCAGCAAAGGCTGTACTTTCTGCGTCAGCTCAGAAAGTTCAACCTGCCTCAGGAACTGCTGACCAACTTCTACACAGCAATAGTCCAGTCTGTCCTGACCTCATCCATCTCTGTCTGGTTCGGATCCGCCACCAGGCAAGACAAAGACAGACTGCAGAGAACAGTCAGGTCCTCAGAGAGGATCATAGGTACTGATCTTCCCTCCATTCAGGACCTATTCCGGGCCAGGGTCAGGAAGCGGGCCAGAAAAATCACCACAGACCCCTCTCACCTTGGCCACAACCTGTTTAGGCTCTTCCCGTCAGGCTGGCGTGCAGAGCGCTGTACGCCAAAACCACCCGACACAAGAACAGTTTCTTCCCTCAGGCTGTCGCTCTGATGAACTCTATGTAGTCACAGAGTGTGTATCAATTCACATACCAATAAACTATAACTCTTCACTCCTGTATATACTCACTGTACAATACCCCAGTTTGGTGTATATATTATCCTTTATTATTTATTGGTATTTATTTTTTTATTTTATTTTTTTCAGTTATTTAAGTTCTGTACTGGAGAGAAAAGTTGCCAGAGTCAAATTTCTTGTATGTGTCATACTTGGCCATTAGAGCTGATTCTGATGTTTTAAGCTTTCACCACCAACACACCATCAGAGTCCTTTCTAATAACATGCAAAAACTGAGGCTACAGCTTTTAGCTGTATTCTGTTCATCAAGGAAACCTGGCTTCGTTTGTCCACCCCAGACTTTGGAACTGAACTGGCAGGCTGCATTGCACGACATCCGGACAGGTCATTGGACTCTTGGATTAGCTGAAGAGGGGCCCTTGCATGCACATCTGTAAAAAACTGGTGTACTAACAGTGACTGTAGACACTTGCTGCTTTCTGGAGCTAAAGAATAAATACAGTATGGGCCCATTTGTGTTCAGATAGCGTTCATTGTGGTCATGAGGGCATTGCCCCAGATATAAATGCTAACTTGGTCATTTACACAGCAGCATTACACGTGTCCTGACGATGCGCACGTCATTGCTCACTGTCAGTTTAATTTTATCACAGGTTATTATGAGGATGGAATTCTATATCTTCTTTAACATTGTGCTGAGTGTACATATCTACAACATCACCATTGTTTGGTGTAATGGTCTGAGGCGGTGGAACAGAATTGGGCCTCTGTGTTTTGTTATATTTATACCCCACGAAAACAGAACTCTAATGATAACTAAAATACTTTAAAATTATTCTAAACAGGTGGTTAGCAGTGCCATTAACTGTGCCACCAGTGATCACCTAATTAAGTAGCTTAAATTGAAGGTTGTTTTTTTATACAACTTTTAGTGTGAGAATATGCTACTGGGATGAAAGATGAATTTATTTTCCACACCTTTACTAGATGTTGCGTTCCACTCAGGATCAATCATAATGAGTCGTTAATACATTTTTTTTTTCCAGCAGGTCAGACATTCTTTAGTCCAAAAAGGTTCAAATTTATTGTATCCTTTTGTTCTAATTACACTGCAGACATGCCTGCCAAACACCACTGTGCTGACATTATCATCGTGAGTACTCTCGCAGAGCCACTTGTATTTCCGTGGCATCTCGGTGTCGTTTTGAAAAACAAAAGCTCATGGTTCAGCGTGGCACTCTCGGTGTAAATGTCACAACTGTGAAGCAGGTGTTATTTTCTGCTCTTGATGCTCAGTGTTTCTGGCTTGAACCGCTGCTTTTTGTTTTCATGAACCAGAAGGCTCACTCAGAGCAAGGTAGCATTCATCATGATCATGCCGCCATGATAATGAGACGTGGCGGAATTAATATTCATTTGTTCCTCGCCTTCCACTGGGACTCTAAAATGTAAATAGGTGCACTCTGCTGTGACACGCTGGCTAATGTACAATATGTAAGTTTAATGAAATTAAAAGAGAAAGTGTTTAGAGCTGCTTTGGCCATTTGGCTCAGTCAAATTCAGCTTTGCTGTTGTGTTGTTTTTCGCCATTTGTCAGTTTTGTTTTTCATCAAGCTTATGCTAAAACTACAAAGCAGAGTTTCGCAATACCTGCTAGGGCAGAGAGGTTCTTCAGGGCACAGCAAGAATGCATCCAATTTTGTAGTATGCTTTATTCTTTGAAACTGCTGGCAAGGTCTTTCACCCTGGCAATGGGCTGCCCTCTACTGATGACCTTCTAGCTATTGAACAGGACAGAATTGCTATCTTGAAGTCCAACTTGCAGCGCTGTTGAGACAATGAAGCAGGAGGCACATTTATCAAACAAAGATTTTATTTACAGGACATGTCCAGATGCTGGTCCTACTATTAGGTATTGGCAAAAACTATGTCACATTCTAGTACTTTTTAAAGTTAATACAATATATGTGCGGGAATACTTAGTAGCTGCAACGTCAAGCAAAATATTAGTCTTCATCAGTATTACTTTCCTTTGTACTTACACATCAAATACACAATGTTTGATTAGCTTTCTTAACAGCAACTGGTTTCTTTATATTATCCAAAAAGGATCTTCTGATGCCATACTTCTCTTGACTATATTTTCATTCAGAGCAGTTTGCTGCTGTGCTAAGGTGAAGCCAGTTTTCTCTCTCTTTTGATATGATTTCTTTATAAGTTGTTACATATTTTTGTGTGATTCATCTTATGAAACTAACAGAAATGCTTTGTTAAATTGACACATTTAAAAAGAAATGGTCATACCATTTAATAACTAGTGTTTTGGCTGCTTTTCGACTGCAGATATCTTGGCACAAAGCAGAGCAGGTCACATGACATAGACAGGAAGCTGGAGCAGCCAACAGTCTCTCGTTCACAATGAATGGCTTTATAAAAGAGGGGCATTATTTAAATGCTAGCTAAACACAATTTTTTATAGAAGAATTGATTGTGCACTCACTATACTGCAGTGTTTTAAGTCAAGCACGCAAAACAAGGCTAGGATAGTTTTTTTTCCAGAAATGGGCCCATAAACAGTGACTGCATGGCTTGCTGGTGGATTATCTAAAACCACAGACAGGAAAATGGTATCTGAAGTTAAGATTAGTCAGGAATCTGGATAGTTACAGTTTAAAAATATGTACCTTGATAGGGACGTGGGTTTAGTACTTAGGATCATATTAGTATTACTTATTATTCACATTCTAATATATGTGTCCAATTAAATGGGGGAATCCAAAACCTACTTTTAATGGTGTAATTTGCAGCAAAAGCAACTTAGGTATTTAGATTTATAAAATGGTGCCTAATTACATACCTTGGTGGTTTTCTCATATATTACATCTGGTTCCGTGCTTCTCCCGGGCTCAGCCGCTGCTTTTAACTAAAACGTTCCACTGGGGATTTGAAGTTGAAAATAACACCAGGTGGGTTTTTGATGAAATGAATGTTTTCTCGCTCATGGTGCTTTGACTCAGGAAACTTTACATGGTGAAAAATAAGAAACGCATAATGTAATCTATCTGTGTCCTGGGATCACAAAATTCCACTTTCAGGTAAAAAGAAAAAGTGGTTTAAAAAAAGTACTCTGGATCTCCAAAACGATTTGCTGAAGGAGACAGTTTCTACTGCTGTCCTTTAACCTTTCAGTTTATTAATTTCTCTCTGTGGTGCTGTACTCCACATGGTTATATGTGTTTTTTTCATGGTAGTGATGAGTGCTTCCTGTGCTCTAAAGAGTCGCAGGGCAGTCTGGGTGCAATCCAGAGCACCTGGTAAAAGCCCTCACACGGCAGAAAGAAAAGCTGTCTTGGTAAAATAACACTGTAGATTAATAAATTGGAATTTTCTGATGAGGAGGATAAAGAATTGAACATAATTTAATTCATAAGTCTATATACTCCTCTATCCTTTGGTACATGTGGGTACAGATATGGGTTTGCAACATGCTAGAATATGGAAAAGGTCTTAAAATAAACGTACCTTTGATTAAATTATTTGATTTTGAAAAAAAAAAATCTTACATTGATATGAACACATTCATTCAGTGGTGGTTTTGGTGGTGTTGGGGTCTGGTTCTAAATGAGAAAATCATTATTTTTAGAAAATCTCTGGTGGAACTATTTTAGTTTTAATCACATTAGAAGTATATTATTTACACATTTTTATATTTATAATTAATTTTTCCATGTTGACCTGAGTTTTCTAGGAACTTTAAATTGTGAATCCTTGAATTCACTCCAATCCATTTCTTGCTGGACAAGTTTATCTTCCTCCAACACATAGTAAGCTGGATAGGTAAAATAAAAAGTCAGTCTTAACGAATAATGAGTTGCTTCTTGGGGTACAAAAGAATAAGTAGAAATCTCTGTGTCTCCTGTGCATTTGTATTATTATATTTGAGACTTGTGTCCTTTCTCTGCTGTTATTTTGATCTCTTTGCCTGCTTCAGGTCATAACTTCAAACATAGCTAAATGACTAAAGAAGTCATTCTACCTTTAGAAAACTCTTTAGTCTTAGGGTTGTGTAATACTTTCACTGACATTGACTGTCTGACACTGTCTAAAACGCAGTGCTATGAAAATATGTTATGCCATGTGTTATAAATTGATATATAAGGAAGCTGAAACTCGAACAACCTGCCAGACTTAATCACATCCTGGTATTCGATGTCTCAGCTAGTCGATACTGTTAGAGAAAAATATTTCAAGGTTATATCTATTGATTGATTAAGTAATCCTTAATAAAGGCATCTTGGTAAATGGCATACTTTTTGGAGTCAGTGAAGAGGCCTTTTACCTGCTCTGAGCTAAATGAATGACTGTGAGGAATGTTTGGTAAACCTTGTACAGAAGACATGACATTGAGACAGGAAGGCAGAAACAGAGAAGATGGAGAGCAGATATGATTTAAGATGCAGTTATAGTGCAGCCATCGTAAAATATTTTTAAAAGCCAATCAAGACTGGAGAATCATCCTTGTGGAAGAAAGTAGATCGATCGTTCAACAACAATACCACCCATATTCCATTTTGTCTTTTCACATGCCATGAAATCTCTTCGCGTTTCACATTTTGTTTGTCAAAGGTAATAATATTGTACCGCTGTACACAGTATCAATCCTTCAGTGTATTTTTTATTGCGCTTAAATATTTTGAGTAATGGTCATTTGAATACTCTATAGATAAAAGACAGAGCTGGGGTTGGAATCACCAACCTTCCAGTTACAGGATAAGCTGAATATAGCCTTTATTGACCACACTATGGGACAATGAAGTATGTTTCTATTCTTTTTATTATTCTGTTTCGAGACACATAATCCCAACTTTTTAGCCCAGTGGTTCCAGACCTTTTTTTTTCTTGAGGACCCCCTCTCCTGTGTCCAATAGAAGTCAGCACCCTCCAACCCAAAGTCATATCAAAACACACTAAAAGTGATTAATTAAAACCTTTTCTGTGCAAAAATTAAACAGCTATAGTTTTTTGTTTGTATTCTACTTGTTTTATACCTTAGCCAATGTAGAAATGTTTTGTTCATCTTTTTGACTTTGTTATACAATATTATCAAAAATAATTTGTTAACCTCACACCCTCAGCAAAAACAAAATTCTGCAAGCTCCATGTGATTTCCAGGGACCGCAGGTTGAACCACTGCCTTAGAGGATACTATTAAAAGATGAACCTTACTTCTCAAAGCCGATACAAAATGTGTCCCTGTCAAATATGAACTGGCACAGGTTTGCTATTGAATGTCCCATGGTGGGCATTTAACATTGTAAAAGTTCGGTGCAACTAGAAAAAAAATTGTGAGGGGTTAAAATGACAAAGAACGGAAAAAACTGACACCCATTTGATATTCATGCCAGAAAATAATGCTTTTTTCTATCTAGCACAAACATAAAAACGTGGAGCTTAACAGATACTAATGAGACTTGAACTGGAACCTTCTTCTTCAGCTATGACTCCGAACTCTAGCTAATCAGTGAAGGCCTACTGACGTTGCTTATCAGTCCCTGTTTGGCCCTGATGGAACCGCAGTGAAGCTGGTACTAAAAATGGTTTCGGCTTGGTTCGACTCAGTCAACTTCTGATGATGGAAAAACACTGAAACCAAGGCTGAGTCGGGCCGAGCAAGTACTATGGAAAAACAATATTAGATGTGACGACTGCTGAGTTTTTCATTGAAGTGCATAAAAGCACCTCTTGCTCATTATCACTGTATACTGTACCATATAGTATACTAGGACCTGCAATGCCACGGGCCCATTTCTCCATTTAACACGATTTAATTAAAAATCTGGTGGACCCATAACTGGGTCTTTAAAGAAGATAATGATCCCAACATTTTCTTATTTATTTATTTTTTTTCTAATTGCATTTTGACACAGTCTAGTTTCCTACATGCCTCAGTTGTCGGACCTAAATCCTATTGAATGGCTTTAGGGGGATTGAGGACAAGATTAAGGGTGTTGTTAAAGGGGTTGGAAAGGTACAAATATCAACAGTGAAGATGCAGAGAATTTTGCCACTAATAATTTAATGAAAAAATTATTACTATTTTTTTCTTGTTTTAACCATGGGTGCAAACAGATTTGTCCACATTCCGTATGGTCAACTTGCTCCTGCTGCTGTTTTCCTCCTGAGAATATTCTCACATGTAACATAATTAGTGTTGATATCACCTTTTTCTCTCCTATGAGGGAGGAGCAGGGAGCAGGTAAGGACGGTGCTCAGGGTTAACAGACACGGCTGATTGCAGAAGTCCCGAGAGCCTTTCGAAGAGCGAGTGAGAAAAACACATTCAACGCAGTAGGTGGAAATGGAGAGAGAAGGTGATGGAGGGTTGAGCAGAAATGACCTCTAGCAGCTCTGTTGATGACATGAAGCAGAAGATGAGGTGGGGTGTAGGGGGGAGAGAGGGGAGACAAACTGAGCAAGGAGGATTAGGAAAGCAGCTGGTGAAGAAGAACCACCAGAGAGGCGGTCTGGAGAGGAGACAGAGAGACGAGGAGGATGCTAAAAGAAGGAGATGGGGAGGTGCAAGAGATTGATGATGAAGAGTGAGAAACTAATTCTCACTTCACTCTGGGATGGAAGATTAAGGAAGATTAGAGAGATAGTGAGGCACCGATTGAGTGTGGGTGATAACTTCTGCCACGTGTCACAGGGAGATCTCTGAATGGCTAATACTCATGGAGAGACATTGAAATTGTGACTGAGAGGGTGAGATAATGTAGCAGATGCGGGAAAAAAATGACTAAAAGAGTGAATGATAAGGACGGAGCAGAAAGAGTCTGAGATGGAGGGTGATAGAGGAATGGGTTGATAAGACGGTATGTGTGCAAATCAGGCTCCAATGAGCGTATAAATGTCCTTTAAAGCAGAGGCCGTTTCTACCAGTGTTCAGTAATCCTTGCCATGGGAGCGGAGATGCAAAATTCAGGTCATCTTTATACTTCTACAGCCTTCGGTTTCCCCAAGTCTTCCCGCTGGGATTCACTCTCTTATGCTGCTCAAGTCTTTGTGATGGTATCTTTTACATTCTGTTCTTCTACACTTTGAAAAAAAGGGAAACCTATTTTCTATTCCTCAACACTGACAACTATTTATTTTCCCCTTAGAATGTCCCGAAAATATTCAGCAGACACAGCTCTGGGCCTATTGTGCATTTTCAGGTTGAAGGGGTGACGAAGCAAATGCTAAAAGGTGCGAACAACAGTATGGGTGCAACATTATGCGGCTGTATGCCAGGCTGAGTACCTATATTACGCTTTGTTTGAAAAATGTCTGTGTCTGCATGCTGGAGCACGCGTCTGCTGCCGCAGAAGTTTCTGCCGAAAATGGAGAGGAAAGGAAAAATGGGGGGGGGGGGGGACAAGAGGGAGAGTGCTGCAGTGGCAGACTCAATCCGTCATGCAGGATTACAGTGTAAGCTTCTCCACGGCCGTAGATGTGATTTTTATGAGAGAGTCACAGGCTTTTCTGAAGGCAGAGGCCCGTGCAATCCCAAATCCACATTAGAGACAAAACCAAAGGGTGAACGAGGTGGGAGGGGATTCTTTCAGTGAGATCTTCATCGTGATACAGTGCTTCGCAAAACCATCAATAGTCAAACAGTTTCGCATTCTATCAAGCTATGAATGCAGTTTTTAGTTGATTTTTATGCAACAGACCTAAAGAAAGTGGGATATTATTGTAAAGTGGAGGTAAGAGGAGACAGTTTGCCATCAGAATTTTTTTTTTTATGACAAATACAATCCCAACCTTTGAATGCGTCATGTAAAACTTTTCAATCTGTCATTGCATGTCAAAACTGCAAACCTACTATAACATAATCATCCAACTAAACTTGTGGGCTCAGCAAAGAGTGGAAAAAGAAAATCTCCAGTCAAACAGTTCAGGGAATACCTCAGACTTGTGGAAGAAGGTGTTCTGGTCAGATGACACCAAAACAGACCTCCATCCCGAACATTATGTAATGAGGAAAGCTAAAACTCCACATCGTCCTGATCATGATCAGCAAGACGGTGGTGGTAGTGCCATGATGCTGTGGAGATGGTATTCCTCAGTAAGGCCAGAGCAGCTGAACAGAGATAAGGTGGAGCTAAATAGAGTGCAATGTTGGAGAAAAGCCTCGTATAGGAGGTTTTTCTCCAATAATGACTACGTCTTGTAGCAGCGTTTTTAAGATAACAAAAACTTACAACCACTCGGGGGGCTGACATGGAAATCTGTTTCAATGTTAACCCCCCTTCCTACATGGTTGGGACATTAGACTGTTTTGAAATTGATACACTTTAGAATTTTTTATGTATTGCACCTTTAAAGCAAATTTTACACATTTAGCATTTTAATATCAGAACTGTTTGCTAGTCACTGTATTTTTCAATGCAAACCAATGAACAACTTGTCACTTCACAAGCTATTATGTGGCTGTCCGTGTGTGTGGTGAGTTTAACAGACTTGAACTTGGAGTAAAAAATCAGCTTCCAGGAGGATCATGACCCTAATCGTATTGTCAGCGCTACAATGCAATAGTTAAGATCAAAGCATATTCGTGTTAGAATGGCCCGTGTAAAGTCCAGACTTAAATCCAATGGTGATTCTGTAGCAAGTCCTGGAAAATGCTGGTTTAAACACTTCCCTTATGAGCTGCAGTTATATTTAAAAAAAAGGAAAGTAAAAGCTAAAAGCTGGTCAAAAATTGCAAACCATAAAACCCAAGTATTATTATCTTTCCAGTTCACAGTTGTGTGCTACTTTGTTTTGATCTACCACATTAAATCCCAACAAAATACTGGTGCAGTGATATTACAAACTGTGAAAAAAAAAAATCTGAACAGTCTGACAAGACACTGTACCTTCTCCCTTTCGAAATGGGACAGCATTTCCTAAGGGATGAGATAGAGGCGTAATTTGGGCTCCCAGCACCTGTGGCTTCATATACTGGAAGTGGGTTCATTACTGCACTTTTGCTGACACAGATGTGCCCTCACAAAGTGAAAAGGACCTCAAAGCAGATGCTTTT
Organism: Apricaphanius iberus; assembly: GCA_028564705.1. Taxonomy (NCBI): domain Eukaryota; kingdom Metazoa; phylum Chordata; class Actinopteri; order Cyprinodontiformes; family Aphaniidae; genus Apricaphanius; species Apricaphanius iberus. The sequence continues at coordinate 6,424,229 of JAPXFQ010001905.1, forward strand.
GTCTAGCAGAGTGCCTGCATCCAAGTTCGTCTTTTTGTATCCCCCTTTGTATGTGTACCTCCCATCACTGCAGTGGAGGCTGAACATCCAAGACTACACAAAACAGAAAACTAGACAAAAGGGAGGGGGAAAAAAATCACCCTGAAAATGGTGTCGCAATCTTTGATTTCATACATTTCCTTTTACACACACCTCAGAAGGGCAGCCAGAGCTTCGGAAATCACTCCTCAGCCATCATGTTTTCTTTGAACAAGGCTTCAGTAAAACCACCCCTGACATTGGCAGAAGGTTGAAAACATTTTTTTTAATACACTGACCTGCATGCTATGTGGCAGATGTTGCCATATAAACTCATAATCATCCTCACTCAACAGAAAATCTCAGCGGCACTGCTGATGTGTTACTAGATGTTGCATGCGCATGAGGTGCTCTGTTTTAATTTTCATATCCTTTATCCTATCATGAGCAAAGGTGGCCCTGCGTTGTAACCCGCCAGAAATAGCGACTTAAACGTGTCGCAATCTGCTCCGTCTCCCTGAGCCCTTGGAACACAAACAGACTGGCAGACTGACCCAAATAGAGAGAGACAAAGGTGAAATGAATTTGACTCAGGCGATGTCATTAGAATAACAACAATAAAGCGTCTGCAATAGTGCAGGGGCAGGAGAGGAGCCAGGGAGCGTGAAAGTCATAAAAAGAAGGGAGGGAGATGTGTCCTAATATCCTGGGGCTCTACGGAGCGAGATCTGACGCTGTGACGGCGCACACTTCCAGTCAGGCTTAGTCAGTTGGACTAAGGTTTGAATTACAAAGGAGTAAGACACAATAACATCCTCAGGATAGATGATTCAGAAAAACACTAAACAAAAAGCAGCGCCGTTCCATTCATGCAAGGCGGGCAGTTTGTTAGCTGTCGATGAAGTAAACTATAATTCTGATTCTTGGGCTTATGCCTTTTTATAAGGTTTACAACTTACTCTGCACTTTCAGGCATGTGGTTTATGTGTTGTAGCTTCTTTCTGTAACACAGTCATAGCCGATAAAGGTTAAACTCAAAGCTGTAGCTTACATGGTTGCTATTTATGTCATTTTTATCACGACAGTTTCAATAACTTTTTCAACGTCACGTTGTGTATTTACCAAGGTTGGATTGAATTTTTCCCCCCAAATATGTTGTTAACCATAGGAGAAACATTATGCCATTCACATTCCAAAGCTCACATTGGGGAAAAGATGTGGGCGTATCCTAGGCCAGTGCATTTTGAAATAGTTATGTCATATATTCTCTTAAAAGATCTTTGGCGATCTTGAAAGCTGGTCTTGAGCAAAACCATTGGGACCTTGCCGTTGTCCATTTATATATATATATATATATATATATATATATATATATATATATATATACAGTATATGGACATATATGGGTGACACATATGGGCATTTACATATATACAGTATATATATGTAAATGCCCACGGTCGGCGAGAGGGTTTTTATTTACTTTTCTATATCTGTGTGTGTGTGTGTTAAAAATACTTTTTTACTCATGAGAACAAATATACTCAAGATATTTCTTAACAGAAATGGATATATGTTTATGAGTCATTATAATCCCTCAGTGTCTCTCAGCAGGGGCACATCTTTTCTAGTGAACCTGTTAGTTGTATAATTACACCCTGTACACTATGTACTTAAATTTTCGTAGGAACCTATTGTTTGAACAAAATGTTGTCAAACAGTGCTTGTGGTTTTCAGTTGACATTCACTCTTAAAAATCTTGTTTCTAAATTCTCAGGTTCCAATAAATCTAACAAAAAACAATTCTGTTAACGATACCTTGAACTCCTGTGGAGGATCCATTCAGAGAAAAATGCTCCATGCACAGTTCTAGCTTACTAATTCTACAAAAATCTAATTAGCAGTGAACCTGCTGGATCTTTTCTGTAGTCACTCTTACCCTATCTCGGTGGAAGATGACTAAGGAATAAGATATTATTTTTTTTTAAAAGTACCAAAGAGAGAATGGGAGGTTCAAAGTGAAGTATCGATCGTCATTATTCACTCTCTTTATTGGCCACTGGCCTCGATGGTGCTTTGAAATGTGCCATCTCCTCCCTTCCGTGTCACATTATCACAGGCAACCTTGGACACGGTGTGTTTATTAATCTCTGAAACTACGCTCATGCAGCCCGCCGCCACCCCTCTCTCGTCCGGTCTGGACGTCTCTTGAAAGGAACGCCCTTGAAAGGTAAACATCAGAGAAGAGGCAAAACTGAATTATATCCCAGGCAATATGTGTGCAGTACAGTAAAGCCCCCTTTCTTTCTTATAAAGAGTTACTCTACTCAACCTGACCTGAGGAGATTTGTGGCTCAATGAGATGACATGTGCGAAAACTCCTTGAGTTCTGCTGTCTTGTAAAGTTTCTCCTTCAGCATGTAAGACATATTTTGCCTTTTTTATATTCACACACACACACAACTTGAAGCAGACGGGGTCCATCTGCTATTCTGGAGGACTTCTGCTGAAATGCCAGTCAGCATGTTGAAAGGATCAGATAGGTTTTTGATGTTGCACACGCTGTCAAGCGGAAGAGGACGAGAGACAGTCTTGATGGGCATCAGGTGTAATTTCGGTAACTGCTTTGGCAGCTGATGACTCACAATTCCGGCAGCGCGGCCCGAGCACCTTGAGATACTGGCTCCGAGCGGACGAGCTGCCTGATATATAAACATCCTCTGACCTTTGTGCGTGAAGATCATTGGAGCTGATCAGCTCCTTCAGCTTCTCAGCGGAGAAACAGCGCGAGGGCCTGAAGGTGAAGAGATGTCAGATGTTGTTAAGGTTCAGTCGCACAATAATAATCTGCCGTAGCTGTGTGACGGAAGACACAACCAGGCTCGCTCAACCTGAAGAAGCTGGTGGAGACAGACAGGGTGCAAATTCATATTTGATGTAGTGTAAATTTCTGCCTGTTTTTATTAAATGCAAAATTAATAGCTTCTAAAGGTTTAAACTGGGAGCAGTTCTGAGGTCTTCAGTGGATTAGCGCTGTCACTGCTGGTACATTTTCGACTCTACCCAGCATTTTACCTTGCGAGCAGGCAAATCAGATTGAAGACAACTTGAACCCATGCCAGAGCAGTGAAATATGGGCCACAAATGTTGTTCATGTTGTGACCTACTGGCGCGTCTTCTGGCTCTGTGATTCCCTGGACTGTGTCCTGTGGAGATTTATTTGATCTTTACAGCATCTCTCATGGTTTATGTTCTGGTGTAAGAAGCAGCACCGTCGGTCGAGCTTGCGTTACACGGGTAGACAGATGTGTGTCCACATGTTAAGGGATATTTTAGAATTTTAAGGTGATGTTCTGTTAAAGCCACCAGCCAGATTCTATTTTTGAAATAAATAAAATTCACTTTAAATATAGTTTTCGCCAAACAGATGAACATTTCATGCTACATGTTTCTATGCGTTTAGCTATTTTCAATAAACATTACTCAGTCAACATAAAGTCCACCATCCTAAAAGAAACTGTCATGGCTGTGATTACATCAGAAATGCCATAAGGAGTACTTCTGAGTTAATCTTCCTCTGTCTCTGTCCACCTGCTCCTTCATTCTATCATTCACAAGGCCTTGGGACGTGGGCACGTCGCTGGGGTGCGGGATGGAGTTTCCGTCTTCACTACCCATTGGCGGCCTGGGTCCCAATTTTACTGAGCAACTTAGACACTTACACTTGCAACATTTACATGACACACGCACATGTAGGGACCTGGTGGTGGGTGCGCCTCGGCACTGGAGGTGGGGTCCCTTATAAGGCCGGTACCCACTGTTTAAATGCATCTAGACACTGAGGGCCCGGGGAGGGCGATAGGGGTACCCGGCAGTATTCGCATGTCCCACCCCTCTGTTTTAAGTGCACAGTAGAACAACACGCAACAACACCACAATTGAGCAGGGGGAGAGGGGCTGGGGGTCTTTCCACACCCCTGTTCGTTGGACCATCAGGGGTTGGAGCCCGGGTGGATTATCAGGCCGTCTGGTCGGGGACCTAGGCTGGTGGGCTATACTCTTGACTGGGTAGGGGCCTTGGCGGTCTGCTTGTCCCCGTCCTGGTGGGCAAGGGGTCCGTCAGGTGCAGGGGCAGGGTGCTCTATCGGGGCGTCTGTCCCTGGGCCTGGGAGTATAGAATATGTATGGGGTGTATGAATGAGTGTACAGCGTCCTTTTTTCGTGTGTCCTGTATATGTAAGAATGTGTACGCATGAGAGGGAGGGTACGTATGAGTGTTTCTGTCTGTCTATGTCTACTTGTCAGGTGGGTGTTTGGCTGCCCTCTGGCCTGTTGCATCTTCTTCCCCTCCGTCACTCCCCGTCGGTGATGGACGCTCCTGCCCGCTGGTCGATGATGGCTCTCGATGCCTGGGGCCGGGGATCCCGGTTGCGGCCCGGCTCGGTCCTGGTGCATGCCTGGGTGGGCCGGTGTGTCGGGGGGCCGCTGTTTCGGGCCGACGTCCTCCTTGGATTGACTGGGGCGCCTCTTATGGGGGTGCCGGGGTTGTAAAGTAGGTTGGTGCCGTCCGGCGGATCGGTGGGGACCGTGCCTGGCGCCCAGGCCTCCTGCCAGTTCCATGAGTTCTACTTCCTGGTCGGTTCATCTGGAGGGGCTGTCCGGCATTGGCTGGACCCCTGATCTTGGCGCTCTGTGTGGGGCGGGATCTGGACCCGGGAGCTGGTAGATCTGGATGTCCAGGTGCTGGCTGGGTCGGCTGCGGGGGCTTCCTGCCTGGAGGTTCCTGTAGGACGGATTGATGGTTCCTTACACCAGCTATCAATCACTTGCATGGGGAAACCTTATTCAGACCTGCATGCTCGCACACACATATAGGTGTGGGGACATTGGTGTGGACGGACATATCTTGAGCTGAGGTTATCGTCATTAGTTAGTTGTTACCAGGAGTTTACCAGAAACATTAGTATTTTGTTCATTAATCCATGCTTGTGTGTAGTGAATGTGTAATTCTTAGTTTATATTACTGGATCTGAACTATTGGTGTGGTTCTGTTCAGTTTGTTTTTTTTTTTATTTTTTTTTTGCCGCTTCTCTGCCGTCCGGCAGGGGCGGAGGGCTGGGATGTTTTCTTGTGTTCTTTGTTTGCCTCCCTGTCTTGTGTCGTTGGTTCGCTCCTCTGCTGGTCCTGTTTCTTTTCTTCAACTTTTTCCTTCCTTCCTTGTCTTGGTTTCGTGTCCATGACTTCAGGAAATTGAACCCTCAGTAATCACTAATGAAGATTTTTTCATACATATACATCAAGTGGAGTACTCTGCTTGGGAAAGTAAATCTTTTGGGCTTGTACTTGGTACTCAGACACCAATTCTGAGTAGCAAACTGCTAGACAGGACACGTTAAAAAAAAAAAAAAAAAAGAGTAAATCTTCACCTATTAATCTTGTTCTTTTTTAGTCATTTTTTTATCATATTCATCTTTCAAATGTGTTTAGTGATGCAGGCTAATCATTATTGGGCCTTTCGTGACGTAATCATCCCAAATACACACAAATAGTTAAAAACATTCTATTTTTTGAATTACGGCAGTGACAAAATCCATATTTAATACTCAACAGAGCTTTTATTGTCAGCAGGAAAATTTTTCACACAGGACGACATGCATTGTCTGCCCTTAATTTTCTGGGGAAATAATCATTGGTTCCGCCATAAATTTCCACATAGTACAAAGTGAAAATGACTTGAAGCACAGCTTTCAAAGTCTAGTCCTCAAGGGCTGGTGTCATGCAACTTTAAAACATGTAAACCACATAATAAGGCCATTAGGAGGAGTCTTCAGAACTTCAGCCCATAAAGAGTAATCCAGTAGTTTAATCCAAGGGGTGTTGGGTTTTGGACATAGCCAAAAATTGCAGGACCCTGGGCTTTGAAAAACTGATGTTGCCACCTCTGAAGGGGTTGTTAAATTTCATCTGCATAAACTGTGATGACGTTTTTCAGAGAGAAGACTTTTAACCATTTTACCAGGCTAATTTCAGCCCGCAGGTTGCTGCTGCTATAGAATTAATCTACAATCCAGTTATTGAGTCAAAAAAAACAAAAGAAAAACAAAACAAAGGTTTTTAGCCTTGATTTAAAGAAATTCAGTGTTTCCTCATTTTTGCAGTTTGGAAATTCTGTTCCAGATTACAGAAGCATAAAAACTGAATGCTGCTTCTCAACGTGTGGTTCTGAGTTTATAAAGTAGACTTTAACCAAAAGACCTGAGTGGTCATGAAGGTTGATGGAACAAGAGACCCTTAATATATTTGGGTGCTAAGCAATTTAGTGATTTATTTATTTAAACTGATTCAAGTATATAAGGTCATTCTTGGATGTAGTCAAATAAAAGCTGTTGAAGATATGTTGGAAAAAGGAAAGTCTTTAGTTGCTTATTTAGCCAAAAATGCACCATCAGTTTAATTATCTACACTGCCCACTTTATTCTTGCATCGGATTATTTGTTACTCATTAGTACTGGAGCCATATCTGACCTTGCCACTACCCACTTTTTCAGTCAATTCCTATTTTTGCACAAAAGGGAAATACTCACTTTTTTTCTATTCTTTGTTTGGCACCAATTTGCATCTTTAAAAGTATATGTTGTGATCTCAGAAATCAGCTTTTTCACAGAGCAATCACAGCTTTTTAGCAACAGTGCTTTGCATCTCTGGGAAGAAAGCAACACAATACTAAGTGTGATGGAGTCAGAGATCATGAAAAACTGCTCAGAAGATGCAAAACTCGACTGAGTTGTGGGGTTCAAACATTTTTCGTATTGCAAGATGCATCACAGTCTGGTTTGTTGGAAAGTGGGGTAGCAAAACAGGAAAGATACAGAATTATATGGGGGGTGGGAAGCTGTCTTTATTCCTCTAGCTTTATCTAACTTTATCTTTTATCTGATATAAAAAATGAGCCCTTTACCAGATTTAGATAAATTGATTAAAATACTGTGTTATTCAATTGTTTCTATGATACGTCATGAAGTTAGTATTTAAAAACATCGATGTCTTCGTTAAAACTTTAATGTATTCATGCAGTTGTTGAGGTTTAGCCCTTAACAGTATGGACGCCGGATGTGGTTTACAAGAGGCCTGGTTTAAAATCACTGAAAAGCTTACTGTTGAACAATTCATGTTATCAAAAGTAATTGTAATAAGATGGCAGAGAAAGTGCTGGTGATGAAGGATGATTTTTCCAGCTGTAGCACAGAGTAATGCACTGAGAAAACTGATTTGGCTGTTTGGAAAACATGAAGATTTTCGACACGGAAACCTCTGTTTGGTGCAATAATCCTATTAATTTGAACAACACCTCTGAATTTATTATATATTTAACAGCATTATTGTCTATTTATTAATGAGAAATTCTTGCAGTTGTGGATTGGTTGGTGTAGTTCTGTTTTACAGACATTAGATCATATATTTCTGTTTTAAAGTTTTGCGTTCATGTTGTAATGCTGTTGGATGTTAACTCTGTGAGTTAGTTCTGAAATAAATCCAGCAAATTAGCAAGAAACTGCATACCATATTTCCAAATCACTCTGTCATTTTATACACATCACCATAGCGAGCCTTCTCAATATGTCTAACATCCTCTAAAAGGCTTTCCTCTACAAAGGATAGTAATTTATGTTTATCTGTCACTAGATAAGGGGGTGGTTGTGAAATGGCAGCACACTTGACCTACAAATGAGCAAATATTGTTTCTACAAGAAAAAAACAAGCAATAGGTTAAGATATTTAAAGAAAGTTGGAAAAAATGTGGCATTGACACAGAATACAATTGTTCAGTTTTGACAACATATGACATTGCCTGCACATTGCCTCAGTTATTCCTGCACTTTCTGTCATATTTCCATTCCCTATATATCACCAGCTGCTGCTCCTATTTTTTCTCTGTGCCGACTATTCTCCTGAATGCAGCGATAGATACGAGATTGCTGATTGCCTTTAAAATAACCTACTGATGGGGTACAACAAAGCTTAAGGTTATCTTGTAATTTGAAGGTGATCTTTTAGATAGTCCCCAACAGTAGATGGCTTTGAATTACCCCAGCAACAGACATTGGGAGAAAAACTGAGCTAAAAATGGATCTAAACAGTTATACGCACCTATAACACCTGTGTCTTAGTCCTGAGGATGTTCCCACTGCTGACCAAAACTGTGGTTTTGGGGACCGGCAATAAAATCTGACCTGAAATCTACGGTGTTTGCTCAGACCTCTAGATCATTGAATTTAGGTATCCCAGTCACTTTTAGGGTCAGAGGCTACACTGAGGTAGGCAGGTTGTATGTACAAACATTTGCGAAAGAATGGGTAATTAAAAATGACTGGGGATCTTAATATGTGTAGTACCTACACTACCGTTCAAAAGTTTGGGGTCACATTGAAATGTCCTTATTTTTGAAGGAAAAGCACTGTACTTTTCACTGAACATAACTTTAAACTAGTCTTAACTTTAAAGAAACACACGCTATTCATTGCTAATGTGGTAAATGACTATTCTAGCTGCTAATGTCTGGTTTTTGGTGCAATATCTACATAGGCGTATAGAGGCCCATTTCCAGCAACTATCACTCCAGTGTTCTAATGGTACAATGTGTTTGCTCATTGGCTCAGAAGGCTAATTGATGATTAGAAAACCCTTGTGCAATCATGTTCACACATCTGAAAACAGTTTAGCTCGGTACAGAAGCTACAAAACTGACCTTCCTTTGAGCAGATTGAGTTTCTGGAGCATCACATTTGTGGGGTCAATTAAACGCTCAAAATGGCCAGAAAAAGAGAACTTTCATCTGAAACTCGACAGTCTATTCTTGTTCTTAGAAATGAAGGCTATTCCATGCGAGAAATTGCTAAGAAATTGAAGATTTCCTACAACGGTGTGTACTACTCCCTTCAGAGGACAGCACAAACAGGCTCTAACCAGAGTAGAAAAAGAAGTGGGAGGCCGCGTTGCACAACTGAGCAAGAAGATAAGTACATTAGAGTCTCTAGTTTGAGAAACAGACGCCTCACAGGTCCCCAACTAGCATCTTCATTAAATAGTACCCGCAAAACACCAGTGTCAACATCTACAGTGAAGAGGCGGCTGCGGGATTCTGGGCTTCAGGGCAGAGTGGCAAAGAAAAAGCCATATCTGAGACTGGCCAATAAAAGAAAAAGATTAAGATGGGCAAAAGAACACAGACATTGGACAGAGGAAGACTGGAAAAAAGTGCTGTGGACGGATGAATCCAAGTTTGAGGTGTTTGGATCACAAAGAAGAACGTTTGTGAGACGCAGAACAACTGAAAAGATGCTGGAAGAATGCCTGACGCCATCTGTTAAGCATGGTGGAGGTAATGTGATGGTCTGGGGTTGCTTTGGTGCTGGTAAGGTGGGAGATTTGTACAGGGTAAAAGGGATTCTGAATAAGGAAGGCTATCACTCCATTTTGCAACGCCATGCCATACCCAGTGGACAGCGCTTGATTGGAGCCAATTTCATCCTACAACAGGACAATGACCCAAAACACACCTCGAAATTGTGCAAGAACTATTTAGAGAAGAAGCAGGCAGCTGGTATTCTATCGGTAATGGAGTGGCCAGCGCAGTCACCAGATTTGAACCCCGTTGAGCTGTTGTGGGAGCAGCTTGACCGTATGGTACGCAAGAAGTGCCCATCCAACCAATCCAAATTGTGGGAGCTGCTTCTAGAAGTGTGGGGTGCAATTTCTCCAGATTACCTCAACAAATTAACAGCTAGAATGCCAAAGGTCTGCAATGCTGTAATTGCTGCAAATGGAGGATTCTTTGATGAAAGCAAAGTTTGATGTAAAAACAATCTTATTTCAAATAAAAATCATTATTTCTAACCTTGTCAATGTCTTGACTCTATTTTTTATTCATTTCACAACGTATGGTGGTGAATAAGTGTGACTTTTCATGGAAAACACAAAATTGTTTGGGTGACCCCAAACTTTTGAACGGTAGTGTATAAAAAGCGTCAACACCCCCCAGCCCCGAGCAAGCATTTGACCTTCAGTATCAGCTGACTGTCTTCCTGTTGAACCTCCCCCTCATTTATTGTCTGCATTTAATCTAATAACACCAACATCACTACTGCTGGCTAATATGAAAATTACCACTTGCCTAAATAATATGTTCCAGCTGGAATTTTCAAAAATGTCCTCTCTGCTATTTTTCCCCCATAGTATAGTTCTGCAACACTTATCTTTTAGTATGTGTGGTCCCTAGGTCCTTTAAGCATGCAGTTGTTGAGCCAAAACTAAGAAAGAGCAGTTTAAATCAAACACAGCTTAAAAACTACAAACCAATCTCTAAACTTTCTACAGATCTACAGATCAGCTTATTTTTTTTTTAGAAAAACATTCAATCTTTGACAAATTCCAGTCAGGTATTCATACATTTCACTCAAAACAAACTGCAGTGACATTGTGATGTCAGCTGACTCAGGAGCATCTACTGTCATGGTCTTACTGTACTTAACATCTGCGTTTGACTCTGTTGATCATGCCATCCTGATTAATAGACTCTGGGACGTAGTCGCGGTATCTTGTCTAGCTCTGGAATGGTTTCAGTCCTGTCTTTCCAACAGATCTTTAGTGTTTTTGCAAACCACTTTATGTCGAACTCTAAAAACATGACATATTGGGTACAGCAGGGTTCAGTTCTGACTCCCATTCTTTTTACCTTGTATATATTATCTCTAGGACTTATAATTAGGCAATTTTCTGACATCTCTTATCATTTCTTTGCTGAGAAAAGTTTGAAATATCCTTACAGTCAGATATCTATAATCAAACCTTGGATCTCTGGGCCCCTCCGTACAGCATAGCCTCAGGGCAACTCTTTATTCTGCGATGTCCCTTGAACAACACACCAAATAGCTAATCAGGAACTGCTTTTTTCTTTTAAGAAACATTGCCAAACTCTGAACCTTGCCAGCCAGATCTGAATTGCAAATGATAATGCATGCTTTTATCTAATCTAGTTCAGACTTTTGTAACAGTCTTTTTATTTGTTTGAGTAAAAAGAATCTCAACCGTCTCCAGTCAGTCCAGAATAATGCTGCAAGGCTTTTAACCAAGACACGGAAAGGAAAACATATCACACCTGTTTTATTCTCATTACACTGGCTGCCTGTTCATTTAGGAATTCAGTTTAAAATTTTAGTCCTGAATTTTAAAGCTCTGTGCGGTGATGCTCCTGTCTACATCTCTGATATTTTAGAACTTCACTCACCTTCCCGAAACCTACGATCAACTTATCAAAGGCTGTTTGTAGTCCTACAAAGTCCCTTTAAGACCACAGGAGACAATTCTTGTAGAGCGGATTTCTTTTGTCAGTATAAAAGAAATATGCGTTGACATTAGGTCTGGGCGGTATACCGGTTCATACCGAAAACTGGTGTTTATTTTCGTTTTGATATGAATTTTTAACATACCCCTATACCGGTGAATAGCTCGGACAACTTCCGGAACGTTTAATGAGTGGAAGTGTTTCAGCCAAGATCAATTTCACTGCTACACGCTCGTCACCACAGTGTAGAAAATAACGTTTTTAACTAAATACAGCTGCTGGCAGGGACGAACACACAATTCTGATTAAGTAATTCCAAAAACGATGAGCCTCGTCTATAGTTTAAAAAGTTTATCGGCTTTAGAATGTCAGACGAGAACCAAACTGCATACCTTTTACAAACGTTATTGAGAGTAACCAGTAGGGGGAATTGTTGAGCGCTATTTGACCATCTGTAGGTAAACGCCGTCACCAGCGGCATAACCAGTAGGAAAGAAATAAAAAATAGCGGTAAATATGTTTTACATACCATCTACAATACTTGTACGGTCTTTTTTCTGTTGTTATCTGAATATTAACCAGCTAATAATCACCTACAGTCACCATGTTTATTTAACTTCTTCTTTGGCAAAATCCGGTCTGAGTCTATACTCTGCCCCCTAGCGCGATTCTTCAGTACTACATGCAAAACAATTAGAAGAATGTCTACTAGAATCCTAATCATTTTAATTATTTTCATATCATTCACCTGTGTCTGGAAAAACAATATGATGCAGTCCATATGACAGTAAAATGGGCTATTTAAAGCACATTTTTATATTCTTCTTATAAGATAATGTGGATATGAACGGTCTTGTATGGCAAAAAATACCGTTAAATACTGTAATAATGTTTTTTTTTTTTAAATACCATGATATGAAAATTTTGCCATACCGCCCACCCCTAGTTGACATGCATCAACTGGTTCCAACATAACACATTCTATGCCCAAATGATAGTTTGACCTGTTATATGTTTTGTTTTCGGACAATAAATACACAAGGTCCATACATGAAAGTAATATAAATTAAGCCTGGATGTTTTGCCAATGAAAATATCTAAATTGGTTAAGTGACATCTTTTCCATATTAAATGTACGAAAGCTTTACAGAATATTATCTTTTATTGTGGCAGGTGTTGCAAATGAAATAGATCTGAACACAGGCTGAAATAACTCCACCTAGTGAATCAGTCAACCCTTATTTATACTGAGTTGGACATTTTTATAGAAAATAATACTCTAAATTACAAGGCTTTACAGAACAGTGTGCTGCTTAATTAAGGATGCAATGATACCACTTTTCTCAAAACGATACACCGATACTTGGATCTGAGTACTTGCTGATAAAGAGTAGGCCTACCAATGCCGATACTTCTACAACACAAAATAATGCAATAAATGAGAAGACAGGTTTTATTTTCTTAACTGCTTGTTACAACACATGATGGGAAATTCAATACAAATTAGAATATTAAAAGTTGACCATAAAACTAAAATTTCAAGTGAAAAATAAACACTTTCTGTGTTTATAATTGTTTTTCTTAAAAGCTATGTTTAAAAAAAGTAATACTTCAACCGGGAGTTTAGAGATGTGCAGAATGAAAATGAACCCTTTCCTAAAAACGTTTTATTTAACCTAAAGTCATTAAAAAACAAAAAATTTTCCGACCACCGCACTGTGTTTATATATACGTGTTCCAGCCAACAGCGGCGCAGCATTGTAGTTGCCAAATACTATTGTAAACAACTGCACAGAGCAACGAGGCATGTACTGTAGAAAATGGAGCACTTGGTATGTTTAGCTGATGTGTCTGAGCCCCAGTGATTTAGCCTTGAGATTAGCTTCAATTTTAGCTTAGATTTCAAATGGGTTTTCATACCTGAGCAGCTGTGTCCAAATTCTACCTTACTGAGAACAATGCAGAACGTCTGATCAAGTGTTGTAAAGCATGCCACCAAAGGATGCTAGAGGCGTGGAGAAATCATTCACAGAAGCATTAAAGTTGCTATCGTTTTACTTGGATGGGCCAACATCCCTAAAAACTCTAAGACAATTGCTAAACTATTCCCAAGATTTTGCATCCATCCATCCATCCATCCATCCATCCATCATTTCATCCATCCAGCCAACATTAACATATACGCTATTACACAGAAAGATATGTTGGGGAATCCTTTGTAATGAAGTTAGTTAGAACAAGTTTCAATTTATTTTTGAGACTAGAACCTAGCCAGCAGGGCCTTCCCTCCATTGTCCTTAAAGCATGCTGCCTTCAGTCCACAGGCACTGCTAAATTTGCTTTTAAACACTGCCCTCTTAATTTAAACTATTATGGTTTATCATCCCTTAAAGCCAGTATCACACTGTGATTACGGCCATCCTAGACCTTTACTGTCATCGTGAAAAGAGTCGTGATGGGAAAACTGTGAGTGTGGGCATGCAGTGTGATATGATGCCCAATAGTGTATTTATTGCACTTATGAACCAAACCAGCAATCGACGGTCTTCAGACAGAGTCAGTAGATCTACAACTCCAGTCTGCTATTGACCAATTAAATTGCGCCCTGTTAGTAATGTGTTAGCTACGGTAATGCTAAACAAAGCTTATCTCAGGCTTGTTATTAAAAACAGGAACTGTCCCCCTTTTCCCAGCCATGAGCGTGTCCAGATTCTTCTTTTCTTCCTCATGCTCCTTTTTTAAATTTTATTCATTCTAGAAACAAAAGTATTATCTGACTGTTACAACAAATGATTGTGAATTAGATAAAAAATATCAATAACAAGTACCACAAAATAAAAATTTCAGGTGAAAAATAAACATTTTCCGTGAAATTGTTGCATTTCATGATATTGGTTAACTGTAACCGATACAGTACATAAGAGCGGTGTCGGCCTCGATACCTGATATTAGTGGATCCCTAGAAAAAGGAACATTAACAAGCATATAAATATTGATCAATCAGGCAGATTCTTAATCTTTTCTTCTTACATCCTATAACAAAGCTGCTCTTCAAAACATATCAGGCACAACTCAGTGAAATGGGAGATACAATGCCTACACTTAATGCCTACACTATGCAAGTGATGTGGGACAATATTCTTCAAGCTACACATTTAGCTGTTTATTGTAACCCTCTGAGCTGTCTGGAAACCAAGCAAATCCAAAGCCACCTCCTGTTGTTACACAGAGTATTTTAGTGCTAATCTCATCAACGGGCAAACAGCCATGTTTGAGTGGACTGAATTGTTGAGCCGTCAGCATGCAAAACAGTAAATTTATCCCACTATCTTCCCCTGTTTGCCTCTCCTTGTTTCCACCCGTTATCCTCCGCACACCAAAACCCAGAGGGGAGTCATCCAATGTCCACAGGGTGCTGCTTGGTTTGCCAGGGGAGGTTAGGACCTGCTGTCAGTGTGTGGGACTGAGATGGAGATAGAGATGGATCATGGACAAAATACGTTTTTATATATTTACAGATGAGAACTTGCCTTTGCTTCTTGCCGCCTGACAATGACAGGTGTACTTTTTATTTTCCACAGTACAAAGCAGGAATAGAGCAGCTTCACGGAGCTTTGCACTTAAAACAACCTGGTTAGTCTTCCATGCAGGGCAACCCCCCGCCTCCTGAACTCTTCTAGGGCCCCCTCTGTAGCTGCCATCCCTTACTGATGCACATACTAATACAACCAAGAAACATACCGGTAGATACTATCCCTCAGTTTTTTTCCTGCATGTCTTCTGGAGCTTGCCTGTGTTCCTCCATACATAATTCTTTTGGGATGGATGGTTTTTTCTTTTCCACTGGTGTGAGGAAGTGCTGCCTTTCTTCTCTTTGACTTTCGCTGCATCCAGAGAGACAGTCCCCTGAGATTTCTTTATGCCTCTTACCAATGCACATTTAAGTTGCTATTCTGTGTGTGCTCAGGTTTTGGTGCTTCTTTCACTTAACGAATGTGTATTTTTAAATGAGAATAGATTAATACACCTTTGTTATTCCTTGTACTATTTTGATGCGTGTGTTAATAAATAGATTTGGTTGTATGGTGAATATATTTTTTCTGTGGAGGATAAAGCCCAAAAACACGTGTGTAGCTTTGGTGACAGATGCACACAGGTATGCTGTTTTTGCTGCAGTTGGGCGTCTGGTGTTTTCGTGATTAATGGATTGGCTATTCAAAGAGAGACAGTTTAGACACCAAATCAAAAAGATGACTCATGATTAAAATTTTCAGTCTCGTTAAGTTGTTGACAGTTCACAATCGATGGCGAGGACCTTCTTCCAATACTAACGAACCAAAGCCCGGAGCTGATGAGTTTTAGGAGGCACGGCAGAAGTAAGAGGAAAATAATTAAGTTATTCATTGCCCCAATTTGTCAATTCACTGAGACTTACGATGCAAGCTCGTTCAATTATACGTTTTCATATATCAGGACATAATAAAGAGTATTCTGGTCCTCACCAAAGCCTAAAATTAGGCAAATAAATCCTCAAAATAACTGCAGCACATCTTATTGCACATTATTTAATTAATAAAACATACTCATTGGCAGCTCTGTGAAGAAAATTTAGAGCGAATAATAATGATTAAAAAAACGTATCATAAAAACCTAATTCTTTGTATGTAGAGCAGAAAAGATTAGTCACAAATAGAATACAGTCAAGACGCTTTCTATAAATGGGCAATGCAGTGAGGCTCACCAAGACCACAAGGAATGACAGAAAACACAAGGTAAACATAGTCCGAAATTAGGGTTGGTTAGAGAGGATGGCCAGGAGAATGCTTGTTTTCTCAATGCAAATAATGACTGCATAATTAAAAATCTACAAACTTTGTACTTTGTCTTTCAAGCATGCAACTTATTTTTTACTACAATAGTTGAGTAGCTTGCAGTAGCTTTCACACATCATGCAACTGCACCTTAGATATCATAGTAATGGCCCTGTAATGTTACACAAAAATCAAACTAAGTACTCAAAGATTCATACCGCTCGAAATGCAGGATCAGGGGTGCCCAAAATTTTTCTCTCAGAGGGCCAAAATTAAAATCTCTTAGAAGGCCAAATTTAATGTTTTACTCAAAATATAAATACTATATTAAAGAATATTGAATTACTTTTATTTATTATAGTTAAGATTCCTTTCTGTGTAAATACAACTCAAAAAACAACATTTAAGTAATATTTCTCAATCTCCTTTTTGATATATTTTCTTTAGCGTTGATGTAAGAGAAAAAAATATTTTTCCACCTACAGTAGTATGTAATTTGTCTGTGTACCACTGATATTCCATGTAGATGGTAGTTGTTTCAGCTAGCAGCAAGGAGGGTAACCTGCTAACTTGGAAGTAGTTTGAACAAGTCCTGTGCGAGAGGAAAGGCTCTTGGGATATTTTGTAAATTGATCAAATATGACAATTTGTGGTCTTATAAAGTGAGCAAATGTAAATGTGTGCATAAATCTACACTACATGCCCCTTCTAATTCATTTTAAACCTAATTTGTGATACTTCAGTTATAATGTAATCACAATTCAGCCTATAAACACAAACAATATCAGCAGTGAAAGAATAATCATATTGAAAATTTAGATGAATGTTTTAACAATGTGAAATTTTAATTCAGACCCAAGGCAACCCCTGGTGGGCCAAACTTAATGACTTGGGAGGACAACTTTTGCCCGCGGGCCCCACTTTTGGTAGCCCTGTGCTGGATGCTGAAACCTAAAAGTGAGTTTGAGGCTTAACTGGTGCTTTATTATTTCCGCTTTTGGGAAAACAGAACATTGTAATTTTATTTCTGGACATTTTGTCACTCACTCACTCACTCACTCACTCACTCACTCAGTCACTCACTCACTCAAAAGCGACACATATTCTACAAACATTTTAATTAAGAAAATTTTCCATAAAATTCCCTTCATTTTTTCTCTTTTGGACCAACACAGTTAGTTTTCAGTACCCAGGACAAGTGAAACTCAATATATTATAATATTGTGTAAAAGTTTATTAATTTCAGTTATTCAACTTAAAATGTAAAACTGATATATGATACAAACCCATTACATGCAAAGCAAGGTATTTCAAGTCTTCATTTTAGTCATTTTGTTTTCTCTCTTGTAAGACAATGTTAGGTATTTCTTAACAGATGTTTTTCATACCTGCTGACAGTTTCATCTGCACACGACAGTCTGCCGCAGAGAATCGTCTTTCAGTAAGTATGAAAAACATCTTTTAAGAAATGCATCACGTTGTTTTACAAAAAAAAAGAAGATAATTTACCACAAAGACAAAGTCAGCTTATACAGTATAAAGTCTTTATTAAGTACAATCTTGATGAGTATGACTTACAGTTTATGCAAACCCCTGATTCACAATCTCGGAAAATCTGGATATTACTTGAAATCAATAAAACAAGGATTTTAATTAGAGAAATGTTGGACCTCTGCAAAGTATAATCATGTGTATGTATTCAGTACTTATTTTAGGCCTATTTTTCATCAATTGCTGCCTCAGTGAGACGTGCCATGAATGCATGATATTCTAATTTCTCGAGTTTCATCTGTGGATGGTATGCTAGGAAGCAGCCCACCAGCAGATTAAGAAATGAAAGCCTCTAGAACAGTGTCTAGATTGTGTATAATGTCTGACCTTAGTCACTGGATCTTGGGTTTTGTTCCAAAAAACAACAATGTAATGTGTGGATATGCAAAGAACCAGGTGAAAATGTTCCCATCTACCAAAAACCTCAGTATTGGAAAAGGGTGATTTTAATATTAACTTTAACTTTAAAATATAATGTACTGAAGTTGGACTCGTGAGGTTCCACTGCCAAAAAACAAACAAAAAAACAACAACCTAGACAGCATATTTTCTAAAGCAATCATTTCCCACCGCATCACTTCGTAAGCCTTATTTACACTTCATACCCTTTATCTTTATACCTTAGTGAAGCCAATTGGGGACTCTCTGCCCCCATCCTGTTTCCATAAGGACTCAAATGACAGTTTCATCAAGTTATATTATAAAACTCTAATGAAAAAATATGAACTGCCTTTTGCTCCATACTGTATCAACCCAATTATGCTCACTTACGCTGTGCAGTCTGATGCACTGAGCATAACTACCGCTCTGGGTCGAGGTGCTCAGCTCAATGTGAAACCGTGCGTTGTGCATCCGTACATCAAAGATGTGTTGACTCTGCTCTGAAATTCGAGTGAAAGATCAAAGGTTCGAGGAAAAAAATGAGATTTTTTTGGGGGGGGTGCTTCAAGAAAAAAAAAAGTTCCCACCATCAGAACCTCCCTCACAGAGATGTTAGAAATGTGTTCAATATCAGCACTAGCCCCATGTTGATATTCAGCCCTGCGTCTGACCACCTGCCCGGGGCTTGTTAACAAGGTGCCCGTGGCAATGATTGCCTGGCCATCAAACTCCCAGCTGATAAGTTCCTCTGGGAGAGAGAAAGGAGAGAGAGAAAAGGACACGGGTCATTGAATTTCCCTAGATCGAATCCTCTTGCTGTACATTGGTGATAACGTTTAGCAAGTCCCAACCTCTGTAAAACCCTCTGCCGGTTTGCATAAAACGTATTCTGAAAAATCTCAAAGGCAGTTTACTTTGACTTTCTTTGGCAACGCCAAGTGGTATTCTACATTCTACTGCTCAGTGACTCAATTTACACGGACAATTAAAGTGCTGTCGCCTTTTGGCAAGATGGTTGCCAATGAGACACTTGTCAATTCCAATGTTGCAAGACAGAGGAAGGGAAGGGGATTGGCCAATTGATTGAGGGCAGAGTGTACAGAGGGTGAGGGACGTGGTGACAGGCTAGTGATTGACACAGAGGAAAGGGAAAAAAGAGAATGGAATTGAGCAGCGAGGAGGACAGAAATCTAAACAAGAGCAAGTGTAAGGAGAGGGCTGTTAGAGAAGATTTACAAAGATAGGCCAAAGACGAAACAGGTGGTGAGTGGGAGAGGTGTGTAAAGAGAGCGCGGAGCAGGGGGAGGGTTTTTTTCCTTACTGTTCACCAAAAGAGATTTGCTTATACAATATCTGGTGTAAGCCAGACTTCTCACATTTTGTCACATCCAGAAGCTCCAGTGTAGTTTATGATGTTTGATTTGATAAAGAGTATAATTGTGAAACAAAAGTAAAGGATATAGTTTTCAAGGGCTTTTTTATAACCGACAATCTGAACAGCGGGTTTTTGTGTTGCCCTGAGATAGACTGGTGACCTGTCCAGGGTGTAGTCTTTTTCTCATAAATTCAACAGTAAATATAGGGACCTGTTCTCTTGTGAACCTACATGGATAGGCAGAAAGATGGGTGGATGCATAGACACATAGATGCCTGATTATGTATTAAGATTTTCTAGCAAACTTGGGAAAATAAGGTCACCACATTATTCACTACCATTATGAAAAAAATAAGTTCCCATCAAATTAAAAGAACACAATTTTCTTTCAGATAAATACATGTGCCTTGGATATAAACCATTCCTCTAACAGCTTATGAAACAATATTAGTGTCTTGGCAGCTTATAGTTTAATATGAAGCATATCTTCCTCTGCCAGATATATTCTGATTTTTTAGTCCATTTCAGTATTTAACAACAGGATTTTGCTCTTAAACAGACCCAGGGTTCCTATTTATATCAGTAGTGACAGAGAAATGCCTTATATTCTCATGTCCCTACTGCTATCAGGTCTGTTGGAGATTGGTCACAGGTTTGAGCTGCCTACATCTAGAATGCCATAAAAAAGTTTTGTCCAGTTTATGGTGAGATAGAGATTCAGTGGTGTTTTAACACATAGCAGGTTTGCACATTTAGAGACTGAACTTTCTGCAAACTGCCATGTTTCATCAAGGATATCGTGTGTTCAATGTGACTTGCAGGAGCGATAAAGTATGTTAACAATTTGGCTCCTGTAACACTTATTAGACACGTCTTTGTGAAGATTTGACTGACAGAGGAGATTGCTGGACTTCAGCTCTGTATAGTTTTATGAAAAATAGGTTTGAAAAGTTCAGTATGAGGTTGCTCAGTAGAGCAGGATAGCAGTGTACTTTTATCAGTGTCTGAGTCTTCTAGTGTACAAAGCCATATGGTTTATCTGATCCAGATTCACCACTGGCCTCTTACGAGCGTCTCTGATTAATGCTCTCATTGCTGTAAGTTTGGGTTGAAGGGCATGTCTTGTTAGTTTTATAGTTCTGTAATAATATTTCCATGTTTGAATGATGGATGTTTGATAGACAGGATGGGATAGCTTCACAACCTATCCATGATTTATTGTCCTCACAAGTTCACACCGGACCTGTCTTCACAATTCTTTTTTATTTATACTGAGATTAAATCACTGAACTGTACAAAAAAAATCTTCTCCACCTTACAGCTATGGGCTACTTTGGTTTTGTCAGTTATATAAAATCTGAGCAAAATATATAAACCTTTTTGGTTGCAATGTGACGTTCAAGGGGCATGAATACTTTAAGCAAGGCAGTGCAGATAATAAGAGACTGAAAGCAATAAAGCTGAGGAGAAAACATCAAGAAACAAAAATAAAAGTATTCCCAACTTCAGTCTTGCTCCAATGAATGTGCCAAAAGGGTCTGTCCACTGCAAAGATCAAAGCAAGTGTCACACAACTGGATAAAGTAAAACTGGCACAGCGTAATCAATAACATTCATGTTTTACAAACTAAACACACACTATAAATTCCGCTCTACAATCCATGCTAACTTCAGCATTGAGAAAGTAGAATTTGCAGAGACTTCTCAACTTTAAAATGGTTTGTATTGTGTCTAGTTTGCTCTTGAACATATGAATCAACATTAAAACAGGTTTTAAACAATGGAGGCATTCCTCTGGCAGAGGAAGAGGTGTCTAATCAAATATACTGTGAAGTTGTTTCGGGGACGAGATTTATCCGTCACTCCTGCCTTCATTTTGACCTTTTGCTGTTAAAGGCAGACTAATCCACAATTTTCGTTTGCAGTTTGCAGATACAGCATTCAATCACGGCTCTTCCCTCCACCTCCTGAACACACAGACAAGTGAGGTGGAACAGTTGCAGGACTAAGCTGTAAATCAGAGCCAATAAAAGGCTTGTTATTGATTGTTTCTCAGTGCTAAAGCAAGATTATAAAAACTTCCACACCTCCACACATCCCCTGCCACATAATCAGATTTTATGTGAAGCCTCCGGTTTAGTCTGAGTGCCCGTCTGGGATAGTTGCACAAAGACAACAGGAGAAAGGTATGAAATTTGTATGAATGAACTGGGGAAATTAAAAAAAAATGTGTTCTTTTTTTTTGGTTCCATCCATAGACTGTAAAAAAGAATAGACAGCGCCTCCTCACTCCTCCCCGTTTACCAGAATGACACACCTTCATGGGGGAATTCATGGTGGATTCACAGACTCCTCCTCCCCAGCTCTGACGAAGCAGGTTCCTAAAAAGGGCATATAGGCGGGAACTTCACTGTAGACTCTGCCCTCGCGGGGTGTGTATGGGCGTGTAGATCGGTCGTAATCACGCCCATTCTGCTCCCGCGTCGCTAGCTCTGACGCTAAACTTGGCTTGGCCCCCTCATTAATGCAAGATTTCAAAAAATTATATTACGAAAACCAGCCTGGTGCCCAGGCTTTTTATGAGCCCAGCGTTATCTCAGGAAGAATATGTAGCCATAGAAAGTTTAAAACAATGGGGCACCAGGCATTAAAGTTGTTTTTAACGTGTCTAAAGTCCAATGCTTTTCAATGGGGGCCTAGCGGCCAAATAGAGGTACTACAGCAAGGGAGGAGCAATGGCGGCCTCCATGGCATGCGGTCAAAAAGCAGAGCAGCCAGCGGCCATTGGTTCCATCATTGGTTCGTATTCAGACTGTCCACAACTGACAAGATTTGTCTGCAGGAAAGTACATCAACACACTGTTAGTGAGTCATTGCACAAAAATAGAAACTGAGTCAGTTACCAGAATCAAGGTATACTGGTTTTAAAAAGCTGCAGTTTCATAAAACTGTCAAATGTAATGAAATTGTCAGCAAGGCAGGTTAACGAGATAGCGGAAAAAGTGCGAGGGTAACCTGAAATTTATTGGACAGTATGAAGCAGGAGGACTGCTCCTCCCCATCTTGTTGCTTCACCCTTATTGTCAGCTAATTAAAAGAAGCTAGTGCAGCTTTCGCTTGAATTTAAAAGAGTCAAAACTGGGTATTTGGTTTAGAAAAACACAGACAGGGCGAGAAAACTACAAGAGTGCCACAAAAAAAGCCTATACTGTATGTATTAGACGTGTAGCGCTATGCCAAAAGTGTCGGTTTGGTACGTACTGTGTATCAATGTTATGGTTTGGTTAATTTTCAGTACAGTCAAGGAATAAAATGAAATGTGTAATCACAAAGAGGAAGTTGCAGGTTATATTAGGATGTTTTTTTTTTAAAAAAAAGCTAATGAAATGTAAATTATGGATTATGGATTTTAATGTCAACTCTGACACAGAAGAAAATTTAAATGTTTACAAACACACATGGAGTAAAGCTATGGGCCTCCTGCTGCATGCCCCAGATAGCAGATAAAGACTAAACATTGCTTTAAATTTTTTTTTTTAAATTAATAAAACATATATCCCAGGTTTTTGTCCCCCATTATTTATCACTCATTGTTCCTATCCAAGTCCTGTCCTGGGCATTTGTTCTCCCTCTGCCGACCCCAGGAGGGCCCTGCATTGAGCTCAAGCCTCCTTGAGGAGTGAGCACGCCCTTCTTTTCATCCAAAAGGGTGGGATTTCCTGGACGTAGCGCGTGGAAGGATGACGTTATTCCAGCCAACCTCTCAGGCGCCCTGGTCAGCCAGGAGGAGGCAGTACACAGCCCAGGACTGGTGCAGTAGCTCACATTAGCTACTCATGGGACCACGGGGAGAATAGGCAAACTCCACACAGACATTACTAAGTAAAGCTACAGCATCACACCCCTTTTATGTAGCTGTATAGAAAGAAAATATTTCTAAAAATTAGTTAATCACTGCATTTTCAGAAATACTGTTGGAACAAGCTATTTTCCTGAAATCATGCAGCTCTAGTGATAATAATTGTCTTTCATTATATTCTAGCCTTGCAGGCTAATAGTTTGGATTATTTTTGTATATATGTGTGTGTGTGTGTGTGTGTGTGCTGTTTGTGTGTGTGATTTACTTAAAAGCAGTCATGAAAAGTATCTTTTGAGTTCTGCAATATTATTTAGCTAAATAATTCTGAATTCTGAGTTTTCTGGAATACAAATCACTGTCTGTCTCTACAAATTCTGTAGCAAAAAAAAGCTTGTTATGTTAATGCGATCAGGCAAAAAGTGACTTTATTGGTTTGTCAGATGTGTGGGCAGGCATTATTGAAACTTCACTGAAGGGTGTCTAGTCGTATCTGAAGACATGCACCCTGATGGATGTCTGACATTTTGATTCTCATATGTGTCTGGAGTGCATGGTGACACCCTGAAAGCAGGAGTGTGATAAACGAGATCCGGCAACCTTTTGAGTCGCTTTAGGCCCTTAATGTAACAAAGTAAGGTTACATGGACGGATTTATCTGAATTGACATTAAACTGACTGATTAAAAGACTGTGTTCAACCAGCTAGTTAATCAGACATCAAGGTGTTTGAAGATGGATTTCTGTCTGAGCTTGCCTCTTTTGCTTTTGCACTGACTGAAAATCTTGAACAATATTTTTATATATTCATGAATAGGCATCATTTTCTTCAGTTTTTATAAGTGGTAGAGCTATTATACATGTTTTTAAAAATGAATATCAGAACAACATAGTGTGCTTTACAATTACCACCTTGAGTCAGTACTTTAGTAGAAAAACATTCCCTGAAAAATTACCATGGTGCCCCGGCATACCAAAATCTCTCCCAATTCTCCTCACAAAATAGTTAAAGCTGAGTCAAATTGGATGGAGAACACCTGTTAACATCAATGTTCAAGTCTTGCCACAAATTTCTTAATTTACTTCTTGACTCACTGGGCAATTCTAGATATTCTTAAAGCTAAATCATTCCATTTACCGATTTCATCATCTGGCTTTCTGTTTCGACTCTTTCAGTATTGTCCTGTATCTATCTCCATCAGTCTTTCCATCAACTCTAACCAGTTTCTCTATCTCTTCTGAAGAAAAATTTCCTCTCAGCATTATACTGCCACCACCACATTTCAACGTTAGGATGGTGATTTCGATGACATGCATTTTTAGCTTTCCACCACACTTTTTTTGGTCTCATCCGACCCGAGGAACCTCCTCAACATGTTTGACATGTCCTCTAAATGACTTATTGCGCATTTTAAACAAGAATCATTAAGACTCTTTTCAACACTAGTATTCTACTATCCCCTTTTCAATTAATACCACATTTGTATAATGGACAACAGATGGCTGTCTAGAAACAGATTCTACCGCCTGAGCTGTGGATATCCGCAGCTCCTCCATAGTTTCCCTGCAGCTCTGATAAGTACGAGCCTCATCACTCCCGTTGGTACTATAACAATGCAGTAGAAATACAACTGAGTAACAGTACATTTGTGCTTCCCCAGTAAAGGAGGAAAATGTGTATCATTATGAGGGTATAACTAGAAATATGTTCTGGGTTTGAAAACCCTGTTATGCTAGTGAAAATGTGATTTTTGCAGTGTAAAGAGGTCTCTCCCGCCTGCCTATGAATTGTCCCACCTGTCTGTGTGGCTCCGTTTTAATTAACATAGCGCAATGATTACAATTTTGGCTTAATTATCTTTATCTTTTCTCTCAAGATGTTCAAGTCTCCGTTGGAACCCGAATGAGATGCTCCACAAGGGAGGAACCGGGGAAATAAGCAAACAGCTCAGGGAGGCTTTCTGAGATAGAGAGAGATATTGAACTGCATTGACAAAAAAGAAGGGAGTGATTGACACCCGCCCTCCAGCTTGCTGTGAAGGGCAAAAGATGGGAGAGTGAGAGGAGGGGAAGTGAAGAGAAAACACAGGAGAGAATGAAGACAGCCAGAAAACAAGAGCTGCCTTATTACATACCTTGTGCAAATTAGAACGTCTCTCGACAAGACAAGATGATTGCAAGAAATCTGCTCCTGTTGATGTTCTTGTCCCTTTGGGGTGGGCTGTTGGGAGGAAACTTGGCCAATAAGATTCTACGAAGGAGAGGAGTGGCTGGATCACACATGGCAAGGCGAGGAGAGAGCAAATCCGCAGACCAATGGGATGAAAGCGAGGATTCAAATGCAATGGCCATGGTCACTCTGAGAAACCTGATTAGTCGCGAGCAGCTGAGTGACTCAGGATTCCCTTACTCCAAAATTGTTTTAAGTACTAAGGAGAGGCAATCTATCAAACCCAAGCGTGAGGTCGACTCTGTCAGTAGAAAACAGGGAATGCCAGCTATCTTATCCAGTAACAAGGCATTAAACATGGATATGAAGAGAGTTAACAACAACACAAGAAGTGTGGAAACTTCCAGTACAGTAAGGTTGGAGAAATCATTCATCCATCACAAGGTGGAACTACATTCCAATAAAACCAGGGTCAAATCTGGTCCAAGATCTAGAAGCCGACCTGATTTGAGTGTTCACGCCACAGGTATGCCTGGAAAAGGGTTTGGTGTAGATTCAAACCGAAAGCTGAACCTCACTGGTAGTTATGGAATGCTAAAGCTGTTGTCAAAAGAGAACTTAGTAAGGATTGTCAATTCCCAAATGCAGAAAGTCCCTGGCCTCGGCTTTCTGAGCAAGGGCAGCCGGAGCAGGAAGAGAGACTTGATTGACGTTAATCATGGACAATTAGAGGCTCAGAAGGAGCAGAGACAAGATATGGCTGTCATTCAGCCTCACACTGCATTCGATAATCAGACTGCATTTCCATATGCAAGCACAGTCACCAGCCCAGATCTTTACCCACACCAGAATACCGCTACACATATTAATCTGCCAACTGAGGCCAAGCCAGCTTTAAGTAAAGAGCAAGACAGCTTGGGAACACAGGGCTCAGATGGTCGTGATAATAGGAGCAAACACCTTGTTCGTTCCCTGTCAACACCTCGCAGCGAGGTCAGCTTTGGACCTGAGAAAGAGGTGATGATCAGCCAAACAGAACCACCGTTTACAACCTCAAAAAATCTCCCAATGTATGTTCTTTCAGAGACAAACGATTCTCCTCCATCTGTGCTGACAATGCAACCCCTGGGAGCAAGAGGAGGGAACAGAGCAGCAGAATCCCGCAGAGACCCATTAACAGAGTCAGCTCACACTGCTGAAGCAGATCCCGGCACGGCTAAGTTTCTCACAGATGAAGACTACAAACTTGTCAACAGCAGCCATGTCCTGAGGCTCCAACCTGCTCCCAAATGGAGCCACGGCGTAAAAGCAGCTGAATTCCAAGCTGTCGACCTGGTAAATGGAAATGGCC
Source organism: Apricaphanius iberus (assembly GCA_028564705.1). Classification (NCBI taxonomy): domain Eukaryota; kingdom Metazoa; phylum Chordata; class Actinopteri; order Cyprinodontiformes; family Aphaniidae; genus Apricaphanius; species Apricaphanius iberus. Next base: position 6,451,082 of record JAPXFQ010001905.1, read on the forward strand.
TCGTGTTTGAAGAGGCATCGCAGTCTGAGGCGGAGAAGGAGGTGCAGCAGTCTTTGGAGGGGAAGCGGTCACGCTCTCGCAGCAGGAGGAGCTGGATCTGGAACCAGTTCTTTGTGATTGAAGAATATGCCGGGCCAGAACCTGTCCTCATCGGACGAGTGAGTAAAAAAAAACTACTTTTTATATTGCAGTAGTGTTGAACAATTATATAAAAATGTTTGAAATAAGATTTTCCTCTGGGTTTTGGTTTCCCAGCAACTCCGAGCAGCTTCCTTGTCCCTGCTGGAGAAAAGAATCCCCAGGACACCACTATCTCTTACTAACTGGAAAGTGTGATTATGATGATGATGATCAGTGCTAGTCTTACTGACACATGGAGCATTTGCATGTAGGACTCATTTACTGTGACCCTTACATGGTATTTGACTTTCCACCATATATGCCAGATTTTTATTGCACAAATGGTGATGTTATCATTTCCCACCTGAAAATCATTCCGAACTTTGACTGGGCCTTTCCAATTCCATTGCTACACTAGCTTCTCTACCAAATGGTCATCGTCCCATTAGAAAAAAAATCTCCACCCCAAACTTTTAGAGCTTCTAGCAGTTTATTTCCCCTCAGGATGCCCTTTTAATCTCCACCAATCAACCCGTCAACTCCAACCAGGTCGAGAGACCAGTATGCCTGAACATGTGCCTATGTTTTGAAAAAAAAAAAGGTCCTTATTCACCTTTTATTATTCAGATGCTGTGAAGAATTTTGTGAATATTTTTTTGAAAATTCCAGACACTTAAGTATTTAAAATGGCTTATTTAACATGTGGTGATCATCTCTGTTGCACTTCTTATACAGAAGATGGTTAGCCTGATATAATCCCAGAGTCACGCTCCAAGTTTCTTGTGCATCGGTATAATCCTGCAATTGGAATTGATTCACATTCCTCCGCTGCGATGTGGTGCCTTCCAGGTAGTCGTAAAATGTTCAATGAATCAATGGTCTACTGAGGCTCAGCAAAAGGCCCGAGATCTCGTCTGCCCAAGAGGCTAGTCATGATCAGTACCAATCTGCACACACCAGTGGGAATTGACACGTCCAGTGGAATTAATAGCTTAGTTTTTTTTTTCTTTAACCATTGATCCTCTGTCCAAGGCAAAGAAGTCAGAGTGTTCCCTCATGTCCCTGTAGGTCAGAGCTGTCAGCTCTCCTCCATGCTGGTCTGTAAGGTCCTGCTTATGATGTTTTATTCAGATTGATTTACAGTCGGTTTGACAGCATTTTTCCATTGCGCTCTTCCTCTGCTCACCACGCACAGGGCTGTGGTCCTACAGCTCTGCAATTTATTACACTCATTGACCAGGCTCGTCTCACCCCTGGTCCCCAGCACACATTCTCTTCTTTGCTAAGACTTACGAGCTTGAGGGAGGTCACATCGACAGGACAGAAGGTGCCTCGAAAGCCGGGCCCTGTAATGGCTGGCCTCCCAGTCCCAGGCATGCACCAACTGTCTCAGAACCCAGCTGTGGTAGATGAGCTAATTTATAAGCCTGTGTGGCCAGTTTGCTGAGCAAATGAATAGTAATGATCCCTGTGTGACTGCTGCGGGCTGTAGAAAGCCACAGAGAGTGAGAAGTGTGTTTGTGTAAGTGTTAGTACTTTAAGTTGGGCTGCTGTTTATGAGCTTTCCAGCTCAGTGGGACATGTCTCGCACTTCATAGACAAAAAGGCACAAATTGCTTTTGTATTTTTAGGTCTTGGTTTCCATCTGCCCACATATGGGCAACACCTGAATTATCCAGCCTTCCTGCTGTTTAGCTAACATTGAATTTGGCTTCTTTTGCACCTTGACTGATAAAGGTCTGAGCTAGGGATATAAAGAAATATCGTACTACTAAATCTCAGAATATTAAAACAGCCAAATATTTTTTTGGGCAAAGTGAGGTGTCGTAAAGTGCTTTCTATCTGCCATAAAAATTTGATTTTGCCTGTTGAAAGCAGTCCAAGCTATTATTATGAGCCCTTGATGTGAAGACGTGTGCTTTAAGCTTGACCCTGTTTCCTGTGGAGTAAATATCGACCTTAATTTTAAGGTAGTCATAATTACCAAAAAGTTTGACCAAATGTAATAAGGGTTTCATAAATTGCACACTGTGTTTTAAAGAATCTCAATGCTGTGAAGAATTACCAAGTTCAGCATTTCAAAATTTAAGTACAGTTGACTAACCAACTCTAAACAGGATAAATCTTCACTCAGAAATGATAAATAACAGTTTAAGATTTATGAACTGTGTATTATATCTGTTCATACTCCATTTCTGAAAACAAAATCATTTAAAGTTTCACAAAAGGCAAGGCTAAATTATCATTTTATTTTATTCTAAGGAACCCAATGTTCTTTTTTGCATCATGTTGTTTCAACAGTTAATTGTAGTGTGTGTAGCCTGAGCAGAATGCTGTGATGCGGTGGGTTTTGAGAAGACGTTGGAGCCAGCAGTCCAGCTTACAGATGGCATAGTGTGTAAAGCCATTAGTGCCAATCTGCTGTGTCAAGCAGGTATTCATGCCAGCACATTGTAGGGTACTCAAATAGGGAACCACACCAGGCCCACACACATGTGCATATGATGCTGTTGACACTTGGGAGAGTTCCCGGACCTCTGGTGTGACTGTGTTATTGTGGGTGTCCTTGGTTGGAGATGTGTATTATTAGTACCTCCCTGTCGTACACAGTGACAGCACACATGAATAATGCTCTTATAGACCTTAATACGCTTATGAATTTTTAATCTTCAGCTCTGCTGTTGTGTAGGCTCTATAGGTAGAGAGATCAATGCAAACATCCAGCCTTTTTTTTTTTTTTTAGTTCACTGTTGGGGTCTTGAGTGTGCGTTAATGGAGAGAGCTACAGTGATGGCATTATGATCCCAATACAGCTGGGATCATAACACTTCCATATGGTCAGAGACAGCATAGTCCAAACAGTGGCAAACACTGCAATATGAGACTCGTAATGCTAGTTTTTCACCTGAAATCAGCTTTCTGGTCTTGGACAGACTTGGGTACAAAGACGGTGTTCATTTTTTTATCACCATGATTCTGTTGCGTGTCTTAATCAGCCTTATTGTTTGTTTTTCCAGTCCGAATAAATCTCTACTTAAGCTGGAAACAAGAGCTAAAGCTCTTATCTGTGATGTCAGTGGGAGACAAATAATCTTTTGTTAAACTGATAATGAATTATGGGTCAAACATAGAAAAAAGCAGCTGGTCGAATTTCAACTGGTTATGAGAGTTTGTTCTGTTGTACAGAAAAGAGAATAAGAGTAAATCTAAATAGAACCAATCAGTAAAACAACAGGAGCCCTTGAATTTTTTTTCTTTAGTCTCTCTGAGATCTGTCTTTTTTTAATAAGAGTTGCTAAGGATCACAAAACGCACTAAAGAAAACAAGAAACCTTTTAGCAGGAAAATGTCTGAATCTTTCTCTAACTATCAATGCTCCCTCTTTATCTCTTGCTTGCATACACAAACACGCACAGATCACATGGAAAAGACAAATACACACGCACACACGATGCTACGCGAGTATAATCTCCCAAACCGAAGTGTCACTGCCCCATGATAATTGTGAATTTAATTGATGCTGTCGCATGGTCCGTAATGGGGTTTCGAGTGATTGCAGAGGCTGTTTGAAAGAAACAGATTTTTTTGAGGAGAAAAGGCGCCTCAGCAGAGCAGGGATTAAAAATAAAAAAACCCCAGCCCTTTCTGATTAGCTTTTCTTTCCCTGTTACTCTTCTCTTGAAATGCAAACTCTCTAACAGTTCGTCTGGGGAGGAAACGTGAGAAGTAACAGTTTATTCCTGTCAGTTAGGAGGCTTCCATTTTGCCCTGTGTCACTTTAAAAGCAGCTTTGGTGTTTGAGCTACCTAGCAGGTTAGCAAATATGCATGTCTAATGAAAAAAAAAAACAGGAAACAGACTTAGGCTATTCTCTTAATTAGCATATCATTAACATCATACTGCGTATCCATAATACGAAGTGCAATGTTTTTGCTCTATAATAACTATATCACAAATGGTTTGTGGGCTGGTATGTAAAAATACTTGAGTGAAATGTGCGTCAACTAAATACGACCCTATTGTTTTTCAAGTAAACGACCTAAATCTGCAGAATTTTGTCAATGACCAGGATTCCAGCCTGTTCTGTACAGAAGCATCCACACAAATCAATGATTTATGAAACCTGATGGAGGATAATTCCACAGTTAAAACAAATATTCTAAAAAGAAGGGAAAAAAACCCTAAAATTAATTTTCTATTCATTTGCTTTCTTGAATTATGGCTCATCCTTTTAATTACACATATATTTCACTGTTTTGGCATTCAGCACTTTATAAAGTATAACAAGCTGAAATCATCCATCCATCCATCCATTTTCTGAACCGTTTAATCCTTAAGGGGTCGCGGGGGGGCTGGTGCCTATCTCCAGCTGGGCGAGAGGCAGAGCCACATAGAGACAGACAGGACAAACAACCATGAACACACAAACACTCACACCTAAGTTTTTTTTTTTTTAGATTGATCAGTTAACCTGACAGTCATGTTTTTGGACTGAGGAAGCCAGAGTACCCAGAGGGAACCGAAGCCTGCATGGGGAGAACATGCAATCTCCATGCAGAAAGACCCTGGGCCGGGATACGAACCCACCACCTTCTTGCTGCAAGGCAACAGTGCTAACCACTGTAGCACCGTGCAGCCAAGCTGAAATCAATTCCTTATATTTTTAGCTAGCTGGTCTCAGAGCTAGCTCAGAGTAAGCTGCTTAACAGACATGCCACTTAATGCCAACTACTGCTTCAAACCTGTGTTACTTTAGTTTACCTTAGTTTTTTGAGCCAACTGTCTGACAGTATGCAGCAGCAGGTGGGAGAGGGGCACACTTTGGTTACTCTATGCTCCAAAGAGCTGCAGAAAACGTAAGTCACTTCGAGTCTCTCTCTGGCATTTCATCAAAGGACATACTGTAAAACCGTAGGAATAGTGTGAAGGAAAAATTGCGTTTTAAAACCTTTATAACTGTCATCAGCCTCTGCCTAACCACAAGTACGACCCGGTAGGAATATATAACATGTACAAACAGTAAAATGTTTGCTAATATTTATACCTGACATGTGATAGTCTATCTATATTTAAACTTTATGTTATGCAAAAATATGTTCAGGAAAATACTTATTCCTCCTCCTGCTTGAGGGTCTCTACAGAAATATTACAACCCACTTATTGACCAATGTGTTAGGGATAACTGGTTCCTTTGTGCAGCCCCTCTGGGTATGATATACACAACATGTGACATTGTGAAAACACCTCTAAAAAATCATTAGTGAGACGCAGAAGGAGAGCGTCACAGGAAGGTAAAATGTGTTGTCTTGTTAAAGCCTTTTCCTTAGTGGGTGGATGAGAATGCTTAGGTTCATTATACAGCTGCGGTTTCCTTTAGTGTTTATTTTTATGCTACTTCTATGAAGGCACAAATATTCATGAGTGGCATGTATTGACTGTAGTTGGATATAATCTTGTCTCTCTCTATTGCTTAACGTTGAACAAGACTTTTACAAAATGTTTCCCTTGGCTTAAGTTTAAAGAAAATACTGCAAAAATATTTCGGCAGCTTTATCATTATTTCCAAGCTAAATTGTTCATGTCATATATTTTATAGCAATATGACACTTAACACTAGTTTTTGTATTCTCATTGTTAAAAAGGTAAATGTTTCAAAATCCTTAACAAGTCATTTTGGGATATTTAGGGAAAAAAAACCCTAGCCAAATCTGGTTTTCTGTATGCGACTTTCTGTATAGTCTACTACAACAACATTCCTGAATCCAGCAAGGCTGTGTATTCTATAACAACGTTGTTGTTACAAAATCCTTAGACCCATGTGGATATATTGTTCACTGTGCCATGGTCTCTCATGTATTTCCTCCTGAGGGCTGGAAGGTCACATGCATCAAACAGTAGCTTCTACTGTTACCCTTTACACACTGAGATTTCCCCTGACTCCCTGGGTGTTTTTATAAAGCAGCTCACTGTGGATGTCGAGAGACCTAAATTATTTGTGGTTTTCCTTTGAGAATTTTTTTTTTAACAGAAGGGATGAAAGTGGGCTGAGAGAGGTGAGTCACAGCCAATCCTTTATTGGTTAAGACTTTTATAGATGCTGTTTTAACCCAAATATACAGTAAGCAAACAGGTTTATGTGCTGACTGTATGATAGAATACAATAGTTTAACATAAAAGTCCACAATATGCTGAACAATAGTCATCACAAAGTAAAATTTGAATACAATAATTTGCAAAGATATTTCTAAAGGCATGCATTCCTTTCCTGCATGCTATTAATACATTTGAACACTTGGATTGGCATTTATTGTTCTTTATGGCCACAACTGGAAAACAGTGCAGATATTGAGATATTAAAACTCACAAATAATAGTGGGGATCTTTTGAATATGGGAATATATGTCAATATTGGGGGGAAAAAATAGCTAATTTCAACCAGTATCATTATCATAATATTCAACAAGGATTTTCCAGTTGCATGGTCTCCTACTGTCATGCATTAATACGTATCTTTTTTTTAAATTTATGGACAGAATTGTAGCAAAGTTGGTAATACTGTTGCCTTCCAGCAAGAAGATCCTGGAAACCAATCCCGGCCTACAGTCTTTCTGCATGGCATTTCTATGTAATCCATTAGTTGATAAGTACAGGATCCCAACCCTGCAAGATTATACGATGGATGGATTTTCATCTATCCTTTTTCTTACTGATTCAGATAAAAATAACATTTAAAATTAAATTGACTCATATAACCATCTGAACTTGCTTTATATTCTACTTAGGTGTATTAAATCATGGTTCAAATGATCAGTCCGTACAGCAACTCTACCGCTTATCCAACATTAAGTTATAGGGGTATTAAGTCTTGGAGAGAAGCACAGACCGTCAGCAAATTATGTCTGATTCCAAGGTATTCTGAGGACAGGATGAATACAGACTTCCTATTGTGGGTGTTGGGTCAGCACTGTTGTCTTCTCCCAGTGAAACAAGCCCACAACATGTCAAAAAGGAGGTACCATGGGTTATCCTGTGTGGATGCTGATATAAACTCAGTTGACACAATTTTGATGCGAAGAATCGGTGGCTCTACTTGGAGCTCCTCCAGATAGATGCGCAGGGATCTTGGCCTTTTGATCATTACCCAGATTTTTAAAAAGGAGGAATGTACAAAACATTAGTGCATCATCAATTTGAGATTGTATTTTGTCTTTGGTGTCTCTTATGAAGAAATGAACATTAATGTCATCCTATTCTTAAAATAGAAACGTTAAGACTGCCCACCTTTAGTAGCTACAACAACTTCAACTTTTTATGACAAGGGTACCCAAGTCCAGTCTTCAAGAGCTACTATCCTGCAACCTTTAGATCATGTCTTCTCCAACAGACCTGAATGAAATGAATGGCTTGGTACCAGGCCTCTGCAGAACTGCATGACACACTGGTGAGGGTATTCAGCCATTCAAGTAAGGTGTGTTAAGACAGGGATGAATCAGAAAGTTGCAGGATACAATTTTTACTTGACTTTACTACCCCCTTTTTGTGATCCTGGGCACCAATGTTGGACACACCGTCTATCTTTGAAATTGTTTTGTAATACATTCAAGTGTTCTATCTTTGTACAGAACAGTCATGTTCCTCTACAACAAACTAACTCATGGATGTTTATATGTGCCTTTATTTGTGTATTGGTGTGTATGGGGAGTTTTGTTGGAACTGAAGGGGACATGTTCAAACTTTTTCCACAGATTCAGGTAAATGAAATTGTTCAAAAACGTTTTCATAGGCCGGAATATTAAGTGTTCCTGTAACTGGAACCGTTGGGTTGAGCCCAACTAGTAAAAGAAAACCGAAAACCATAAAACTCCCCCCACCAAACTTTACACCATACGCAACATCGGTCAAGCAAGTGCTGCTTCCATGGCAACTACCAAACACACACTAAACTGCTGCACTTTAGAGTCCAGTGGTGCTTTACACCACTGCATCTGGCACCTTGACTTGCATTTGGTGATGTAAGGCTTGTATACAGCTGCTGGGCCTTGGAACCTATTCCATTATTGCTCTAGAGACAATCCTAAGGCCAGTTTACAGGTATGTAGCTGTTAACTCTACAGAAAGTTCGTGATCTCAGTGTACCATGCCCCATGGCAACCATTGACCCTACTTTGTTTGATTGCCACCAACAAACGTCTGCTGAAAATGTAATAGTAGGGATAAGTCTCAACTGGGCTTACCACACTGTAATAGACTGAGCTCCTGAGAGTGGCCCATTCTTTCATGGATGTTTGTAGAAGCATACTGCATGCTTTTAAACTGGATTTTATTCTAAGTCGTTGGACAAACCTAAATGCAGTGATTTTCAAGGGTTGGGCCAATTACATAAATAAATAATGTATTTCTATTAATGAATATTCCTATTAAAAGCAAAGTTACAAAAATGTAATTTGGGGCGGCATCACCTTTGTTGTTTTCTTTTAGTTATAGCACATTTTGTACACATTTTGTGTACAATTTACAATAATGATCAATTAAAAACAAATGTTTTTTTTCTTTTTTATTAGACAGCAGACTTGTTCATTGTTTCTTTTTATGTGAAAATCAAAGCAGTTTAAATTCCATTAATTTTAAGCACATCCAACACCAGCCTACACAGCTACGCTTCTCCTTTATTTATCTAATGAGGACAAATCTAACACATTTGTGGAAAGGAGGGTCAACCATTACTCTAATGAATGTTTTAAATGAATGTTTAAAAATTAACTACATTTTGCTGCTAATGATTCTCTAATCATTTTATGTATCGATCCTTTAACCTAGACAAAGACATACTAGTTTATTCTTGCCTGTGCTAAAGTCAAACAATTTTACCTCCACAAACTTCTACTTTTCAATGACTTGGATGGAAGCTGCACTTACCATGGAGACAGCTGTATTTTAAGATGAGATTTTGTACCAAAAATACGTAAATACCACATAGTTTTAAAACACAAGGTCATCAAATAAAAACAACAACAAATACCCCCCAATACCTCTTAGATGTAGTTTCAAAGTAGAAAAAAGAGAAAAGGACCTCAGATAAGAGTAGCTTATGAAACCGTAGGAAAGAGAGAAATCCACAAAGAGTGAGGGAAAAAGAAAAGCCTGTGATGGTGCCAATAGGAGGGCCAAACTGACTGTAAACACACACACCTCCTGACAAGCAGCTCATCAATAATAACAAAAAAGGCGAGTCACTCTGCAAATATCTCTGTTTTCATGTGCTTCCACTCTCCCTGTAGAAATCATTTAGCCTCTGGGGCCAAGCACAGCGGGGGTGAGACAGCAATTAGAGAGTGACTTCAGCGCCGATATGAGGGAGGACTGGGGTGTGTGTGTGTGTGTAACAAGGTGGAAGAGGGACATTACTACGCTGGACAAAGGAAGGGTACTGGTGTAAAATAAGGTTACAAAAAATAACGGTGTTAAATAAGATTTTGTGGTTGTGCTGAAAGTTGGGTAATATATACAGTAATTTGCAAAGGTATTCATACCCCTTGAACTCTTAAACATTTGAACTATTAAGAGCTACAAACTTCAATGTATTTTATTGGTATTTTAATAACTATTCATTTCTTTGTATGGCTCAAAATTATCTTACTGCGCTTTATTTACTGTTTCATCCTGTACTTATTTCATTGTTTGTTTGATTGGAAAGCTATTTAGTTATTTTTAATATGCCAAGTGACTAAATTTGAGAGTGAACAAGTAGTCTAAGAAACCTGAGGCCTTCACATAATAGCTGTATCTAAACTGAGATTAAATTACACACCGGTGGGCTCTGTTTAATACCTGGGTTCTGAAAGCTGGGTTGGTTGCATTGGATTTTATTAGGTAGTATTATATGTAGTTAAATTCTAATGCAATGAAATTTTTGTTTCAGTTTAAAATTTTGGCACGTTTTGTTGTTCTATCTCCGATAGAATACTTTAAGGTTTTTGCTTTTATAGTGTATGATAAGGTATAAGTACTTCTGAATAACATTTTTTAAGTATTACTCATTGAAAGGAAGTAAATGTTCTAACAGATGGAAGGAGGGAGGACATTTTCTGACAATTGAAAGACTCTAAATTTTTTAGCAGCTGACCTCGAGGCTTGAGACTAGTTGTTGAAAAACCGAAAAAGAAGAAGAGGAGTTTTGAAAATATATAAAGAGGAATCCAAGGCATAGACTTTTATGCTTGAGGAGTTTGCGCAGGGTAAAAGAAGAGCAGAATCCATAGGAATGAGAGCAGGGAAAAAAAAATCAAGTAAGCAGTTAAATACCATTTCACCGCAAGCCTCCATTCGGTTTTAAATGTGCCTCTGTGCTGAGTGGGTGCAGAATTCACGTTGAGGGAGTAATAGGCCGGATGACTTAAGGAACAAGCCTGCGTGGGTAAAGTAGGAGGAATAAAAGGGGGGAAGCCGTAGAGTCTATTAAAGATGAAATTCAAGGGAGGCATAAGATGCCTTTTGCTCCTTTATCTCCCTTCTTTTTTTCCAGCTTGCTTTTCATCTCAGGATAATGTCGAACAAATCTGCAAAGAAGGCATCTGAATTTGAAGCATTTTTTCTGTTGGATATTATAAAGGCAGTTTTTGCAAGAATATGCAGCAGGTCAGAATACAGCTGTGCTTGTTTAAGCCTAATATAGAAACGGATTTGTGAATAACCCTGGAAATGTAGGTTAGAGTATGTAAAACTCTTAACAAGGTGGTGTCATAATGTAACATAAAGCCCAAATCGGTGTTGGAAGTGGTTCACTTCAGGTTTTAACCCTTCAATGGTAAAGGTTATGTCAGAATTTTGGGAGTGGATTGTTTCAGTGTTCAGTCAGTGGGCAGTAATGCGACAGAGGGACACTGTGAAGTAAGAAGCCTGAGCAAGAGCGTGGTTCATGATTATGCATAGCCCTATGTGAGCTCTGTGACCGTGACCTTCAGCTAATATTTATGCTTTGGCCAGTACTGTGCGCTCCACTTCTCCCAGTGGCTGTGACTCAGGGAGCTTTTCTGTTCATTCCCTCTCTGCTTTTGACGAAGATGAGAGATGGGGGGGAGAGGAGGTGGAAGAAGACCAGAGGTCACAGTTAAAGCAAAATAAATCATAGAAGATTTTAACAAGTAGCCAAGGTTTTGTACCATCATGCAATCCTGAGCATTATAACAGAGATGGGTTTTTTTATCATTATTTGAAACAAGATAGTTACTCAACTCATCTGCATTTATACAACACTTTCCAAACTAAAGAATTTACCAAAGTTCTACAACATGCAACCTAAGAATAAAAGCATCATCAAATAAAATAAAGTCACACATAAAAAAGAACAGGACCGTTCAAGGAGAAGCAGAATAAATAATGGATGGAATTTATTTACCTGGACTCCGTGAATAGAGTTGAAAAAAAAAAGTCTGCACATCACATGAAGCGATCAGAGGGAAGTGTGAAAACTAATCTGTTAAATGTGCTTTCAGATTTTTTCATAACATATTCACTCTATATATATATATATATATATATATATATATATATATATAGAAAGATACCATGCGACAAACTACTGGCAACTATTTAAAAACAACTTAAGGTGGACACTCAAATCCCCTTGCAGCTAGTGTGGAGAACTTAAAACTGGAAGTCATTTCAAACTACCCTGTAGTTGTATAGCTTAGTCTCATGAAGTGAATTCTCATAGATGTTGGTTGTTTTAATGATTTTTTTGAAACTAATCTTTATTTGCACTGTCCTCTCCAGTGGTTTCACAGGGATCAGTAAATCTAAAAAACTCCTTAAAATGTTGAGCAGACAATTGCCGAGACCGCAAGCTTCCAGTAAAACGTTTACTTCCTTAGCATGAGCTACAATGCATGTTTTAGCTCCTGGGGCAGACAACTGTTCTTCTAGTTTCCTTTTTATTGTATATTGTACAAAATATCTTGAATATGCTTTGTTGCAAAGCAAAGTTCCAAAGTTCAGTAGCATTGAGTGTTTGGAGCCCTTTGATTTTTAAAATACCTCGAAGATATTCTTGTCCCACTTTCTCCTTGCATTTGCAGTGAATTGACTGAGACGACACATTCAATGGACAATCAAAAAACATGTTTTTATCAGTAAAGTACCTGAAGCCTACTTTAAATAACTAATGAGTTATAGGACATTTTTCAATTTAGTGAAGTTTGTGCAGAGCTATTGCTATGATTGACAAAAAAATACTTTTCATCAAACAATTAAACCTGCAGACATATTTGAGTGACTTCCCATATCAGAACTGTCGACTGGACCAAACTATACGGTGTCGCTCCATTAAATTGGTAAGAGACAAGTTTCATGTTTTTTTAGCTGTGCATCATCAAAGAAAACTAGCTAGCTTACCAATCAGTGAGCTGAAAAAGCTTGATGATTTTCTCCATCTTTGATAACAAGCTGTCTCACGTATTTAACGAGACAAACAAATAGCCTGACAAGCTCTTATTGTTTTAAAACAAATTAGGCGTCACACTCGATAGTTGGTTCACAAGCAAAGAAGGTTGATGTGGCAGAAATAACATGTAATTAGGTTGGCATTTATCTGCTGTGTCATCCTGTGTAAAATACAAGTGTTGAGATAGCCTTTAATGACAGGAATTTACCAGTAATACAACCGAACAGTGATGCTCTTGTGTATGGCCTCACCAAACATGTAATTGAAAAATTACCATTGAGTGTCCATTATAAATGACTATAAATGCCATCAAAATCCAAACCTCTTTAAATATTTTACCTTCTTTGCATGTCAACTGACACAGTTTAGTTATTTGTGCTGCTAAGATGACCCTAAAAAAACACAGCTGAGTTATCAGGACAACGTAAAATATTAATTGAATCGATGATACTGATGAAAACCTTTGAACTTAAATGTCACTTTATGTGCGCTACAGCTGTTGTGAGCATTGGAAACAGTGTGGGAAGGAAAAAGGCCTGGATGCAGATGCCCGAGGGTGCACGGCGAGGGCATGTCAGAAGAGGATAGGTGTAACATGATGTGAAGAGCAGAAGGCCAGAGGAGAGGAGAACAACCCGGTCAAAAGGTGGTGTCGGGTGGGAGGAGGTGACAGAACTGAAAAGGCAAGAGAGGAAGTATGGGAGCAGAACAGGGATGAGTACTAAGGGAGAAAAAGGATTATTTTTGACACAGAAAGGCAGGCAGGTTAACACTCTGAAACAATCAGGGTGTGTTCTTGTATCCTTAACCTATATTGAATGGAGTTCAAACAATTTCAATTTTAATTAAAAAGAAATCTTACATCTACAATGTTTCAGATATCTACCCAATTGCTTCGGCAAAGTACTGATTATGATATCACTGTTTATTTTATTTTTTTTAAAACTGAGATGCCTCCAGGTAACTCTGCTGCTTGAGTGGAGTTGTGTCATTCACTCAATGGATCCAAGGATGGATTGCCTTCCATCTTGTGTGCGTTCACACCTCTATTTTGAACTGTGTGGACATGATGGTTCACATAGGATGCATGTTAGTGCCAGGTGTGAATGGGGCCTAAAGTTTCTAAAAAGGTGCCAAGGTTTCCAATTCCAGCATTTGTATGTCCATGCTTTTACATGCAGCAAGAGAAAGTCAAATGATTGCCTTACCCCCACTGAATCAGACTTTTGAAATGCATTTATACACCTTAGCTCAACTTAAAGGGGAAGTTTGTGTTTTTTCAACCTTATTTTAGCATTTATTATGTTTACTTACTCTCCCAGACAAGCTTTTGAGCCACTTTTAGCCCTTCGGAAGAGTCAGTGTTTATCCATTTAAGGGGAGTTGTGGGGGTGCGACAAGTGCCGCCTCTAAATAAGGTATTATCTGCCACAAAGTCCTTAATTTAACTAATGTGTTGTTGTGAATATTTAGCGATATACCCCTGTGAGTTCAGAATGTCTCAGAGGTGCTAGGTTGTGATTTTCTGGGGCTTTTTAATGGGTTTTAATCCATCCGATTCAAACTTATACGATCCGGCGATTTCAATGTCCATTTCCATTGCAGCTGTAGTCTGCATGGGTTGCGGAAAGGGAGCCTGTAAAAGCTGAGGTTAGTCCGATTAGTCTTTTGGTTAGTGCAATTTGGAAAGATGCAAAAACAAACAATGCAAGTTCTGTCTAACTGATACAAGTACATTAGAAAGATATCGGCTCCGATAACCAATACCAGTATCTGTGCATCCCTAGTTGTAGAGAGTCAAGCTGAGATCTGTCTGTTTACTGTACAGCCACCACCTTTTTTCAGGTTTTTGCAGAACTCCACATTTTTAAAAATAATTTTCCACACAAACATGCTGACTTCTGTGTCCCAGTGACATAAGATTTTCCCCCTGGCAGCAACAGTGCGAGATGCCCTTTAAATGTACAGCAAACTAGTTAGGCCTCCAGTGGCCTTTTGTCAGGCTCATCTCTCTCACAAAAAATATGAAACGAATTAAACGCTCCTCAATTGGTGCTCTGAATCAATAGAACACAGTCATCTGACTAGATGCCACACCCATATAGTGTTCCTCATACGGCACCTGATTATAAAAATCAAAAGGGAGATTTGCATACTCTGAGGCTAAAACCTAGAATTTGTTCTGAATTATGTATTGCAGGGGAAGAGAACAGTGGCAAGATGCATTGAACATCTCATGGCACTAAAGGAAAAGTCTAATAATAATGAATAATGAATGCTCTTTTAGGAAGTGTGTGAGTAAGAGGAAGTGCTTGAGTGAAACAGAGAGACATTTAGTGAGTGAATGTGTGTGTATTGATGGAGAGGCTACATGTCTTGCCCTCCAGAGACAGCCTGAATTGGATCAAAGAAGGAATGGCGCAACATGTCCACAGCTGAATTAAGGAGGATGTCTCTGCTTTTCAAACATCAATCTTGAATCAATGCTAAACGGTTAACTGCTGCATCTCATAACGTATTTAAAATTTGTTAAGAGTCATGGACAGGAAGAAGGAGGACCGTATTCCCAATAGTGTCTGACATGTCATCATGAAACAACAACCCACCCCCCACCCCCTTAATTTGCTCCAAAACTGAGTTAGTTTCAAAGTTTCGATGGAATTTAAAACCTGCTTTTCTTCTGTAGTCACAAGTGGGCCTTGGAGGACGACAGTTTTCTGCTTCTGTGGGTATTTGATGTTTGATTGCCTCTGCAAAATGGAAGTGTTTTTGTTATGTGGACCTGCACTGATTAAAGAGAAGAGCAGGGCACTTTGATTAAAGTGTGTACATTATTTTTGGATGGAAGGATGTGTGTGTGCCATATATGGGTGAGAATTGCTTTTCATGGTTTTAGTTGTTTCTCATGGATTCAATGACTGAAGGAGTTTAGTAGGTAGACTTTCAAATTCCATATATAATTGTTGTATCAATATATCTTCACTCAAACTTCAACTTTTTTTATTACAAGGTTACCTGGTTTCTTCTGTTTCGTTATATGTTAGCTAGTTGGAATAATATTTAAATAATAATTCATTTTAAAGTAAGTTCTATCAAAGGTATAAACATGCCCAGTATTGATTTTGTTTTGTTCTTATTTATTTACCACTGCATTTGACTGATCTTGCTTTGTTTGACTCTACTTTCCTGTTGAAATAAATCTGACTGTGTTTGAGTGATAAAATCAAGTCTGAAAGTTTATATTGTAATACGTTTATTCCGTGCATCATACTTAAAACCCAGCATTGAAGGCACTAAAAAAATCAGCACATATGGAATTAAATTTAAACCAAGAATAGCCCGAAAGACAGAAAACTTAAGCATAGTGTATTGGGAAACTTGTCTTCAGGATTTTACCAGTATCATATTTTAATGTTGCTATTTTTAAAAGATGACCACCACTTCAAACGTTACTGTAAAAGGGGGAGTAATCTTTCATTAGGATAATAATTAATAATAAGGAATTTCTAGATGTATACCCCTTAATAATGTAAAATATTGCATAAAAGAAAATTAGGAAGCATAATGCAAATGCCTAAACTAACGGTTTGAAGATGATGTTGGAGATTCAGAATCATGAGGGATATCTACAGAAATGTGTTTAATATGAAAAAGATAATGGTAGCTTATGATGGTAAATACATTCTCTTATATAATGGGTGATTAAAAAAGTCGTTCTAGGCTGGATAAACCTTATCAGATTAATTTATAATCACAGATTGAAATATCTGCATATTCATTATACTGTTTTAATATATCTGTTGCACCACTTAGGCTCACATGGGACCCATTAATTGGCATAAAACCATTTACCTCATGTGGAAAAATAAAAGCAGCCCATTAATTCTCAACTGTTACCTAAGAAATATATTTTTTTCTGGAAAATACATTGATTTAACTGCAATACAACAACAGAAATTAACCATGTTTTACTCGTTAAACTAAATGATTTCATAATTTATCTATCTCAAGAATAATTATGATATCCTACCACCCTAACTGTTAACCCCTTCCACTGATATAACTTCAGTAAGAAGCTTTATGTAGCCATCTAACAATTGGACATTTGATTAAGGAAGTTGGGTACCACTCCTCACCTTAAGGTGTGAGAAGTTTTAGCCGTTTCTTGCATGTACAGCCTCTTATAAGTCACCCCGTAGCTTCTCAATCAGTTCAACATCTCGGGTTTTGTTTGTAATCCAATTCAGAGGTCTTATTCTGTTTCAGCTTCAGGGGTGGAAATAGGACTGAAGAACATCAGGGGCTTAGCCCAGATGACGGATGTGGAAAATTTTTTTTTTGCTTTAAATGACACAGCATTTAAAAGAAGAAATGACAGGATCTCAACTTTTGAATTCTGATCACCTTAAAGCAGACAATAGTAACTGGATATCAATTATTAGTCTTTAATTAAGCAAAACAACACTCAAACAGCAATATTAGCTATTAAACATATCACAGCCAGCTGCTGAAGTCACCTTAGATCACTCGTCTAGGAAATCCATCCATCCATCCATCCATCCGACCAGACCAGACCAGACCGGACCAGACCAAAAGTTTGGACACACCTTCTCATTTAATGAGTTTCTTTTCTTTTCATGAATATGAAAATGGTAGATTCACACGGAAGGTATCAAAACTATGAATTAAAACATGTGCAATTATATACTTAAAAAAAAGTGTAAAACAACTGAAAATACACCTTATATTCTAGTTTATTCAAAGTAGCCACCTTTGCTCTGATTACTGCTTTGCACACACTCTGCATTCTCTTGATGAGCTTCAACAGGTAGTCAGTCACCTGAAATGGTTTTCACTTCACAGGTGTGCCCTTTCAGGTTCAATAAGTGGGATTTCTTGACTTATAATTGGGGTTGGGACCATCAGTTGTGTTGTGCCGAAGTCAGGTGGATACACAGCGGATAGTCCTACTGATTAGACTGTTTGTATTATGGCACGAAAAAAGCAGCTAAGAAAAATTTGTGGCCTTAATTACTTTAAGAAATGAAGGTCAGTCAATCTGAAAAATTGGGAAAACTTTGTAAGTGGCCCCAAGTGCCGTCACAAAAACCTTCAAGTGTTGTAATAGAAACTTGCTCACATGAGGACCACCCCAGGAAAGGAAGACCAAGAGTCAGCTCTACTGTGGAGGACAATTTCTTCTGAGTCACCAGCCTCAGAAATCGCAGATTAACAGCAGCTCAGGTCAATGTCACACAGAGTTCTAGAAGCAGACACATCTCAAAAACAACTGTTAAGAGGAGACTGTGTGATACATCAAGAGAATGCCAAGAGTGTGCAAAGCAGTAATCAAAGCAAAAGGTGGCTACTTTGAAGAACCTAGAATATGACATATTTTCAGTTGTGTCACACTTTTTTAGTATATTTTTTAAGTGTATAGTCCCACTGTGTTAATTCATAGTTTTGATTCCTTCAGTCTAAATCTACAATTTTTGTAGTCATGAAAATAAAGAAAACTCTTTGAATGAGAAGGTGTGTCCAAACTTTTGTTGTCTACTGTACATACATACATACGTACGCACGCACGCACGCACTCAGGCACGCACGCATGCATGGGGTGGAGCCGAACCTGAACACGGTATCGGGAGCAAGACATGTATTTTTTGTATTATGTCACCACGTACGTAATATTAACTTGACAACCTTCATTTTCAGTACCAAAACTTTTAGTAAATTGACACTTAGCAAGCCATTACATTTAAAATGAGATTCACAGACCTGAATCACTATCTGTTTCATCACAGCGGCTGTTGTGAATCTGAACTGTCTAAAAATGTTCCTGATATCCATATCAGCAAAAGTCTTCTCCCGCAGGTGTTTAACATGCAGCAATATCCCCATGCTGAGCATTTCTTCTTCAGGGGGCTCAGTGAGGCTGTACAAAGGCTACTTATTGTAGCTGCTGAAACTGCACCTAATTTCTGACAGGCATTGTTCCTCTTTCAAAAGGAAAATCGAGATTCCTGGGCTCCTCAGAAAACATCTGTGGCTCAAGCCAAAGTAGCAAAACCCTAACACTGCCCCTGTTCAGCCTTAACTTATAGTTTGTCTTAAATTCTTCAGGAGCAACATGAATAAAAATGGTAGCATTCATGCTTAGCTGCCTTATGGTGCGTTTAGACTGCAGGCTTTGTCAGCGTCAGCAGCGTCAAGATTACATGTTAAGTCTATGGTTGAGGCCGCTGGAGGAGCGTCACGGTCTTTGCGGCGCTTTGTGAGCGTGGCTCCATCAACTTTTCAAGCTTTTCCTGCGTTTCAAGCTTCAAAGCGCATAACGCTAGCAATGCAGAAGTTCAGCTAGTTGAACTTTTGACGGTCTTAATTCTCTTGACACAGCACAGCAACCAATCAGAGCGTCTCACTGTAGTGGCGTTGCCCAACGTCAATGCTTCCTAGCTAATCACGATCCTCAAGTGTTTAAAACATCCAGGAGAGAAAAGCCTGCTTACGAGCTTTGCAAGCATCAGCTTACAAAGGTAAGGCAAGGTTAGGTTTGTCACTAAAATCTTTCACTTCAAGACCAAATGGTCTTAGGGACATTATTGCAGAAGTTCTGATTTTTCTCTAGGTTCTTTAATGAAAAACGTTACTCTACTCCAATGCTTTTCTTAGAAAGCAAATGCTTCCCTCATGCATGGTTCCCATGGAAGTTTAAACTGTCTAGTTTCTCACAAAGTGTTCAGGCAAGTGTAAAAGCCTGGTGTGGATCACCTGGTCTTATTTAAAGGTTTTTGGAGGCTTCTTTTAGCATGTTGCAGTCTGCTTTCATGGTGAACTTTCTCGAACAGCCTGACATGGGAATGAAGTAAATGTTTCAAATATGATCGTAAAAATACAATTATTCATTACTAATATCAACTGATTAATAGTCCTGTGCCCATCTTGTACAATGACTCATAATTTGATAAAACTGGGATTATACAACATATTGATAGCATCACTTCTCTAACTGTATTCTTGTATTCTTAGCCACTGTGTAGTTGTCCATCTAAGGCTGTGCTTAAGCAGCTGATATCCCAACTTCTTGGCTCTGAAATCTCTGTTGGTCAGCTTCCTCATCTCTAAGTCAGTTGCTCTCGGCACTCAGAGACAGACCCACACATATGTACACACACACACACAAACACATACACTTGCACAAAAACAAATTTTTAGTCACGCCTTGGCTGCTTGTCCACTTTGGGCTACAGCTCTGCCAAGTAAAGCTTTTGCCAAGAATCCAAGTCACTACACTGCTTTCTTGAGAGTACACATGGGCTACACACACCGCCCACACAGACATGCTCACCTGTCAGGTCTTTGCCAAAATTTCAAGAGACAATAAGACCCTCTTTGACTTAAATTTGAGTATGGAATATTTACACACAGCCTCAAGCAAAACCAACTGACACGAAGGAAGAAGCTAAGATGGCCACAGGGCATGGTTTCATTTCGAACAGGCTGTCGGAAGTCATTTGGGCACTGTCCCAAATAAAATTTTCTGCTGGTCTCTTTCTTCAGACAAAACTATGAATTGGTGAACTTGCTCAAATCGATTGCCCTACTTCACAGGTCCTGGCTAAGTCCCACCTCACATCTTTACATCCTCCAAGCCTTAGTGGTAGTTATCCCGTAGGCTTCTTGCTCTTTTAAACTTGTCGAAAGAGAGGATGAAAAGGCCTTTCCCTCCTTTGAGGCTTGCTGATGAAGATTATGAGATATTCCAGATATTTCCGCACCTGCCTGGATGTCCTTGCAAGCTTTCCCTGATGTGTTCAGGGAATATGAACCCCGCTGCCAATGACAGCGCTCAGCAATGCCCCGCATTGCTGCTGTTTGCCCATTGGCATTTCACATGAGCTGCCAGACGATTTTCCACACAGTTACTTCTCCTGCTTGTGTAACCTCATCTGTACAAGAAGAGCGGCCACACACAAACAGATGCTGAATTTGTGGGGAAAACATCCACATTCATTAGGCTAATGCGCATCTGTGGGGGAAAAAAGAAAGCACATTTTCCTGGTGTTTTTATGATTTATTATGCAGCATAAATGTGAAATTGTGTGTACAGGATATTAGTTATTTAGGTGATTTAGAGGTTGGCAGAGAGTATTTTTCCTCCTCACTTTGTGATTTATGGTTATTACAAAAATGTGAAATTGAGTTTATGAGTATAAGCATAATACCTTATGATAATATAAATAATTAAGGAGATTTAGGATTCAGGGGAGACTGGATGTTGCATTCACAATAGTGTAAGAGAAGATGGAAACAGTAACTTATCAGGTTTAAATCATTCTCCAAGCAATGTGGCAAATCACTAAATTTGGCTTTTGTGTCCAGTAGTTTCATATTGTTTGGCTCTTGATATATTTGATAATGCATCAAGGGGGATATGAAACGCAGAATATATATATATATATATATATAGCATTTTTCACTTCGAGAGGGTGTGAAATATGGTGATGGCCGGTGTTGTTTAGTGAATATAGTTTTGGTACTTTTGCTCTCTAACAGGTAGCTAAAAAAATTCCAATTCTGAGGCTATAAAGTATCCATAGCCATTATGTCTGCTTTACTGTATCCCCTTGATATAAGTTCCTATTAATCTTGGAGGAAAGATAAGGGTGAGGGGTCAGCCTTAAATGGATTTGTTTTTCCTGAGGTACGTCTTTTTATTTTTGCTTTTTGCTTAAAAATGACACTTAGCTGTGCTTTCAATCAGCACAGCCACCGCTCAGTGAGGTAATGATGGCCGGGGCTTCATTAAGAAGCTCGTTAAGTCTCCTCGTTAAGCTGCAGGGCTGTTAGGACTTTGATTGTTAATGGCTCTTCGTTAAGGAGGAAGAGAAACCAGGCTCCTGTGGTGGTTCTGACCGGCCGGATGTTTTGGCCAATTGCCCCCAGATGGCCTCCTCTGAAGATGAGAGGAACCCATTACATTAGATTAGTCCGAGTCAAAAATGTAGAGTACCTTTTAAAGAGGAAAATAGAAACCTTAACATACACTAAGAGGGATTGCAAAGGACTAAATGAAATTACTTTTAAAGAAACGAAAGGATGTTGAAATAAGTTTGTTTCACAGATAGGAACTGTTGACTACACTCACCAAAAACTTTGTTAGGTACAAATTACTGGTCCTGGAGTTGCGTTAGTTCCATAAAGATTTTGATTCTTATTGACAAGAGTACTACAGATTTCTTGGCTGCATTTCCATGAGGAGTATCTCCCACATTCTAAAGGTGCCCTATTCAATGAAGATGTCATGATTGTAAAGGCCACTGTAGTACAGTGAACCAAATATTATGTTTATATCTGAATTAGCCTAATTTAAAATAAATTTTTTTATTTTGGAAATGATTGTCACAAATTGAAATTGAATTTTCATTTTTAAAATACATTTATTTGCTTCAAAACTGTATTTTCTCCCATTGCAAATTCAGCCCTCAAACATTTGTGTCAGACATCTGACACAAAAAACAAGTGATGTCATGTTAATTGATTGGCTAGAAAAATGAGCCAAGAAATCACTTCATCATAAAAGTTTGCCATAAATACTACACTCTGAAGCAGATTCCATCATTAGAGTTGTTACTTCTTTTAGATAATTTTTATTAGGTTATTAGGATTCGATTATTTATTATTTATTCCCTGTGCATGTGGGACATAAGGTCATGTAGAGAAAACAAGGTCTTCTGTGTGTAATGTTTTCAATAACAATGTATCTGATTGACTAGACAGACATCAGCCCAAATACATCTACACTAAGGTAAATAAGTTGACTGTTTCCACACTATCACAAAGCGGTCCATCAGTTCTCTATACTTAGCTTCCTGTCCATCTCTGATACACTTGATATTTGCACTATCATCAAAGTGTTTCTGCAGATGACAGGACACGTTTCTTGCATTTGAAGCCTGAGTTGTACATAGTGAAAAGTAATGGTGAGAGTACAGTTCCCTGTGTTGCTCCTGTGATGCTCAACAACTGGTAAGACACAACCTTTTAGCCACACAAACTGTGGTCTATTGGCCAAGTAGTCATTGATCCAGTCAGTTAGTGATTGATGCAAGCAGAAAGTCTCAGATACAGGCAATGGGGAGCTTAAGTCTCTTCCCATTCCTGTCGGCCCATGGGTCCCTTGGCTGAACAAAACACTCAAAATGAATTCAAGTCAATGGAGTGATAAAAGTTATTTTCTGGTCCGTTTTGTCTTACGCCTTTAATCACATATACTGTATGATGTACCCCAATTTAAATAATTAATGATGTGCATTTTGATTGTTTTTGTCAAGTGATTTGGGAATTATTTGATTGTAAAAATTCACAATTAAAATGTCTAAAAATCAGAAGTTGTATATATGACGTCAAAGAGCTAATGCTAGGTAGCACTAGCTAACACTTAAAATACTCACACTACTAGGCCTCGGCTCTCACTCAACTGTCTTTTCTAACCCCCAGCATGGTTGTCACCCCACATGGCTAAATTTATATAGGGTGTTCGCAGGGTTTTAAAAAGTATAAAAAAGTGTTAAATCAAAATTGTCATATTTAAGGCCATTAAAAGTGTTAAATGTGGTATGAAAGGTATTATTTTTCCAAAGAGAGAGCCTTAATCAGGCGGCAAAGAAAAAACAATTTGACGTCCATGTTCGATATTGGGAGGATGATCGTATCAATTTAACTAACCCGTTTAATATTCTTTCCTTTGTCCTGGAGGAAGGAGGTGAAACTCAGCCATTTTCTCATTCTTCTTTTTTCAAGTGTTTAAAGGACAAAAAAACTAAAGTAACATTTGCCACTGGTTGACAATCAGTGTTTTCTCTGCATCAAAATGTGTCTTTGAAATTCACAGACATATTTTCAATCCACGATACATTTCAAACGGGATCAGAAAATTACTTTTATCACTCCATTGACTCTCATTCATTATTTTTTTTTTGCCAGTGGGGGACCCATGGACCAAAATTGGAAAGGCATGACTTAGGCTGCCCAATGAATACCTGGATCCATGACATCCATAAGGTTCAAGCCCATCTGGCACCAACGATCATACAACGTTCATAATCTGTTCTCCATTCTGATGCTTGGTTGGAAGCAAGTCCGTACCACTTCTAGATGCTTAAAAGCTTCTGTTTATGTCAACAACTGATTAAACAATGGTATTAAATAAAGTAGTAGATTAGTGTATGTCAGCAATTTATTTTTTGGCCTCACTGGTGGAGTTTTGCTTTGTGCTTTTGAATAAAAGCGAAAATGAGGCATATACCTCAGTTTTATTCTGAGCGATTGCAGCTCTCGCTCTGTTAGGGCTGCTGTATTGCACCAGGACTGCCCATAAAAACAAATGTACATGGAGAGACAATTCATCTGCTTTATTACTGTAAAAATATTAAGTCCTGTCTTTTTGTTCGGTGTGGGCTCAACAGCAGATGGATAGTCCGCAATCTGGTCCCCGATGGGGAGATGAAATCAATTTGGTTCAACTCAATTCTGCTTTATTAATATAGCACCAATTTATAAAAAAACTTGAAACCCAACACAATACAAAAGTAGCAGTACTCCCAGTATTAACACAGAAAAACCCAAGCAAAACCAGGTCTTGTAGGCTGACTATCCTTCTTAACAGTTTAGACAATTTTGGCAGCGCACAGCATGGTAGCAGAGGTGTATATGATGACATTAATTATAGTTTTATTCTTTTTATCTTCTTCATTTTCTCAACGCTGATATAGTGCATGCAGGTAAACTGTCCCGCTGTTAAAACTCAGCATGACATTGGAAAAGAACATCTTTAATGCAGTGAGATACCTCTGTGATTTCACCTACTGTGACAAGCTGAGATGTGTGCTCTCAACCTGCCCCAGTGCTTCCTGTAGAGTGAAGAAGGCCAACAAGAACAAAAATAATATGGGAGAATTAATATAAAGAAATTCTGTAATTTAAAATGGACAAATGTATGCATAATATTTTGGGATTATTTATATGTATTAAGAACCTTACCTGCCAAACGCCCAGATTCGGTGGGAAAAGCGTTATTCTACAATCTGAGAAAAATAAATTCTTGTATTCCTTGACTGATTAAATTACACACAGGTGGATTGACTTTAGAAATTAAGAAGTTTTGAAGCAAAATGGTGCTCTTGATTTTATTTATTGGTATCAGAGTTCAGGGGATTAAATAGAAATCCTTAGGCATTACATTTGATCAATTTTATTTGTAACATTTGTCAGAATTCATGCATTCTTTTACTTTCTGAATGCAAATTACTACATATTTATGTGTAATAATAAACAATGACAAAATACAAGAGATTACTAACAAAAATGATTCCACTTTTAAATCGAAATCCTTTAATGAACAGACTCAATAAGATAGTAACACGAAACTGAACTTTTATTTTAAAATATATTACATTGTTTTCTACAAAATAATCACAAAATCCTTATAACCTGTATCTTATATTTGAGGTAAAAAAGTTCAATTTTATTTTAGTATATTAAACTGTAAAATAATGTGTTAATTTCTTTTAGCTATACATATGCCTTCCGGAGCTTTTCTATGATCATTCATTAGTCGCTGGGGGATTGGGAAATTCCCATCAAGAGAGCAGTTGAGATTATAAAGAACAAAGACAAAACAAAGACATAATTTGTATAAAAGTGATATTTTAATCTTTCTTTCACAATTTGTTTTGTTTAGCATTATTAGCATGGTTAGAGTCACTAGTCAAGATTAAATCGTATAGCACAAGACAAAACAAGTTCAAAGAGCTTTACATAATTAAAAACATAAAACAATAAACAAACAAACAAAAAACAACAACCAAACACATTAAAGTGTTAAAATAAAGAAAAGTAATAAAAAGTTGTAATCCAAACTAGAATTAGCAATCTTCCAATGACTATTCATCAAAGGAAGCTCTGATCAATTGTGGTTTTAGCCTTAATCTAAGGGAACTCAATGTTTGTGCGGATTTGCTGTTTTCTGGAAGTTTCTTCAAGATATCAGGAGCAAAAAAAACTGAATGTGGATTCTCCATGTTTAGTTTTGAAGCTGGAGATGTAGAATAGACCAGAAGACCCAAGTCTACTGGAAGGTTGTTATGACAACATCTTGTTAATGCATTTTGCTGCTAAGCTATTAAGTGATTTGTAAATGAAGAATAGCATTATAAGGGCTTTAGAAATGGGATGATGTGCTCAGTTTTCCCAGTTATAGTGAGGAGGTGAGCAGCAGCATTATGGATCAGTTGCAGCTGTCTAATTAACTTTTTAGGGATGTGATGGAAGGCTCAATTTGTAATTGTCTTAATGTGACTCTGGAGATTCAGGTCTATCACTACACTTAGATTTTGGACCCCAAATTATTCCATCCATCCATCCATCCATTTTCTGAACCGCTTATTCCTCAAGGGGTCGCCAGTCCATCACAGGGCCACACAGGACAAACAACGATGCACGCACACACCCACACCTAAGGACGATTTAGAGTGATCTATTAACCTGACAATCATGTTTTTGGACTGTGGGAGGAAGCCGTAGTACCCGGAGGGAACCCACGCATGCACAGGGAGAACATGCAAACTCCATACAGAAAGGCCCTGGGCCGGGATACGAACCCACAACCTTCTTGCTGCAAGGCAACAGTGCGCCACAGTGCAGCCCCCAATCATTCCAAATTATTCCAAATCTCCAAAAACTATAAGTTCAGTTTTGTTTTGTTTTTTAGCTGGAGAACATTTTGGCATATCAAGGCACTTCAACCAGAACATACATTTGCTTGGCATCTGGATGGGTTCAAATATACCTGGTGGTTTTTCAAAGTAGAGCTTAGTTTCATGTGAATAATAATGGTAACTATTCATATACCTTGATATAATCTAGGCTTGTGGGACTATATAGATGTTACAGGAGATGGTCTCCAGAAGGCACCCCACATGTGATTTTTGTCTGTTTTAATGAAAAATGTCCTATTGACACAACCATACCTATGAAAGTGGCATTCACAGATGGGAAAAGTTCTTGCTTCCGGATAGCCGATTTTCAAATAAGCACAGTCTGGGATTGGCTGATTATTATGGTTTCCAGCCAATTTCTCAGAGGATCTTTAGATCAGTTCTTTTAGGGAAAAAGCATAGAACAAAACAGTCAATAATCATTTTGTGCTCACATCTCACATTGCCAATGGACCTGCAGTCTTATAACTAATTATGGAAATACACATCTGACAGAATAAGGTTTCTTATATCAAATTCATGGCTAACTATATAACTTTTACTTAAAACTCTGGACCTGAAGTCTCTCTTTTGTAAAAACAACCTTGTCAACAACCATACTCATTGTCTACACCCCAGGAAGCTGGCATAGCCAAGCCCCCCCCATGAAAAATAGCAGTCCTCAAAGTAAATGAACATTCACATTCACTGTATCCATTCTCATTTCATTTAGCAAATGTGCTTAGCTGTTGCCACGCAACAATGCTTTCCCCAGCTAAACCCTTTTCCCGTACCCCAGCTGCCTCTCTGCATCTGAAGTCATAGTGTCACACTTATTTGAGAGTGGGGCCTAATTTACCGCTCTCTTTTTTTTTTTTTTTTGTTCACAGTTGCTATTCTATCCACGTCAGAAGGGGGGTAATGAGATTGAATCTTGATGCGCTCTCCGCGTCACGCTGACTAGTCTCTCTCGTTGTGGGACTGAGGACAGTGTGGAGCTTTCCCTGATATTACCTCTCCTTGCATGAGAGGATGATGGTCGCTTTGCTTTCCCGCCAGGCACTGATCCAATAAAACACAACACGGGACTGTGATCGATACCAAATGTACCACTGACATGCGCCCCTCCAGTCTCACTCATACACACCTATTAGGGAATAATTGATTGGCCTACTGTTGGTTATTCCTTTGATATGGTGCTTTCATTAAATCGGCAGCACCCTGCTTGCGAACAAACAGTTTTTCTGTCCACTCCTGCTGGGAACTTAAGAAGGGCTCAGAATGTGAGTAACGGAGTTTGTGTAGTGGATATCTTTAAGATTAAGGAGATCCAGGCACACAGCTGCTCATTCAGTACTGCAGAAACAGAAACATGAAGTACAGAATAATGACTGCAGGCAGGAATAATAATAAAAAAAAGCCAGTGTGAGAGAGACCGAGGTATTGTCTGTTTTTTTCTCTGCTTCTGTTTAAATTCATTATATCCTGGAGGCATGCAGAGGATAATCTGCTTGTTTTGTCTTCACTGCCTGACTGTCTCGAGAAAAAACAATCTTAATTTTTAACTGGTATTTATTCTTGTCTTTCTTTCCCACCCATTGCATTCTTATCTTTCCCCACCTCTCACTACCCTACATTTTCAATTTCTGCTAATTTCTATCCTTTTCTTTGCCTACCTTTCCTTTCCATTTCCTCCTCTCTCACCTCTTCTCACCTAGCTCCACACTGACATGGACAGGAATGATGGCCGCACCAAGTATATCCTGCGAGGTGAGGGGGCGGGCTCGGTGTTCGTGATTGACGAGAAAACGGGTAACATTCATGTCACCAAGCCCCTGGACCGGGAAGAGAAGGATGAGTACCGTCTCATCGCCACGGCCACCGACAGGCAGACTGAACGTCCCCTGGAGCCGTCTTCACAGTTCATAATTCGGGTGCAGGACATCAATGACAACCCTCCCGTCTTTGACGAAAGCCCCTACAGTGCCATTGTCCCTGAGATGGCCAACATAGGTATTGGAATGGGTGTTTCAGTGTGGTTTTGGGTTGGGGAACGTTGAAGCACTGCATTGTAACAGGAATCATAAATAAATTAGGAATAATTATTGATCCCTATCATCGAATGAGTGAAAACTCTAATCACTGTACTTTTGGAAGAGAGGTTGACAGAGATGCATTATGTTTAATGCTTTCATTGAATGCATTTATATCGTAGTTTTTTTTCCAGCTTTCCACTGCAAGAAACAGACACTGGCTATACTAGTTAGCAGAAACCAGGAGAGGACAAAGATATTATCGCTAGAACAATTGCAAGTAGTGCTTTCCAAAAACATTTAAGACGATGTAGACCAAAGTTTTGTGTTGGACCAATTTTTTTTTTTGTTGCTTTATCCAGTAACTGGACATTCGTACATGGGAAACTCTGAAAGTAGACAAGTCATTAGATGTTCCGATTATTTCAAACTGTATGAGATCGTAAGAGTAGGTGTTGTGTTGTGAGGTGCTACAGTGCTAAGTGATTCATCATCACAAACTGCAAATGCACCTTGCTATCATGGCTGTCATCGAAGAACACTCCAACTGTTAAGCCAAAGCAAGCAGAGCAGATATTTGTAGATTAAACTTTTTACTGATGATACTTTACACAAAAATCTCAGCTTCAAGTAGAACCACTTCAAAAGACTGTAAACTATATCGTCACTTTGCTAAAGCTACTTTATGTAAGCTATGATTAGTTTTCACTACAGGGACAGATATTGTGAAAACCACCACAGTTTGTTTAAGGGGGCTTCCTCAGAAGCCCCCTTAAACCAAGGTGAGTAGACTAGAGGTCGTGCATGAGTTCTAGCTTTGCCCTTCTAGCTAGTACATTATGAGTTATACTAATATCCCATTTTTAATTCACTTTTTTCATAAACGTTACTCATGCTTGTGAAGTCATACGGCAACTGGTCTGTATCACTACACTAAAGCTTTCTTTTGATTGTGGAATACGTAACTTCAGCCCATTCAAAGTGAAAGAAAATAGGCTGAGAAGGTACAAAACGCTGTAACTGAATCTTTGCTAATAGTTCTCTCAGCTAATTAGATATTGTAGAGTTAAATTAAAATTGACTTAAAATTGATTTTCTAACTTTATTTCTTTCTCTTGATGTACAAATGCTACCAAATAAAGCAGTTAACTCCTTAATTAATTTGTGATCATGACTTTGCGATCAGGTCCTCTACTCCAAAAACTTAATATAGGCTTCATAAAAAAACAAAAACAAGCAAAACTTTAAAATGTCACTTCTTTAAAAACCAGGAGTGCAAATTGTCACTCTTCTGACAAATGATTGTTAAAAATTCAGCTAGGCAGCCAGCAGTGTAGAGCAACATAAACGCAATGTGTGCTTAATGTTTTTTCTTTTCTATACCAACTATTCTGTGATGCCATTTGCTTTACACTACATTGATAAAAGCTTTTTTTATTTCAGTAATCTGATCCTACAACCCCATCAAAAAAGCCAGATAACTCATTAAAGTTTGGACATCAAAAATGAAGTTATAATTATTCATTTAACCAACAAAGAGAAGCAAATAATCTCATAGTAACTATAAAATCTGTGCACTTTTATTTATAGCTTTTAGTGGTGTTTATGTCCCACAAATACTGGTATTTAGTCTGAGAATGAATCATTTAAATAATAAGTGTGGAATTAACATCTATAAATTAGAGGAACATTATAATATGTTTCCATATTTTGTTTCCCTAATATGCTTTAAAAAGATTTAGCCTAAATAAAGTCATTAATAGGAGAACATTGGGGTCCTTTAGTGTGTTAGAGTAAATAAACATGTATACCTTAATATTGACCTATAAGTCCCCACTGATTCTAAAAGTAAACCTTAAAACATTTACTATGCAGCTTGGTCAGTGGTTTTCTTGTCAACATATTATTGACCAAAACTTGGTTTACAGTTATTTCTTCAAAATAAACAACTATTAGGAACATATTCCTTTTTAATATTGACCCCACCTGCATTATTGTCCCACTCTAAGCTCCACTTAAAATTTACCAACCTTTTGTCAATGCAATGAAGTCAATACGTGCACTGAAATATATATAAGAAAAAAATGATTGTCTTTTCCACTTTTACATTGCCAGACTTTTACAGCCAAACTAGCATCCTATCTTGCTCGGACAATTTATGGTTTTGGAAGACAAATAATTGTTAATTCAAGGGATGAAACAATGTATCCAGCTCATAACAAGCAACAATACAGAATTATGAGATTTAAACAAAAAAAGATTTGAAATAGACAATTAAAAATGCTGATTTCGGCATTTCCATAAACACCACAGGTTTTTATGAATGTCGAATCCTGTTTTAAATAATCTTTGTTCAGTTATTAAACAATTCAGGTTGGATTAGTGCAAATAATAAAGATTATGAGTTTTAAATTATTAATCGCAGTTGAGCCTCATGAATATACAGTGAAATAATCTCTTAATTCTGTATGATTGTTCCTACAATAATTTTACTAGAGCCACTATCAGAATGCAGTGTTAATAGTCCATTGCCCTGAACTGATTTGCATGAAGTAGAACAGAAAACTTTGTCTGACAGCAAAAAACTTACAAAAAAGTGTCTTCAATAGGGTTCAATATCATCTTACACACACATACCAAACAGCAAGAGACCTAAGGCTGCATACACCTGAAATAAACTCACACACATTGATACTTTAAAAAGAAAGTTCATAACCAAGAAAACTCACAGGTAACTCACAGCATACTGTGTTTACATGAGTAAATATGGATGCTACATATCTTAGCATGTGTGTATCTGTTCTGAAGTCGTAGACTTGGAGCTGACAAGATTATGACTGGCTCCATCAACTTTGTCTGACCATGCATGTTTTATCCATTGTTTATATTGCCTCTTCGCCTGTACAAAATGTTGAGCCTGTCATACTTCATTGGTGTAAATGTTGGATGAAATGAAACACGACCATTCATACTGAGGTCAGTTTGAACACACGTGAAAGATGCCTGGGTGCGAAATAGATTTAGGTCAATTTAATTAGATATGATATAATATAATATAATATAGGTGTTATGTATAATATAACACCTTGATAGTTCTTTGTGACAGAAACTTTGGTTGAAAAAAATAATTCTGTCAATCAGCCATCTCCTTATTCTAATAAATAAAGCATTTGTAAAGCATTAGTCTATCTAGACCACGGTAAATTATGTGAAAAATTATGTAAAGCATGTTGTCCTTTCCAGCAATCAAGCATGACGAGTAATATTTGAAATGTGAAAATAGTAAATGTACATAGCGCTTTTTTAGTGCTTTACACTCATTGTTGGGGAGAATATTTTGTCCATATATTTGGTTACAGAATACTGAAAACCTGCTTTATTTTTTATTTAGTCATTTGAAATGAAGTTTGGGTGTTTTGCAGCCACCGGTAATTAGGCTATTTGAGACTTTCTTTTATAAATATGCAAAATATTATAAACTGACATTCATTGCACTGCAAATGGGAAGCTTTTATCCTTGTAGCCATAATTTTCAGGAATCCCATCACAAGAACATATAATCAAGCTAACGTCATGTCAGATACAACCAGCACTGTAACTGTGAGAAATGTCCTAACTAACATGATACAGGCCCTGTCAAATACTGGACAAAAAAAACAGTGTTAGAGGATTTTGTTTTGTTGTCGTACATCGTTGCAGTGTCTTTAAATTTTTTTGTGTTACTTGCACATACCTTGAAAGGCTGGCCAGCCGGATGCTTTGTTTCAAGTTTGCTGTTGACATTGTCAATGTGCGGTGCAATTTCTTGAGACCCACCAACAAAGTTTAGACAAAAATGTTAGAATTTTCCCACCTGGATCATCATTAACATTTGCAAAAAATATTTGAGGTGGTAATATGAATATGGCGCTTCATTCATTGATACCAAATTACAGCTGCTCCTGTAATCACTGGGGTTTGCATGCATACTTTACAATTTGACACTAGAAGCGTAAGCAGCGCGACTCTGACTAGTGTTGCCAGATTTTATATTTTCCCTTGTTTTAACCACCATAGCTTCAGCCAGGCTTTTTTTCAGAAATGCTCGAATGAAATCTAGCATCACTTGAAAAAAATTAACTGCAAGAGAACACCATTGAATACATAATTTCCTTCACGGCTAGTAGGTGTATTTGGCTGCGGTTGTGGCTCCAAACCCTCCAGCTCTGGGTCTGAATGCATACCTGGCCACTCACATTTATGCCGGTGTTTGATAGTCGGGAGTGTTTAGGCCATAGGATCTATATGGTTTCAGCGGCATGTTCATTAGGGCTATTATGGGATAGCCTACACAGCGCAGAGACACACTTTTCCCAAAATGTATATATTTATCTTTCATGTGGAAAGTGGAAAACACACAAGTATTCTATTGGTATTATGAACGTAACTGTATTCCGAATACCATGTTTAAAAATAGCAACACTAACAGAATATAGTTACTCATAATTAGTAACTAGTTTTTTAATTTATTTTTAGGATTTATTTTTTTTAATTAGTAACATGTTTACACTACAGCCATATTAGCACTTGCAGTTATACACTGGTATGCAGATTAGTTTTGCAGACATTATGGGGTTAATTGGTTTGCCTGGAGGCATGTGATGAGGAGAAGCTGTATTCAAACCCAGGACCTCTTGATTGCAAAATGACTACACACTGAGACAAAGGCCCCCTCGATGATGATTTTAAAAGTAAAGAATTAACAGTAAGTTCCCCAAAATCTTGCTAGAAATGATGAAATGATCAGCCAACAGCCAGATTATTTCCCTGGAATATTTGAAGAGTAAAGCCCTCTTTTCCTTTTTAAAGCCCTTTGAAAACTGTGCCCGAGCAGAAAGAGCAACAAGAAATTATAAATAATCTCAGTGACAGGGATAAGAACTTAACCTGACACAGTGGACCATTGAAGTTACATTCTGTATACAAAAAAAAAGGCTGTAGCATTTTATTAGTTTACTGTTTAATCAAAATAAAGCACCAGCCAGTGACTGCTGTCAAACGCCAAAGTGATGGATGTTCCACTTCAGCACAGCTAGACAGTATGTTTTATTATTTCTGTCTGAGAGGGCTGAATTGTCTGACGACATTTTGTTCAAAAGCTTTTTAGCCTTTACAGAGATGTCCTCTGCTGTGTAAAACCTGTAAAATATGGAAAAAACACAAAGTAGCTCCTACCGACAGTAAAACAAATAAATAATGAACTCGACATTGGACCTTTAAAAGCCTGTATTAGGTTAACTGTAATAGAAAGACTTATTATTAGAATCACTTAAGTAGGGACATTAACCAATGTTCACAATACACTATGTTATACATAAATGTCTTAAATGTGAGGTTTTGACAGGTGTAGTTACACATCTATTGTATATATTGACGCACTGCCATAACATTATTACTTACAAGCATTCCATTTACAACATATTTTCAACACACACTTGGATCCAAATAAAGTTTAAAATGGATGATGATCATGACAAAAGAAATAGAATTGAAGGACACTGACTTCCAATCTAGAGTCTAAAATCTGCATCTAGTAGCAAAAACTTTTAAGCAGATTTTAATTAAGCAATATCACACGAGACAGAGTGCTGTTGTGCTTAATATCAGCACTGGTGTCATTTGGTCGCAGCCACGAGGCTGCAGGCTTCGGGCGATGTCACTACAGTGAGATTGGTCGATGTCGGGAGACTTCATAGTGAGACACTCTGATTGGTTGCTGCTTAGGGGACGGAAGTTGAAGTTCAGTTAGCTCAGCTTCTGTGTTACTGGCTTTTGCTTCTTGAAGATTGAAAAGCAGCAAACGTTTCGAAAATTGTGGTGACCAAAGCACACAAAGCACCCCAGAGACACTGACGGCCTCAACTGTAGATTTAACATGTAATCTTGCAATTCTTTGCGTTGACATTGTGGGCGGTGTGAACGCGCCATTAATGCCTGTACACCGGAGTATTCTCTGTAAAATGTCCCACTGCTGTTGCACTGTAATATCAGCACTCATGGAATGTCTCTTGTCCAATCAAATTACTGGGTCGGAACTAACTGTTGTATAAATTAGTTTTGAATATCTCAACATACCTGGATATGAATGACTCACTTTCTAGCCAATACCAATTTACAGATTCTTTTTGGGTCTGACCTGCTGATTTCAATTCTGAAACCTTGGATCACAAAACAAGAAAGGATAAAAATGTCCTACTGGTTCCCTGCTATCGGTAGCAGTTTTTATTCTGACTGAAGATGAATATATTTTTCTTATGAAACTTGGAAAAGTTCATGAAATTATTTACTATTGATTGATGTCGTCTTAGTTATTTGGGAGTTATTTGTATTGAAGCATTTCATGTCTAAGAAAAAGAAACACTTATTGGTATTTGACTGGCTAATAACTGACCAGAGTCGGTCAATAGAAAATCAGTAGAATTTTTAGACCTATGACCAGTTTATTGAGGGATTTCTATATTAAATTATCGCTTAAAAACATTAATTTTATATGTGAAAAAGTTCGAATAAGTCTTTCTTTTCCTTTTTTTCCAAACAAAGAAAAAGACCGAGATTAGTATGTTTTTTTCCCATACCCAAATTTTCTTATCATGGCTCCTCATTTCTGACGAAAAACCCAAAACAAAATAAAACCACAAAAAAGTAGTTTATCTGGCACTGCGGTAAAACATAGAGACTTTTTGTTATGAAATGAGAAATTAGTCATGAAAATATATTTTCCCTCGTTATTTTGTCATAATTGTTTCGGGTCATCAAGATTTTTTTCAAATAATGATAAAAAAAATAATCTACTGAGTGATTATAAAATTCAGAGAAAAAGCAGAAGAAAAGCTACCTAAAGCAACTGAGCGTTACGTGAAAACATACCTACCCTCTTGTTCAATCATTAACTGTGACTAGCCACGTTGTTGTTCATTGTCACAGAATCATTTACATCTGTTTGGGACCGGATCAAGCCGTAGTAAGAGCAAATATATACACTGATGAACCTTCAAGGAGTACTCTGACAATACATCACTAACTAAACTGCAAGATTACACGACTCCTTTGAGCAGTGGTTCCCAAAGTGAGGGGCGCGCCACCTGTCAAACACACAAAAAGAGAACCTGTCAAATCCTTGATTTTTGCGTTACTGTGAGAGAAAATTGGCTCAGACAGAAAACCCAATAATGGTCAGGTGAAAATGTGCTGTCCAGGGTGATTAGAAATTTGAAATGAGAGTTGTCAGCTTTTTGAAGGAAGAGGGCAGTGATCTTGATCACAAATGTTACTGGAAATTAACAGAACTGGATAATTTATATTACTAAGAACACGTTGTTCCATGCATTTCTATACATTTTAGAATAAAGCAGTAAAAACATTGATTGATCTCTTCTGAGTTCACTGAATCAACATCTGCCTTAAAATTTAATTTCTTCTCTTTAGGCTATGCAAACATTTACTCATGTTAGAATGGCAGGTATTAAAATACTGTACATGCCTGCCTGTTTTCTGCAGAATGGTTTAGACGGTGCACGTTTTCAGAAAAGCTTTTCAACCAGTTGGGAACTAAAAACAGCAACAACTATCAATTGCCAAACAATAAAACTTTTCACCTTATTCATTTAACAATATCCCAGTTGCTGGATGAAATACAGTGCTAAAGAAATGGCTTCAACATCCCTGGGATAAATTTTTTCTATGTTTGTCACACTTAAATTTTTCAGATCATTACACATACAACAGCAGTAAACAAAAAAAAAGTAGTATTTAAATAAATATGTTCATGTTGAAAATGGACAGTTAGTCGGGGATCCAAACCTGACCTTTTGTGAAAAAGCGATTACCACCCATGTTGTAATATCAACTAGCGGTGTGTTACATTTTTAGATAGCTGAGTTCAATTTTGTAGCCTCACCTCTCCTGACAACTGCCACACTGGTTCTCAATCAAGAAAACACTTAAATAGGGCATGCCTGACCAAGTGGAATCAACCAAAAGATCCTTAAAAGCCAGACATCACCCAAGGAAACTCAGAAAATGAAATAGAAACAAATTATTTTTGATCCATTAGTTAGGAAAAAGTGATAAAGCCATTTTTAAGATGTGGGACTCCAGCCCACAAGAGTGAAAGCCATTATATACAAATGGTGAAAACATCTGGAGGAACAGTGAGGAACTGCCACAGGAGTGGCCAACAAAAATGATCCCAGAGCACAACGACGACTTACCCAAAGGCCGAACAACATCTGAAGAACTGCAGGCCTCAATTGCCTCAGCTAAGGTCATTGTTCAGGACTTCACCATAAGAGACTGGCCCTGAAAGATGAAAACCACTTTTGAGTAAAAGGAATAGAACGGTTCATCTCAGTTCTGCCAGAAGACATCCTGAAGATTCCCAAGAGTTTTGAGTAAATATTATTTGACAAAATAGAACTGTTAGAAAAGTTGTCTGTCCCATTACCAGTAGGGTGAAAGAAGCAAAGGATTTCAGAAAAGCAAAGTATTCTGTAAAATATAGTGGCAGTGTAAAAGCCTGAGGCTGTTTTGCTGCCTCAGGAACTGGGGTAAAAGAAACCATGAATTTAGCCTTCTACCAAAACACCATTAAGGAGAATATCCTGGCATCTGTTTGAGAACTCCAGCTGTAGTACACAAAATAGTTCTGCATGGTGAATGGTAAATCACCTACATTTGTACAGTGCTGTATCAAGTTTGAGGACTCCAAAGCGCATTAAGCTACATTTGGGCATTCACCTGTTCATGCAAACATTACACACTGCTGGTGGTAAGCTACACTCTAGCCACAGCTACCCTGGTGCAGACTGACAGAAGTGAGGCTGCGAGGATCCATATGGCCCAATGACCACCACCAGCACCACTACTGAGATGCATTAGGGTTGCAGATGCAACTACTGAGAGCAGGGGTTAGAACTGGCAACCCACTGGCTACAATATGAACTTTTGAGCCTAGTTTATGCTTCTCCTGTCAGCAAGTCTGCACCCACATCCAATTATGCACTAGCCACTGTTGCAAAATAATTTTCCACCATGACAGTATGGGGGTGTAGAGCTTTTCTAGCAGGTCTTGAGTAACGTCTCTGGTCGTCACAGTTTATTTACTTCAGCTTGTAAATGCACATCCTCTCAAGGAGCAATGGCCGACAGAGAGCGAGAGTACACAGAGTAGGAGCGTCCATCTGACACAACCGACTGGGGGATTGAGAAGACAGAGCAGAGACAAAGAAAAACACAAAAGCAACTGATGTAAGATTACTGTCTATATTAAAGGAAGTTAAAAAAAAGGAAAATGTCTTCCATTCAACAGAGCATTGTGGCTAAGCAGGATACCAGACAAGGTGCAGCTTCTATGGAGAAAAAAACATATTCCTTGTATACTTCACTTTCACCTTGTGTGAATGTTGTAAAGCAATTCTCCACCAGGACAACAGGGGTAAATATCTTTCATTGCGGGTCTCCCTACCTCTGCAGTCACCTGTCTGATTATGAGTTAATTTAATTCAGTTTATAAGCTCCTCTCATCTCAAAGAGGAATGGCCAACAGAAAGCAAGTTTTGATTAAGCTGGAAAGCTTTTTACTTGAAGTGTAGCTGATTGAATACTTGAAAAACACATATCAATAGATACAACGGTCTAGTGTGTTGTTCTCTACACCTAGACCATATTAGATAAACTGGCGTTGCAAATAAAGCATCTAGTGCCAAAAAGCTGATGTGGGACTAACCAGTCACAGGCCTGTAAAAAAATTGGCCTCTACTCCATCCGCGCTTGCTTAGGTGACGGACAGCCCTTGCATTGTCGGATAATGCTGTTGCGTGTCTCCGTACCTACACAGAGAAAGCAGTATAAACTCTGATTAAGCCTATAGCAGTGTAACTACACAGATAGCTCAGTGTGACCTAAGCTTTAACTATAAACTTTATCATAAAGACAGTTTTTAAGCCTGGTCTTAAAAGTAGAGAGGCTATCTGCCTCACAGACTGAAACTGGGAGCATGTTCCACAAGAGAGAAGCCTGATAACTAAAATATCTGCCTCCCAATTCTAGGAACTACCAGTAAACCTGCAGTCTGAGAGTAAAGTGCTCTGTTAGGAAACTTTGGAACAATCAGATCCCTGATATAATGTGGAGCTGGATTATTAAGGACTTTATATGTAAGAAGGAGGATCTTAAATTGTATTCTGGATTTAACAGGGAGCCAATGAAGAGAAGATAAAACAGGAGAAATGGGATCTGTCTTTTAAATATTTGTCAGAACTCTTAAAGCATCTTTTACCAAAAAGCTGCTGTGCGTCAACTATGAACAGCGTTCTGGTGAAATGATTTTGGAGATATTTTGGGCTGGCCAATCATAAACGTGTGCTCTCCCTTGCATTCGAATAATACTTTAAAAAAATTGGGCTCTACTCCGTGTGTCGTAGCGTACTGGTCACAGAGCTCTTGCGTGTAAAAATAATGGCAATGCGATGTAGAGGTATAAAATAGCCTTACCTCTATGGCCAGATGTACCACTGTAGATGTTTTAGAGCTGACAAAGTTATCAACTATGATAGCAGAATATATAAATTGGAGGGGATTACAAGCTTTTATGAATGTTCAATGAGTAGCTAAAGAAATATGTTCTCAGCTAAGAGGTCAGATGGTGTAGTAATTTTTTTTCTCTTCTTAATCTGGCAAGAAACGGTCCCTCTGTCTGCCAACCGCTTCAGCCAGGAAGGGGGAATCTCATGGCTGGAGTTGTTTTTGGTGCATATTCTGAGACACACAGATCTTTGTAATATCCTAGAATAAAATGCAAATGACAACCCAAATTGAATACAATGCCAACAGAGTCTGCAGCAAGTCAGATTAATATCTGATTGTTAATGGCCTTGCCACCAAAGCTGCTTTTAGTATGTATGACATCCTTCCTCTTTCATTACAGCAGAAGACTCAGCACAGTGCATGTGTGCGTACAGTTACTAATTTAAAAGATGTACAGCTAGTGATTATGCATAGGTCAAGCATTGTGGGTCATAATGATACTATGACTATTAATACGATGATGAGCTCCCCTTGTTATATAATCATCTAAATAGCCTTTAGAAGCTATTGCTTTTATTTCTGGATTAACATTCATGCTGTAAGTGTATATATGAAGCTATAATAAAATATATAATAAAAATACATCACTCCATACAAAATTATTTAATCAGTTTTACCCATAAAATGTCGTTAAAAAATTCATAAATGGACACACAACTTTAAAAGCAGCATTATTTACCTAGTTCAAACTTGAGTAGCATATTCTGTGATGCTGTTTATTAGCAGCCTGAAATGTCTTCTGAGCTAATTTAGATGCTGACATTCTCTGTATCCATATTTTAAATACAGTACAGAGCAAAAGTTTGGACACCCCTTCCCATTCAGTGTGTTTTCTTTATTTTCATGACTATTTACATTTTAGATTCTCACTGACGGCATCAAAATGATGAATGAACACATATGGAATTATGTAGTACTTTTCCAAACAACTATGAAATAATCTGGCCTCCAAAGTCATCCGACCTGAACCCAATCGAGATGATTTGGGGAGAGCTGAACCGCAGAGTGAAGGCAAAAGGGCCAACAAGTACTAAGCATCTCTGGGAACTCCTTCAAGACTGTTGGAAAACCAGTTCTGGTGACTATCTCTGGAAACTCAAGAGAATCCAAACCAGTAATCAGAGCAAAGGGTGGCCAGTTTGAGGAATCTAAAATATAACATGGATTAAGTTATTTCACCCTTTTTGTTTAATTAAGTACAGTAATCCCATACATCATGTGTTCACTCATAGTTTTGATGCTCTTAATTGAGATTCTACAATGTAGTCATGAAAATAAAGAAAACACATTGAATGAGATGGTGTGTCCAAACTTTTGGTCTATACTGTATGTATATATATATATATATATATATATATATATATAATTTTATGTCCAACCTCAGACTGTCTGAGACATATACTGCATTTAATGTCTAAAGTCAGACCTCTTCACGTTCAATATACCTTAATAAAATGACCAATCAGCAGTCATCTGCTAAAGTTTGACATGCTGAGGAGGTAGCTTGACCACTTGAAACTGTTGTGTCAGAGCAGAGACTCATTTAAAACCGTCAGGACAGCCATGTCTTGCACGTTAGAGCTATGGAGTGACAGTAGAAGAGTACAGCAATCTTCGGCCTACAAGCCACTACTTTTTCCCCATTCTTTAAACCCTGTGGCCTTTACAACAGTGTAGTTTATTTATTTATTTATTTATTTTTACAGCTAAGGGCCACTAGAGGACCTCCTCAATCGATGGATAGTACAGGTTACATCCTTCACCTCTAAAGGGATACAATACCAGGCTGTCGGACAAAGGTGAGAGGGAGGAAGTTTGCGCAAACAACTGAAGCAAAATTGGAACAAACAGACATTACGAGAGCGAGACAGTTTGCAAAAAACAAGTTTTCATGCACACACCCTCATTATGGAAAAAAAAACAAAGAAATGGATATGATGCCGCTTTTAAGTTAAAGGCAATCAATCTGGTTTTTAATGAAGGAAATAGAGCGCCAGCGGCTTCACGTGCCCTTGGCAGCAATGAATCAATAGTGAGACGTTGGCGACCCCAGCATGAAGAACTGTCTCATTGTAATAAGGGAAAAAAACCTTTCAGAGGTAATAATAGCATAACGCATGTTGCCACAATTTGAAGTCTTTCTAGAAGATTGCTTGAACACAGAGAGAGGACGGCTGAGGTGTTTGCACCGTCATGAAACGTTAATAAAATCCAAACACCAATCACTTTCCTGACAATTGCCTTTGTATAAACCCCTTAAATATGGTAATTAAATGTTAAAACACCTGTAGCTTCTAATCGGTGTGGCTTGTATATGTACACGTTTGTCGTTTTTCCCTAAAATTGGGTGGTGTGGCTTATAATCAGGTGTGCCTTATAGTCTGAAAATTACGATGCTATTTTCAAGAAGGCAAACGTTGGGATAGACTACACTAATTGCTTTGGTCTGAACTACTGCAAGATATTAAAGCTGAAATAAAAAAGACAAACACAAAAGTATTTTACAGTACAATTTTTAATACGGGTTTAAAAAGATTCAAACATTCAGAGCTGCTACTGTTTGCTAGATATTTTATATGTAGCCTTGCTGGATACTACACCACTACTACACAAAGAAACTAAAGCGCTTGAAACTCAGTAAATCTGGCTTTTAACTACAAACAGAAAACATTATTAGACTGTAGTTTAGTGGTGTCCATCTCCAGTGGTTGAGGCCCGGTGTCCTGCAACATTTAGATGTGTTCCCGGTCCAACACATCTGAATCAAATGTAAAGAAAGAGATTGAGATAATCAACTAAATTCATTAGGTCAAACTGAACCCATTTTCCAAAAAGATAAACAATTTACTATTTGAATATTCATAAATACCCATAAGGAAAATCAATTTTCAAAGAAAAAATTGAGGGTTCTATACTTGTTCACACTTTAAAATGTTTACCTGACGACAGTAGCAGAATTCATTTAATAATGATTAACCAATGGGATCACTGGATTAAGGAACATTTGACTGTGCAAAAAATGAAAAATAAATCCTGTACAATCCAATAGCAATTATTGCAACGCGAAGGGAATCGGGGCTAAATGCAAAAAAGAGTTGGTGGATTTTTGTACCCCTGTAACAGTGTGAATTTAGCGGTAAATCCACTGTCTGAGATTGTAATTCAAATCATGCTTGCAGAGTGCCTGTAAAAAAGGCTTGTATGTACCAAAAGTACTCTAATCTCCATGTAAACTGTGCTCAGCCCCTTAAAATGGGCTCTGCTTTGAGAAGCTTTTAATACCATCAAAATTGCTTTTAGGAAAACTTTTGAATTTGCTACAAAAACAACCATTGCTGTATATAATTTACCCCCGAAAGTAGTTAGTTTAGAGAAGTTCAGAAAATTTTGGCGCAAGGTCTTCACCATCTGCAGCTGAAAGGTGTTTTTTCCCCTCCAAACATTAAATTCCCTCTTGTGCTGATTTGTTTAATTGAGATTAGAATAATGACCCCTGCCAGCAGGCTGCTGGGGCATGGTCCAGGGAGACGCAGCGATGCAGGCAAGCAGTATTTAGTAATCCTATCAGCCGCCTTATGAGCGTCTGCTCCTCGCAGGAGCTCAGTCTTCAGATTGAGTTGTTCAGTCAATCATGGATGCAGTATTTACTCACCGGTTCAATATTTACCAAAGCACTTTCCAGCAAACATGGGTGAGGAGATGATGCTGTGCTGAGGATTCCATCAAAGACTCGTTACATGAGATTTTCATGGAGGAGGCTGGGGAGGTGGGGGAGGGGAG
Organism: Apricaphanius iberus; assembly: GCA_028564705.1. Lineage (NCBI taxonomy): Eukaryota > Metazoa > Chordata > Actinopteri > Cyprinodontiformes > Aphaniidae > Apricaphanius > Apricaphanius iberus. Next base: position 6,493,834 of record JAPXFQ010001905.1, read on the forward strand.
TCTTTCATGACAATATATACAAGCTGCACTGGAACAGAGCCAGTTTCCCTCCTTGCCTGTTCAGGGTTTTGTGTTGGTTTCACACGAGTGGTTGTAAACATCTCTCCAGATGTGTAAGTGCATTCTGGGAGAACGACTTACATTTAAAGTTTAACCTTGACTATAATGTCCCAGGATTCTCATACATATAAACAAGGGATTCCTAGATTCCAAATCTTTGTCCTCAGAGGACAGACGCCTTAAAGTAAGAATAGGCGTTCTAGTCGGATGAGTGGCAGCGTGAATATTTGATCCTTGTGAAGTGTGACTGGCTGTGAAGCGTGGACTGGTTGACGGCATACATACTAATAAGTTTGCCTCTGCTTTGTACTTGTTGCATCAACCCCGGCATCATACTGTCTGAGCCCAAAGATTGATTTTTTTTTTTGTGCTGTCAGAGAAATTTATGTCTACTTATTGATCTACTGATGAGTTCTACGTGAAATATGTCTGAAATATAACTCGAAACAAAGGCAGTCTTTTTAGTCCATGAGCAAAACTTGACCAGGTTTAAGGAGTTGTGACATAAAATACAGCTTTTAGTGTTTTTTTCGAGCAAATGGAGGGAAACAGATTCAGAAAAGGTTTAGTAAGATGAGTATGCTAATATATTTAAACAGGATTCTTTCTTTGTGGGTACTCTTTGAGACAGAAAATTTGAGTCTGTTACCAGTGTCAATTTTTTTTTTTTTTTTTACTTCTCTTGACATTGTGTGATTGGCCAGTTGGGAACTCAGAAGTCCAGGCACTGAATACATCATAGCTAATACTGAAAGGTCAAATTAACCATAACACCCTGGTCTGTGTTACTGAGTGAACAAAACTTTATGATAGCTGTTTAGAGTATCATTCAACATATAATCTCAATAATATATATCAAAATATGATCTGACCTTGATCTTTTAAAATGAATTATTACTGAATATGTAGAGTGCTGCCTTATGGTCACAGCATGTTAGCCACATGACATTTTAAGTTGTTAGGACACACTATGACTCAGCTTCTTTTCAACTCTGGTTTGTCTTTCTTCACAGCCACTGCTTTTAGATTAGATACTACTCTAAGAGCAGACATATGTGTCCAAATCAGAGGGGAAGAAAATTAGATTAGATCATTTTTGCACAACTGTGTCATATAGATGTCAGACATATCTTTTGTAAACATCTACTTAGATAGAATTATACAGTTTCCAAAGAAAAGATATTTATAGATGTCTGTTGATACATTTATGGTGATACTTTTGAGCAATCTAGATCTCTTTAACTTTTTACCCCTGTGAGACTGTTGCACATGCTGCACTATTCGTGGGCATGAAAAGATATAGAGTTCAAAGTAAATAACTTTCCTGAAACATGTTTCTAAACTTTTTCAACTGTGGTACAGCTACTTTGATTTTTCTCGTACCCAGGATGCCAAAGAATCATTAGACATGTCAAAGAGTTCAGGGATTCATAAAAATATTGAACATATCCTCCAGTGCTATGGAAAACTGAAATACTACGCACATGTTGTAGCGATTGATCAATAATGCTGTTTTAATCTCAGGCTAGCATGCAGACACTCTATGTAGAATGACCTCACCTCAGCCTGCTGGATGCTTGAAGTGCTGTTTTCTGATAATTTCAGCTAATAGTTATTGGACCACTAGGAAATGCTCTTAGACCTTCCTCTCCAGATGGTCATTACCATCATTATGAATGGAGTAAAAAAGTAACTTAGTCTGACATTATATGGGAGAACATTGTGAACCTTAAACCTTTTCTCTCTAACACACACGCACTGTGTACAAAATCGGGGCACATATTGAAGAACGCACATGTTGTACTTCATAGATGTGGCAGGACAGGATGTTTCACAAAATGTTTCCCTCTTCATGTTTAGACTCGAGTAAAGCCAGATATTACCTAAATATTGGCAGTGTGACAGCAGTGTAGCTCAGCTTTAATGGAGTTCATGCTTGCTTTGCTTTACAGCCATCATCACAGATGTCAAAATGCATCCTGTATATAAGTTACTACTCCTCCTGCACGGAATGGCTCCTGTCACTGTTGTCAGTTTGTATTCTTTTTTCCATTGATGCTCATAGATATGAGTTTTCTCAAGCTAATTCAATTTACTGAGTGTAAACAGGGAATGTAGTCTTTCTGCCCTCTAAAGAAACTATTGACGTTTTATGTTTTTACATATAATTATCAAAAAGATTTTTTGAAAACGTGTTTCACTCTAAATCCCTTGCCAGTAGAAGTAGAAGCCTAACTTTGATTTATTCAGCTTCATCTGAAGATCTCTTCAAGCTAAAAGACAAGTTTGCCTTTTCTATGTTGCCTGCTCAGGATTCAGGGGACTTCAGTAGCAAAGCCACTTTTAAATAATTTGCATAATCAAGCATACAGAAAGGCTCTTTATGTAGAGAAAGGCTGTCAATTTGGTATGACATATAGCGGTGACTCAGTCTCACAGAGAAAACCGAATCAGAAATTGAAGCTTTTGTTCAAAAGTGTTTAATGTAAAAGCCATATTGCTAATCCATCTGTTGGTAAGTAAAGGTGGCCTTCTGTTAACAAAATTTAAGTGTGGTTAACATGTGCCCTAACAGTCAAAGACAATAAACATGAACAAACCTGTTGTGAAGTAGACCAGGAGTAAGCAGATTTCATTTTTCCCACATTTAACTTGTACATAGACACTGCTGATTGTTTTTACTGTGACTCTGGGTTTCACAAATAAACCACCAGCTGCCACCATCCTCCTCTCCTTGACTTTAGTTTTCTTCAAAAACTACTCTCCCTGGCTACCCTTTTTCTGCACGCACAGACCAATACAAACAGACAACAAATGGGCTTTGGTTACTGTCATTCATATATTCATATATTCTTATTTTTGCTTACAATAAAAAAAATAAGATATCCTGCCAAATTGACAGTCCGTGATCCGTGCAAAGAAGATTTAAGGGAATGAGGGGTAGGCCAGTCGAAGAGACAGACGCTCTGATTGAGAGGGGGAGCGAGAGGGAATTGGAGACGAAGAGAAATGAAGTGAGACAGAGGGAATGGAGCAGTTGGGATGGGGGGGTTAAGTGACTGGCAGGAGTGAGGAGGGTGACGATGAGGATGTGTGGTGAGGCAAATGAACTATTTGTCACAGTGGTGTAGGAAATAAATTGAAAAAAGGAGCAAAGAGAAGACTGGAGGTTATCCTCACAATCAGCTTTGTATGCTGCTAAAGTGCTGTTGTGGTTGAGTCCTCTCCTATCCTTGTTTATGATTTTTTTAATTCCTCTTTCATCACATTTCCTGTCCTTATCTCTTCTGTCTCTCCTCGTCTTTCCTCCCCTGCAGGCACGTCCATAATCCAGGTGACAGCGACAGATGCTGATGACCCGACATACGGGAACAGCGCCAAGCTTGTGTACACGCTGGTGCAGGGCCAGCAGTACTTCTCCGTCGATCCCCAGACAGGTGAGTGCGTGTGCAGCCGTCGCAACACACAGTTACATACGCACGCAGGTGGTGCAGAGAAACCTGAAAAGATGGACAGATGTCGAAAAGCAAACACCCCCGTGCGCTCTGCGGAAAATCAAACATGCTCAAGTTGCTGAGGAGCAAACAAGTGAATTCAGTCTTGACTGATGATCAGTGCACAGATGCAGCTCTGAGAATATATCTGTGTGGATAGATGGGGCCGGGAGGACACACGCGCACGTGAACATTGTTGTGTGTGGGTGCGAGCACGTCTTCAAACACAGTTGGGTTTCTTACTTACACTTTTCATCTAACGTATTTCCCCACGTTTTTCATCGTTCCCTTGTCACACTTGCTCATCCATCTTTCCTACTTCATGTTTCCCTCCTGTGCTCGTTAAAACACACAGGGAACATTAGGTAGTAAAAATGTCTCCTTTTGTTTGCAGCTGTTTTGCGAATACTATTCCTTCTTTTTCTGTTTGAGAATAACAACGCAGATTTAACTAAATACATGCAAATGCAAACATAGTGACCAAGTCTAGCAGATTTTAGCAATTTGCACTTATTTTACATAAGTTGTTGAATGTTATAGCCGGCAGAATAAGGAGAATAAAGGTTTGTGTAATTTTGTGTGTGCTTTTTTACGATGATAGGGCACCCAAAAAAATTATCTTATTAATCACAGATATTATAACTATTTAAATACAATCAACTGCCTTTTTGTCCAACAAAATGCTTTTCAAATAGGATTTGTTTGTGAGTGAAGAAATAAATAGGTTCATGCAATCAATATTATGCCAGAGAAGAACATTTCTTTCTTGGCTAAATGGAATGCCTTGGATTTGCTTTCATGCTGTAGTTCATCCAACCATAAAGATTCAGACGGAGTTCGATTTAAAATGTTTAAGAAACCTGATTTTTGGCTTTAGATCGCAACTGTTAGCACTCTTGAAGCTATAAGACCGTTGCTTGATATATTCCTGCCTTCTTCTTAAAGCCAGCGCCACAGCTTATGCTTTTTTTTCCCTTTTCGGCACCAGTCTTACCTCAGTTACTTTCAATGTAAGTTTTTTTTTTTCTTACGATGTACAAAACATAATAATCTTTGTTATCTGATAATATGTATCGAAATATATGCAAAACATACCCAAAATAGATGCATATCTAATTTAAATGTCAGCAAACTGCATCAGAGCAGAGAGACACTAATTGCACCTTAGAACTATTGTAAGAGATTTTGTTGGCGCTCAAGCTCAGGTTTCCATACATTTACCACCTGCAAATACATTTATGGAATCCTCAACCAGCACTCCCCAACACCGTCCTACTTAACTAAACTAAACACGCTCATATATTCATCTCTCCTTGTGCTAGTACTTCTTTCAAAAGAGTTTGTATAAATAAACTAATGTTTCCTTGGTGTGCCTACGCTTTAAAAAATACAAAGCAGCCAATGTTTAATGCTATTCCTGTATGATGAAAATAAGAAAAGTGCTATGTTTATGACAGACTTCAGGAAAGATTTGTGTGGAGAAATGCAGAACAGATTTGCAAAAGAGACGCATAATCTCTTTGTTGTGTCACCTAAGGGCACGCGTGTCACCTAAGGGCAAAAAGTTTTATAGTTGTGCAGGGGGTGCGTACTTTCTCTATTATTTTATTGTTTGCTTTTGAGCTCCATACACCAGAGTGGAGTCATAGCTCAGTTGACTCGAAGATGAAGTTCTGTCTGATGGTTCAGAATCTTTTTTGATAGACAGCCTGCATGGAAGCATTTAGCATTTACTTCACAATGAAATATTTGATGTTTGTTTTTTTCCCCAGTAATGTGTGTTTTAGTTTACCCTTTTGGATCACAGGTGGGCAGTACTCTTGTTTTTGCTTAGTAACATATTTTATCTAGAAATTGATTGCCTTGACATATGGGAGTTGCGGCTCTTTTTGAAATGCTAATGGTTAGTTTAAGCCTAAAGCCACACAGTGTGCATTAGCCATGACAGTCCGCTGTTAGACATGTTGAAGTATTCTGAACACGTCTGTCATCTTTTCTTTTTTTTTTGGCCGCTGTTTTCATTCCGACCATTTCTTGGCTTATGCTTTGATCACGAATTCAGATCATGAACTTGGACTCTTTCCTCTGGGTTCGCATATCTGTATGTTAGCATTCAGCAACAGCCCACATTGAATGTAATTTACCTTGAGCTCCCAAGGCATATGAGTAGCAAGAAGCCAGTGCATAATGTGCAACATCCAATCAGATGTAGCAGAATGAGGTCATTCACAGAGAGGAGGTGATCGATGCTAAAAAATGTGTCGTGGCATGCTGTTGAAGACTGTGGAGCACAAAATGATCATTTGCCCTCTGTCAGCATGTCTGGCTTTTGTCATGTAGTGATTTTCTTCTATTTGAACATTTTCTTATATCTGTCCTTAAGGTTCCAGCCAAACGTTTGCATAAACTCAACATGAGCACGAAAGCCATTTTAATTTTCGGCTTTTGATGGGGCATTTGAGCTGTTCTATCTACAGCGTGTAATGATTACTGTGTATGCACAAATATGAATTCATTGTGGATTTTCTCTTATTCATCCAGTATCAAAGTTTTGAAAACAGGCTCAAATATTAGCTACATTTCCAATCTTGAGATCTTCAACTTGATCTCCAAATATGTGAATTGTTTTAGTCCGATTTGTTAAATTTTGAATGGTTGTCAGGTTATGAAACAAACAATTCACACATTTAAGAAGTATTTCCAAATGTGATTATGACCCAAAACTTCACAATGGATTTTAAGATTTTAACCTAGTACTACAACCTTCGTAATCCAAGTCTGGGCCTCCGAGCTATGACTATAACAAGCCAGAAACTCTTAGTCCATGCTAACTAAAGAAGCATTCTCAAAATGTATTTGAGAAAGAAGACAATAAGACCTAGTGACTGTACAAACCAATGTCAGGCAATTCAAAGTGCGTAGGGTGATTAGTGGGAAACTAAAAGCAGCAAAAAAACAACGATAAAAGCAGAAAACATCATAAGCATAAGGAACATTAAAACATACTACTGTTATGACATTCCAGCTTCTTATTCAAAGGCAAATCTAAACAGCTGGGTTTTTTAGCATTGATTTAAAAGAAACTGTATTTCAATGTTTCAGCAGTTTTGCAGTGGTCTGCAACTTTTTTTCCAGATAAGAGTAATATAGAAACTGAAAGTTGCTTCTACATGTTTGGTTCTGATTCTAGGAGTGCTGCGTAGTCCGGAATGAGAAGACCTGAGTTGTCTAGGGGGTTGGTGCAATTAAAACAGATTTTCAGCATACTTTATTGCTATGTTATTCAGAGATTTATTAATTAAAGTATTTTAAAGTCTATTCTCTGAGCTACAGGGAGCCAGTGTGAGGACTTTAGAACTGGGGTGATCAGCTCTACTTTCTTGGTTCTAGTGAGGATGCCAGTTGCAAAGTTCTGGATCAGGTCTGATTGACTTTTTAGGCAGACACTGTTGTAGTAATCAGTCTGACTGATAGAAGGCTGACCTTGTGATTGTCTTTGTGTCCCTGGAGGTTTAGGTCTGAGTCCTAGAGTCCTACACATAGATTTCTTGCCTAATTAGTAAATTCTGTCCGTTAGGGTTGTGCTTAGGAGGGAAAAGTACTTGTATTTGTAAAAAAATACCACGTAGATCTAAATGAGAACCATGCAAGTGTGCAACTTTAGTTATTGTATTATAATATAACCTAGGCCACTTGTTGCAGCTATCGTGCAGCTTCTTCTTCATAGTCTGTCCTGTTTGAAGCGTTCATGCCTTCATCAGAATCCTGGAAATGTCGTTCTGATTACGGAAAAGAGTCGCATATAGCTACCACTTTTTTACAATTTCTGGATCCCTATGTTGTAAATTTAACACCTAAATCTTAGAGGAATTGCATTTTCTGTGGGACATAACTGATTTAACTGCTGACACAGATTCAGCGTTATTATTGGGAGGAGACATAGGGAATCTCTCATCCCTGAGCTCAGATAAAGAACCCACTTTCTGAAACACACTTCTATTTACCCTCCACTGAAAATCCTGAGCTAATCAGATGTTTGTTATTCTTGGATGCGACCCGGATTTAAAAAACGGATCTAAAATGGCACTACAAAAATAGCGTTCATATTTAAGTAAAACAGTATCATCAACATAGCCCAAAAAACATTAACCCCTAAAATACCGGTTTTGTTTCACAGCTTTCAGCTGTGGCATCATAGGAAAAAAAATGCTACCTACCGTTAGTTTTACAACTTCATATGTCAAAAGAAGTTGGACATTGGGCCATCTCTGTCTGCAGTTCTCTTCTTGCCTGTTTTTACATGTTGCACTGCGTTTTGGTCAACTACTACTCTGTAGTTTATGTTGTTAAAAGAAGCAGAACTGTTGTTGGCTGCAGTGCTCTAAAGAGTAGGCTTTGTTTTTTTGAATCTAGCAATCTGATTGGCTGTTCTGTAGCTGTCGCACACACAGACAGTCTCTGTTTGTTAAGGCAGGATCAGCACCACGGAATGAGGGAAAAAAAGACCAACATTAACCTTCTGTAATAACCTTACAAAATCCCTGGCCTGAACCCCTAGTAAACAATTGTTGCCAGGAAACCACCAAATTTAAATGAACTCTGTCAATCCTGACTAGAGGAGTGGTAAAACATCCAGTCAGAATTATACCACAAGCTTTCTGATCATGAAAAAGAAAAGCTTACAATCAAGATATAGTTTTCAAAAGGAAATGTAGCCTAATAATTGGGTAAGGGTCTGTTTATTGACACTCTGTAAAGGAAGGAAACTCTATGTGAACTTTAATCTATGTGCTCATATTTCTTTTAAATAATAATAATATTTCAAGTTGTTTGTTGAATGATCATTTCAATCTGAGAAAAGAACAGTTGGAATAAATCACTAAAAGGGCAGAATGTTTGACACTAATGCTTACGGCAAGTGAATGTAAACTTTTCAGTGGAAGTGTTTTTGTATTTTTGTGTCCAAACTTGTGTTTCTACGAGCCATCAACAAGAGAGTAGGTTGAGTATTGTTGCTGTCAAATAGAAACGGAGGGTCTCCAAAATGTCAGAAAAGCTGTCAACATGTCAGGAAAAGCTGCCACGTTTCCAGCCTTATGACGGTGCAGTTTGACGCTTTGGGCCAAAGGTTTCAGAAGAGCATCAGAAAATACCAAAGGGGATCTTTAAGTGGAACTTTAACCATCAAACAGAATAAAAACACTCTAATTACTATGCAAGTGCTTTATGACTCTATTACCTTTGGTAATGATCGGATAACAACTAGGAACACTGACAGTTTTATGGCTCAGCTCAGCCAGTCGTGATTGCATAAAATAAGTGCCCAAACAAATTCACGGTCCTGTTCTCTCTGTAACTATAACTGCATTATCTAGTAGTGGTACCTCTCTCTAATGAGGTACTTACACACAGGGGTTTTATTAGCTGTAACTAATGGATTCAGTTATGAACACTTTTGCGAGGCTGCTTACATACATTTGCTCTCAGAAGTTTACATCCACACATCATAGACATGAATGTGCTTTTAATGATTTCTTTAAACTGTTATTTTTAGGGTGGAGTTATTTTACGGGTGCAGTTATTCTACAATAGACAATTTCGAGGAGTTTAAAAAATTGAATTTGGGGGTTAACTTGCTAGCTCAGTGGGTTCAATTCCTGCTTCCGCTTGCTACATGCTGTTGTGTCCTTGGGCAAGACACTTCACCTACCTAAGGGTTTCTCCTAAACTTCAAAATTTTCTTCTACTTTAACTGGCATCATTTGGGTCCAGTCATTGAAATGTTGCCACAACTGAGTTTTCGAAGAGGAAAGTGATCCCAAACACTTATCAAAACAGGTTTTATGAAAGGGTCAAATTAAGCTTGCTGATTCAACTCCCAAAAGTTCTGACCCTAGCTCTTTTTTTAAATGTATAAACTATTTCTGGAAAGCCGGATCCATCTCATGAACCCAATGATTTTAAACTGTCTAATCCTTCAAAGTGTAGTGGTCAGACACACTGTTTGAAAAATACAGAAAGCTTGTTGATTCTACGAAAAAAGACTATAACCAACATATAGCTTTCTAGGTGGAAATTATTCAACTTACAATTTACAAACATTTATCAGCTGTTTTTGTGTATTTGCTGTAAGTTCTGCACGTATAATTTTGACTCCTTTAGGGAAAAAAACATGAAAAACAGAATAGTCCAAAGGAATTACTAAAAGACCTAAATCAATATAATTTGGAATCCCATGGTAATTGGAACTGTATCCAACTATAAGCAAACATATAGCTTTAACAAACTTACTAGTTAGGTTATATATCTCATAATTTACCCTGTGTCAGTTCGGCAGAGCGGTACATTACATTTTTAAAAACCAGCTGCAAAGCTTCTGGACACAATGTGTAGAAAACCTTATTAGCATTTATAGCTGCAGGCTACTTGGCGTAAAAAATCAAACAAATGCACAATATTTTATTAATGAGTTACTAACACGTGTAAATGGAGCCTTAATGAAGTCTTAAACAAAGAGGCCATGACACTTTCAGTTCATAATGTGCCGTCAAATTTGCTGTTATAAATGTTAGTAAGTCATTAATAAAAGGTCAAGCTGTCTGTTAAAATTTTCACTCCAACATTTCATGCGATGCACAGCTCGAGTCAGCTTTGTTTGCTCTTTTATGCTTCAAGAGAAGAATATATGGTTTACAGTAGGCCGGTCATTAACACAAACCCACTATATTGCAATAATCCATCAATTTTGATCACAACATCTGGTAATGTTATTTCTAATGGCATGTTGCTGATCCACGGAAAAATAAATTAGCGATTTTTAATCATTAGCATGGTAATTAGCCCGGGCTTCTGTCTGACAAAGTGATAAACTCGTGGTACAAAAGGTGTAAAAACACTTTAGGTATGTTTACAAGATAATCAGTGTCAAACAGTTTCATCAGGTTGAATGAAATCTCACTATAGATGAAGGATTTTTCTTACATGGAATTATATTTAAAATTCAGAGCCATAAAACATTTTCATAATAGATTGAATCGCAAAAAAAAAAAATAAAAAAAAAATATGCTTTTCTATTTTGTTTTTCAAATTAGGTAGATACGTTATTTTAAATTGACAAAAAAAATCTATTTGCAGACACACCTTTCTTATAAAATGGGAGCCAGTGCTCATATATGGATGATGCCATGTCATTTTTGGTTTTCAGTGTTTGATAAAAACTTCCTGTATTTTTCTTTGTCTGTTCTGACTTTTATGAATTTGTTTGTACAGTGTATCCAAAATGTTTAAAAGAAAATGCATCTTGGGAAACTGAAGTGCTTAGGTGCAATCAGGGCTTTCCACATAGACAGAGACTAGCCAGCAGTAATATGAAAGTAGCCAGCTTGGGGGGGGGGGGGGCTGACCAGATAATGTAAATGTAAGTAACAGCACGATATTCATGTGCATTTATTAACTTTGTCGTAAACAACAGAATATGTATACAAATAAAATAAAAATACTCTTAAGTAAAAGACGTTTCCAACATAAATGATAAACTTAATGGTTTCATATCTCCATTCTGCTCTTTAATCAACTTCACTGTGTCACTATCTTCCCATTCAGGATCAGAGTCCATGCCCAACTCAAAATATTGCAGCAGCAACAATATAACACTTGTAGGTGTACATTAAAATGCCACCATTAAAATAAAAAAATCTGAAAATGTTTTGATTTGAACAATGAATGTCCCTTTTAGGATGAATACAGAATCTTAATACTACTCTGAAGCACTTAAACTGACCACTTTTCTTCTTTAAGAAGCCTTCCAGAGTCTGCTGATTGGATTTTCCTTTTGGTGGCATCTTTCTCACACCTCTGGGCAGGAAGAAACCATGAACAGGAGAAGATTACTAATACTTTTTATTATTATTATTATTATTATTATTACAACTACTACTATTATGTGACTAGGAGCGCTGCTCTGGCGGCTGCAAGCACTTCAGTGACCGGATTAATAAAGTATCTTTGAATTAAATTGAATAATAAGCAGGCTATATTATTTTCTCAGACATTTGCTCAAATATAATATTACTTTACCACTACTATTATCACTAAATTACTATCATTATCATACAACATATAAAGTAGCAATAAAAACTGATTTGCACAGCTAAAAATAAAAAAATAGGCAATACAAGCTGGCATAGTATGGCACCAACAGGCTTTCTCAGCCGATTCGGATGTTGTCAATCCATTAAATGGCCGTTATTAGTGGTTATCACTCCCATTAAGTGCAGTCAGAATGTGCCCTCTCTACCTACTAGTAGGTTATCTACCATACCCATAACTAGCCAGTAGTGGCGCGGGTTGCAGTTTGACAGATACGGCTTCTATGATCCACCTATATAGTCAGCTCAGCTCGGCTTGGCTGGTAGTGGGAAGAATGGTTGACTCAGCAAGTCAAGCGGCTAATCCAGAGCCCCGGAGATATTGTTATTCACCTCAAGAGAGGAATGACCGCAGAAGAACAGAAACTAGAGTAGTTTAGTGTAGGTGAAGCCTACACTAGATGGTCATAAAACATTTCCATGGCATCAAACACACAGCCGAGCTGAGCTATAGTTGGATCATAGACGCCGTATCTGTCAACAGCGACTTTCCTACTTGATCGGTAAGTTAACTCACCAGCTAACTTTGCTAATGTTAGCTGTCATTTAAACTCCTCTAAAATGTAAAGTATTTCTCACTGGACACAGATCAGGTTGGTCACTCGGCGTATCGGTAGCGAACCAGGCAACCCAACAGCTGGATTGACGTTTTTATTGTTGTAACTACAACCTAGAAAAAGTAGATGTCTCTATTATGCTCTTGTTCCATATCCACCCTATAAAACTAATACTTTGACAATTATATCCCTGTACTGTATATAAACACAGAAAAAAAGTGTTTTAACTGTCTATCTATTTCTGTCAACTTCTAGATGCGTTCTTAGATGCCTTGTGCTCTTTTTTTCATTCACTTTTTGTTTTGTTTTTACACACTCTTGATTTCAGACATGGAAATGAATAAAGCTACCATGAGCTACAGGCTTTAAAAAACTTGCAGAGGAACTTTGTAAAAATAATCACTAAAATGCCCTTTAAAAAGATAAACAAATCTATTTTAAAAGAAAAATGTTCAGTTTTGGGTAATCACCCAGAACTGAACACAAAAAAGCTTTTAGTGTCTCACTGATAAGTCTTGACCTTTTGGTTGTATTTTTCTACCTTGTTATAAAAACTTCATATTTGCCCTGAATTTTTTTGTGTGTCTGTGTGTGTTTGTGGTTTTTTTTTCTTCTAGGGATTTTACGCACAGCAGTCCCTGATATGGACAGGGAGACACAGGACCAGTACTTAGTGGTCCTTCAGGCCAAAGACATGGGGGGCCACCTGGGAGGATTATCCGGGACCACCACCGTCACCGTGAAGCTCACAGATGTTAACGACAACCCTCCTCGTTTCACCCAGAGTGAGTAACTCAAACAGCCAGCCTCAGACTCATGCACTTAACAGAAACAGGCAGATAGTGCAGCGTGACATATGGAAACGCCTGGCTTTTGGATGCAGCGCGCTCGCTGCGAGGATGCATATGGATTGTAATTGTTGTACCTTCTCCAATTCACTAACTCTCGTACATTCTGTTCGCACACTATGTGGGAATAATTCATCATGGTCCAGAGAAGCAAACTTGTTGGAAACCGTCTCATTAGAGCAAACAGAGCCGAGCGAGCCGTCAGTCACTGAGAACTTACAGAAATAACTTAGTTTGTTATGCCTGTGCTAACTCTCTTCCTGTTATCATAAAGTTCAAGGAGAAAAGAAACACATGACTGTTTTCTCTTTGCGGCATGAGACGGAGGAGTTTTCAGACCTTGCTGACCCACAGGTCTTGTCAGGATTTTCACAGCTGCAGCATGCACAGGAAACTCCTGCAGGGCAGGAAAGCATCTCATCAAACATTCAGGAATAGATTTAACTTGCCTCTGCTATCATAGATCAGCTACTATTTCCATCTGCAGCTGGCCTGTCAGATTACATCACATATTCTGACTGAGCCTTGACATGAGCTGGTCTAATTACTTTTCTGTTAAGTGTGTAATTTCTTCTACATTGCAATCCAATTATTGGGGGGAAAAAAGAACGCTCTATTCTTCTTCTCACATGTTAAACAGACAGATCGTTGATTAAACCTTATCTCTAAAAGACATTATAGAATGGACTGATTGGAAAGTAAATCGTCCTAAAGTTATTAACGTTCAAAATCATAGAGTAGCTTGTTAGCTCATTAGGACTTTATAAGTATACATTGGCTAAGTGTATCATGTCAATGTGCTCAGATTTGAAGATAAGTGCTAGGAATAAGAATAAAAGCTAACACAAAGTGACAATGACAATAATGATAAAATATCTTGGGGGTTGCCTCAAAGCAAGGTTTTTGATTAAAACAGTCGCAGGGTTCTTTCCGAATATGTGTTCTTCTCATGCACAACATTCTACATGCATGTGTGCAAATTCCTGCTGCTGTTTTTTATTTTTCTTTTATTTATTTTTTATCCTGCTGCAACTAGGACTTGGATCCTTCAGCCTATGGTTTCAAATTGTTTGAACATAAAATAAATAAGAAAATCAATGACATAAACCTATGCTTTCTTTTAGTTTGATGTGACAGTAGGAGACAAATAAGTAAAGGGAAAGGAGACTAAATGATAAAGAAAGTTCAAAATCCTAGTCAGCAGCTTTAAAAATCTGATGCAATATGTTTTTGGAACCAAAGGTAGCATGTGAATGTGACAGTGTGAAGTTTTTGGCTCTATGGCGCCGATTGATACTGGGCCCTGTCCGTTTGGCCACAGGGATATCCCTTTGGCTGACTGGTTAGCTCACATGACTCACCCGGGAGTCATGGGATCAAATCCCTCTTGCATGTGTGCCTTGCCACACGAGTAAGAGTTTTACCTTATCCTGTTTTTGGGCCACTGGTGGCTTTGATCTTTCCCAACAAGAAACTAATTGTGGTGTTTTACCCATCTGAAGTGAAGAAAGAGCTAAGCCAAAAACAGAAGCTCTCAATTCTCTGTCCCTTCTGGATTTTGACACTTACCTATGGCAAGGCAATTTTATTTGTGTAGCACACTTTCAACAACACTGTATGTGAAGTTGCTTAAAATGATTTGGTGATAAAGAAACCCACAAAAAGTATGATAAAAGCATGGAAAGTAAAACCAGCAATCAAGAATATAGAAAGATACATTACGGAAAGTAAAAAATCAAAAGAAAACCACCAATTAAGCAATCGTTAGCATAATCGTTTACTCAAAGGCAGCTCTAAACAGATGGGTTTTAAGTAGCAGCTTTGCGTTTGTCAAGAAGTTCTAGATAAGAGGAAAGTAGAGACTGAAAGCTGCTTCTCCATGTTTGGTTGTGATTCTGGTGGTGATTAGTAGACTAGAGTTGGAACACCTGAGTGGTCTGGATGGTTGGTATAGTGACAAGAGGCCTGTTGTCAGCTCACTAGGTATTCTCATGTTTTTTCTGACTAAAGCACTCGAAGTCGTTCATGTTGTTGGAACGTCATGACCTCCCCATTACTTACTGTCCTGTGGACTACTTTCCGTCGCTATGAATAAGTCACGTTGTTTCCTGCTTTGGAAGATTTATGGAAATAAAACATATGAAGCAATGGTGTATAATGATTGGTAAACAACTGCTTTAGATTTTGAATGCTTCCTGGGTACTTATTCAGAGCAGTGTAATGACAATACATTTTTAACTTTAGCCATTCAGTCTTTTTTCTCTCTCCTAGCTGGAGGCTGCTTTCATATTTACTATTCCTTCACTCCATTTATTAGAAGAAAAAAACAGGATATCATCTTAAATAGCCCACTCATACATAGTATGCAGTCTCAAAAGAAAAACTAGCAGCCTGGGGCTTGTAATCAAATATCTTTGATTAACTGATCATCAGCTAAGGAGGAAAGACATTGAGAACACATTGTTGCTGAGAGATAAGTCTAGGATGAGTCATAAGGCCATTTTCAAACAATTTAAAGTATATCATTCTACAGTGGCAAAGATGACTGACAAGGCAGAAACATTTAAGATGGATGACAGTCTTCCCATGAGTAGATCTCCTTAGGTTTCACCGTAGGTCAGCAATGCAAGGCTCAAAAAGCTGCAAAAAGCAAGCACCATTCCAGACTGCGCAGGTCTAATTATATCAAAAGTTAACATTAGCCCTTTTCCAAGACAATGTCGGCATTAATGCCAGTATCATTGAGACTTTTGGTCGACTCGGCCTGTGGCAGCAATTGGCTGCGATTAGGTGCTTTTACACCATGCCGGGATAAAGGTGGGTATGGGGGTGCTGTCCAGACTGCGATGTGCAGGGCTGCATATAAACCAGAGGTCACACGGAAATTTTTAAAAAACATTTTCAAATGGAGAAAATAGAGGGCCATAACTTGTTTTTTTAATTCCTCAAGTCTTTTTGTAAGCTGCTCCGACAAGTCGCTGTCCTTCACATTCCCCTTGAACTGTCTGGCAATCTGCTCTTCAGCTTTAAAAGCCAGAAACTCTCAGACCTTTACTTGGATTTAACAAATTGTCGCTGGCCAGTGCTCAGCACACGTTCGATACATCATCATAACATCACCTTCTGTTTCACTAGCAGGGACCACGCCACAGATTGAGAATTTTAACAGTTTATTGAAGGCATGGAGAATTGAACAGTCTGAGGAGGGACATCGGAGACCCAGGGGAAGACTCAGTGTGGGGGTGCAGTCTTCGAGAAATCATCTTTCCGAGCCTGCTCAGAACCCCCTCAGACAAAAGCCTATACAATGTGCAAGGCACAGAGAAAGTCATCTCGAGGCCCTTTATGAGAGGTCGTTGCAAATCCAATCAGATAAAAGTTTGTCTGAGTAAGGAATCCCAGCAGATTACCGAGTCGTCAACGCGGGGTTGAGCAGTTCCTCAGCAATCCCTTGTACTGAGCAAGCATGTAGCGACTGTGGAGAGGAAAAACTCCCCTTTAGCGGGAAGAAACCTCTGGCAGAACCTGGCTCAGAACAAGCGGTCGTCCGCCACGACCATCTGGGGGTCTGAGGAGACAGAAAGCAGGGGGCGTTGTAGTTGAGCAGGACGCCGGACCGGATGGAGCTTGTTCTCCAACAGTCCGAGCCCACGACGGAACATCTGCGGGAACGGCTCGGGACCTAAACGAGAGATTGGAAGAGTTAGTAGAGGAGTGAACAGGGGCACAGAATGTGGAGGCTGTGTCCGATGGACGCTGCTGAGAAAAAAGGGGGGAAGGGTAGAAGGGGCGGGTCGGCAGTTACCCAGGAGAGAAGGAGCGGGTCGGCAGTTACCCAGGAGAGATGAAACAGGTCGGCAGTTACCCAGGAGAGATGGAACGGGTCGGCAGTTACCCAGGAGAGATGGAACGGGTCGGCAGTTACCCGGAAGAGAGGGAACGGGTCGGCAGTTACCCGGAAGAGAGGGAACGGGTCGGCAGTTACCCAGGAGAGAAGGAGCGGGTCGGCAGTTACCCAGGAGAGATGGAACGGGTCGGCAGTTACCCGGAAGAGATGGAACGGGTCGGCAGTTACCCGGAAGAGATGGAACGGGTCGGCAGTTACCCGGAAGAGAGGGAACGGGTCGGCAGTTACACGGAAGAGAGGGAACGGGTCGGCAGTTACCCGGAAGAGAGGGAACGGGTCGGCAGTTACCCGGAAGAGAGGGAACGGGTCGGCAGTTACCCGAAAGAGAGGGAACGGGTCGGCAGTTACCCGAAAGAGAGGGAACGGGTCGGCAGTTACCCGAAAGAGAGGGAACGGGTCGGCAAGACCCTGCAAAGAGCGGCGACGGGTCGGCAAGACCCTGCAAAGAGCGGCGACGGGTCGGCAAGACCCTGCAAAGAGCGGCGACGGGTCGGCAAGACCCTGCAAAGAGCGGCGACGGGTCGGCAGGACCCTGCAAAGAGCGGCGACGGGTCGGCAAGACCCTGCAAAGAGCGGCGACGGGTCGGCAAGACCCTGCAAAGAGCGGCGACGGGTCGGCAAGACCCTGCAAAGAGCGGCGACGGGTCGGCAAGACCCTGCAAAGAGCGGCGACGGGTCAGCAGGTACCCGGAACCTAGAGGGAGGGGACGGGAGGGGCGAAACAATCGAGCCAAACGAGGGATGAAGAGCGGGCAGAGCTTATAAGTGTATCGTGATGTGATTAGAGATGTAGGACAGGTGCGGGGTACCGGAAGAGTTGATTAAGACTAATTACGAAGTGGTACGAAGTGGATCTGAAACGTGGTCCCTGCTCCCGAACCTAAGTCAACAAGTTTACTCCATTTCACTAGCAAGGACCACGCCACAGATTGAGAATTTTAACAGTTTATTGAAGGCATGGAGAATTGAACAGTCTGAGGAGGGACATCGGAGACCCAGGGGAAGACTCAGTGTGGGGGTGCAGTCTTCGAGAAATCATCTTTCCGAGCCTGCTCAGAACCCCCAAAAAGGTCTTGATAAAATTATTAACTGAAAGGCGAATGCACGTGGTGTAGATCAGATTATTTCGGATCGATATGCTGAAGGAATGCCAGCAGGCTAGAACCTGGGTTAATGTCGTCAGAGATCCCTGATCCCTTATAGGGACTTGGGTCAAAAAAACCCAAAAGTCTGGAGAGATAGGCCTGGTAATCAGTGGGCATGACATAGACGGTATAGATTTTGAGTAATTAACAGAGAAGCGAATGTGCGCGGTGTAGATCATACAGATTATTGCGGATGTAGGATCGGTAGGCGGAAGAGGACCAGCGGCCCAAGATTTGGATAACGTTGTCCGATATACCGGACCTAGCGGCTGAGGTAGCTGCACCTATGCGTATGGAATGGACAGAATATGGATCGGGGGAGATACCGGACCGGTGGAGGATCTGGCGAAAGTGACCGGCAAACCAGAACCTAGTAGCGGGGCTACCAGACTCTGTAATGAACAGCGGGTCGAATGGAGAGGCGTTGGCGGATAGTCGAGACTGGACGTAGTGAGTAATAGGTTCATATGGACTGAGGATAGAAGTGAGACGGAAGAGGTGTATTAGGACGGAGGTACCGAGCTGATTGGTTTTACTTCTGCGAAGGTTGTAAATGATTGTGTCCTGACTATGAATGGAGATGTCCGAGAGACATGGATGAATGGAAGGGTCGTGTTTGGAAGAAGTAGGGGCGAACTCGGAACAACGCAGGAAACCAAAATAAGCAAGTAGGAGCATGGAACGAAGAGTTAAGTCAACAAAGGGGGATAGGTAACCTGAATGAAGCGTGAGAATGCAGCGGGTAAGGAGGTCGGAGGTGAGCGGTAAACGATGAGCGGCGGTGGGTTTTTCTAACTTTTTAAGACCTTTTAACAACATAGGAACGTGACTGTGGTCGAGGGCTGGACAGGGGCTACCTGTTGCCAATTTGACGAAGAAGCTAATCCCTGACAGATATGATTTAATTGTGGATACACGGATTTGCTGGATCGAATGGGAGTGAGAGATGAATTGGCAGATAGACAGGGGAGTAAGTGAGGGAAAAGGGGGACTGTACATTACGTGAAAAGTTTTGAAAGCGTTCCAGCCGGACAAGTAAACAGAGAGGGAACCGGGTGAGAGGCTATCGATGATGGAGGTCTGGGAGATGGTGGTGAGATTGCGGAGTTGTGCTGTCAGTTGAAGATGGTGGCCGAAAATGGTGGGATCGGTGTTGGATTGAGGTCCGCAGCGGGAGCCAAGGATCTGAACTTCTAAAAAGAGAAACGTGAAAGGGAATCAGCTATAGAGTTTAGGTGACCAGGGATATGGGCAGCACGGAGAATGAACTGGTGTTGGGCTGATATGAGAGTGAGTCTGCGGATGAATTGCATGATAGCTGGGGAACGAGAGCGACTTTTATTAATGATTTCGACTACTGCTTCGTTATCAGAGTGGATGACGATTGATTTCTGAGACCACTCGTGTCCCCAAAGAAGGGCTGCTATTACGATGGGGTAAAGCTCGTGAAGAGCGGAGGAAGGGAGGGTGGCCTGGGGCTGAATGGAATCGAACTGCGGGGGCCAAACTGAAGCGAACCACCTCCCTTGGTAGCCTCCGAAACCGACGGAAGGTGCAGCGTCTGTATAGAGCTGAATATCCTCGGGGAGGGAAATGAAATCGTTATAAAAGAAGGAGATACCATTCCAGGAGGAGAGGAAATCGTGCCAGAGCCGCATCTCTGTGCGGCAGGGCCCTGTAAGCGCGAGCCGATAGTGGAGACATGGCACGCTAGCGGCGGTGGACAGGAGGTGAGACACGAAGGACCTACCCTGGGGAATGATGCGGACGGCGTAGTTAAGATGACCCAGGAGTGAGAGCAATTGCTGTTTTGAGCAAGCTTTAGCGAGCATAAAGTTTGAGAGGATGAGGGAGATCCAATGGACCTTCTCGAGTGGCAGAGAAGCCTGAAAAGAGACAGAGTCGAGGGTGATGCCCAGAAATTCCAGAGTAGTAAGGGGGCCCACAGTCTTCTCGTTGGAGAGAGGGACTCCTATATCAGAGAAGGCTGTGGTGAGAGCGCGAAGCCCTGAATGGGGCGGAAAGGAAGCGGGGGTGATGACCAAGAAGTCGTCCAGGAGGTGAAGGACGTATGGTAGACGGTATGAGTTAAGCAGTACCCAGCAGAGGGCTTCGGAGAGTGAATCGAAGATTCTAGGACTGCTTCTGCAGCCGAAAGTGAGCCGAACCGCGAAGTAATAAGCCCCTTTCCAGCAGACGCCGAAAAAACGCCAAAAATCTGGGTGAAGGGGAAGGACCTTGAATGCGCTAGTTATATCCGTCTTGGCGAGCCAAGAGCCCCGGCCCGCCAGGCGAATAAGGCTAATGGCATGATCGATGGAAGCGTACTGCCTGGAAAAGTCGGGGAAGGGGATGAGGCTATTAATGCTAGGTACGGGAGAACTATGAGGTGCGGACAAGTCGATAATCAATCGCTTTTTGCCGGAATACTTCCGGGTGGCGACGCCCAAGGGGCTAACCCGGAAAATCGGGAAAGGGGAGTGACTGAACGGGCCGATCATGAACCCCTCCTTTACCTCCTTACGGAGGAGAGAATCGACAGTGTCGGGTTCAGAGAGGGCAGACCGCAGGTTGGGGCAAAGGGCTGAACTATCGGGGAGAATCTCTATGCCGGGGTGGAACCCGTGGGTAAACCCCTGGACCAGAAAATTGACGAACTCCCTATCAGGATGGCTGGCCAGGGCGGAGACGAGGGCCCTCACCTTAATGGGTGTGCCGAAGTGGCGGATTAGTCAATCGGGCATCGGGGTCGGGTTGTGGGGGCAGGAGCTCCTGGAGTGAGCCCCGCCGCAAAAGGAGCAGCAGTGCAGGAACCTGCAGCTCGAGGAAGAGCAGCCATGCATATTAAAATTGTTGCAGACCATCCGGCCCCCTTGGTAGAGCAGAGGACGGCCATATTTGTCGACGCCCCCGAGGGCTGGGGTTCTGGCCTTGGGCCAAGGGAGGGGTTTGGGAATGAGCGGAGGGGGAGGGGCGGCGGCCGACAAGCGGTCGGGAGCCCCCGAGCTACGGGCCGCTGGAGCCTTGGGCCGGAGGGGGTTAGATAAGACGCAACCAGTGGCAGGGTGGTAGGGGGCGCCGCAAAGGCTGCAGGACAAAGAAGCCCGGGCTGCGAAAGTGCGGCAGTAGAGCTCCGAGTCGAGCTCGCCCCAGTAAGTCCCCTGATTGAACTGGGCGAGTCGGCCTGCAGCCTGGGAGGAGAAAATGTTATGATAAGAGTAAAACCCGGTGCCCCCGAACCGGAAAGCTAGGTCCAGGACGATGGACAGATAGTCGTCCAGCTCAGCCCGCCGGTCGGGGTACTCCGAGCAGATTGTATCCCGGTAAAGGGAAAAGGCTAGGGCAAACTCGACAGGGGTAAGATCCCTGGAGCGGGAGTTGATGGGCGGCGCTAACTGCATGGGCCCTAGAGTGGTTAATATCTCCCGTGGCTGGCCCGAGAGGCCCAGGGAGGGATGAAGAAGGAGGGCTAGGTCGACGTGGTTACCTTGGAGAATTTGCTGACGCAGCGTGGGGGAGACCGGGGAAGGGCGGAGGATGGAGGAAGCAGGCCGAACGGGGGGAATGGCTGTGGAGAGAGAATAAGGGTTTGACCCTAAAGGGTGAATGACCAGGGGAGGTAGAGGTATGTTGAGGGCGGAGGGGAAGGGGGGGGTGGGGAGAGGGTCAGCGAGGGGCTGAGAACGGGACGACGGGGGGGGTTGAGGAGCCGACGGAGCGGCGGGCGTGGGAAATGAAAGGGGGGGGTTCGCTGAAGGAGGAGGGGGGGCCGAAATGGAGCTAGGAGGGGGGACAGAAAAAAAAAGATGAATGGACTCCAGCAGGAGGCACAGCTTGAGAAGACAGGGAGGAAAAATAATTCGCTAAAGAGGAAGCAAAGTCGTGGAAGGAGGGAGCAGAAACGGGTTGTAGTTGCGGCTCGCCCCCAGCAGGGGGTGCCGTGGGCGCGGGGCCCGAGACCACTGCGAGAGGAACGACGCTACCGGAAGTCCCGCCCGATGAGGAAGCGGGAAGCCTGGAGCGGAATGAGGATGAAAGGGCAGGAGGGGATGGGAAAAAGAGCCGAAAGAGATGGGCCTTGTTGGCGGAGCGACTAAAACGGATGCCCTTGTCCCGCAGCGAGCGCTGGAGCCGTGCGACTGTCCAGCCGGACATGTCGGGGCGGCTCTGGGTTGCAGCCAGGGAACGCTGTGCGGGAGGGTAGGCTCCGTCTCGAGGCGCAGCAGCGTGGTGACGGCGGCGAGAGGATGAAGGAGGGGGAGCCCTGCTCGGGTGAGCCGAGGCAGTGGCACGAAGGACCGTGGGCGTCGGCTCGAGCCGGAGACGGAGTCTCTGAGGCGAGGCGGGGGAGGAGGGAGACCGGCCCGAGGGACTGCGAGTGGCCGGAGGGAGCGGCGTAGAAAACAGATCGGGTGAGGGAGCGATAACCGGGGAAGACCGACCGGATGCCGGCTGGCTCGAAGAGAGTCGAACGCGGCGTGAGACTTGGCGAACCACCAGCTGTGGGGATGCCGTGAGAGGAGTCTGACCATCGAGGAGCTCGTCGTCCGAATTAGACGGATCGATAGTGATCGATAGGACGTCCATCCTGAGAACGACGAAGCCGAAGTGAGCTAGGTAAGAGCACAATTGACACGTCGAAGTCTGACTGATCGCGAAACAATCGAGCCAAACGAGGGATGAAGAGCGGGCAGAGCTTATAAGTGTATCGTGATGTGATAAGAGATGTAGGACAGGTGCGGGGTACCGGAAGAGTTGATTAAGACTAATTACGAAGTGGTACGAAGTGGATCTGAAACGTGGTCCCTGCTCCCGAACCTAAGTCAACAAGTTAACTCCATTTTAACAAAGCGTGATCTTCATTCATGAGAGCAGCGTTGCGGCAAGATTGTGGTAATATTACTACTAAGCTTGAATGCTGCAAAATTCCCGCAACGCCACGCCGCCATTGCACATTTAAAGGACAAACCTTGCTGGGAATTCTACCCCAATAAGCCAGCATGGTGTGTCTTGGAAAATAGCCTTTTATGTAAAGAGTAAGTGAGTTTAACTTGTTTGGAAGGATTGCCAGAAGAAAGCTGTAAAAAGAGTATGGCAGCACAACTTGGGTTTGCTAAGTTGCATCTAAATGAGCTTCAACATTTCTACTGCAATTTCTGTTGTACAGATGAGATCAAAGTAGAGATGTTTTGCAAAATTGCACAGTATCATGTTTGACAAAAACTAAACAGATTGCCAGCTCAAAAATCTCAAAACAGCTCATAAGTCTTGTAGTGAAGGAGTGAGGATTGGGGCTTGTTTATCAGCTGTGACATGTGGTGAGGTTCATGACTGGTGAGGCATTTACTGACTCCTTAGGTATCTTAGGCCGTTTTCACATGTGTGGCCGTACCAGAAAACGGCCAGAGAAAATGCTAATTTTTTCTGTTCATATGTCACGGATCTCTGCCCGTATTTGAATCCAGTGTTTTACTACAAATAAACAGCAGGTGGCGGTATACAAATAAGTCTGTAGTTCTCCAACAAACAAGGGAGTGAGAAGTACCGACGTCATAAAACGAGCGACAGGCTAGAATGTAAACAAACTGGTCTACTGGTCAGCTGCTACCTGAAGCCATCTACAGGGTGAGTGTTGTAGTAAACCCGCCGTTTTGTAATCTGCTGTGTTGCTGTGGGATGCTTGAATCGCGTTGTTTTGGTATTTGTATGGTCGCGAGGTGATTCTGTAATTTCGGCCGGCGGTGTCGTCATTTCCGCATGGAGCGCGTCTATTGTCTTGAGTACGGCCAGAGTACGGGTTGTGTTCACATGGTACGTGGCCGCTCGTACCTGGACTCGGATACTACCTCCAAGGCAGGTCTCTCTGGCCGTATCCTGGCACGGTACAGTCTGTGTTCACATGGTACGAAATAAGTGGATTTTGACCAAATACCGTACCTGAGTACGGACTCCTGTACCATGTGAAAGCGCCCATAGATATTAAACCAAAATTAAAACCTTCTATTTCACACTGTAAAACCTAAATAAGTTCAGAGAACTCAACATTTATGACGAAATTCATTACATAATAATTTTTGAGTTAGCTTAGTTATAAAATATAAGTTCATCCTGTCTTAAAAAATGTAAATTGAATAAAATCAAAGCACTTAACTACCTCCAACTCAAAACTTTGTAGTCAACTAACTTATTAAATTTTATTTAACTAAACTAGTATATTCTGATTTTTAAAATTGTATATATTCACTAACTCAAATGCTATAAGTTATAAAAACTCTAAATTGACCTATTTAACATTAAATCACATGGCCTCCATTTGTTTAGCACATTTTCAGTCAGAAGACTATATACTGTAATTTTTTATACCGCAATATTGGTGATAGTATATTAGTATTATTAGTAGTGTTTTAGGGCAGAGTGACAAAAGTGAAGCTGCCATTCTATCTGCACTGCTGAACATCAGCAGGTAAAACAGTAGATGTGTCTTGGCAAAGGACACAACAACTCACACAGATAGAGCAGGGGTTTTAACTGTTAACCCACTCCTTATAGGACAAACTCCTACCACCTGAGCCATGGTTGCAAACAACCCTTCTTAGTCAGTGACTCCTCCTCTTCCTGCAATGAACACAGCCACATGGCCTGACATTATGATCTTAACATGTCTCTTTACTCATAACTTTTGATACGAAGATTTAATTTACTCAAAACGTTTAATTGCATTGAATATATAAATACAGTAAAAGTTTAATCTGGTTACAGATTTTAACCTTTCTTGACTTGGTTGCTACTTTTGATTACAATGATTATACAAGTTTTGAGTTCATTGTACTGTTCAGGTTTACGGTGCAGTTTTTTACCTTAATTTGGTTATCTCGTTGAACAACTTTTAATCATGCTTAGATAAATTCCCTACTATTTAACAAAATTATATTGTTGAATAATAAATCGATAATAATTTAGCCTTCTAGTACTACTACTGCTACTACTACTACTGCTAATACTACTACTATTAATAATAATATAATTAATATTTAGTAAAAAGTCTCATTTAGGATGATTTTTTTTTAAATACAATTTTAAATCATTTATGATCTTACCTTTGTTTATGAAGTGCATGCACCTATCATGCTCGAGAAATATCTTCCTCATTCTCAAGTAAAACACTATTAATATGTTACATAAATTAAATAAAAATGTTGAAATATAATAGAAAACAAATATATAGAACAGATAAATTGAAACATTGATTTTATTTGTCATTATTACGGATGAGGTACTGCCTCCCCTGACTTTACATCACTGTTTTACAGCCACCTAAACTGGATACTTGGCAGTCTAACATGCACACCAAAGTATTTTACGGTTAAAGGTGAGACAATCTGTCTGACAGCTAAAGCTTATTCTAAACTGGGTCAAAGGTATCAAAGTTCTGTAGTTGTACAGACCTCAAACTGATTAGAATGCTGAGGTGGAACATTAGAATAAATTACATTATGAAAAAAAATAAGTGCACACAAATTATGAGCCAGAGTGATATAGCATAAAGAATAATGGGGATAAATATCCACCACAACAATACGAGACACAAAGTAATTCACAGAAAAACTATTTCAAATAGTTGCTGCTAAAGGTTCTTCTATACGTGAATCATAAAATATATACATTTTCTCAGAAAAAGCTGATTGGCATTACCTTTGTTTAATAACTATTGTGTGTTTTCTTACACTGGAGGTTATATCCTGGTAAAATCAGATCCTTGTTATGTCCTGATACATGAACCACAGTATGTGAAAAGGGTCTGCTTTCTTTTTTTATGACTGCTGATGGAAACTGTTTTTGCATTTAAAACAGTTTCAAAAATATGATTAATCTATTTAAAGACACTTAGATGTTATTATTTTTTAAATATTAAACTTGAGTTTAGATATCAATGATCCTATAACTCATACCAGAATAAATATAACTACAAATATACCTGCATTCATACAGCTCACACTCATACTTTGTTTAATAATTCATGTTGGTCTAATGTAGAAACTCTGTTATGTTAAGATTTCATACAGGATACTAAGTATAGTCCAAATACCTGGCAGGTACATCAATCATTCTTGCCATGAAGACTGCAGGTACAGGCAAGAAAAGAACTCGGAGGAGCTGGACGGGCTTTTGATAAAGGTTTCTTTTCCAACACAGCACTGGCTTCAGTGCCAAAATTGAACTAATGATGTCCTGTGGCGGGGGCTTTGTTGGTCGAGTTGATTCTCTATCAAATATGGTGTTTTGGACTGAGCTGCTTTGAGGACCGGAGGGTTTCTTTGAAAGAAAAGTACCAAACTTATTTTGTTCTGTCTGAGTGACGGTGAGTCTGACACCGCCAGTGGCTACTTTAAAGCCTCCCAGTCTGCCAGATTCTCCACACCGTTTCCTCTGACTCTGTGCCAACCCACACCTCATTGAATCTCTGTGCCTGGACTTTCTTTGTGTGTTCCATGTGTAGATCGGTGTAACATCACTGATCCTCTGCTAGCATTTTTCCTCCTTTTCTCTCACACTCTGCACCCTCTTGTGTTTGCAGAGACACCATCAAAGCCAGCCACCATGCCGCTTTACTCAATTATGCCGGCAGGCTTTTAAAAAGATACCCTCCAATCGGGCCCCTGTTGTCTCCCAAGGTCAGCACTGCTTATTCCTTGTGGCATTTAGCAGAAACAAAACAGGTATTGGCTGCACAGCAGGAAGAACGAAGGAGGAAAAAAACAAAAAAAACAACAACACACACTTCTTCTACTGCTTATATTTGCACTGCATCCTAGAATTGTTTTTTTTCCTCTCCTTGCAAGACATGATTTTAGGAACTAAGTGAATTTGTTGTGTGCGCAGTTTTAAACATTGCCAGGGGATTTCTTTATGCCTGAAGGAAGAAGCATAGTGGAGGAAGAAGCATAGCGGTAGAAAAACAAGGCTACCATGCAGATTGTAGTTGCTTTTCCAGATGCCTAGTTGGAAAACACGACAATTTAAACACACTGTCCTTGCATTAAAGAAGCTGTATGTGAACAACACTTTTTGTTTTTTTTCATATTGCTATGCAGTCCCTTGCACATGTTTTTACCCATACCTGATAAAACCTTCATAGAAGAATGGCTTTTTACAAATTAGTTTCAAACACCTACTGTATGAAAGGGACACAATCTAAAGATATATTTTCGTTTTTAGGTAAAGTTGATTTCTTTCTCGTAATTTACTAATATGAAGCATAATTAATTATTTTTCAGTGACTGCTGAGGCCAGCCTGTTATGCTCTGAACAGTTTCAAAGTCAAAATGTATAAAGTGCATTTGTTTCTGCCCTCTTGAATCCTGGCAGCCTGGCCACAAGGATATCCCTTTGGCTGACTGGTTAGCTGACTTTCACCTGGCAGTCTGACATTAGAATCCATTTTTGCTGCAATCATTCTTAGGAATGCCTCTACATATTTAAAGAGAGACTCAAATTTGCAGATGTTTGTGCTCTGTCGCCCTATCAAGGCTCATGGCATAACGTCACTGTGGTAAAAACAAATCTCTATGGAGCACTTCTGAAGACGGTTTTACAAGCTTGCCAGCCAAAAGAACAAAAGATCAAACTAATAGGGTGTCAGTTGGTAAACCGTCAAACAGTTTTCCCAGCAATATATCACATCATCATGCCAAAATAACATTGGAACAAGAATTTATTACTTACTAATCCAGTAGCAACACGGCTAGTTCAGTGCAGTACATCCTGTTGTACCTCTAATGCCTCATTCACAGCATCTGACCACACAAAACAGAAAAGTTGTAACACTGGGATCTAGAAGCTAATCCTACTTTGACCTAAACTGAGCAACAGTTTGACAGAAAAGATCTTCCATAGCAGTGAAGCAAAGTAAATGTTTTCTGACCTGTGTCATCTTCTGTTTTGCTGCTCTATGTGGCAGCAGGAGAAAACATGGGAGTTGTGCTGTTAACCAGGTGAACATCCTGGTCCTGAGTTGAGAAGCTGGCACAGATTCAGCGTCCTACTCCCCGGATCTACATTCTGCAACTTTCCTTACCCCTAATTCATACCAGGCGTAGAATGGATGCACGGCGGTATGAATCAGGGGTTAACAAGCCTTCTCCAGCGGTGAGGTTCCCGCAGCTTGTAGCTTGGGAACTGGTGCTCTGAATTTTAGGTCAGATAAGTAGCTTAACAATTAAGAAACATCAAAAATGTAATACAGAGAATGAAAACTGTGAGAAAAGAACCAAAACAATGTGAATACATTTTGCTGAAGATCCACAAGCAGATTATATGAAACTCTTGCTTTTGGAAGAAAGCTATTAAGAATTGAGGGCTGGCTTGATAAAAATGTTTGCACAATTACTGTGTTTACAAAAAAAAGAATATGATTCTTTTCCGTTTTTCTATATTTGAAAGGGCTAATAGATGGTTAACTGATTAACTGCTAAGTCTAAGTGGAAGATTTCACATGTGTGTGTCCGACTGGTGTGTCCCCCCCCCCCCCCCCACCACAGTGGCAAGGGTCTCACATTTTGTCAGTGATCGTCTATCTTTTGATTTTCCCTTAACTGTCAATTTGGATATCTTTCTTGGCCATGGAAGAAGTGATTTATTTTGGGAAGAAAATCAATGTCCATTTCCAAGATTTTTTTTAAGATTTCAACCACTCACCATATGTTCTTGCTCTTACATTAAATTACACAAGGGATGAAGATCTTGTGTGAGCATAGAGCATTTACATGCTAAAAGAGAGGGCTGAATTACTGCCTGAGTCCAACAGAAGTATGATTTTTGAAATGTATGTATACACCTAAGTCTATCTGAAGTCCAACCAAACTGGATTTATTTTAATTGAACTGAGGCACTCAGAAGATTCCTTTAGGAAATCTAATTTCTCTACAACTCCAACCCTGGTTGAGCTGAGCTTTTCATAGGAAGTGATAAAAAGAATAACAGCATCAGTTTTGTTACGAGTATAATACAATCAAACAGTACAGTGCTTATGAAATGTACTGTGTTGCAGCATTGTTGTCGCTCAATTCTTCGCTCATTGAGCATATCCAGCTTTTACTCTGTCTGCCTTACTGCTTTAGTTACAACCGCTGTGCCATGTCATGTTGCCACCTAGTGTTGTGGATTTGAGCGCTCCTTATTCAATAATTAGATTTTCTGAGACACATGTAAACTGGGATAAAGACTCCCTTTCTGGCTAAGCTATTGGTCTGATTATTACCAAAATTCGATTTAGATCGCATTAACACTTTCACAGTGTGGCTTTCCACTTACTGTAGCAGGATCTTGGGGTTGGCACCAACACTTGACAAAACAGATGATTTAGTTGCACCTGGAACTGTTTTTTGTTTATCATTTTTCTGTCCATTCAATGGCAAGTGAAGGTCCTGCAGGCAGAGTAAGCCTTATAATGTAGTATGGCCATTGAGACTTTGGTATCTTGGTATCTTACATTGCACAGCTGATTTAAATAATTTCTGTGCAGTTAATAATCTGGATCGCATTTGCTCATATGTACTGCACGTACTTATTCTTTGCTAAAATTAATACATTTACTCGGTATTGCTTTACATCACTTTCTATAAATCTCTCTACATCCTCCTTTATTTATGTCTAGATCTCTTACACATTCTCATGTGGTCCAATATTGTTCAGATAATTATATGTTTTTAAACATAATCTACTGATAAATCAAAGAGGAAAAGGTTTCTGATTTTTGGCAGGATGGGCTTCATAAGAAAGCAGTCCCCCAGGCCCCCATTCATGCTAGAACCATCATTGACGATGCTTGACTTCTAGTTTAAAGTAAAAAATAAGTACAACTTTAGTTGGACTGTTGCCTTAATCGAATTCACTCATTATTTCAAGTCAACAACATTCAGTTAGAAAACCATAGAAGACACTTCGACCTCTATTCAGTTGTCTCAAAGGTCTCGGATGCAAACAAGAAGCTTATTCACCGGGCAGAAAAAACAGAGGCAAACAGAGCTGCCGATGTGAGGAATAAATGTTTTTAGAGCCCAATTTCCTGCATATTTTTAGCGTTTACCTACTTCAATTTGTTGGATTTAACTCGGCTGGAGCAGGATTATGATGAGTTGGGGGAAAAAAGTCATTAGAACCCAGTCTGACATTTTTGAAGCTTTTATTTAATAAGTGAAAACACAAAAGGGACTATTTTTAGTGCTTTTTTCTTTTACATCAGCGTCACCTTTTAGAGAAGCATAAACTTTGAAATTAATGGTCAAACCTGGTCTGAACTATTTTACACTAATTACTGAAAAAAACAAAATTTCTGTGGATTTTTTTTTGTTTTATCACAAAATATAAAACAATTCTTACGAAAACCCAATATTGTGGATCTTCTTGTCTTATGAGCTCCATGTCACGGTACACCTCTGATATTTTCTGAAATTATATTGTTGAAAATCTAAAATAACTACAAAAGGACTCCAACTGCAGTTTTATTCATTAAACCATCTAGATTAAAAATAGTGTTAAAAGGAACAAATCATAACCACTTTCTTCTTTTTAACATGAAATGCCATTATGTATCACGGCGTGCCAAGAACCTAGAGATCAATCCACCTGCTGTACCCTATCAATTAAATCTGTTGGCTCTCAAAGGGCAAAACGTTGATTCAGTGCATGGTTTAAACTTGCTGCAGCATTTTCCTCACTTACAGAAACTCCCAGATGTTCCCAGAGACTCATAACTTGTGCTTGAAAAACTTTCTGTGTGAAAGGAGCGTTTGAAAAGCCACAACTCTGCTCGGTGACAAGTCCGCAGACAGAGGCGCAGGTGCCGCTTCTCGTTTTCTTTTTATGTGGCTCCCAAACAACCTTGGTTCGCCAGAGGTGTCACATAAAACACTGAGGAAGCCATCACTCCAGCAGTGGTTTGATGGACGGAATGATAGATGGGCTGACAGATGACTACATAGGTAACGCCGATAAGATCAGTGTCATTTTATGCACCAGGGAAATGAGACACGAAGAGAGGGAACGATTGAGAGACTGGCTCAGAGTGGGCTTCATCATAAATATTACTAATTCATTCCCCTGGAGAAGAGAGGTTGTAACAGCGAGATTGTGAAATTCAGCAGGCCGGAGGAGGGAGACGGTGCAATTGAAGGCACATCAACGTATGTTTATGTTTGAGTCTCAACATACTTTTGTCTAAAAGAGAGAAAGATGGAGTCACAATAAAGGACATGATGAAGTTGTTAAGGAAGTAAGACAATGAAGGAGTAGGTGAGGAATGGCTCCAGGGATGTAAGGAAAGCCACAGAGAGCACAGAGAGACAAGGAGACAAACGCTCCGGCAGAAACAAGCGGGGGAGTGAAAGTAATGGATGGAATGGAGGGGGGATGAAGAAGGAATTATGTCTTTAAGCAGGACTGAGACTAAAAAAAAGAAATGGGAAAGAGGAGCACTGAAAAATACAGTAGGATGAGAGGAAGTGTAATGAAAGATTGACATAAACCTGGTCTTTTCCCTAAGCTTCTCTGGAGGTCCACCTTAATACCTGTGCTCAGGAACAGCATCACACGTAGGTGCACACTTGCTTGATCAGTCGGAGGTGAGGAGACGGGAACGCAAACACACGCAAACAAAAATCTAGTCGTCTTCACACTTCTTGGATCCTGACGTCCCTTATCACAGCCTCTCCCATCTGTCGCTGTTTAAAACACCCGCGGCGCACAATCATTTTTAGTCAGTCTGGCAGAAACTGCCTGTGCTGACAAATCTCTCGTTAGACCATTCACTTTCACGGTCCCACCATAAATTGGTGTGGTCATCATTAAGTCCAAACGAAAGCAATCACTGATCATGAATTTTAGTTTTTCTCATACTGTGCCTTAGAAATGGACTTAAAACAAATATTAAGGCTTTTAAAAGTTTTAATTTCCAAACCATAAACCTTTTCTGCCTTACAGTACTAATAGTATAAAGTGCTCTGGATAAGATGCTGGAAAAAACGGCCTGTGATTGACTCTGCTTTATAGAGCATAAAATAATGCAGAGCGGCCCCTCCTCAACCTGTTGCCTTGCACCAGTGATCAGCTGGCTGGGTAAATCGAACTATATTTTTCCCCGAGCTTAAAAGGAAGTCATGATTGGCTGTTTGGAAATATTTCAAACTGCCCATTACATTTATCAAGCGAACACTGGTTTAAAACTACAGTTGGAAAATAGGCAAATTGCCCCTGATATATATAGAATGGGGGCTCAAATTTACAAAAATATATACCTTAAAAACCTGGGCTACTAAGTGTGAGCCTCTGTAATACATAAAACATTACTGAAAAAGCTGATGCTTTACGATGTTCTCAATTCAGGTGATATATGGAGAATGAGAGAGAAGCAGCAGTGTTGTCTATCTATCTATCTATCTATCTATCTATCTATCTATCTATCTATCTATCTATCTATCTATCTATCTATCTATCTATCTCTCTCTCTATCTCTCTCTCTCTCTCTCTCTCTCTCTCTCTCTCTATCTATCTATCTATCTATCTATCTATCTATCTATCTATCTATCTATCTATCTATCTATCTATCTATCTATCTATCTATCTATCTATCTATCTATCTATCTATCTATCTATCTATCTATCTATCTATCTATCTATCTAATTAACTCTACCCGTAAGAGCTGAAATAAGAAATACTGTCAACCTTAACTTCTGCTGTAGTGCTAAGATGGTTTCCACTGTGCATATTAATGCATATTAAGTTATACTAATTGTTTGAAGTATTGAAATAGAAAGTTATAGACATTTTTAGAGAGGACTGTAAGTATTTGTGGGTTTTAACTATTTGCGTATGTCTGTAGTCCCCAACCCCCACGAATACCGGTGGTCCACTACAATATAAAATCTTAATACCGGGCTAATCTGTGGAGATGTTGGCAATGATAAGGAGACACTCGCCTCCTCATATTGAACTCTTGAACCACAGCCAGGATGAAGAGTAGTAGTTCAACCACGACTTTCTAATTAATTCAGCTCGTTTGACCTTCCTGAGGCTGTTAGAATTATTTTCCTTACCTTATTCCGCAGAAGATTAGTTAATAAATTAACGCTAGACTGTGACATCAATGCAAACGTATACCCTGTGATGACGCACCACAAAAGTAAGTGTTACATGCTTAATTCGAATAAAGACGCACTATGCAAAAACAGGGATGTGTTGAAAGTGACACAGAAATCTCCAAGATCTGACTTGATGTCCCAGAGGAGAAAAGTCAAATTCTTACACTTAGACCTATTTTCTACACAAATGGCAAGATAGGACACAGTGCAACAGCACTTTTATAAAGAGTTAGTGAAACACAAATGCTGTGTAAATGTGTGCTTTGTTGTAGACATGCTACTGGGATTAGCCAACATGCTTTTCTTTCTTTTCTGTAGCCTTCTAATCACGCTCATCCCCTCCAAATACATATAGAAAATAACTTGTGTCCTATCCAATAGGGCATTGATAACGAATTTTCTTAAACGCCATGTCTAATGTGCATTTGTGGACTCGTAATGGGCTTGTTGGAGCCGGGGCATACGGGCCAACCCGGCTGTAAACGTTTCGTCGCCCCGTCCAGTGTTCGCCACCTACAGGCCCCTGTGTCTCCTGTTGTTCGGACCAGCGTGATAAACCTTTGGGATGCATGAAAGCGAGTCCTGGGGGCAAGATCACTAAAGCGTGAAGGATGGAACGAGGAAGGGAGGGAGAGAGGGAGATGACAGAATGGAGGGATTGGACGTGAAGGTGGTAGTGGGTGTGGGGGGTGGGGGGGGGAGTGAAAGCAAATGGCTTTTCAGCAACACAGATAATCAGGCTAACTAAAAATTACTTCATCTCATGCAGAGTTGATGCGGTGCTGATGGCATGCTGGGAAATGGAATGAAGCAAATGTTCTGCGTTTAGACGGTGAGATGCGGGCAGATGTGATTTTTGTTTGCATGCCTACTGCCATATATGGAGTAGAAAACTTGCCTAAGGCTGCTATACAAATTATTATATACACACGCTGCTGAGTAAATATGTCATATAAACTCCTTCACTAATTCCTCTCACATGCATGCATGTATGCAGAATGCTAGATTTGCAGCCAGTGCGAGACACTGGAAGCCTTTATTCCCTGAAATGGCACCCTCGCATCACAACGCACAATTAAACCTGCCACTGCAGTGCCCTGCGGTCAGTGGTGGCACAGTTCAGAGCTCTGCTTGGATGGGTTCCTTTAGGCTTTCACCCTGTGTGGGTATAAAAGCTGCAGCAGCCCGCTAACTGCACTGTGTGTCGTGTCCAGCACTTGCTCTCGTATTAAAGAAGCGGTGTCAGTCAGCCCTGTGGGTAGGAGCTTTTATTATCTTTCCTCTATCACATTATTTACATATGCTGTACATGTGCAACAAATGAAGGTTCTTCATAACATGAGAAGTCCGTCAAATTGGTATTCCTTTGAGGAAAGAGCTTCTCCCTGATGAGCTTTTCTGCTACAATCCAGTGCAGCCATGAGATCCTGTGAGCAGAAATTCATTATTCACTAATTGTCCTATGCAACGCAAACTTTTCAAAATACCTACAAGCAGACAATCCTGCCTTACGGGCGCTGTAAAGGGTTTTAAATGATCCACACTCGACAACTTTTCATAGATGCAACTTTTTGTGTAGGCAAGCAAGAAAAAAGGGAATTCAAAACTACATTAGGAGCCCAAGACAGAACCATTTTTGGCCCCTTATTTTTTTCTTTTCATTCATTCTTTTTCTTTTTCACAGTGTATCAACCATGGCTTCAGTGGAAATTGGATATATCCCTCATGCTTTCTCCACCATGGTTTGGTCCTTTTACTTACTGAGAATGCAGAGGAATCACAGTGAGACAACACTCTAAATAGACTGCCTTCACTATCATTTATTTATTTATTTATTTTGCATTACTTTTTCATCTGACCTGGCAGTGTGCCCCCTCACGTAGAATAATTGAAGCTATAGCCATTCTTTTTTTTTCTTTTCTTTTTTTTTGTGCCAAGCCATCAGTGAGCCATGAAGTGCCGGAGAAAGCGATTTCCATGTTAATGGGAAGCTTCACGGCAACATCTAAGCCTTTCTCTACTTTCCCCTTTTCTCTTCGTCATCACCTCCTCTCCTCTCTCTCTTCCTGCCTACCTTGCGGTTACCTTTCTCTACCTGCCGTCACCCCCAAGGACTCTATCCTTCTACTATTGTCTTGCAACGTTACCTTTTACCCCTCAGCCTCTGTTTACCTCCTTCTCCCTTTCCTCTCTGATGCTGCCTTTGTCTCTGTTGAGCTTGATAAATGGAGTCGCTGGACTGTGAGCGACACATCCTCAACAGGGTGTGGTGAGCCATTGCAAGCTGTCTCTCATCATTGGGTATATATTTATTTATTTTTGTGTTTTCTACTCCAGTTAGCCTTCCTCCTTTGGCACACATTAGAAAATCCTTCATCACACTCAGATCTCCCCATATGGGTTAATGAGGAAAAACTTTGACAGAAAGGTGAACGCGGAGTCTCTGAAAACCTTTTATGTGATGTTACTGAGCAGGAACACTAATCTCCACATGGCTGAGCATACTGTATGCAATGCACACCTAACCCTCTGAGGATCCCTGAAGCCTTTTTCTTGAGGTTTGTCCACTACCAGCCCTCATCACATTTTTGACTCAGTGCTTTCTTGGGCTTCTTAAACCACAGCAGGTAATGGGGCAAGATGTCATCTCCCTCGAGGTATTCTAAGTGGCAGGAAAGTCAGGAAAACTGCAGTAGGTAGGCTTCAAAATGAAAATGTTTGACCATGAACACCATGTAAATGTGTTTGCAAGCCTTTAAATAAATGAATGTCTTACTGATGGATCAAAATACTACTAATGCTAAAAAACAAACTACTACATTTATTCACTGAAAATGAAAACTTTACAAAATGCTAGTACTGGACCCCCAATGATAGAAACATAAATCACAAAATGTAAGGGAATACATCTTAAGTCAGGTATTTCTTCATAGTAGCAAAACTTCTTGGTAATACATCTTATTACAGTGGAAAGACATTTAAATGGCTTAACATTTGTAAGAAAAATGCCTTTGTGGGCTGAACAGCAGAGTTAAAATTTGTAGGTTTAAAAACCTGCTTTCACTACCAAACAACTTGTTACGCTTTTAACTTGTGTTTGGTGTTGTTCATTGGATTTATTCATTTACATTAAATGATTATCGGATTAAAGAAACCAATGGCCTCGCTAGTGCGTGAAAGAACGGCACCAAACCACAACTGCCTGGAACCTTCCCTTCATGCTGGTTACCAGCTTAGTCAAACACGATTGCAGAATTATAGGCCGATCTAAAAACTTCCATTCATCAGCAAGATTGTTGAAAAGGATGAGTTAGAAAAACTAAAACGCTTCCTAACAATGAGCAAGCGCTTTAATGTCTTTCATTCCATTTGCTGTGTTTACCACAACACTGAGACTGCACTTTTCAAGTTGTTGTATTATATTTGGATACATAGAAAGCTGTCTTGGATGCTCTGGTACAATACTTGACTCGTTTGAGGCTTACCTAAAGAACAGGAACTTCTTTGTGTCATTGGTGAGCTTTTTATTGGAGTGGCCAGACAGAGGTAATGCTGGGTACCAAATGGTTCCATCCTGGGGCCTCTCCTATTTTAATATTTACATGGTCCTGCTAGCTCAGATTAAAATAACCAATAAGATTAGTTATCAAAACTATATAGATGATACACAGATGCATAAAACAAATCAGTACATGGATGGGTCATAACTTTCTCCATCTTAACAAAACCAAAATTAAAATGCTTATTTTTGGGTCTGGAAAGGAATGTTCAAAAGGTGGCACACAGTCTAGCACTCTAAAGAGTGCTTCAAGGATTAAGGGATTAATGTCCTGGCAAGATCTTCAACTCATCAACGCATTTATCTTTAGTCAGATTGATTAGTACAACAGTGTCTTCACAGGTCTGCCTAAAGCGTCAGACAGCTGCAGCTGTTCCAGAATGCTGCTGTTTGCATACTCACTAAAACTATAAAAAAAGAGCACACCCCCTTTATCAGCCAATTTCTAAAGTCCTTACACTGACTCGTTGTAGCTCAGAGAATGGACTGTGAAATGCTGTTGTTAGTTGATAAATTACTTAATGGTTTAGCGCGCAAATACATTAATGATCTGTTTATGTGTAACCTTTAAGACCACTCAGGTTTCTGGTTCAAGTCTACTCTGCCTCCCTAAAGTCATAACCAAATATGGAGAAGCAGGATTCCGTTTTTATTCTCATCTAATCTGGAATAACGTTCCAGAAAACTGCAAAAATGCTGAAACATCGAGTTTATTCAGATAAAGGCTAAACACAAATTTGTTTAAAAAAATTAAGCATCATAAGCGGTAATCTGTTTTTTTCAGCTATCACTGTTTTTCCTTACTTGAAATGTAACATATTTTGCTCCTCTACTTCTAATCATCTAAAGCACTTTGTATTGGCCTGTTACTGAAAATGTGCTATACCAATAAAATTGCCTTGACTTCAACTAGCTTTTTCTGTAGTCAGTTAATGTTGTGTTGGTCAGTTGTGGAATGACAACTGATCCCACAAGTGTGGTGGGGCGGTTAAAGTTCTATGAGCTCTGCATGCAGACCTTTTTGTCTTCTCTAAATATTTATGAACTCTTCTCATGAGCACTGACATCTTGGAATATACAGACCTTTCCATCACAGTATGGGGTTTCCTGCTGTAAAAGTCTCATCTTGATAGCTCTTTGAATTTAGAATTACTAACATGTGGACAAACTATGTCTTTCCAGTAGGGAAGACGCCTCCACCAAAATCTTTTTGGCATCCGCAGGCTTTTCAATACTAAAACCCAACTTAACTTTGCTGCTCAACATGTAGTTTCCTAAAACAAATAAACATATGTTTTAGTGATGTAATCTTATGGCCAAGAAGCATGGTTCCACAAAACGAAAATTGACTAAGGAGAACCTCCTCTCCGTTTTTGCTAAAACTGTAGAAAAATTCATCTGAGATTTTGGACCTTTTCAGCATGATAAAATCAGAAGGATTTGCTGCTTTTTTCGGTTTCCACATTCATAAAGAGAAATTTCCATTCCATCACACTCTAAGGTAAATGGAAATCTGTTGACTGGAGTACAGAGAATTCACTGTGTTCACAAAACCAGCTTGAAAGTCTTTAAGGTTGCTGTCATGGTGCATTATCCTGTTAAACTAACCTGTTTAGCAGCGATGCTCAAGTAAATTGTGGTAGTTAAACAATACTCAGTTCGAATTTTGGCTCCAAAGTGTGCCTAGAAGAGTCCCCAATGCTGTCAAACCATCGCTACCCTGAACTGTTGATACAAAGCTGGATGGACCCATATGGTTATGTTGTTTACAACAAATCCGATCCATCTAAGTATCAAAACTGATACTGAGACTCGTTTTTAATCTGTTGTTCAGTTTTGTGGAGCCTATGAGAATCGTCGCCTCATCTTCTTGTTCTGAGCTGAATTAAGTGGAGCTGGTTGCAATCTATTGCTGCTTGCGAATAAGCTTCAAGGTTCGACACATGCGTTCAGAGAAGATGGTCTGCATGTTTTGATTTTAACAAGTGGTTATTTGAGCTAGTGTTCCATTTTCGTTATCTGAACCACTTCTATCAATTTTCTACCACTAAGGCCTATGTATCCACCCAATTGCTGCTCACTGGATATTTTCAGTTTTCCAGACCACTCTCTGTAAAACCGATGGATGGTTTTGAATAGAAAGATTCCTGCAGAAAATTATTCTCTATAATATTTAGACCAGATCAACTGACACTAGCGATGAATCCATGTTCAAAGTCCTTTAAAAGTCTTTTCTTCCCATATAATGCTCAGCCAGAAGTCCAGCAAGTTGACTTCCCTACATCTAGAGGCCTAAATGTATTTATTTGGCTGTCATATGAGTGACTGACTTACTTTTGTTGTGGACAAGCAATTGAAAAAGTATGCTTAATAAAGTGACCAGTTAGTGACTTTTTGTCTAGTGCAGCTTTATGCATTCATATAATCATAAAATGTCCGATGTTTAATAAACAGAAGATCAGTTTGTCAGAAAAAGTATAAAACAAGCAAAGAGGGATGCAGGATATCTGAAGCCTCCAGCTATTTTAAATCTTATACAGTCTGACAGTAGTCATTTGTTTGTTTCATGTGGCTGAAAATGCTGTAGGTCTTTTTTAGTAGTCTTTTAAATTAATTGCAAGAGGAAGTATTAGTGAAAGGAAGAATTCATGTGGCTTGTCTTGAGAGCTAAGCAGACTGTTTTCACATCTCCCAGACAGTACAATCTGCTGACTCAAATCTGTGGAAAAAAACCACGCTCACTGATTTTCAAATGAAAATATCTTTCTGCTTACTTTCTAAAAAGTCGTGTTTTTCTTTCTGATAATTTTGTCAAAGCGGAGCACCTGCACAGTTGTTGTTTTTCGGAAATGTACCGAGGCTCCCGCGTGGTTTAGCACGTTGTAACGACTGCACTTGCAATTATGAGTTCAATTCTCACCAGGCTCATTCTGCTGCTGTGCACTGATGACGAGTAAAGTGCTTTGCATGAAAAGCTCCAAACAATCTGCTCCTTGTAAGCTGTTTGAACATATATTTCTCAGTATTAAAGCAAATCAAATATGCTTATTTCACAATCTGTAAAATGACATTTATAGTTGTTATAATTTCCAGTTATCAACAGTTACATTAGCCTGTATAAGGTTTTATTGATTTCAATACATAATGTTTCAGTTTTGTCTGTTCTGGGCACATTTTCTTCCTTCACCTGCCTTTCCTGTGCAGAGGTGGTAGGTTGTACACACAGATGTAGATAGCGGGATGGGCGACAGTTCGCAATTTCACCAAGATTCAATAGACAACGTATCTGCAGAAAGTCACTTTGCTGAACATCAGCGAAAAATGTGGACTCTGCAAGTTTATGACAACGTAAAAGGCAGCCGGGCAAAGCTACATAGGACACTGTTTTGCTGAAAGAAAAGGATGTGAACAGCTTAGATAGCACATGATATGAAAAGTTCTTTTTTCTGTGGCCTCATTGAAAGTCATGGGGAAGCAAAAACGCATGCCACCCAGTATGACATAACGGAAATAAATCATCTGAAAGGGCACATCAGAGGATCACTGACTGTCCAGTCGTGCACAGTAGAATTGACCTTATGAAACAATAAGGAAAGGTCAGCCAGCTAAGTCAGATTGGGTTTTAGAAGAAGGACGCATACGTTGAATCACCTCTTAAAGACATTCGGATACAGATGAGTGTGATAGGCTGATAGTTTCTTATTTAGCCAGACTAGCAGTGTTGCTGCCTTTTGTCCTCTCACACAGATCAAAAATGTCAGAACTCACTAAACTGCATTTTTTTCTATCCCTAACTTTCTCTAACTTCTCTGTCATTTACAGTTTGGTAAAAGGGTTTGCATATACAGCCACTCAGAGATGCGTTTGAACTGTTCACATTTAAAATGAGACTACAACAAATAACTTTTGTAGCCTTTGACTGGAGTACACACTTTTGAATTTTTCCTAACATTGAAATAAATCAGTACAGAGAAACTATAGAGCTTTGGAGCTGTTAACAAGCTGAATGACTGAATTCTAACTGGACATTTCACCACCCATTTAATCAGAAACGGTAGAGTTCATTTAAGCTGGCTAGTTTCTTGGCACAAACGTGGGGGGTATTCCATGAAGCGAGCTAATTCTAAAAGCCAGGCTTACTTTGACAATCCTGGCTCAATTTCTCCAGATTCATTCCAACGAACGAGGGTAACCTGAAGCCCTGCTCATTCTCTGTCAACATACGCTTTATGACAAGCCTGCTCTGTGGCAGGCTAAGTGTGAGGCTTTTGGTGGCTAAACTATGTAATGGAATATAGGTTGTATTCTTTAAAATGTTGCCCTAATTAGATTTTATTTTAACAATTTTAAAGTACAGACGTGTATTTAGTAGTCTTACTTGTTGCCATAAACTTTTTGTTCCACCAGTGTCACTCTACACACCAAAATAAATGCCTTTCTTTTCCAAAATTGAGTCATAAAATCATTATGCTTTCCTGTGTAAATGTGTTAAAATAGCCTTACAGTACCTTGCAATTGGTAAAAAAAAAATACACAGGTAAACTGAAATATTATATTAACCTGACTTTACATTTCAAAGACTTTAAAATGTTCTCATTTAGTTCTTAAATATTTATTTATTAAAAGCCAGGGGGGTTATTCCACGAAGCTCAAGAAATCGAGACCCATTTGAAATATCCTCCCTTGAATTAGCGTAACAGTTCACTCCAGGCTTATTCGGTTCCACCAACAAAGCTCAAGTGAATTCGATCCCCACTGTCTCAAGAGAGGCTTAACAAGTCAGGCTCATATGCGTCATAGCTACATTAAATGCAGCCCCTTTCAGCTAGATAAGTGAGAATAGAAAAAAGGAAAGAGCGACGTTCTTCTCCCAGTCTGAGAAAGCGTTATTGATATACCCTATGAGCATCACAATTACATTATAACCAATTAGGGCAGCAACAGATACATATGAAAGTTTATCAGGCTGCATAGTGTTATGCAAACAAAAATGTTCGATGGGGTTTGAGGCCCTGGTGCGTTCTGCTGTCTCTGAGTGCTTCTCTAGTTTAAGGCATGTTTTTTTCCAAACTGTCCGAAAATCAGCACTACAGCACCAACACGGCATCAACATGCCTGATTGGAAAAACAAACAAACTTTAGCTTACCAGAAAAGTCTTGGTTGCTCGCTTTATCCTAATCTTCGTCTTGCTGACTAAAGCCAACGTCTCTTTGCTTCTTTGACAGCAATCTCGACTGGCTTTAACTTTAAAGCTGCATCATGTACGTTTATTCTGAAGTGTTTCATGATTAACGGGTTGGTGCCTGGTTTGCAAAATAACATTTCAAAATCAAGACTAAAACTAGTGTCTTCTTTGATGCAAAATCTTTCTCCATGTCTGTCTCACTTTTGCACTTCCTGCTATAGTGCAGAGGCCGTTAGCCAGTAAAAATATGTAAATTAGTTGGCTTGGTTGTGTAGGCCGAAGGGTGCAAAACATGTGAAAAGGTAGCAGTTTACAGCCCAAAAATTACGGTATACATGTTTCTTTGTTGGCTTTATTGTAACCAGAAAAATCCCAATAATAAATTAACCACAATGATGGCTTGAAAACATTGGTCTGTGGAGAACTAACCTAGGTCCTTGTGCTCGTTCTCGGTCATTTGCATACAGAAACGTCCTCAATTAATCATATTTGGTAACACCACATCCTCTGACACATGGTTGAAGTCTGTGCCTTGTTCCAGAAAAAAGAGAGCTAAGAAAGAAATTTCAATGACACCTAAATCGAGATGAAACATAAGTGGGGCAAAAAAAAAGTATTCATGATGTATATAATTAATAGAGCATAGTCATAGTTAACACAAATTCATTTCAGCAGCGTAGTCTTTACCCTCTATTATTAGTGGTTTCTCTGCTTAATCTACCGCCCTCCCGGAACGCAGGAGTTATATTCCTGCTGCAGACATAAAGAAATGTAGCAAAGAATTGTGTAATTTGCTGTTATTAAGTACTGTGGAAACAGTCAACTTCTTGGAACAAATTAAAGCAGTTGAGCATTGCTGTTTGGTTCCATCAGCTCCGTGGTTACTAATAAAAACAGAACTCTTCCTGGGAGGAAGTGACACAGGCAGTAAATGGTTGTAGGACAGTGGAGACGTTGGAGATACAGGGAAAATGGTGCGATAACTATCTGAATACAATGAAACGTCCCTCAGCTCACAGCAGGGCGAGATCTTCTACTGATGATGCTCTGATCATCATATTTGACATGCATGTGGGCATCTAAAATCGGAGACTCAGCTTTGGCTTCCATCAGTACACATGCAGAAAGCAAGAACTGGCTTCCATGATAAGCGGAACCATCTAGTTTCCACAGTAGAGTTTTGAAACCTTTTATGTATAAGTGTAATTTGATAGGTGAAAAAAGCAAATGGAGAAGACAGACAGACAGACAGACAATCACACAGACAGACAGACATACCGACCGACAGACAGACAGACAGACAGACAGACAGACAGACAGACATCATGAGCTCCTTTGGCAGAGGCGATAAATTGATGAGAATTTTTTTTTTGTCAAAAGTAAAACTGTTTCACTGTTGCAGATTCACTAGTCTAACACTGAATGCTGTGCGTACGCACTGTAATACATTTAGCTATATTAAAGAGTAACTCACCCCCCTACTAGAGTATAACCCCGCCCGCATTTATTTTTGAAAAACGGCTCAACAGGAGGAGTAAACCAGGGGGGATGAAGGGCTGGGCGTGGTCTGGGCTGTGACTGACATGTTGCAGGTAGCACCGCATCGCAGAGTCACAGGCGGCCTTAAAGATGGAGAGAGCCATCTTAAGTCGAGCTCCTGTGCCTGGAAATTATCTGCAGGTTGAGATTTTATCTCATTTTGCTTCTCCAGGGTGAACAGAGTACATGTTCTGTGTAGGAGGGGAGCAGTGCTATATCGTATCGAGCTGTTCTCTCGTTCTCTGCCCGCAGCAGCAGCAGATACCGAGCCTGTAGCACCATCGCGGCATAGAATGGCTGCTGTCTCTTAGTTGTACATTGTTGTTGGCTAAATCTAATGCTAAATATAGATTAGCTCGAGTCATTTCGTGACTCTGGCCCGACAGGAGCGACCGCTACCACTGTACATCTTTGTCAGCAACAGAAAATATGTGTTGCAGACAGATGTATCCAAGCATGATGAGAAACATTCATGCACGTGCAAAAAAAAAAAAAAACCCCACACACCATCACAATTATTCCATTAAAAATAAACTTAGCCCAGATTCTATTTTCCATTTACTGATATATTAGTTATTTCCTTTGTCATAGGTAATGAGCAAATGTCAGCTAGTAGTGGTAACCACCTGCATAACGGAGCCCGCAGGGTATTAGCTGATTGTGCTGTAGGCAGTTCATAGCACATTATACAGAGATGTGGCCAAGACCGCTCATGTTATATACCCCACCACGGCTGGACTGCTGTCGTCACTATTCCAAGTCTACGTCAATAACCCGAGATTAGCCTTTAGCAAGGCAGGATTTGAATTCCAGTGAATTGCAGTGCAGTGTAATCGTTTAACCACTTGGGGTTTTTAGGTATAAAATGAATATTTTCACTAAAATATATAAAAATACATAAAAGAATTACTGGAAATGTAGATAGTGCTATTATAGACTCAATTATATAGTTTATCAACAAAAAAAGTTGA
This sequence comes from Apricaphanius iberus, assembly GCA_028564705.1. NCBI lineage: Eukaryota > Metazoa > Chordata > Actinopteri > Cyprinodontiformes > Aphaniidae > Apricaphanius > Apricaphanius iberus. The sequence continues at coordinate 6,538,382 of JAPXFQ010001905.1, forward strand.
TTTTTGGGTGAGTTATTCTTTAAGGAATATTTATATGCACAAGTACAAGTTAATAAATACCACACAATGCGTAGAATAGTGCCAACGCACAAAATGCGCACAGATCTGTGCATAAGTACGGTTGATAAATGAGGAAATCTGGGAAATACAATTAAAAGCACTATACAAGTAAAGATTACCATTTAAAAGCAGCATCTGTGCCCTGAAACCAATCAGATTAAAGGAGCTTTATGAATTTTTTTTTGCTACAAAAAAAGTGTTGTTTCTTTATACATAAGTAAGGATGATTTAGATAAATTGTATTTCAAGTGTATATATATACTTTGATGATGCATGGATTAGAGAAAATACTTGCTGTATAATCATTGCCCTTTGTAAAAAAAAGTACAGTTCAGATCGTTCCATGAAATCTCCTAATTAACATATTCATTCCTGTGATGAGCTTACATCCACTTTTTAACATCTTTTCAGCAGTCTTTAAAGTATGGCTCATATAAGTGATCCTGAGATGCTTGGTAAATACTGTGTGTTTCTCTGAGGCACGCTGTATGCAATGATTAAAATAAATTCCTTTGCATGAACAAGCATGTTGTGCATTTCACTTAACTGATGTAGAAATCTGATACTGCATCCTCTACCAAAACAAACAAATGTCTCTTTTTTTTCTCTGAAAGCCGTCTTTCTCATTTACTTGTATCTATGTCCATGTATGGCCAGCCCCCAAGCTCAGAAAACACTCTGTGTTAATTAAACCTGACTGCTGCTATGGCCTGCTTTGCACTCACAAATTCCAGGAAGGGGAACAAAACAAGCCTTTTGATTTCAAAAAACTGTCTAATTTCATCTAGTGTTAATGCTTTGTTGAGGTACTAGAGAGTAATAATGATTACTGTGATAACCCAAACAATTAGGTAACAGGCAATAATTTCCAGTAATTGGTATTCCCTAATTAAGTTTTACATCTGCGGAACCCAAATAGGAGATGGAGGAAATGAAAATGAAAGGAGAAACTAATTAAAATGGAGGTGCCTAATACCAGTACGCTTTTTATCCATTTATTTTCTCTATCCCTCTGTTTCTCTTGCTTTGAATTAATATTTCATCTAAAGTTCAGTGCTTTCTGCTTCAGTAGACAGTTAAATCACTGCTGGAAACAACATAGCTCTTGGTCACATATCACCCCTCTCTCCCTTTCCCTTTCTCTCTAGCTCTGTCTTTTCCTTCTTCTTCTCTTTTACTCGCTTTCGGTCTCGCTTCGCATTTTCTTCACTTTTTTTCTTAATCTTTAGCGATTGTTGTTCATTTCTGTAGTTCTTCTCTTCTCCCTGCCTTGCAGGTGAAGGCAGATGTCAGCCATGAGTCTGGCTGGTTTTACCCAGTTGCAAATTCTTACTTTCCTCTCTCCCACATCAGTCAATCATTCGGCCTCAGCTTGCCCGCCAGCCTGCCACAGCATCATGTTATCATTTTATCAGAAAGCTTTAAAGCCAGTCAGTGTACAGCCTTTTAGCCACCGGGTATTAAGGGTTGACTGGAGCTGACATTTATCATCTTTTCATAACTTTATAGCCATAACACATTTAAAATGCAATATATGACTTTAATGAAACTTCAAATTGTAAGTAGAAAGGTCTGTCACTTTTAAGTGCAGCGTAGGTGCATATACGTTTCACATTTCAGAGAAAGAAGTCTTATGAACATTTGACTTCATGGAGAACTCTGCAGGACTCTGCTTTGCCTTCCAACATTGTTTGAGTGGTCTTGTATTCTCCTTCATTCTACCTTAGATCCTAGCTCACTCCCTCCTTGTCCTGCATGTTGGACTCAATTTCAAACTGTCTCCTTAGATGAGCTGTCAGTAATTGTTCACCACATAAGTCCTTCTTATTGCCCCCTGGACTGCTTACCAACCCTCTTGCTGAAAAAAAAAAAAAAAACCTTTGACAGCGCTGGCGCTTTAATTTTGATAGTCAATAATTCCCTTCAGTTAGGTGATGTTCCACAGTGTTTCAAAACAGGCCATTGTGAAACCACTTAAAAATAAATAAATAAATCTTGATCACACCAGGATTTCAAACTTTAGACTAATAGCAAACCTCAATTTTCTTTCAAACATTCTTGAAAGGGTTTTTCATACTCAGCTCTAGGATTATTTTTCCGTTAATAACATTTTGGCAAAATTTCAATCTGGTTTTAAGCCCCGTCATAGGACTGAAAGGGCTCTTTTACCAGTTTTTAATTACCTTCTTATAAGTGTTGATTTAGGCTCTTGTTTTGGACAGGGGCAAGGGACTCTTCAAGATAAAAAGGTCAGGAACCACTGACCTAGATTACCTATTGTAGATGGATCTCCAGTTTATTTTGCAAGTTGAGGCATGGAGGTGATGAGACACTTAACTTCTTAGTGCTCAGATTATGTTTTTTTTCTGCTATTATTCTTATTCCCAAGATGCTTTCTTGTACTTCTAGTGGATGGTTTGGACCGTACCCTGCTCGAAGACCTTGGTCGACGATCTTAGACCAGAAATCAAGATTTAAAAAATGGTCATAGCTGACAAAAAACTTGAAGTTAATATTGACTGTGCATTCTCAGAACCCTCTAGGGACTTTTACAATCTATACTTGGGAGTTCCTAAGATGCTCCAGAATACCTCTTAAAAGATCATCTAAAGCCTATCTGATCATTAGTGTATTAATTATTTCTGCAGTAAGTATGAAGGAACCAAGCAGATTATTATAAACAGATCATTTCAGTGATCTGTTAGATGATTTGGCACAGTATAATTTTCTCCACAACTGCAAGAGAAAATCAATGTAAACACTCAGATAAACAAAACTTGACACTTTACTTGACCAGAACAGTTGGACGTTTTCCAGATCTTGTTAGGGCACCAAATGTCAATATTGAAATATTATATATTGTTTTTTTTATGGATCTGTAGAAAAGGTAATAAAATGTCAATGTCAGGTCATTTTTACCATCTTGTGGTATATTGACAGTAACGTTTTTTATTTTCCAATGGTCATTTATTTATAGTGTTTTGACACAAAGAATTTGTCTAAAAATGTTTTCTTTAGCGGTATTCCAACCTGATCAGGCACTTTAATGAGCCTCTTCTGGGTTGATCAAGAAAGCTTTTCCTTTTTCTTAGTCTCGATCTATTGCTGCCGGCACTTGTGGGTCGTTAAAGTCAGCTGCAGGCAACCAAAAGACACTAGACTGGCTCTGTGTTGGCACCTGGGTGCGCCCACGCCTGTGTGCTGTAGGGCACCTGTTCACACAGTAATAGATGATTGGACACGCATGCACACTCAGGCGCACCTCGCATTTGACTCCTACTCCATAAGGCAAGTGAACTGGGCTTGGTAATGGCTAATGGCCTACCTCTGTACACGGCAAGTTAAGCAGCAGCGTGCAGCGCCGTGCAAGGCTTGCCCTGGAGCTGGGAAAGAATGAAAACCTCTCTGTTTCCTTATTAACCCCATGAGTTCTGAGATAGAAGGAATCACTTACACTTTCGCTGCATTTGGTTTAATTTAGAAGGATAAAAAAACCTCTCTAGATGGTAGTTGCAGGACTCTTTTCATCCTCTATCCCTCCTTCATCTGTCTCTTCGTGACTCCCAATCACACTGTGTTCGTCTTGATCATCCCTCCCGTCTCTCTGGCCTTTTCCCTTAGGCTCTCTTGGGCATAAATGCCTCTGTGATGGACTCCCCCCTAAGCGGATGCAAATTTTATTCAAGCCATTTTCAAAACCACTGCATGTGCTTTAGCCAGCAAGACGTTCTTTAATGACTTCCTTAACTCTGAGCCTTCAGCCACCACCAGCATCTCAAGAAACATGCCTCCTCTGCCTCAGATAAGGTGTATCCTCTTATCATTATTTTTTTTTATATCTCCACTTAACCCTCTCTGCCTCTCATCTACAAGTGATTTTACAGCTGTGTCCCTTGTCCACACTTGTCTTCAAAAATGTGTGGATTTCTCACCCTCTCTGTTCTTTTCTGCATTTCCTTCCCACATATCGGCTTTCATTTCACATTTTCTAAAAATGTTATGACCACCCCCCCCCCCCACACACACACACACAAACACACACACACTTCTTCTTTTAGAAAACACCGCCTTTATCCGGCAGTTTGTCAATTTCAGGTCTTCCCCTGCACTTTTAAACCAGTATGAAACTGCAGCCGCTCCAATTAACACCCACCACCTGTCATTCTGCTTCATTTCCAGCTTATGCTGCTGCCAGCATGGCTCTAATTCATCAACTCACCTGTGAAAAATCTGTCTCTTTTAGCAAGGTTGCTAAATCTTGTTTATGAATCAAATATCTAATCTATCAAAGCAATCAATCTGGAGGAGTAAACTCTTAGCCTTAATTGGGGACGTGTCTGAATGCATACTTTACAGAAATAAATCATATGTGCATGATATTGCATATAAAACATTCTGTTAATAGCTAAAGTGAAATTCTGTGAATGTATTTGAAATTGTCACTTTTGCAGCTAACAACAGTATCAGAGCCTAACACCCCACCCCCCACCCCAACAAAAGCAAAAAGTGAAAGTTACCCTTAGACCGATGGTTCCATTCCCGGAACTGGTTCCTGAACGACTTGGTGGACTTTCACTTGGACTTTGGAAGTGAATTGTAAACTGTAGACCAGTGGTTCCCAACCTTTCTTCCTTGAGCACCCTCTTGACTGTTTCCAAGACAAGCTGGACCCCCAACGCCAGCTCCTACCAGCATATAAACATTAAAAGTAATTAATTACCAACATTTATTTGCCAAGATTAAACAGTAGGTTTTTGTTTAAATTTATACGGTAGACACATTTTTTTTCTTTAATTTTATAAATGTAATGTTTACAAGTATCGTTTGGGTAATTTCACTGTCTTGCGAAAAACAAAACTGTGTTAATCCCATGTGATCTCCAGGGACTCTAGGCTGGGAACCACGCGGAGAATAGTTATCTTGACAGATACCACTTTTTTCAAACTGATACAGATACTTGAATCTGATTACTCACCAATACAGATTACCAATGATGATACATCTACCAAACAAACAAATGCAATGAATTGGAAGACAGGTTTTGCTTTCTTCTCTGCTTGTTACAACAAATGATGGTGAATTACATAAAAAGTAAAATATTAATAAAAATGACCACAAATCAAAAATGTCAAGTTAAAATTTTTTTTTATGTGAAATTATTGCAGTGTTTCCATATTTTAAGTAATGGTTCATGGTATCGGTTAACTATACTGATACTGATACGAATACATTAGAACTGTATCGGCTCCGATATGAGTATAATTGCATGCCTAGATAAAAGCATTGCAACCTTGACCAAGTTTGATAAATGCAGGTTGGCTTCTTTTTGGTTCTCTGTATTCTTCCATTTTGTCTGTTCATGACCACTGAAAGCTCACAAATGTCATCCCAGTATATTATCAGGTGCGGATAGCAAAAGCGTGTGTGAATGGCACATTAAACAATAATTAAACAATCCTTTGGAACTTTATAGCCTCTGCATGGAAAAAAAACACTAATTCAAGATTACTAACATATATCCTTCCAAGGAAAACGAACAAGAATGCATAGTAGTGGGCAATATAAAAGGTATAAGGTAGAAATTATATAAATTTTGCAAAAGGTAGAGATTTTGACTATACCGGCCTACCGCAAATGCGCCTTTTTAATGGTGTTATCAAGCTGTCATCAAGGAGGATAAATAGTGACGTTCAGTGTTCGTCTCTTTACTATGTATTGCAAGTTTAAAATGAGCTGAGGACACAATCATTAGTGTGAACACAGCAGGTGTCTTTGTCACCCCCACATTCCCTCCCAGAAAAAAATTACACACAACTCACATTTTGCAGCCTGCAGTCTCTCACAAATCCGATCTTTGGAATGTTTGAGTTCATTTAATTGAAAGCAGAAGATCCAAATTTAAATAGCCACTTTTACTGCAACACCCAACAGACCATGAAGATGTTTATTGAAGGCAGGTTAATTAATTCTGAGAGCCCCAATAGTACCCCAAAATACTGCCCAACTAATTCAGCCTTCTTCATTCCTGAAATGAAATGTCATTTTCATTTCGTGGGCTGAGATATTTTGGTTAATATGCTGTACATTCATTCGTATGGAATTCTACCTCATTTTGTATTTCTATGCCTAAAAATTATTATGGACAAATATCTTCCACTGTTACGCTCATTTTACAATGTTAACTGTGTTCAGATCCAATAAAATAGATTGCAGTGAACTGCACAGTTCTCTTGTGTTTTCATTGTTCTTAATGAAAATTTGTTCGTAATAATTTATATAGGTGAAAGTAATAGCCAAATATTATTATTAAAGGCACAGTGTGTAATTTTCGGCCAGTAGGGGGCAGTGCATACCTAAATTATCACAAGCATGCGGTATCTGTGTCTTCGAGTAAGAAACTCAACTACGGATGTCCAACTAGTGCTGTTTTCAAGTGCTCAATTCCCTGAGAATTATCTATTTACAGTAACATGACAAGCACATCAGTCTCTCTTTCATCACTTGGAACTAGCGAAGAGGTAAAAATGTATTTATGGTGAAACTTTTTTGCATTTTGAGAGGAAATCAATGTTTTAATAGCGGCCGTGTTCCGTGCGCTTTGTCCGTCCGGGCTCTTGTAGAAGTAAAGACGTCATCTAATATAGCTTTCGTCTGAAAAGAGGACCTGCGCCTATGTATTTTAGAATTTATTTTTAAAGTCATATGTTACAATATCGCCAATATTTTGCAATTAACGTGTTTTAAGTAATTATTATTACATAATATTTTAATGGCTATTTTCAAAGATGTACTGCAAAAACTACGCACTATCACTTTAATAAAAGTGATTAATCGTAAAAATAATCGACTGATTAGTCGATTATGAAGATAATCGTTAGTTGTGGCCCGAATGTATTTCCTGTAGATATCTAAACAACCAGCTTCTGTTCATAAATTATGCTTGTTTGACAATGCAGAGAAACAATGTGTGGAATAAAATATTATTTTCCCCAGGTCTAAAATAATGAAGACCATCTGTACAGGTCTTAGAATGAAATTTGTACACAAAAAACACACATCTCTGAATGTGTCATGTTGCTACACTTTTTAGGAAACTCACAGTTTGCAACAGTCACAAGGGAATCCGTGCAGGCGAGCTGAGACAGTGACACAAAGAGAGTGCCTTATTCTTTTTTCTTTTTTTCAGAATGTGCCCATACACAGCGTAGGGGCGCTCCCAATCCTTTCTGTGGGGCAATTATAGCCAGCTCTGCTACATTAGTAAGATTTTATGAACGGGGTTGACATTACCATTCCGTTTCTCACAGCTCTCTCTAATGGCCTCTGCCGCGTGAACAAAAGCAGAAGACAGGCCATCCTCGCGCTATTTTAAACCCAAGGTGTGATTTTTATCACAGGCCAACCTCTGGTGCTTTTGGAGCTTCTTGATTTGTTCGCATACCACTCACTTTCCCCTCTAACCTCTCTACCCACTTCGTACACCACCTGAGTCCCCCCCATCTCCCAGTCCATCACAGGTGGAAATGATGTATGGCTTCTGTTGCCAGCTGCACTCCAGTGTGAGCAAAAAAGCTGATAATGACTAGGGCTAGCCTACTTTACCATCATCACACCCCCTTTGTCGCTATTCTCCTGAGCGCACCCCATGTGTGACAAGTATGCATTAGATGGAACAAGGCTGGAAATGTTCTCTGTCTTGGTGTGTATGTGCAATAAAATCCAGAGCATGCCGTGCCCTACTTTACTGCACAGTTCTCTCGATCGATAAGAAGCACACCACTCTGAATTGTGAATAACTTTCTTCATTTGCTATCTTATTAGCAACAGGCATGTTAATCTTCAAACTGCCTTTGTTGCAGCCTTCTGGTGTTATGTCAGTCCCAGATGGTAGGCTTGGTAGTCATGCCACATAAACTTGCATTTTGCATTGAGTTATTGGCACTTTCTGTCCCTTTTTAGTGAGCACAGCCATGTGGGCATTGAAAAACTTTGTCCGCAGTTAAATAAATTCTCCTGAAAAATCAGTGCTCTCTGACTACTTTCATATGCTTTATTGTACACTATTAAATTGCTTATAGTAACAAGCCAAAGCACAACAATCCAAACTTGTACCAGGTGGCACGTACAGTTACACAGTGAAGAACAGTTAAACACTTTAGGAATAGGCATATCTTGACTAAAAACTATTAGTCATACTCGCCACAAACTGAATTTATTTATACGAGAGAATGGCAAGAAGAAAGCCATCATTGAAATAAAAACATAACAGGTTCACCTGCATTATGATGTACACTCATTTTAGAAAGCTTCAGACAAAAATATAATTAATAATCTGTGGCATGACTTGAAAACTGCAGAGACTCTCCTACCCAGTCTTATTAAACTAGGGTTATTTGTGCAAAAAACAAAAGATTAAAGAATTTAACCCTTACATTTGGAAAAAAAAAGTTTAAAAAAAAGTATTTCAAAAGATATGAATACTTTTGCAACCCCTGTAGCACTCAGGGAAAATACTGACTTTACAGGCACTTGGCGCAAGGCATAGGTGAGGATGCCTATGAGGATGCATTATGCAATACACAGCATTTCTGTCACTTGAAAGAGTTTAATAGGGCAGGCACAATTTTGGGTTTGTAGTAGGAAATCAGGTCATTTTTAATGCGTTTTGGAGCGGTGTTGATATCAGTTGTTGATAGCTACATCTTCTGTTACTCTGCACTGTGGGTGAGTCCTGTTCTATAACCAATCACACACTGATCTTTTACTGCTTTTTTGGTGAAAGGAAGAACTCATGGTTGTTACGCACCACCTCCAACAGGTAAGGAGGAAAGGGAAGAAGGAGAAGAGGAGAACAGGGTAAAAGAGTTCACAATAACTTTTATTGAAAATAAACCCAGATTAAAATGTTAGGTTTACAGATTTAAGGGCTGGGGATACCTAGCAAATTCTCCTAGACATGGCCCTGGAGAAAGCCCAAGCTAAAAGAAATATAAATAAACAAAATAAGACCAAGAGTTTACCGAACCGATACTGTTGTTGAATTAATAAACTGTATACCTTCCACCTTATGCCTTTCTTGAGGAAAATAAAGGCACAAGACTTTACTTACTAAACATAACGGATGTAAAATATAAAATAACCACAACTCTGACATTTCAAGTGATCATTTTACCTTTTTTTGTGAATTCATTGCAGATGAAATGTAATTTTGTTGTACCTGTGGTTACAATGACAAAGTCTGATTTTAAAAGGGCCAATTACTTTGCATATAGGTCCAGGTTGGGTTAGGTTTTCTCTTTCCCTTACTGACAGAAGCTGCTTTTTGAATTTGTAAAAGTTTGACGATCTCAAACATTTAGGTGTCATGACAAACCATAAACAATTATTTAAGGGGCCAAATACTTTTTGACACCACCATACAAGTTTCTGATCTGCATCTCTACCAAATTTTGTCCAAATCCGACCATATGTTGTTTGATCTTCTGACTAATAATTTGCAGTAAGCAGCTGTGGACCAGCTCTGAAAGATTTTTTTATTGGACTGTTTATTATGTAAACATCTGATTCATGCCTCTGGCAAATGTTCTTTTTGAGTTAAATCAAACCTAAATTATGAGGTTTCTTTTATCTTCACCAGTAAGTTCGTACCTAAAGAATAACCACAACATTAATGTGCAATGGAAATCAAATAAAAATTGGCTGTTACCAAGCATTTGGATTTTCCTGGTTATGCTTTTGATTTCTATATACATTAGCAGCAGTTTATTTTCTGTGGTTTTTAGACCCGTGAATTATGTAGCTTCAAATGCACCTAAATCTCTCAGTCCTCTACTTTACTTAATAGTAGCTATTTGATGCAAGATTATTGAGCGGCCAATATACCTTTGACATTACAGCTTGTAGAGTGGGAAGGAGTCCTTGACTGCATCTACTGGAACACCTTGAGATTTTTTTTTTTTTAAAGGCTGTACCCTGTAGAAGAAAAAAAATCAGGGAAAGAAATACGTGGCCTAAGAGGTGGCTGGAAGCCAGCGAACAGTTATAGGACTGGCTCGTGGTCCCAGGGAGCTTAAAGGCCAACAACAGGTTTATTACCTCTTCCGCAGTTCCTGCTCAAGATGTGTGCCGAGAAAATGATCTGTTTCTAGCACACAGAACCACCTAAACATATTAAACATATGAAATTCCTCTGACACTGTTTGCAAAGCCCTGAAAAATGTAGTAAACTCTGCATCATATTCAAAGATAAACAGTTAATTCTTGTCTTAATAAGCATTGTGTCCATTTTTGATCAACTAATGGCAATATTTTGAGTGATGCTGAGGATTAAGCAATACATGCTTTTCATGCAGGTAGGTCATAGATGTCTAGCTCTTGCTTTAGCACATATATTATCCTTGTCTTGTCACAGATGCTTTTAACAGCCAAGGTGGTTAAGATCATAATGTCTTTAAACCCACAAATCAGACATAGACATTTTTATGTGATCCAGTTTATGTGTGTGGAGTTAGTCTCTATTCCCAAAGACTGTAGGATTGAAGAGTGAGAGCACAAACAGTTATAAATAATATGATGTAAACGACTTTAAATTGCCTTGTTGTTGAAAAGTGCTATGCAAATAAACTTCATGATGTTGAATCAAATTTTCTGTAGATTTTCTGCTGAAGCTTAAAAATCCTGCTTTTATTTTTAGGTGGATATACTGATATTTGGTTATACTGATGATTAGGTTATAACCAAAGACTGCATATACAGATGGATGACCTGTAGCTTTCTGAACTGCTGAATTAAAGCGTAATGGGGAGTTCCCACTGCCGCCATCTTGTCTCCTTCACATGTCTGGTCACTCTGGAGAGCTGAGCTGTGAGGGTGGGGGCGGATAATTTACACCTATTAAACTCTGAGCCAATATAGCTACCAGCTAACTGAGCTAAGCAATGCTTAGGGAGGATGGCCACGGCCCCTCTGCTTTTAGGCAGATTCAGTAATTCTGTAAAATAAAATCATGACGCTTTTTTGTCCATACCTTTTACTAAAACTATGTGAATTGTAATAAAAAACAAGTTTTAACCATCAATATGTAAGATAAAGAATAAATTTGATGATTTCAACACATTTTGAATCAAGCAGAGCTATCTTAGATGTAAAACAGAAATTTAATTTTACTTACCTAAAAAAAAAATGAATCAGACACTTGGACGTTCTGTCATCTTTGTCCAATAAGGACGCAAGTAACCGTCAAATAGTAAGAGATATGGCAAATGCAATTGATGGTAAAGTTAGGAGAAACAAAATGGCCACAGACTTTTGACGTGAGGCTGAGGTTTAGGCCCTTTTTGGACCAAGCAGGGGCATTAGCACTGATGGCTCATCTGAGACTTGCCACTCAAAAGGACACACCCCCTATTATACATAATTTCACGCTTAAATTACATTTAAACGGATGTGTTTGAAAATAATTTACTTCCCTCAGAGTTATCAATCATTAAAAAACAAAAAAAAAACATTTTACCAGGGTGTAAACATGTTTAATTCTGCTATGAGGTCTCCTTTCTGGAGACCGCCCCTAATGGATGAGGGGGGAACTGCAATATCATTTTTTCGATATTTCATTTAAACATTCATGAAAAATGTTCTAGGATATCTACTGTTCACGAGAACCATTTCTGACACAAGATTAAATCGCAAAATGGTTTTAACTACGATAGTGTCATATTCTGTAATGGAGGGGAAATAAGCTTTTGATAATAGTAACTACTCAGAAAGCCAGCCTCCACAGATGGGACCTCAGCAAGCATCCTGAGGGAACACTCTCGCTGCCAATAAACACTTTGACATCTGAATTGAAAACCTGATCCACAAACTTACACAGCCTCCCTCTTTGTTCTGCGCTGATGTTGTCACATTTACAGAATTCACCTGGCTGCCTGTTGGCACTGATACTTCCTTGTTAAAGCACTATCTATCTTTTATCCTGTCAACCCAACGTGTTTGTTGAGACGTTGTTCTCTCTGGTGTTTACAAGTCTGATCTGATTCCTTTAGCTTTAGCTGAGGAGATAACAGCCGATGTTCGACGTGTGCGAGCCTAACCTGTTTCCTCGATTTCTGCTTTACCCACAGACCATGTTTGAGTGTGATATGACTACTGGATAATTTGTGAATTCAGTAGCGTGGGAGTGTGTCGTTTCTAAGCCTAAAAACCTGCTTTGCACTTTGTATTTTCATCAAGAATCAGATGTAAACTGCAAAGCTAGCAGAAGGATTTGTTAAGTTCAGCTTTAATTTGCACAGCACTGGACAAAAAAAAAAAAATCATATTTCCACATAATGGAAGCGAGCAGGAAAGGCCCCCGTTATCTTAATGAATGCTTGTTAGCAGGAGGAAGAAACGGACAACTTAGAGACTAAAAAGCAGCTGATTGTAATGAGTAGGTGGTTCGGTTCATCAAGTTTAAATGAGAGGTAGACTGAGAGACTTCCTCATTGCAGTCTGTTCTTTCACTTTATCGTGTCTTTGCTGTATTTATTATCCCAGGTTCTTTCAATGTACTTATTCTGACAGCAAGTTTTCAGTCTTTAAAATGATATCACAGCGATAAGTGTTCAAATGCATGCTCTGCTTTATCTCTTGCCTTCATCCATTCTGCTCATTAAAATAATAGCTGTCTTTATCTGAACGAAATGTTGTAAATATTAGCTCAACACAGGTGTGGAAATCGCTCTGAGGACATAAAGCTTTTAGGTGACAAATTAATTCTGTCAGTGCTAATGATGTGACTCAACTTGGCTGTTTTTTTTTGTTTTTTTTTAGAGAAGCCTTTCAGAGGCAGTAAAACCCCAGATCATGGTGCTGCCACCAACATGTTTCACTTTGGGTATGGTGTGCATTTAGTAATGTCCAGCGTTGTGTGTGTTTGATTCATAAAGTCCGTAAAACCTTTTCCCACAAAGTTTAGGGTGATTTTAGTCTGCACTAGATGTTTTCTTTGAAAAAAAGTCTTCTGTCTCACAACAACAGGGTGTAGACCAAACATACAGGGAATGAAGGACTTTGTTGGTACATGTAGAGAACAGTGCTGGCTAACCAGAAATTCCTGCAGCAAACTAGTGTGTGCAGAGTGACAAGGCACACATTCTAAATATAAAAGGTTACTTTTTTGTAAAATTAATTTATGTCAGTGTTCCTTTCAGGATTTTCATTGCCTCTCAGCTCCAAGATTGTGGAACTTTGTTCACTTTAGTTTGAGGTCTGCAGACGCCAGAGTGAAATAGTTTTTGATATACTATTGGATATGAAAAATAGGAAATGTTGATTGTAATGTTACTTCGTAACGCACTTCTTGACCAATGCCTTAAAAGGTGCTTGATAATTATAGTTTTACTTATTTACAGTGCACACTTCCTGCTTTTTACCTTGCTGCTGAGTGATACCTTTGTGTTATGAGATAAATTTGATCCTCCATAACCTCACTACAAACTGTGACTTTCTTTAAAGGATGCTGATAAGAAAATGTCAGAAATGCCCAAATAGGACAGTTAAACTTAATGTCCGGTTTTTAGAAGAACAATTACTGATGTGTACCATTGATAATCAATCAGAATATCACTCAACCAAGTATTAGTTGAAATTTTTGCACACTGATGCAACTATGTCATTACAGCTGGTGTTTATTTTTTTATTTAACATTTTTCTGCTTCAGATTTGTTTTGTTTTAATTTGAACAGGGCAGAATAGGGCATGCATTAAAGATGGATGGCTTTTTTAATCATGTATCATCTTCTTATTTTGTACATCCCAAAAAATGTACGATTTTAAAGGATGTTTGCAAAGGTTTTAGTCACTGTAGCCATACATGCATGCAAACTGGTATATATACTGAATCTATATCTATATTTCAGCCTTAAATTAAACCCAGTTTCATTGATGAGAAGATCAGAGAAATCTAAATGCTCAGGAAAGGCTACAAGTAAACATTTAGCTCAATTACCAAATATTTTACTCTATCAGTAGAATCAGTTGAAGCTGCGGTCCGGACTTTTTGAGAGAACGATTTTTTTTAAATCTGACGTATCAAGGCCCCTCACCAACACATCTCTGATGTAAATCCTTGCGTATAAGGCATTTCCTGGGGAGTTGAGTTGCTGGAATATTCTTAGTTTTTCCTCTTGAAGTTGATGTGGATTGGGAAAGGCTAACTTTTTTGCAGAAGTTTGCTCCGGCATATCCACCATCGCTCTCTCCCTTTATGGCAACTTTAAACAAGAAAACATGGAGGGGCCTATGTGCGCTACCACATCTTCACAGGTTTGCGTGATCCGCATACACATTTATTAAGAGCTGATAAAGATGAAACTCGAATTCTGCTGGTTAAAAAATATGTATACATAAATAAATTTTCCAAACTGCAGCTTTAGGACTTAAAGAAAAAAAACAACATCTTGCTTTGTACTTTACATTCAATATTGCTTAAAAATATTAAACAACTCCACATTTTATGTTTGTTGCTGCAACCCTATGCTTCGTTAATGAGTGCTATCATTTTTCTGCTCCCAGGCATGTGGTCCTTCTCCGTTTCCGAGCTTGCCATCCCAGGTGCAGAGATAGGACGCATCTCTGCGACTGACGCGGACCTCGGCGAGAACGCCAAGCTGGAGTACACCATCCTGGAAGGAGAGACGGGGGACACCTTCAACATCACCGCTGTCAACCAGGAGGCGGTCATTACCCTCAACAAGGTGAGAGAAGGAGAGTAGAGACCAATACAAGGCTAGGATGCAAGTGGGGTAAAAAAAAAAAAAAGGAAAGAAAGAAAGAAACGTTGATTTTGTAAAGGGGAAAAAGAAGAAAAAGCCCAGCTGTAGAAGAGAGGTTTTGGAGAGTACTGGCAGAAGGGGAATGGATGATGTGCGGATGACACAGGTAACGTAGGAAGGTCTTTAGAGGGAAGCTGTTTAGAGTCAAAGCATAGCTAACAACATGTTGTCTAAGCCCATTAAAATAGAATTACCTGGAAATAAACAGAAAACTCTAAGCCTGTAAGATGTTACACAGTTCATCAATTAACAGCCTCTTCACTCAGTTTTCTTTTTTTTAAACTAGCTAATCTGTATTCATCCTCCCTTTTCTCTGCATCCCTCTCCCATCAGATGGGGAGCCTTTTGATGGTTTTCTGACAACAACAAGCTCAATTTCTTGCTTGATTCACTCGCAATAAACCAGACTCCCTCTTCTTAATCAATATTTCCATCTGTTTACAGCAAACACAATGAAACATCTGTATGAAAATCAATTAGAGCACCATGCATATAAATGCAAATGCCGGTGCAAATTACTGCGAAAAAAAAAACAGTGTTGTGACCACCGCTGAGGTGTTTTGACTGTTGCCTTTCAGCTGTAGGGATGGATTGCTGAGGGTTTTTGCGTTCCCTTTCTGAGTGCAGCTGCCTAACATATCCCTGTAGTGTAACACTGGAGCATTTCAATTTCAAAGCTGCCTGCCATCCCCAATAATCACATTCCCCCCCAAAAAAAATGTGCGCGCTTGGTGGGGCTGATGAGAGCTGACACTCTCTTGTAACCTGTTCTAATCGGACATATGTGCCTGTGCAGGGATGGTCGCCCCCATTCGCCTGCTAGTGATATGCACGCAAATCAGGAGGAGAGGCTCTCGTGGGAAGTCTGTCTGAGACATGACACTTTCATGTTAAATGAGCTCTTCAGAAGCATCCCTGGAGCTTTAATAAAAACACACAAAATTCATTTTTAATTATGTGTCTCTGATCTGTGGGGTATCAGTCACTGAGGGTTTGTGAACATGCCATTGCTGCTCAGCATGTGCTAAGTGCTCTGTTAAGAAGGCGAGCGTGTGTGCTGAACAAGCTTGGACCCAACAATACGGTCTCTCATTTTCTCCGAAAAGTGGTCATACGCTCTCAACCTTTTCACATTTTGACACATTACGACCACAAACCTCAGATTAATTGAGGTTTTAAGGCCCTTAGCAATAAAGTTACATGAGTTTGTGAAATGCAGAATAAAACCACAGATTTTAATTATGTAGTTCCAAATAAAATTAGTGTGCATTCGTAATCAGCTCTGTCCTTTATGGTAAAATGTTTGAAGCAATGGGAGTAAATCTGTAAAGGCTTTTCACATCTTTAACACTTAAAGGGGAAGTTTCTTTTTTTTTCAAACTGTACCTTTTTTACTCACCCAGACAAGTTTGGAGCCACTTGGAGTCCTTCAGAAGAGGTTTATATCTAGGTGCTCAGCATTTATCAATATAAAGGGAGTGATGAGGGCAGGAAATTCGCCGCCTGTAATAAGGCATTATCTGCCCCAAAAGTCCTTCATTTAACCAATGTTTTGTTATAAATAGTTAGTGATATTCCCCTGTGAATTTGGAACATCTTAGGGATGCTGCAGTATAGCTTCTGTTTTTTTTAAAGGCTTTTTATCCAACCGATTCCATCTTATACTAACAGGCGATTTCAGTGATGTGGCAGCCACCTGCCTGTGCAGCTGTAGTCTGCGTTGGTTGCAGACAGAGGGCCTGTGGAATCTGGAAACACGGAATCCTAAGCCATGTGGATGTCTGCAGTAGTAAGTTCTGTCTAACCGAGCCCTGTAGAGCCCAAAGTGAAAGTCCTGCTCAGACTACAGCTGGGATGGAGCACAGCAGTGACGTGATTGAAATCGCGCGATACTGTAATGTTATCATATCCTCTAAATTCCCCCAAAAGAGAACAAAGAAGCATATCCATGACGTTCTGAACTCCAAGGGGAGCCAATTCTAATAGGATGACATCAGGTAAATTGGGCCAACTTTTGGCAACTACAAACCAATCAAAGTGTGTGTTGTTGTTTTTGGAGTACACTTATGCCAACGATTGGAATTGTTTGCTGACTAGGTCTCTACATAATTTAAATGCCAGGAGGCTCAAAACTTAATTTTATCTGATGGCCCAATTTACTTAATGTTACCCTAAATGAATGAATTTCTGATATAAGCCACTACATTATAGCTCAGGTTGCATATTTATTCTGCTATAATAAGCAGTATTTGGGCTCATGATTTCTAATATTTTTTTGATGGGAAGCTTGAATGTTTGGGAACCACTGATTATAACCATTCAAAAGCTGTCTATATTATTATGGCTGTTGTGCTGCTGGAAGGTGAACCCTCACCCCAGTCTTGCTTTTTACGTGTTGTCCACTGTGTAGCTTGATTTATCTTCTCTTCAACTGACCACTTTCCCTGTCCCTGCTGAAGTACAGAACTCCACAGTATGGCATTACCTTTTGTTGGTAGATCTTACGATTTATGGTTGGTTTCACCTGATTAGAGCACCTTCTTCCACATGTTTGAGTCTTCATTAAAGGCCAAATTTGTAGTGTACATGACCCTATCCTGATGATGTGCTTATTGGCCACTTCTGTAAATACAACTCTCCTTGCCTGGCTCTTCTGTTTACGCCGACAATCATTTATTGTCAGATCTGGTTTAAACTTCTCCTAAATGTTTTGCTTTGGTCCTTGGTCCTCATGATGCTGTTTGTTCATCTAATTCTAGTTTCTTACTCAGGGGTATTAGATTAAAGGGACTTGAATATGATTTACTTCAGAAGGTAGTCACCGAGCAGTAGCAATCATGAGATGGAAGATTAAGACAGGATACAAAAACACCAGCAGCAAATAGGAACACCTAAGAAGAACAGTGTGACTAGACTGTATCATCATCCTGTGTCTGTCTAAGCTGTGAAACATGTAATCAGTGTTGGGTGTCTTACATTAAAAAGTAATTAGTTATAGTTACAAATTACTTTTTCCAAAAGTAATTGAATTAGTAACTCAGTTCCCGCACTGTAAAAGTAATTATTTACTCAGCAAACAATTGTGACGATATTTCTATGTTCTATAACGCAGTTACATATATCTATAACATCAAACATTTTTATAACACTATATATAGTGTTGTAGAACATTTGTTATTTGAACTTGACTCAGTAAGCTTGAAGCTGTATGCAGAAATATAAAAATATACAAAAAGAAAATAGTAGACAGACATTATCACACATTTTTAATTAAAGTACAAAACTAAGACAGACAAATGTGGGTAAAATGAAACAAAGGAAAATCTGTCAATTAAGTTTAGCAAATGTCTGTTTTTTTAATGTTGCACAGTAAACACAGCACTATCCAATTGGTTGTAGTAAGACATTTTGAGACTCATTTGGAGTCGCCTGGTAACATGACCTGGAAGCTAATATAAAAAATACCTGAAATATTACAGTAAAATATAAATTTAAAATATTAGATCTATTCAAATGTCAGATATATTTTTGTTTCAGGTTCTTTAATTGTAGTAAGACATTTCAAGATTGATTTGGCTTCGCCTGGTTACATGAACTGGAAGCTATTGAAGAAAAATCACATATTTACAGTAACATATTAAGGAATATTACATATGTTTTTGTTCGTTTTTCTTTAATTAGTGGGTCAAGTCCCTTGGATTTTGATTATCAATATTTTGGGGTTACTTGGTTAATAGATCTCAAAGGTATTGATTTATACACCGGCATGTGTCATGGAGATTTATCGAAAACCAAACCCTAACCAAAACCACCACCTGCAGGATCGTGCCTTAGGCGGCGATGTATCCATCAGCGCAGTTCTCGCTGAGATATTGGAGGAAGTCTTTGCTTTAATGAAACTAATTTCCATCTAATACCCAACTAAAAACTAACTTCACTGCAGTCTTACAGAAGGCAGTGAGACAGCGAGAGTACTCAGGGTCTCCGCCCATTCCGCAATCATCACTGACACCTGCTCTCTCTCCCTGCAGGTGAAGTGTGACTGTCAGAAAGCCTGACACTGCTGTGCATCATTCAACCACACTGTAGTAACAGGCCATTTACATCCCCAGTAACGGTAACGGCATTGCAACGATAGGAAAAGTAATCAATTGGATTACTCCGTTACCTAAAAAACAACACCGCACGTCACTCATCAAAATGTTATGCAGATAACATTTTGCACAATTAATTTTTTTGCACTTTTCATGCAGAACTGCTTGATGATTGACTAAGACCCCTAAAATACTGGAGGTACTGTCACACATAATATGTATTTTGCTCAGGTAAATGCTGCAAAGTTTATAAGCTACACCTCTGTGGTTCTGTGATCCCAGCAACACGCTTTGAAAGCAAACATACTTTATGATGTCATACAGCTCGACATGAACAATACTTCTTTAATAGCTAGATGAGGTAAATACTTGTGTCGAAAAGTGCCGCTGCTATGTTTGAAATTCTTTTTACTTTTCAGTTTTTTGTTCATAAAAGGCTTTCTTTAGGGCAGTTAATCTACTGCACTGAGGAAAAAAATCTCTCCCCCATTTTCTTTCACTTTTTTCCCACATAATTGCCTTTTTTGTTAATCATGATTTAACTATAACTAACCCCTTTTGTTCAGTTTCACTTGCCACACACAGGCCTAATAACTAACAGAGCTGTAGAATCAATTAATCACTTAAATAGAACTTGTGTGACGACATGATATAGGCTAAAAGTTCTTAAAATCAATACATCATAGCCAGAAAAATGAAAGCTAAAGCTCCACAGGCCTCATTTGCCTCAGTTAAAAGTGAGAATATATTGATGTATCAAAGTTTTATAAATCGTTAAAATGATTCGGTTCTATAATATAATATAAGGCTGGTGCTTCACAACATTGTTCTTCTTATGACCCACCTTCCTCCCATAGACCCGTACGTAATTCAAACTGACTGCCAAATTTTTTAGCCAACAGAATGAAAGTTTCCACCTTTTCAGCAATTAGTCAATTGGCATTCGCATTGTGCATACCTGCAAAAATGGGGCCGCTTACACAGGCCTCTCTCTTTCTTCCTGTTTAAAGAGTAATTCACCCCCTACCAGAGTTAAAATCCACCCACATTTTCAGTTTGAAAAATTCCTCAAGATGACGCGTTGCATGCTGGTACATGGAGGGGGAAAGCTAGGCGTGGTCTGCACTATGAACTGGAATGACTGACTGCAGTTTCTAAAGAAGGACTCATACAGGGAGCTAGAAAGATGCAACGCAATAGCAATGTAAGCTCCATCGCCTCAGAAGGGGGCAATTATGAAGATTAATATTTCTCTCCACGTTTTTCAGAGGGAATAGACTAAAGGGTGAACATTCTGTGCAGCAGCCCGACATCCCTGAGCCTTATCGCTTTGAGTTTGATGCTCGTCAGCAGAGGTGTAGCAAGCTTTTCAAAACTGCAGGGGATGCATGTGGTTTCCTCACATAAACCCTATTTAAAAAATTTTGAAAATAAATTGTGAATTTTATATAAAAAAATCAGACAAATACGCGTGCAACTGGGATGGAAATAAGCACCACCCATGACAGAAACGCACACCTCTTGCTTCATAGATGTCTCAACTTCAATTGCAGAATTTCTCTTGAAAAAGTTGTGAATCTTTTCCTGCCCCTTTCTTTTCTGCATCTTAATGATACTGCGTGACAAAAAAGATAGTTGCTTGATAGTTACATGGGTCTGACAAGACTGACTGCAAAATTCTGCTTAGTTGCCTTGAAAAGCGGAGATATAAAAATGATTAAACAAACAAAAGAAACCAACCAAAGCTTTATCTCTGTTGGTATAAATAATGTAACAACCTATGTTTTGAAACATTAAAAATAACATACACTTTTCTTTCATTTTTTGCATACTTGTTAAAGAACTATGACATGATTCCTCAGTTTTTCTCCTCAACTGGTACAATCAAACAGAACATGTACAGTAAGTACCCACAAAAGTATTCAGCTAATCAACAAACAAAGCTCAAAATATCAAATTAACCCATAAGTACACTGCTTATCAATTACAATTTGTCTGTCCTTCTTGTCAGTTCCCCGACAAGTTCATCACTCATACACTGCATGCAACATACATAACCAAATTTGCTGAACAATATTCCAATTGGCAGTCCAGAAAATGAAACATAATACAGAAAACACTTAACATATCAACAAAACAAAAATGGAACATCTTCTCAAACACATAGGCTATCAAACTTATGTAAAACCTTGAAAGCAAAAAGACTCATTCAAAGTACCTGAAAAGGGGAGATGTAGGCTAATTAACTTTACCGATAATTTCTCCTCCTCAGCGCAAGCTGGTTGATAAATCTGACCACCAAGAGATGCGGGACTTAAGGCAAAACGCCAATCACTCTCAAAGCCAGCGTTGCGTTTTGGAGAGAGGGGGGAGGAGATATCTGCAGCGAGCACAGACACAGAGTGTACAGAGAAATGGAGGAGCAACTGCTGTATGGAGTTTGTGCAAAACTGCAGAAAAAGTGTGGATTTTGAAACCCCTCAGTTGAAAAAGTTTGGGTGTTAAAACACCCACATCCCCCACGGGTGCAACGTCCCTGCTTGTCAGTTGCAAACTTGCTACTAGGTGTGGCCAAGACCAAACGCCTATTTATACTCCACAGCTACAGGTCGCTGTCGCCAGAAATCGGAGCCGACGTCAGAAACCCAGGCTGAGCCGGTAGCAAACCCTGATTCAAATTCAAGTTCAGTGCACTGTAAAATGTTAATCAGGAGGTGGCACTTCACTAACGGTTTCTAAGCAGCAGTCGCTACTTTTTACCTACTGTGACGCCATATATGAGCGTGCTCAATTGTGGATGTTATGGAACATCAACAGTTATGAAAATGTTGTGAAAATATGGATTTCACTAGCCTGGACCATGCCACAGATTAAGTTAACGATTCACAAGCAAGAATAAGGCTACAAATTAAGAATTTAAACAGTTTATTGAAGGCATGGAGGAACGACGGTCTGGGAGAGGTGTCGTAGGAGACCCGAGAGGAAGAATCAATGTTTAGGCGCAGTCTTCGGGAAACTCATCTTTCCGAGCCTGCTCAGGACCCCCAAAAACTCTTAGAGTGATTAACAAAGAAGCGAATGTGCACAGTGCAGATAGCACAGATTATTGCGGATGTAGGATCGGTAGGCTGAAGAGGACAAACGGAAAGACTTGGATCACGTTGTCCGATATCCCAGACCTAGCGGCTGAGGTAGCTGCACCTATATGGATCGAATGGACGGAATACGGATCGGGGGAGATACCAGACCGGTGAAGAATCTGGCGAAAGTGATTGATAAACCAGAACCTGGTAGCGGGGCTACCGGACTCGGTAACGAAGAGCGGGTCAAATGGAGAGGCATTAGCGGATAACCGGTACTGAACATAACGGGATGGCTTATAGGGACTGAGGTCAAAACCCCAAAAAAGGTCTGGAGAGACTAGCCGAGCAGTGAATGGGCGCAACACAGATAATCCAGACCCTTGCGGATGTGGGTTCAATGCAGGGAAGGGGACCGATGGCCTAAAATTGGATGATGTTCCCTGATCAAGCAGATGCCAGTGAGATGCCAGTGATATGCCAGTGTGGACTGAATAAATGGAAAAGAACTCGGGTGAGATACTGGAATGGCGGAGAATCTGGCGAGAGAGAAAAGTGAATCAGAACCTGGTCGCCGGGTATTGGATTCACCTTTCTGTATAGTGCCGATTCGCGAAGTTTTCTATGAAAGGAACCCCAGCAGATTGCATGAAACCGTTGATATGGGGTCTGGTCGCATTGATGCGGACCTGCAATCACGGCAATCCATTCAGCAATCCCTCATACTGAGCAAGCATGAAGCGACTGTGGAGAGGAAAAACTCCCCTTTAACGGGAAGAAACCTCGGGCAGAACCTGGCTCAGTACAAGCGGTCATCTGCCGCGATCGTCTGGGGGTCTGAGAAGACAGAAGAGAGCATGGAGGATGCTTAGTCGCTTTGAGCATCATCTGAGCAGATGCTAACTAACAAGCGGTTGGAGCTTCTATGAAGAAAAAATGCTGAGAGAAACGAGGCCAGTACTTGCAATGACAGCTCTGTTAGGAAAAATTTGATTAGATTAAGAATATAGCTTGATTATTAAGGGTTTTGTACTTACCCGGCTTTATACTTACCTTATTCTGAAACAAGAAGCAGGTCAAATGACGAGGTGTTAGCAGATAATGAGGACCGAATATAGCAGGGATTGGTTTGCAAGGGGCTGTGGTTAGAACTGAGGTGGAATAGGTAGATTCGGACGGAAATGCAGAGCTGGTCTGTTTTGCTTCGGCATAGGATGCAAATGAGGGTGTCCTGACTGAAATTGAGATGTCAGAGATTGGGATGAATGCATAGTCGTGTATGGTTGAAGAGGGGGCGAACTCAGAACAACACAGGAAACTGGGGCAGGTGAGCAGGAGGGTGGACTGAGGAGATCAATGAAGGGGGATGGATAGCAGGAGCGAAGCATAAGAATGCAACGGGTAAAAAGGTTGGAGGTGTAGCTGAGGGAGGTTCTAGCTTTTGAAACCTGATCGAGGGCTATGATCGAGGGCTGGACAGGAGCTACTTGACGCCACCTTAATGAAGATGCAGATATATATGACTTGGGGAACTGTGGCACAGGGGGTTCAGAGGTTGTCTTGCAATCTGGGTTGCAATGGAGGGTTGCTGGTTCAAATCCCCGAGCCCCCAGATCCATCTGTCACAGTCGTTGTGTCCTTGGACAAGACACTTCACCCATCGCCTACTGGTGTTGGCCAGAGGGCCTCGCTTCTGTCAGTCTGCCCCAGGGCAGCTGTGGCTACGATTGTAGCTTGCTTCCACCAGTGTGTGAATGTGAGAGTGAGTGAATGAATAATTGAATTTGTAAAGCGTCTTTGAGTGTCCAGAAAAGTGCTATATAAGTTTAAAGCATTATTATTTATTATTGTATATAGTATAAGTATGATTGAACTGGAGTGACAAGAACTGGCAGGTTGATGGGAGAATAAGAATGAAAGACCATACGTTACGTGAGGGACCTCGAAGACGTTCAGGCTGGACAGGTAGACAGAGAGGGTACCAGGTGAAAGACTGTTTGAGATGGACTTCCGAGATGCGGTGAGGTCGTGATGCTGATGAGGCAATTGAAGATTGAAGCTAAAACTTTTAGGCCTGGAGTTAAGCTGAGATCTGCAGTCGGATATTTGCAAAAGTCCGAACTGATCGCAAAAACGAACGAGAAAGACAAGAAATGAGAGCCAGACAGGGTTTATATGTGTATCGCGGTGTGATTGGGAATGTGCGAGCGGCCATAAGTCCCAGGTGAGGCGTTTTTTAGGGCTGATTAGGATGTGAGAAGCGGGTATAGGGCGTGTTCCTTACTCCTGAACTTAAGTTAACTTTGTTAACTCCATTAAATGGCATCCATCAGAGAGTTCAAAGTGAAAACCACAGCTGATTAAAAAACACAAAGGTTTTTGTCATATTTGCAGTACAACATTTCCGTTATTTTCAAGACTTAAAGGAAAATATTTTCTGGACAGATGAGACAAAAGGGGATTTTTTTTGGGATGGTGCATTTCAGTATTTATACCTAAAGGTAAACATGTTGGTGCTAGTGTGCAGGTCTGTAACTTCTTTGCTGCTTCAGTCCTGGACGACTTGCTGTAATTGCTGGGACCATGGGTTTTGTTCACCAGCAGAAATTTTTGAAATTAATGTTCGACCATCAGTTCTTACCTGAAGTTCAGTGATCAAAAGGAAACCACCAAGTCCACTTATAAACAGCTAAAAAAAGGCTAAGGTGTATGAATGGCTTAGTTAAATTGTGGAATTAAATCAAATCGATATCTTTTGGTATGGCCTGTTCATGCTTGAATTATCCCCAATCAAATTAAAACTATTTTGCTAAAATAAGTTGGTCAAAATCCCTTGACAGTAAAAAAGTGTGAAAGACTCATTGCCAGTTATCAGAAAGCCTTGATGAAAGCTGTCGCTGCCAACGTTGGCACAACTATAGGCTTGGGTTGCAAACACTTCATCATAAATGGTCAAGTTGGTTTAAAATGCATTTTTAAATGCACCTGACCAGCTAATCAAAATATTTTTTGTCAAAACTTAATTTTTTTCAGTTTAACTTCTCATTGTTAAAAATTTTTTGATCTGACAAAAAAACTAAATCAGGGGAACTCTATTAAGGACAAATGAGGAACCATAGTTTTTTTAATTCCTTTTAAAGGAAAATGAAAAAATAATAATGACAGTGTGCAGTTTTGATCATCTTTGTGTTGAATTGTTTTGTTTGTAAGTCTGTTGAAAGGCAGGATAATGTATGTAGATGAAGAGAAGGTGTGTGAATTTAACAGGGTGTTGATTCCTATCCTTGGTGTACTTGTTACAAACAATCCAGACCTTGAGGTGATATGTAGAGCAGGGACTCCAGACCCTGGGAAAGCTTCTTTGACGTGCAGCAGGGGGAATGGGGAGAGGGGTCTGTAAGATGCAAGTAGGAAGAAATGGAAGGTAAGGACCTTGGAATGATGAGGGAGGAAGAGACGTGGGGATGAAGAGATGGGAGAATTGGAGGGGGTGTTTAAATGAGGTCCTGCAAGGCAGTGACAGGAGAGAGTACACTATAACAAGGGAATAAGAGGCAGAGGGAACTAGAGAGAGATGTGCAAATAGACAGGGAGGGAGATGCACAGACAGCAAGAGCTGCGAAATCAGTGACAGCCTCACACAGAAAAATAAGCACAGCCAGAGAGTTAGAAGCACAGGGAGGACGGGGGGGAGGGATCGCTATCTAGGCAGGAAGGCTAACATGGGGAAAAAACAGTAAATTTAACACAGCAAAAATATCTTACAGTAAGAGAGGAGGACATTAGGGTAAAATATGACAGGATGAGAAAGAGAAAGCAAAGAAGGTGTTTAAGAGGCAAATCAATGATGTGCTGGGAGACAGTAAAAAAGGCAGGGAAAATTAGACATACAGTAAACAACCACAGCAAATGTTGCCCACCCACAATGCTATGACAGAAACTTCTTAAAAATAGTCATACTTTTCAAACTTTTTCCCATTTCCCATTTTGTTACATTACTGCCCCAGAAAAACATACTTCACATAACTCTTAAAAACATTGGAAGGACGAAACAACAAAATTCCAACGTGCTGCAGTTTTAATCAGTCTAACCCTGTAATATGATGTGTGCATGTAACAGAGAGCAGCGCATATACACCGCAGGAATTACATTTATTACTGACAAAGGAAAATAGAATTCACAACATTATAGCCTAATAATTATGTAACAGCCAAAGAAGTTATACATATGCCCCCCCCCCCACCTTTTTTTGCGCCAAAGACGCGCAATCCGTGGGCATTATTCCTTCTCTCTCTAGCCGTGGTAAGGGTTGCATTAGCAGCCGCAAACTCCTCATTTGAATATTGCTACTTGCGCCTGATATGAATTGCTTACACAATCTTAGTAAATCATCCGCAAATTCAGGACAACCCACTCACAATTTTTTAGCGCCGCATGCAGTTTTGTGGTCATTATCAGGAATCTTGATAAATCAGGTCCTTTGTGTGCTAAAATAGGGGTGACCTTAAAAATCTATTAATATGATGTTCAGATTTGAAACCAGTATTTAAAGTTAATAAATGCATGAATCTAAAGTGGAAAGAAATGAGACATGCTTTAATTTCTTGGCTTTACAAATGAAAATCTGAAAAGTGTGTCATGCATGTATATTAAACCCCACTATCTGTTGAAATTATGTCTTCTTAAAGACTGGAAAATACCCACTGTTCTTAAACAGTTCAGGCTGAGTCAGATTGGAGGTAGACACTAATCTTATCATTCTTTTGAAGACTTTTCATAAAGTTTTTTACGGTCTCAATTACTTTTTACATTTTTTTTATTTGCTGTAGTCTCCAGATGGAATAAATGCCTTGTGCTCTCATCCTCATGCAGGAGATTTAAACTTTGTTGGAGTAGTGGGTGGGCGGAAAAAAGGATTATGAGTCTTAGGCATTAATATTCATGTATGACTCTTACGCTGCCTTGGAACAAATGACTGACTTAATTTACTTCGCTGGTGGTCTCCACAGACAGATTCCATCTGTTTCCTCCTCAGCTGTTTGTTCCTGGGTAAAAAATGCAAAGTTGGTGCATTATCATTACAAATAGCGGAGGCTTGAATGTTTTCTGTAATATTGTGGAGATGCTAAACCTTAGCTTCTACTAGCCTAGTTGCCAATGCTTAACTTCTACTAGCCAAGCTGCTAATACTTAGCTTCTACTGGCCGAGTTGCTAATGGTTAGCTTCTACCAGCTGAGTTGCTAATGGTTAGCTTCTACTATCCAAGTTGCTAATGGTTAGCTTCTAATAGCAGAGATGTGCTCTGCTCTCTCCTGGTCAGAAAATCAATACAACCTTATCCATGAGAGGTTGCAAGCAATACATGTTCTATGTGCAATAGAAGAGACTAGCTTTTACTGGCTCACTCGTTTTTGTCCTGGATTTTCGGTTCTAGAGTACATGCATATGCAGTCGTATTTCAAACAGAACAAGTATCACATGGTTTCTCAGGGAAAAGACCTTTAACGTGATTTGGATCTAAACTTTGATTAGGCCATGTGAACACCTGAACAGAATTTGATCTCAATCAGAGGCTCCTCTATTTGTAGTTGGGACCAAAATCAACAGCTGTGTGATCCTGAGAACGTAAATAACTAATACTGGTGAAATGCAATTAGGAGTGAATCATGAGTAAGGAAAGATGGAAAAACAGTTCTCAATAATTAAGTATTGACTTTATACTGTTTGTATTGTCATAGTAGCCCTACTTAACTGACTTAGTAGATAACCTCGTACAATTAATCAATATTTGGGTGAGTTAATGATTTCCACTGTTGAATGGAGGTCTTAAAGTGCAAACATTTGGAAACCGCTACTCTACATTGCTCAATTCAATGGCTGGTTGAATGTTTATTGTCCTCCACCCCAGTTTCAAGTCTTTGGCATTCTCTAACAGGTTTTCCTCCAATTTTGGCTTATTTTTTTCCATCCATCTTAATTCTTATTAGCTTCTGTGTGTCAGCTGGAAAAAAAAGCATCCCCGCACCAGGTTTCTCGAGGATGGTGTATTCAGGGTGACGTGCAGTGTTGTCACGCATAGGGCCTGATTTATCAATGGTTTGTGCCTGGTAATACTGCCACAAACCACACTGTGTTGCAAAAACAGGCTATAACTGATTTACTAACATGGTGCAGAGAGCATTGCACCTGTTAAATGCAGAGCAAGATCCGTTTAGCTGTAAGTAACTTTTCCCCATTCTGAAAATGCAATTTACCCATTTCTGTCAGAGGACACAAAGTATTGGGAGGAGAACAGGCAAATAAGTAGGCGTTCCAGACACAGTGTGATTTACTTAGCATAAAATCGTTTGCGCCGACTTTTTAGCGTCTATTCTTACTGCCACACAAGGGTATTTCTTAACTTAGTGTCACCACATTAAACATAGGTTTATTACTGACAAAAGAAACATGTCATTCACACAGAAGATATCATATTAGTGTTTAACACTCTAATGGCTATAAACCTGGCAGTTATGTAGATGTTCCAATTTTTCCCCCCAAAGATGCATCACAACTCAGTGCCCTCTCAGCACATCTACATCTGCTAAAGATACACTTAGGGCAATGATTTGCGATCCCCATGGATCCTCATTATTTTCCACCAGAGTGGTTAATTTTCCTCGTTTCCAGTAAATGAAATGTAATCATCATGTGCAGTATCACAATGAAGATCAGGCTACATATAAAAAACATTTTTAACATTACATATTTTCAAGATAACATTTTTTTCTACTGCAATTTGACATTTAATATAATATGATAAAGTGCAGTACATTGCAACAACAGTAGTATAATATAGACATCTTAGCGATCTTGTTCTGGACATGCTGCAGCTTTAACAAGTCTGACTCTGGAATATGCTGTGTTCATGGGGCAGAGAGCATGTACACTGCACACATTAAATTTATTACTGACAAACAAGAAATATAATTCACAACATTCTTGTGTACTGGTTATTAACTCTGTAACAGGGATAGACTTATATGTTGTTTTCCCCCTTTATTTTTTCCAAAAACACATCGTGAATCCATGCGCATAATCGTCCTCTCTCTCGGCGTGGCACAGCTCTCAGCATCGGTCGCAAAGTCCTCATTTAAATACTGCTACATGCGCCTGTGGTGAATTGCTTACACAATCTTAGTACATCACCCGCAAATAAAGGACAAACCTCTATCCCAAGTTTTTAGCACCACACTCAATTTTGCAGTCATTATTAGGAGTCTGGATAAATCAGGCCCATTGTGTTTTGCATGTAGGTCAAAAGTTTCAATTTTATACTATGGTCTCTGAAGAGATGTTCCACATAATTTTATTTTGGAGTATCAGAGCAAAGAACGTTCAATGTTAATGCGTGCCACATTTGTCAGATTTATTTCACTTACAACTCACAATTATGCATAAAACAATAAAATACGAAAAGTCTTTGGTTGTAACATGACAAAATATTCAAAGTTTAGCAGGTATGAATACTTCTGGAAGGCAACATTTATACAAACGTATTTCAGCCTGGCCTCCTTCATTTAGTTTTTTTATTGATTTAATCCCTCTGCCGAGGCTAAAACAGAAGCAGAGAAATTGATTTTGAACGGCTTGCTGACAAATTTGTCAGAAAAGTCTTTCCCAGCTATTTCCACCTGCTTCTGCCTTTTTTAACTGTGAGTGAACAAAAGTGGGTAATATCTGTACAATAAATAACAAAGAAATAGCCAAGAATGCATGAAAAGGGGTTTAATCCTTTATGGGAATTCACACTTGACTAATAAGAATGTGAGGCAGTTTATAATTTTAATAGAATTAAACTAAACAAGCTGTAAAATTGGCGCCAAGCTACCCTCAGTTTGACTTCATTAAATCTGGAGAGAGAAAAAATTGAGGAATAGGGGATTTTTTTATGAAGGAATATGTGCGTTTTTAGGGTCTGTTTTATGACTCACATCCAAATGTGTTAAGATGGCTCTCACATGGTGAAGAATTTAGCAAGTGGTGAAAACAGATGATCTTTTTCGCCTTCAGGAAAGGGATTCTGAGCAGAATGATTTGTTTTACCAGAGTGCTGGACCTGACCTCGATGCTGCTGTTGCCTGAATCTTTCCGGCCGCTCATCTATGAGAAAACACTCTGTCGTTCACAGAGGCTGCACTAGGTAGAAACATGAACGCTCACGTCCACATTGAGCATGGGCTTCAGATAAACATAAGTACAGAAACCTGCATCGATAATGCACACTTGACCTCACTGCTCCCTATGTTTGAACTGCAGGGAGCGAAGGAAGAGAGCTCAAGAGACAGGAAAACGCGGCACTAGCCTATACCTCAGGACGATGTGTCAGATGGAAGGTGGGTGGGTGCTGCAGGAGGGTTAACAGCAGATTAGGACAGAGAGAGAGCGAGAGAAAGAAAAGAAAGATGCAGGAGTGAAGAGAATGTTAGGAGAAAGGAAGAAAAAACAGAGAAATCAGAGAAATTGATAGCTGAGACAGGAGACGAGTGCATCACGAGGGGACAGGTGAAAGTAGGGTAGTGACTTGCAACAGAAGCTACGTCATCTACGTCATTAACAGACTGCAAGTCAGGGCGCCGGCTGAAGCCGCCCCCTGCTTATCGCTGCTTGTTTCCCATCAGCACCGAAGAGACCCCCCGGCAATTAAAAAGGAAATCTCCCACGTTCTTCTATCCCCACCC
Source organism: Apricaphanius iberus (assembly GCA_028564705.1). Lineage (NCBI taxonomy): Eukaryota > Metazoa > Chordata > Actinopteri > Cyprinodontiformes > Aphaniidae > Apricaphanius > Apricaphanius iberus. The sequence continues at coordinate 6,569,154 of JAPXFQ010001905.1, forward strand.
CTGCCATTACCTCTCTCTCAGCCCTCTCATCATCAGCCACTTTCTGTTTGCATTCTTTTTTTCCTCCGCCCGAGCCACTCACACGTCAAACAAATACAGAAAAGGGAGGGAGATGCATGAGCTAAATGCAAGTAAACACGCTAACCCGGCATCTTCCTGGCTGCCTCACCCCATTCTCCCTCCATGTTCTGTCTGGAGGCCATGTCAGACGGTGTGCAGAGCTTATCTGAGGGTCTGACTCAGTCCGGGTCTGCCTCGTTCACATCCAAACACACGGACAGCCACATAATAGCTTTTAAAGTGACGAGTTCTTCATTGGTTTGCTTCCAAAATACAATGACTAGCTAACAGCTCTGATGTTAAAATGCTAAAATGTGTAAAATTTGCTTTAAAGGTGCAACATTTAAGAATTATACAGTTAATTAATCACACAACAGTCTAATGTCCTAACCATGTTGAAGGAGCGTTACATTGAAATAGATTTCGATCTCAGCCAGCTGAGTGGTTGTAAGTTTTTTGTTATTTTAAAAATGCTGCTATGGGATGTATGTATTGCTTACAATATCTGTCCCAGCTGCATACTTCCTGGTTTCATGACAAATCGCACGTGAGCCCGCAAGGTTGCTAAGTCTTAACACTAAACACTGTAATGCCATTTGTAATCTGACACTGACCAGGCTGAAGGCTAACATTGAGCTAACAATGTTGGCAGTAAAATAGTAGGCTCTAAAAATATCTCAAGCTACTTTTGCAATTACCATCAACTCAATGAAATGTATTTATCAAATTAATGTTTATAGCTCGTCTTTGCTCATCATTGTGTATCTTTCAGCTGATCAGTAACATGCAACTCTCCGTGAAACTTAGCGAGTGGAGGGATTTGAATGGCTCAGACAGACTACTTTGTTTTTCTTCATGGACTGCAATACTCCAATTTGACCACAAGAAGTAAATATTACATACAGTACGTTTAAACAGTTTTTTTTCGGAATAATTAATATTACCCAAGCCTTTATTGCATTTATGACGGCACAAAAAGGCAGCCATTTCATTAAATTTTTGGCAATAACACAACCTTAGAATTAAACAAGCAAAAAAAAAAAAAAAAACCTCGGTGAGAGCTAGTGAAACTGAAATGAATAATTATTTAAGGAATCTTCTTAAAAAAAAATTTGTATTTATATGTGAGACATTTAATTCAGTTGTGGAAACATAAAACAAAAATTGGATTCTTGGTTTCTCCACAACATATCAATACATTTTTGGCAAATTCAAGTCCTTGGAGCAGCCCTGCCTGATTATTATGTGTCTCTGCTTCCACACAGGTGAATTCAATTAACGATTAATTTGACTTCTGCAGAGCTTGATGACATAGAAAGGAGGAAATTCGGCCACTAATTTACTGTGATTTAATGGGGATATGTCTAAAACATCCTGGCTCTTTAGGAGTGGTGTTGGACACCTCTGGCATACGTTCTTGAATTTTGAGCTTAGCACGCCTTCACTAACCTTCCTTTTAACCTTTTGGGAAGAACTTTGCATGAAAAATCGGAAGTATTCCTTTAACTGGGTATCTCCCAGTGAAAATGTTCCATTGATAAATCCATTGTGGATCAATTAGTCTAATAGATATAAGTGTCTGGGGGAGAAATGTCAGCTACAGATGGTTTGTTAAATGTTTGCAGCTGCATTTATAATCTCTGTCGCACCAAAAGGGTAAATGATTTGAGGAGATAGAAAAAAAACAGCTGTGGAATAAAGCTCTGATTTAAAACACCTCATTACACATGTACACTGCTTCTAATAGCATTTCATATTACAAAATGGGATCACTAGACACCAACACCAGGCATATCACAATAGCATTAGCAAGAAATATGTCTGTATCCTGATCACTTCTCAGGTATGCTTGTAGGGTGCTGTGAGCTGTGTAAGCTTGCTGTTTGTGTGCCTTTCATTATTCTTACCTGGGGGACAAACTAGCTGATGCATGCGTCAGTTTGCCGTTATTATTTCCATATGCTCTCACTTAAAATGGCTGGCTAATCCTCGGTCACACGCCAGCAGCGCGTCAGGATTATCTGTGTTTGTTTTCTCACACCGAGGAGAGATTCTGTTAATCTCCTCAGAGGGAAAAAGAGAGAGATGGTGAAAATTAGAAAAAAAAAGACAGAGGGTCGGACTGATGTCTTGCCCATAGGTTAAAGAAATAAAAGGAACTTTTCAAAGCAAAATGGGTGGAGCAAGACATTGACAGAAGGCAGGAGACAAGTGACAGAGAGGAAGGAAAGATGGCAGACAAAGTCAAAAGGGAGATTTAGCAGGCTCTTTGTTCACTCAACTCTGCAGCTGTGCTTGTTGGCAAAAACGTCCAAAGCTGTGTTTGTCGTCAGACAAATGTGATGTATGATCTTGATTTAGAATGCAGGAAATAAAAAAAGGGATGCAAGCTTCCAAGGACAGCAGGCTTCAGAACGCACATGAAGAATGTACATCTGTAAGAGCACAAAGTGATGTACACACACGAGGAGGTGAGGAAAAGTATGCCTACATTTTCCTCAATTTGCATTCGTGCTAAATCTTTTTTCAGTCGGGTACAGTAGAGGTAGAGAGAGTCATCACCTTCCTAATTTCAGTTCCCACCTTATAGTTATGCACATTAAGTGTTCACGTAATAAGTGCACACACACGTGTGCAACGCCAACACGCCGCCTCAATTGAAATCCGTGCGCAGCCATGACTGGGCCTCTTCCAGGAGGGAGGTATTATGTTCTGCCAGTCTAGCATGCAGGTTAGCTAATTAATTTCTGCTTACTGCGGAGCAAATCTAAAAGGGAAATTGAAAAGAAATTAGAATTTCAAAAAAGGACTGTCGGAGCAGGACATCACAGGACACAGGAAGGTTACACTTGTAGAGCGTGTGGGTGTGAACCACAAGGGCAATTTAGAGAAGAGACGCTGTCTATGATTGTAGAGGGCTACAGGCCAATTATTTTTTTCTATGTCAGTCTGTTGGAGGCTCTTTATCCTAAGTAGATGATTATCTCTAAATGTTTCCAAAACAACGACAAGATATGCTCTTCAACTTGCTTGGTTTGATAAAAGCATGTATCTGAGTCTGATCTTCCTGTTAAAACAATATAAATCGGCTTATTCCAGCTAAATAAAAACTGTGAACAGTGCCTGTTACTGCATGGTACACTGATTAAATCTTTTAATTATCAATGTTATTAATTAATTTTCCACTCAACGATTATACTAATTCAACTGAAGCACTTGGATGAAAATATTAAACGATTGTATGGTAAGGGATGAAAGTTCCTCACAAGATAAGAAAGGAACTACCGTATTTTCTGGACTATAAAGCGCACTTGATTATAAGCGACAACACAGGAAAAACACGTGTACAAATACAAGCTACGACCAATTAAAAGCCGTTGACGCTTTAACTTTTAACACTATATGTAAGGGTTTGGGCAGAGGGGATTGTCAGGAAAGGGATAGGAGTTTGCGGAAGCTTCGATTTTGTTAACATTTCAACACCATGGAAACACCTCAGCCATCCTCTCTCTTTGTGTTCAGCCAATCTTCAATAAAGAGATACTTTTTCACAATGGGCTCACCAACATCTCTCCATTGATTAATTGCTGCCAAAGGTACGTGAGGCCCCTCTATTTCCATCCTGAAAAGCCAGATTGACTGCCTAAAACTTAAAAGCAGCATAATATCTATTTCTTTGTTTATTTAACATAATTTGGGTTTGTGCATGAAAAGCTGTTTTTTGCAAACTGTGTAGCTCCTGTAATGTGTGTCTGTTCAAATTTTGCTTTCATTGTTTGCACAAACTTCCTCCGCTCTCTTTTCTGGTGTTCTTAAAGACACAGTATCCCTTAAGATGAGGGACATAACCTGTACAATCCCTAGATCGAGGAGGCTCTCTAGTGACCATTAGCTGTAAAAATCCATAAAAAATAAGATAAGTGCCATAAACTGGCACTTATCTTAGGCCGCATTGTTCAAAGCATATGAAAAAAGTAGCGGCTTATAGTCCGAAAAAAACAGTAAACTTGAAATGCATCGTTTTAGGATTGTATTTCTCTTCAAATTTTAGTCTTACTTGTAGCAACTGGCTTCTTTTACTTTAGTTTTCTTTTCATCTTCCTTACTACAGGAGAAAGATCAGAGGCAATGTCACATTCAGCAAGAGAATCAGCGATAACATGCTTAATTGTTAACACGGGTTGCAATGATATCATTATAAATTAAACAACTAAATGTATCGTTCAATTTAAAAAAAATGGTTGAATTCAGTATTTTTACTTACACAAATCAATTACACCCCCAAATCAGAAAACGTTAAACTCTGTAGGAACAGCCCCTTTGAATCCTAACAAAGGCAGTATTCTCAGGTGGGATGGCCGTCTTTGTCCACCAGGAGGTCGGGATATGGGGAGCCTGAGTCTCCTCCCCTTCGTGTCGGCCCATGGGTCCAATGGCCGAAAAAGTAATGAATGGAAGTCAATGGAGTGTTAAAGGTTATTTTCTGGTCCACTTTGTCTTACATCCTGAATACACATATATGAATACACATATATACACATATGATATACCACAATTTAAATTATAACTAATGATGTGCATTTCGACTGTGTTTGTGAGGTGATTTTGGATTTTTTGGATTGTAAAAATTCGCATTTAAAAATTCCTACAACTCAAAAGACGCATGTCTGACATCAAATGTTCAATCCATGGCCCGTTTCAAAATCAGAAAATTACTTTTATCACTTTATTGATTCTCATTCATTTTTTTGGCAGTAGGGGACCCATGGACCGGAAGTAGAAGGGCGTGACTTAGGCTCCCCCTTGGTACACTTTAATTTATAGGGTGTGTACTACTGTCCACCTACAACTGTAATTTAATCTCACGGAGAAGAGTTGTATCTTATGGTTTGTGTACAAATATTAAATTGTTACGTTGTTCCATTTACCCACATAGAACTGGGAAAAAGGGCTTTTGTTTTCTCTGCTTCTTCTTCATGGAACAGGTTGCAAGGAGAATGGATTAATTAACTGATCTTATGCCTTTGAATACATTTAAATCCAGACCGAGTACACTTCAGATAGCCTCCCTGTACTGTAACTGTTTTTCATGATTCTGTTCGTAATTTTATTTGTGCAACTTATTGTGTAGTTTAACTTTTGCGACCTCTTGGCCAGAACGTCCTTGAAAAAGACGTTTTTAATCTCAGTATGGTTTTTTCTGGTTAAATAAAAATTAAATACAAAAATAGAAATAACAAAGAAAGAAAGAAAATTCAGACTGAAAGCAGGACTTTGTTAAACTATTTTTGACCTGTCACTGAAAAAAAAAATGCCAGCAAATTATTTAATGCATTACCTGGGAATTTTATAGTTGTTTGTTTTTTTTCTAAATAAACACTTATTCTAATTTTGTTTCTTGGAACACGTCAAAAAAGTTTGAACAATGCAAATATTTACCAATTTGTAATGTTGCTATTCCTTATCACAACACTTAAAATATGTTTAGAGACTGAAGAAACCAATTGATGAAGCGTTTCAGGTGTAAATGTTGTCCTATTCTTCCTGAAAACACGTCTTAACATAGACAACAGTATGGAGTCTTTGTTGTCGCATTTTCCCCTTCTTTATTGGAGAAGTACCCTACCCTCCTCGTCCGTAGCCAGGTCTTGTAATGTGTGCAAATTTTAGTTTTGCATTGTCTTGTTGAAATAAGCATGGCCATCCCTAGATGTCTTCTTGAAACCACCATTTTGTACTCCAAAATTTATATGTGCTTCTCAACCATACCATGACAGACCCTGGCTTTCGGACTTGTCGCTAGTAACAGTCTGGATGATCCTTTCTTCTTTGGTCCAGCGCAAACAGCATCCATTTCCCCCCCAAAAAAATACCTGAAATACGGATTTATCTGACCACAGTACTCATTTCCACTGTGTGATGGTCTGTCCCTGGTGCCTCACAGGGCAGAAAAGTCTACGGCGCTTCTGAACACTGTTAAGTTAGGGCTTCCATTCGGCACAGTACAGTTATAACTCGTATTTGTGGATGTTTTGTGGTATTTGACAAAGGTTTTCCAAAGTATTCCTGAGCCCATGTGGTGATATCACTTGTTGATGAATGACGATTCTTGTTGCAGTGCTGCCTGAGGGATTGAGATTACTATTGTTCAATTTAGGCTTGTCCCCCTTGTCCTTTAGGCACTGAAATTCCTCCAGATTCCTTGAATCTTTTAAGTATGTTATGCACTGTTGAAGGTAAAATATCCATATTTCTTCCTATCTTTCTTTTAGAAACATTGTTCTTAAACATTTCAGTATTTTTTTCATGTATTTGTTGGCAAATACATGAAAAATACATGTTGGCCTATCTTGGCTCGTAAAGGACTAGACCTTTCTTAGATGCTGTTTTGTATGAACTTCTAATTATATTACATGTTCATTACCTTGACATTGCCAAATCAAATCATTATTTAACCAATTTACCTAAATATTAGCCCTAAGTTGCTCCAGTCCCAATCTTTTTTGAAATGTATTGTAGATCTAAATGAAAGGATAGGATGTAAATTCACAAAGACATTACGTTGACCAGACAAGACATAAAATACTTTGTGTTCTTATTGTCTATGATGATATATAAGTCAAACTAAATTTACTTTCTTTTTTTTATTTCCGTTTTCCATATTGTCCCAACCTTTTCTGATTTGGGGTTGTAACTATTAGGTATTATTACTTATTTTGGCTTTATGTCGCACTTTTGCCTTGTAGCAACATGGTCATGGGTTTGTACTGCGGCCTGGAGTCTTTCTGCTAGGGGTTTGCATTCTGTCTGGGTATTCTGCCGTTCAACCACAAAAAGAAGACTGTTAGGGGGTTTGGTCTCTCTAAAATTGGTTTTGCATGATTGTTAATGCTTTGCATATCCGTGTTCCCCTCTGATGGACTGACAACTTGTCTAGGCTGTTGCATGGCTTTTTCCCAATGGCTGGTGAAGATGAGAACAGTCGACCCAAGTTACTGCAAGATAAGAGTCTTTTGCCTTTAGAACTGTTTTGCTTCTTTGTGACCTATAGATTCAGCAAGGGGCCTGAAACATTCCTATAATATTGTCTGTACTGATGTGAAAGCATTATACAGTTGCAGCACATTCGTGATGTAAAACTCCTGTTCAACCACATCCCAAAGGTGATTAATCTGCTTGAGATCAAGTGGTTGTGGAGGCCACTGGAGAAATTTAAATTGTCACATTCCAGACATCAGTGTGAGTCTAAAAGAAAATATAAAAGCGTGCTGGGTCTATGCTTTTATGTTTTTTACCTGAACACTGAAACAAAATTACGACTCACTATACCAGAGATTTTTTTCTCCAGTAGATTGGTTGATTTTGTTGAACCTATGTGAATTGTTGCCTCATTTTCCTGTTTGTAGCAGAAGTAGCAACTGTAGCACATCAGTTTATAGGTTTCAAGATATTTCCTCTCTTTCAAAGCATTCTTAGTAAATTCCACAGATTGCAAGAATTGTTACTCATGAACGGTTTCTCATATTATCAAACCAGCCAACAAAAAGAAATGGATGCATTTGAAGTTGTATTACAGTGCAATAGCAAAAAGCAAATAAGAACTAAAAGCCATTTGAAAACATATTGTAGTAATTTCCTGACATATTGTTGTTAGTCTAGGAGAAAGAGACACTTTTGGACTGAACTGCAGAATCAGGAAGCATTTCAAGGGTCTTGAATGGCTTAGTTAGTCTCCAGTCCTCAATACAATAGAGAATCTGTGGGGGGAGCTGAAAGTCAAAACAGCATAACATTGGATTTCCTCGATTTTTCTTTTACATTGTGTTTCACAGTTCAGTTTACCTAGGATGAAAATGACAGACCTCTCTCATCTTTTTAAGTGGTACAACTTGCTCAGATGGTGCAACTTTTTATAAAAGTGAAAATTTTCAAATGTTTTCAGCTTTTGATGTTTTTTGTTTTTTTGTAGTTTTTTTTGTTGAGGGATGGAAAACTTTCTTGCTGTTTGTTTTTTTGAGACTAAATTGTAGTATTTATAAAAATATTTTATGCTAGCTACAGTGACGCTACATGTGAAAACATGCTTTTGCAGAGGAGGAAATGCGATACTTGCTATGAAAAGTTAATAAATAGGAAATGATGGTATAATGTGCCTACTTTCCTAATGTCTCACTGCTCATTTGCACCCTAACTAGGTGTGCCACAACCGCTTCTGGACATTTATTACATAGATACATTGTTCAATCTCATTCGCTTTCCTCCTGGCTGAATTTGGCAGGAATAGTAGAAGTTAGAATGCTGTGTTTATTGGATGAGAGAGAGAGAGAGAGAGAGAGAGAGAGAGAGAGAGAGAGAGAGAGAGAGAGAGAGATCTAAAATACTGATAAAAATGTAAAAAAACATCAGCTGTTTATGTTTCTAAAAGTTCCTCCTGTTGGAAGTACATACAGTCAAACAAATGCCTCCCTGCTTTATTATTCTGCACTACCCCTACCACATCAGTGTTGTATTAATAATAAAAAAGTTAATATTGCTCTAAATCACTGCCTTAGCCTTGGGTGAAGGTGGAGATCTGAGGGTTAATGAAGTCTGCGTAGCTGCTGCCAATTTCAGGTTGTAAGAGAGACATCTCTACCCACAGCCTGAGGGATCCTCTGGTGTGGATCTAACTTGGCTTTCATGTGTGTGTTTTGTTCTTATAGCATGAAATCCTGAAAAGACCACAGCTTATCGCTTCTTCTTGTACAGTGCCTTGTAAAAGTTTTCATGCTCCTTGACCTTTTTACACATTTTGTCTCTTTACAACCTCAAACTGCAATGTATTGAGATTCTGTGTGGTAGATCAAAACAAAGTAATTCAAAATTATAATGTTGAAGAACAATTACATGTTGCTTTAATTTATTTGCTATATTATAATCTAAAATTGTATCATCTGTATAATAGTGTCCTTTTTTCTAAAATCCCTAAATAAAATCCACTGTGTCTAAGGCTGCTTCTACAATTCAGGTCTTAATGACCAATTTGGATGAAAAAAAAAATAATGTTTGTGGTGGTTCACGCTAAAACAAAAATGTGACAACAAACATGCCCTAGTATGACCAGATCATGGCCCTAAAGCAGCCTGCATGCGCAGAAGACGACGTGTCACACAGTGCGCTCTATCTGCAGAAGTGAAAACTGGTGGCTACAGATGTTAGTGTTTCTGCAACAGCTTGGCAGTTACCACACAGCCTCAACCAACACTTTTTTTCTCTAATCAAGTCCAAAGCATCATTTCCTGCCTATTGACTGGCTCTCTCTCCAGTGTCCGGCATCTTTGCCTCCTCCCGCACAGATCACTAACTTCTGCCTCCTGTCAGTTACGTACAAAACTGATCTAATGTGAAATTACCAACGAGATTGAAGTTGCTTTCCAAAACATCTCATATGTATTGGATTTAGTACCAAATATGAAAGTGACCTGGGTTGAATTTGAAGAAATTTGATTTTTGTTGGTTATAGTGTCAAACAACAATATCAGATAAGGGTCACATGTTGGCAAAACAAAAACCCCTCAGATTTGATGCACTTTTGCCTGCAGTGTGAATGTAGGCCTAACTGTCTACCTTCTCCTGCATGTAAGCTTCCTCTCCTAAATGTCTGGTGGAGAATTACTAATGTCTTTCTATCAATGACATCTTTCTCCTTCTTGTGAGTCCTCTCTAAGGGCCATATTTGTTGAGTGCACAGCTGATAGATGTTCTCTTGGGACATTCTCCCACCTGAGCCGAGCTCACTTCAGCTCCTACAAAGTTAACATAGGCCTCTAGGCTGCTTCTCTGAATAATGCTCTCGTTTCCTGCCTGTAGGTTTACGTAGATGGACATGTTTTGGTAGATTGGTGCTTGTACTAAACACTTTAAAATTCTGAATAAAATATTAAAAAGCACCTCCTAAGTTGCCCAAAGCTCTAAATAGTGTTTTGTAATCTAACCCAGCTTTAAATGTCTCCCCAGCTTTCCCTCTGACCTATCTGCTGTGTTCTTTAGTCTTTAGGAAGCTGCTGGATGGACTTTCTTTACTAATACAAAGACTTCTGATGGCAGTTAATTGCACTGGATTTTATTTAGGGGTTTCGGATAAAAATGAACTGAAATGCCAACACAAGTATACAGTATGTACAGTATGTGAAAATATTGCTTTTTCATTCTGCTTCACAACACTTTGTGTCCAGCACTTAAAAGAAAATGATTATTCTACTCTATTTTAAAACCGGACACTACTGAAGTTAAAGTTTTAGGTTGTAACTTCGTGAAATGGGAAAAACTTCAAGGAGTATGAATACTTTTGCAAGGAATAATACATGTAAGGATTGTATAGGTGTAAAATCCTTTCTAAAAGGGTTAAGTTGAGGATAAGGGGTAGATATAGGGTGATATTGGGTGAAAGACTAGATGGAAAATGTGCTGTTTCAATAGAGGGTAACTATTGTGATATTGAATCAGACATGTGGCTAGATGGATGCCTTGAGATGACATCTGTTGTGAATCTCCAGTATATAAATAACGTGAATTTAATCTAAAGTAAAGCTCACATGAGCCAGCAGTGGTCGAACCCATAATAACACAACAGAATAACGGCTGCAGCTCCTGCATGGTAACTGATTCATGCTTGGGCCCATGAGGGAGGCGAATGTGCATGCTGCGATTTGACACACGCACATGCAACCACACACACATAGAGTTTACAGGGAAGGAAAAAAAAAAAAAAGATTAGAGTTGGTTGATCGGGGGAATAGGTGATGGAGTGTGTGTGATGGTGACAGAGGGGCTGCGGTGTGATGGAGTTAGATGGAAGGAGGGAGTTGATGAGTGTGCGCTCACAGCGTAAGTGACACCTCTCCTCCTCAGACAGATTGTCTCGTTCTCCCAGTAATGTGGGCCCCGTTAGAGCACATTTTCCCTCCTTCCACACATCCACTCCATCTTGATCTCCATCTCTCTGTCTTCTGTAGCAGCTCTTTTTTGTTTGTTTTGGGGCGGGTTTCACCTCAGAGAAGCTCTACAAATTGCCTGAACTCCAATGTCTTTCAGCTTGCCCTTATTTTCCAGCATCATTTTTAATCAATCCCGATTTCTGTCTAAAACCGGGGATCATTCTGCAAAGCAGTTTCCACTTCTTCACAGCTCAGATAGAAAAAAAAGACATAACAGAATGAGAGAATATCAATAATTATTCTTCCGATGGGATCATGTGATTCCTTTTTTTTCTTCTGACAGCGCAAATTCCACTAGATGTCCCGTTTCTAATTCCGCCAACATTTTCCGAACCAATCTAACCAAGACGAATCACCTACTGTATGTGCTTTCTTTAAAGACACATTTTAACAAAAGATGTGAGAAGACACAGGCTCAAAAGAACCACTTGTACTTGGGCTCACAAGCACGCACACCCACTCATACCTCAAACAGAAATTCTGATCCAGACACAAACGTGTTGCTTTTTTGAAATTTAATCAGCAGCAGGTGCATGACAGTGGGAGACAGTAGATGTGTGTGATTACTCGTGCGTGCCTGTCCCCTCGCTAACAATCATCTATGCGAACCAGATCAGAGGCTGTCTCTTCGCTTCAGAGCCGCCGTGCTGGTAGGAGAGCGGCCCGCAATCACACTGAGACCTCAGAAAAAAAAAAAAACAGGCTTCATAACTTCTCTGCCCGAGCCTCTATCCCAAATGAAATCTCTTGCACCTGCATAGGTGCAAGTATACAAGGGAATTTTTAATGCTCCTTATATCCAGGTACAAGTCTCCATGGTGATAGTGGAGTCTCCATGGAGATGGAAATTGTCTTCTAAACTAGGGAAGGATTTTCTTTTTATCTTTTTTTTATTTTTTGAGAAAAAAATAGGAGAATGCTCTAATGTTTATGGAAATTATCTTCTGTAAAGTGCAGCAGATGCTTTAGAGCTCTGCAAAAAGTGCAACTTAACTTCACCTCTGAAACAAGTCCTATGAGCACTTTTGCAGCTAGTTTTTGTAATTGCACTGACATATGAAGAGTTCTTGCCAATACTGATGGAGCAAACGATGCTTCAAGTTTGAAAAGGAAAACGTATGTAAGTGGTTCTACAGGGTTGCTAATACTCCCAGCTAAGTTGAAAATACACCAACATAAACTCGATTTGATGGCTACACTCACAGTCACATCAGTGACTGAATATTAAAGAACCTTCCTAAATTTGTGTTAGAAAATACATTGGCAATCCTGGATGGATCAATACTGGATGTTTGTTTGATTTAAGCCGTCCCATCGTACCTCAGGTTGTACATTTGGAGACCCCTGCCTTCTGGAAGGGAAACCTCCACACCAGTCTCAATTATTATCAAGCTTCTAAGATTTTCTTTTGTTGTAGTTAACCTCTATTTAGCTCAATCCAGCTTTATAATCCGTTTAACTAGATTTACTCTCCCTGGGAAGAAAAGCACCCACTCAGCATGATGCTCCCAACACCATGTCCCACTGTAGCTGTGATGTGTTCAGGAAGGAGGCATAGCTTTAGTTTTCTGACAAACATGATAATTTCCTTGTATGCCAAATCAGTGCAAACAGGATTTTAATGCTATTTTTCTTTGAACTTGTTAGATTTGTGGAGTGCACAACTAATGCAAGTGTTGAATTCCAATAGTTGCCTTGCTCATCTTGTCAGTTTAGGATAAAATTCATGAAAGGATTTGCACTTTTTCCATACTCTTAAAGGGGAAGTTGCTACTATTTCTTTTTAAACCTGGACCTTTTTTTAGCATGCATTATGCTCATTTACTCACCCAGACAAGTTTGGTGCCACTTGAAGTCCTTCGAGAGAAGTTTAGATCCATGTGCGATCGACGTATATCCATATAACAAGTGTTGCTGGGGCAACGAACCATGTTGATGTTTGCAGTAGCAACTTCTATCTAACCAACCACCGTCAAGCACAGAGTGAAAGCCCTGACTCAGACTACAACTGGGAGGCTGCACAGCAGTGACGTCATTGAAATCGCGTACCAGTATAATTGGCACTGGCACGCGACTGGCACTGCACCTAGGAGACGCTCTGAACTCACAGGGGAATAGTGCTAGAGATTCAGAGGAAAATATTAGTGAATTGAATGAGTTTTTCAGCAGATGAGCCCTTATTTAGAGGCTGCACTTTGGTTCCCTCAACAAGTCCCATTTTATTGAAATATGCTGATAACAAAATATTCTAAATATTCCCAAAGGACTGCTAGTGGGCCCAAACTTATCTGGATGAATAAATGAATGTAGTGCATGTTATATATAAGGTCCGGGTTGAAACCGCCCTCCAAAAAACGGAACTTCCCCTTCAAGTTTTCAAGAGGATTGAACAGTGTGTTGTAAGATGTTCACACCTGACAATATTTCATACACTAATTGATCATGAAACCTCTCTCAACAGCTTCATTTAAACACAGATTAATTCATATGCATGTCAATTAATACATCTGAATACAATTGGTTCCAAGTGATTTTATTTAGGGGTTACAGAGTAAATGAGTCGGAATAAAAATCCATATTGAGACTGCTCCTGCCAGCTCATTTGTAAGACGTGAAAAAAAAACTGCTCCAGCTTCTAGATACACACCAACATATTCCAGAGTTTCACCCAGCACTGTGGGAGAAAAACAATGCTAAAGCTATAAAAAGAGAAAACATATGATTGGTTGCTCAGTACAGCACTGCTAATCTCACAGCTCCCAAAAATACATACAGCTTCTTGGCAGAATCTTCTCCAGCTATACGTTCTTTAGTCTCATCATGTCGAATATATCCAAACATCAACGCAAACATGTAGTCACATCAGTGACTGAGTTCTGAGGGTTCTTTGTAAGTGTCAGGAATCTCATTGGCGATGCTGTAACATCAACACCACATGAATGCGTTTTCTGGCTTCACACAAAACCCACCACCTGAGCCGCCATCCGCCCACAACAACCTTCAAAGAAACCTCTTTAGAAATCCAAATGTCACAGCACTGAAGGTAACTGTGAGATTATTTCCTCCAAATTGTTCTGAGCCGATTTTGGATGTGACCACTCTCTCTGATGTGCTGATATCATTCATTACGCATCTTCTCGCAGCTTTTGATATGTAATTTAACAGTCATCCGCAGATAATTTGGTGTGAGAATTAGTTTAAATAAAAAAACAGACTGTTGGATTTGATGTTTTAAACATTGGTATTTACGGGTTGTTGTTTTTTACCAGTAAAAAAAAAAAAAAAAAAAAAAATGTCAATGTTTTATTGTGGTGTAATTCTACCTTTTCTACCTTGCTACAAACTTGCTTTCTGCTCTCCCCAGCCTGTAGACTATGAGAGTCGGAGTTCCTATTCCTTCTCTGTGGAGGTCCTCAACCCCATCGTGGACCCTCGTTTTCTACGGAGAGGTCCGTTCAAAGACAGGGCTTCAATCCGAGTAGCCGTGTTGGACGCAGATGAGCCCCCAAGGTTCTCCCGATCCAGATACCACATGGATGTGTCTGAGAACTGCCCACCTGCCTGCACCGTGGGCCGGGTCAGCGCTGTAGACCCAGATACTGGCCTGACTAATAATATAAGGTAAGGCATAATGTGTGTTATGTAAACGTAAAGCTTTATACAATATTTGCCATTTTTGACATCTTAAAGTAAAAAAACAAACAAAAAACTAAAATGTCTGCATTTTACAAGGTCCCTAAATTAGAAAGCCAATGTTTTTCGTTTCTAGATCAAACTTAAAGGTCAGATCTATGGAAGAGGATTTGAAGTACTAAAAAAAATCCAATCTTTAAATTTAGAATTCTGCCTTTATTTCTCAAAATTCTGAACAAATAACAGAATTCTGAGTTTAATCGTATATTCAGACTTTTTTTTTCAGAATTCTGAAAACTGGCCAAATTTAAAAATCATTTTAATCTTATATGTTCCTCCAGAAACTTAGTTCTGAACCTGCCACAACTGGCATATCTGTCATTGAAGCTGATTGCTCCCTAATGCATATCTGCATTACAGTCTGAACGCTTGGAATAAAGTAATTATTTTTTCTCTTTCAGTGCTCCTAATGCTCTTTAATATAAATCCTTCTTTGCAAACACAAACAAGTTAAAATCATATCTGATTCTATAAAAAATAGAGCTGTGGACTTGAGTCATGTGACTTGGAATCAATTCAGACTGGAGTCACAAACAATAATTTAAGGCTCATCTTGATCAAGTGTACCAAAGACTGACCTGATATCTTACAAACAGAAGGTGTGTTATATTGGAGCCATGCCTGGTTTTGCAAAAATGCAATTGTCCCTGGCTTATACTGAATGTGCTGCATGCCTCTTGCCATTTGCGAACATTTCCTTGTCTTTCCTTCCTTCTCCAACATGCAGGCTGCATCTACCATGCTGGTTTTCTTCAGCATCCTGTGAAGAAAAAGAAAAATATAATAATAGAAGAAATGTACTCAGTTCCACGTTATCAAAGAGAGGTGCACAAAGTTGGATAAAGAAAAAAAAAAGGAACCAAAACCTGTGCATGGTATCAGTCATACAGCACATAAACCACAAATCAGCACAATGCTTCGGAATAACGGTTGGGCACTTTTAGTTACGTTTTCAATTCCAGTCAGCAGCAGAAAAATCAATTGATTCGTATTCACCAGACTAGAGACATTTCTAATTAAGGGCTGCTGGTTATTGACTTCTTTTTGTACAGGTTTCCAGAGTGGCCACGAATGTGTGGGTGTTGTGCTGGGTGATGAACCCGGCGCACCTGTACATTAAGTTGTAATGGAACAGTTTTTTCCTAAAATAAAAAAAAAAAAAAGATAAGACTACAAATGTATAAGCTTCAGAATCCCGACCTCTGCATCATGTCAAAAAGCAGTTCACACCCACATAATGACATCTTTGTCTTTTTATTATTTAGGTCTCACTGTTATTACATAAATATGATGTGTCTAGCAATGCCCTAGTTTTAAGTTTAATGACACTATTTTAAAAAAATTTTTTAGACGGGGAATGATGATATACTTGCTATCTTTCCACGTGCAAATTTTGAAAATGTGAGTGGTCTATTAGAATTAAATCAGTTTTTATTTAGAGTTGCTCTTGTATAGGGTCATATTTTCAAAGTTTGCTAAATCCAAGTCAATCCAAGTGATTTTATAGTATACTGTACTAGTTATAACTTTTCATTACCTCAGAGCTATCATAGCAAAGGAACATTATATCCACATAAAATATAAATCATTTATAAATTAGCATTAAAATACAATAATTTAGATTTTTAAATAAATTCTTAATTCATATTTTTTTGAAATTATAGATTTTTGCTGTGATTAAATTACTTATTTGCTTCAATTACCTAATTCAAAACAAAAAAATTACATTTTAGGACCTTATCTCCATGTGGGACTTGCATACTTGACTCTTGAGTGGCTTTCAAATGTTGTGTTATTACTGTGGACTTAAGAATCACTTACAAACCAAAAACTTAGTCCTCTTGTAGAGTCCTGTTCTAGATCCTGTTCTAAATTTATTTCAAATCTATCCAATTCATTTGAATAAAATCCATAAAATAAACTCAGTCTAAATTAATCAATTCATTCAACAAAACATGTTAATTTAGTTGTTCATAAAATGGCAATTGTTGAAAAGTTGTCTGTATTTGTGGAGACATGATTAGATGTAGTTACATCTAGATCTATACCAAGATCTAACTTTCCTGAGCAAGCATGTGATGAAAGTGGAGAGGACCATCTTCCTTTTAACAAGATGAGACATTCAGCAAAACCCAGCTCAGTTTGAATGACTATCTGCTGCAGCCAGCTAGGGGAAGTGAGCGCAGAAAATTACACAAAACAGAGGGTTTGATGGTTACGAAAGACAAGGAGAGTCTATATAGTTAATGGCATCAGTAGCTTTGCCTGGTATGTATAGATGAAGTCAGGCCAGGTATAATCTTTTAAAAGAAAGAAAACCGAGGAAAGTACTTCAAGTTAAAAGCGTCAATAGCTGTCAGTGGTTGCATCCTAGAGAAATAAATTGCTAGGAACATGAGTCCTTAACCAGTGGTACTTTCTACAGAATGATAAGTGTAATCATAGTAGTACGTCAGAGTATACCAATTTTGAAATGCAATTAATTGGAATACTTTTTTTTTTCTCCTCTTCTTGTTACAAATGATGGTGAATTATATAAAAAAATTAAATACTTATAAAAATGACAACAAAACTAATATTTTAAGTGAAAAATAAACATTTCCTGTAAAATTATTGCAGAGTTTCCACATTTTATGTATTGTCTCATATACCATGTTAACTAACTGATACAGATAAAGAGTAAATCTGAGTGGTATCAGGCCCCAATACCCGATATCGGTGCAGCCCTAGAACAAGGGGTCTTAAAGGTAGCGACATCAGTTGATACATTCTTTAACAAACAGACAGGTAATTACAGAAGCCAGATGCGCTGTCAATACACAAATCAACTACAGTATGTGAAAATGTTCTGTAGTTTAATTTGTGTTTGTGTTAGATCCTGACTAAAGAAGTTGAAGGAGGCAAAAAAGTGAATCAACTCCAAAAAGGCATGCCCCAATTAAATGTAAAAGCAGTAGGAGAGAGAATGTGGGGATGAATGATAGCTGGTATATTGCTGGAGATATTTTGATAATCCTTTTCACTTCAAAAGAGCTTCTATCTGCTGTGATAATCTCTCCATATTAATTCTTTGGCCATTTGAATGCCATCCCCCTTATCGCTCCTTCACACACTTGCCCTGTCTGCTTCTTTCTCTACACACCCCGCTGCCATCTCTGCTTGCTTCCTTCTTTAACTGCGGCACTTTTTTTTTCTCTCTCTCCCAGGCTCTCCTCATTTCCCTCACCTTCCTTCTGTCAACCAAAAAAAGAATGTTTTCCGCTTTCTGCTTCAGATTCTCAATAGACCCACAGTCAGATCCAGAGGCCCTCTTTCGTATCAGCCCAGAAACCGGCCTCATCACCACGGCTATGGAGCTGGACCGGGAGCGGGAGCACTGGCACAACATCACTGTCATCGCCACCCAGAGAGGTCAGGGGTCCTTCTTTGTGCACGACTTCACAGCGCTGCATCATTAGCACTTTTTCACTGGATTGTTTTTTCTATTAAAACAGCTTTCATTGAAAGCAGTATTTTTTAACCCTTACACCTGCACCCACTGATGATGACTAAGAGGTTTAACAGAGTAAAACTCTGTTGTACAATGTCGGGAAAGCTTGGTATCCGGTGTGTGTTGCAGCTCACTAAGCGGCTTAGCTCTCAAGTCATCAAGCCAAAAGAGGGAGGCTGTTTGGCCGCAAGAACGATTTGTTAGAGCGTGCCTGAAAATCAATTGATCTATAGTGTGTTGGTTATCCGATGCTGCAACAGATCCCTACCCATAGGAATATAACCTAACTCACAGCATTAAATGAACAAATTAAAGACAGACATTGCTTTCCTGGCACATTGTGATTGCATAAAAAGGGGAATAATAAATACCTCCAGAGTTAACGTAAATTACAGAAAATAATCTGGCACTTCACAGGCTATACTTCAGCTTAGAAAAACATCTGAAGTCGATGTTACGGGGCTTACAATCATGCATAAAAGGTAATTTTGTAAATAGATGTTTTGGAGTGATTTGTTTGAACAAACCAATAAGTGCCTTTATGAAGCCTTTCAAGTAATTTGTGTCGTACTCCCTAGTGCCAACACACAAATGCTCTAAAAGCTCAACAGTGCATTAAAGTGCAGCGAGATCATACATGCGGTTCAGGTTCCATACGCAGAGAAATGATTTTGATATATACAGGGAAATAAATCTAGCTGACACCAGTAATTCTTTTTTTAGTTATCTTGTTGTTTCATTAAGCAGGAAACATGTCATTTCTTCATTTTCTAAAAGTCTAAAATTTTCCAATTTAATTTTTTTTAATAATTTTTTGTCTTTATGTAAAAGTTTTACAGTTGCCTTTCTTCTAAAACATACTTTGTTCTTTAATGTAACTATAAAACATGAATATATTATACATTATAATATAGATTAAAGTGTATGATAATGAGATTTATGAAAATAGGGTGACATAGGTTATACGGATCTAGACCAAATTTATTTAAGAACAAAGTAAAAAAATGGCTCTTTGGATTGTACAGGTTTCTGAACCTTGGTCTACCAGAAAAGTGAACCACCACCCCATTCTTAAGTCTTTTGCAAAGTCTAGCTTTTTTTTACCTTAGGATTTCTCTATACAGGTGCATTTCCACCCTTGAAACTTCAAGGTCATTTTACTTTAACTTCACGGTATGGACGTCCCATTATGTCAGGCCAGGACGACAGGTTGGTTTTAAGGGCCATTTCAGGAACCAATTGAGTACCATTCTTTGGGTATTTACTCGGAAATGTTAGGAAGAATCGCTGGGCGGGAGCCATCAATAACGCGTTGATTGGTTGTAATTCAGAAGAAAATGAGCAGATGTCGCCAAACAACCAGCTTTGTACATTTGAAGACTTTCGGGCGTAGAAGTTCATAACAATATAGCAAACATAAAACCAGCAATCCCTGTTTCTTCTTTGTCCATCTCTTGTTATTCTCTGCAGCTGCTGTGGGCGCCTTTTGACGCTGTTATGTGGCATTACTTACCGCCAAAAAGTCGTGAAGGAGTTCTTCCCCACCTTCTCTCTCCTACTACGAACGTCTTAGCAAATTCTATATAGGGCCGATTTTGCATGGAGACACTACATGCTGAGCGGAGCAGGCCAACAGGTTTACCTTGTCAGTAGAAACGCGCATAATGTAGCTTAATTCATCTTTCCATAAATTCTGACAAAGTTCTCTGGCCTCGTTGAAGAAGTGCATGCCCAGAGTATGATGCAGCCACCACCTTGCCTCATAGCATATTCAGGAAACTGTGCAGCATTAATTTGCTTACACAATCAACTTTTTTTTGTGAATGCCACAAATGTTGTCTTCGGTATCATCTGGCCAGATCCCCTTCTTCCATGTGTCCCCTCCATGGCTTCAGGCCTTCAGGCTAGATTTGAGTATATGACTAAGATTTATCCAGTCCACTCAATTCCCCATCTGAGCCGTGAATCTCTGAAGCTTCTCCAGAGTTATCGTTGGCTACTTCTCTAATTATTGCTGCCTTTGTTATTACATTAGTAATACATTAGTAGGTTAGATGAATTTAGCAGTGATGTGTGCGATGTTCAAAGCTCTTACTGTTTCCTAACTTCAACCAGCTTTAAATGTTTCCACATCTTTGACCCATCTGACATGTTGATTGGTCTTCATAGAACCTTTTTTTCTTTAAAATTCTGTAACATATGGTCTATAGCAATTAACCAAATAAGATATGCTAAATTTGTGTTAGCAATATAACAGCATGCAGAAAGCAGGAGGAAAAAAACTTGGAGACTATAACGTTGAAATAAACAGAAAGCTCAATATTCCTTTAAATCAGCAGCCTATTATGTAGGCGGGGAAAATAGACCAAATTGCATAGATGTGGCTTCACATTTACAACGGGAAATTTTAAAGGAATGTGTTTCAAACCGTGGTGAAAGTCTGACAGCAACACTGCATCAAGATCGTCATTAGCTTGCAAAGAAAGCTGGGGCTGCTAATTCAAATAAAACACAGTTTCTGTTTTAGCTCGCCTCACCTTGTTAGGTTTTTAGATTATCTCTGTGAAATATAACCAGCAAAAAAAAAAAAAAAAGATTGTCGGCAGCGAAAATGGGCGCAATGAAGTGAGATAATAGCACCTCATTTTGACGTTAAAGACAGCTCTTCTAAACCAAACATCGTTTTTATGCCTTATCAAGTCCAAACTTTTTTCTCATCTGCCAACACTGTCGCAGATCACAAAAACAGTTTGATGAATCATCTTATTAATCACTGAGTAGTTCTATAGCACTGACAATCATCCTTGCTGTCAGATTCCACACTCACAGAGCGCATTAACAATATGGGTTATTGAACAGACATTGACAAACAACCTATTTTCTGCTTTGTTCTTCGGTATAATTAGAAATAACACCAGCTTGGTGGTAAATCTTGGCTGAGTTTCAGTAAGATTTTTGGCTGGTTGCAATTCATTAAGGCCCAACAACACGGTCCTTCTTTTTCCCTTTTATTTAATTTTTTTTCATACAAGCGAGAGCATTGTTAAATAATACCACCCACTGTGTGCAATGAAGCAGCATTGTTTTCCTGCCAAGTCCTGTCCTGGACGAGGTTAATCTTTGCTTAAAATCTACTGAGGGCTGCTTGTGGCAGAAGAGCGCCGGGACGGCTGCACAGCGAGCTCCTGTCTTGAATAATGAGCTCTATCTAATAAACAGACTGTTGGAGGTTGTGTTGACACAAACACCGTGGGAGCTCTGCCACGGCCACAGGCAGGCCTGCTCACCCAGTGGCATTACAGCAAGAGCTCATTTTCAGCTTCTTGATGATGGGGACCAGTAGCTGCCATCGGTGACACGTTGTTACTTCTCCTTGTTGGGTAATGCGGTGCGGTAAAGTGTATGTACGCGTGTTCATCTCGGGTTATAGAAAGCCTGGTGGGCCGTGTGGTCGGATTGGCTGCCCAGATAAATGATGAGTGCCACTGAGCTTGGAGATGTTGCTTTTCGTATATATGTGTATATATATAGCAGCATAAAATGTAAAATGAGCAAATAGTGTGGAGACTCAGACTTTATTCACTTAACACTCTGCCATGAGAACTTTATGGCCAAGTATGAGTATAGCCAAGTGATTGTAGAGTGGGAAAGCCAAAGCCAATCCATTTCAACTGCACCCTTGTGTAACTGCATGCACATTGACTGCTCTTCACATTCTTCTGTGCCGGATGTCTCTTTTTCTTAAACAAAAAAAAAAAAAATACACATGCAGAGTCGACACTTTGAGAAGCGTTGACTGCGAATTGAACGCTTTGATGCACAGAAATCCGACTGCTATAGAAGCATCCAGCTGGGAGGTGTAATATGAGCCAAATGAGACCAAATGTACCATGGCTCCTTTAGCCAAATGAGTGCTGGCTAATGGGATCTGAGAATTGTTGGGGGTTTTTGGACAAAGATTAAAATGTTTGATCGTTCCCGTGAGGACAATTGCATGGAAAGAATGAAAGGCAAACCTGCACCCAATTGCGTGTTTGTTTGTGTTCATATAATTCTCCAAAGGCAGATCAATGCAATGCACGTTTTTGTTGGCATCATTATAAGGCCTGTGCCTTCTCTTTTGCCTTTTTTCAGATAATCCCAGCCAGGTGTCGAGAGTTCTGGTTGCAATAGAGACGTTAGACCTCAATGATAATGCACCCGAGCTCGACCGGCAATACACGACGGCCTTGTGTGACTCATCCAATGCTGGAAAGGTCAGTATGGGCTCAAATATTGTTTAAACTGGAATTAAATGGTTGTATGTTATAGTTTTGAAACTAAGAATATTGTCCAATTTTTAGGTTAATCATAAAATACTACAGATTTGGGTATTTCTCATAAGTAAATTGCAGATATCTCTAAGAGAAACGAAAATGTTAGCTTTCAACAGTATATGGTTATGAAGTAGTCAACAAAGTCCTGTGTGAGAGTGAATATTACTTATTTTTGTTGAACATTATATTTCCTGCACATTGTGAATGGGGATGTTACCTTGTTATGACAGTCTGGATGTTTAAATGGCATTGATCTGCAACACTAGATTTCTTTGCTTCTTGCATGCGTAACAACTTGAATTCAACCATCCATCTATTAGTTTGATGTCCTCATTTATGTTCAGAGTCTTGCAGAGACTGTCACCTAAACTAACTACCTTGATCACAGCAGGCAAGCACTAGGGTACAACCTGTACAGATCATTGATCCACAGGGCCAATGAGTAAAAACAAACAATATTGCACACGCAGTTACAGGTTATCGTAATGAAAATGTGAATAAAGTGAAACTCCAACCATGTAGAGCATGAAGGAAAGCTCTACGTTTCAGAAAAAGGTCTGTTGGTTTTTAACTAGCCCTCCTTACCTGACGATATATTTTTATTCCTTTTTGTTCTGTTTGTTTTGTTGTCTTTTGATCGCTAAGGATTTCTGCCAAACATCTACAGTTTGGTGTAATTTCCCCAAAATTTCACACTACCCCCTCAATACTTAACAACACCACATCTTGTTTGTATTTTTTTTTCAATCACTACTCACCATGACCGAGTAAAATCCATATTTTGTTTTACTCCGTCAAACCGATAATAAAACATCGAACCGATGTATAAAACATCCTTTGGTTAAAAACTTTCCCAAATCATCACTCATCCACCTCTGTGCCTTAGTCTGTTTCATTTTTTTTCTACAATAACTGTAATTTTGCCAGAAATCTTTATTTTTGTTAGAGGGCTTTTGGTTTGTTTGGATTTCTGAAACTGAAGGGGCTGAAATGTTATTTTTTATGAAAAGATAAAATATTTATTTTATATTAATAAATAAATTATATTAATAAATCTTTTTGGTCTTATTATTATACAATTTAATCATTTAGGTCCTTCAGGTGTGGTCAGCTTTTGACATAACACTATTTTTATTTTATTTCATAAATAATAAAATAGTTTAGCAGTGAGATATGCAATAGTTTTTGTCATATTAATTAGATTTACCAACTTTTCCATAGGTGTGCTTGTGTTTTTCGTCCTTAGATCATTTATAGTGACACCCAGTTGTAGATTCGATTGGCGTCTTACTTTCATTTATGTAATGTATAGGACAAACATCACTAAATGAGGTTTCATTGATGTGTTACAAGATTTAAAAACATCAGCCTTGACGTTTAAAGAACTATATGTATATTACTAGAGAATGATTGTGCCACAAACGCGAAAGTCAAGTATAACAGCACAGAAACTAATCAAACTAATGTACAATGTGTTGGGGACAGACTAATGAAATAGTGAGTATGAAGCATAACAGTTTTTATGTGGATTAAAACAGTGCAAACATCAAAGGGAAAAGCTACCAATCAAGGCTTTTGGGTCAAGTGGCTTCTAAGAAGCGTTCCTTTCTAAACTACATTAGACTGCCTGCTGCGAGTTTGCCCAAATTCTGCTGAAAAGCTTCACAACATGCCTATTTTCTCCAATCTGAATAAGCAGAGAGACATTTTGATCACAATTCCCCAATATACTTCTGGACGGAGAAAACTGGGCAATGATTTTGGTCTAATTAATACTATCCTGACAGTCAAGTGTATCTATGATACCCTTATTCTGTAATGATCTTAGGCTGCTTCAGTATGTGGAAAACAACTCAAAATTGAGAAAATTAGATATGCAGTGATCAGTAACTCTTTTGTAGAGTATTTCATATCCTCTGGTAGACTTTCGATAATATTTAATAAAGAAAATATTTTCATAATATTTATTTTATTCGTATATTAGTCTTAATATTTGTATTGCGCTCAGAGGTGGTCTGCCCCAGGGACTAATTTAATGTAGATCCGCCTCTGGTGGCTGAGGCGTCTAGAAAATTAGAAGGAAAAGATCGAAGGAAATGTCTGAACAGCAGGTATCTAAAGTGAACATTTGAGAAGGGAAAATTGTGTGGACACCACCTGTTCTATACCAAATCTTATAAATATGATCCACGGAAGAAGGTGGAAATAAGCAGTTAGATACTAAAGGAGGAGAAAATTGGAAAATACAAAAGTGTAAGATGCTTACCTAACTGGTTTATTAATAGATAAGTCATATTTTGTTTGACTAATTAATAAGGTTTGCCATCAAACACCGTAGTACTTGACGTTGTTGTGATTCCAAGACAGGTGAGCTGCCTTTTTGGACGGTTTTGAATGTAGTTGTCTTTTTTATTTAAAAGTAAAAGTTCAGTTTTGTGGGAATTCAATTTAAAATCTGAAAATAATTTCTGGTGAAACTTTTGGTTCAGTGTGTCCCCTTCGAATACCAGCGATATGCTCACAGCATCAAGAGGGGCATTGCCAGCAGATGTTACAAACAAACAATCACTATGAATAACCCTTTCATGTGCCTCGTCTAAGATTGGAAGCTTTAACATTAACATTTGAACTAGCCAATGTTGATGTTAAAACACTGCTTTTCAAGTAAGAAAAGACAGTCACAGTGTTGCTCTTGCTAATTCAATTTCCACTACATAATAAGCATATTTTGAAATGTCACAGGGAGTACTTTCTGTTCCAACCTTGAGGGCAACTTTAGAGACATATTCTCCTGTACTTTTTATTTGTTCAGGTCTCAGCTCCAAACTACTTTGTTAGGTTTCCAACTTTCCTAAAGATTGCAATTTATGAAAATATTTTAGAAGCAGTTTTGCTTTCATAATGGCAGATCTCCTCCAGCTGTAGGCATTCACGGCTACATACATCGTTCTATGGGTACATTAGTGACTTTTGGAGCCGCAGCAGATGGACATTGTATTTAATAGACAATCATTGCTATAAACACGTAGAAGGGGAAAAACAGATTTGAAGTCAGGGAATTTGGTGTAGTGAAAAAAGCAAGCCATTATGACAGTTTGGTTGATAAGAAATATAACTGTATATTCTCTGCCAGACTTCAGTTATATTAAGCACTAAAATCCTGACTGCCCTACATTATGATAACCATAAGTAAAAATACTGCTATTGTAATATCACAGAATTAATAGAAAGTATTTTTTAAAGGGCACAATATGAAATAACCACTTTAATTTAAACTGAGAAACAATTATTTCTCCCTTTTAGCTACAGAGTGGGGCAAAAACGTAGATAACAATAATGATGAGAGAGGTTTACAAGTTTCATCATAGGTAAAATTTTAACTGTGAGACAGAATGTAAAAGAAAAATCCTGGAAATCACATTGTTTGATTTTTAAAGAATTTATGTGTATAATGGTCTGGAAAATAAGTATTTAGCATCCACAAACTAGCGAGAGTTCTGGCCTTCCTAGACCTGTCGCTATTTCTTTAACAGGCTCTTCTATCCTCCATCATTTAATTTTCTGTGATTACATAGTCCCCAGTTTGTAATCAAACTGGGGACAATGTAATAATTACATCTTCTTTTACTTGTTATCTGTATAAAAGACACCTGTCCACACCTTCAAACAGTGAGACTCCAATGACTCAATCGTCAATAGGCAAGCAGCTTGGTGAATCTATTTTGACCTCTTAAAAAAAAAAAAATATAGTATTTTTTTAATCCATTTTAAATGTCCAATCAGTTCAATCTGAACAGAGAACTACATATAAAAATGCTTACTGTGGCCTGTCAAGCTCACTAGTTTAAAGTAGTTTAACATTTTTCATTTATTGTAGTTTTTATTTAGTTTTGTCTTGAGATTTTAAATTCTATTTTATTTTTAATGAGTTTTTACAATTTCTTAGGTAGTTTAGTTTTAGTTTTTTGAAAATGCTTAGTTTCAGTTTAGTTTTTATTAGTTTCAGTTTTAGTATTTTTGTTAAACAAGTTGTGGCAAGAGTACAAAAAAAAAAAAGAAATGTAGAGCAAAATCTCAGAAAATAATTGTTTTTTTATGTATTGACTTGGGCCGGATTAACAACCATACAAATCAGGCAAGTATAAAAGAGCCCAAAAACTGATGCAGGTGCTACAGTTCTATAAAAAAAAACACTGACCAGCAATACAACAAAACAAAATGCAAGTTACCTTGACTACTATGATGATTTTTTTCATTTTGCATATATTCTTTTTCTTTTACTTAGAACATGTAAAATTAGAACAGAATAATATACAGAGATTCAAATATGATGTCATATTCAAACTCTTATGGAAGACATCAGAACAACATAAGAAAGCTAGAGGTCTATACATGGAGAAAGGAAAAAAATAGGATCATAGCATAAGACTTAAAACAACAGGTATACATTGATCTGGTGTGAGATTATTCTATCACTATTTCAGGTTTTTAGACTACTTAATGAATCATAGTATTATTTAAATTTGTTTAAAAAGCAGGGGATGAAGGGTATGCGATTCCTCCATTTACTACAATGAATGTGATATTTGCCTAATAATATTTTTACATATATTCTAGTAGTAAGTAATTGGACTCTGGCGCTTTCTCTCAACCTTTGTTTATATGATGCTAGGCGGATCGCAGCAACACAGATGATTTGACTGACATGTTGGATAATACAGTACAGCCAGTAAAAACCACCAACAACCAGAAACTAGAGAGGGATTATTTGTCCAACACAGCAGATGCACACACAACCTACACCAGCTACACAAGCCCAGTGTAACACCAGCTCCTATTCATATTGTTTGCAGTTTACAGTTGCAGTGTTGGTTAGCAATATTAGCTTGTAGCTAACCTATTAGGAAGTTCTTTCTGCAGACCGTTGCATTGTTTCAATCGCTTCTTATGATAGCTTGTAATCCAAAGACGTATTTTATTTGCCTTGAATGGGGCGACGTAGAAATAATTCTTCTAGATATTATGAGACACATTATAAAACAAAAACTAAGCACATTTTCTCAATAAATTCAGTTCATTTGAGTTATTTTGTAAACACTTATTACAGTTTTAGTTTGTTTTGTTTCAAATTCTCATTTTTATTTTTATTTCAGTTAACGAACATGTGTTTTTTTACTTCTAGTTTTGTTTATTTAGTTAGTTTTTCGTTAACAATAATAACCCTGCTAGTTTGTCCTGCTCTGCACGGAACTGAAATGCGAACCTATTTTGCTCCTCTGCTTTTTATACAGTGGTGCAAGAATAACAACCTGAAATTCTTTGGTTAATTAGTCAAGCTATCTGAGCCTGTGCATGACTACTGTACACACAGCAGCTCATTGCCAACTGTAGTTTCAAAACATTGTTATGAGAGGAGTGGGTGGGGGATATTTTAGTTTTCCATTCATGATTGTTATTGTTCTTGTAATGACAAACAGCTGAAATTGTCCATAGGCGAGAAAAGACTCTTTAAGCTAGCTGACGAGCAGTGTGCAGAGATAAACGAGGGAATGCATTGTTACTTTATTTTTTTTCTATGCATTTAAAGAAATCTCTGAAGCAACTCCAGGAATACCAATACATATTACTTTCAGTAGCTTTTAAATTGTATATTTTCAAAACCTTGGTATATCTTAATAAAAATAATCAGCCAATGTGGGGTTTTCATTGTAGAATAAGCATCACCGAATTACCTGCATGTAGACTTACTGTATTCATAGCCTTTTAGCCATTGATGATCCAATTATTTTCAAAGTTGAATCAGGGATTCGGAAATCTTTGGAAGTAGTACTAACAAATAATGTGTCCAAATTTTCTCTTAGCTTCTATTTTGGTTTTCTGCCCCAATGCATGCAACCACATGACTGATTCTCTATATTCTAGCACTGACCAGCAAATGTAAACAGGTTGTGAACATGGAATAACTCAGCATACATCCTAATGTAATCGGTTTACACACTAAAGCATTAAAAACAGTTTAGTTTTAAGTATTCAGAGGCGGATTTATTAATAAGCAAGACAAACAGACTTGTAGTCACAAATCAGAAGGGTCACAAATCCTTCTGCATTTCCATTGTAGGTAATCTTTAAAGATCAGTGAGCATTGGCAGGTTCTGCTAAATTGGGCGCAAACTTGCTGAACTGTTAAACTGCCACAGGAATTTTGAGGCGAGCTATTTTACCAAGCGTGAAAGTCTGTTTAACTGCCTGCTGTTTCGACACAATGGACAACACATGAGTGACCATTAAGTCATTAAAGTCTATCATGCAGCAATAACAACTTGAACTTGATTATAAACCTGCTGAGGGCAATAGCGTTTGTGAGTGTTCCCCTTTGATAAATATTCAGTTATTTTTAAGGCAAATCACCTTTTTAGTGTTAAGTAGTTATAATTATATTTTCTAATAACTTTCTTTTTGGATTTCAGAGATAATACAGGAGTTTGGAAAAGTGTGTTTACCTCGTGTTGCGTAATTCTTGACTAGAAACCACATAAACAAAACATAGAAATTCCTCAAAGAATTTGTTGCCATGAATATATCAGACATATTTTTTAAAGACTATTCTTTATTTGCATTTAGACGAAGCAATGAAAGCACAGCAGAAACAGGCAATCTGTAAACACATTTTTAAGTAATTAAAAAGGGAATTACATGAAAGCGTCTTGATGCTGTTTAGAATGTTATAAATTTTTCCTAAAAGAAAACATGAAGACTGTCAAAACTGCTTCGCATCAGATATGGAAGTGTACTGCACTCACCTATATCCAGGGATAGAAGCATGTAGGGTTCGGTGATGCAACAGTGACTGTAGAAGAAAATGAATTATGCTTAGCTAGCTATCAACAAGCGGCAGCAATTCCCAGTTATTTAACATTCTCCCAGACTGTATTAGGCAGAGTTTCAAAACTGGATAAAATTAATATTATTGTGCTGATCCAAGAAACTTGATCTAAATATATACTTTTTTAAATTCAATGACTTGCAGAGAGATTGTATTTGACACTAAGGCGGTCTGTTTTATGTCACCTGTTCTGTGTAACCCAGACCACTGATTATTTTGGAGGTCACTGGAGCAGAATGTAATCAAAAATCAGATATCTTGTTGTAGAGCATATTTCATCTGGCAAATGTATGCAACGATCCTTTTCTATGAGATGTGCCTGAAATGTCAAGACAAGAAATAAGACCAAAAAGAATAATAATAATAATAATAATAATAATAATAATAATAATAATAATAATAATAATAATAATAATAATAATAATAATAATAATAATTATTATTATTATTATTGTTGTTATTATAGTAATAATAAACTGAAAAAATGGCAATGACTTTAGTCTAAAGAATGTGAGACTGTACTTAAAAAATAAAAAAGGACATTTAAAGATGTTTAAAGAAAGGCATATATTCTGGATGTATATAGTCTATATTCTTTTATTCTGGATGCGATTGAAAAGTATTTACAGTTGTTCAAATCAGATTACCAATTCCAATGTAAACAAGGAGAAAACATATGAGCTAGAAAAGCGGATATGAAATAGCTATTAAAAGTTGTCCATGATGGCTGGAGTTCAGAAAGTTAACGTTGAGATGTTAATAGCAAAGCTTTGCATTTTTAAAGCAGGAAAACAATGATTAACTGGAAAAGTGAGTCAAGTTATTCAATTCAGTGACGTTTATTTCTATAACGCCAATTCAAAACACATCTGATCTCAAAGGACCTCAGAAAAAAAGTCATTTCAATTCAATCGTACATAAATTCCAATAAATCACTCATTATTCCAACCAGGTTTCAAGTTTTCTTTTTTTTTTTTCTTCTTTTTTTTTTTTTACGTGTCCTGTCTAGCAGTATGCTACTCAGAATTGGTGTCTGAGTACCAAGTACAAGCCCAACAGTTTTACTTTCCCAAGCAGAGTATTACAGCTTCGCTGTAGTACGCCACTTGATGTATATGTATGAAAAATCTTTATTAGTGATTACTGTGGGTTTAATTTCCTGACGTCATGGACACTAAACTGAGACAAGAAGGGAGAAAGGAAGAAGGTGAAGAAAAGAAACCGGACCAACAGAGGCGCGAACTGACGACACAAGACAAGGATTCAAACAAAGAACACAAGAAAACATCCCAGTCCTCCACCTCTGCCGGACGGCAGAGAAACAGTAATACAAAACAAAAACAACAAACTGTACAGAACCAAACCAATAGTTCGGATCTAGTAGAATAAACTAAGAATTACACATTCACTACACACAAGCATGGATTAATGAACATAATACAAATGTTTCTGGTAAGCTCCTGTGAACAACTAACTAATGATGATAACCTCAACCTTAAGATATGTCCGTCCACACCAATGTCCCCACACCTATGTGTGTGCGAGCATGCAGGTCTGAATAAGGTTTCCCCATGCAAGTGATTGATAGCTGGTGTAAGGAACCGTCAATCCGTCCTACAGGAATCGACACAGACATGGAGGAGGCAAGAGATGTATGCATCCAGGGTCCCACAGAGTACAAAGTCCACAGGCGGATCAGCGCAGGGTCGATCACCCGCCAAGAGAGGAACAGATGGAAGCCCCAGGGGACCACCCACCAGCCGCAATGCTGGGGCCCGAGAGATCGCAGTGACGAGCCCACGGGCTCCGCCGGTAACCGGCTACGCCAGGGCGAGCCCAGATCAGGAACCGGAGGCCACGGGGACCAGGGGCACCCCGCCCCCCAGCGGGGCCCCAACCAGGGACCAGCCGACAAGGGGCCGCCGCCGCAGACAAGGGGGATCCGCAGCCAACCGACGGACAACACACGCTGCCGCCACCCCGGACCAATACCCACCGCCAACAACCCGGCCCGCCCCCACACACCCACACGCCAGGGAGCCACAGCAAGAGCCACAGCGGATGTACGCCCTCCCCAGGCCGCGCCCAGCCGGCACCTGGACATCCAGATCTTCCAGCTCCCGGGTCCAGATCCCACCCCACGTAGGGCGCCAAGATCATGGGCCCAGCCAATGCCGGACAGCCCCACCAGGTGAACAGACCAGCCAGCAGAAGTCCTGGAACCGGCAGGAGGCCTGGGCGCCAGGCACGGTCCCCACCGATCCACCGGACGGCACCAACCTGTTCTACAACCCCGGCACCCCCATAAGAGGTGCCCCAGTCAATCCAAGGAGGACGTCGGCCCGAAACAGCGGCCGCCCGACACACCGGACCACCCAGGACCCGCCCGACATGCACCAGGACCAAGCCGGGCCGCAACCGGGACCCCCGGCCCCAGGCATCGAGAGCCATCATCAACCAGCGGGCAGGAGCAACCATCACCGACGGGGAGTGACGGGGAGGGAAGAAGATGCATCAGGCCAGAGAGCAGCCAAGCACCAAACCTGACAGGTAGACATAGACAGACAGAGACACTCATACGTACCCTCCCTCTCATGCGTACACATTCTTGCAAATACAGGACATACGAAAAAAGGATGCTATACACTCATTCATACCCCCCATACGTACACTATACTCCATACTCCCAGGCCCAGGGACAGACGCCCCAATAGAGAACCCTGCCCCTGCACCCACGAGACAGACCCCTTTGCCCACCAAGACGGGCAAACCAGAACAAATCTGGTTCATCCTGGGATACAATGTAAAAATTAGAAATGGTCACAAACCCCATGGGGGTTTTCAGCCATTGTACTGTTTTTGGGTTAGAACAAAATTCCCATTGAAACAAGGTCAGTACAAGTCCTGTACTGACCTTGGGTGAAAGTTCACTCAGAGAGGTAGAAGACATTACTTCAAAAGCACAGTCAAAAGCCAGATTACATTTATTCTATCCTTATGGGGACAAAGACCTTAATTTTTGCCAAATATGTTGCATTGATTACCATTACATTTGGAGGAATGAAAGGAAGCTTGCAAACATGCAAAAAAATAATAATTCAACTGTAAAGCAAAGTGTGTCAGAATCATGATGTCGGGTTGTTTTTAAGCAGAAGGGGCTGAAGCACTTGACTAAACAGGTGTAACCATGGGGGAACGAAAAGACACTACATGAAAATATTTAAGCAACGTCTCACAACACTTGCCAGGAAGTTAATTTGTGTCAAAGGCCTTCCCACTATGGACACAAATGGGTCTTTCAATTGAGAATGAGGTAGTCATATTGCCAATTTGGCTCATGGACAGGGCAGTCAGTGTTTTGGAGTAGGCATCATAAAATCCTTGTTCTGCATCTCATTTTGTGTTTGTGCGCAGAAATCAAAAGGAGTTTCTGAGAAAGGCTCCAACAGATGAGACTCAGTTAGAGCAGTTGTGTCAAGAGCAATGAGCAAATATTCCAGCAAACTACAGTGTTGTGAGAACCTTAGGGAGCAATATTCAAAATGTGTGGTTATCCGTCTGAAAAACTAATTCTACCAAATGCTAAGAAAAGGTACTCTAGTAGTTGTCCCTTGCTATTTTGTCATCGAGAAAAATATACAAAAACTGGAAACTCTAACTAATCCAATGGTAAATGTTCTATACATGTATTCTGAGGACCCCAAATCATTTTACACCCATTCACCAATTCATGCACACATTGAGACACTGGTGATGATAAGATACACTGTAGCCACAGCTGCCAAGGGGCACAGCGAGGCTACCGTACACAGGCGCCACCTGGCCCTCTGGACACCACCAGTAGGCAAGGCGGGTGAAGTGTCTTGCCCAAGCATACAGTACAACAACCGAGATGGACAAAGCAGGGGTAGGAACCAGCAGCCCTCCGGTTACAGGATGAACTCCTAACACCTGAGACCCTGTCACCCTCTAATCATGTCTCCCCTCTAATCACCCGAAGCACTTTGAATTACCTTGTTGCTGAAAATGTAAAATAAAAATATAATTGCCTTGCTTTAAACAGAAGGTATTTCATCTGATTTTATGTCGAAATGTTTTGGGTCTTTTATGCAGTGTATGTAAACGAACAACTGAAATACATGTAAAAGTATACACCGCCTGGTGAAACAAAGTTGTATGCAGAGAAAGCTGAGTCATTCTTGACTTTTTATCCAAATGCAGCAGCTATTCCCAGTGTAATTAAACTCTAGCCTTTTCCCAGACTCTCTCCCTCCTTTCTACTATCCTTCATGTTTTATTTTTCTTCTTGTCTATTTTTCTGCATCATGGTTTCCTGACATGATCCCATCTCAATTATAGAAATCTTGTCTTCCCTCCTCAGTCTCTCCACGGAAGCCAGCCTTTTGCTCTAACTGTTTTTATGTTCTCTCCTCCATCTTCTGTATTCCACGCTGGCTCCATCGCTATAATTTGGTGTCTTTGCCCATCTGTTGTTTTGGCTGCTGTTTTCATTGCTCTGCTTGAGTCTTTGTTGTTTGGCCACTAAATCTGTGATTCTGTGGCAACGCCGTTGATTTATGTGCGATGCTTGTGTTTTGTGTCTGTGTATATTGTTATTTGAGCGAGTGGGAGACAATTCAAGAAGATTATGATGGCTTTCACTCTGTTAAAGTTGCGTGTTCACGTCTCGGCTTGACAAGTCATTAGACAAAACGGCTTTGAATATCCACACCAGAAGCCGATAACGTAGTGCGACTGAACACAGCGACTATTCTGAAGGCCCGGAGACGCAGACTAACTCACGGAGCGTGCGGCTCCATTTTTCGCTGCAGTCCCGCCTCGCAACCAGCCCTCGAAAACATTCCTGAAAAAACATATTGCATTATGAGAAACAGAGTTTTTCATTAAAAATGAATTACCAGTCACGCGTGTGCTGCGGGAGATTTCTTTTAGATTAATTTTGTTACCATTTCCAGTGAAGATGCTCTTACTAAATTGAAAGCCACACTTCACTGTATTTGCAAAAGCTGATTCACATCATATGCAGTTATTTATTTGGTGTATCAGACACCACTCGCTTGTGTCTTCATACTAATTGGCTTGTTATGATTCCTGCCGACATCAGCTAATGGTTCATTGCTAAAAGCACTCTCTGTGAAGTATTTTTATTTTTCATTGCTGTTTGTTTTTTTCTTCCCCTCCGCTCTCTATGCAGCCCCTCTTCACACACAGTTATTCATACCCGCCCCTCACCCGATGTTGTCCGCTCTCTATCGCTTTGTTTCAGGTGGTGCAGGTGTTGCGGGCGATTGATAGAGATGAGGGAGGGAACGACAGCACTGTGTATTTTAGCATCCCTCCAGAATCCGGCGTTGCCCTGAACTTCAGCGTCAGAGACAGTGGAGGTAGGTATTTAATCTTTACCTCCCAGGTGCTCTATCTTTTTTATTTCTTTTTCAATTTTTTTTTCTGGCTGACAGCCTTTCTGCACTCTGTAAGACCCTAAATCCCAATTTTTCCCCCAGAAATTCTTTGCCACATCGATGTTTATTCAGATATTCTTCTTTCTTAAACTTTTACTTCAAATTCTGTTTCTCTCTAGCTCTCTTTTCTCATTTTCTGTCACTGAATCTTGATCAATCTATCAACCAAATCTAGCGGCCCCTTTTTTTTTTAGCTTACTCCACTAGATTGCCTTTTTATCTCTCCTGCATTCATCTCCTCACTATTGTCACATTTAATTTTTTGTTTTTAAAATGCTCGGAAAAAAAACGTCTAAGCCGTTTTATTTAATTCACTTCATCTGAATAATCTATTAACTTTTTTTCCCCATTTTTCTTTCTTAATATTTTTCTTTACTATGTTGTGTGTTAGTTGCTGTTTAGTTTCTCCAATGTAGACACTTGAACGTTCCTTGCAACACTGTAATGTTTACACCCTACCGCTGAGCTTGTGTTTGGGGGTTTTATCCTTGTGATGAACAAGTCTCTGTCTGAGAGTGTTGGGTTTAAGACTCATCCCAATACAAGCTCGGAAAATATCCTTCCTAGTTTCTTGGACACTCCAGACAAATGGAATTTTGACATTCTTCCGCCTCTTTTTCTTTTCTTTTGCAGCAGTTTGAGTGTTTCATTGACATTTTTTATGCCTTGTCATATGCCTATTGAAAAGTTTTCAGTACCTTCCCAATGCTTGTCTGAGCTCAATTCAGAGTTCTGATGAGTAGTAGTTGTAGTTTATGTTTCAGTAGGTGGTGAGATTCATAACGTAGATCCTGACTTTGTGTGGACTTCCTCTAGACTTCACAGGTTAGGCCTTTTATCTCTGTCAGTGTGCACCGCACTATCTAAAAACGGTAGTTTGTTATCTTGGGCATCCTCTCTAATGAACTCGATCTTGTTGTCCACTCGGTTGATGTATTCAGTAAAAACTTCCACTACTTTGGCTTGGATTTCCACCTGGCTGTTTTTAAAGGGAGTACAACTGTGTTCCACTTCCGCCATGTCAATGAGAGGAACTGGGGACCCATGAAACATTCATGGTTCTGGTTGCAGACATTGTCTAAAATATATGGTTGAGAACAAGACAACACAGTGAAAAAATCTGGTCTTGGTTGAAGTTGTAGCCATCTTTCCGCCAAAGATCATTTTACTGTAATATTTATAATCAATTTGGATAATTTGGACAATTTGGATAATCTAAGGATTGTTGTGTAAGAACATGTTCCATCACAAGTGTACATTGTTTGGCTGCACAGTAAAGCAGATGTTGGCTCTATTACCCTGAAGTGAGACAGTTCTGTGTTTAAATACCAGCCAGGGAGTTTTTGTGTTTATCCTGTGCATGCTTAAATTCTCACCAGGTTCCATCCATTCCACCGACCTGTCAAAAAATGGATGTGATTTTATTTGGCCTCTCTAAAATTGCCATTCGTTGTGCAAGCGTGGTTGTCTATTTTGTGTGTTGTCCCATAGTGTACCAGCACCCATGCAACTCTTGATGGGAGTGTCTATTTAGCAACATGAGGACATAAACCTAAAATAATAATTTCTACAATTTTCTATGTGCTTCCAAATAACATAATAAATATCCAATTTTATATCTGAACTTCTAAGGTTGAAGCTCATGTTTCATTTAGTTTTTGGTGGCAGATGGGACATCTGGGTCTCTGCAATACAAAGCGTGAAACTTTTTTTGAACAGCTTTTTGTCCTTTGATTGGAACACAGTGAAGGATCATGGATCAGGAGGATAAATCCACTGACGTGTGCTTTCAAAGTCCTCTTTGATGTGTCATCCAACAGCAGAACAGAGGAACAATAAGATCATGTTCTGTTCCCATATGGACGGCTTGTCACCAAAATGTGCCTCATTATTTGTTTCGTTATAAAAGAGAATGATCTGATCTGTGATTTCAATCAGAGGCAGATTCGGGATAATCACTCTTATCATGTTGGTGCAACTTTACAGTGACATCCATGTTGATAAAGAATATCTATGCCCTCTTTTATCTTGCAGCATTTTTTTTTGTGGCCTCCATCATATTTCTTGAAGGTTTAAGGAACCATTTCAAATGCAAAAACAATGCATACAAGATTCTTCATATATAATCTGAATTATCATTAAAAGATGACGTTATTTATTATTTTTGTACGTCTAGAGACTTTACCGTCATAAGAGGTATCCATACTGCCTGACATTTTTTCATATTTTGTTGCATACCAACAAACTTCAATGTATTTTACTGGAATTGAACTTGATTGAGCAACGCAAAGTAGTGTATCACTGTAAAGAGAAAAAAATATGATAGAAAAATAAGAATTTTAATGTTTGGCATATAATTGTAGGCAGCCTCTATTTTGGGATACCCACTAATGAAACCCAGGGCAACCCAATACTCTTAGAAATCCCCTAAATAATAAATACAAACCAACGAAGTACTACTTCAAAGCAAGCAAGGCATGAGTATTAACTTAAGCTGACAGGCTGAATAAGGAGAATATTCATCATTCAAGAAGCCAGGAGACCAATGGTAACACTGGAGGAGCTGCAAATCTCAGTGAGAGAGGATTTGGGAGACAGTTAAAAGAAAGATGCAAGAGAGAAGAGAATGTTTGACAAAATGGAGAAAGGGAGAGAGAGAGAGGTGTACTGGTCAAATTACATCAGAATGAAAACTTTTGGCTTGCATGCAAAACTTTGTGTGTAGGTAAAAAACCCCGAACACTGTACATCACGTTGATGAAATCATCTCGACGGTGAAATATGGTGGTGGCACAATGTTGCAGTGGGAAAGCTTTGTTGGCAGAGAAAAGGAAACATTTCAGAGTTGATTGGAAGATGGCTGGAACTATAGTGGAGGTTCCATGTCCAGCAGGACACGGAAGGCGAACATACATGCGAAACTACAATGAATGTGTTTACCAGTAGTTATGCAAGACACTGTTTTTCTGTGGCAATCCATGCTGAACGATGAGTGTTTCCTCGTTTGGGATTACAATTCAGGAATAATGGGTCTCTTCATGACTCACAATTCCAGTATTTGGTGCATATTGCCTTCCTTGCCAAAGCAGTTGGTATGGGAAGGACTGTAACTGTAAAAATCAAAAAGTGATGAATATGATGCTTTGTATTATTTCATTCTGTATGAGATTAAGGAACTAAAGGGGCCTGTTTATTGAAATGCATCTTAGTTAGATTTTTTTTTGAAAGGGTATCACTTAAAATATTTTGACACGTTTGCATTTCTTAAACGTTTTTGCTGATATAAATCTTAAAGTAGGCACTGAATACAAGAGACACTGCAGTGCCATGTCATTAACTTATATGGCATAGTCATTTTTTGTTACAAACAGTGTGGTTCATCACAAAGTGTTCCAGCTGTATAAAATGTTGTGTAAAAAGTTGGAAAAGTAGGCTGGAGTGAGCAAAAGTTAGAAATTTCCACAATTCATTCCAGTGAGACGTATACATCAATGATCAGCTCACTGGGATCACAGATTTGCTTACATGAAACCTGGGGATTTTGCAAAATCCATTTCAGATTGTTACCTCCTGCCATAATTTAGCACAGAAAAAGGAAAATCATAACAGACAGTTAATAGCCAATTCAAATTATATGTCTGTCTTTCTGTTTAATTTCCCCTACAGGCCCCACAGCCAGCCTTGTGCTTCTGTCCCAACTCCAGCCGTTAGCCCGCTCCCAGTCCTCCACCTTGACCATGTACGTTCCACTCGTCCTCAGGGACGGGACGTCGGGCCTAACCAGCACCGGGACGGTCACCGTATCTGTGTGTCCCTGCCTGAGGGGAGGGGCCCGCGCCGAGGAGAAGGAGAAGCAGGCGGAAGGAGACTCAGACTGGGAAAGAGAGGCAGTGTGTATGCCTCAGCAGTCCATGCTGCCCTCCCCAGGGCTCAGCACGGCCGCACTGCTGGCTATCCTTGCTTGTGTTGCTACACTGCTAGGTAAATATTTGATTGCACAAATTGTGTAGAGCAAAAAGTATTGGGCAGCCACTTAAAAACATACATTACAGATCCCTCCCACTTAAAAACATGGGAGGGTCTGTAATTTCTTAAATGTACACTCGAAATATAAGAGAAAATCCAGGAAATCACATTTCACGATTTTTTAAAGTATTGTTTTGAATGATGGTGAAGAAGATAAGTATTTAGCAACTACAAAGAAGCAAGAATTCTGGCCCTCAAAGATCTGTTACTTCTTTAAGAAGCTCTGCTATCTTCCACTCGTTACCTGTATCAGTGGCATCTGTTTTAAGTCCTTATCAATATAAAATAAACCTGTCTACACCTTCAAACAGTCAACCTCCAACCTCCACCATGGGCAAGACCACAGAGCTATCTAACCACCTCAAGAACAAGATTGTAGACCTGAAAAACACTGGAATGAGCCAATCTACAATAGGCAAGCAGCCTGGTGAGAAAATATCTACCTATTGGGGCAATTATTAGAACATTTAATAATTACAAGAACACTGAAAATCTCCCTTGACCTGGGGCTCCATTCAAGATCTCAATTCATAGAGTACTCATTATCTTGAGAACGGAGAGGAAACAACCCAGAACTAAACTGAGCCAACTCGTCAATAAGCTAAGGACAGCTGAGACTTCAGTAACAGAGGTTACTATTAGTAATACACTACGTCAGTGATCTCCAAATCCAGGCCCCAAGGCCCAGTATCCTGCATGTTTTAGTTCTTTCCCTGGTTCAACACACTGAAATCAAATGATTGCTCATTAGAAGGCCTCTGCAGAACTTTGCAATGCTGAGGAGGAAGTTGGACAGTTTGAATCAACTCTGTTGGAGCAGAGACGCATCGAAAACTTGTAGGGCGCCTGCCCTTTAGGCCTGGATTTGGAGACCCCTGGACTCCCTGCACTACATCATCATGGATTAAAGACCTGTAGGTCTCGCCTCTTAAGCCAGCACATGTCTAGGCCCGTCTAAAGTTTGCCAAAAACCATCTTGATGATCCAGAGGAGGCTCAGGAGAATATCCTATGAGCAGATGACACCAAAACAAGAACACTTTGGTGAACTGTAAAGGCCACTGTGTTTGGAAGGGAAAGAATGCTGAGTTGTATCCATACCCACTGTGAGGCCTGTTGGTGGAAATATGCTTTAAGGGCTACTTTTCTGCAAAGCTGGATAGGACCACAGATCCGTATTAAGGAAACGTTGAATGGGGCCATGCATTGAGAGATTTTGGCAACAAAAAACTCCCTCCATCAGTGAGGGCTTTGATGATGAAACATGCCTACATCTTCCAGCATGGCATTGACTCCAAACACACCACCCGGGCAACAAAGGAGTTGCTACGTAAAAAGCATTTCAAGGTTCTGGAGTGGCCTAGCCAGTCTCCAGAACTCAATCCAATACAAAATGTGTGGAGGGAGATGAAAGTCTGTGTTAACCAGCAACAGCTGCAAACCCGACCCGATAAATATAAACTCTGCACTATATCAAATCATACAACATGATTTCCACGATTTTTGTTTTACATTCCATCTCTCGCAGTTAAAGTGTAATGAAAATTACAGACCGCTCATCTTTTTTGGTGGAACAACTTGCACCCTGATTACGCCAAATACTTTTTCCCCACTGTAAACACAGTTGCTATCTTTTAACTGAAACAGGTTCTACCCCCCCCTCTACACAGCTTTTCTGCTGTATCCCACAAATTTTCCATGGGACTCAGATCACAAACCCCTCCAAATCATTACATTTGGAACTAAACTGATGTCATTCTAATGGTCAAGTAAGAGACCCATTTGCGTCCAATCTTTAATGTGGCTGATGTCCTGGGATGTTGCTTCCATAGTTCTACATACTTTAATTTCCTTACAATTCCATTTATTTTGTTGTTTTCCCCAATTTTTTTTCAAATGTAAGAATGTCATTAAGATCAGACACTACACACAATTTTAGTTCCATTTAGGTCCTTATCCTGATTGTATTTGTAAGATGTAATTTGGATTTTTATGTTAATAATAGCCTAATGGCTTCTTCCTTGCTGCATGGCCTTTCAGCTCACGATAGTACAGAATCAGTTTCACTGGATCATGACTTCCTCTTGCAAACTTCATACAGTCCATTTTCCTTTAGTTCTGTGGCTGATAAACACATTTTAGTCCAAAAATGTTTATCCCTGGGAGACAGAACCCGCCTTCATTCTGAGAGGTATGATGATTAGACATTCCCGCTGTGTTTATGCTTAAAATTGTTTTAACGGATGAATATGGCAACTTTAGATATCTGGATAATGAACCCAAGAACCAACCAAAGTTACCAAGGTCTGCAATTCTCCTGATTTCATTTTGATTTACAAGTGATTTAACAGAAGGAATCTGTGTATGAGTTGTTTCCTAAATGTACATATACAGATGTGCCACCACATCAGTAGCTTACAATCCATGATAACATTGTCTGCACTTTCCCAAATAGTTTCAAGCCATGGAAACCCTACAAAAAATATAAGAAAGGTAATTTAAATCCTAAAAAAAAGAAGGAAAAAAAGCTGACCTGAAACAGATTAAATTCAGGCTGATTTATAGTCAGAGAGTAAGATAAAGAGACCATTTTATACATTAACACTAAATATGCTGTTTGGAACATATTGCAGCACTGTATATTTGATCTCTTCGACTAAAATAGGAGCAGTGCTGTATGCTGAAAAGAGTATCAATCAAATTTTATGTATAAATACACAGCAAAGTGATATATATATATATATATATATATATATATATATATATATATATATATATATATATATATATATATACATTTAATTTTAATTTTAATCTACTTTTTAAAAAGCTGTGTAATTAGTGTTTTGTGCTATATTTTTACAACCACATTAACTCCCTGGATGCCTAATCTGCATATGGAAACAATAAAATCCCCAGTGTAAATATTTCCCTGAGTCACAACTACTCAATAGCTGGGTTTTCTTTTCTTTCAGGTTTAGCACACTTATTCCCTTTGGCAAGGCCAGCTCCGATGAGCGCTAACATAACATTACTGAGTGATTATCTGGGTTCTTTGATTTTTGTAGCAGCATAACCAAATGTCAATGCTCAGTCTCATAATGCTGAGACTCAGAGAAAGCCTTGGCTCCTTTCCAGCATCGTTGTCAGTTCTTTTCAGCCTGCTGGATCGCTACTCATGCCGTGTTTGATGCAGTCATTATCATTCTGGAAGAGGTCGGTTCAATCAAAACGCAAATGTAACATGGCATGAAGGTGATCACGCAAGGTGGCTTTGATGGAGTAAAGAATCAACTACAAAATATATGAACTACAGTATAGAAAATGATGCTATTACAGGATTTTTGGCTGTAGAATAAAGCTATATAACATTAAAACCAGGCTGTACACAAAATGGCGAGTGTTCTCACAGAGGCTTTGACAATGGCTTCATAATTTGGTCATTAAAAAGATGCTCAGTTTACATCAACAAGCTCTGGGAGCTCACCTTCATTAAGAAATCATCTACACTATGCTGTGAAATAGATACCACATTATGGATTATTATGGATGATTGTAGTATTTTTTTAACATTGATCATTGCATTTTGTCCATAGAAGAGAAATAAAGCAACTTCTGACAATATAACAACAGCAGATTGACTTAATGTAGCAGCTTAACCACCTACAAAACACCCACAAGGAGATATATGTGCATATGGACGCACAATGATGTACCGTATCATTCTCGTCTCGTTAAACCCCTTCCCAAAGCTTCTGTTGTGTAATTATTTGCAAACAAATGCATCGCAACAAGAGATTAACGTTTTAACCATGTAGAATCAAGCTAAATGAAAAACCCCATTTATTTTCTTTGAAAAGTATCATGGCTGGTGTTAGGGTATAAAATAGGGGTTTAACCTAGAAAGAAATCACACACACGGGTCGGAGAGAAATTGAAGTTAAATGACCTCTGCAGTGGGAGATAGAATACAATTCTGCAGAGGGAGACCAGGAAGATACTCTGGTTGACCGTGTGTCTGTTCTCTTCTCAGCTTCTCAG
Source organism: Apricaphanius iberus (assembly GCA_028564705.1). NCBI lineage: Eukaryota > Metazoa > Chordata > Actinopteri > Cyprinodontiformes > Aphaniidae > Apricaphanius > Apricaphanius iberus. The sequence continues at coordinate 6,612,121 of JAPXFQ010001905.1, forward strand.
ACAGTCTCCCAGTTCTGTCTCCTGATCACACAGCTCTGTCTCCTGGTCTCAAAAGGCCCTCCCACTGCAGTTTCTCTTTATTTGGTCAAACTTCATTAGCATCTTAAAGGAACAGGGTGTATACAAAGTAACATATGGTTGAAATCAAATGACATTTAAAAAGTACATTTAAACTACGTGATAAAGAAATACACCCTAAGAAAATAATAATACAACATTATTATTTTTCCCTAACAACTGGTTAACTGATCAACCCGTCTCAGCCAGTACATACTGTAGGAGATCCTCGTGTTTTGTACAGCAGAAAAAAATGAAAAGAAAATAGTAAGGAGGGATGAAATACTTTTCCTGACCGCACCATCGATAACAGAACAGAAAATAAAATAAAAAACAAGAAAAACAAAATAATTTGGAAAGGAAAAATAAATACTTTCTGACTGAAGTGACTGAACTCTGGATTTCTGATTGGCTGTTGTACTTCAAACATTGCTGCATTGTGAATTGTCTGACAAAATCTTGAATATTTGCACAAAACCACATCCACCATTTTGGCTTGTGCAGTTCCGCACAATATTGCACAGGACAGTGATGTTTAAGTTGATGCTCTGCAGATGGATGAGGCTACCATATATAGTATAACAAGACCTCATTAAAATATTCTAAAGTGTGACTTTTAAAATAAAGAAACCTTGCAAGCATGCTAATAATATATTCCATTATTTCTTTGCGTAGATCTAGGCTAGTAATTAAAAAGCGAGTTCCAGATGTTTATTTGTTTGTTGAAAGATTTAATATTTTGGATTGGGAGTGTTTTTGAAAGACCTGATGTACATTATGATATGGTTAAGCAGAAGTAACTCTTATTTTTTAGATTCAGTCTAAAAAGAGGAATCTTCTGCTTAAAAAGTGTTGATTGTATTATCTAATGGCACTTCTTACATCAATTAGAAAGCCCCTCTTTATTTCTCTCCTTTGTAACGAGAAGAAGAGGTTTTCTAAGATTCAGGGGTTGGATAAAATGCAGTTTCCCTATTCTCAGCAGCTAGCAGGGAATGCCTGCTTAACACAAGGGGTGCCTACTCCCTATTGACTGCGCATGCATAGAGGTAATAAATAAACTGGGCACAACCAACAGATGAGTTGTATTTTTCGTACAGGAGGCTCCTGTGCGCCCCACTCCTCCCTCTCTATTCCTGCCCACATTAACGGTATTACAGACCAATTAATAAAAAATTAAAGAAAAAAAATCCTTGTATAAATAATAAGTTAAACTTTCAGTAAACTCAAGGTAAAACATTTAGAAATTTTCGGCTAAAATGGTTGTATTTCTTTAGGAAGAAGGTGTTTTTATCCCCCTGTTACCAAAACACATTGAAACTCTTCATTTGAAAAATTTTTTTGTTTAGTTTAGGTTTTTTTACATTATTTTTGCCCTACAGTTACATACTTAGTAACATTTTCCCCAGTTAGTGAGGTACTTAAAATTCATTTGTAATTTACAAACCACACACAATGGTTAAATGTGGCCACAGGTATCCCTGCTGAGCATGTGTTAATGAGCTTCCATCGCTTAGCTCATTGCCACAGCTCAGGGTCAGATGCAGCTCTTTGCTTGGAGAATATAGAATATATGGAGTCATGAGAGAGTAAGGTATCCATTTGCCCAGTTAGAGCTCAAAGTCAATTACAGAGTGGAGGCATGCTGTCTGCTAATATGATATTCCAGCCCTCTAACCTCAGGCCTCTTCTATATTCTCTTTGTCTTTGAGAGTTTCACCTCTTTGTCTGCATGAATTTTTCCTTGCCCACTCGCTCACTCTGTCCTCCACCTGCTTTCCTTTATTTCCCTTGTGACTTATGCACCTTCTCCATTGTTCATCATTCTCCTTTCCCCCCCCCCTCCTGTGCTTGAATATGGTTGATTTCTGTCCCCTCTGCAGCAGTGAGTGCCCTGTCGCTTTCGCTACGCCGTCAAAAGAGGGACTCCCTGTCGCCGCTGGAGGAGGACGACGTGCGCGAGAACATCATAACATACGATGACGAGGGCGGAGGGGAGGCCGACACGGCCGCCTTTGATATTGCCGCGCTCCAGAGCGCTCCGCACAGCTCCCGCTCACGAGGCTACCGTACCCTAGACAGCAGGAATGTGTAAGCATGCAGAGGTTGTATACATATGCTCATACAAGCTCAGGTTTTATTTTACACGCCATGGGGAACACAGGAGGTAAACAAGCCCCCCCCTCTCCAGAGAAAAGGTTTCCATCGCACTCAGAACTGAACCGATCCACTTACTCAACCAATCGAGCCACTGCTCCCAGGTCATAATCAATCCCTGATCAGAATGCTGAAACAGAAGGCTATCAAGCGTAGCAGTCCCAGGAGACCACTTTGTTCTGTCCGTTTTGTTAAAGCTCGTTTATGTCCTGCTACATCAGAGAGCTGTTTGCACCCACTTTGATGCTTCTGTGAAACATTGTTATTGCCTTTGGACTAATAATTAGTTCCCGAATTCATACAGACCATATGGAGAGGCCATAAACAAGTACAAAGCGTGCCTGCAGTTTATTGAAAATTGCTTTTTTTCAGTTTATAGACGAGGACAAAAAAAAAAACATTTAGAAAGAAAAAAAAACGACCTTCAAAATCTAATGCAATACAGTGCAACATCGCTGCAACAATTCTTTTTTTTAGGTTTTAGTGTTGTTGATGCAGTATGTATGAGAAGTTATTAAATTAAACTTTATGGTAACAGTGAGGCTGTCTTTTGCCCTTACTGCAAAACTATCCATTTATTTCCATATTTTAACATTAGCATATTTGAACAAATCCAACTGCTGTCAATTTAGGCTCAGCTGTATTTTGAGTCAAGTAAAAATCCTCTTTTGATTTAGTCCGGAAGTACATTGCCCAAAAAAGTAATTAAAAAAATTCTCTAACCTTAAACATTATGGTTGTTTTCCAGTCGTTACACCCAGCAAGCTCAAGACAAAGGTCGCAACTATGCCTGGCCCCAGAATCCAGGTGTGGACCACGGCTACACAGCACCAGGAGGACCCCTTTATGGTCGCCTTTGCTACAGCAGCCACACCCTGCCAGTTCTCCGCCGGACACCAGGTGGAACCTTTGATCCAGGCCTGGCAGAGCTGGCATACCGCATTCCTGGAGGCCAGCCAGACCACTCGCTGGTCATCCAGAACCAAGGGGCCACTGTCGGACTGATGGAGTCTGGGGCAGTGTACATAGCACCCACGGATCTCAGCGCTGGGAGCCGAACAGGCAGTCGGACCGGCAGCCGAGACGGGACAGCGCCCCAAAGTGGTGTAAGCACTTCGGACGGAGGGACTCCGAGGACTAGCGACAGTCAAGAGAGAGGAGGCGGGACTGGACCTGGTAGCAGCTCTATGGACGGAAGTAATGAGGACAAAAATAATCACAATCAAGATCTGGACTGGGTAAGGAATATAATATTACTATATACTAAGAGCAGAGTGTGGAAAATGTGCAGTACCTTGCAGAAGTATTTACAACTTCAGATGGGGCTAAAGATCAGGCAATCATGAAAGAAAACCAGTTAGAGGCATTAAAAGACTTAAGCCTCAGACGGAGGTTCATGTTTTAGTAGAATACCCCTTAGCATTTCAGCCAGAGCAACAATGGAATGATTTTAGCTCAAAATCTATTCATGTATTACAGTAGTTCAGTCAATTCCATGATGAATATAGGTCAGGACTTCAAGCAGAGGTTGAGTTAGACATTTTTTGTCCGTTGTTGTGAAGATAAAAAAGACGAGATAAAAAAAACAACAATCACAATCTATTTTTATCCGTCAAATTTTTATCCGATTGGGGGCGGGGGGTTGCCTATCTCCAGCAATCGTCTGACTAGTTAATACCTATTCAATAATATCGGTTAAAAAGTATGCAATCAAAACAACCTGATCAGAGAACTACACATTAAAGTGAAATCAAACGCTTGCGATATTATTAGAATACCTGATGTGGTTCCAGCACGGCATGGAACGGAAATGTTTACTTTTCTATTTTTTCTTTCTATTTATGTTCCGTAATCTAATAGTCGGATTGTTGCTGAAGTTATTGACATGAGGTTTTGGATTATTTCACCCGGTACAGAATAGATTACCCCCATGGGTAATCATAGCTGTAGATCTGCAGGCAGAATCCACTCTTAGACTGGAGACTGCAATTACGTCATTCACTTCAGACAAAAAGTTAAACATGAGGAAACATTTCTCCCATTGTAGCGACCATAAGTCGAAGACTCTCAGAACGAAATGTTTCCTGACCAATAAACTACCAGTGGAGCACCTGCGGTAAAGCTGCAGCAGGCCCCACACTACATCTGTGGCGCACATCGGGCTCTATGGCACGCGTCTAACCGGGCACACTGGGATGGATGGACTGGTGACCTGTCCAAGGTGCACCTCGCCTTTCAACCGATAACCGCTGGAGAAATGCACCAGACCCCCCGCGATCCTCAGAGGAGAAGCGGGATAAATAATGGATGGAGTTTATTAACCTGGACTCCATGGAGTTGGAAAAAAATATATTAATCTTTGCATCACATAATGTGGTCAGAGGGAGGTGGGAAAACTAATCTGTAACATGTGTAAAATGTGACAGCCTTCCACCACCATCATAAAAAAACAGTCAAATACGGAGAATATACCGTTAGCCCAACCCCTGACTTCAAGTAACCATTTTTAGGATTAATAAAAATGTATGTCACACTTCTCAGATTTTTATTAAGGTTTCAAAAGCTCCTCACTTTTCCTTGAACTTGACATGATAAAACTCGTGTCCTTGTCTTACAAAAATGTTAAACAGTTCAGGTGGCACAAACACTTTTGCAAGGCACTGTAGCTCAGTTGATACTATTAGTCAAAAAAAGTATTTTGAACCGTTGCAAATATCCCAATGGTGATATGAATACAGTTTATTTTTATTCTTTTTATATTTATAATTTTAGGTTAATTCCCATCCCATTGTACAACTCATGTTACATCAAAAAGTCTTGACACGCAAATATTTCTGATAAGATCTGTAGCTTTATTGTGTAGCACACTGATGTTGTGCTACAATCTTTGGTTCTCAGTCATTTCAGAATAAGTTCAGTAATAATCAATTTTTCTCCGTCAACTTTTTTTGAATTATTTAAATAAAATATTTATTTATTTATTTTAGTTTATCTTAGGTCCAAACAAACTAAACAGAGAATCTAAATAGTGTCATCACACATCGTGCAGATTAATAAACTACATGTATAAACATTTCAACAGGCTAAATGCGCTGCAAGGAGCTGAACTGCTCCGCCTTTGCATAACAGAACCTGAAGACAATTACGCTATAGTTACGGAGAGATATTAAATGCAAAAAAAGAACAAAAATCCAGGAAACCAAAATGTGTAATTTGTGAAGAATTGATTTGTAAAATAGTGCAGTAAATAAGTATTTAGCAACCACGAACAAGCAAGAATTCTGGGCCTCACAAACTGTTACTTCATCTTTAATAAGCTCTTCTCTCCTCCACTTGTTACCTGTATTAATGACACCTGTTTTAACTTGTTATATATAAAAAAGACATTTGTCCACACCTTCAAAAAGTCAGACTCCAACCGCCACTATGGTCAAGACCAGAGAGCTGTCCAAGAACACCAGGAATAAGATTATACACTTGTACAAGACTGGGATGAACAAATCTACAAAAGGCAATCAGCTTGGTGAGAACAGATCAACCGTTGGAGCAGTTATTAGAACATTTAATAAATTCAAGATCACAGACAATTTCCCTCGACCTGGGGCTCTTGGGAGTGGTAAGGAAAAAGACCAGAAAACTGGTCAATGGCCTGAATAGAGCTGAGACCACAGTAACAAAGGTTACTATGAGTAGCACACTAAGTTGTCATGTATTAATTCAATTCTACAGCACTCAAAAGGTCCCCCTGCTTAAGCCAACACATGTCCAGGCCTGCCAAAATTTTGCCAGAGACCATATGGATGATTAATAGGAGTATTGGGAGAATTCCATCTGGTCAGATGAGACTAAAATATAACGTTTTGGTATAAACAGCACTCATTGTATTGGAGGTGGATGAGTTCTGAGTTGTATCCCAAGAACACCATACCCCATGTGAAGCAAGGATGTGGAAACATTATGCTTTGGGGGTTTTTTTCTGCAAAGCGAACAGGACAACTGATCTGTATTAAGGAAAAGATGAACATAGCCATGCATTGTGAGATTTTGTGCAAAAACCTCCTTGAAAAACTCATCCATGTATTTATCTTTAGTCTGATTGATTACTGCAACAGTGTCGTTAAACAACCAATCAGACAGCTGCAGCTAATCCACAATGCTTCTACTCACTAGAACCAGGAAAGTAGAGCACATCACCCCAGTTTTAGTCCTTTCACTGGATCCCTGTAACTCAGAGAATAGACTTTAAAATACTTTTACAAGTTTGTCAATCAATCAGTGGCTTAGCACCAAAGTACGTATAAGACCTGAGTGGTCCTCCAACTCAAGTCTACTAATCACCCCTTGATGTTGGAACCAAATATGGAGAAGCAGATTTCAGTTTCTATGCCCCCTTATCTGGAACAAAATTCCAGACCACTGCAAACTTGTTGAAACACTGTGTTCCTTTAAATCAAAGTTAAAATCTAATCTGTTTAGAACTGCATTTGAGTAAGTGATTAATATTACCTGGAATATCATATGTCTTTAAATGTCATATGGTTTATGTTTTTACTGTTTTTTTCTTGTTCTCCCCAAATCCTGTAAAGGACCTTGACTTACCTTGTTGTTGAAAGTGTGATATCTAAATAAAGTTGCCTGGTCTTATCTTCCATCAGTGTTTAAGATGAAGCATGCCTGAATCTTCCAGAATGACAATAATCCTAAATACAGCCTACACACAACAAATAAGGAGCTACGTAAAAAGCATTTCAAGGTTCGGGGGAGGCCTAGCATGTTGCCAGACCCCAACCCAATAGAGAATCTGTGGAGGGAGTTGAAAGTCTGTGTTGCCCAGTGACAGCCTCAAAACATCACAGCTGTAGAAAAGATCTGCATGGAAGAATGGGCCAAAGTACCAGCTATAGTGTGTGCAAACCTGGTGAAGACCTACAGGAAAAGTTCCACGTCTGTCATTGCCAATCAAAGTTACAAAGTATTAAGGCGAACTTTTAATATTAACCAAACACTTCTTTTCTACACCATTATACTACTACTTTAACAAAATCCCTCCATGTGATTTCCTGGATTTCTTTGTTACATTCTGTCTCTCACAGTTGAAGTATGCCTATGTAGAAAATTTAAAACCTCTCATCTTTTAGGTGGGACAACATGCACAGTTGGTGGCTGCCAAATAGTTTTTTTGCCCCACTATATATCTAAAAGAGATGTGGATTTTAATTTGGTGAATTTTAAATTTATCTTCAACTTTTTGATCCATTTTGAGGTGGAGAAGCTAGTTTTTGAAAAACAAACTATGATTTATGTACTGATTTGCAGAATGTACTTAAATCCTTCATCTAATTACTCTTGCATGTTCATGGTGCAAATCATGCATACTTGAGCATTTGGTGTGAAACTGGCATTCTGCACTGCAAAACTGTGGAATATATGAACAGATGGAGAGCAAGATATTATAAGAAGAAAAAAAAGAGGTAGATGTTGTGCTAAATCATAAGAAAATGTTAATAATTTCCTTGACTGACGATAGATGTCTGCATTGCAATTTGAATTAAAGTTGATTGACTGGCTTAATTATTCTCTTTTATAAGCAAATAATATGTTCGAAAGTAATTAAGAAAACATAAAGGAATTAAGTTTCCATTCCACTTAGTATGCTAGATAATTGCAGTCCTCCCTTATTAAAACATTTTAGTGTCTGTAAATCAGCAGAACTGAGCAGGACAATGGCAGGAGAAGTTGATGGTTCAGATATATCAGCACATTTATGGCCCACTGTTCATCTTTGTGTCCTCTTTTATTTATCAAGTCAAAGTGTGGCTCTCTGCTTCTTGCTTTATTTAATTTTCAAATATTCCATCTTTCTGTCACTTCACAATTCATCTCCCTTTTCAGTGTTGGCACATTGTAGTGTTCAGTTAATATCTATGACTTTGTCCAGCTCCTCTTCTACCCTCTTCACTTCAGTGCTGTTTTTCCCTGTATCATCCCAGTACCTTTCTGTCATCATTTTCTCAAGCCTTTCCCCAGGGTCCCTAGGCAGTGAACAAAAGTCTAGACAAGGAGAAAAATCTATTTATGATTTTTACATCTCTGAATGGGTTTGGGAAAAAATCTAATCTGTTTGCACATTTCTCTATTTATTTTGTTTCCTGTTCCATTATGTGAAAACTGTTTACATCAATGTAATAATCCATCACTGAATCCCTTTTTCTTCTTTTTTTTTCTTTTCCTTAATTTTTCCATAATTTTTCCATCCTTTGCTGCATTATTTCATTCCATTGTTACTGTTTCTTTTCTTGCAGTTTTTGTGGTTTCTGTCAGTTCAATATGTAAACCCTGACCTCTTTAGTAATATCTACCTGACATTTTTTGTGAGCTTTGGTATATAAATTAAAATATTAAAAATACACTATAGAGGACTGAGGATTCTTTGAGTTTTGGAAGGTTTGGACTTTTTATGAAAACTGTGTCAACACGGCTTTAAGTCATTGTTCTGTCCAATATTTACTGTCTCTTCTGTGAAATTCTTCCTCCTACATTGGGTGACCATCTAAACTGAAATTCTTTTGAGAGTGTAACCTCATCTTTATAGCGATTGCTGAACTTGGCTCACTTATGTTTCCCCCAGGTGCAGTCAGAGACGTTGCCCAGGGAGCACAGCCTCGTTATGACCCGGTCCGGCTCCCTGATGGGCCAGGGTCATGGCGCAGGAGGCTGGGTTTGCGACTCGGCTACCCTCCCCCTGGCTGGACGTAGGGCTTCCCGGTCTGGCCTGTCCCCGAAGCGCAACGGCTCTGGCCTGCCTGAGTATGACCCCAGTGGGGAAGGGGGAGGAAGTGAAGGAGGAGGGGATCGGGGAAGAGGAGTCGGGAACGGGAATGGGACCGCTTCCAGAAATGGACAATCAGTTAGCGGACGAAACTACGCCACTGTCCTCCAGGGGGAGGTGTCTGGTCAGAGGGACTACACCAGCAGCCTTGGGAGAGGGGGACTGGAAATGGGAAGCAACTTTGTGGTGGCGAGACCGGACAGGGAGAACGGAGGAATCCCACTGACCGGAACACCATCTGTCTTCCCAGAGGCAGCTGGATTTGTTGGGGACTGGCGAGAGCAGATGGCTTTGGGGGGTTTCGTTTTGGGCAGAAGGGACATGAGCCCCCAGCTTTTACCGTTCCCAGGGCAGCCGAGGGGAACGCTTGGTGGAGTGATGAGTTATGGGCCCGGCTGGGTTCCTGGAATGGAAGCAACAAGAGGGCCGCAGGGGCAAGGCGGTCCCTCGTTGGCACTTAGGGTGGGTGAGTTCCTACGGCTGCGTCTCGCCCAGGTCACTTTTGACCCTTCCCAGCCGCCGTACGACTCTGTGCAGGTGTACGGCTTGGAAGGAACAGGATCCAGAGCTGGGTCCCTCAGCTCACTGGAAAGCGACTGTGAAAAGGAGGATTGGGGTGTGGGGCTCGAAGACTGGGGACCTCAGTTCCAGAAACTAGCTCAGCTCTTTAAAAGTAGAGAAAAAACTAGGGAAGATCAGGGAAAAGTTGAAGAAGTTGCCAAAAAGGAGCGGGAGCAGAAAGAAGAGTCTGAAAAAAGAGAGAAAAATGAGGTGGAGGAGGGAAGAGATGAAGGGAAGGACTGAGGGGAGCAAAAAAGGAAATCAGTGGGGGCAAAGGAGTCAGTGAGGTAGGGTTGGACTGGGAGGATGATAAAAAGACAACTAGAGGTAGAATAATGTGAGGAGAAGTTAAAGGAGAGAAAGATGAAGAGGGAAAGTAATAAAAAGAGACAGAGAAAAATGAGCCTAGGGAGGATGGAGAATGTGAGGGCAGGAGAGGGAGTGATTGATGTAATTTAAAGCAATAAGTGTTGAAACGCTGATATGGTTGAGCACAGATACTGAGACAATGCGGAGGCTGCATCAGCTCCAGGCAGCAACAATTTGTTAAATGCTTTGGACAAAGAAAAACAACCCAAACATCCCAGACTCGATTTAATTCAGCCTGCACGTATGGAATGAGAATTAGCAGGAAAACAAGGAGAAAGAAAGATGCTACTTGTATGCATGTGTGTGTGTGTGTGTGTGTTTAATTGGAAAGGGAGAGAAAGTCTGGCTATTTAAGAAAAAGTGCATTATTCAGAAATGCCGCTCTGCGTGAGTGAAGTGTGAAGAATTACGCAAGGACGAAAATAAAAAAAGCAATGAGTAGAAATCAAAATACCTAGGGACAAGTCAAAGAGGAGAATAAGTAATAGTGCTACACAGGTGACATTGTTGGTATTTGGAGAGGTGCCCTGATGGAGTTAGGAACCGGAAAAACACATACATTGGCAGGAAGGGTACTGGAATATAGAGGGGACGGGATGGTGGGAATGTATAGCGTAAGAATTGATCTTATCAGTGAAGCGATTGTACAGAAAACTAACTTTTTATTCCATCTGCTGGGGCAGAAAAGTGAATAATTCAGCTTGCTACTTCATTCCAAATTAAAATGATGAATCATTTAAATCCCTCGAAAGATTCCAACCCTCCTTTGAGCCCACAAGTAAAACAGACATTGTGAAAAGTTTAAATAATTTAGGGATGTTATTCCCCCATCTTCCGACACCTGTCTCTTGCCCCCAAAGTTTTGTAGTCGAGTGTTGATATGTTTACAGAGGTTTTACACGCTGAAATGTCCCAACAAAAAGTACTGACTAAAGTAGAGCACTGATTGTACTACAGCAAAGTGATCCACAGTACCTCGAAAGGTATTCATTTCCCTTGAACTTTTAACATTTTGTTGCACTTTAATCTCAGTGTAACCTAATAGATTTTGATAAGATACACCAACACAAAGTAGTGCATACTGGTAAAGGGGAAGCAAATAACACATGGTTTTAAAGTGTTCCTCCTGGTCGCCGCTGTATTTTACTCCATCCATCTTCCCTTTAACTCTAACCACCTTGCACTTCTTTACTGAAAGAAGCATTCCCACACCATGATGCTGCCACTAACATGTTTAACAGAGGGAATGGTGTGGCTGGATCATGCTTTGTGCTATGTCCCCGTCTCATTGCAAATTTCTTTCTCTTTTCTTAAACACATCATGTCCGGCAGTGTTACAATCAAAATTGTTATCTGAGAGACCCGGGGAAGCTGAACAGATTTACTTTCAGAAATTGAGAAGTACAGCATTCTCTCTCTCTCTCTCTCTCTCTCTCTCTCTCTCTCTCTCTCTCTATATATATATATATATATATATATATATATATATATATATATATATATATATATATAATGTTTATATGTATATTGCAATGAACAGGGAGGAGGACAAGAAAGGAAAAACGAGAGAAGGGTGGTTAAAAGTTAATTGAGAGATTGAGAGAATACAATAAAACGCTTAAAATCTGTTTGACAACTATGCACCACTTTGTTTCAGTTTATCATATAAAATCTCAGTGATAAACACTGATGTTTGTTGTTGCAGTGTGATAAAATCTGAAAAAAAAAGTTCAAGATATATATATAAATTTTTCAAGCCCTGTATAAGCATTTGACCCACTTTTAGAAAAAAATAAACATTCAGTTACAGAACGTTTTTATCTGTGAAGTCAGTCTTTTTTTCTATTTTATATGTACCTGTTAACCACCCTACTGTAGTCTCACTGTATGCAACTCGATGAATAAGTGTGCATGATTTCTGAAAACAAGTGGGGGAATCAGTGCCGATCACTTCCTTCTTTGAACACTTCTACTGCCTAAACGAAAATTTCCACAGATCTCTTAGTTAAATAACAGGGGTGCACCGCCACACAGAGACTCCCACCACTGGCTGTTGTGTTGACTTCAAAGGTCATAATGCGAAAGAGTTTGAGTTTTTAGCTGGAATGCACTTTTATACTGGATGATGTTCAAGAAAAGATCATGAACAATGTCAAAGATAACACTTGTTTTATAAGCTATCGATGAAAAGTTATGTTGTTTGACTGTATGTAAAATCATTTCAAATGTAAATACCACTGAAGAATACTGCTGAAAGAGACTATATAAGATTAAAAAAAGAGTTTGAAAAAAAGAATTCAGGTGTTCAAATGAAGCACTGTCGGGACTATCTGTATGTATTGTAGATTAGAAATCGATCAACTGAGCTGGAATAAAAGCAGCTACCTGTATTTAACATTTGTAAATGGGTTCGTTATGTGGTAGCTCTTCTCTCAACAATGGACAAGCCGACCATTTAATTATACATGTGGCCTCTGGCAGACGCTTGTTGTGCAAAACAGTGGTGTAGTTACAGAAAACCTGTTGGCAAGCCTGTCCCCGTGAACAACTCATTTGAAAGAAATTGTGTGTGTTCACACACATACACAAACACAGAATATCTGTATTTCATTTCTATTATGCACTAAAATGGAATATGTCAGTACTTGGTTCTGCCTAAGAGAGATGGAGGTTTTATAGATACTTACCTCTCTTTGGGAATTTAATAAACTGTGAATTAAGGGAAAATGACTTTTTTCATCCTTTATGTTTTTTCTGCCTCTGTAACTTAAGTACCAAATTAATTTTGCTTTTCAATTTACCTTAGGAAGTTCTCAAAGAGTAGCTAAACACTCATGTAGGGATTTAATCTTAGACTGAGGTATGCAGGTAAAAAAAAGGAATGTACACATATCAATGTGGACTTTTTTATCTTTGAAAAAATAGATATTAAATTACAGGTAAACACAAAAAGGATGCTTCTAATCTTTTTTCCTAACTTAGAAAAATGTAAGCACAATCTAACCCGTAAAAGCTAGTATCACCTCTTCTATCTGGAGAAATAACTTGTTCCACTCCTCGGTTTTAGCTGGGAGATGTTGGGGGGTGTCTTCCATGTTCACCCTTTTTAAAGTCAGCCCATAGCATTTCAGCGAAATTAAAATTTGGGTTTATCCCGTTTCCCACGACTTACCATTTCTTATTTCCCCAGCCAGTTATTGGTGTATTTTATTATATCTTTTGTGTTATTGTGATGTTGCAAGATCCAGTTCTGCCTTAAGTTTTTTTTTAAGCACAAATTTATCTGAAATTCTCCTCTAGCACCCTCTGATACACAGTAAAATTATTGGTGATTCCCATGATAATGAACACCAGCAAAGTCATTCTTAAATGCAATGCATGGAGTGTCTTCATTGTCTGTTAGGGATCATTTTTTAAAACATAATTGCAAAATTCCATATGACACATATACATTTTTTTGGGGACCTCACACAAAGTATCACCACAAAAGTACACAAAAACATAAAAAACATTTCCCATACGGACAACCTCAAAGGCATATAAGCTATATACAGTGGGTCAAAAAAAAGTATTTGGCAGCCTGAAGTGAGCCGGGTTACTATTAGTAACGCAATACACAATCATAGATTAAAATACCGCAGCAATCAAAAGGTCCCCCTGTTTAAGCCAGCACATGGGCAGGCACATCTTAAGTGTGCCAGAGTCCATCTGGATCATCCAGAGGAGGATTGGGAGAGAACAATGTATTAAGATGAGAAAATATAACTTTTTGGTATAAACACCACTTGCAATATTTGAAGGGGGGAGAATGCTGAGTTGTGCCCCAAGAGCACCATATCAAGTGTGATGCATGAGAGTGGAATCATTTGCTTTGGGACTTGTATTTCTTCTCAAAAGAGGACACAAAGATTGATCCGTATTAAGGAAAGGATTAATGGAGCAATGTTTACCAGGATTTTGAAAACCTTCCAGAATGACGATGATCCTAAACACCACCCAGGCAACAAAAAAGTGGCAATGTTAAAAATCATTTCAGGGTTCCAGAGTGGCCTAGCCAGTTCCCAGACCTCAATCAAATATAGAATTTATGGATGGAGTTGAAAGTCTGTTTACCAGCAACAGCCCCAAAACATCACAGCTGTAGAGAAGATCTGCTTGTAAGACTGGGTCAAAATACCAAACCTCGTGAAGACTTAAAAGGAAACATTTGACCTCTGTCATTGCCAACTGAGGTTATATCATTAGTAATGAGGTGAACTTTGTTTATTGATTAAATACACATTTTCTTATCTTTTGTTTTACATTCTGTCTCTCAGAGTTGAAGTGTACCTATGGCCAACTTTACAGATCTCTCTCGTGTTTTTAATCGGGCTATATCATGTAAAATAAAGTTTTTGGAGTTTTCAACCATTTGGTAATGCAATTTTCTCTTAAACACCACCAGAGTGTTTTTTGGCTTAATTCACACATGTCTGAGTAATCCACCTAAATTCTGACCTCTGAGCAGCTGCCCCTCCTTCTCCTAGAAATCGACTGAGTGTTCAACTAGCGACATCACCGGTTGAAAATGGGGTATTGCTAGAGGTGCAGGCAGAGCGGCTTACCTGTGATAGATTTTAAAATACACCCTCCTCCTTTTCACAGTTCATGGTCGCTTCAGTTTTTGGCAGTTTAAAACACTTTTTTTGTTGGATTTTTTACTTTCTCTGTGAAAACGCCTGTTTGGCTGTATGGATTACAGGATTTTATTCTACATTCCTAAAGAACAGCAGCTGGATCAAAGAACAAAGATGCCTGATGGACAGAGAAGTAAGTGACTACATGCTAATGCTAATGTGGGCTAGCCATTTATCAAGCTGCTTATGTGAGCTTATAACAGCATTGTGTGGTTAATTAATTGATCTGTAGCATCTCAGAATGTTCAGTAAATGGGTCCAAACAACACCCACAGCTTTTGTATATACTGGGATGGAATGATTTGCTTAGTAGACACAGCTGTGTTGGTTTGGGCTCTGTCTAAAGCCTGGAGTTTTAGCAACTGAGATAGGCTTTATTGACTCTGTTTTTTACAAAAAATAAAATAAACCAAACGTCTGAGCCCTTAAAAAACAGAGTTTCATTGTGGTGCTTTGTGCTTTTCAAATTATTTGTGAGAATACCATCTGTTTGTGATGAAGCTTAGCACTGTTTGTTTCAGTGTGATCTCCTCCCGGCTCTGAAACAGAGGGGGAGAAACGAGCCGTTTCACTTTGTGTTCTAACATTAACTACAGGATACAAGTTCCATTTCAGGACAAATTAATTTTTCTATAACACCAATGATAACATTTTATCATACGTCTATCCTAGAAGTTGAAAGCTGTAAAATAGCATGATATAGTCTCTTTAAGTAGGATAACTATCATAATTGCTGTCTGCCAAATACTGTTTTGCCCCAATGTGACATACGTCCCTCCTTCTGTTTCCTTCCCTCCCTTTTTACAATCTCTTACCTACACAGGAAACATGTTTGCTCAGTCCATGAATGGTTTGGAGGTAGAAAAAAAAAACGTTGGCAGAAAATTTCAGTTTTCTATCTGCTAATAAGGCTTTGTCACTAAGTTGAAACTGCACCCTCCTTAGTTTCAAATATTTTACATGTTTGACCGTAACACAACACTCCTCTAACACACACTTGTTTAACCTTGTTGAATTTGAAATTAAACACCTCAAAAGCCTGATATAAACTAGATAATTTTTTCGCCTTGTACAGTCAAACCCAGATTTATAACTTATTACAGTCATGTCCCTTTTATGTAACAATCAGAAAGCCCATATTTCCAGTCTGGTCTGCTAACTTAGTTGATCCTTTGCTTATACAGTTTATTTCAGAAATTAGGATGTGTAAAGCTGAAAAGTTAGAAAAGTTATTTTTTAGGTTCACAAACGTCCAAAATCCTGGAAGAAAATTAAACCATATGGCACAGTTTGAGTGTAACAGGGATTCTATTTCTAATTTAACCAATAAATTGAAATGAATTCGTAAGATATTTCTGATTTGTTGACACAACTGACAAGAATTTTCATGTGCTAGTCTTTTAACCCCATTTAGAGGGCAGGGTGATGCTTTACCATGGAATAAAACCATCAGTTGTACCAAGCTGCCACCCAAAACCGAACCAGGTAGCTATGATCAACCTTTGATAAAATACTTACAGTAAGTGTAACATGCCAGCATTTAAGAATAGCGTTCTTTCAAACAAATAAATAAAATATCATGGTTTAATTCAAAATGAAAAAATGAAAATATAACTATTCTATTAAATACGAATAAATTATAAGTGTAATCTTAAAGTAGTAATGAAGTTTATGGCATTTGTTCAATATGTTGATTTTGATACATATACATTTACAGGAGCGCAAGAAAACATAAGTATATTGAAATGAGAACCAGCTGTTTCATGTTTTAATAAAAATCATCTGAATAATGTTTTCAGCTAAAGGCACTTTAGCTTAATCAAGGAGATATGCTTATATATATTTTAAAATATATTAAAATTTTGTGTTTACAACTCTTATGGTGCATTCAGACCGCAAGCTTTGTCAGGGTCAAGCAACGCTCATAAAGCGACTAGTTTGACGCATATACACAGAAAGCTCGTAGGTGGGCCTTTCTCTGCTGGATGTTTTAAACACTCGCGGATCGTGGTTGGCTAGGCAATGTCACTACAGTGAGACTCTCTGATTGGTTCCTGTGCTGCGTCAAGAGCATTAGGACCTTCAAAAGTTCAACTAGCTGAACTTCTGCGTTGCTAGCGTTATGAGCTTTGAAGCTTGAAACGCAGGAAAAGCTTGAAAAGTTGACGGAGCCAACGCTCACAAAGCGCCGCAGAGACTGCAACGCTCCTCCAACGGCCTCCACCATAGACTTAACATTTAATCTTGACACTGCTGACGCTGACAAAGCCTGTAGTCTGAACGTGCCTGGACGTGGCCTTTGCCTTTAGTTGCTGTCTATAGAGTAGTCAAATTATTCTTTTTCATTTTGCTATGAGTTTTTATCAAAAAGGAAAAAAAAATTAAGAAGCCACAGTAAAGGTTTATGATGATATATCCAGCAGATGAGACAAGACGATATAGGATGAGTTGAGGGATAGAAAGCATCCCTTGTCACAGATAATATAAAAGTTTTACAACTCATAATTTGTGTTGAAAGAAATCTGTAATGAGTGTACAATAGTCAAACCAAGATTTGACTAGTTTATATAGTGTTTTTTTTATGTTAGTTTGAGAAATAGTAGTATAGCATAGTGGTAGCACAAGGCTAACAGAAAGTGGAGTTTGCAGCTAAGTGTTAACTGTTCATTCTCAAAGAGATAACAAACTGTTCATATGTTCTCTGTCGCTGACTGTCTTACAGCTATTTAAAAATAGTGTTGGCTTCCTCTGTGGTTTTCCAACTGTGTCAGTTTAACAATTCAGTCTTAAACTTAGATTCAGAGTATCAAGCTTTACACCACTCACCTTCATAGTATTTAGTTTCAGTACTTTACAGGTTCATAGTAAAAGCGTAGTAATTTCATTGTCTGAAGTTATCAGCAACAGGACAGTACTTTGTAAAAAAATATTGCCTTTTTAGTATTGAAAATTATCAAACTATTATATCTTGAAACAACTCTGGCTGTAACTAAATACAATTATCAGTAACACATTTTAAGGTAAAAGATTTGATTATGGGATGCATCAACTTCTAAAACAGATGCATCAACTTCTAAAATAGAAATGTCCAAAAACTGGGATGTAATGAGTTCATATTACAGTATATGTTGAACACCTGTGCAATGCTTTGTTATTACATCACTTGAACAATGCACAGTTTTCACTTAAATTTTTGTGAAATGTTCCAACTTTTTATCTCACATACGGCTTTGAAAAACTGCATCACCCATTCTTGGGCCGCCATTGCAAAAGCAATTGGCATGCCATAACAACAAGTGACCTTTCTCTCCTCTCTAATTATACAGTTTATTCCACCGCCTTGATTGGCTCCAGGTGTCTCATCTGCAGTTGATTCAGCACTCTGTTCAACTGATTGGTCAGAATCAAAAGCGATGATTCTCTTGATTTGTCTTATTTCTGAGTTTTGGATTGCAGCGCTGACTAAACCACTCAACAGACCTCATTATCGCACCCTCTGAGCCTCCCAAATTGCTTCAATCAAAGGCTGATTAGTGGAATCTTTTGTTTTAGAGAATAAAGGGCTACAGAACCTACAGTACTCCACAACTCTTTTTAAAAACTCTTTTGAGCTTTGTTTAATACTCCAACAAAAGGAAAATTATCTATCTATCTATCTATCTATCTATCTATCTATCTATCTATCTATCTATCTATCTATCTATCTATCTATCTATCTAATACATGTAACAAGAACAGATTATTCTTTGTCGAGTTTTTGTATGCAAAGACATGTTTTTTATTGACATTTTATATGAACATAACATAAAATAGTTTAAGACACATTAAAGACCCACTCCATGACTTTTACACCAAAAAATAAACGTGTTTTTAAAACATTTGGGTTACACAGCACCATTTTTGATGTTCTTTTTCAGGGATGTCACTACATGGGAGGGTCCTACTATTTAATGCTACACTATAGAACTTTTTACCCGCGGACCGCTTCCCTGGATGTATTGACTGAGTTTTGCTTTATGGCAATATACTATACCCTACCTAATGATATAAACAAACCCACGCTTTTGAGTCTTGAACCGTGGCAGGTACACCAATGAAACCAAAGAAGACATTATTTAAAAAAGCGTGGTAAAGAAACTGGGCTACAATAGTTGAAAGCTGCTGGAGCTTCACGGCTGGAGTAAGCTTGTTTACCTCTGATTCACACCGGGCGAAACAGATGTGCCCCGGTAGGAGCTGCAGAGCTGGATGCTGAGTTTAGCCAGCTTCTTAATCCCCAAAGCTTCACTTTTGGACAAGGCTTGTTAAGCTGTAATTCATACCAGGTCGCCTCTGTTCTGCCCCCAGTTCGGAGGTAAGGAAAGTTGTAGCAAGCTGAGCCGCGGCGCTGGACGCTGCAGCCCATGATTAGGCTGTTCCCCTGTTACATCGATCTCGATAACAGTGAACGTCCTGCGGTTCCTCTTGTGTGCTCCCTCATAGAGCAGCAAGATTGGGGACGACACAGGTGAGAGAAAATCTCCTTCACTGTTGTGAAAGATCTTTTCTGACAAACGGTTACTCAGTTTAGCTCAAAGTTGTATTATCTTCTAATACCCAGTGTTACAACTTTTCAGTTTGGTATGGTAAGCCGCTGTGAGTGAGACGTTAGAGATACAGCAGGATGTATGGATACTGAACTATTGCTACTGGGTAGGTAAGTAATAAATGCTTGCTCCGGGGTTGGTCATGATGATGTGATACTGTGCCGTGAAAACTGTATGATGGTTTACCAACTGACACGACGTTAGTTTGATTTTTTTGTTGGTTTGGTTGCCGAACTTGTAATACCCTCTGTTCACTACTTCAGATGCACTCCATAGAGATTTTTGTTTGCACAAAAGTGACATTATACCGCTAGTATTGAGAGGGTGACAGAGGGGAAAAAAATCTTCAAAGTTACAAAGTGTGTCTTTAAAATAAAAAAGGATACATACATTTGTGTTCAGACATCCTAACTCAAAACTTTCTACTAACTTGCACCTTAACTGCAAATCTTGACGCAAGTTTTTATGGGTATGTCTCTAACAGCTTTACACAGCTAAAGACTGAAATTCTAACAAATTCTGCCTTACAAAATAGCTCAGGCTCACTCCATTGGGATTGGGGATGCATTTGAGCTTAATTTTCAAGTTTTTAATTGGGTTTAGGTTTGTACTTTGACTTGGCTATTCTTGACACACATGCTTTTATTCAGTTAATTAATCAGTTCTACCTCTGGCTTTCTGATTGTTTTTTTGTTTTTTTGTCCCGCTGGAATTTGAACTTTGGCCCCAGTCTCAATTTTTTACCTGCTTCTCACTGGTTTTATTCAAGGATTGTTCTGAAATAACCTCACCCATCCTTTCGATAAAAATCTGATCAGGCTCCCTCCAGAGCCTGGTCAGCTCCAGCAGCCCCAATGTTTGTTCAGTGCTGCCTCCACCTTGTTTAATTTTGATCATGCTCAAGTATCAGTTTTCTGCAACTTACAGAATACTGAATGTCAAAAAGTTTCATGTTTGGTCTCACCTAAAAGGAGGACCACCATCCCTGTCTGTCATATCCAATGCATGGCTTTTTTTACACTCCAAATTAATTTAATGACGAGTCCCCATGAGGGCACAATTTGTGAAGTTCAGTCCTAAAAGCTGTCCTGTTGTTAATTCTTCCACCTGAGCTGTGTATCTCTGCAACCCCTCCAGGTTTACCATAGCCTTCTTGGCTGCTTCCTGATTTGTGCTCCACTCACTAGTGTGGTGAACAGTTAAGTCTTAGTAGGTTTTTCTGTTGTGCCATACTCTTTCCATTTTCGGCCGATCGATTGAACATTGTTCTGTGAGATGACCAAAGGTTGAGATATTCTTTTCATAGCCTTGGTTTAAACCCATCCTTAATCCCTGATCTGTCTGGTGGGAAATTATTATTCACTAATGCTCTTAGATAAACCTGTAAAACCTTAATAGAACAGCTGTATCAAAGTAAAGGTGGGTGAATGCTAATACAAATAGACTTTTTAAGAGTTGTATTTGTTTAAACATTTAAAAAACGTGCATCAGTTTCTTTACTGTGTGCTTTGTGTTGGTCTATCACTAAATGCGTTAAAGATTTTGGTGTCAAAATATGAGACAATGTAAATTAGGGGAAAAGCAAAAATACAGAAGAAAAAGAAAAGACAAGCAATGAAAAAATGAAAAGAAAGTAAAAGGATATGAAAGTGTTTTTGCAAGAAACTGGAGTTTCAGAGTGCAAAGTGGGCCTGATCTAAAGAGCCTTCATATGTGAAACAAGTTGGTCTCGTCAGTTCTGTGCCCCCCTGGTGACTTCACTGTTTTTGCATGATGTTGTTGATACATTTCCACAAAGCTATGCTGAAAAGTGTATTTATGATTTCTTTTAGTATACTTTTTCTTCTCATAAATTTTGAATAAAAAGGGAGCTATTTCAAAGATACAAGTCCACCCTGCCTTGTGCCTTTTCAGCAGTCTCCCAAATTTGCAGATAATCAGCCCTTCTGTTGCTTGTCTGTGCCTGCTTATCTGTGCATATATGTGAGCATCTGAGAGAAGGCTAGAGAGAAATGGTCTGTGTCAACCCACAGTGCATACAAATGTGAGAGTACCTTGTTGAACATGTGTCTGCTCACGAGACAGTGGGTGTGCCTTATCAAATTGGTCTTTTGAAACCTCCTAACCAAAGGCAGTACGTGCGCTTGTGTGCATTTGTGCTGGCGTGCAAGATGAAGGAACACCTTGTCTGGTCAGGAGTTTAAGATTGCTGTAATTAAACCTCTACTTAAGAAACCCTCTCTTGATCAAAACGACTTAATTAACTATAGACCGATATCTAATCTTCCCTTCTTATCTAAAATTCTTGAGAAAATAGTTGCACACCAGATATGTGAGCATTTAAACAATAATGAGCTGTTTGAGAAGTTTCAGTCAGGCTTTAGAGCTCATCACAGCACTGAAACAGCTCTGGTGAAGGTTACTAATGATATTCTCATAGCCTCAGACAATGGACTGGTGACCATTCTGGTCCTGTTAGATCTCAGTGCTGCCTTTGACACTGTTGACCACAATATTCTCATAGAAAGGCTTCAAAGTGTCGGTATAATAGGAACAGCACTAGGTTGGTTTAAATCTTATTTGTCTAACAGATTTCAGTTTGTTCAGGTAAACAATAGATCTTCCTCAACCTCAATAGTTACTTGCGGAGTACCACAGGGTTCAGTGCTTGGGCCGATTCTTTTTACTATATATATGCTTCCTATTGGTAAAATAATTAGGCAGCATGGGATAAAATTCCATAGTTACGCAGATGATACACAGCTATATCTATCCATAAATCCTGATGAATCCAATCAGTTAGGTAGACTACAGGCATGTCTGGAAGACATAAAAACTTGGATGACTCTAAACTTCTTGCTTCTAAATTCTGATAAAACAGAAGTTGTCGTCTTTGGACCAGAAGCTCTGAAAAAGAAACTACTTAGTCAGCCCCTTCACCTGGACGGCATTAAATTAGCCTCCAGTAATAAAGCAAAAAACCTCGGTGTCATTTTTGACCAAGATATGTCATTTAGAACTCACATTAAAGAAGTCTGTAGGATTTCCTTTTTTCACCTTAGGAATATTGCAAAAATTAGAACCATCCTGTCCAGGAATGATGCTGAAAAACTAGTCCATGCCTTTGTTACTTCAAGGCTGGATTACTGTAACTGTCTATTATCAGGTAGTCCACAGAATACAATTAAAAGTCTTCAGTTAGTTCAAAATGCTGCTGCTAGGATTCTGATGAATATTAAAAGAAGAGATCACATTTCCCCTGTTTTAGCTTCTCTTCACTGGCTCCCAGTAAAATCTAGAATAGAATTCAAGATCCTCCTTCTGACATATAAAGCCCTTAATAATCTAGCTCCATCATACATAAGAGACCTGATTGTTCCATATGTTCCTAACAGAGACCTTCGCTCTCAGACTGCAGGTTTACTGGTAGTTCCTAGGATTTCTAAAAGTAGAATGGGTGGCAGATCTTTCAGCTATCAGGCTCCCCTCCTATGGAACCGGCTCCCAGGGTTGGTTCGTGAAGCAGACAATTTGTCTATCTTTAAAACTAGGCTAAAAACTTTCCTCTTTGACAAAGCTTACAGTTAGAGATATGTTTATAGGTAGTTAGAGTCAGGTCAGACAGGTAGATAGGAAGAGACAGGTTAATGTTAGTAGTCAGGCAGAGTGTCAAAAGTTAGGAAGAGGTAGAGTAGCTAGGTAGAGATAGATTAATGTAAGCCAGGTAAAGATCCGGAGCCGGTCGCGGCTTACCGCCGCGGAAGAAATGTGCCCCACAGGGGCCAGCCAGCGCCGGAGAGAGGTCCCTCAAGGGGATCCTCCCGCACAGTGCGGCCGCCCATTACCTGCCGGGTTGAATCCCCTGGGCAGACTGTGCGGACCCCACCCGTTTATCTCTTAAACGTTTCTCGCCCTCTTCAACTCTGTCCTCTCAGTTCTGTCTATTTTTCCTTAAGATAGTTGTCGACTATCGGTCTCGTGCCGGTATTTAGCCTTAGATGGAGTTTACCACCCACTTTGGGCTGCATTCTCAAACAACCCGACTCCGAGAAGACCCCGGCATGACGGGGGCCGTTACCGGCCCTACACCGTCCACGGGTCAGGAGGACTCAGACAGAGTGTTGGTAGCCAGGTCTCCTAGTAGCTAGGAGACAGGTTAATGTTAGTAGCTATGCTGCTTTAGGCTAGGCTGTTGGAGGACATTATTAGGGTCTGTTCCTACTTTCTCTCCTACTTCTCCCCAACTGCATGATGTGCTGTCAATTCAAGCACTAACCTGTTTTCTATTATAGTAGGTGCTCCGGATTAGCCCTGCTTGACGACCCTGACTAAGATGGCATTGCAGTGACGGAAAATTCTCCACGTCCTGCAACAAACTTCTGCATCAGTTCTATTGCTCTTTCTGTGTTATGTATTCTCCAAGCCACAGACGGTCGCGGCAGATAACCGCTTGTGCTGAGCCTGGTTCTGCCGGAGGTTTCTTCCTGTTAAAAGGGAGTTTTTCCTTCCCACTGTCGCTGCATGCTTGCTCAGTATGAGGGATTGCTGAGAATTCCACGACGCAATCTTCTGTGGTTCTGTAATTTCTACACTAAACATTGTATTGTAATAACTCTTTTTGTAAAGTGCCTTGAGATGACATCTGTTGTGAAATGGCGCTATATAAATAAACTGAATTGAATTGAATTGAATTGGTCTTATTTCCTATGACAGGAGGATGCGAGGTCAGTAATAGAGGACAGAGAGTCCTGCAGAACAATCACGCTATAGACAAAGACGGAATACGCTCTGTTTGTGCATGGGCAAAATGGAAACTAAAAAAAAAAAAAATGTATTTCAAACTCTAAAGTAGAAGCAAATAGAGCAAAACCCGACAGCTGCTGGCAAAATATATGAGGCCCCTCAACAACCTTTGCAGCTCGCCTGATTTCTACAGCATTTGTCCTGCCGGATGATGGATTGGGGAGATGTGCACCATTGCTGTGTGACAGAGTAGCTAGTTAAAAAGATTTATTACAATAATCAAATATGAAGGAGGGGATTATTACTACATGATGGTTTGGAGAATGATCGTGTTAGCCGGGTCTTCGCTTGATTACAATGATAATACCCGCCTCGAGTCAGGAAAAAGAAAGAAGCAAAGAGAGGGTGAGAGAAAGAAGGGATAGAGGAGCATATTAGCAGTTAATATGCAAGTCTGTTGCATTACAGAAAATCACATTTGTGAAGGGTTAGAGTTGATTCTGCAGACTGCGAGAGATAGAGCCTTTACCATCTCTGTCAGAGGCTATGCCTTTCCATAATTAGGAGGTGCTGGACGCTGACTTGCCCCCCTCATGGAAGCAGCACCCTGTATCTGAGGAGGAGGGAAAATCAGTTGGAGGTGAAATAGAGCATTAACTTGCATTAGCCACCAGCGAAACTGATAAAACAAATCAACATGTAAACAGGAGAGTCACCTTATGAATTTCCGGCTGCTGCGTGTATGTCCTATCCGTCTCCTTCAAGTGTTAGTACTGCAATGCAGTAGGTTAGGTGAAGTGCACTGTCACGGCTCTGTCAATAATTACAGCATGCATAATTGATCATAGTTTTAAAGGCGTAGCTGGAGATAAAATGGGTTCTTATAGCGCTACACACCTGGGAGTGCCTAACTACTCACAGAGCTGGAGAGCTACACACAGTCAGTGTTGCAGAATTGTATCACGGGACACACGAGCTGGGGTGTGGGTGCACATTTGCATGTGGGTTTTGGGTGGATGGGTGGGAGTTTTTGGGGGAATTCAGATACATGGAAATTCTTCATTCCGTTTGAACCTTTCTGACACACACTATCCCTCTGGCTACTCAGCACAGTGTGAGATCTTGTGTGCTTCATTCCGCACTCCACTTATGATTGTGCATCTCTGAGTTTCAAGCGCGAGGCTGTAAAAGCATCTTTCAAGAATATATAACGCATAAGGAACTGCAGTAGATCTCAACAGACCTGCATTTCAAGTTTAGCATAACTTTTCAGACATGAGACCTTCTCTCCTTGTAAGATTTATAACAGTTTCTAGGCAAGCTGCTAACTCCATCTGCGCCTGTAGTGGTTTCTACAGAAGCCGCTTTCACTTCTATTTCTCACCTATACGGTCTTCCTCCATCTTTTTTTTTTTCCCTCTTACTCTTTCTCACTCATGCGTTTTGTTGCAGATGCTCTCAAAGTTCACCGGTTTCTTTGAAGTGGAAAATTAAATCTTCATTAACAATCTTAATTAGAGTTCGATCTCCCCCAAAGTGAGTTGACAGGGAATCCATAGTGTAATGGGGGGAGACCTGGAGCAGGGGCTCATTTTTTTTTTTTTTTTTGCTCAGGTGGTGTTGGTGGGGAAGGTGGAGGATTAGAGGGGGTAATTAGTGAAGAGGAACTAGGAGGTAAATTACACAGGAGATTTTTACACTGTAGGGACAAGGAAACAGATAGGAAAAAAGGGAGTTTATCAGAATAACCTGCAAATTTGCTGGTGGCCAAAGGAGCAGTAGTTAGTAGCGATGAGCCAATATGAGATTCTCATGGTTAAACCTACAATCCCAACAAAGGCTTTTCCACTGATTGTTGAGAAAGGCATGAAATGAAAGGTCAAAAAGAATACCCACCTGTAATTGTTACTATCTTTCAGAAGCTGCTTCTGTCATTTCCTATCATAATCATATTGTCTTGTCTATAAATGGCTTCAAATCCATCTCTAATCCATTCTTCCTTGCTAAAGTTTTGTAGTGTGAAATTACATGAAAAGTGTTGCTAAACAATATCTTTCAAGTATTGCCACTGAGTCTCAAGTGGATTTAGGTCTGGAATTTGAAACATACAGTACATACAGTTGCATTGTTTATGGTCTTTGTACAGCAGGAATGATAATCTTTGACCCAGCCTCAAGACTTTGTGTAGATGACAAAATGAGTAATCACATGGGTTTGTAAACTTTGTTTCACATGATAGGACACTCACAGGGCAGCAACCTACAGGTCAACTAACATCCAACAGAAAAGAGTGGGGGAATTTAGCCTGAAGAGGGTGTCAGGAGAACACTGGTTTTAAGAGGTCAAACAAGTTCCTTTTTGGAACTGTTTCCCCCCACCTATGATAGTGGAAATGAATGCTTGGCTCCCTCTTCACTTTAAAAAACAACAAGAAAAAAACCTGCCATCATAACAATGAATCTTCCTGTGGAAGTTACAAAATAAACATAGATCAACTTATTCTAACAGTAATCTGAAATGCATTTCACCAAATAGCATGCCAAACTTACCGCGGTGAAGTTAATTGTGTGTTGGATATTCGACAGACATTCGTTTCATTAAAGAGGAGACTCCCTCCAGTGTCTCACCAAGAACTGCGCTCATGAAGCAGATACACGTCGAAGGCTCACTCTTGAAGGTGGTATTTCGTTTAGGCACCATCGTTACATTTCCATACATCACAGAAAATAAATCAATACCTAAGCGATCTCCTGAAAAAGTAACCACAAACTTTAGCGGAGGCATCAGTGGGGAGTCCAACCTGTGCTGTCATCACACGCCACTGTTGGAAAGAATCTCTTAAAAACACTCTGGTCTTGTCCATGCATTCTGAGTCCTTTCTCTTGTTCTCACACCAGAATGAATGAATAAATGATGGCGTAATGCTATAGATAAACATGTGAGAGTGTGCATGCGCATGCAGACTCCCAAGATGATTGACAATTAGGAGGATCGCTAGTGACGATGATTAACCGGGAAGTAAAATATCCTCTACCATACCTTTACAGGTCAGGACGACATGCTTGGTCTAACTCTCTTTGCTACAGCACGTAATAAAACTCTGAACTCAGAAGAACTGTCTCAACCATTTTGTTCAAACTCAGCTTATCTTAACACTGCCATTTCACTTTGCAATCTCTATTAGGTTTTCTTTTTAAAAAGCTCCTGTATATAGCCCATATTGGCCATTTGAATAACCCTGACCAGATACTGTATTGTATATTGCGATACTGTATTTATTCTGTTAGTGTACTGGTGCACATATTGTTCTGAATTTGCACCAAAAAGTTTATTTTTAATCTCCTTTAATGCATGTTGGCATTGTATTATGTCCCATGTTATATAGTAAATTTCCCAACATCTAAATGTATCAGCATTCTGTCAGCCAGTTGACCAGGAATGCATGGCAACAAGTTGGGGAGGGACGTCACTGTGTTGGTCTATGCCTCATACAGCTGGATAAAACTCCTGTCCGTTCAGCAGTTTCCCTGGCATCTCATTAAAATGACATTAAAGGTGAGAACAGTTCAGAAAATCTGAAACTGTTACTTTTTAAAACCTTAACTGGACCATGTGTAATAGCTACGTTGATTTAGAGCACAGAGCTAGTCTTTCTGACAAACTGTGCTCTACTGGAAGCCATTGGGGTTCAATCCATGGCATTATTGGTCAGAAATCTTCATTAGGATTGCCTCTTGTCATGTTTTCTGCTTTGGTATTACTTGAGGCGACATAATCCCTTATCAGGCCTCTGTAGAGCTTTTGCCTAATACCAGCCGCTAATCATTCAAAGACACTGCTTAGCACTTAGCCCAACGCTCACTCTCTTATCCACATTTACATGCTACAGTACTCAGTTTCTGCGCATAGGGATCAGCTTGGAAATTAAACAATTATGCTGCTGCTAAATTAGAAAGTGCATAATGCTGTTAAAAAATAAAAGCCGGAGCCTGGCTTCTTTTCAGGATCATTCAGTGAATATCTGAATTCAGCTTCATTGATAAATAGCTATATTATCATAGAGCATCAAAAAACCCCACCAGCCCTCCAGCCCTTCTTGTTGCTGCAATAAGCTGAGAAGTATGCTATATTTCTGCCAGAAGGAAAACCGACAATTTGAGCAGTTTCATGATTCAGTCTGGGAATAAGAAGACATTCAAACACAGTCCAGCATCCCGACCTGTAAACTCCAGTAGCCTCTTTTTTTCAGATCCAAAAAAGCGGCATAGTATTTCCAAAAGGTGAGGCCAGCAGATATGATTTGGACCTTGGTTTTGTTTATCTGGTCAGAGTGGACTCCAGGGAGCTGCGCTGGTTCACAGTTCCAAACTGGGTAATCATATCTGCACTAAATGTCTTTGTGGCTCCTGAAGACTCAGGAGACTCTGGACGTGTGTGTAGGAGTGTGTGTGTGTGTGTGTGTCAGTTGGGAGGTGACAGACTCTATTTACAGAGCTGATCATCAGAGACAAAAAGGAACAGAGAACATGATAACCAATTACTGACACACAAACACAGCCGAAGAGAGGGGGAGTCAAGTACGTTCATTAGTGCTTTGTGTCAGATTGGTTAATTGTTCAGCGAAGTGCACAGAAGAATAACTCGTTGAGGCTGTGATGCCTTTGGTGAAATGTTCATGGGGATTCGTTTCGATCACACGTGCATGTTTGTATTCTGCTTCTAGCTGCAGGTTGCACCAGTGTTTTCTAAGCTGGCTACCCTCCAAGCACCAAATGAATTGTATCGACTGGGATACCATTAAATATTCCTGTTGTTTTATCTGAGACATATTTTTCTGTGCTCCAGAGCCCAATAAAAACATCTGCCCACTTACAGTGCCCTGAACACAGACATCTGCTGATAGGTCAAAAAGGAAAGTAGCTGTCTAATCTGACCACGGGACTGTATTCCACTAGTTGTAGTGTAGCCTAGATGATTTAGGTTCCTGCACAAGAAAAGTATCCCAACAGCATGATGGTGCCTCTATCATGTTTCACATTAAATGTGATGAGATTCATCAGGGATTACACTCAGTCAGGTAATTAAAATATAATTTAAAAGTTCATTTATTTTAGTAACTCAGTTCACTCCCATAAACTGATGTTTTCAAGCCTACATTTCTATTATTTACTTACAGATAGTAAAATGGTGACATTTAAAGTGACAGTGTGTAGCTTTTGCAGTACATCTTTGAAAATAGCCATTAAAATGTAATGTAATAATAATTATGTAAAGCACATCAATTGCAAAATATCGGCGATATTGTAAAATACGACTTTAAAAATCAGTTTAAAAATACATAGGAGCAGGTCCTATTTTCAGGGGAAAGCCATATTAGATGACGTCTTTACTTCTACAAGAGCCCGGAAGGACAAAGCGCACGGAACACGCCCGCTATTAAAACATTGATTTCCCCTAAAATACAAAAAAGTTTCGCCATAAATACATTTTTACCTTTAGTTCCAAGCGATGAAAGAGAGACTGATGTGCTCGTCATGTTGCTGCAAATAGATAATTCTCAGGGAATCGAGCGTTTGAAAACAGCACTAGTTGGACCTCCGTTGTTGAGTTTCTTACTCGAAGACACAGATACCGCATGCTTGTGATAATTTAGGTATGCACTGCCCCCTACTGTCTGAAAATTACACACTATGCCTTTAAGATTTCAATATTACATCAAAACATTAAAACGTATTTTAATAAAGAAAAGTGATCTTAATAAAAAAAAAAAAGTTTAATACCTGCTTAAACATACTTTTTAGAAAGGTATTTTAAAATTAGCCTAATCTGATCTCGTATACTAATGTATTGAATGTTAATGTATATACCATATTGGTGCACTCTCTTCACAAATTAAGTGACTGCTGAAGGCAATGTATTACACTGCATATTTTTATTAAGGGTGTCAGTGTAAATTGTTTATAATAGCTTCCTTATCCATCTAATTAACAATTCTGAGCAACCATGTATTGTTTTTTTTTAATAAAATCCTAAATGGTCATAATTTCTTCGTAATTAATTTGTACCGTGAAGGTTCAATAATTCATGTTGATAAAAAAAGTTACATAATTTGCCTATTGAATTTCTAGTACTCCTTTACTTACTTGGTTGTTCTTCTTCCAAAACCCATTATT
Organism: Apricaphanius iberus; assembly: GCA_028564705.1. Lineage (NCBI taxonomy): Eukaryota > Metazoa > Chordata > Actinopteri > Cyprinodontiformes > Aphaniidae > Apricaphanius > Apricaphanius iberus. The sequence goes on from JAPXFQ010001905.1 coordinate 6,642,272, forward strand.
ACAGGCATTTTTGTTTCTGCTTAATCCTCAGTTTTCTCTCTCCTGTGGGACTCTCTAGATTCGACAACCTCCTTCATGTTATGTAACATTTTAAATAAATTCTGTATCTTCAGTTGGAAAGGCAAATATTCCTCTACATATTCAATGACATATGATCAAACATAATCTTTCTGGTATAAGAGAATCTGAGCTCCCAAGTTAAAACACTTGCTTTTGTAGTCTTTAAGATCAGCCTTTCCTCTTCTCATCTCCTCAAGCTGCTTACACTAGTTTAAATCAATACATTCCAGTTTGAATCAGTTTTACATATTGTGTTATCAGCTTTTTCAGCTATAAGCTTTGTGATTGACTTATTTACTCCTCTGTGATTGTTTTCTGCCTGCAGCATTTATCAAATGGAAATATTGAATTGGTTTTGGGATTGCTGATATAATTTTTATTTACAGCCACTCCTTAAAAGTAATGCAGGCCGATAAAAAGTTTTGCCCCAAAAACATTTTTTTCTGCATTTTGTTTTAGATAACACAATTCTTAGAACAGATTCAGTTATTATTCTTTCATCAGTCTTACTCATAAATGCTTTACAAAAATAAATAGGGTATTTTTCTCAATATGAACAATTTGAAGAAACATAATTTAAAAAAATATTCAGAGTCTTTAAGAAATCATGTTTGTCAATCTTTGATATACAATTTTAGACTAAACTACTTTGGTTTAAACTAGATTTAGAAACAGACACACAGCTTTTGTTAAAATGCAGACACTTAAACTGCAGCTCTAAAACTGGGGCAAAAAAGAGCTCTATATTTTAAAAAGCATTTTGTACAATCAACTAAAAACATAAAATTAATAAAAACACATCTCTGTGAGTAAATGAAGATATCCTACTTCAAACATCATTCCAGTATAATTTTAAGTTGGAGAATTAAACTTGAACATTTAAGTTATGCTTTTGAGTGTGTCCAACTTGGATTTTTATGTTTTTCTTATTCAACTATAAGTTGTACAGTCTTAAGATTTCAGACTTTAAGAACTTTGAATCCTGAGTTTTTCTTACCAATGTGAAAGTAGTAGGGACTTAGAAGATTTTATTGTACAAACTATGAATCTCAACATTCTCTACTCAGTTATAGGTTTGGAGTACTTAAAAATGTCTAAATCCTCATTAATGTTAATTGGAGTGATATGTTCAAGTTATACTGACCTCCCCAAGTACTTTACACTCACAAATAGACACACTTATAATAATAATAATAATAATAATAATAATACAAAAGATGGTTTTCCCCCATTTCACAGCAAAAGTCTTTCTATTGGATGAACTGTCAATGGTTGTAATAAAACGCAACTTGCAGATTTAAGTACCAATGGCCAAAAAAGATTGTGTTGAAGCTTACAACTCAACAACAGTTTGTTGGACTAACTTATGCGATTGTCTCAAATACATATATCTTAAATGATTGTATTTTCTAAACTTAAAATATTTTGTCAGGCTGTAAAAAGGAAATTGCTTCTTTTTTACAGTCAGGGTACCATGAATTTATTTATTTATTTTTATCCAGAAAAGTTTGGTGCCATGAGGGTTTTACCTTTCACTATTTGAGCTTCACTTAGGCATCACTGTTATGTAATTTAAAGAAGTAACATACAAAGTCAGCTAGTGTTTAATTGCCAACTTGAAAATTCATACACGGTTGCTCGTTACAATTTCATCCCAAAATGGTCAGGCGATATGATGGAAAGTAAAAATTTAAAACCATGATAAAAGACTAACAAATGTTTTAATTCAATTCATATATCTATAAAAAGGAAAAAACACCCAAAAGTAACATTCAATGGTCTACTGTAGGTTATTAGGTATACACCTCTTCAAACAAACACATTACTCAAACACTTTTTAAATCATGTTTGCTGCATATATTTATTTATTTTATTTTATGTATTTAATTAATGTAGGGCATTAAAATTTCAGATCTTGACTTGTTTTCTACCTTAACCAAAAAAAAAAGGATTATCCAGCCTTTCCGAATCTGTATGATATTTTTTGCCCACTGCTCTAGGCAAATTACCCTGCAGATTTTCACTGATAGTTTGTTCTCAGCTTTGACTAGGACTTTGAAAGTGTAACTAAACCCCAAAACAATTTGTTTTTGCTTGTAAACTGTATAACTGGGTGTTTACCAATACAGTATTTCAGTTTCAGGGCATTTTTTTTCCATTTTCGTGTAAAGTTGTTAAATTCCACATTTTTTGGTCTAAAAATGTCTTAATGCTGCCGCTCATGGTAATCGTGTGGTACTGCATTTGAATTTTGTGAATGGCTGATACATCTTTTTCATTGTCTCATCTTGTGTGCTATAATCTATGGCGCTACATGCACACAGAAGCATGTCGAGTGAAACAGAGGAAGCTGAAATCCATATATCGCAATTTGGAGGAACACAACGTTGAAGTGGTTTAAAGCCATAAGTTATAACCTATAAGTTTTAAACACACCATGAAGAAGAAAACAAAAGCTGAGATAGTTCCCTCCGAAGCTACTTAGCATCGATGCTAGTTCTAGCCTCTCTGTGCTTGCAGCGCTGACTCAGCGCCCTGAGCCAAATGCTTGAACTGATAAGTCGTCTGGCTGCTGCGCTGCGTAAAGCCTCTCTTTACCTATGGTGGAATGCGAAGAAGAGATCTAATTTCTCCCTTTACTGTAGGTAAATAGAGGCTTTACGGAGCTCGGTGGCCGCATGCCATAATTCAGCCGTGAATGTCTTCCAGACCACCCCCCCGCGTCCGCCCCCCTCGCGCTCATCCTCCACACTTGGCCACGCCCCTCTGGTCCTGGCCCTCTCCTGGTCCTGCCCACTTTGGTAGAATTTTTCAAATGTTGCCAGGGGGTAGGATGATGCTTTTTCATGGGGTTCAGTTACTCTTTAAACAATCATTTTCCTCTGATTAAGTCATTTCATATGGCTTTGGATGCAGGGTTAGGGTAAAGGTTAGGGGTACGATGTTTGCAATCAGAGGTGAGTAGTAACTAATTACATTTACTGAGTTACATTTACTTGAGTAACTTTTTGAGAAAAAAATAGAAGAGTAATTTGCAACGCAAAAATAGGGTATTTTTCTCAATATGAACAATATACCAAGTCCAGTTGAACGCAACTGGACTTGGTAATTTGTCTTGGAAGACGTTTCACCTCTTATCCAAGAGGCTTCATCAGTTCATGCTCGCCGCTGACCAGGCTGGGACTGGTCCAACTAACTGGTGTGGAGACTCAGCTATTTAACCTCTTGAACAAGAATCATTATGTCATTGGATCCTTTGTGCTCCATGTCTTAACGACGGTCGTTGGCGTGCCGCCTATTGGTGGAGGTTAGGTTTCGGCTTCATTAGTGCCCTATTGTGTTATAACGACAGTCGTTGGAGTCACAGTTGTTTCTGTTATTAGAGGCTAATTTGTTTGAGTCTTCTAGGGAGGGATGAAAGGGCAGCATTGTAAATTGGAGATAGGTGATGTCTCAGGCCTCCTCCTCTGTTTAGCGATGGTTTCTCTACTTTTACATAGATGGCTTCTTTTACTCCTCTTTCAAACCATCTGTCCTCTCTGTCTAATATCTGGACATTGCTGTCCTCAAAGGAGTGAGCTTTCTCCTTGAGATGTAAATGAACAGCAGAGTCCATGCCTGAGGAGTTAGCTCTCCTGTGTTGGGCCATGCGTTTGTACAGTGGTTGTTTGGTTTCACCAATGTAGAGGTCCTTGCATTCTTCATTGCATTGGATTGCATGGCCCAACACAGGAGAGCTAACTCCTCAGGCATGGACTCTGCTGTTCATTTACATGGGCTGCAGATCCACTCGGTTGTCCTCAAACATTTTTGAAAGCAGCATTTCTTCTAAGTGCCCAGCTGTGCTTTGGTGTCTTTTTGTTGCCTTGGTGAAACATCCACCTCTTCTCACAAGATTCATTTTTTTAAAGTCTATCATGCAACCAATTCTATCCGTTTTCCTTCAGTCGTTGTGGATTAAAAAGTACAGTTAGTAGCTGTTAGTAGCTAACAAATCTCTGGATTTTCGTCAGTTTCTAAGATACCGCGTTTTAACACTTTCAGTGCTTATCCAATCGCAGGACGCTTACATGTTTACTTCAGCATATAGCTGATGTTAATGTCGCAGACTCGGGAGCTGATTGGCTAACCCAACTGGCATTCATGGTTTACCAGATGGACTTTGCCATTTATCCCGCGTGGAATATACAGGAACTCCACTCGGAAAAACTACATTTTGCCTCATTTGTAACCCTGTCAAGCTAAAATTTTAAAGAAACATAAATGTAAATAGCTCGTCTTGTTAGAATCATTAAGACGTGTGACACATCTGTTCTATTTCTATTCTTTCACACGTGGTCTTGGGGAAGAGTTTTGGACATTAATATTACCCATATTTTGAAGAATTTCCCCTTACAGTGGTAATATGTTCTATTCAGTTTTTTAGAATACCCAAAAAAGAGGAGAAATGTTTAACTACACATAAAGTCAATATTATACTATCAACAAAGAGAATCTCAAAGCAATTGATATACTGTATGTCATCAAAAAAAAAGTTTTGTTTGTATTGATTTTTCTCTGCATACTTAATTTGTTCTTATACATGTGTGCTATTTGTTTAAATACATTTTTTTATTTATTTTTTTACTGTGCACTTCGTCAACATACCAGCCTCCAGCCAATCATGTAGTGCCACGTCATATTCAAGCATAGGGCTTCAAGCAGATCTGGCTACCTGAGCATATCTGATACCTACCCTGGCGTTATCCCCCTCTTTGGAGAGAGAACAAGAACCGCAACAAATTGTCCAAGATCTGTTTTTCCAAGAGAGGGCAAAAAAAGATTTGAGGAACTTCAAAGAAAGAAAATTTAAGGTTTGTGAAGGCTACTGCATAATTAGTAAAATTAAATGAACACTTTGATAATTATCTTTGAAATCCATAAATGCATTCCTCATGTCACACTCACATTGGATTCAACCGCAAATGCAAAAACGCGGAGCATTTTGTCCTGTGTATCACTAACTAAATGGCTATTGTATTTCAAGATGGAGCATGGCAGTGGAGGGTCAGCCACAGTTTATGAAAATAAAAATGTAAAATTTCTCAGCTGGCTACCAGTCCAGTTTAGAAATGTATTTCATAATTTCTTTTATTTGTTTTTAAGTCTTTTTACCTGTCAGAGCTACTCTGTCCATACCGGCCCTCCCGGGGAATCTGGTCTACAGTTCGCCTTCTCTTGAGAGTCCTGAAGTCATAATCGAAATCCTCAGTTGAGCGAGCTTTTCTTAGTGTACGTTCCAAAACTCTGGAACAAGTTCCGTCTTCCTGTTAAGCACTACTTTTACTTACCCATAACTCCCCTGGTTTCAATTATTTGGTTTTTTTTTTCCATTTAATACTCTATCCTAGTGCAGTGTATCTTTGTGCTTCTTAATTCTCTGTCTCTATAATAATTGTTTTAATATTTTTTATGTCTCTGAATGGGTTTCTTATGTTGATACCTTGCCCTGTGTGGAGGACTTTGGTTGACTGCCATGTCATATGTAAAGTGCTTTATAAATAAAGAAAAAGGACAAGTTTGAGAAGGGGATACACAGAATTTGAAATTAAATAAGTACAAATATTACAAACTGCACATTCAAGCACACTCATGCAACAAGATAATTGTTCCTTTTTCAAATTTTATGATACCCTCCAGACACATTTTTCTGTTTCTCAGTTGAATTATCCAGGATGAAATGAAGCCAATAATGTAATAAAGTTTTTAAACCGCATTAACACATTTTGGCCAATAAAGATGTGTTACATCATTGGTTAATTGGTTTAAGCAAACACATGACTACTGTTTTCTTATTCATTAAGTGTGTGAAGTTTACAGTAAATAATTAAATACTATTTATTCATATATGAAATCTAACCTTTGGATACATCAAAATTAATATTCAATATGCTTATTTTAATGAGCAAAACTCCAAATAAATTATTTTATTTCTAAGAAATGCAGCCCTTTGCATGTATTATGTTATTGACTACTGTTATTACATTTCTAAATAACTTGATCTCAATACCATTATGTCAAAGTTAAAAATGTTCTTGGCTTTGACCTTTCAAAACAATCCATAAATTATTGACAAGTCATTGCATTAATGTAGTTTCTTTCATTTACAATGATCAAAATGACCACATAACTAAAAGGTGATAGGTATTGGCAATTGTTACATTATGTGCTACACCGCACCTTGGTATTTTGGTGATCTGGATTTAGGGAAGAAGTATAGGCTACAAAACGGATCAAACAATATAACACTTTCCTGAAACTTTTATGGTGTAGAATTAAATATAGAAAATCAGTTATAAGCTAACACTTAAGGTTTGGAGCCTAGAGCAGAAAACTGATGTTTGTAGAGATACTAAAAATATTTGTGAATTTCCAACACAAATATTCAAAGGAAAAGCGTAGGTATGTATGATTGTGTGACATACATTGTTCTGTTTGTTATATTATGAAATCCTTTGAAGATGTACACATGCTTTATGTTTAGGGGTATTTTTAGGACTCATTTGAAAAATTAATTAAGATTTAAGATGTGTTACACAAAGATAAGAAAATGGGGAAAAAAACATGAATCAGCTCCATTAATTTGCAGAGCATATAAAGGGTTGAGAAGATTATTAAGATCTAAGATATACTGCTATATTTAAACAGATTTTAAACATTAATGGCTAAAAATCCAAAACATGATCAATCAATGGAGCAGCTCCAAAGAAGCAAGAGGAATATTTGAAAGATGCAACATGAAATGTTTTGTTTTACAATGTTTCATTTATAATTAAACATTTCAGTCCAAATATCTTATCTAACTACATCTGGGGTGCACCAGTACACCACCGCATCACACCTGGGTGTGATTAAAGAAGCGGGTTGTCAGCTTGCTAACAAGTACTCAGCCCACTATGAAATGCGCCTGTGTGAATACTTGTTTATGAGCCCCTCCTGTTTCAAACCTGCAAAGCATGTCAATGAACGTAAAAAAAAAAAAAATCCTGACACTTACTGATGCCACCAAGTCACGAATCTAAAACAGCTTGTCAGAGCTAAAACCACAACATGTCCAACCGCACTGATATGACTAACCCCTGCTGTCTACACACAGCATATGTAACAGACACAGTTCATTAGTTTGTGTCTGCTGCCACCTGGTGGAATACTGTTAACCACCAAAGATAGACTTCCTTCCCTGCTTATTTATTCCAGAGATGTTTGGAGTTCATTTGAGCATGGCTAGAGGGAACACCCTTCACAGATCATCAGCTCATTACAGAGTTAACTTACTGCTTCAAACTATCATTCATCTTCCCACCTAAGGTCAATTAAAGCGCATTAATCTCCCTCACCAGCCAATACTCAATTCAGTTTAATTCAATTCAAAAAGTACTTTGCTGATTCTAGATGGAAATTAAGTGTTGTTGCAGTTTATACCAATTGATTACTCTAGGAGTATTTGCACATCATTATGGCTGTGACGAGGAAGGATTTCCTGTAGTGGTCTGTGTTGCAGCAAACCTGCAGAAGCCTCCTACTGAAGACACGGTAGTCTCATAAAGAGGAGGCTCAGGGTTGTTCATAATCTTCAGAATCAGAATCAGTTTATTGGCCAAGTATGTCACATACAAGGAATTTGACTCCGGCAAACTTTTTTCTCCAGTACAGAACTTGAATAAGTGAAATAAAAAAAGAAAAATAAGAACAAAAATAAGTAAAAATACAAATAAATATCAGATCGTAAATAATAAAGGATAATATATACAACAATCAGGGTTTATTTTACAGTGAGTATGTACAGAAGTGCAGAGTTATAGTTTATTGTTATGTGAGTGCACTCACACACTGTGACTAGACAGAGTTCGTCAGAGCGACAGACTGGGGGAAAAAACTGTTTTTGTGTCGGGTGGTTTTGGCGTACAACGCTCTGTAACGCCAACCTGAGGGGAGGAGCCTAAACAGATTGTGGCCTTCATGATTTTATTAAGAATCCTTCTTTATATCATCCTCTCAAATGCTCAGTAATCTGAGTATTTCTGCAGATGACACGTCTTTGGCTTATAATGGAAGTCCGAAGGGTACGGAGCAAAATGCAACGCTGAAACCACATGTGGAATTCAAACGAAAAAATATTTACAGTGCCCTGAAGAAATATTCAGAGCACTCAAGCAGCTTCCAGTGAAAAAAACAGCATTAAGAGAAGACCAAAGAAAACAGCAGACAGGTGGCTAAAAGAGTTGAGAAGAAATTCATAGGAGGTTTTGGTTATCTGTTAAAAGACTAACTGTTACTTAAGAAATATTAAAGAAAGGAGAAAGGGGGATAGAAAGCCATTGTTGAATGGTACGTGTGAATGTAAAATAAGACTGCACACTTTAAACACACCAATCCAACAGTGAAACATAATGGTGGCAGTATCATGCTATGGGTATACTTTTTTCAGTTGGATTGAATCTTCTATCCAATCTGAATGAGTTTAAGATATGATCGAAAGATGAATATGTACAACATTTTACTCAATAGATATGCAAAACTGGTAGAGTTGGTATTATTGTAACAGAGGACACCATTTTCAGATATTTAATAACCATGTGTGTGTGTTTTTCATTTTTTATCTTGCTTCACAATTGGATACTATTTTTATTTGGGCTATCCCTGGAAAATACCTTGACATTTTAGTTGTAACATAAAATCTTTAAATTTCAAGAGTTATGAACACTTTAGCAGGGCACTGAATATCTTACAGAACACTCACTAAAAGCTAGAAGGAAGAATTAAACCTTCATGTCAGGAGATTATCACAGCAGGGGCTCCCGAGCCACAGCACTTTACCAAAGTGATGTGCTGAATTTCAATGTTGGTGGGCTGTTTGAACAATTTGTTGCATTAAACACCTCATATGTGAAAAATGCTACTGAACCTAAAACATCTTCAAAATAATGTGGGGACATTGTAGTCTGTATAGTATTTCTCATTTCTAATTCAGTTGTTTCTATTATTTGTTGAAAGACTTTTCATTTCTATTTGTATGTATATAATCACATCAACACCCTGCAGTGCAGTGCTGCTGTAGCTGAAAAAGAACCCCCAAGAGACATGCCTATGCTCCTCAGAAATCCTCCAATTTTGAGTTGGGTGAGATTAAAGAGGAGAAACCATAATCCTTCTCATGCTGCTGCTTATTATCTGCACAATTGACTGACTGCAGGATTCATTTATTTGTAAGAAAGTCTCTAATGGGTTCAATTGGATACAAAAAGAAAAAAAAATATATATATAGGTGAAAATAAAAAATAAATAGAATATCATGCAAAAGTTATTTTCTTTCAAAAGTTCAACTTAAAAGTTGAAAAACGTTGAAATTAATGTACATCAAACACACTGACTGTCTTTTGATTTTGGTACAGACTATCAACAACTGTAGAGGAAAACCTACTGCTATCGGCACAAATCTCAATTAGACATCAACGCTTGAATGTTTCTAATTTTGACACAACCGGCTGCAATTTAATTAGCAAAGTTACAGATGATTTTAGTGTATGCTAAGCACCCAATAAACTGTCATAACCTATTTGACTCTTGTATCAATGTAAGAGGTCAGTTTTCAGAATTTTTAAACCATAAAATGGTTAAATGTCCCCTTTCCAACACACCAAGGTAGAGATGTAAGACACAGCAAACAAACAAGATGATGCCTGTTATTACTCACCTGCCCAAAAGCAATAATGGTTGCTTCCACAATCCTTTCTTCTATAGGCTCATTCTAGCAAATACAAGCTTTCCCAGCGTTCAGTCTCCTCTGGTCAATTGTCTGTTCACTTTCTTTCTTTCTTTTCCTGGCTTACCCTTATTGTGTTTTCATCTCTTCACTATGGCTGCCATGGTGTGCAGCCATCCACCAAAACAGTTTTTGTTTTCTTTTCAGATTAAAGAGAACTATTTCTGTTGAACTTTTTCCTGGAACCATTTTTTTTTAAACCAGGTATGTTTGTATCTGGTCTTCAGTTTTTGAGCAATTTTTAAACTTTGTTTCTCGTGCATTTGTTGATCTTCAACATTTTTTTCTCAAAATCTTTCTATTTTTTTTTCAAGATTTCCATCCATCTAGGGCTTGCAAGGGGGTTGGGGTGAAGGATTGGGATGTTACATGGACAACCGTTTACATGAACATTTACTATTGGATGTAGTTTGGAGAGCAAGCTCTACCATTAGTGACTGTGTCTGGATGACAACCCCCAGTTTCTCAGTCAAGTCTTTCTAAGCAACATGCCAGGTGAATTACTAATTCTTACTTTCCCTTATTTTAAAATAGGAGTCTCAAATATACCTCACATCTGGAGGTTTATGATTAGAGGTTAAACCTGTACAGATCTACTTTTCTTTATGCATTGCTTAGGCAAGACCTAAGAATGTTTTATGAAATAATCTGCTTGTTATGCACATTATCATCCACCATTCATTTTGTTAAGGAGGTATATTATAAATGATTACACCACTTATGCTTTTGAATTGAGCCCATCTTCCTGCTTTGTTGCCAGATCTTGGTTTCTAAAGCGCATGGCTAGTAAAATTAAAAGTGAATGCATTATGCAGTGCTCATGTTTATCAGACACAAACTTCTGTAAATAATAGGTATTGAGTAGCTTGTTTTGAATGCTGTTCCATTAAAACCAGAAGTGCGTGTTTGCTGTTTCATGCGTACATTCTTTATGGTTCCATGCAATAATTTAGTTTGCTTACTGGCTGTTTTGACTTTCATGACTTTTTTGTATTTGAAGTCTCACCTCGGAAGCCTCAGAGTAAGTGCAAATTCTCTTTCATCCATGTCCACCAATCTGCTCTGCTTGCATGCCTTGCCTGCCTTCCCCATTTGCCTCCTGGCAGAAAAGCTTCTTGTAATGTTGTTGTTTTCAGTTTGTACACATTTTCTCATGCTGAGTGATGTCAATCCAAGCTACAAACTCAAGGGAATTTAATAATTGACTTTTTTCCTTCAAAGTTTATTAGTTAAAAACTCATAAAGCGGAACAGATAATTCCCTTTTTGATGTGTGTATTCCTCTCTCTTTTCTCCAACCCTAGGGTTAGATTACAGCATTTCCATATTTCAAGTTATTAGTCCCAAATACCCCTTGAGTAGTAGTTACAAGAGGTCGTAATAAACTCCAGGGAGAGGTTTCAGCACAGAAAGACTTGACTTTAAGACTTAAAGAACAATAACTCCTTTAGTCTCAAGACAACTGGTTCATAGTTTCAGAAATATGGACTGGGTAAGTTTTATAACTGAGCCTGCTCACTGTCAGCAGTCCTCTGAGGATGCAGGGATTGGAACATATAGGCTTTTTTGATTGCTGCTGGGAATGATGAGCAAATACAGCTGTCAGTAGAACCAGAGAATATCTCTTAAAGCGAGCATCTTTTGAAGTTTCAATTATAGGACAAAAGTGCCAGAACATTGAAAGATTCATATTTTTCACTTTAAATTTAGTTAATTTAGAGGTCTAAGTAGCACTGTATTCAAATTTGAAAAAAGTACAAAAAGCTACTCGATGTGTTGGGTGAACTCTGGACGAATTAAAATAAAATTCCATCAATTACATTGTTGCTGTCCCCTGAAGTTATAACACTCCTGCAGCAGATTTTCTCTTTTGCTTGTCAGGTCTTTAGTTTTCACAAACACAACAAAAATCAAAGAGGATATAAAAACACACTTTCCTACCGTGCAAAATAGTGTATACCCCTGGAAATGGATCCCATTTCCTCACATAACAATTACAAAATGCTATGTTTTTTTTCTTGAAGTTTTTTATTAATAGGCAAACTCAAATAATTTGCAGTTGTTAAATGTAAGAAAAGGATACATAGTTCTCTAAATGTGTTCAGATTTAAATGTAAAACTGCTGTGGATTTTCATTCTGCCCTCAATGATGGCCCATCATACACTAATAATTTTAAATATGCAGTTCACTAGCCTGGAGCACGCCGCAGATTAAGTTAACGATTCGCAAGCAAGAATAAGCTACAATTTAAGAATTTAAACAGTTTATTGAAGGCATGGAGGAACGACGGTCTGGGAGAGGTGTCGTCAGAGACCCGGGAGGAAGACTCAGTGTGGGGGCGCAGTATTCGGGAAACTCATCTTTCCTAGCCTGCTCAGGACCCCCCCAGACGGAACCTAGAAGAGAGAGATGTTAGGAGAAGTGGCACTGGAGTGAACGAAAGCGTGGAACGGAGATGCTGCGAATGGCGGATGCTGTAAGAGAAAGGGGGAAAGTTAAGAGGGACTGTTCAACGGGACCCTGAGAGAAAAGCGTGTCAACAGGACCCCGAGAGAAAAGCGGGTCGACGGGACCACGATAGAAAAGCGGGTCGACGGGACCGCGATAGAAGAGCGGGTCGACGGGACCACGATAGAAGAGCGGGTCGACGGGACCCGAGAGAAACGCGGGTCAGCGGGACCCCGAGAGAAAAGCGGGTCGACGGGACCCCGAGAGAAAAGCGGGTCAGCGGGACCCGGACCGGGCAACCAAGAGGGATGGGAAGGGAGGAGCAAAAAACGAACGAGACAGACAAGGAATGAGAGCCAGACAGGGTTTATATGTGTATCGCGGTGTGATTGGGAATGTGCGAGGGGCCATAAGTGCCAGGTGAGGCGATTTTAGGTCTGATTAGGATGTGCGAAGCGGGTATAGGGCGTGGTCCTTACTCCTGAAATTAAGTTAACTTTGTTAACTCCATTTCACTAGCCTGGACCACGCCACAGATTAAGTTAACGATTCGCAAGCAAGAAAAAACTACAATTTAAGAATTTAAACAGTTTATTGAAGGCATGGAGGAACAACGGTCTGGGAGAGGTGTTGTGTGTTGTCGGAGACCCGGGAGGAAGACTCAGTGTGGGGGCGCAGTCTTCGGGAAACTCATCTTTCTGAGCCTGCTCAGGACCCCCAAAAAGGTCTTGATAAATTGATTAACTGAGAAGCGAATGCACATGGCGTAGATCAGATTATTTCAGATCGATATGCTGAAGATTGCCAGCAGGCTAGACTCTGGATTAACGTTGTCAGAGATCCCTGAATGGGCGACTGAGGTAGCTGCACCTATGTGAATGCAATGAACGGAGGAGAATTAGGGGGAAATGCCGGACTGGCGGAGAATCAAGGGGATTCAAGAACCTGAACCGGGGAGCTGGGCTTTCGTTCGGTGATGAACTGCGGCTTAAATTGTGAGGCGTTAGTGGATAACCGGGACTGAACATAACGGGATGGCTTCTAGGGAGTGAGGTCAGAACCCCAAAAAGGTTTGGAGAGATTAGCACGGAACTGAATGGGCGTGACATGGACAGTCTAGATTATTGCGGATATAGCTTCAATGCACGGAAGGAGACAGATGGCTTAGAATTGGATGATGTTTGCAATCCCTGATCAAGTGGCTGATGTGCCAATGCAGACTTTCTGTATAGCGCCGATTGACAAAGTTTCCTACGAAAGGAACCCCAGCAGATTGCATGAAACTGTTGACATGGGGTCTGGTCGCATTGATGTAGACTTGCAATCACGGCAATCCATTCAGCAAACCCCCATACCAAGCAAGCATGAAGCGACTGTGGTGAGGAAAAACTCCCCTTTAACGGGAAGAAATCTCTGGCAGAACCTGGCTCAGTACAAGCGGTCATCTGCCGCGACCGTCTTGGGGTCTGAGAAGACAGAAGAGAAATTATGGAGGATGCTCGGTCAGCTTGAGCATCATCTGAGTAGATGCTAACCAACAAGCGATTGGAGCTTCTATGAAGAGGTTTTTGTTGGATGGTTAGCATAGAATAGAGTGGGCGTAGCATAGATCGTGTGGATTGCTGTGAATTTGGGAACGGTAAGCGGAGTTGGACCAGCGGCCTAAGATTTGGAAAACGTGGTTAGAGATCCCTGAACGGGCTGCTAAGGTAGCGGCGCCTATTCGAATTGAGTGAACTGAATAGAAATCGGGGGAGATGCTGGACGAACTGAGGATTAAACGGAAGTGATCAGTGAACCAAAACCTGGCTCACTCACAAGGGAGTATCTTTTGGACAGAATGTGAGCGATGAACTGGCAGATTGACAAGGGAGTAAGAGAAAGAAAAGGAGAGACCATACGTTACGTGAAATGCCTTAAATGCGTTCCAGCTGTTGAGGTAGACAGAGAGGGTACCAGGCTGTCGATTATGGAGCGTTGAGCAATGGAGGTGAGGTCGTGTAGCTGCGGCGTCAGTTGTAAATGGTGTCAGGAAATGGAAGGATCAGAGTCGGGGTGAGGTCTGCTGCTGGAGCCAAGGATCTGAACTTCTGAAAAGAGAAACGAGAAAGAGAGTCAGCAATGCAGTTTAAGTAGTCGGGGATGTGAGCTGCGAGGAGGATGAAATGGTGTTGGGCGGATATGAGGGTGAGCCGACGAATGAACTGCATGATGATGGGGCTACTCCGACAGCCGAAGGTGAGCCTGACCACGAAATAGTAAACCCCCTTCCAACGGACGCCGAAAAAGCACCAAAAATCTGGGTGAAGGGGTAGGACCTTGAAGGCGCTGGTGATGTCTGCCTTGGCAAGCCAGGAGCCCCGTCCCGCCTGGCGGACAAGGCTGATGGCGTGGTCGATAGTCGCATACTGCATTGAAAAGTCCGGGAAGGGGATGAGGCTGTTAATACTGGGAACCGAGGAACCGTGTGGTGCAGACAGATCGATGATAAGGCGCTTTTTACCAGAGTATTTACGGGTGGCGACGCCTAAGGGGCTCACGCGGTAGACTGGAAAAGGGGGATGGCTGAAGGGGCCAATCATGAACCCCTCCTTGACCTCCTTGCGTAACCTAGATCCATGGTTATTGTAAGGTTTTTACCCAGGGAATAACACCCTACAGATGCAAATTGGCGGTGTCCACTGGGACTTACGATCAAATAACCAACAAGGACTCCACTTTTAACAGATCTGTTTTTTTTATTTACTCACATTTTCTTTACATCGACATCATGCACAGATTCCACCCTCACCACATACTGTGTATGGACTATGGCTAGAACCATTCAGTCCTACCCAGGGGTGTATGTACAGTTTTAACCCTTAAAACCTCATTTAATATAAACTCAATATAAACACTATACAAAAGACTAAATTACATCCCACTGTAACCATTAACTTAAACCATCAAAATAACCCATTTTAATAAAAGGCAACCAAAACAAACTTATTTCACCCAAACTTCCCCCCCCTCCTCAGGCCACTTGGCTAGTGCCAGCCAACTAATTGAGCACAACAGGACCTTATCAGCAACACTCATGGGCGCGCTTCCATGACCGTGCTGACCCACATGAAACATGTTTTTAGAAACTTCAACATACATAGCAACATAAGATACTGAGTGACAGCAGTTTGATGCATGGTATGGCAGGGAAAACTTCAATGTTGTGTTGCTGGTTATTTCCATTATCTGCTACCAAGAGCAAAAAATATCTAAACTTCTGCCGCAGTTACTCAAAAGTAGCCCAAGTTTCAAAACTGCTAATACAATGTGACTGATACAATATAATAGTTGATCTGTCATCAATACAAGGCAAAAGCAGATTGTTTTAAGGTTCACAACATTCTCCACTGCATGGAACATTTTATGAAAGAAAAAACTAAATAAGATATAGTGTATGTATTCTTCTAACCATCCTCTATCTGCATTACTTTGCAGCAAAAAGCATTAATATCAAATTAATTGTGCTAATGCAGCCAGAAGTAAATGCATTTAAGATTTAAGAAGAAAATCTGTAATAACCTAAATACATCATTGCTAATCCCACTATTATCACCACCCACAATTTACCATGATCCTTTTTGATCTGAAAAGATAAAGCCGTTCTTCCTTTGAGCCTTTCTGGGCTAGCTAAAGTATTAAATAATATTTACTTTATATAATTCTGTTCCCATTTATTAGTCCAATTGGTAAAGGTGTGTAAAAAGCCTTAAAGTGAAGAATTTGATTTCTGCACATTAATCTTACATAAACAAATTGTAGAGCATCAATTTGTGTAAAATTATTCAGTGGAGAAAAAAAGATGGTTAGAATTAGGTGTTTTTAACTAAATCTGTGGTTATTTGCAGTCCTGCTTTAATTACTTTTTACAACCTGCTTCTGTACTACTTTTGTCAACAGGACAACTCTAGCAATTCTAATCTTTTCCTATATCATTTCAACTATAGTTGAAGCATACAGCAAGAGGTACCTTTGAATCTTTTTCAATAGGTGCACCCAAGTCCAGTCATCAGGAGCTACTCTCCTGCAACATTTAAATGCAACCCTTCTCCAAGAAATCGTAATCAAATAGCTAAATCCCTTCACAAGCATGTTATTCAGCTCTTCACAGGCCTGGTAACAAGCCATTCATTCAATTTAGGTGTGTGTGGTTTTTTTATTCTCTCTTATCATAAGCTCAACTCTCAAGTTCTGTATGAGACTTGGCTCTAGGGAGGGAGATGACCATGTTAGTGTGTTTTTTTTGTTTTTGTTTTTTTTTTTATCCTTGCAGTGTTTGTGGTCTGTTAATTTTGTCTTAACTGTCCTATTTAAATACCCAATGAGGACCTATCAATAGTTCTCTGGAACAGTCAGCCAGATTTTTTATTAGAAATGAACTACCGTTTCAATGATTTAAGGCTGCTATACTCTCTGACAATGCTCTGAGACTCTTGAGAAGAGAATGATGTCTACAGTATCGCAGATACTTCACCATACTCAACAGTGGACATGAGACCCTTTACGTCATATTTATCTTTTGCTTCAAGATCACTAGATTCACCTTTAATGGTTTTTACCTATAAACTCAATCCTAAATTCATCTGTGCAAAGCACAGGTTTCAACAGAAAGTCCCAGCTGAGTTCAGGCTTTTTTTACATTTCTCTCTAAGAGCTGGAGATGACATTTTATCTTTGTTACAAAAGACTTTGACGCTTTGCTGCATTTATCTTGGAGATTTTCTATGCCCCTTATCAACCTGATTACTGTGAGTGGTGGTAAGATAAACAGATCCACACCCAGCTGGATGGCCAGGAATAAAAATAAATGGTCATACTTGTAATGTCCTACTTACAAAAGCAAAGAAACAGGAAAAACATACTACAAAGTAATATGTAACTTAATGGTTGGAAATTCATAGATACTAATCAATTGAAAAATGTTGACCAAAGAAAACCCTCATTTCTTATAATTGAATATATTCCCAGAAAATCCTATACATCCGAACAATTGGATATTTTTAACTTTCTAATTTTTCAGTGTAAAATGATGCTACTGAAATAAAACGCAACATTATTTTTATTGCATCTTGTACATCTTTACCAGGGTTTCTAGTACACTGTATTGGAAACAAACTATTTGTTCATACATTAAGATAATTAAATTCAAGTATTCCAATCATCATGTCCCAAGATGAATAAAATCATGTACCAAGACAAGCAGTTGAGCTGCAGAAATAAAAAAATTGATCTTCATTTTATCATGATTGGGTGTTTGCAAGATTGTCTAGTCCTTGGTAGTCATCTGATTTAATCGTTTTAAAAACTGAATGAATCTTCTCTGAGGAAAGTTGCATGTCCTTTTTAAAAAATGTCCTGTTTTCTCTTAAAATTTGCACACTGGCCACTTTATTAGGTGCACCTTGCTAGTACTGGGTTGGATCTCCATTTGCCTTCATCCTGCCTTAATCCATCGTGGCATAGATTCAACAAGGTACTGAAAACATTCCTCAGAGATTTTGGTCCATTTTGACACGATGGCATCACGCAGTTGCTGCTGATTTGTCGGCTGTACATCCGCGATGCAAATCTCCTGTTCCACCACATCCCAAAGGTGCTCTATTGAACTGAGATCTGGTGAGTGTGGAGGCCATTTGAGTACAGTGACCTCATTGTCATGTTCGAGGAACCAATCTGAGATGATATGAGCTTTGTGACATGCTGAATTATCCTGCTGGAAGTAGCCATCAGAAGATGGGTACACTGTGGTCATTAAGGGATGGACATGGTCAGCAACAATACTCAGGAAGGCTGTGGCGTTGCAACGATAATCATTTGGCACTAAGGGGCCCAAAGTCTGCAAAGAAAAAGTCCCCCACACCATTACACCACCATAACTAGCCTGAACCGTTGATAGAAGGAAGGATGGCTCCATGCTTTCATGGTGTTCACACTAAAACCCTTTCTGTAAAAATATCGCAGACATTTTAAGTATCAGTTCATGTTATAGATTAACTTTAAACAATAGCAATAAGAGTACATTAGAATGCTAATGGCCCCTGAATCCCTAGTCAGAAAGTATGAATCCCAATGTAAGCATAAATGAAATCTTAAAAATAAGATGTCAGTCATGTTTACATATGTAAATGCTTTCAAGCAAATATTTTTATCCAGGTAATGTAATGTGGAGGGCACTGTTTGCTCTTAAAACAGGCAGCAAATAGATATCTAACATAACTTTCCTTATTACCAGCATGATAAAACAGCAACACAGCCTCTATGCAGAATTCATCTTTAGCAAATAGCTTCTCTCATCCATATTTAAGGACACTTGAACTGCTTGACTCTAGCTATATTTTTCCTCAGTTATTTTTAATTAATTTAGCGCTTGGCCAGTTATGACTTGAACTAAATAGGTAAGTTTGACATGCACACAAGCAAGCGCATAGAGATCCATGCAAGAATTGTTATGTTTCTGGACTTTTTATGAGTTAAAATGATTCAAGTAATTATCCCAGATCCTCTCTAAAACCCCCCTTTTCTGTAAAAACATGCTGACAGAAGGTACAGAAATAATGGGATGGTAGGAAGCCCTTGAGAAAGGTATTCTTGGAAGAACTTTGAAAAAGGAGCTTCTTCAGAACCTGATACTGTCTATTTTTTTTATTATTAGAAAAATACATTAGTTTATCTCCCACATTTGTGCTACAGTCTTCCATGTTTCTAGGTTGTAAAGCCTGAAATAAGAAAGCAAGGTCATCTGATACTTGTTTACAAAAAAAGATAGGAATTTCTTCTTGGTGTATTTTTTTGTTTACTGGTTATTGAACAGTAATTTGATTTGGAGCCTTTGATCGATCTGAGACTTACTCTTTGTTCTGATGTGAGACACAAAGGTATGGCCAGGGGTGCCGCCAGAAATTCTGGGCCCTATGGAAACAAAAATTTCTGGGCCCCCTACATTTTTTACAGATAAAATGTAACCAAATAAACATGCCCTGTATACTTTAAAAAAGATACTTAGCACATTGCATAGTTAAAATGTCTGATGAGTAAAAGCCTACAAAAACAAGAAAAAGCTATGGAAATATGTACTTGTTTACATAAAAGGAGAATATTTATTATCTCAATTGCAATTGCAAACACAACAGAACATAATGTACACATATTGACATATACTTTACGTGAACAAGCTTTAACTGGGTCCAACTGCTCAATCAGGAAACATCAGCTACAACTAACCCATAATTAAATCATCCAAGACTAAAACTAGTCCAAAAGGGCTCAAAATCAAGACACACCCGGAGTAATGCCAGGCCTAAACCAGTCCAGGACTAAACAAGTACTGAACCAGACATAAACTGTTTGTTATCCAGGTATAAGAAGTTATATTCAACATCACTTTATAATGGCCCAGCGGCGTGCCTTTCTGCTGGCAAAATCATGTATCAAATCATCAAAGTTCAGCTTTCTTGCCAGTTTGCTTTCAATGGACAGTATGGCAAGGTGACAAAGTCTGTCCTGCAACATAGCAGACCTAAGATAATTTTTAATCAGTTTGAGCTTACTGAATGCTCTCTCGCCACCTGCATTGTTGAATAATATGAAATAGATAACTATACAACACAAGAAAAAAATTAGACAATCCAAAACTGTATTTTTTTTGTATAGTTTTCTTAATATAAAATATTAAATATCTATTCTGTAAACTAATTATAGCCAATGGTTACCACAGACACATTTTTATTCCACTTTATATTATTTTTTCAAGGGGCATTTTATTCATATTAAGAACGTCAAGTTTGACAGCATCGATCGTAGCAGCAGCACTGTCACTTCACAGAACACACGGCAAACTGATTTTGTAATTTTTGAAGCGTGTAGATTACTTTTTGTTTAGTAAAGTTATCATCATGTGGAGAACACAGTAGATAAGACGTGCTTAGAGCTTTCAATCTTCGTGAAGTTTTGCGCTCAGGCTCACCTTGTTTGGCTGAGACGGGGACGGGGGCCGCGGGGGAAGGAAGACGTGGGTGTGCAGCGGCCGCTGAATCTGTGTCTACGAGACATGATAACCCGGAGACAGCAGAGATGTTATTATTGTTGGATGTAAATCATAATTCAGTAATTATTTTACTAAGCTAGCTAGATAAAAGCAGGTCATGTAGCAACAAAAATAAGTAAGTGAAAGTTTTGGAATACAGGAATAGGGCAAGCTACCTTTCTTTTTGAAAAACTGTGTGACATACTGTCGACTTCGGCGTTCTCGGTCTTCTCTTTCCTTCTTTTCTTTCCGTTTTTGATGCCCTGACTTTTGATGTGACATGCCTGCGTGTGTCACTATCTGCACTGCATCATAACAAATGCAATAAGCAAGAGACGTTACGCTAGCGAGTGTAGCTCGGACAGCGCAGGTGGAATGAACCATTGTGAGGGGGGGGTGACTTAAACAGTAAATACATTATTTGTTTGTTAAATATTAAATCTATGGTCAAAACGGACAAAATACACATTAAGTGTATGAGGGGCCCTTGCACATTTAACGTATGTATAAAAAAGAGAAAAGAAATAAGAAAAGAAAAAGAGGGTCTGCTCTTCTGGGCCCTTCATCAGCCTGGGCCCTTAGAATCGTCCTAACCTTCCACCCCTTTACGGCGCCCATGGGTATGGCTGGTTTAAAATAAGCTCAGGCGGAGAATTGAGCTCACTGACTGATCTTGAAACCATAAAACATCAGCAACAGATAATCCATCAGACTACTAATGTGTCCTCTATCAGTTTTTTCTTTGATGCTCAAATTGACAGCAGCCGTGCTGCATATAAATGGTTACCTTTATAAATAATTTACCAGTACAAATTCTGAAACAGCCCTCAAGTAAAATATGGACGTGATCTCTGTCTGAGTTTATGAGCTTGTTTTAAAGTTGTCCTTTTTTTTACCTGTCATTTTTAAGTTGACATATTGTAATTGTGTGATGAGTGCTGAGTGAACTGCTTATCACTCAGTTGGAGGGATTGGGAAACTTGTGAAATGATTTTCTTTTTTTTCTCTAAATCACAGACACAGCTCTGTATTAGACTGACAGCTCTGTTAGACTGGCCAGCTTGTTCTCTCTAAGCTTGAGCTGTCTGATGATACAGGATGATGCAGGGCATTGGGTGAGCAATTGAACAGGCTGAAGGGTATATTAGCAAAAGCCCCCTAAGCAAAAAATCCCAAAGGGTCCTTAATAAGGTTATATAGAATATATCCTCCCTTACGCATTTTATAGCTTCTCTTGTCCTGTTGTTGAATCAAAAAATGTTGCAAGGAAGCTGGTGATCTTCTAATATGTGACTTTCCTTTTCTTTGCTTGTTATACTTAACAAAACAGACATACTTAAGCCTAGTTTATACTACTCTGTTTTGACAGAGACGGATTGAAGCAGCGCCATCATCTGTCAATGCATGGGCTTTCCGTCACCTACGCAAGGACGAACATTTTCTAACTATCCATCAACAGAGAGCGTTTGCCTCTGATTGGTCAGTTCAGCAACAGCCAGAGATCATTTCACCAGAACGGGACTCTGTAGTCGCTGTAATCAGTAGTTAATGCAATGTTTGGGCACTACATGCGTTATATTTAAAGGATAATTTATCTAATCTGGTCTTTTGGTAATTTTGAGCACAATCAGGTGTAGAGAACAACAAAACAAGCAGCTGTGTTGGCAGCATGTGTTTTTAGAGTTTTCTATAAGCTGCCCTTCTACTAAAATCCGTAAAGCACTATGAGAAGCTATGTAGTTTGAAAAGTGCTTCATAAATATATGGAGGACTACGGGGGTCATTGGAAAAGCAATACAGCATTTTGACCATAACTGCTTAATTGTGAATTAAAAATATAGATTGCTAAATATAATTTCAAATTCAACAATTAATCCATACAAAAAAAAGACAAATTTGAAAAACATTTTGTAATTACACATTTTAAATTTAAATACTAAAGAGGAATTGCAAATTGTATTTATTATTTGATTATTAAATACTGTGATTTGAAAATGTTTTTCAAATCCTATTTCAAAATGGAGAATTAAATAACACAATTAATAAATGACATTGTAAATATCTTTCCTTTTCATACATTTAAAAAAGTTATTCCCTTTTTTAATTTGCAATTCCTCTTTAGTATTTAAATTTAAAATGTGTAATTACAAAATGTTTTTCAAATTTGTCTTTTTTGTATGGATTAATTGTTGAATTTGAAATTATATTTAGCAATCTATATTTTTAATTCACAATTAAGCAGTTATGGTCAAAATGCTGTATTGCTTTTCCAATTACCCCCGTAGTCCTCCATATAAATAAAGTTTGATTTGATTCGATAAAAAGCTTTAGAGCTTAATCAAATCTTACTTTCTGTCGTCCATTGCTCCTTGAGAGGGGAATACGTTCACAGGATGAAGAAAAAAGTCTAATTAACCAGAAACTACGACGCAACGGTAGGCAGACCTGCCATGAAAAGTTAGCCCCTGCTGTCCTGCATGGGGCTAACTTTTAACATGGCATTTGAAGAGGCAAGTATACTGACAGTTTCACAAGCCAAAAAAGCAAAATACATCAAACTAATGGTGTCGGTTGGTAAACCATCAAACAATTTTCCTGGCATCACAGCTGGACTGGCCAAAGGGCATCGTGGGCATTTGCCTGGTGAGCCAATGGTGGTTTTTAGTTTATTGTGGACTGTTGTCTTTTTTTTTTTTTTTGGGGGGGGGCATAAACTATGGGAGGTGGTTAATACATTGACTCCAAAACACTGTAGTTGTCTCTATATGTATTGTAACAAAATATGCAGAGACTTATTATAGAAAGAACCTGCAAATAAGTATCTCCCATTTCTAAAGGACTTATGAAACAATAACCTTGGTGAATTTTGTTTCCACAACTCAGAAAATAATCAAGCCTTTTTGTCATAGTTATTTTTTTTTTATTGCTGTTTTATCCCTTTCAAGTGAGGTTTGGTCTGCTCAGCCAATCCAGTTGTTATTTCTGATCTTAGATAAAGACCACAAAAAAAGTAAAGTTGTGTCTTATAAAATGTATGTAGAACCTTTCCTATGTAAAAAGGTGGCACTGCTGTGTGAAAATGTAACCATGCATTTGTCTTAGAAACAAAGCTTAAAAAGGTCCTCTGTGCAGATCTTTCTTCTTTCCACAGTGAAAACACAAAGAGTCCCTCGGCTCATCTTGGAAATATCAAGTGAAAAACCTGACATCCACAAACACACTCACTGCTTGACCGAATAAAAGTCTTCCTGCTTTGAATGAATATACACATTTTGAATGCTAATATAGCAAAATATGAAATTGTAAAAAAGCAACAAAAAAAAAAACAAGACTCAAAAAAAGAGCAAACAATCCTTATATATTCCTTATACTTACTTACAGTATTATTCTTTTTTTTTTTTCTGCTTCAGACCAGGACATATTTTTTTAACCTTTGGTGAACATCCCTCCCGTTGTTTTTGTTTAAATACTAATTTGAGTCAAACTGTCCTACATTTCTTTCTTTTTTTTCTTGATGCGGTTTAAAGAATTTAAACGTTTTATCTTTTGTGACAGGCTGTGCTTAACAAATGGCTCAACAATAAAAAAAAATGGTGAGTTGTCAAATCTGAGCACAAATCATTTCTTGAGTTTAGGAACCACAGTATGCCTGCATTATTCATGGGTCAAGGTGTCTTACAAACAAAGTAATTACTCACTTAAAAAAAGAATCGCCCTTATTTGCCCTGTCTTCCTTGCAAAATTACCCAAGCCCTGTCAGACCGGATGAAGCGCATTAATCAAAGTTCAAGTTTTAACACACATTCTAACTAGATCTAGGAATAGGCTTGACAGAGTAATTCATTTTCTCATAGCATTCACACTAGCAAGAAAAGGAGCAAAAGTAAGAACTATATAAACACAATTTACACATTAACCGTCTGATTTACTGTGAACTTCTTCCTACTATTAATGTTGAGGAGGTTCAAACATTATCGCTCTAAAGAAAACTAATCAAGTTCAGATGCCTTTTGTTGTTGGACGACACACAATAGCTGCTTTGTTAAGTTACATCTACTTGGTTGTTTTTGTTTTTGCAGTTGATCATCAATTTAACTTTTCATTTCTGTGCTCGTTAATGCTCCTGCTCAGAATGCACAGTCAGGTCCCTGAAGACTCTAACCGCATTAACTATGCTTATTGCCTGACACAATAGAGCTGCCGCTTGTTGCTGTGAATGAGTACACCATTACTTATTCTCATTTTCCCTCAGATCATTTTCAGCAAAATCACTAATTTTATCTAGTCATGCTTTGCTCCAGGCACATGTTGGGGTTGGGTGGGGACTCTGGCCTCAATGCCTGGGAGAAGGACCAGATGGGTGAAGCAAATTATTGTCTGAATGAATAAGGATCTACAGGTACTGCTAAACTGCTCACTGAGCAGAGTTTCTTTGGACTGTAGAAATGCTTTACATACAATTTAGTCTATTGTCCGATATCATTTGCAAACCTTAATAACTTTGTATTATCTTTTAAAATGGCAATCCCCAACAATGTCATATGCTTGGATTGAAAATGCTGGTTTGAAATTAAGACTGCAGAACACACAGGGGTTGCATCATCTGGTGATTAAATAAGCCTGTAAGGTAGATCTGCCATAGTCATAACTCCCATCTGTTTCTGATCGTGTTGCTCCAGATTTAAATTCTCAAACATTTGCCCACTCTTCCACTTCAGTTGGTTCAAAGCGATGCTGTTGAATTAAATGGAGTGTGCGTAAATATGCAGCCTTTTAACTCTTATTCCTGCTAATGCATAAATGTGAACACTGTAGTTCCATCTCACTTACAAAAATGGATGCTTGAATTCACTGAGTGACTTTTAAAATGGTTACAATGCTTCAGTCAGGGACTTTTCATTGAGTACCTGGCCAAACTATTTATTACACTTGACCTTTTTTGTATTTCTTTATGTTAAAACAACCGACTTAATTACATTTGGGGGTATTTTTTATTGAAAAATACATTGATATATGCATAGGAGTCACTGTGTCTATGGGTAGAGTAGTTGAGCTGTAGTCGGAGGGTTGTAGGTTTGATTCCATCTTCCTCCTGTCACATGCCGATATGCACCTGGGCAAGGCAACTAGTCTTGGGAACATACCTGCTTGCTCACTGCATGTACTACTGGAAAGTTCCACTAGGGGGCACACTCAGAGTGCAGATTACAGAATTTTCAGACTCAGGCCAAAACAAACATGGCGACCGTAAAGGAGATAATCAGCTGTTTCTGGTTACAACAGAACAAGACGGCAGCAGTGTTGTTCACGGTATGTAAGACCAATTTACCTCTGTTATTGCTTGTTTTCTTACTGCTTTTGCCACCATATACCAAATATATGTTTTTGCTCCAAAAAAATTACAAAAATACTAATGCACAGTGGCTTCAACAGGTAATTTTAACCGATTACTTGTATAGGAATAGTAACACGTTAGATTAGTCGTTACTGAAAAAGCGGTCATATTAGGAGTAACGCACCTCTGTGTTATGTTTGCATTTTGTCTTTTAGGTACTTAATTTCCTTGTTCAATTTCCCTTATCATTTTAGTCTATTTCTTGGTGTTTACTTCTGTTATTTTAGGATTTTAGTCTTATGGTCTTGGAGTCTTTCTTCCTTCATTATCTGCACTTCTTGTCCTTAGATATTCTCACTTTTTTTCATTGTGTTTGTTATGGTCATTGTTTTGTCATTCTCCCTGATAGTTTTATGTACCTAATTTCTCTTATTAGGTTTTCTGATACGGAATCACTTTGTTGTATTTCTGTTCTCTCCTTTGGAAACTAGTGCTCTTATGTAAAGTCTCTTTTTGGTTCCTTAATTCTTATTCTCTTATATATTTTATCTTTAGTTACTTCCTAGTTTGTCCTTTTTATTTAGGATTATTTTCTGTCTAGTTTCCTCTCCTGTTTATTCCTTTCCGGTTTTCTCCTTGCCTTACTGCTCCCCCTGATTGTTTCCACTTGCTCTCTCCCTTTCATCTGCACCTGCTTTCACTAATTAGTCCCAGGCCTGAAGAAGAATCAGGCCTGAAGAAGAATCAGGTTCGTGTGATCTGAAAATTCCCAAGATCTGAGAGGCACTTTCACTCTAAATCACACCACTGTAGGCCTACTTAAGGCAGGTTATAGGGCAGGGGGCGGACTCTGAGTGGCGCTGTTTTGTTAATACATCTGTAGGTCACCGGTTGTGATAGTAGATGATCCTATTATGTGACCCCTCCATTACTCATTATAAACTTTTTTTCAGGTGACCGAATGCCAGTGGCCCAGAGGTCACCAATTCTTACAGTTTACATTACCTATCATATTATGTTACCTTTCCATACCCTTTGCAAAACAATGTCCAGCTGATATCAGATTTTATTAATGGCATTCATGATTTTTACAAAGTGGCACAACGTTTGCTTATGAGTAATCAGGAAAACAGCGCCTCCCAGAGTCACAGAAAATGGTGTAACACCGGTCTTGGGTTTTCATTCAATCAGATGTATTTAGCAGTTACTGCATGTGTTTTAGGAGGATCTTTGTTGACATCTTTGTAAGTTTGCTGCTATGTTTTCTGTACATTAAACATCCACATCCACCCCAAAATTATCTGCGTTTGGCTCCTGTTTCCTCTCAATCATTACACTTTCTTCCAGTATCATCCTGTATTTTGCGGCATTCATCTGTGAGTTAGCTTGCCTATCTCTGGTGAAGACAAGAATTTCCAAAGCATGATTTGCTTCCATCACTGTCTTTCACTGCAAGGACAACATGTTGAGGATGATGTGAAGTGTTACTTTAGTCGCACACACAACATTTCACTGGTAGACTAAAAGATTCAAATCTTGCATCTAACCAGCACAAATTCCTCTATATTTTTTCCCTGCTATGTCCCCCAAAATTGCTTGTGTCAAAATTTAAATACAATTGGTTTGGTCCATCTTTGACCAAAAGCTTTCTTCTTCCCACTCTTCAATAAAATCCATACTTGAGGAGCACATAACTAAAGGTTACCATGTTGAACGATTCTCCAACCTGAACTGATGGTTTCTGTGGAGTTAACATGCTTCTCTGAGGCCCTGTACACATGTAGTTGGGTTAAAAAAAAAAAAAGACAAATATTTTCCGCAGCTCGTTTAAAAAAGAAAAAAAAAATCACCATTCACTCATAACCGGATAAGTTCGTTTATGAAACATATTTATAGACATGGCAAGCCTGTAGGGGGCAGTAGTTCTCCTAAATCCAATCCGAGCAGAGTAACGTTCTACTCTCCAACTTCTACATTCAGCAGTGACATAGCTAGTAAAAACAATCAAGGAAAAAGCGCTTGGACTATCAATAATACCATCACAGCTCTGAGGGCATAAATGCTTTTTGTCATTGGTAAAAGTCCCTTTCAAAGTGTTTCAGTATACAAAACGAGGTATTAGTGAATTTATTAATGTCTCAATTTCATTAAATATTTAGTTCATGCTTTAGCTCTATAAATACCCAGTGAGTAATGGGGTCCCTGTTATAACCTACAGCGTATTAGAGCCATGAAATATTGCTGGTCAGTGATACCATCCGTTTAGTCTCCTTTTCGGGCCTCTGTTCGTCTTCCCATTGATGCTGTGCAGCAGAATGGCACCTGAGATAAAGTGCTGGGACTGCAGATTTACTTTGATGTATTATTGACTCTCTTCAGAGGGAAAGCAGTTAATGTTAGTCTAAAAATCAATAGATTTGTCATTAGGCTCCTGTTCTGAAATAAAGACTCAGAGAGAGTTCTGCTGCAGCAGCTATAGCCTCACATGTGCTGGGTTTTAGGAACACTTGAGCTGTTGACAGAATGTTTAACAATTCTTGTCTCAGAGATGATAAACCCACAACCCAAGCTTTAATAGTTTTTACACCTTTTATCCTTGGGGACAAAAACATGCAATAGAGACTTAAGTGTTTATAAAATTATATATTTTAAAAATTGTTTTATGAATTTCATCCTTAGCTTCACTCCTCACAGATCATAACTATATATATACACTACCGTTCAAAAGTTTGGGGTCACCCAAACAATTTTGTGTTTTCCATGAAAAGTCACACTTATTCACCACCATACGTTGTGAAATGAATAAAAAATAGAGTCAAGACATTGACAAGGTTAGAAATAATGATTTTTATTTGAAATAAGATTGTTTTTACATCAAACTTTGCTTTCATCAAAGAATCCTCCATTTGCAGCAATTACAGCATTGCAGACCTTTGGCATTCTAGCTGTTAATTTGTTGAGGTAATCTGGAGAAATTGCACCCCACGCTTCTAGAAGCAGCTCCCACAATTTGGATTGGTTGGATGGGCACTTCTTGCGTACCATACGGTCAAGCTGCTCCCACAACAGCTCAACGGGGTTCAAATCTGGTGACTGCGCTGGCCACTCCATTACCGATAGAATACCAGCTGCCTGCTTCTTCTCTAAATAGTTCTTGCACAATTTCGAGGTGTGTTTTGGGTCATTGTCCTGTTGTAGGATGAAATTGGCTCCAATCAAGCGCTGTCCACTGGGTATGGCATGGCGTTGCAAAATGGAGTGATAGCCTTCCTTATTCAGAATCCCTTTTACCCTGTACAAATCTCCCACCTTACCAGCACCAAAGCAACCCCAGACCATCACATTACCTCCACCATGCTTAACAGATGGCGTCAGGCATTCTTCCAGCATCTTTTCAGTTGTTCTGCGTCTCACAAACGTTCTTCTTTGTGATCCAAACACCTCAAACTTGGATTCATCCGTCCACAGCACTTTTTTCCAGTCTTCCTCTGTCCAATGTCTGTGTTCTTTTGCCCATCTTAATCTTTTTCTTTTATTGGCCAGTCTCAGATATGGCTTTTTCTTTGCCACTCTGCCCTGAAGCCCAGAATCCCGCAGCCGCCTCTTCACTGTAGATGTTGACACTGGTGTTTTGCGGGTACTATTTAATGAAGATGCCAGTTGGGGACCTGTGAGGCGTCTGTTTCTCAAACTAGAGACTCTAATGTACTTATCTTCTTGCTCAGTTGTGCAACGCGGCCTCCCACTTCTTTTTCTACTCTGGTTAGAGCCTGTTTGTGCTGTCCTCTGAAGGGAGTAGTACACACCGTTGTAGGAAATCTTCAATTTCTTAGCAATTTCTCGCATGGAATAGCCTTCATTTCTAAGAACAAGAATAGACTGTCGAGTTTCAGATGAAAGTTCTCTTTTTCTGGCCATTTTGAGCGTTTAATTGACCCCACAAATGTGATGCTCCAGAAACTCAATCTGCTCAAAGGAAGGTCAGTTTTGTAGCTTCTGTACCGAGCTAAACTGTTTTCAGATGTGTGAACATGATTGCACAAGGGTTTTCTAATCATCAATTAGCCTTCTGAGCCAATGAGCAAACACATTGTACCATTAGAACACTGGAGTGATAGTTAGTGGAAATGGGCCTCTATACACCTATGTAGATATTGCACCAAAAACCAGACATTTGCAGCTAGAATAGTCATTTACCACATTAGCAATGTATAGCGTGTGTTTCTTTAAAGTTAAGACTAGTTTAAAGTTATCTTCATTGAAAAGTACAGTGCTTTTCCTTCAAAAATAAGGACATTTCAATGTGACCCCAAACTTTTGAACGGTAGTGTATGTATATATATATATATATAAACTGGTCACATAAATTGAAGCAACACTTTTTTTTATTGGGTTGGGCCTGGCATGAAATCAATTAAACCTGTCTGATAACTTTCTGCTTGGTTAAGCAGCTGAGGGCATCGTTAATCACTTTCAGCTGTTTTGGTGTTAATGGACTTAATAACAGGTGCACTATAGTGGCAACAATTAGAAAACCCTCAAAACAGGACTGGTTTTACATGTGGAGTTCATTTCAAGTTTGATTTTTTTTGGGCTGTTTTTGGCTTGAGTAATTATCTCTACTGGCAGTATGAGGCAATTCCTTAACCCTACAGAAGTCGCACAGGTTGTCCATCTTCTCCAGGATGGCACATCCAGATGTGCTGCAGCAAGAAGGTTTAATGTGTCTCCCAGCACAATCTCCAGAACATGGAGGAGATTTCAGGAGACTGGTGGTTATTCCCGGAGAGCTGGACAGGGCCGTAGAAGGTCTTCAACCCATCAGCAGGGCCGATACCTGCTCCTTTGTGCAAGGTGGAACAGGCTGAGCACTGCTCGTCCCAGAAGACTTAATGACCTCCAGAGGGCCACTGATGTGAATTCTCTACCCAAACAATTAGGAACAGACTTCATGAAGATGGCCTGAGGGCCCGACGTCCTGTAGTGGGCCCTGTGCTCACTGCCCAGCACCGTGGAGCTCGACTGACATTTGCTCAAGAACACCAGAATTGGCAAGTCCGTCACTGGCGCCCTGTACTTTTTACAGACGAGAGCAGGTTCACCTTGAGCACTTGTGATAGACGTGAAAGAGTCTGGAGAAGACAAGGAGAATGTTATGCTGCCTGGTTTGGTGGTGGGTCAGTGATGGTCTGGGGAGGCATATCTATGGAGGGACGCACAGACCTCTACTGCCTAGGAAATGGTGCTCTGACTGCCATAAGGTATCGAGATGAAATCCTTGAACCCACTGACAGACCCTACGCTGGTTCAGTAGGTCCTGGTTTCCTCCTAATAAACGACAATGCCCGGCCTCATGTGGCAAGAGTATGCAGGCAGTACCTGGAGGATGAAGGAATTGAAACAATTGAATGGCCTTCACGATCCCTGACTTAAACCCAATAGAACATCTGTGGGACATTATGTTTCGGTCACTTAGGTGCTACCAGGTTGATCCTCAGACTGTACAACAGCTCAGGGATGCCCTAACACAGATCTGGGAGTAAATGCCACAAGACACCATCCATCATCTCATTGGGAGCATGCCCCGATGTTGTCAAGCAGGCATACAAGCTCGTGGGGGCCACACAAGATACTGAAAAGCATTTTGAGTTGCAGAAATTACTTTTTTGAAAAAAATGGACTAGCCTGCCACATCTTCATTTCACTCTGATTTTAAGGTGTCTACATAATTGAGTCCTCTGTAGGCTGAAAACTTTTATTTCCATTAAAAGACTTGGCATCCTTTTGTTCCTAAGACACTGCCCTGTCGTTATTTGTATAGATATCCAATATATATATATATATATATATATGATTTAATCCCTTTAATGCCAGTTTTTTTTCATTAAAACCTGGACTGTAAAAAATAGAAATACAATAATTATGGGTATCCTACGTCCGGAGGACTTGTTTTGGGGATGAAATGTCAGAGCCTTGGAGTGACATAAATGTGCATAAACATTTCTTTTTTAACTGTATTTTTTGTGCAATGATTGATTTTCTTTCTTTTGTAATTAAAACTTAAACTGTAAAAAATAGCAAAAACAGAAAAAAACATTTTCTGTGTGATATAGTGTTTCATTTATTATAAATTTTTATATCAATACTTATATGAAGACCTATTTGTTTTTATAGGTTATTTCCGTGTGGGGTTACTCTTTAGAGTTCTGCTCTAAAATTCTGAGACTTAAATATTTAAGGCATTCCACAAGCTTCTTGTGATACTTTGTTAAAGTTTTGGTCATTTCCTCCTTACATAACTGGTGTAACTGAGTCAAGTTTGTAGGATATCTTTGCTTTTTATTTATACTTTTTTTATTTGTCAGCTTGAAAAACCTACAGTATGTTTGCAAAATCTTTAACTACTTGGTCAATGTCTTCAATGTGTCAGCGTGATGCTCTTTTCTAATTATGCCAATTTGTGAAGTGCATGTTTTCACCTATTCTTTGCAAAGTAGCTCAGGTTTAGTTAGGTAAGAGGTCATCAGTGAACAGCAAAATCAAAAAGCCTTGCCTCACTTTTTCTGTTGGATTTTGAAGATATTCTTCCAGGATTGCTCTGGATTTCCCACCCATTTTCCCATCAAATCCAACTGACTTCCTTGTCTCTACGGACGAAAAGCAGCCCCCACCATGATCCTGCCACTACCATTTACAAATTGCTATACAAAGGGATCTACCTTATATTGAAACAGATTTTTGTGGGTGGGAGAGGACACGGGAAGAAATTATGAGGATGAAATTGCTATGATTCAAAAATTCAGTGAGAGAATAGCAAACTGTCATGCTGAGGGTTATTGTGTGGAAAAGGGAGTTATCACGTTGACTGAACAGCAAAATAAAAGTTTATTTTCTTGAAGGCAGCAGCTCATTTCTGTCCAATTAATTAATATCCAATTAAACAATTAATTTTCAAGAATGCTCCAACAAGACGGCTGCCAGAGGACACACCCTTATGGTAACAAACAAACATTTTAACTTTGGCACACTGAATGTTCACAATACATCCACAGTCTATAATTGATGTATTGCAATTGAAGAAGAACTTAGACCTTTTTATTCCATTTGAAACAAAAAACGAAAAATAAAATAATTTTTTTTTTCAAATGAGAAACGAATTGCCTGAACGCATGCGTATGGACCTATGATACGGGTATCTTTTCAAGTTTTTATTTTCTCCCCTGTCATTCACATCTTTTTTCAACACTGTAAAGGCTGCAAAATTAAACTAATTTGGCTTAAATACTGCCTTTTACAATGCTTTTTAAGAACCTACTCTTGTCATCCTCTTAAAAAAACATCCCAAACATCTTAAATGCACAATAATTCAGTGAAATGCAATAAAAGTCACAATAAGATTTATTAGAGTAGATGTAAAGAAAACAGTAGAATGAGATCAATGGACAGTTACCATGTGCTGTTCCTGCAGCATGACTTTAAGTAAACAGTGGTCATTGGGATGTCACATTGCTTATGAACTGTTTTTATCAGTGCATAGTCCGTTACATTTATTATATTCATGCATCAGTGTTATGGTTTTTTGCTCTCTTATAAATATATAAAACATTTCAACAACTTTCTATCTTTATTCATGATGTAATAGATCGATACAAGTTACTAGTATGGCTGCCACCACTGTCCATAATCCTCATTATCATCAGGTGACTTCAGATTTTTAGGTCAGAACTTTGGACAACTCGCAGAAAGTGTATTTACAGTACAAAAAAATTTCATAATTCTGAGGTTTCTTCTTCCAGCTGACACATGCCTTGCAAATAAAATAAAATCGGCAGCTTTTTGTGTACAGTTTATAAATTAGTAGCTTGTGCTGTATTTGCACCTCTGCTTGGTGCTCCTCTATCTCTCCAATGTAGTAATGCCTTGCCATTATTGAGGTTTATCTTCCAGGCTGTTTTGTCTCTACAGTTTAAAATTCACCCCCACGTTAAAGCTCTCTGGCTCAGCCAGATAAGCTCTATACTGAAAGAGTATCTGTTCAAAATTGCAGCTGACGTTTCAGCACAGGGGACAAGAAATTAAAAAAAATAGAAGATATTTTCAGTAAATGGTGTGACTGAAAGCTATTCAAGTGAAGGTCTCATCTCGTCCTACATCGTGGTGTGACATCAAGTTATCTTAGTATCAGAGGCGCCGTAGATTTCTGAAAAAGGACAGGGAAAACCTTCAGGCTTTAGTGTCCAATCAGGGCTCTTTTCAGAGTGTGACATTAACAGATCAGTGGAGCCATGAAATAGAAAGCCGTGGAGTCCGACTCCTGCCGTCATCCTCACTCTAGTATTAAAAGTGATCCCCCGTATTACTTCAAATAATTCACCGACTTACTGGCCATGCTTTTTCTCTTGAGGCAAACTTGTAAGAAAAAGATGAATCAGAGGAAGTGAAGTGTTTTAGCAGCAGGGATCCAGCCAAAGTGGAGTGTATAGCCTCTGGTGAAGAGATGAGCATGCAGGCAGTCAAGCTGCCTCCGTGTTAGCCAGCTGTTTCACACTTGCTCCTAATCTGCATGCAGGCTCATTTAGCTACTGGTCGCTACGATTAAGCTTACTAAAGGAGGATCGTTGCAGCAAAAGGCAGAGGAAAACGAATGCCACTGGGAGACCCTAAATATAGAGGACAAACTGTGCAGAGCATTTGGCAAAAACAGTGTGGCAAGAGGAAATGCAGCAACCGTTATACTGTCCTAGAGGCTTGCTGTATTTCAATTATAAGATAGTTCATTTTAAGCTAACTTCCTCTGGTTCAGCTCCTCTAATGGACATCGCGGGCTGCTAGACAAACCAAAACTGTAGGTCTTTATTCATGCAATGACATACCAATTTTCCACTTCACCTCAGCCTATCCTAAATTAGCTCAGGCTCTGGAAGGAGGAAGCCATTTCAGGATACTCTTTCAATAACCTAATTTCTTTCTAACTTTGATTAATAGTATTTAGTTGGTACTTTATTGCATTATGATTGTTACACTGAACTTTGTTTACTTACATTACTGTTTGCAAAACCATTCCTCACCGATTTTGTCTGTTTTTGACATCTCACTATGCAGAAGGTAGAAGAAAACAAATAAGATTCTTACTCATGTTTGTAGCAAAGAGTAATCTTCACAAACATTGTAACTTTTTGACTGAGACACATTGATTATAATATCTCCTATCCCTCAAACTTTTTTTCTTTACTTTTTGTGCATGGTACAGCAACACGGATCATGTGTGATAATTACAAAGTACTACAATAAATAGGCAGCACAGTAAAAACTATCAAAAAAACTGCTGGACAGCAGAATACTAATGTTAATGCACTCCCCAACTTTGACCTCTGAGGAAGAAAAACACTTTCCTCTTTAATTATGTTCGTGCTCGGATTGATACATCTCATTTACGGTATACCTTTACCTATAACCATAATAAAGCGACATCCTTATGAACTAGTGATATCAAAATTTAATATTTTATATTAAAAAAACTCTGGCGTCTAAAGAGTTAACAACTTATGAACTTATTAACTTTTTATGTCCAGGAGTGGACAGATGATACTTAATGCGTAGGAGACATTTTTACAATTAAATACTCCTTTCCTTGGGTAGAAAACTTGCCAAATGGCATAACAAACTGAACTTGACTGCATTTTATTTATAATTCATATGTTTTAATATATATGAACTTTTGAAAATAAATCTGGAGTAACAGACTGTATGCTTTAGTTCTGCTTATGAAATAGATCCGTTTAATGTCTAAAGAGCTTTCAGGCCATTTTTGTTGTTTTATAAATGAAGTCAACTGAACTTTATCACAAGCTGATTAAGACGAAAGTGGAAAATATTACTCTGGTCAGATTAAATCAAACTTCTGCACAATGTTTGACATCAAAGATTGACACTGGTGACCACTCTGAACACATCATGCTTGTCTGTAAATGTGGCTTAGGTAGCATCATGCTGTGGGGAGGCTTTTCTTCAACACTTAGACTAAGGGAAACTGGTCTTAGTTGATAGTAAGATGGATAGAGCTAAACATAAGACAATCCGGTTTAAGGCTGCAAAACATGCAGCTGGTTCTTGTCCCCATTTCAGCAGGACAATCTTAAGAAAACAGCCAGCACTAAAGTAGAATGACATGGATCAAAGATGATCAAACTCCAGATCTAAACACATTTTAGATTTATAGGCAAGATCTGAAATTGATGTTCACACAGGTTCTATCCAATCAGAGTTATCTTGGGCTGTTATATAAGTTATTGGCTCATAGGGGCTGAACATGACTCTTCAAAATTTTTCTCATCAATATTTTACAATGCCTTGTTATTTTCCTTCCATTTTACTTTAAAATAGTAAAATGAATGTCGTTATATGATTGTTTTGTGGCTCTAATGATGAAAATATGTGCAACAGTTTGGTCTTTGCAACTTTTTATTTATTTTTATACTCTATTTGCTTATTTTCAGCTTCTCTCCCATATTGCTAACCTGTGTGGTAATTCTGTAAACTGTTATCATTCAGAAGGTAAAAGACTGTTTATAAAGTTTGCATGGTTAAGGATCTGACACTATTGTTTATGCAGGAAAGCTTTTAAGTCATAAAACTCTGGGGTGAGTTTAAATTGCAAAGCTGTAAAAGCAGGATGTTTAGATAAGAAACTGGGAGAAAAGTTTTTAGAGAAGCAGATAGCCATTTAACCATAAATTTTTATAATGAACCTTTGACCCAGAACAGAGACGATTCCTTTTCTGACTCCAGGATTCTCTGACAGCAAATCATGGCTAAGAGACTGTTTGGAAATGATCTGATTGGAGAGATTAGAAACGCCTAGAGGCCCGGTTGTCTATAACCAAAGCTGTGAAATGAAGATCAGTTAATTGTTCAGATTTCTTTAAGTCTGGACCACAGAGAAACTAGGGCAACTTTCTCTGTAAACTGCAATTTGTTAATCTGTTCAAAATAAATGTTAAACTGGAAATTGGCTCCATTTTGTCTCTGCTTGAACATGCATTGAATTACTTATGATAATTATTTAATTCAACAACACCTGCTACAGGTTTAACTAACAAGCAGTTATATGTCCCAACCTAATTTTTTTAATCAACGCATAATGGTGTCTGGTTTTAGCTGATTGCTCCCAGTCAACAATTAAAAAAATGTAGGATTATACATTCTTTTATTCCGTTTTTATGCGACAACATTTTTTTCCGAGCCATCTGTAAATGCATCATGCACGTATGTTCGTCTGGTGAATCTTCAGTGGGAGTCTGTTGCAGAGAGCTGAATGTTCAGCAAACCAGTAAACGATGAGAGGATTTGCTGTTTTTATTAAGCAAACTGTACATTGAGCCGTTTTTGCATGCAGATAATCTTTGCTGAATGATTAGTTAATACATGCCTTGGACTGCAGGTGGACACTTTTGGTTGCTTTAGCTATACCTACAGATCATCTCGTACAAACACTGTATTGATATTTATTTATTTATTTTCTATTAGTAAATCTCCAATTAAAAAAAAACATCTTGTTATGAAAAACTTTTTGTAAAAATTATGTTTTTTCAAAAACCTTGAAAAAATTTTTTTTTTGTTATTTCAGAAATAAATCTAGCTTGTGTTGGTAAAAAAAATGATTTAGAAAAAGCTTCTTGTTAAGTTTTTTCTGAATTAACAAAACAAAAATATGAATATAACGCTCTTTTTCTGAATTGTTTTTTATCATTCTTTCAAGCATTTTCTTTGGTTTAGGTATCAGAATTCCAAACTGCAGTAGAAAATGAGATAAACTAATTTCTTAATATTTAAAAAAAGTTTGCTAATGTTTTCATGTGTTTCAGATATTTCTTATCACTAAAATAAATCTGCCTTAGAGGTTATTATTTTGCAGATGTTGTGTCTGTCTGAATGAATTAATGAATTACTGAATGAATGAACAGACTATTGATTCCACGGTGTGGAAATGTACATGTTAAGGCAACAAGAATGAATAAGACTACAAGGCAAGTGAAAACAGACAGTAAGCTATGCAAAAAGTTGTTGATGGAGTTGGATGCAATATGCAGGAAATGTCATGAATGGGCCAAGGAGTGATTACATTTTGGGGATGATCAGGTATTATGAAGGAATCTGAACTGAGGTGCTTAGCAGAAGGCTAAGCTCTCCAAGGTCTGCTTTTCTAGTTCTTTTAAGATAATTTCTGATTGATTCAGTCAGTTTGTGATATTTTTATGAGCAGTGACTTTCTTATGTTAGATGCATGTGCTTATATCAAAGCCAAGGTGCTACTGACTACGTGATTGGTTTCCCATTGACAGTATATCTCATGTTGTGTGTGTGTGTTAAAATGTACAAAACAGTCAAATGTGTCTTGCCTAGCCTGGCATCTCCCTGGATGCTCAGCACCCCTGAATATCTAATCCGAGAATTTGAGCAAAGCTCCTACTAGCTGTTGATGCAGTGTGATGATGTAGATTATGCTCAATGTTTGCAACATTCAGCCAGAAGAGAGCAGTGTAACACAGCTTGAGGAATCTTCTATTCTAGGAAGCGTTTTTTTTGATGTCACACAACATTGAGATACTTAGGACTCCCCCGCCTGAGGTGAATGTTGCAATCAGATGCATTAAAGGATCTCATATAAAAACTTGATTCACAAAAAAAAAGCAGTGAGAAGAATGCGGTATGTGTTCGAAGAATGCCACAACCTGAACCGGTCTCCTGTGTGTTGTTACCCAGCGGGTTATTTACTGTTTTCTTAACGGGGAGGGTGGCCTAATGGGAGCGCTGCAACACCATCAACCAAAAGATAGAGTCAAAGAAGTAGGAGTGCTTTTCATTAATCCTCCTTCTCAAATCAACCAGCATGTTTTCACCGTCATTATATCCCTGAATTTTTATGAGCTGTGATGTAACACCCCCCTTGCCAAAGAACGAACACTTATCTGCAGTAAAAACAAACAAGCATGAATCAATTAATGCTATTCTCCTTTTTTTTGTGAGCTGGGAACACATTGGTCCCTGAGAACACCGTATGTAAATCCTTTCATTCAGGCACCGCTGCAGACGCATGTACATAGGGTAGACAGAAAAGTAATTGAGAGTACGGGTAGCATCCTGACTCCTATGTCTCTATCAGATGCAGTGCTGATGAATAAATAATGGCTCTTCCTTTCAAGCCCACCTTTGAACAGAGATGAAGTTTTAACCCGGTGAAACCTGGAGACAGTTACAGCCCCCCAGACTATACACCTCTTATTCGAGCCTGATACACTTTGCCTGTCTCTTTCAACGCCCCCACCCTGGTTTCTTTCTGCCATAATGCCCCCCTCTGGCTCTTCTTTCATCAGCATGAACTCTCAGTGAGATGCAAACACAAAGATCTTTCATACACATATAACGAGAGGCATGCACAGATTTGGCAGACCCCCACACTTTTTTTGGGAGCCCTGGGGGGGCAATTTCTTTTTTGGGGAGGGGGGGGATCCGGAGACAGCCGCACCTGCTGCAACTCATTTATATGTGTCCTCCTGAGCCGATTTGTCATATTAGAAAGTGATGTATGGCACTAAAAGAGTTAAACAGCCCCGTCTAATTTCGGCTGGATCTAATAAAAACAGCTGCACTGTGTTGCACAAGCACCGACATTGATAAGTAGCAGCCATTCAGATGAGTGGGTGAATCATATATCAGCGTTACTTTCAGCTTGAGCTTCAACCTCGGCCCCCAATTCTCCATCGCAAATCCTATCACAGCCAAGAGGAGAAGGCCTCGGAGTGAAAATGGTTTGATGTATTGGCACTATTTTCCTTTTCGTCCTCACATTATAACAGCAAAATAAATCTAAAAACACATTAATCAAGGCTGCAAATTACCCTTCCACTAAGACTTTGAGAAGCTTTTGTAGTTGGAAAAGCGCTTTATAAATAAAGTTTGATTGATTGATTGAAGACGCGTAAAAGAGATTTTGATAAAGGGTTACGTTTGAACATTCTTCAGGTATATCAACTACTTTATTTTACAATTACAGTTGAATTCTGTTTTTAGTTTTCTTTGAGGTGTTTGTCTTTTATAACTTCTCAATTTAGATTTTAATTATTTTTCATTTACTTTGAATGTTTTGATGTTGCTCTATTAAATTCACTTTTCATAAAGGTTTTGTTGTTTTTGTACTTCCATTTCATTTCTTCAGCACTTTGGCAGAGGTTATTCAATAGAAAAAAAATTCTAATTCACTTTTATGAGTTTTATTGATGAACTACTTACGTAGAGCATTTTGGAAAATGCAGGTGGACATTCTAACTGCACAGTCGAACAATCTGGTTTTCTGAACATGACTCTAACTGTAAGCTGTTCAGTAAGGTAATGCATATTTTTACATTCTGTCAATTTACTTAGAGATAGATTTTACATTCATGGTTTTTTCACAACTAATACATCTTGTATTTCAATACAAACTATGTGATCTTAAAATAGTTTACCACTGATAAGCAAACGATGGAAGATATTGTTTTCTTTGTAACCAATAGCTCATTATTATTGGGGTCTTCGTTCATTTAAAATATCTTGCAACTGGTAACAAAATACACATGTGAAATAAAATGCTGTATTAATGAAACTTTAATTTTTTATTTTTCACTTGAAATGTTAGTGTTGAGGTCATTTTTATCAATGTTTTATTTACAGTATTTTATCTAATTCACCATAATATGTTGTAATAAGCAGAGGAGAAAATAAAACCTATCTTCCAATTCATCAATTTGTTTTGTTTGGTAGAAGTATCGGTACTCGGTATTGGCAAGTACTCCAAAGCAAGTCTAATATTGATTTGAAAAATGTGGTAATGTTGCATCACTATTTTACATCGTTTCTTAAACCACGTTCTAAAACATTTAACATGTCAGCTATTTTCTGTCGCGTGTTATATTCTGATTGTAACAATTAACAACAGACTCCAGATTATCTTGCCCTACCCTACCATGTAATATGATTTATTAACATTAATTAAGAAGTTTACAGTTAGAAACGAGTCTCAGGGCTCCTGTGTCTCACCCTAAACCATCCTGCAGCCTCACAAGCTTTTTCATGCTGGTGTTCCCCTTGTTGGTTATGATGTATTGGTTATGAAGCTCATAGGCTGCAATAATTAGTCTATCTCAGACTGGGAGAAGAACACAGCTCTTTCCTTTTCCTTCCATTCAGACCTATCTAGCATCAATCCACAAAGGCTAACTTTAATGCCTATTACGCAAAATCAAACAAGGCTTATTTATATTTAATATTCTTTTGGAGCTTGCTTTGTGGAATATCCCCCTCGCTTGTTTTAAAGCTGTATCTCTTTATATTTTTGTTGCTCTTTTTGGGTGCTGCATGGTGGTCCAGAGGGCTGTTCCACGAAGAAAACTTAAAACTATTTAGGCCTGTTTAAAATAGCAGTTCATGACAGGCTTTTTTGGTTCTACAAACAAAGCTCAGGAGGATTCAATCCCCACTAATTCAACCAAGTCTTAACAAGCCAGGCTAACGTGTGTTCACGATACATTAAAGGCAGCCAATCAGTCGATGCTAGACGAGTGAGAATGGAAGGCGTTCTTGTCCCAGTCTGAGAAAGACTTATTAAGGCAGTCTATGAACATCACAAATCCTTCATAACTAATAACGGAAACACCAGCTGCATTACTAAAAGCTGGTAAGGCTTTCTGTAATAATATGAATTAGGTGGTGTAGTTGGAGATGATCTAGCACTGAAAAGCGCTTCTAACTCTAACTTTCAAATTCTGCAACTGCTGTGTTCATTTATATTGAAGGGTAGGTGTGGAGATGGCGAAGACAGCAGTAGAATACCAGCCCCACATTTTCACATTACATGGTTTGCCGAATCATTTATAAAGACAAAATAAGCCTCACAGTTAGCCTGCCAAAGAACACAATTGTCCATGAGTATATGTTGGTATAGTAACTGAGTGAGGCTTCAGGTTTGCCTCGTTCGTGGAACCAAATCTTGGGAAATTAAACCGGGATTGTCAAAGTAAACCTGGTTTTTGAGATTGGCTAATTTCATGGAATATCTCTGAATTTGAATCCAAGCCATCTTGGATCCTTCTGGACTTTGCAGTAGTTTTATGACTGTACATGGCCCCTCCACATTTCCCATTTTTCTCAATATGCTACCTGCGTTTTTTATTTAATCAGATACCTTGCTTTTGTAAAGATGTATATTTAATTTTTATTTCTTTTGACATTACAGACTGTTTACATTAAAACAGTGTGGGATTACATGCTTTTAGTTGGGGTGTGTTTAGGGTGATATAGCTGAATTTATTTTTCCTTAATTCAACCACAGCACAGCTAGATTTAACTGAATACATATGTAACTAAACAAGTATGCTTTATTTTATTCTTTCTTTTATTAGGCTATATGGTTACACAAAGTCCCCTTTAGGTATGTATATATGTTTGTCTGTCATGTTGTTGTATTAAGATGGATGGATGGTAGGTAATCAGTAGGCTTTTTCAGAACCTTTTGACAAGCTTATGAGTTTATTCATCAGCTTGAGTTAAAGCCCGGCACACAGTGTGGGATTTCGAATGTTGTACAGGGCTTAAACACATCACTTTGTGTGAGACACACCTGCAAGAAATTGTTGCCAGGAAGATCTGAACGACATAGTTCCAACAAGGAATGGAGAGCAAGTTGCTCTGCTCCTAATGTGAGATTTTGACTGTATAACAACTATGGAGGTGTTTATTGCTGGAGGGAAAAATAACAATAATAAGATCTGAGTCACATTCAAAGTACCTGACGTTTCCAGAGAGTGTCAGAAGGTGCTTGATATCTGTGTTATTTTATCTTTGGCTTGGAGAAATTGAAGGGCCTGGAGCACATTGGACAGTAACACATTATTGTACAATAAATTGTTAAACTGTTTGTGTGCTCCAGCCTGTTCAATGTCCTTTACCTGTGCAGCACCATATTCAGTGGCTGGGAGACAAACCGAGTGCTGTGATCTAATTGGTCGA
The DNA here is from genome assembly GCA_028564705.1 of Apricaphanius iberus. Lineage (NCBI taxonomy): Eukaryota > Metazoa > Chordata > Actinopteri > Cyprinodontiformes > Aphaniidae > Apricaphanius > Apricaphanius iberus. Next base: position 6,685,022 of record JAPXFQ010001905.1, read on the forward strand.
CTTTGGTTTCTAGACTGACAGACTAGAAGCCTGTTACAATGAACAATTCACAATGACAAAAGATTTTTGTATGTTTTGACAATGAAAGATTTTGTCAGAATTGGCCAACAAATGTATAGTGTGAACCAGCTGAGTATCATAGAGCAGAAATACTTTTGCCCCTGAGTAGCAGAATTAGCCACCTTTGATTGAGTCGCTTATGAGAATTTTGTCATGATTCTTCAAAAAACTTTTGTCTACAGGCAGGATATTTACAGCTTGTGACTATAATGCATAATAGTTCCTGAGGAAATTAGACAGTCCCTTTAATCACAAAGATGTCAAAAAGACGTGTACTGCACCGGGGGATTTTGCATTTTGGGGGCCCAAGGCAAACAAAGACAAGAGGCCGTCTGCAGCTGTTCTTATAGAAAATGTATGATAGGTAACTTCTTAACTTGTTCAGTCTTTAGACAGCACTAATGTCCAGAAATTAGATGTCTGGAACTGGATCTGAATGAAAAGACACATTTAACTGTTTAATAAATGGGTCCCTATATAATAATATTTATTTCTGTAAGTGTGTGCCTTGTAGCCACGTTTCAGAAAAGGCAAATTTATTTGTACAACAAGGAAATTCAGTATGACATGTTCAGCAGACCTTTCATGCTGTTTCACATGGGTTGTAAGTAGTGACAGCTGGATAATTAATGTATGATTGTGTAGAAGTTTATCTCCGATCAAACATTTTATAAATACTTTTGAAACTGAAACTTTGATAATGAATTAATGACAGAAAGCAGATGCCTCTATACCAAGTAGAACTAAAACAGACTTTTATAGAATTAAATAAGCATGGCTACAAACATAAAATTAAGAAATCAGAAGGACTTAAGAGATTCTGCCAGAACAACAACAGTAAGCGATCCCTCTAAATTTATATTACAATCAGGTGCTCAGTTGACCTGTGAGCATTTAAAATCCTTGTTTTATGCATTTCATGTAATATTCAAATTTTCTTAGATTTTGAATTTGGGGTTTTCATAAGCTGTAAGCCATAATCTTCTAAATTATAACAACGTTATGATATATCTCACTTTGCATGTAATGAGTCTATCATATTAGTTTCACCTTTTAAAGGAGCATGACGCAGGATTTGTCATTTACGCAAACGGGAACTTCAAAGCACACTGAAAGTGATACTAAGAAGAAGCAGGTTTTATCAGCAGCATGAGTCAAAATGAAAATTTTATAAAAGTCAGACTGGCACCTGGATATACATCGGATACGTGATCACGAGCTGAAGACGGGGAAGATAGGACGAGATGCCGGCAGTAGCCATTGGAGATATTAGAGTCCCAGGTAAGCAGTTGAATATTTTATAGCACGTATATTAGTTAAGCCAGGCGTACACTGTGCGATTTTTCAGTCACGGGTCTTCAGCTCCGGCTCGCACTGTACGAGTGAATTGCAGGGGTTAAAAGTTCACTGCTCACGACTCATATGCTCACACTGTACGAACCGCTGTTCGGATGCGACCTGACGGCTCTCACTGCACGACACGACAAACCCGGAAGCAGAAGAAAACCACGGGAGTTAGATGCGCGTCTGACCCGGAACTGAAGAAGCAGAAGAAAAACACTGGAGTGAAGATGCGCACCTGATAATTGCGAGGATGCGCTCAAAAGACAAACGCGCTGCCCTGGCAATCTTTGCCGTTTTTTGTGTGGAAACACCGTTTGTTTGTGTCAAAGACAAGAAGTACTTCCGTGGTAACGATGGTGACACGCATGCGCAGTACGAGAAATAGCTCGTAGCATTGCTTCCACAGTGCGAGTCATTCACGAGGGGCGACTAGGATTTCAAACAGGTTTGATTTTCTTGCGACCGATCATGAGCTGGTCATGAGGTGTAAATTGCCTGTCGTTACCCAATGCACACTACACGATGCAACACGCACAATTAAGCCAAAAGTCGGCACGATCCAGACAAAAGTCGAGTGACAAATCGGCTCAAAAACGGTCCAAAATCGCACAGTACGCCTGGCTTTAGAGGAGAAAGAGACTAGGAGGAGCGGAGCAGAGGGAGGCAAAGTGCAGAAATAACAGAGAAAGAGCAGAGAAATCCTTGCTTGCCTGTTGACAAACTGACGTGCTCAGCCGACGCGGACTACAAAGTGTGAAAGCAGCTGTGTTCATTTTAAAGTATCAACTTTCGTTCATTTGAGCATTTTGCTGCCTGGATGAGCGGTGTGAACATGGCTTAAGAGTTTGTGCCCGCTCCCGTGTCGGTCACTGCAGTTACTTACAGCGCCAGAAGCATCGGTTGTGAGTTTTGTTTATTAATCCCGCCTCATGCTCCTTCAAGTTGAATTTCTGAAATAAAATTTTGCATGATGTAATTTTTTGAGTTTCACCCGTACATCAATCCTGGGTGTCAGAGCGTCCAGTGCTCTGCCCCTGATTATCATTTATTGCACCTGTGTTCATTATCCACACCTGATCCTCATTACCTCTACCCTATATAACCAGTCACTCCTCCTCACTCAGTTGCCGGATCATTGCATTGTCTATGTTATACTCGTGTGTTGCTGCACCATTAAACCTCAACTCACCTTCAACTCCACGTCTGCGCCTGGGTCCTTCATCAACTCTGCAGCAAATCCCTGACACTGGGTTACCTATTAAAATACAGACAAAAACATTAATGTGAATGAGAGTAATTCTGAAATATAAGTGAAAACACTGTCCTGATTCCGGCCTGGTTTATCCTAGCCATACATCTCTTTCTCTCAGCCAGTTCTAAACTCTCCTTACCTGCAAAGACCCTGCACCATTGTCACTGCTGCTGGTCAATGTCTCCTCCCTGACTCTGATCGTTCTATTGGGCCAATAAAGATTTATTTCAAACATGTGAAAGCAATACTCAGTACAAGTTCTGCACAGAAATGAAAGAGGACTGGGTTTCTTTCAAGAATGAACAAACAAGCAAGGAATCTAAAAAGTAACATTAGTATTCTTTGCTAGCTTTAAATAATATCTTGAAATATATATACTTGCTATTGTTTTGCTAATAATACCTGCATGCAACAGCTTATCTCACCAAAAAGTTTTTCTTGGAAAAATATCTGCAAAGTTTGCCTTTTCTTGTATCCGGCTGGTTTGCTGAACAAGGTGCTCTGCTCTGCAGCACTTTTCTATGATCCACTGATGCCCGCATTAGCATGTGCACTTAAGGTGCATTTAAAGACACGCGTATCCCGTAGTTGTAACACCCAAGTCTTAAAGGGTTAGATGTTTAAAGGGGAATTCCATTTTAGTGTTCATCATGGGGCCAATAGGGGGTTTAGGGCCTACCCTGCCTATGGTAAGTCCAACTCTGGTGTCATGATCTCAACACAAAAGATGTGAAGTTAAGTCACTGAAATCCATCATTCTGGAAAGGGTAAAACAACGTTTTTGAGGCTTAGGATTTCTATTAAACCACAATGACTACGTTTACATGCAGCCAATATTCGGGTTATGGTTAGGTTAAGGTCACTATTCAGGTTTCTGAAACATTTGGAATAGCCCTATTAAAGGCGTGAGTAGAGTTAGAGAGAGTTAGTAGAGAGCTACCACCTTATACATCAAATTTGTATGCTGGAGGGTGCACGCAAGAAGTAGAATACGCGCAGAACACAAATCCGTGTGCTTTTTTATGGGGATGTGGCGATATACATTCACATGACCAAATATTCGGGTTAGAAAACAGGTACCCCAGGGGTAATATTAAGATTTTTTTGTTCACATGGCCACGTGGACCAGGTTATTGCTAATATTCCGGTTTTTAATAGGTTATTGGCTTTATGTAAACTCAGCCAGTGAGAAGCATTGTTCACTAATAGAAAAAACATGGAACAGTGGTGAATCCAGGAGTCTACTAAAATGACTCCAAAAGTGCATAAATTTTTCTTCTAGGAGTTCCATCACTTACCTTCAACAATGAAAAAAAGACTGAGCAAAAGGTGAAAATATATGCCGAGCAAAAACTAACCCTCTTGATGCTTCAGTTCCATCTGGATATGATCCCAACAACCACAAAATATTATGATAGCAAAAAGAACAAAAGCCAAACTTGTTGGAAGATGTGTGTCCATTCTTGTAAAGTAACACTGCATTCTAGAAAAAAAAAATACATATATATGTATATATACACAGTTTGGGATGCAACAATACCACTTTTTTTCAAACAGATAAAATACTGATAAATGGCTGAGTACTTGCTGATACTGAGTACCAATGCCAATACTTTTACCACTTTTTCTCAGTTTGTTACAAGGAATGGTGAATTATTTCCAAAGTCAATATGAATTAAAATAACCAGAACATTTAAATTTAAAGTAAAAAAAAAAATTTTTCTTCAATATTATTGAAGAGTTTCCACATTTTAAGTACTGTTTCAAGTTATCTGTAAACTTTAATGAGTCTGTGATGGACTGGCGACCTGTCCAGGGTGTACCCCGCCTCTTGCCCATTGACAGCTGGAGATAGGCACCAGCCCCCCTGTGCCCCTTGAGGAATAAACTGTTCAGAAAATGGATGGATGGTAAAAAAAACAATTTTCATCAAAATTATTGAAGAGTTTCCAAATTTTAAGTACTGTTTCAACTTATCTGTAAACTTTAATGAGTATATTAGAAAGGTATTGGCCTGATACCAGTATCAGTATCTTATAGTCAAATATGTGGGTGGTGATATAATGTTTTGGGGCTGAGTTGCTCATAAGTACTTGTACAACTTGCTTTGATTGATGGAATCATAAATTTTAAAGGATATTGAAGGATAATGTCCGACCCTCAGTTCAATAGACCTGAGTAAACAGATATCTACTTGGGTTGTGCAGCAGGAGAATGATCTGAAGCACAAGTGTCTCTGGAGAGCTGCTGAATGCCTGAATGCTAATGGGGGAATTTAGGAATTTGATTCAGGTTTGTTGGGCCAGGAATACATCAGAAAGTTGCAGGTAGGTTGCTCTTGAGGACTGGACTTTAGGGCTCTCGCTGTATTATCCAGTCTCTCTTCCTCCATAGATTATGTTTTGTTCCATGTTCGAGGCTTCTGCCTGTAATCTGTGAAATACTTGTTTACTTAAACTGTTTGCTTACTTTAAATTGATTTCTACATTTTAGTTTTTGTTTATGCCTAAACACGCCAATTGAAATTGATTATTGTGATTCACAGGTGTGTTTTTGTTCTTTTGTGTTTGTTTTCTAGTCATTTCTAAACTGTTTCCTAAACTTATTTTGTCGGGCTTTCCATACTCACTTTATGCATGTGTTGTTCGTTATTGTTTGTGTTTTTTTTCATGTTAGTTAAATTATTTGTGGTTAGTTCCTTGCTTATTTTTGTGTTCTCTTCTGTGCCTTTTGATTTATTCTCTTTCTTTTGTTATATTATTTTTTTTAATAATAAATTGAAACTAATGTGAATCCTTTGAAAAAAAAACTATTCCACCCAACTTATTTGGGTTGATTTAGCAATAAGGAAATTTGTTGAATGAACTAAATGTAAACATGTTGGGTCAACCTAATACAATTAGGTTGCTATAAGGCACAACTTCATTTTCAGTGTTACGTAAACATGATTATAATGATTTCAGTAATACTATGCCTTCACTTTTTTTTCATGAAAAAAAGGAAATTGGCAGGTATTTATAACATAATAATTTTTAGTTAACCCTGGAAATGAAGTCATATAAGTATATTATTATAAACAACATTTTTGAGTTATTGTGTAGCAAAGGTGTTCGTGCAGGTGCTCAGAAAACAGAGGCCCTTTTCTGAGTTTGAGTCAATCCCCTGCTGTTTATTTTTGTGCCTTATAGCAACCTAAATGTATTAGGTTGACCCAACATGTTTACATTTAGTTCATTATTGCTAAATCAACCTAAATCAGTATAGTTCACTCAATAAAATAATTTTTTTCTAAATCAACCCAAATCCGTTGGGTGGAAGTGTATTTTTTTTTTGAGTGCAGAATTCAGTGTTCATAAAAATGTCAGCAGTAAAACTGAATTTGTACTATATTGGTAAAATCAACTTTTTACTGAATGCTACATCCAACCAAATTAATGAAATGGGTGAGTCTCTTACCTCTGATCTTTGGGTCAGTGTGGTTGACAATCGAATCAAGAATGGCTTTCAGACATCTTGTTAAATACTCAAAGGTGAATTTAGAGATTGCACCCAGGTGTGACTGCAAAACTCCCCCTATAGGCGGAGGATCTGCAACTTAAGCATCATAAATACATTCACAATGCACACCATGACAAATACATTCTGAATTTACCTTGATACGGCTGTATATCATTGGGCAGCGAGCTCAAATTACTAAACCCTCCTAGGTAGTTTGTCGGGATATATAATCAAGAGACAGATGAGACACCACAGTCAGCATGTAAAAATAACCCAGAGCAAGTACTGAGAACTATAAACTGAACAGTAATGGGACATCATTTTCAGGCTGAGATTTGTGTAATAAAACTAATTCATTTTTGGTGCTGTTTTAATACTTATATTTTCTGAGAAAAATGCTAAATATAAACAGTCTATATATTATGTCAGTCTCACTGTTTAGATAAAAAAAGCATACAAAAACTAAAATAACTTTTTGATAATTTTCTAATTTATATGGATGCAGCTTTATTCCATTTTCCATTTTTGTCATCTCAGGTCTTTTAAAATAAGTCTTAAAGCAGAAGAACTGAAATTCTCACAGTACCCCCCCCCCCCCCCCCCCCAACACACACACCAATCTCCCTTTCTCTCCTCCCTGTGCCTGCCTCCCTCTCTCCCCCCTCTTTATGCTCTGAGTGCTGAAGTGGAGATTTCCAGTGCGCGCCGCGGCAGCGCTCCACATCTCACTTTACGGATTCTTGCCACGCCAAGGAGCACCTGCAGGGGCCCGGACGTACAGGGGCGGAAAGCAGGAGCGTCAGGAAGTGGGCAGCGTCTGACCGAGTGGACATTTAAGAGGTGGAGAGCAAAGAGAAGCGGCCGGAAGGGCGGACGGTGCGCAGCGCAAGCACCATGGCCTCTAAGGAGAACTCAGCGACCGGTTTCGTCAGCGTGAGCAGGGAAATCACAGGTAAGTTTACCAGCTGAAGAATGTCTCCATACATCTTTTAGAACAAGCGAGGATGCGCAAGGGACAGATCGCTGCATGGACCCTTTAATCGCCTCTTCTGAGCCACTTTTCTCTGAATTTGATTTAAAACGAGTTTAACACCACATGCGGGCGCTGCAAATGTCTCCCGGGGCAAAAAACAAACTACCAATAAATAAGTAAATAAATAAATAGATAAATAGCAATGCTTGCGTGAACTGTAATCCCATCGATCTCTGTGCAAGAGAGCTCACTTCTGCGCCGATTCGTCCATAAAACTAAATCTGCGGTTGTAAGTGGAAGCGCGCACAGGGTCCAGCTTATCCCTGAGTTATTTTTTAAGCCTTAAGTGTGAGCGCCGTGCGCTTTATGGATTCCTTATGAGTTTATTTTTCCCTCCCTAGGCGTGTGTGGGTGGGAGTTAGAAAGTGACTGGGAGCTGTTTGCGTGCAGAAGGCTGGAACAGCATGCGGTGGGGGTGAGCTCTCGGACAGTGCAGCGCACAAAGCGCATCAGCATGCTTGGACGGCGGGATGTCAGACGTCTCACTGTTGATTATCCTGATGCGGCGGGTTAAGTACCGCTGCTTACCAGATCCACCTTGTCAAGGCCCTTCTGTCTAAGCACCAGGCGGCATTTGGTTCATTAACACACCTGCCAGAGGAAAACAAAGTGGGTAGAGGGGGTGGTAGGGAGGGGGATAAGTGCTTTGATAAAACTGTTTTGTAATAAGCCTTGAGAAGCCCTGTGTGTAGTTTTGCAGGAGACACATGGTAGAAGGGTTTCAGGTCGGATGAGACATAAACTTAATGTGAAATTTACATTCAAAACATTTTGAGTGGAGGAAAACTATCAGGGGTGACAGTAATGTGGTGATATCTTTCTCTGCTACACACCACACCGTCTTGGTGAAACATGGTAGAAGAAGCATCATGCTGTTTTGATGGTTTTCAGGGACAATGCATATAGTCAGAATTAATCGGGAAGTTATTTTTTTCAATCCGGACCTTATTTTTAGTATTCATTATGTGCATTTACTCACCCAGACACCTTTGAAGCCACATGGAGTTCTTCAAGAGGGTTTTATATCAAGTCAATCAGTGTATATCCATATAATGGGAGTGTTGAGGGCACTTAAAGTGTCTCCTCTAATTAAGGCATTATCTGCCACAAAACTCCTAATCCAATATTTTGTTATTCATAGCTACTACTATTCCCCTCGGAGTTTGGGGCGATCTTTGTGTTTTTCCATCGTTATTTACATGCTTTTAATACAGCTTACAACAAGCTGCCATTTCAGTGACCTCTTAGTCCATTTGGTCATTTTGTTTGTTTAGAGACATGCAAGCGCAAACCATGTTGATGTTTGCAGTAGCAGATTCTGCCAAACGGACTGCTGCCGTAAAGCGCAGAGTGAAAGCCCTGCTCAGACTACAACTGGCATGGCGGATGGCAGCGATGTAATTGAGATCGTATGTTAGTGTAGTTGGATTAAAAACACCCTACAACAAAAAGCATTCTGAAGATGCCCCAAACTCCGAGGGGAATAGTTCTAGCAATGAACAACAAAACATTGGTTAAATTAAGGAGTTTGTGGTTGAAATTGCCTTATGTAGAGATGACACTTCACATGCCCTTAGGTCTCCCATTATATGGATAAACGCTGATCGCAACTGGATATAAACTTCTCCTGAAGGACTCCTAGTGGCTCCAAACTTGTCTGGGTGAGTAAATGAACATAATAAATGCTAACAAAACAATGTTTCCTTTTAATAGAGGAAAATTCCAGTATCAACCATGTTGGAGTACAGGTCAGCAATCCTTGCTATCCAAAGAACTAGTTTTTCTTTTGCTTCTACTAACTGCAATTTCTGTAGAGCCAGAAATCCTGCATAAGCCATAAAGGCAAGCTAACATATTAGATTTCCTGAAAGCTTACCTTATGGAAGTTCCACCTTTATTGTGAAATTAAGGAACAATATTGGTTTTCTTCTTTACATGAAACTTTTAAAATGAGGGAGGGTGGAATGCTAACTTTTTCAACCCCATTAAGCATTTTCAGCGTTTAAGAAAAGTTAATTATTATGGAAATTCTATACAGGTACAGAATGGAAATAAGTGACATTTCAACCAAATACATTTATAATACTTCTGACCCAAGTTGAATAGCCAAGTGCAACCGTGGTAGGCCCAAAAACCCACAAGTAGCTCTATAGTGCAGACTGCAGACCTCTTTGTTGGAAGCTGCAAAAGATGTAAGAGTAGGAATTCTTCCTTCCAGAAGGCAAACATAAATAAATATAGAGCCACAGCTATAATAGAATGGTTCAGATAAATTATAGTATCAAAAGTTGTCATGTATGCTGTTTTTTTTTGGTAATTTCTAATCAATATTTCTGAGTAGGAATCTTGTAAGTTTTACAGCTAAAATAAACGTACACACATAAGGTTGAGCAAGATGATATGAACGTAGATTAAAATATAGCATTCATAATAAACATTCAGTTTCTCTCCAGTGGTTGTTAGAGAACATAAACAAGTTTTAGGGGTGCAGTAGATTCCTGCTGTTATAAGAGACCAAAATGATCCTGAATAAACTAGAAAGCATTTTACAGCATAAATGTTACAAATATATTTCAAAAAGGTGTTGTTTAAACATATTTGTTCCATAGCAAGAGTTACTTCAGGGTTGTGTATGCATGTTTCACTTTAGCAATATTGGAAGAGCTAAGCTATGTTAGACAAAATGTTTATTAGCAAAAGACTACTTAAAAGTTTTCAAAAAAGTTGAAACTTAAAACTTTCACAGACAACTACAGCTTAAATGTATCATTCTTAGCTTAAGGGTTGCAAAACGTAGCTCTTTATTGTGTCCTACAGGTTTACCACCAAGATTTTAATTTAAAGTAAATCACAAAATACATTTTAAGACAAGAAATAGGAGGGTCTACGTTCCTTTGCATTATGACACAGAAACGTATTTTAAAATTTACGCTTTTATTTTTGTAAATGTGTTTTTAATGAGTAGAGGTCAGCCAAATAAGCATATCCTCATTGACCAAAGTTGCTCATTACGTGAATGAAACAGTAATCAGATTTTTTTTTTTTCTGGAAATATAATTATTTACAAGTCTTCTTCAGCCTAAAAAAAAAAAAAAAGAAATATAAATTGGTAATGTATAAAATAGCACAATTAAAACATGTCCCCGTTCAATCCCTTGACAACATACAAATTTCCATTTAAAATTAATAATTGCTTAGTTAAACTTTCTTATCACCTAGGAAATGACATCACTCAAGTCTTTTCCTGCTCAAACAGTAAAGCAGGTGTGGCCAAACTTTTTCTTCATAGGGCCAAAATGAAAGCCTATCAGAGAGCTGTGTTTTTTTTTTTTTCACAGTTATTTAGCCTTCCTTTTTGTGTAAGAAGCATAATCAAAATTAAAAATAAGTCATTTATAGCCTTTTAGAAGACATCAAAACTTTTTTAACATTTAAACAAAAGTATTTTACAAACTGACTCTACATTCCCCTTCTAGTTCATTGTATTTACATTTTAAACATAATTTGTTATATTTAAAATATAATTTCAGCACCATGCAACAGGACTATAAACAAACTGTATGAGCTGCAGAAGAATATTCATGATGCATATTATGCTGACTGTCTGGACAATGTGGATTTTAATGTAAAATGGGTCAAAATGAATGGTTTGGGGGGCCAACATTGACCCGCGGGCCCCATTTTTGGCACCCCTGCAGTAGAGGGATTAGCATACTTTCTGACCTATATATATATTTTTTAATTTTATCCTCAAACTGACATCGTCAACCTCTGCTTTTCATCACTTTTCCATCCAAAAAGGATATTTATGAGTGTTTTTGAAAAAGTTAATGATTCTCTTGAAGAAAATGTATTTATTTTTTTTCTCATGCAATATGCTACTCCAAACATTAGCTAATGTGGGCTTAGTGGCTACTTTTAGCTAAAATCTTCAACCCCAAAACACAGTTACAAAAAACATCTTTAAAACAACCAATATGGAAAAAAAATCTTAATAGTGTTTCAGAGTTTATAGCAAAGGGGAATAAACATAGTTTCTTAGAGGCACCAATACTCCTTCATCAGATGCAATGTTCAGAAACAATTTCACATCGATGGATTTTTCAGTAACCCGAGACCTCAAAGTGCACAGAATTCAGAGAAGGACCCAGTTAGAACTTTGCATTAGCTGTCACCAAACCAGCTAAAGTTAGAGGCAAACAGCAATTCTTGCTCCAATATTAAATCATTCTTATTCCCAAGTCTTCTGAAAGTATTTTTAACGTTTAGTGAGTTGAAAGATTTATTCAACATGAAACTCATATAAGCTTGTCACCCTTGTGTCCTACTTGAACCGAATGTTAGTTCAACTTTTCTTGATAGTATTTCATACCTCAAGAACAGTTAGAATTTAATGGCAATTGAATATTACATTTATATGAAAATGCAGTGTGATTGAATATACTGTAAGTAAATAGTGTTACTGGGTAGTAGTTCTTAACCTTCAGATGCTATTTTTAAAGTGTAGCTTACATTAATCTTTGTAAAAGTCAGCGAAGAAATGAGCAGGGAAATCTCAGGGGGGGTGACTGTCTTTGCTTCCTCCCTCCCTCCTCCTGCTTCCCCTCTTTACACCTTTGGGAGCAGATGCTGAGGTCACCCTGGCAGGCCACGGGGGCGCTGCATAGTAAGTTAAATGGTTTACGTGATTGGTTCTTACCCAGCCTAAAGCCCATAACTCCGTGTTTGTCTTCAGCTGATCCCTCTTGCAATCCACTAGCGAGCTCCCTTTACCCGCCCCAACCCTGCCTCATCCTTCCTGCATCTGCCGTTGCTCTACCAAGCATGACAGCCAGCTTCCACTAGTGTTGCTGGACGGGGAGAATTGCAATCTGGGTAGAGAGTTATAGAGACGCTGACACAATGGAGTGTCGTGACACAGCATGACTCGGTACATCTCCATCTGCTGAGCTCCATGACTGCTCATTTAGAGTGGTGGGCTCGGTTAAAACGTACTCTGTGGAACATATCTCACAGCTTGTTGGCATATGTGCCGGTTTGCCGTCAGAGGATATAGGTTGAGGTTATGTTTGTGTAAAAGCAGAACATCTTATGCTGAATGCTGGATATAGAATGTAAATGGAGGAAGCCTCTAGTGTAGTTCAGTGAGTTATAATCAGGGCTGAGCAGCTTGTAGTATGACCCTCTCATAAGTTTTACTGTGACTTTCAGACCTCAGTCCTCTTCAGCTTTTTTATATTTCACCATGTTACAGTGGTAGATAACGCATAAAGTTGAACAGTTGTATGAAATAAAGTAGTGCATACCTGTGAAGTGAACGGACACTTTTCATTTTATTTCCTCTCGGCATAGGTAGAGAGAGGTAAAGAGTAAATAAGGCACAGAGGTTTGTTAGGATACCTAAGTAAACAAACAGCTTAATAAACACGAAGGAACTCAACAGACAGGTCCAGGAAAAAAAAATGTGGAGAAGTTTAAAGCAGGGTTAGGGTATAAAACAATACCGAGACAACTAAAACTGACAGGCTGGGCAAGAAGAGAAAAATCTGCGAAAGAGTCAAAAGGCCCATAGTAACTTTGAAGAAGCCGCAGAGAGACCAGGGCCAGGGTGTGTGCTTATGTTCACAGAAGAGTTGTTTGTTGTGCACTCTGCTGATCTGACACTACTACCAAGACATTGCCATCCAGTTGAGCTCACAGGGAAGAAAATGAGAATATTAGAGACAAAATGAGACCAAAATGATACTTTTTGTTGAAAAAAATAAGAATGATTAGTGATAGATAGGATAGGGTTAAGTTACACGGCACTTATGGTAGAAAAACTAGGGATGTCCGATATTCTAGGCCTACAGTCGTTATTGGGCGATATCAGCATCAATATGTAATGTCGTAAATTATCTGTAAAAGGCTTTTATTTTTTTAATAACATGATCTTTATACGTTACTTTACATACGATTCTTATGTCGTGCGGTTGGGATGTTGCATAATTTCGGGTCAAATCTGCCTTTCTTTGGACACCCCTTCAATGTACATATACATATTAAAAGCCACTTTGAAAAGCTTATATATTTTTTAAAAGAAACAGGTGTACATAAAATTTCATATTTTCCAATGTTTTCAAAATCCTATTAGTTTGTAACAAAGCACTTAAGTTTTGATTATTGTAGGGGAAACTTAAGAGTGTTTTCCTTTCAGACCTAGCCATGCCTTAACTCCAAATTGGTTCAAGAACAGCTTCAAATCTAATTTGGGTATCCTTTTTATAACATTTTGGTTGAAATGTTATAAACATAAAATTTCAGATCAGATGTACAGTTATTGAGATATTTTAGTTTATTTGGAAAAACTCGCAATATGTCCAGTGGCTTTTGCATTCTTGCGGCAACCTTGAATGCTTAGGCAAATGTCTATCAGAGGTATCAGTTTATATCGGGAGTTAATGTTCGGTATATTGGATATCGTTTAAAAAAAAGCCAATATCGAACATCTCTAAGAAAAACCTGTTAAAGGTTGCAAAAGACTTGGGATAGGGGTGGAGGGTTACCTTTCTTCAGATCAAGATTTAACATACAGAAGGAACTACAGTGGAATGATTTACATCAATGCATGTTAGAATGTAGAACTCAAAGTTTAAACCTGAATGTAATACCTACCATGCTTCTCAGATTTTTATCTGTAAATATTTTGAAAACATTGTTTTATATTTCCTTCTGTCACAATTATGCACTACTTTTTGACATGTAAAATCCCAATAAAACAAGTAGAAGTTTGCCGTTGTAATGTGAGAAAACGAGAAAAATTGCAAGAGGTATGAACACTGTTGGAACGCACTGTAGCTCTAAAACTGTTCCATTGATATGATATTGAGCACACAGTGAACGAAACAAAACTGAGCACCAAGTGGATTGCTTTATAATTAGTTATCATTCATCTTTACTGCCTATACTTTCTTATACTCTGACTGGTTTTGTTAAGTTATTCAACCTTAAAATACAGCAACATTTATATGGCTAGGAGCGTGACAAAAACAGAATCCCTTTGTTTCGCTCTTCTGTTGAACCGTTCTTTGTTCTGAAGTAAATCAATCTGAAATCATCCCATAGTTGATATTGTTCGGTAGCTGTTAATTGTGTCGCTCAGAGGATATGATATATAAATATTTCACTTAGAGGTGAATACCCAATGTGCTGAAACTGGATCTGTACTAACACTGAAGTTATAATGCTGGTGCTGTATTTGCAGTGAATTAACCATATTACATAGTACTTCTCTGTCAGCATTTATCTTTAAAATGTTCATTTTATTTGAAATAGCTAAATTGGGGTCGGTGCGAAAGTTGGGATAGAAATTGACATGGGAAATTAGCTTTTTAGTCGCTGCTTTTCCGTGATGTAACTTTAGCAGTAAGCTGACTGAATATTGAAGATAAGAACCGTCCCTTTAGCACAGTATTGTTCCTGTCCATTCTTACTATGGTATTCAGTTTAAATATATAAGCCATATTGCAACAGGGGCAATTCAGCAACTGTTGTTTAAGCTGTTAAAATATATACAATGTGACTTTGTTAATATGCAGTTTTCCTGAGAGGTACAAGAGCATAAACATAATTCATTTTGTGATGTGGAATAATTAAAACAGTTTTTTTGTTGCTTTGGTTTGTTGTTTCTTAAAAAAAAACTTTTTGGCATGTGCCTTGTTCATGTGGGTCTGTTCTGGAGCATGGGTTTCTCTCCTGATCTGCACTTTCTTAGTCCATGTCGACAGCAACACTGTTGTTCCAACAGTTTCCAGTTCATTGGAGGCCTGACTGTTAATGGTTTATAGATTGCTACTGACAATACAAACCATTTTCTTTTCTTCTGGGAGTGACAGTTTTTTAGGACTGTTGAAATGTTGATGCCGTTGCTTTCTGACAAGGCAATGTTCCCACACATAAATGAAAACCGTTTTTTCTAATGGACAAAGCAGGCTACAATCAAACTTCCAGGGACAAAAGCCTGGACTACCCTGGAATTAAATTGATCTAATGTCTCACTAAAAAAAAATAATGATTGTTGCATTTATGCCTATGATGAATGTAGAATTGTTACCATAACTATAGTTAAAGTCATTTGTGATGTCCCTATTCTGCATGTAGGGGAATGGCTCACTAGGGGTCAATCAGGGAGCAGGATTTAGAAATATAGTAATTCCTTGATAAACAGATTCTACTTAAAAATTGTCCTTATTTATATAGACTGTTACACAAATGTATCTGTTGGATGTATAGTTATATATTTTAATTTGGTTTGTAAACACGTTTTGCTTTCTTTAACTTAATCTATTAGAGCTAATTTTCTTTTTTACTATAAAAATCAATACTCTTTCTTTCTTTCCCTCCAATTTCCTCCTAGAGAGCATCAGGAAGTTTCTGGACAAACAGCCCATTAAGTTTGTGCAAGCCATCAAGCAGGAGACAAGGGGCGGCAAATCAGAGGACAGAATTCTGGTAAGAGCTGTCATCGTCTTCCACCTACACAGACCCCCAAACCCCACCTATACATTTGTATACATTGGTAGTTAAATGGAAAAACGAACTTTACATTAAAGGCGACTCTGGTCTGGAGCACTTCGGTCGGACCAGACTCCAACAAATCGAAGGAGTCGTAAGAAGTCACAGATTACGGCTTGTGAGGCGTCCGACAGACGCGTTGTAAATCTGGCTTAGGACAGATGCCGCCTAAGCAGAGCAAAGTGGACACCATGCCATGGCCTACTGAAGCTTTTCCGAGAGTTTATTAGATGTGGCAGGGTGGCCTTAATGCCACAGGCAGTTGTGGTGTGTGTGTGTGTGTGTGTCGTAGTGTATAAGCTCAGACACCATGTGCATGCATGGCATTTATTTAGCTTGTTTCAAAGTAAATAAAAACGCTTGCGTTTCTGAGAGGATACCAGAAGGTATGTGGGCAGCCTGCGAAGTGCTGGAGGAACTTGTTGGAGCCAAGGTAACCGCTGTTTTCGAGAAAGGGACAATTAGTCAGCCACATTAGTGACCGATCACTCACTCACATGGTGCCGTTGAGCACAGGAGGGAGCTCATTACCCCCCCCCCCCCCCCTGAAGACAGCAGGACGCATGTGCTGATATGTGAATTAGGTCTTTATTGCTGCTATTATTTTTCTTCCATTCTGACATATATTTTTATTGTTCTAACCCACTTTTTGGTCATCTCTTTGCTGCTCCCCTCCTCCCTCCTTATCTGTCCATCGCGATTATTCTCCACTCTGTCACTCCACCCCCCACACACACACACCTACCCACCCTAACCACCACAATGCTGGTTCCTTCTTACTTTATTTCCCTCTCCTCTGTATGCCTTTCTCCTCCTTCCCTTCATCCTCCCTCAAACCTGTTAAAGGGTATTGAGCTCGTCTTACCCTCCAAAGCAATTCAATTACGTAGGTCTTTGCTTTACAAGATTTTTATTTTATTTTATTTATTTTACTACCCAAATAAACTCTGGCTGCTTCTGCTGCTACAAAAGCTTTTATGAGAAGGGAGGAGGGGAAACCCATAGACCATCTGAATTCATCCTAGCTTGCTGTCAAGGTCTCTTTTTCTTAAAGGTAATCTTTTCCCTCTAATGCATGCATTTGTTCGGATGTATGAAGGTTGAATAAATAGGTTTGTAAATGGACCGGTTCATTCAGGCTGGGTTGTACACCAAACATGCACAATCCTAGGAAAGGAAAGCGTGTTTAGCAGTGTCAACTCTTATATACGATGTTTTACAGAAATCTTCATCCCCTTTACATTTCTGTAACATATGGTAACATTACAATCTTAAACTTTTGTGTAATTTCTTGGGGCAAACACAACGATTAGATTATTGTGAAGTTGAGGAAAAATGAAAGTACATATGTATTCAGCTGTATTTAATTTAATATCCCCCAATAAAATCGCTGAAACCCATTTCCTTTAGAAGTCAGGATTCGTAAAACAATAACCCCAAGCTTTTAACATCTCATGTTTAATTTGTCATCTGACAGTGGAACGAGTATGGCACAACTGCAAAGCCACCAAAACATACGGGTGCTCCTAAACTGTCCGGTGGGTCAGAAAGAAAATTCCTCAGAGAATCAGCCAAAAGACCCACAGGATATCTGTTGACAGGACGATGGAGGGCACACCAAATCGTTGCACAATTTGTACGTTACACAAAAGTTTTCCTCATCAAATGTAACTTTTGGTTAAAAAAATTGCATATCTGTTAAAAAAAACAAACACACATCACTCCATTAACACACAGAACTCTGGATGAATCTTGGCGGTGCCAGCATCATGCATACCTTTGGAAAAAGCTGATGGAAAGGTGGAGGCAGTAACAGTTGAGATGAGGGTGGGAGAGAGGGGTTCCTCTTCTAGCTTTGCAATGAGGCAACCATTCAGTCAATGGAATGATTTAGATCAAAGAAAAGTCAAGTGTTAGAATGGCCCAGTCAAAGTCTAGACCTTAATGCATTTGTGGAATCTGTTGCAAAAATCTGCAAGAAAAAATGATGTTCAAGAGTCTACATAATCTGTGAGAATTTAAGCTACTTTGCAAATCATGAATCCTGAAGAATTTGGGTTCCACATAGTAATAAGCAAGGAAGCCAAATATAAAAGTAACTCACATTTTTTGTGTTCTTTTTTGTTTCTTGAACACCATGCAGCATTTCCTCATGTTTTATTAGTCCATCATATGACATTCCAATAAAAGACATTGAGGAGATTGGTTCAAATGACTTAAAATATTTAAAGAGGGTATAACCATAGAAGGTTTTTTTACTTTCACACAGCAATGTAATTTCTTGAAGCCTGCATGAAAAGGAGAAGCTGCATTCTACCTGTACCTTATTTGGATTTAGAATTCCAATGAGCTGGTCATTGGAGTAATTCGAGTTAAATACTTTTCGTTCCTTTTTTTTTGGAAGTTAGAGTTAAACAGATTAAGGCTTTATGCTTCTGGTTTATATATATCATTAAGCCTTTGTTCTAAATTTTGCTCCTTCTTCCAGCCCGCTATCCCGGAGATACGTTAATATCCAACTGTCAGTGTGTGTCGACTGTACCAGCCATCATGCTGTGACACACACGCTCAACTGAGGCTGTTACCCCCTTCCACCACCCGCCTCAGACAGACCCTGGTAGCGCGTGGCAAGACGTCCAAACAGCACCCAGGGCAATGTGTCGGGAAGTGTCAACATGCATGCATCTATCACATCCGAACACACAACATGCGTGCAGATTGGCATGTGCGGGAGGCCTAGACATAGACACACACGAGGCTCAGAGCATCAGAACTTGCTGGCACACGCACTCTTGCGGCCATTATTAGATCACCTCTATTTGAAGATTCGACGCAAGTCAAGAAAACAAAGCATCTTCAAAGGCAGAAGGGGTGGGGGGGTGTAAAGAAAAAGGGGAGGGCATCCCACTGGAGGAGAGTGAATAAAGGAGGGGGTGAGAGGAGAGAGGAGGGAGGAAATCTGTGGTGTGTTGTGTTGCCCCACTTGCCGATTTGGCTCTTCCGCCACTTATTTATCCTGATCGGTTGCTCCGTTTCATCCTCTGTTGACTCTGTGGTTTCTGTGCTACCACCAATAATAGGCCAATTACTTGCTGAGAGAGTCACTGTTTGACAGTCCTGGACACACTTGGGTGCTCATTCCTGCTTAGGTTCTACAGTTAACATAGAGAAGCTGCTCATGAGAACTTCCTTGGGTGCTCAGTGACTGAATAGATGTGTGTGTGTGTGTGTGTGTGTTTGGCTGGGGGTGTGCGTTG
Source organism: Apricaphanius iberus (assembly GCA_028564705.1). NCBI lineage: Eukaryota > Metazoa > Chordata > Actinopteri > Cyprinodontiformes > Aphaniidae > Apricaphanius > Apricaphanius iberus. The sequence goes on from JAPXFQ010001905.1 coordinate 6,704,019, forward strand.
TTTACAGCAGGGCTGTGATTTATAAAGCTCATGGTGGGTGCAATATGTAATGATGATTTATGGCTTTGAATGGCCTTTTAAAGTCCCCCTGTTGCAGTTAAATCATTCATAAGTGAAAGTGGCTCCCTGTTTTCTGAACTCTACAAGCTCAAAGCAGTTAAAATGAGTTAAAGTGAACCTTCCTCAAATTGGGTAAAAGTTCTCGTTTTAGAGGATGATGCAACCCTACCTGTTGTTTGTAAGCCCCCTGATAAAGATGTGGAGACATTTCTAAAATAATTTTTTTTTTCTCAGAAGTATAAATTGCAATAACATTTTTTAAATAGATCCTTTAATTTAGTAAAATCTCATGCTCAGAAATGATTGGGCTGCGTGGTGGCGCTGTTGGTAATAGGATTGCCTTGCACAAGAAGGTCCTCTTTTCAAATCCCAGCCTGGAGCCTCTCTCTCTGTGAACTCTTGTGTCCTTCCACAGTCCGAAGATATGAATGTTATGTTGATTAGTCAGACACCAGCTTCCCCACAACCCTGTGTTGACTAGCAGGTTCACAATGGAGTCAGCAAATTATTGTCTTTAACAAAATCATTGGCAGAACAATTGTTAATGTCCCTTGTGTTAGTACTTGTAAAACCCCATTTGCTAATTTTAAAGCACTTATATAGGATTAAGGCCTGGAAGAAATATCATTTCTCAAATGATGAATATTTTCTGTTTTTATTTGCCTTTTTTGTCATACTTAAATGTTTCAGAACATCAAACAAAATTGTATGTAAAAACAAACATGACTTGAATAAATACCATAACATAGCACCAAATAAATACCACGACATTTGTAAAATGTCTGAGAGCATCAAGTAGGTGAAAAGGTCTTGAAAAGTCATGCGTCAAGCCACATTTTAAATAAACTTGAGAAAAATTTCAATCAAAGTAATTGACTTTTAGCAGTCTGGAAAGGATTGCGACACCCTCTCTAAAGATTTGGAAATCAAATGAATCAAAGTTTATTGGGATGCCAATCAAAAAAGAATGCAAAGGTCCGTCACATTTTGCCCAAAACATCTTGATGATTCTAAACACTTTGAAGAATAGACTTTGTTTATTGATCAGAGAAGACTGATACTTTTTAGAATGTGTCACCTTAGTCACACAGCATTTCAGAAAAAGAAAATCATACCAGCGGTTCAGCATGTCTGTTGCATCAGGATCTAGATGATGTATCATAATCGATGGAAACTATAAATTTGACTCTACCAGAAAAACCTTAAAGTAAATGTCTGACCAGTAGTTTATGACCTTAGACTCAAACGCATTTGGGTTTGTGCAGAACTCCCGTATATCCCATCATCCCCCAACCCCCCCACCCCATATTCTACTGTGCTTAAAAGAGAGCATGTAGAGTTTAGAGTTGACTGCTTAAAACAATCTTTGACCAAAAAATAGAAAAAACATACAAAGAATTGGCATATCCCCTTATAACTTTACATTTGACAAACGTTCAATGCTTTACCAGCAACTCGAATGACCAGAACTAAAACTTAGCAGTGTGAGCATCCTTTTGCAGTTTCTTTGTTTCTTTCTATGCGAGACATGGATTTTATTTTCCTGAGCTGAGAAATGTTTTAGCCTTTTAATGCACTTGCATTTTCTGCTTTTACTCTTTTTCAAGTTTTATTTTGCAAGAGCACATTACTTTTCTTCAACCCCCCTTGTTATTTGTCCAGTATAAACTAATGTGCTAACAGTATAGCCATGAAGTAGTTTATTTGAGCCAAATCCATGCCTGCAAAGGTAGGAAACTCATATTTGCTCACAAACTAATTGGTAGCACCTTGGTGAGTTGCATTTGCATTCAATGTCCCCTGTGGAAGTGGATCTGTTATCTGAATCATCTCATGTGGAACATGGAAAGAACAGATGTTGAGTAGCAACACTGCTTTTCAGAATGTGCATTAGGTTGAGGAGTACTTCCAAAATGAGGTAATGAAAGCCTGATTGGGCTGGAATGACCATGCTGGTGTCAAAAGATTATATTTAGTGTATATATATATATATATATATATATATATATATATATATATATATATATATATATATATATATATATTATCAAAAGATTCTAATGCAGTCAATTTTAAGCCGCTTAACAAACAAAATGCTGACATTAGTCAGTTAGAAACCTTGGCAAATGGTCAATTTATAGATAAAAAAAAAAACTAAAAAAGAAACTAAGACTAAAAATTGGTTGTACAATGCCAATGAAAATACAATAACTAACTCATTTGAAGTATAATACCATAGGGCCAATTCTGCACATATCCTTTCAACAAGAAAGAAGGTTCAACTGAGCCACTTTAAGATTCTGACTATATCATAAAATTAGGTAAAATACCACGATTTGGCAGAAGCATTGAAAACAAAAATATGTGCCATAATGTAATTTGCTTCAGTATAAAACAGGAAAACAACAACTATCCCTATCACTGCAAAACTAATGCATCTAGCGAATTGTTAGTTACAAAAAAAGATACAATACTCTCAAAAAAGTGTTTACCCACTTATAGATTTCTGTTTTTTGCCTTTTTTTATCACACTTAAATGTTTTTTATCTGCTATTTGAATACTTTTTAATATCAGATATAGTTGGCCTGTGTAAATACATAATGCGCTTTTAAAAAGATTGTATCTAACGATTTTATATACAAAGCTGTCCAAACCGACTTGAACCGATGAAAATAATTGTAGAAATTATACAGGATTAGGAAATACAGGGTTTTTACAACCATAGTGACAAGTTTCAGCAAGTGTTTTCGATGACTGGCAATAGATTGTTTTTGTTTTGCTTCACTATAGCAAATTCTTGGCACATTCTGCTTTGCAGAGTTGTTTTAATTTAACTAAATTTTTTCCCAGCACAAATTCCATGTTTAAGGTTGTGCAAAAGGCTATTAATTGAACTTAAAGGTTGGATATGGAACACAAACATGATAGTGACATCTAGTTTATCAACGTTGTAGTTGCAACAATCGAAAACTCATTCCAGCTGTTGTATTGCCAGGTTCACTGCCGTCATGTCCAGTGAGCAACCTGAACTGTGTCTAGCGAGGAATTTATCATAGAAGAGTTTAACTAACACCTAACATTAGCCAAGTTAGCAAGTGAGTTAGCTTACAGGTTCAGGAAGAAAGTTGAGGTTTCCTCGCTTGCTTTGATGCTGTGGAAATGTTTAGTGTGGGTCCATCTAGTGTGGCTTCACCTAAATTTACTCTGGGGGGACCAAAACAAAGCACCGAAATGTTCACTACTTTTCGCTCTGGTTACTACCGTTTATGTCAGAACCAGTGCCATGATGGCACCTGATATTGGTACCCATCCTTACTTGAGACTGGCAGGTGGTTTTGAACTAAGATTTTGACAAATTAACAAATAAAGAATATGGTTGCAACGCTGGGCTTCACAGTAAATCACTAATATATTTTCACGAAGATGTCAGTGTTTATGATCCTGATATTGTAAAGTACTGATTGGATTGCTATACTTTAGCAGAAAATTACACTTTGGATGCTAATAATATATTCAGCCATGTTGATGGAGTCCCTGCAGTAGATGCGCACAACTGACAGAGAGATGGTGTCTGCGATACTAAAGGTCAACTGAGAGATTGGCATTTGCGAAAGCATCACAATGACAAGACAGAGGAGTATGGAAAATGTTTATCACAAACAAAATGATAGTTTAAGTGTTTGATTAAAATATCGCCATCGCATAATTTTCTCATTTCATATAGGCAAGGCAAGGCAATTTTATTTGTATAGCACACTTTCAACACAGGGCAATTCAATGTGCTTTATGTATGATTAGAATACAAACGAGCAATTACAATAAGAAAATAATCAAGAAAATACAACAATGTAGGGACAAGTGAGTAAAAAACACAGGTTTAGTTCATTAACGGATCTTGCTAAAGAAAGCTCACAGTTTTTAACACAAGACAGCATTTACAGCAATTAAGACAATAATTTGTGTGACAATTAAAAACAAACAAGTAAAAACAGTTACTCATAACCAAGTCTAAATAGGTAAGTTTAAATTTTAGTTCAGTGTATCTGCAGCTTTGCATTCTCCTGGTAGTTTGCTCCAGATATGAGGAGCATATAAACATATAGTCATGTGTACAGTTATGGCCTACGAGAAATTATAGCGTATGACGTGGTTTCGTAAAAGCTGCAACTGAATTACTGCAACCCCAAACCAGCAAACACAGTGTGTGGTTTGGTAGAATGCTTGAACAGTCCTCCTTTCACCCTGAAAAGGCAGATTACAGAAGGGCGTCCCCACAGCATGATTCTGCCACCACAATGGAGGATGAGATTTTTAGGCAGACCAGTGAAACCGTCCAGAATCCAGTTATCAATAATGACATGGAAGCCTTTTTTGCATTGTCGGGTTGTGCACAGAATGCGAAGATCAGAGATCTGTTAAAGAGTGCACGAAAAAGAAGAGCTTTCGAACATTTACAGAGACCCTCCATGTCTCCTGGGAAGCTTTGATTTGGTTTATGCTGTTAGCTTTTACTTAAGTTATTCTCTTTTAGAAAGCTGCAACACATTATTCGGGCATGCTTAATGGTATATGAAAATCCACTAGCACTTGCCAACGTTGTTCGGGACGCTTGACCTGACCTATGGGCAAGAGTCACACCTAATGCTGTGTCAGCATTTGTTATTTTAGCTCAGGTAAAGAAAACAGTGAGCAATTGTAGCATGAGGCTCCCCTGTTGTCCTCCTGATTCTTGCAGAGAAAAACCGCCAAACCTAATATGAATCGTCTCTGTTTTTATCCCCTGTCATCTGCACATGTCTCATGCATCTTTGAGGTTTTCAGCTCACTAAAACTCATGTGTTTTGTTGAACATCTTTTTATAAAAAAACATGAGCAAGAGACAGAGAAGTCTAACTGGGGAATTGTGTCGCTTGGTTTTTGTGGTTGGTTTTATGGGTATATCTGAAATAAAATGTAACGTTGACTTAAAAAACGTAATTTTTTTATTGTTTTTCACATCGTTGTGTATCCCACCAAATTGGTCTCATTATTTAAATGAGCTTAATTGAATGTAATTTGTAAAAAGCTTAGTTCAAGAGTAACCCAACCCTTCAGAAGTTAGAGGGCAATACTTGTACTTAGAAAATTGCTTAGCTGAAAACCTGTTTTTGAACAAGCTTTCTCCTTCTGCAAACTTCATTGCTTCACCCCGATGACACCTAGTGCTGCATCGTCAGCAGGACGTGCCTGGCTGCCAATAAGAATATGTTGCCTTGTGTGTGAAGTTTAATGTTGTCTGTAACTTGGTTTCCAGCTGGAAGATGGCCAGCACATTTCATATTTGCAGTGTCCTGAAAAAAAAGTGTTCATTCTCCTTGACAATTTTAAGTTTTGTCAGGTTAAACCACAATCTTAAATGTTTTTATTGCATTTTTTATGTATAATATAAAACAGTGCATACCTGTGTTTAAGGTACATGATGAATAGTTTTCTAAAAATCATTAGAATAAAAATTGTGATCTGAGAAAAGAGATATATTTGAACAGGAGTCTAATCTGAGCTGAGACTTTTTTTAAAAAAGCGTATTTAGATCAGGACTTTCACTTGGCCATTCTATCACATGTATATACTCTGATCTAAACCATTCCATTCTGGTTTCAACCTTGATCAGCTTCCTTGTGCTGCAGAAAATAATAAGTGTAACTTTTTTTCCACTTTACATCCTTGAAGCAGTGCGATGGAACCAAAAGCTGAACTTTTCTCTCATCTGAAATGTGCACCTTCATCTACATATTTGATGTGTTCTACCCATGGCTTGTGGATAACTTTAAAAAAAAGTTGTCAATACTACAGCAATTTTTGACATTCTTCCATGGGGCCACATTTGATGATTGTCAGTTATCTTACAGTTGTCTATAGATTCTCCCTCCTGAGATGTGGATCTCTTCACCTCTGTTCGAGTCACTGTGACAGCTAACCGTTTTTGCAACCTGGACCTTATTTCTATCATGCAGTATGTCCATATACGCACCCAGACAATTTTTGTGCGACTCAATGTCCTTTTGGCGATGTTGAGGGCCATTCATGACCAATGTATATCCATGTAATAGGAGTCATTGGGGCACCCAAAGTCCAGCCCCTGATTAAGGCATTGTCTGCCTCAAGACTCATTCATTTCACCTATGTTTTGTTATAAATCACTAGCACTATTCCCCTGTGAGTTCAAAGCATTTTAGAGGTGCTTTGTTGTTGACAATTGGGGTGTTTCACAGGCATTTATTCAAACTTACCCCATGCAGTGATTTCAATTATGTCATTGCCATGTGCCATCAAAATTGTACACTGAGCAGGGCTTTCACTCTGTCCCTCCTTTCTGAAGGCATCCAGACGTGTTTCTCCTGGTCTGAAATCACACTCGAAGGTATTCCTCTTCTGTTGGCATAGGTGAACACTAACCACAAGAACACCACCAGTTATCCTCAATATGTGGATGTGCAGAGACATAATTGAAACCGCTGTGTACCTTGGAATAAACACCTTAAATGACAACAACGAAACACTTTCGAGATGCTCTGAACTCAAAGGGGAATAGTGGTAGGAATTCAATACAAAACATTGGTGAAATGAAGGAGTTTTGTGGCAGATACTGACTTTTATAGAGGCGACTCTTTGGGTGCCCCAACAAGTCCTATATATCACAAATGTAAGAAATGTTAAAAAAACGAGGCATATTTTTCTCAAGCGTTTGAGCGTCAAATTTTCTGTGGTGTGCTAAAATGATTCGACACACTTAAGAAAGAAAACAAATCGTCAGTTTGGCAGTCCTTGCTCATGAATGCTTTCAGTTCTCTGAATTTTAAGCCATTTTCAGGAAAAAAAACTGTGTCTGACAGTTTGGTAGAACACAAGTCAGCTCTGATAGTAAACAGAGCCTAAAGCACTCTCTGTGCATAATTCAAAATGGTGAAAGTGAGCCTCCTAGATGACTCAGTTACGCAGAGAATCCCAGCTGTGTCTTGTACAAAACGGTAAAGCATAGATGGGCCGTGCTAGCGGCTGAATCCTGCATTCTGGCACTCTCTCTCTGACATAATATGCTTGTGTAACAGTGAACATTACCATGAATTTCTTTTTATCTCTTATTCTCTCTGAGATAGCCTGCATAAAAGTCTTTTTTTTTTAAGTATCAAGATTTATCATCAGATCGTGCGTAGCTAGAGCTCAGCGCTGTAATTAGGACCGAAATTTCCTTTGATTATCTTAACACATGTTGGGTAGCCTGTGGCAGAGTGACTGTGAAGTGTGACTGCTGACCTTCTCTCTTCCCTTGTGATTGAGAGAGAAAGTGTGAATGAGTGTGAGCATGCACTGTCAGGATTTAAAGGCAGCTGTGAGTATTTCTCCTTCTCTCCATCTTATTCATTTCCCATCTCTCTTTTCAATCCAGACACTTGTCCTTCTAGTCTGTCTGCAACCATTTAACCCCAGTCACTCATTGCATTGCTTTAGCTTACACCACTTTTACACATTGTCATTTTTTTATCTTATCTTTTTTTAATCTTGGGTTTTTTCAATTGAGCTCCGGCTAGGAGTTTGATTTTTGAAGTCTTTGTAGGAAATCTATTGATCATTTCTGAAAACAAAATCTGGAGCACTGGTTTTGTGCTTTGAATTTCTCATTTTTTCACTCATTTACGTTCATCCCTTTCTCATACAGTGGAATCAGGGACATCCTTATCTTCTCTATCATGAACAGATTGTAGGGCAGCAGAGCTTTGTTCTTTTTTTAAGCTGAATTAACTTCATAATAATAACGTACATCTGAGGAAAAAATAAAGTGTAGTCCAATTTAGACATTCTTAGCTAATATGTGTTGCAGCTTTTTCTTATAGTGGTTTGTGAAAGCCTCCTTTCCTCTGTCTGATTCACACTGTGCATCTTTTGGTCATAGCAAAAGACTGCTTCATGCCATGCTGTATGAGCTCTAAGAGGTGGCACCCTGTATGGGCTAAGATTTCAGGGAGTCAAACTGAATCATGTCCCTCTCTAGCACAATGTCACAAGCATATGTCACCAAAAGTTACCAAACGCTGGCAGATACCCAAGATGGCAATGATAAAATGTCATATACACTGTCTTTTCTGCAAAATGTAAATTATTTTGACTTCTTTCTTCATCTACATGCTCCAGTTTTTCACCCTAGCAGTTTTTTTTTATTTTATTTGTAATTTTCTGACACTGCCTGAGGACTATAGAAGGCTGGTTTTGGTCATGAGGGTGCTCAATAAATACTTGGAGGGCCCCTATCACTAGATGCCAACAGACCCACAAATCATGCTAGTGGTCACCATTTTTCATCAGAACTTTATTCACCATGAAAGATTTGTTTAAAAACACACAGAACCTGATTTATCAATGATATGTGCTTGTTAAAACAGCGCAAACTGCACAGCTTGTAAAAAAAGGCTGTCGTTGATTTACTATCCATGAGCAGATAAGACTGCACATGGTAGTTCCACAACAAGATGCACCAAATCAATTTAGCGCTTTTGCCCTTCATGAATATGCAATGTGGTCATTTCTGTCGGAAGACACAAAATATTGTGGAGGAGAACACGCAAATAAGTAGGCGTTCCAAGCATAGTGTCATTTACTAAACATCAAATGTTTTGCACCGGCTATTTAAGCACCTATGGCATGTCTTAACTTTGAGAGTATTAATTAACTCCCTAACAGCCCTAACTTGAGATGTATGTGTTCCCCCCCCCCCCCCCCCATTTTTGCCTAAGATGCATCATGAATGCATTGAGTCTGTTGTTTCTCTCTCTGGCTATAGCGCAGTCCACACAGCAGCGTGTGCAAAGTCCTCATTTTAATACTGCTCTTTGCGCCTGTTATGAATTACACACACAATCGTAGCTTGCTTCCACCAGTGTGTGAATGTGAAAATCAATGAATAGTTGAATTGTTAAGTGCTTTTAGTGTCTTGAAAAGCTCTATATAAATGCAATCATCATTATTAGTAGTAGCAGGTAAATCACTTGAAATGGAAGACAGTCCACTGACGTAATATCTTTTTGCAGCGCATGCAATTTTGTTGTCTTTATTTGGATTTTTGATAAATCAGGCCCACAGTGTATTTAGGATGTACTCCAAAATACAATCTAGTGCAACCCTCAGAATCTCTCAGAAGCGACCCAATTAGAAAGATCCACATGTGCCCACATGCTTTGAGATTTAGTTTATTGATCTGAGTAGGTGGTTACTTTGGAAAAGCAGCAGAGATCCATTGCTCTGAACAGAATTTGTCAACACAGCAACCACAACCAACCAGGCTAATGTATCCCTAGAGAAATATTTTTTTATATTATCAAACATTTCTCCTAACTAGAACTATTATTATTTTTTTGCTGTGATCCAGCCAGAGGTTTAACATGTGTCTGATAATGAATCTGTTGAGGACGCTAAAAAGTGTGGTGCCAAGGAGGCCTTCAAACCTCAAAGACTTGGAACAAATACCCAAGGTAAATCATCAAAATAACAGTAAAAACAGGCAAAGCGGTGGTCAGGAATTAGAAGACTAGAAAGTGGTATAATGCCAACAAAGGTGTATCCATGAATTATTAATAAGTTAATTTATCTTTTTTTTACACAGTTTATTTTTATATAAAATCATAAGAACATACATTTATCTAGATGAACACTCCTTTTACATAATTTCATTAGCTTTTAAAAATGTTTTTTTCTCAAATCAGAACAAAAAGCTCTGAATCGGCCAGGATATTAATTATTTTGAGCTTAACTCTATTGGTCATGACTTTACAAAATGTCGCCTTTATAGCATAGCGGCAAGAGGATAACCATTAGTGAAAGAAAGCCCCACACATGCAATGAACTATTTTGAAAAACACCACCAGTGTAACATGGTGGTGGCAGCATCATTTTCTGGAAATGCTTTTTGTCAGTTAAGAAAATGAAGCTGGTCAGAATTGATTGAGAGATGGATGAAGCTAAATACATGCGAATCCTGGAAGAAAAAATTATATAGCTACAATACCATAGCTTAGATAAAGTATTTTTTTAATGTTTGAATGGATCAGTCAAAGTGTAGACTTAAATCAATTTGAGAACCTTCGGGGAGACTTGCATGGATGTTCATAGTAGGACTTTACAATGATGATGAGATGACTATATAACCTCAGAATATTACAGTGCACAATATTAATATTAGAAATAGGTTTTTGAATTGCAGTAATTCTTGGCTAATAAAAGTGGTATAGATTAACCTTTGGCATGCCAATTTCAGCCTTGTGGATGTAGTCTTTCTGCTGCAAAACCTGGCCCAGATCACAGCATCAAAGAGGGAGAAAAAGAGTTTGGAGGTCTAGATTAAAAAAAGAAAAAAAGATGAGTAATGAAAGTGTGATAATTTCTCAATATGTATTATTCATATTTTTTCTTCACAGTCCAGGCATAGTTTACAGATGTTCTCCATTAAATCTGACTGGGCAAAATGTATTTTGCAGACTAATCAGCACTAGTTTACAGTATTCCCTATTGTAATTGTAACTTGTGGTTCTACAATTTATTAAATTAAGAGGTCTAAAAACAAATACATTTTTAAGTCCTTTAAAATATATTAAATCGTGTGTCATTTTCCTTTCCTTTCCTTTCCATGTGTCTGTTTTGATGCGAGTGAATTGGGGCTTTTCTGTGTACTCATTTTCAGATGCCCTTGTGGTCGAGCCAAAGATACCGCTGGTGACCAAATCTGGCAACGACCCCCTGCTTGTTTCTTCAGAGGCTACGTTGCAGTGCACGGCTGCGTGCACACAATCATACACGATCCGGAGAAATGCTTTGATTTCAACCAATTCGTTTGAAGTGCAAGACCCAGAGCCTGACAGCTTCAGATTAATATAAGCCCCCGCCCTCATGTATATGTGTGTGTGAAGGGAGAGACAAAGTTGTTCTCTTTGTACATTCGGTGCACAAACACTCCTGAATGACACACAAGTCTCATCCTGCTCTCGCAGCGTCGCTCCTGGGTCCGGCTCGCTGGCTGGCTGGTTCTTTGAACTGGAGCTTCTGACACTGTGCCATCACAGCAAGGGCACCTCTCTACCTCTCATCTTGTCATCTTTACATTCTAGTCCTTTCTCACGGCACTTCTTTATCAGTTTTTTTAAAGACTGTCACCTACTGGTTTCTTGGCTGACCACATCAAAGATGCTGACCATCTCATCTCAAACAATTCCAGGGGCATAAGAGCAATCTTTGAGCAGCTTTTAGGCTTTTGTATTGAGCTCTCGAGGACAAGTGTTGGCAGAAAGTGTGCAACAAGAAGGCCAAATTATCTGGTGGGGGTTGTCTTGAGCTCTGGCAGTGCTAATTAATATTAAATTGATGGATATTCTTTCTTTTGGTTTAATTTATTTTCCAGACAAGACTTTATCTGAGTCAAGTGGATATTCTGTGATCACTGTTCAATCCAAGGACATGATCTTTAAATGTAATTAGTACTATTATCTTATAAACCCATCTGAAAATATACCTTAGGGCTGTAGTTTCCATTTGGGGTCATGAGTATGTAACTCTGGGGTCAGTTGTCTTCAGAACTTGACCTAAATACCAAAAAGATTATGAGAAAGGATTTATAGTGTAAAAACGTTGTAAAAGATACAAAACGATAAAAAATAAACAAAGCTAAATACTGGCCTATACATTGTCTGTTAATGCTGATTATTTTGTCACTGTAAAAGATTTTACTTGAGTTCGTAAAAAGTGTTTGTATCATAACTCAAAGGTTGGGATCACCACCCCTTTGGATTTATTGTGTGGGTCACAAGGTGGAAAGTTTGAGAACCACTGCCTTAGGGTGTATCTAAAATATTTTATTACAACAGTAAATTATATTTGTAAGTATAAAACAGGGTAAAGTGACAAATATGAAACTTAGGGGATACTATTACATGTGTAGGGAATTTATAGCTCAACCCTAAAAAAGATTAAGCAGTGAGAAGTGGGTTGTTGAACCAAATCAGCTGATTTCCAGCTTGAACAGGCTTTTGGAGACTCAAAAAAATTAAATCACTCTCGGATCAGTGAACACATTTAAAAGCTAACAGTAGACACCAGTGACATTATAGTGACACACAACAAACGGACCCGCCATTTCGGATCACTTTGGCCTTTCACATCTCGCACAGTGATCAGCTGTTATCACGACGTGAGCCTTTAGATTACATTGCTGGGATTGCAGAATCAAAGGGTTTGTAACTCGCAGTCATGCAGGGGATTTCCAGTGTGTCTTAATCCTCATGTTCTGTCCAAATGCATTCATTGCAGTTAATAAAAGTGAAGTTGTTGCAAAACATCGCCAGTGTGTATTTGGTTTCATCCGATTTTACTTATAAAGGTATAATAGTGGAGGATCATATGGGGTCTCCCCTCTGTGTACACATATGGACTGACCAACTGATCCAGTCTTTGCTTGGTGTTATATCACGCTCGCTCTGTAACCATAGTTCAAAATGATTAAGTGGCTGATCAGGGTTGGAACATAGCTGTGTCAGATTTGACCAGTTTACCTGATTATACAGTATGTGAGGACGATGAATGGTAGACACAATAACCAAGTAGAACATGAAACGAAAGAATGATTTGAAAGGGGCTTGAGTAAGGCAGACTCAAAGTTACAGATTATTTAGAATCATTTTTAGACTTCTGTACCCGCATCAGTCTTGCAGGGTAGGCTGGTGCCTATGTCCAGTGGTCATTGGGCAAACAGGTAAACCAAGGACAGATTGCCAGTCCAACACAGGGTACCACAGACACACACTCACGAACACACACACATATCGAATGGGAGTTTAGAAAGACCAACAAACCTAACAGCCTTGTTATTGGACTGTGGGAGGAAGCCAGAGTACCTGGAGAGAACCGTTGCATGCAGCCTTGCAAGATAACATGCCATCCATGCTGAAAGACCCCAGACTCCTTTTGTAGAACATGCTGTGTTCAAGAATGTGTGCAGCCTTTTGGAAATCAAAACCACACAAATGGCTGATATATAACTGCAACAATTTATTTTAATGTAATGCAATTTAGAACTCAAAAGCTAAATCTTACGAAAATGCTGTAATGTCATAGACCTTTTAAGCCTGGGTGTTGAATTATTTGAGAATTCAGGGTTAAGAGCTCAATATTTTAGTATTTTTTTCTGATTTCTACCGCCAAAAACCTTCGGCTCGCTGTTTTATTAGGCTATAAGTTGTCATCATATGGCTTTTATCATTTGATTTGTTTAACAGAACCCAATCCACTACCTCTTTGATAAGTGTCAGATTGATATTCTACAGTCTAAGGTGACTTGTATATTTTACTGGGGTGCATATTCGTAGGATCTGGATTTTATTGCAGTCTTAGGAAATAACCGGTGTAATTCAGTGATAACCCAAGTGACCCTTTGTGATGAATATCAGGTGCTTCCATCTTGCAAATTTCAAGATGGAGAACAATTAGATTGAAGAACTCCTTTATCTTTGGCTGATTTCTTTTACTCATGTTGCTATTTCGTTAACTGTTAGTATAGGACTATTAACAGTGCATAATTGTACTGCCCACACCATGTTTGTTTGACAGGAACATAAGGAACTGATTTGTTGATTTGCATGTACTACCTTGTTAGATTGACACAGCAATACTATACATGATTGCTACTTGCTTTCTCTGTTACACTAAGTTACCACCATTAAGATTTTTCGACTTTATGCGGCACATTAAAGTGAAGATAATTTTACTGCGTTTGTCCCTAATGATGCCTTAATAGACTATGATTTCTACTTTATTGAGATGGGGGACAGTCTTCAGAACAAGCTTGCTTCAGAGGATCCAGCTGGCCTTATGGCGAGCTTGCATTATTGATGTCTTTGTTTACATGAAGAGACCCTTTGTCAGGTTGCAGGTCTTTTATTAGACCCTTTATAATTAGTTGTTTATGTCTCAGCTCGTCTCCGTCTGTAAAGAATCTGCTCATGTCTGGATTTATTGCCGCTTGCAGACTTGTCCACAAGCTCTTGTTTGACGACAAATCTTCAGAGAAGGTACATACATCTTTTTCCATTCTGATAGAAGTTATTATTATTATTCTTTTTGTTTAGCCCTGGAACTCCGTAGGAGTCCGTTATGCATGTCTGTCTGTTTAAGAAACCAGGACGGACAAGGCTGGTTTCGCTGGGAGATGGTGTGGTATAGTTAAGGGGAATCTGAAGAGTCCATTATCAGGGGAAAAAAATCGAGTATGCGTTTTTGGCTGCCCTTCCCCTTTCTTTCTTTGTATGTTTCATTTTCTTTCTTTCTTTCTCTCTCGGTCTCTCTGCAGGGCGCCATTAACCATTCAGCACAGAAAGGCCTTGAGGAATTGAAAGCGACAGAGCAGAAAAGGATAGAAAAAAACTGAATTGCGAAGGGAGAGGAGTAAGTGAGAGGCTGAGGGCAAGAGGGGATGGAGTGAGGTGTTAGGGTTATAGGCACAAACCTGACAGACATACAGTATGGCACATAGGGATGGGAGGGATTATGGATGACGTAAAACAAGAAGAAGAATTAGAACGGAGATAGAAAGGGAACTAAGAGCTAGATGGGAAAAGATACAGAGGAAGTGTGACTAATAGAGAGAGTTAGAGTGGAGAAAAGATGCACAGTGCATACATGGGATATGCTAATTGTGGATTTCTGAATTATAAATGAGATTAATAGGATGGGCAGAATATTAAAATATTCTCGTTTCGCTTCTCCTGTTTTACCCCAGACACTTTAAAATGGAAATACCCCTTTTCTCCAACAAAACCACGTCTCTTTCTGCTCGTCATGGCCTTTGTCTTCCATCTCCCTCTGGTTTTACCAACGATTTCCTCTCTCGCACAATGAGGCATCTGTTGAATAATTGCTACTTAGTTCCATCAACACAACTTACTGAAAAAAAATTAGTCTGTCACATGACTCACAGGCTCATCATTATATTTCTTTCACATTCTGCATAACCCACCGCCATTACCAGGCTAATGTTTAGAGTGCTCCGTTTGACTTTCAAGACATTTGGATGAACTGCAGAGATGATTCGCGCTCTTTCTGTGATGTTTTGTGCTGTGCTGTTTTTTGTGCTCTGATTTGCATCTCGCATTTCCGGCTCAGTGACAGAAAAATAAATGTGTTCTCCCCTCAGGTCCTGGCAACATGGAGACTGTATCTCTTCGCTGTCAAAGTGCCCACCAAGGTAAATGTTTCTCCCTCTCAGTGGAATTTAATGCCTTTTTCCTTGCCAGACATGAGCTCATAGTAATGCAGAGGCAAAACAAAATTCTCAGTTGAAAAGAAGAAATAATATTTACAACTGTCATTATAATAATGTCATAATACTTACAATAAAAGGGATGCGTGGGCATTAGTTTAAGGCAACAGAGGAGTATCTTTAATACTAAAGGCAGAAAAAAGTATAATTTTTAAGGTGAATCCTACTTTTATTTCCCAATAAAACTGCATACATCTTTTGGTGAACCAGAAACAAACATGAAGATAATCCTTCTCCTCCTGGTCTCCCCTCTGGCTTCTATTAGAGGTCTATAACAAAGTGCAGACACCTGTCAAACTTCTTGTTCTGTACAGTATCTCAGCTGATCTCAGCATTTTGCTCCTCCAGACAGAGCTCAGTGGTTGTTCCTTCAATCTGCTGCAGCCTCTTCTTAACAATCAGGATCACAGCCCCTTGTGCACCAATGATCACTGGTACCACTGAGACTTTGACTCTCCAAAAAGTTCTCCATTTCCTCTTTGAGACCTTCAGATGTCTCTGTACACTATTTCAGCCACTTGGTTATGGATTCTTTCTAGTCTTTGCCTGGTACCTTCTCATAACAGGTGGGTATTAGATACCTGCTGTTATGTTCTAAAATGTTCTTGGGTCAGCTTTGCATGGAATGCTTCTTGAGTCCTGTATGATGTGATGGACACCAACACTTCAATTTTTTTTTCTGTTGAGAACCTGCTGCTGTGTTCCAATAATTAGTGATGTCTTGTCCTGTTACAATAAATAAGATAATCAGTTAATTAGTTTACCAGACACAATCATTTTCATTTGCATGCTTGTTTTTCCTCACGTGTTCCCCTTTCTACCAAAGAGAATGGATAAGAAAAGGCACATACTGTAGGGTCCATATATCCATAGTGGCAGAGTCACATTGGATCTCTTTTTTAATTATTCAGGCAGTGTGTCTGTTGTTGGTTTGCACTTTTTGTTTATAAAGCTGGGGTGCTGATAGTTTTCCCTGTTTTTCTTCTCTGAGCCAAGTGAATAATTTATTAAAGGGCAAATTTTTTACAGATTACATCCATTTTTTTATTATTTTGCTTGTTTTGTCAATTTATATTATATTAAAGATGTCTTTAAGTTGCAGTTGTAAAGGTTCTGCAACTTATTTTCAATTGATTGTTCAGAGGTTGGACAGGCATTATTATTACTTTAGCTGAAAATGATCTCAAAGCAACAATATTATAATTTATCACAAGAATTTCTGGGGTTATTAATTTTTCAGCGACATTTGTAATCATGACAGGCTTAGTGATTTTCATCAGACCAACCCTCTTTGGGTATCGGTTGGACATTTCAGTTTTGGTTCCCTCCCTTACTCTGTTGGTCATAAGTGCCATGTGAAGACCTGTTTCTTTATTTTTGGTTCCTTCTTGTCCTGTTCTTGCTCTGAAGGTTTTTTTTTTACCTGGAACGTTCACCTAACAGTTCATCTTTGGGGGCCATTTTCATGATGTCCTCCTGGATCTTTGCTGCTATGTCTTGTATACTGGCTTTGACGCTCATTAGTCCTCAGCCTTCCTCCATCTGCTTGGCGTACAATCAGAGGGTGCTGGAGTGTGGGTGGAACCTTTCTTGCATTGCGAGAAACTTCCTTGTCTTGAGATCGTTGGCTTCTATCTCCTCCTTCCACGAGGCTTTTTTGTCAGTGGTGTTAGATGAGGACTTTGTCCTCATAATTCAGCTGGCTTTTCTGGCTTTCACCTACCTTAATCGCTGTAGGTACTTGGTCATCATTGTTGCTATTTACTTAGGGGATCCAATGGCACTTTTGGCCTAACATAGCAGACACAGTAAGAAGTCATTGCTGAGGGTTTTAGGCCCAAAGGTTACCCCCCCCAAAAAAAAATACATAAAAAATACTTCCCCAAAATGTCATACAAGCTGAGCCAGAATTAAGAACCTCGAGTTGCTGGCTGCAGCCAGAAAAACCATAAGAAAGCATCTGTCAAAGAAAGGTTTGACTAACAAAGGCTTTTGAAAGGTCATTTCTCTTCCAAAACTTGTCATTTTGGTCATTTGATCTGAATCCGTTTTCTATTTTTCGACTTGAATTGGAATGAATTTGACTGATATGAAATGACATGACTGGTTTCTAAAGAACTGCATTTCAATTTTACTCTTTTGACTTTTAAAAAGCATTAAGATGACAGTTGTTGTAAAGTGGCTGTATGCAAACAACTGGAATGCATTGCATGCTTTTATCTTTTTGTGCTAATTGGTTATAAAATACAGCACTGACCAAAAGTCTGGACACATCTCCTCATTCAATGCGTGTTCTTTATTTTCATGACTACATTGTAGATTCTCAAATAAGGGCATCAAAACGATGAATGAACCCATAATGTATGGAATTATTGTATGTACTTAAACAAAAAGGGTGAAATAACTGAATACATGTGTTATATTCTTGATTCCTCAAAGTAGCCACCCTTTGCTCTGATTACACCCGAAATGGTTTTCCAACAGTCTTGAAGGAGTTTCCAGAGATGCTTAGTGCTTGTTGGCCCTTTTGCCTTTACTCTGCTCCTCCAGACAGAGCTCAGTGGTTGTTCCTTCAATCTGCTGCAGCCTCTTCTTAAATATCAGGATCACAGCCCCTTGTGCACCAATGATCACTGGTAGCTCGCTCCAAATCATCTCGATTGGGTTCAGGTCCGTTGACTTTGGAGGCCAGGTTATTTCAGACTTTTTTGGAAAAGTACTACATAATTCCATATGTGTTCATTCATAGTTTTGATGCCTTCAGTGAGAATCTACAATGTAAATAGTCATTAAAATGAAGAAAATGCACTGCATAAGAAAGTGTGTCCAAACTTATGGTCTTGGGTTGATTTTATATATATATATATATATATATATATATATATATATATATATATATATATATTTATACTAATTGAATTCATTGTCTTCTCGGTTCAGCAGCCAGTGACTTCTTTTTTTTCTTGAAACCTATTTGCATATTTTTTTAACTCCAGGGTCCAATTAAAGGAGCAGGGAGCCAGATTTCTAAAATAAGTGATATTCATGTTCAGTTTTGTAATTGTATTGGGTAATGACGTGTTTTAACCAAAGTAAATTGAGCCCACCCATGTGTAATACATTTATCTCAAGCAGCCTGTGTGCTGCAAAATATTCTGCGATTCGTAGGCCAAAGTTCCCGCGCTTACTAGCGGATGCAACGTCAATCTACAATTCTTGCGTGTTTTCGATTTAACAGGAAGAAGGAAGAGAAAGAACCTGGGGGGCTTCTCATTTCTTATTTGTGCATCCTCGTTTCCTTTCCTCGCTTCCTTTCCTCGTGTCTTAGCTCCACCTCTTCAAGATGCGAGGGAAGGACACAGGGAAAAGACAGGAGGACGGAGGAATGGAAGCAAGTGAAATGATATATCCTCGCTCCCTTTAGCGTCACTTCAAAGCGTCGTCAAGTAATGATGACTCTACACCGCTACAAATACTCAACACATTAAAAAGAAATAACTACAGGCCTAAATTAAAATAATTCTCTATTCCCCAATTATCAATATAAGACGCATAATTAAACAATTAAAAACAATTAAAAGCAAGCCAGTAAAATCAAGAAACATAATCAACATAATTAAAACTGTGCTGAAAAGTACACGTTATACATCGAAATTAAAGGCACTATCAAAAAATAACCAACATTGATGCTTAATACTCACATTTATGTGTGTTTGAATTTTCTGCCATGGTTAGAACTTGGAGCAGATGTGAAGGGGGAGGAGAATAACGTGCGTCATGTTAAGTCGATAAAAGACTTCCGCATAGGATGCACCTGTGTATCCTCGCTGATCGCTCCTCATGAATCCTCCTCGATCCTCGCCTCCTCGCGGTGCAATTAGAGAATTGAGATGTCCTCCACGAAGGCTGAGCTCGATCGGTTTCCGGGTCATGGGATGGAGGACGGAGGAGAGAGGAGACGAGGAGGGATATTGAGAAGCACCCCTGGAATTCAGATGCGGTCAATTAAACACTACTTTCTTCGTCGCTACACATTTTGCTTGTTGTTGTACAGCTGGCGATGTGCGCAATGTGCGGTGGCCTGAAAGTACGCGCTTCCGCGGTGGCTGCAGTTACTCGCAGCGCCGGCCGCGACAGTCGCGAGTTTGATTTCTTCAATGCGGCCCCCTGCTCCTTTAATGCTAAGTTGTAGTAATCCTTAACAGACTGTTAAAAAGTGCACATGTTATGGCGATCACTGAAGACCAAACTGACAATTTGTTCCTGGTTTTCAGATGGAGGTCACTTTCAATTTTTTGGAAATCAGAGCGATGAACACCTACCCAGACTACCAGGTCAGACGCACACTTGTGTGAACCATGTGATGACTGTGAACTGTTACAGCAGAAAAACTGATCTTACTTTCATCTACAGGTGATCATTGATACAGACAAGACCACATACTCGCTGAGGCTTCAAACCCAGGACCAGCTGGATCATATGGTTAACCACATCAACTACGCCCTCTCCCGGGTCTTCAACAACTCAATTTATGCGTAAGCTTTGAAGGGAAGAAAATAGTTTTTGTGTTTTTATCTCCTGTGTGCTGAGCTAAGATGAACAAAACTCGCCTCCATCTTGGCAATCTGGCATTGTCGTTTTGTTTTTTTCTCCAGCAGTCAGATTCCTTTTCATCTCTGGTGTAATTTGCATCAGCTTTATTTCTGCCTCAGTACATGTTAGAACTCAACAGCGGTTGAGTTGGCAGTTACTTTTTTGTTGAAAGCAGTTCATGTCTAGAAGATGAAGCAGCTGTAAAACACACCAGCAGTGACCTAGCTGTAAACCCAACTCTACATGCAAGAATCCACTCTTTAACTGGCCTCTGTTCTCAAGAGGAAGCACGGTAAAGGAATGCTTAAATTGTCTTTTCCTTAATTCATGCAAGAGGTTTGACTTTCATTCGGCTTGTTGATCTGCACAAGGCTGCAAGACCGTATCCATCCTCTTCCATCCACTTAAAGGGCTGTTTCTCATTTGGCTCCCGACAGATTCCTGCTTTCAGTGAGCATATTTAAAGACACCAAAGAGCAGAGAGAAACAGAGGGAGAGATAATGATTTGGGTTTGATTGCACAACCGTGTAACTGATTGGTTTTGCTAAGCTGAAGTGAAAAATGCAGGTGGGGTAAAAATAACTCTCGCTTGATGTTTGTGCTGATAGGGTAAGGATTAAGGTCGCGGATGTGGTCAGGAATTTGTGTTTGTTGGTTTGTTGACAAACAGGATTAAGCGTAGTGTGTGCTGAATTCAGCAACATGATGTTGTAATTCTTTCAACCCAACTGTATGTGCGTACTGTGAAGCATTGTTGTATTTTTCCCCCCATATTTTATGAGAATATAATCAGAAGCTAAGTAGTATTTTACTCAGATTTTTCACAAAGTATAACAAGAAACGTAGTTGGTCAGAGTTGTATGGACAATGGATAGAGTAAAATACTGGAAGAAAAAACTGTCATAGAGAGGAAAAAACTTGAAAATTGGGTAAATGTTTAGTCTCACACATTAGAAGGGCTACTAATATACAGCCAGAGCCAGAAATGCACCATTTACTGTAGATCAATCAGAGTCGGGGCTCGGCAATGTGGCCCAAAAATTTAATCTCTAATTTTTTTTATAATACCAAATCCATTTTTTGACTTGAATCATTTTTTTTACCTGTGTTTTCTTAAATAGAAATTACAAGTGGCAAAAAATATTTTTATAAAATATGGTGTGCAAACAAGCTGTAAAGTAGATAGATAGATAGATAGATAGATAGATAGATAGATAGATAGATAGATAGATAGATTGAATACTTGGGTATATATTATGACAATATAAAAGGAGTATGAATATTTTTGCAAGGTACTGGATGCTATGTTTCCAGAGTCCAACTTGTAATATCGGTTATACTAAAAATGAATATGTAATCAAGTTCCCTTCAGAACAGCATCTTATTTGTCATTTATTTACTTTGTTTGAAAGCCCAGTTTTTATAGCTTTCTGCGTACTGGGAAGTGTTCAAGAAAGAAACAATAGAAGCAGGAGCATTTGCTTTTAATTTAGCAACCAGCAACTCAGGGATCCAATTCTGCCTTCTGCTTTTTACTTATTCATGAATAAAGTGATGTCATAAGCTGCTTTGACTTTGTAGATGCTTGTGATGCATTTTTGATCTAACTTAAGCATCTGTAAATGAACAAAAATAAGACTGCTGAAAATGAACATCTTTCCAAATGCAAATAGGACAGTGTACTCATCTTAAATATAGTATGGACTGTGCAGGTTTGTATACAGGCCCATTTCAGTTAAAATGCTATTTTGGTCGCTTGTGTAACTTAGCCATGAAAGAGAACTGCATTATCATTTTTAGTAGTAGGAGCAGAAGCTTGCCCAGCAATAAATGGGTGGGTTACACCTCAGCTTGAAAGCCGCCCTGTGGCCGGCCTTTAAGCTCAGTTTTGGAAAGAAAAGGGAGTCCTTTACAGGACATTCTACTCATTTCATCCAATCAGCTATGAAATTCAAAATACTTTCATTCACAACTCATTGCCAGACTGACAGACTGCAGATTTGATCCATCAATTTTTTTTTTATAATACTCCATTAAGGATTTTAGTTACTTTAGGTTTAATATTTTAAAACCACTTCAAACCATTTCACATTTGATATTTTATGCAGTCCTTTGTGTTTAATATTTGCAATTAGTCTAGTTGGAAGTAGTAGTTTTACAGAGCAGTTTCCATATGTTTTTACAAGACAATAAATACTTTTACTCTAACTCTAAAACCTTTTACTTATATCATGCCTGTCATCTGCTTAAGTCCCCTACCTCCTGTTTAAAAGTAAAGTGCTTAATCTACAGTCAATGGCATGTCTTTAAATTGCTTCGTAAGCTTTTTTCTTTGCTTTCTCTAACTGTTGCTCTGTTTTTAAACATCTCATGGAATAATTTTTAGCAATTTTATATCTTCTACCACCAATAACAATTTCTATAGTGAATTGTGTTTCGATTTTCACAATTTGTTACGATTTTGGTGTGGTTCCTTTACTGACCACAGCAAGAGCAGGCAGTCACCAGTTAGGGCTAGTCAATATGACAATATACAGTTTTTAGTTATTTGCCGATATCTTGGTACATTTCTATAGGTTAACAATCCCACCCATTATGTAATATGCATTATTTAAAGTACAACAGCAGGTGGGGTGAGAATCCATCCTAACGGAAAGACGCATGACTCATTCACTACACCTATACCTGAGTACTGAACCTGAATAAGGATGTGAAGTGGGCCAAAAAATCTGTTTTTTTAAATCAACACATTATCTGCTGACCTAAAGTGTCAAAGTTAGTCACAAAAGGATCACAAAGCCAAAGGTGTGAGACTCTGAGCGACTCACAGTATGAATCAACATCCATCGATCCATTTTCTGAACCGCTTAGTCCTCAAGGGGTCGCGGGGGGGCTGGTGCCTGTCTCCAGCTGTCAACGGGCGAGAGGCGGGGTACACCCTGGACAGGTTGCCAGTCCATCACAGGGCCAGGAACCAACATGAACCTACCCAGAAATGGTCAGGCTACCAAAATCGTTCCAAGACCTTGTTGACAACTTTTTTTGGTGGTCGCAAAAAACCTCAAAACATTGTCTAAAGCACTGCAGGCTTCACTTGCCTCAGTTATTAGTGTTCATTACTCAACAAAAGCAAATAAACTTGGCAAAATTCAATTCAGTTTATTTATATAGCGCCATTTCACAACAAATGTCATCTCAAGGCACTTTACAAGAAAAGTTACTACAATACAATGTTTAATCTAGGAATTAGAGAACCACAGAAGATTGCATCGGGACTTCTCAGCAATCCCTCACACTGAGCAAGCATGAAGCGACAGTGGAGAGGAAGAACTCCTTTTTAACAGGAAGAAACCTCCAGCAGAACCGGGCTCAGCATAGGCGGTCATCTGCCGAGACCGTCTGGGGTTTGGAGAAGGCAGCAGAGACACGGAAAGAGCAAAATAAATGGGAAGGTTCCCATTTATTTTATTTTTTATAGAGTCTATTTTATTTATAAAAAAATTCATGAAGTCGTCACTACTAAGAGCTGGGGGAATGGTTGGCTCGACAGAGCTTTGATCCTGTGTGAGTTTGGCAACTGTATTAAAAAGAAACCTAGGATTCTTTTTATTCTCTTCGGTTAAAGATGAAAAATATGCTGTTCTGGCTGTTCGGAGGCTCTTTTTTATATAGCAATAGACTATTTTTCCACATTAAATAAGAATCCTGTAAATGCGTGGAGCGCCATTTTCTCTCTAGTTTTCGAACATTCTGCTTTAGGGTACGTAGCTCTAAATTAAACCAGGGAGCTATTTTTCTATGACTAGCCACCTTCCTTTTCAAGGGGGCAACTGTCTTGTGCCAACCATGGGGGATTCCAAGGCACAAACAAGGGCAAACCAAGAATAACACTAAGGTCTGTTTCACAATCTTGGAAAAAAACAACAACTAAAAAACAAAATGGGCTGAACAACCCCTAAAATGTTCATGACACTGTTCAGAAAAATTACTAGGGTACAACCCCATGGATTGTGTCAATCCCATTACATCTGGTTCAAAACTAACATTTCAGAAAAATAAAATTAGGTGACAATTAAAAATGGTGGTGGTAGTCTGGGGTTGCTTTGCTGGTCAACCTTGTATGAATGATGGAACCATAAATTCATCTTTCTAACAGAAGATCTTACAAGATAATGTCTGGATTAAAATATTCAAAAACAAAGTGGAGCTTTTTGGATTTGTGTGGTCAAAGCTGGGACCTAAATCTCATTAAGATGCGGTGGCATGACCTTAAGTATAGGCTGCTCATGCTCAAAAAACCTGATTTAAGAATTTTCTGCAAAGAAAAGGGGTCAATATGCCCTCAGAGCGATTCAATTCATAAGTAGGGATCAGGCTGGTTCAGATCGCTTTGTATGCTTAAAAAATGAAACTTATATTTTAAGATTTACTCAGTTTTATCTTTCTTTGTTGTCAGTGTTCTGAGTAATGCATTACAAAAGAAAAGAGTTACAGGAATATATTACTTTTTTCAGTTACTGAGTAATGTACTGCTTTACTTCTAAAATGTACAGCAATATATTACTAATTACAAGTTCAGTAACTCAAGTTACCAGCACATTTTAAATTGTTTTTACACCCAGCTAATGCAGTGGGCCAAATAAAGTTGGATATTATAACTAGATCCACCATCCGCTTCCTGTTGCTCAAAATTAAAACATCGGAAAATCAGGATGGCTGAGGAAAAGATCGACTGTACATTTACATGTTGGCGTTATTCGCACTATTCATTCTCAGGAGTCTCATCTTTATCAAGCACCATTGTGATGAGCGCTTTCAGCTCCTTCTTTTGTTGCAATTTAAGTGACTTGAAGGGTAATAAAATAGTATTAAAAATACAGTATTTGTGGTGTCCCACTTACTTAAAATGTAAATTGATAAGTTACATTTTTTAGAAGTTATTAGATATTTAAGATATTTTGACAAAAGTAACTTCAAGTAGTGTAACTCAGTTATGTTTTAAGACAGTAATATTTTGTGGAAACATATTACATTTTTGAGGCTGTAGCTAGTAACACAACAAATATTTAAAAAGATGTCCAACATTGTCTGCAATTAAATGTGTTCAGAGAAAGAGGTGAAACATTCAAGTGTGGTTACATTTTTTTTCAACCTTTTTGTGATACTACACAGTTAATAACTGGATGGATCTCATGCCACTAAAAAGTTTGTACAAACACATCCTTTGATGTCAGATTTTATTTTACCTTTTCCATACCCTTAGATATTTAAATTGGATAAGTTCTGCTCTTATCACATTTTTATATTATAACACACAGCTGTAGGACAGTAAACTAGAAAGACAACCCACCATTTACCATCTGCTTGTTGGTTTTGTCACTGTGAGCATGAAACATTATGTTACAGCTTAGCTCAACATGATCTTCCTGCAGATTTGATTCCAGCTAAACACCTTCTTTCTTTCTTTTCAGTCCTCCTATTTGCCGAGTAGAGGGCGATCTGCCTGATGGTAGCCACAAGTTTTCACCGAACTCTGAATCGTCCTTAGAGCCTCCTAAAACCTGTGGTTAGTTCTTTATCCTTCTCTCACACACATATGCACACGATTAGAGATCAACAATGATACAGGATTCCGTACCTTCCAGAAAGTTGAAAAACATGGATTCCAATCAGAGCATTCGCACTGGCGGATCCGGATGAGGAGGTCCATAAAGTTTCCCCATGAAGTCTATTTTTTTACGGACGCTTTATACAGATTTCCATTGAGTTATAGAAATAACATGAGCCAGACAGGAAGTGAGACATGAGCCAGCGAGGTCCATCCTTAATATTTCTAAATAAAACTAGTGTTCCATTTTTTCTCTCCCAGCTTTCTCTTAATTATTAATGACAGGGATATCAGTTCACAGTGTATGATAGCTTTTTTTAATTTTACACGTATAACTTCAAAGGTATTGTCAGATTTTGTCAATGTCTTACAAACTATTTTTGGCAGTCTTTTCTTTCATTCTGTGCTTTCTGAAGAAGTTCTGCAGATTACCTGCAGTTGGTGTAAATTGCAGTCCGTATGGAAGCCATACGGAAACTGTCCCCGATCCATTCTGCACTTGGTGTGAAAGAGGCATTACACAGATTTAAGAGCTGTCCTTAAGTAGGTCAAAGGCCCAAAGTTCCTCTTTTCTCTTTTTTACTTGCAATCCTCCTAAGTTATATGAGTAACACAATGAATATGTTGTTCTGAGCTTTCATTTTACTTCACTGCAGTCTATCTCAGTTTTGTACTGTCTGACATTTGTTTGCATCTTTAATCTGTAAATTATCTCTTGTAATCTTTATATTTTTTCCAAACGTTTTAAACTGAGCCTCATCTGTTTCTGTTTTGTGGACACTGATGTATCTTCTCTTTCAGGTGGTTTTTCTGAGACGTATGCTGCCCTTTGTGACTACAATGGGATTGGCTGCAAAGAAGAAGTTCAGTGGGTGAGAAGACCACATTGCTTCTACTTTAAATATGTATTTGTTACCTTTTTGTATATAAGCAAAAATAAAAAAAATAAATGCATGTATATGATGATGACATGCATGCAAATGATGGTGAATCAGATAAAAAAAAATATTAATAAATATGACGACAACAGAAAAATGAAAAGTGAAAAAAAAAAAGAGTTTAAACATTTTAAGTATCGGTTAACTCTAACCGATACAGATACAGTACATAAGAACAATATCGGTCCCAATACCAGTATCGGTATCGGTGCGTCCCTGAAATTTGGTTTAACAAAAAGTACGAAATTATTATTAGTTAATAGTCCAGCAGATGATATACATCAGATTATTCACTTTCTGCGAAGGGAGTAAGCAACTGAAAGTCAACACTGACAAAGCTGTGTTAAGAAAGGGTTAAATCCATGAATATTATTGGAAAGTTGAGCAAAGGGGAAAAAAAAGTTATAAACCATGGTGCATGAACAATGGCAAATGATAAAGCTGTTTAAGTTTCTTTTTAGGAGAGTTTTCTTCTTACGTTTTATAAAGAAAAAAAAAGCTTAGACTGATGCTAAATGGTCCAAAGTCATTTTTTCCTCAAATGAATGTCAATTTTACATTTCATTTTCAAATAAAAATTCCAGATTCTGGAAGAAGAGTGGAAAGGGACAGAATCCACCCCGCTTGATGTCCATCCAGTTTAAATTTTCCATAGTCATAGTCAAATAGTAAAAAAAAAAAAAGTTTCCATAGTTTGTAGCGATATAAGGCCCCTTGACTTCTACTGGTGTTGGTCCACTGTGTTTTATCAAGTCCAAAGTCAGTGCAGGAAATGTTTGAGAACTTTCTACTCCGATTAACAATCCTTGTGAAGATGTTCATTAAATTTTTGATCAGGACTTTTTTTTTGCCCAAACTGGCAAATATACCAACACCTGATTTAATGACATTGGTAAAGCTGCACTTGATGGGCTAGAAAACCACTCTTACCAGTCAGGAAGAAGATGAGACACTAGAGAGAACACTGCACACAAGCTGAAGTTTGCTATCTAAACAACAGAGGGATAACAGTAATAAAGATATTAATATGATTTGAATCTATTGAGATTCACATACCCTAAATTTGATGTGTTTTAAAACGTCTGCTTTGTTTCTTTCTTTTCTATTTTAGGATGTCGACACAATCTATCATTCTCAGGACAACAGGGAGTTCAACCTGCTGGACTTCAGCCATCTTGACAGCAGGTGACACACTTAGCTAAACTTTCAACAACCTCCAGACTCATTAAAGCTCACAGAGTTCTACTAGTTCAAAGAAAACGACCAGCTTGGGCCAAACTTTGAATGCATCTAAGGCAAACTGAGTTTGACATGTTGCACCTAAATCAGGCCAAAGCATTGAATAAATGAAGGCTGTTCACAACTCCACCAGGGGCCATTTAGTAATTGGAGAAAACAGCAAACACGCATTTGATACTTGTCAGTTCTGTTGCTGTCGATATCTGGCTGATGTCTGTGGGTTGCACACATCAGTCAGACTGCAAAATAAAACCTCTGCCAGCTTTTCTTTTTCGTCCTAGCTAGTTCTCACAAATAACCATGTCTTTGTCAGTCGAGAGCTTCCGTGGAATTAATGAGTGTAAAAGTGATTAGCCAACAAGGGCATGGGTGGTTTGAGATTTGCAGTTTTTTCATTTATATTGTGTTTGCTTTAATGTCTTAATTGAATTCTAAAGTAATTCTCACTGAAATGCATTTACTTACGTATTTAATATGCTGGATCTGAATTAGGCAAACCTTTAAAGTGGAGAATAATAATTGCTTACCTTAGGACTAAGTAGTGTTAAGTGGCTGAAAATGGGCTGTTAACTCCACTGAACTTGAAAGCTATTGTGAAGGTATAAATTGCAATTGTACCTTTCTAACTGAAGGGTTGTTTCATAGCGATATTGGATTTATCTCAGTGACATAAACTGTCCATGCACATACTGTAATTTTACCAATTTTTACACGACGACCTGAAGAGTCAGACAAACTACCTTTCATTATAGTTACATCCGAAAGTCGTATATCTCAATCAGGTTTTTAAATCAAGAAATCGAAATGTTTTGCCCATTCTCCTTTGTTAAATAGAAGCTCGATCATATTAGGTAAAGTGCATCTGTGATCATCTATTTTAGCCTTTACGCAAATTTTTGTGGGGTTTGCTCTTGACCTGGTTATTTCAACACATAGAATCACATTGACATAAATCGTTCTCATTATATTGTCTTATATTTTATAATTTGGGATGCTATTAGTCTTAACATTTTATCCGTATTTTAATACTCAATCTTATTTTATTATAATATTTTAACTTACCTATATTTTAACTATAGTTGTAATGATTATTTTATTTTGGGTTTGGAAAGGGTGGGGTTTGTGGGGTCATTTTGACCTGTAAAGCACTTTGAGAAGCTTTGTAGTTGAAAAAGTGCTTTATAAATAAAGATTGATTGATTCCATTGTAGGTCTAGTTTAGGGTCGTAGTCCTGTCTCTTCTTTTGTATCCTTTAGCACAGAGATGTCCAAACTTTTTGCTACACAAAATCATCAAGTCAAAAGTGCCCATGGGCCACAGAAATAAGAGCCAAAAAACAACAAATGTGCGTAAAAAGAACTGTTATTTACCTGCTTAACAAAAATTTTTTACACAATATTTTAATGAAACAAATGAAGTGTGAAATCTTGTAGAAAAGGGATTTTTAAAAGATTATAGATTCAAATCACAGATTTTTAAGAATCAATAATTCAGTTTTCAGATAAAAGATTTGTCATGTATCCTAAAAAAAAACTTTTTTTTATTTAATCTGAACAGAACACCTCTTTTCCATGTTTAATGTTTCCCCAACAGTGTATTATACTCCCACTACAATGTTTTACTGTGAGCTATATATCTTTACAACTCTTCTACATTTACCTAGATCCATTTGGCTGCTTCTCTTGTTTAAATTCTCTTTGTATGATCTTTCATTTTGTGAATAAATGGTTGAACAGTGTTCGATGAGAAGTTCAAATGCATTCTGAGTTGAAATTATAGACAGGTTGATCTACAAAATAAGTCACTTCTGAGGATGCAAAATTTAGTTGCGGTATTGGAGCAAAAGTGGCTGAATACATTTCCATGGAGCAGTTTTCTACAGTAAGTGTAAAGCAGTCATGTGACATGTAGGTTTTGACTGACATTTTACAATTATATAACTACGTTGTTTTGGTTTATCACATAAAATCCCAGTGGAAAGTTTCCAAGTCTTTTCTTGCAATGTGACAGATATTGAAAGCAACTTAGCTCCTTTTTAAAAGTGCCACACGCTGATGAATGATAAAGTCAAATATCAACGTATGGTTCCGCAATGAATCATGACCTCGTTCTGGTCTTTCTTTCATCAACCCAATTTTCACGTATTAGTTAAGCTGTATCGGGGAATCAAGGATGTCCGCATCAGATTTCCTCTGGTAAGTCACAAAAACTAAACATATCACTATGCGCCGCATCAGTGAGTACAAAACAAGTCGGCATGACAGAGTCAGGAGACATCACTGCACAGATGCACTCCAGTTTAGCTCTGTGACTGCTCCTGTCGTTTTAGAGACGCGTCTGTGGCACTCCAGTCTCCTCCTGTTCCAGGCCTTCTTTTACATCACTCATGACATTGAAATAAAACAAAACCACATCAGGGCCATCTTGTAAGTTTTTCATCAAAAATAAACAATGTCTTCCTTAAAAATGTTTATCCTTAAGCTCAGTGCTGTCTCTCAAAGCGAACTGTTAGGAAATAATCAACCGTCGAAAGTCAAAAAGAAGATATTTCAAGGGAACTCTTTCCGTGCCAGAGCCTATTTGTAGTGCATTACTCACCTAACCTTTTCTGTTCTGACACATTTTTATTCCATCTATCTCCCCCTTGTCTGATCTCATCTCTCGTTGCAATGAGTGACAAGGGAGATGCTTTTTTTTTTCTTCTGCGGGTTGACGTCCGTCCAAACATTGCCTTTGGTCATTGCTGTTGACTGAAAGGGGACAACAATTTTTGCCTTCCCATCGCCTCTTGTTATCCATCTCCCAAATTTACTTCTGACCTATTGTTCTCAGTTGAGTCAGTCACCATTCTGTCTGGCCTTAACAGGAAGATAACACATTGTGGAGATGGTAACAAAGTTATTTTGAGTCAAATTTGTGTGTGCATACATTTATGTTTGCAGGATATTTGTGAAACTGCTCACGCCTTTCTGTTTCAGGAACTCTTTTTGGCATCTGCTGGCATGTCAGTCAATTCTCTTCTTTAATATGTCTGCATGCACATATACTAATAGACACAGGTTTTTGGATTGTCATTGCTTAAGTTTATTTGTTGAACAGAATTTCAGCTGGAAAACATAGGGTAAGCTTTGGCCTAATTTTGTCACCACTGTAGGCAAGTAATTTTTACATTTTAAGACTTGATTTATGCAAAGTTTAAGCATATTCATGTGTTATCAGTAAACTCGGCTGACTGTCTTATCTGTCACTCAAAATGTAGACCATTTAGATGCATAGTCTTGACATTTGCTAAAGTTTTTTGCTCAACAACAAATAAAGCATGTGGAACTCACTCTGTTCTAATTAATTAACATGGCTCCTTGCCATAAAAGGTTGCAAGCACTTTCGTACATGGAAACTTTGATTTCAATAAGCCTGAGAATCTAATCTCCAAAGTCACTTCAGAACTGATCAAAACAAATTTAAGCTGCTGTTACACTTTTCTTATCTTGCCTTGTATTTTGGCGTATCTAAAATGGAAATAAATTAAGAACATTTTGTAAAACCTAAAGTCAAGTCACATTTAAAAAGTATGCATTTCTCTCATGATGTTTCCCACGTTTTATGTAGTCGTTTAGTATTGGAATGAAATATGGAACGTTGATTTTGTGGTACTGTGTCAAGTTTTTATGGGGGTGGGGGCTGACATCTTTTAATGTTTTTTTTTTCTTTTCCAAATGTATCCTTTGCATAGCAAACTTGAGATGGAGATTCAGTGCTCCATACCCAGTGTCTGAGTGCCCCTGGAAGGGGTTAAATAAAACATTTCTGAGGGAAAATGGGTCCAACTCCCCAAACATTACATGGATTGAATTTTCGTTATTGCAGAAAGAGCGGCTGTAGCACTTAATATGAAGTTAACTTCGGTGAACTCCTGGTATTCTTAAGGGTTGAGACCACAGCCACCCATGAAAAGTTTAAAGGCATGAGCACTTAAGACCCATCTGAAAATACTAATAACTGCGTTTTGATAGTGCACATACCAAATATATCAAAATATGCACAGTGGTAAAAAAGGGTGACACTATCACAAAAGCTAAGCTCTACAGTTTTTTATTTCCGCTTTTAGGGCTACAACCAACCAGCACCAAGAAATATTAATCTGTCTCCCTGATTGCTTGCTTTGCAAATGCCAGCATATTGTGTTCCATGTAGAAATGTGCCTCAGTTTCCCAAGTTGCATTTTCTTTAAGATGTTTTAGATATGATCTATGAATATCACTGTCACACTGGCTTAGGTAAAGATAAGTTTGTGTATGCTACAAAATCAGATTTGTAGAATGGAAATTGAGTTTTATTTCCATAAAGCCACATCTTAGTATGCAATTGAAGTGCAACTCTGATAATGTGAAAGACGGTCTAAGATTTATTTATTAGGTTGTATGGAAGGTGGATCTGAATGTGGTGCTGCATATTTTAGGGGATATTAAGATGTGTATTCCAAACTTCATAGGATACACTATCCACCTCAATATGAGCCCACTCTAATACTCTAATACTAGACTTTGATAAATATGAGATGAAATCAGATAGCTGCTTATCTTGGCTTGCTATACAAAGAATATCATTAGCATTAGCTAACCTCTTAATCGCACAGGTTATGTCCTGTAGCTGTAACGTACATAGCTTGGAGGTGTGAAATTACCTCAAAGAGCATAATTTAAAGCACACAAATAACCAAAAAAAAAATAGGGTCAGGAATTTCAAAGAACCCAATATTTTTTCCAGTTGTGTTTCTTTACACGTCAAACATAGAAAGCACGCCCCATTACAATTAGAATAAATTAAATTAGAATTAGAATAGCTTTCAAAGTCTGGTCACAACTAATCTATACAGTGGAAACCTAGCATTCTTGAGGGTTAGGGATCACAGCCACCCGAGAATGGCTAAAATCTGCAAATACTTCATAAAACCTCTGAGAATGCTGTTAACATTCTATTTTAATAGTTCAAACTCCAAATGTACCTAAATGGTCATTAATATGCACAGTTAAAACTGTATCTGCACTGCCACAGAAGCTAACATCTACAGGCCTCCTTATTTACACTCTTGGGGGTAAAGCCAATTAATGCAAAGGAAGTAAATGGAAATCCTGTATTGGCTGCTTTGCACACGGCTGGTAATCTTTCAGAAATTTTAGATATGCTCAACAGAAAACAAAAATACAATTAGGTGGATTTTCCACATTTAACTTGAAATCACATACCAGAGAAGGATCAGCGAAAAGGTAAATCGGAGAATGCTGAATTGGGAATAGGCAGGGGTCCGTTGTACAACCATAAGCAAAACCAACGGGTTTCTGGTTGGAACACTGAAGTACAATGGCCAGTGTTGTCATCTGATTTTTAAGTTACAAAATCTATAGGCATATGTTCAAAAATATTTGACCATGAATTGGCGGTTGGGCGGTTGGGACAGGAAGTGAAGGGCTTAAACACACAGAGCGAGTGAGGATAATGTGATGACTGGGATTAGACTCAGGTGCAGACATTGATAAGGATAGGGAGTGAACAGGACGGAGTGCTGACAGATCATTACATTTCGCTCAACCAATTAGAAACCTTTTTTTAAAGATTGCTTTTTTAAAGATGCTTTAGTTAAAGCGTATGTGTGTCGGAAACATTTTAGGAAGTATTCAAGCACCCTGACCAAAATGTTTGGCACATATAGAGAACTGCAAAATAATAATGTTTGATAAGAAGAGGTCTTGGGGGCTTTCCCCCCCAACTTTACAATTGGTACATGTTTATTTCATCTTACATATTAGAAACCTAACAAATTTGGGTACAAAACGCCTAGGTTTTTATACCTCACTTTATCACAGTTTGTAGCCACTTTGTAAAGCTGCTGAAGAAACTTTCACTTCTTGCTTGGGAGCATTTTGTGCATCGTTTCCAACCACTTTCAGTTCAGTGAGTCTGCTATCTACTACACCTCTTAATCTTTGGAAGGGTTCTGTGTGACTCACTAAAATCAATGTCTCACACAAATCTCTAACCGTTTTACTTGTTGATGTGGTTTTCTATATTTTAATAAAGTCATTCATAGAATTTGATCTATGTTGATGTTGTTCTATTTGTCAAAATGTACTGTAGAGTACAAGTTGACAAGGCTGTCACACAGCTTCGTGTAGAGGGACAAAGGTCAATTACATTTTCTGCTGTCAGTACGATTCAGCATTGATGATGGAGCTTGACATGTGCTCCATCTGTTCAGGCACAAACATGGACTCAGCTGTTAGCCACAATGGACTGGTCTGATGGTTGAGCTTGGTAATGAAATAGGAACACAGCCTGTAGCTGTCTTATTCTTCCAAGAGCAGCAGGAATATCGGAAATTCTGTGGTTACTGGACCCTTTCTGACTAGATTAACCTTTTCTTCCTGTCTATTATTCTTTTGTTCTTTTTCCCTATCACTGCACCTTTCTTCCTTCCTGTCTGTGGGATTTTTTTGTTTGCCTCCTGTATATGTTGGTACTTGTTTCTCAGATGATGTATAGCAGGTGCAGAGGCAGTACGGCTTTAGTTGGACCTTGGAGAATTCGACCATTCTCCCTCTCCATACCTGTACTCTCTTTCAAACACAAATATCTGTGCTCAGTCAGTGTCCACAACATTGGACATAGCAGTATTTGAGGTCTGTAGCTGGATTCAAAGTGTGATTTTATTGAATAATCCACTGACCCATCCATCGATCCCTGCATCTCCTTTTTTCTGTCCGCCCTACAGTGCAGCTGCAGCATCAGTCATCTTTAGGAAAGCAAACCTGCCCGGGGTGTTCTTCCTGTCACAATGACAAACTGCTTTTTTACCAAACAGAGAGCAAAGTAAAAGTTTGGCCCAACATAATGTGAATTTATAGATGGCTGACTTGAAATGTTTTTGAGCAGATGGTGTTTGCTAATTTAAACATTTGAATTATATTTCTAATTTGTGTGTGTATGTGTGTGTGTGTTTCTTCCAGGGACTTGGCAGTGATTGTGGCATCCATTGCCTACAACACCTGGTTCACCAAGCTGTACTGCAAAGACATGCGAATAGTAATTGGTTTATTTTTTTTCCACATCTTTATTCATTACAAACTTTTGTTCCAGATGTTGTGATTATCTTCCTACAGGTCGAGTCTAAATTCTTTAAAATTCTTATCATGGGCATGATAAATAATTTTTAAAATTAATTATGAATATTTTTTATTGTGAATATTTTCATTCATTACCAAATTTAAAACTTTCTAAAAAATAATTAGGTTAAGTGGTTAGATTTTTTCTAATCTACCCAAGACCAAAATTATACATACAGGCTTTAATATGTACATGCAGCCCACTAATACGGTATTTTTTGGACTTTTAAAGGCAGGGTATACGATTGTGGGAGCGCTCCTCAAGAGGGCATTATTGCAAAATAAAAAGTCCCACCCCTTGCTTCATGGTCCCCCCCTAAGCCACGCCTCAATAACACAGGCATGCGCAACCAGCCTGGTCTCGCTGGATCTCCGCCACAGTCGCGTTCTCCAGCTTCACTTGTGTAACATGTTGCATTCACAGGTAAAAAAATAAACACGTTCGCTATAACAGCTGACACAATCTATTTAAGGTGGCGCAAGCTCACTTCCTGTTTACAGGCTACAACGAGCATTGCGTTCACACGAAGGGGAAGCGCAGAGGGGGAGGGACTGGAACACGGAAGCTTTGGTTACAAGCCTCTTATCCTGGACGGACCGTGGAAGTTGATTGGATGAGGTTTTCCCAGGGTTTCTCGCTGTAGAAAGAATGAAAATTACTCGGTCAAGTTTAAGAAATCCTAACTTATAGGTTGCCACTGGTATATGAAGAGCATTTTTTGCAGTATAAATTTTTTTTTTTTAAATGAAATTGTATACCCTGCGTCTAAGTGCACCCGATGATAAGCAGCTCCAACTAAATTTTATAAGCCACACGTTTTCATGTTGTAACATGAGATACTTACACAGAAAGTACACAGAAGAAAAAACATACTTTTGCATACCAGAAACGTCTTTGTTTGCTATCTTTATCTTCCTCTTGTGCACTAAAACCACTGTGGTCATCCTCTTCAGTGTCTTTATGTCCTTTGAAAGCTTTTGTCTTTCTACACTGATTCAGTTCTTCCTGCTGCCTCCTCCAACGTCTCACTATCGATTCATTGATGTCAAACTTCCCTGCATTAGCACTTTTTCCTTTTTTGACGACCACCTCAATAGTATTTAACTTAAAAGCTGCATCATATGCATTTCTGTGTTTTGCTTGATTAGAGTGTGCACATGAAAACTATTGGCAGTGTTTTTTTCTCGGCGTGTAATCTTTTTTTCCGGTGCGTAATCTTTCCCCACCCGTCTGTCTCACTTTTGCGCTTCCTGCTATAGTGCCTATAGGCAAAATCTATAAATTAGCCACATTGTTGTATAGGCCACAAGGTCCAATGAATATGAAAAAAGTAGCGGCTTATAGTCCAATAATTGCGGTAGTTTTCAAAGGTTTCAAGATTGCTTCTCTATCAATTTCAAAGCAAATATGTGTGCTGTGCACTGCTGTGTCCAAGTTTTAGCTACCTAGCTATTAATTTGAAGCGATGTAGAAGAACGTTTAGGTAGTCTGCCTCCTTTGTTATTCCATCCACTTTGTCTAATGCAACAGTTATACTGGCAGTGACACAGACCCTTAGCATGATGTTGCAGCGACCACGCTGAACAGTAGGACCATTCTTTAAAAGCTTCAGCATGACACTTTCAAACATTCATCTTGTAACTGGGGCCACATGGCTCAATCTTTTTTGTTCTTCTCTTACCATGACGATTTTCTCTAGATGGCATTTGGATTGTACAAGTGGATCACTCCATGTAATATGGGTTAGGGTTAGGGGACCATGCTGGGAGTGGATCAAAGTACTGCTTCATAATGGACATTTAAACAAATAGAAGTTGTTTTTATGTATGCATATACAATATATTACCAATATTTGCTAACTCAGTCTCAGGCCTTCTCATTGAACGTCAGTGCCTGACCTTACACATGTTCTTCTAGAAGACTAGTCAAAAATTCCCATGAACACAGCCCTTAACCTTGTGAAAAACCTTTCTAGAAGAGCTGAAGCTGTGATAGCTGAAAGGAGTAGGTTGACATTGTATTGAACCTCATTGATATTAAGTTTAATATCACTAAAGTTCATATGTGGGTGAAGGCAGGTGACCGGCACTTTTGAAATACAGAGCATTTGAGTCTATGTATTAGTTTAGAGAATTTCTACTGTAACTTCAAACTTGTGAAGCCAGTTTTTGCTTTTAAAATCTTTTCGTCTTGATAAATGGACGATTCAGTTACATGAATAATACTAAATTAATGGCTTTTATGCTCATGACTGCATATAAACATCTGATCTGATTTGAATGTCCTCTTCTTGCCAGTGTTATAAGCTTTGTTGGGTAACTCATATCTAAATGTTTGCATAATAATATGAAGTCTGTGTCATTGATTCTTCCATAATCAACACACATTCCAAACTAAGCCCCTAATTAAGAATTTTTTTGAACTCTTATCGCACCTGATGCTAATAGTAGGAGCCATCTCTGTGTTACATAACCTCAATTTACACATCAAAGTTGCATTGAGCTATTTTAAGTAGGAAGATTAAATTCTGCATTTTGCCTCCTTTGTGGAAAATGGCTTTCATGTAACTGTTTTTAGCAGCTGAATCAGTACCAATGTGGGATGTTAGAGAACACATTCAAGCATGGCAGCTGATCATTGAGACCATGCAAGGAAAGAACCCCAACTCATTGTTTCCTTCAGTTCAAAAAGCAAAAGCTGAAGGAGAAAATGAGTTTGGTTCAAGCCACATCATTAAGTTTTAAATTATGCTAATGCTTATAGTTTTTGGACTCTCACAATGAATAACTTCAAATTTAGCTGTTCAGCATAAAATTTTAACAGATCAGATAAAATAAGCTGTGATTAGGAGTTAGTTACTTTTTCTCTAGCTTCTCTGAAATTTACATTTTTATTTTTTCAAATTTATCTAACCCATAAAGACCCGGACCCATTTTTACCGCAAGGGAAATTAAGGGGAGCATAATACAGGTTAAATAGGGCACATAGACAACATTTATATAAAAAAAAAATATTACAATAGTAGGTGGCAAACATCTCAAAAGTGACATGGATGTCACTTCGGGCGTTAAATAGTTAAATTATGTGTTAAACCTAGCTAGCTATTTGGTGCCCAACAGGTCTTACTGCAACCGATGAATTAAATTACATAACTGATATTGGTTCAATTAAGCGATTATATACAATATATGACTAAACTTAATTGAATCAGCCAAGTATACTGATCAGATCATGATTAGTTTTCTTATTGTGACATATACGTCATTACATTTTTTTCCAACTATTTTTAGACTGACTGCCCAATGTGACATATGCGTCACACCAAAATTTACTTGATGGTTTTATGCAAAGTTCTTAGAGAAATTCTGAAACAATAGTTTATTTTTGACAAACACCATTATGTGTAAACATTGCAACCATTAAATTGAATCAATCTACCTTTTAGCCTCAGAAAGACCTTGCTCCAAATTAGCTGGCTAGCGGGTTTTTCCACATGCAACTTTCGGTCATGTGTGGTTGGTTGTATGGAAACAAATGATCATTTTAGTGGTCACATGACCTATTATAAATGTGCTATAGGTATACCATCCAGAACGTTAATAGGGCACGAGACGCTACTGTCACTGTGGGTCCTTATGGGTTAAACTGCTTTCACAATTACATTTTAGAAATAATGAACTGCACCCATATTTTCAGCATATCAATTCATACTGTAATTCTTCATACTTGATGCTTTGAAATATATCAGTTCCAGCTCTTTAGGTTGTGTGGAATTAAAGCTCTTTTTGAAATAAATAAATGTTAGACATGTGAAACCTTGGATTGAAACGAGTTGACCAAGGACACAAATCCAATCAGATTTTGTTAACTTCTCTAAATTTATTGTTGCTTAAATGAAAGTACACCCTGGAGATCACTCGCTCACCCTAGTTTTTGTATGTGCATTCAGCCTGTCAAGTTTTCATCTTTTTTTCCCAACTAGAAAGCCTCAGATTTTATTTTACATTTTTCATCAGGGGTCAGAGGTGGTGGACCAGATTCTGCACACAGTCAGCAAGTCCAACAGTCTGGAGGAGCTCACGCTGGAGAATGCCGGACTTAAAGCGTAGGTTTCTTCTGTGCTGAAAAATGACCAGCCTAGTCTGTCACCTCTTCTAGCTGAATCCAATTTAATCTCCTCTATTTTCGCCTGTACCTTTACCTCTAAAAAACACCTTCACCCTTTCTTTTCTTTCCTTTTACTCAAGTCTTCTCCCTCTCTTCTTTTATCCTATCAGTCATGTCTCCTCTCACTCTCCCACTCTCCTCCCTTTCTTTGTTGGCCTGACCTTTCCAGTCTAGTCTCTTCTCCCTCTTCTCCATCTCTCACCTCTTCTCAGCCCCAGTCTTTCATCCATTTAAGCTCCAACTAAGCCTCCCTCCTGCCTTTTGATGGCAAATGTGGTGTTTATCTCCTGAAAATGTGAAATTCTCAGCACTACCTGTCAGGACTGTCCCCCTGCAGGGCATTTGCTGCTAGAACGTAGAAGGGCTTTTTTCTTTTCTTTTTTTTTACCATTAATTGAGATGAATTTGCAGCATCAGAGAAAAAAAAAATGTACAGCCTCGTAAAGGTTCAGGTTTTATATTTTCCTGGTAGTGACGCTCTTTAAGGGGAATAGGCAATAGGGTCTGCAGTAGTAGTGCACCAAGAACGCCCCTCCCCTCAACAAATAAAAAATGTATGTGACATTAGAATGTATTTTTTATTTTAAGCATTTACTGTTTACATTTTAAACAATACTTATGTGAATCACTAAATTAATATCTTGTGGTACACAACTGTTTTTGAGAACTGCTTCATGTCTGTGTTGCTTCCAGTCAGCTCATTTCTGGCACCAGTGAACAGATATTCTATCCCAGGATGATTAGACTATGGTTTGGCATAAGGCAATGTGAACTTTTTCTGATATATTTAAACTCCTCTATAGTATAAGAATCATCACCATGGCACCTGTGTGCTTTAGCCATAACCATACTATGTAGGTCATTCAATATTTTGCTTACCTGGATTCATCTTCATCAGTATAAACAGAGCATTTGCATAATGTAGCATGAGATTAAATAAAGTTACGGTCATCAGCACTTGAATACATTCTCTAGCAGTGGTGCCCATCTGAACTTTGAAAGACCAATCAAATCTATGATAGTCATACATATACTTTTTGACAGGGAAAAATAAAAACAGAGGCAGTCTGACTCTGCTTAAAACCAATCATCAATAACAAAAATTACCTACACCAAAAGCTGAATGCTTGGAAGCAAGGTCAAATTTTTATTTATCATATTTCAGAATACATTTTATTATAGTTCTTCCAAATTTTTCTTGCCTGTTTTTTTTTTTTTTTTCAACATAACCTCTGGCTATAACAACAGCATGACAAACATATATATGTGAACGTCTGCACTTAAATTGGGGCTCATGCCATTTTTTATTAAAAAATGCTTAATCATAAATAGAATGGATGACAAAAATAATTGTTAATATATATATTTTTTCATATATTTTTAATAATGTGGATTTCCCTGGCCGCTTTTTAAGCCCTTGTTGTGGATTTGATTTGTTATGGCACTTGGGGATGGACGATCTATACAAAAGTGTTGGCAAACAGCAGCATGGATGTGCATTAGTATTCATTCTGAGTTGAGTCTTTGGCTAACAGACAAATATAACTTTTAGAGACGATCGTCCTTTAAGCTCTGTGAGAAATGTTGGATTCTTAAATTGCTGTGCATTCACTAACTGAAAGTTTAAAACAAATTCTTATTTTGGCTTGAACCTAATTTATTTTGTGTTTACTGAAATGATTGATACTGGAACTAAACGGGGCAATAATCCCTCTGTAGGTGGGTCAACATAAGAAATGCAAATAGGAAAAGCAAATAACAAAAGTAGAACTGTTTTGAAAGAAATTTGAGCAAAGGTGTTTAAAATCAAATGCAAGGACAGAAGAGTGAATATCAGTACCTAACCTTTCTGTTTAACATTCTTCTTTTTACTGTATCCTTATACTAAAAGAAAGAAAAGTACATTTAAATCTACATCAATGTTAAAACAGCTTTGTTACAACTGCTTGGACCTTGTAGATGAAAGCGATCTGAGAAGACCAGATCAATTCATTTGCTGAAAGCAGTATGGAATCTACAGTTTTTCTAGAGAATTCAATTTCCTGTTTCTCCTGTTCTCTCCAGGGATTTTCCACAGAAGATGGCGTCGGCTCTATCAGAGAACCCAGCCTCCGTGATTCACTCCCTCAATCTGGCTCATAACACACTTGACAACCAAGGTAGCGACTCGGTGAACTCATTCTCCCTCCCACTGACTCCTCTCTGTGGGCTCATCCTATTGTTCTTTAGCTATTACTAGAGCAAAGCTTTTGTTTGCTTTCAAATAACTCAGAATCAATCACTGTCCTTGCAGCTCCTTCACTTTCACTGTTTCTTCCTTCCTTCTGTCTGTCATTTATTTGATTATGTGTGGTCCATCAAAAAGTTCAGGTTGTGGTGACAAAAGAAAAAGGAAGAGCATTTCCTTTTTCTTTTTGTCACCACAACCTGAACTTTTTGTTTCTTTCTGTATGTAGGAATATCATTTTATTCTACAACTTTATGCGCCATGCCTAAGTAATGAAGACGTAGGGAAGGGCTGTATGGGAGAATGATCATATTCTGATTTTTAAGTAAAACTGTGTATTGTGAGAAGAGTAACTTCAATTTGATTTGTCAGTGAAAAAAATACAACCCAAAATAGGCCATAGAAATTAATTAAAAGACTTTAATCTGCTTGTGCCATTTTATCAGTATGTTTAAAGCCCCATTAAGATTTAATAATTAGGCATGTTCAATTATAAAATTAAAAATGTATGACAGTCTTGAGTATAAATACATGGTTTGACAAGAAAATGTAAAACAAAAAAGGATAACATGATAAAAGATTTTAACGTATTGATTATTATAATTTCATTAGTTATTTTAATACTTACACATACTAGTGTTTTGTTGAAAAAAGTGGAAAAAACGATTCTGAATCAATTCTTATAAAATTTCTAAGAATCTAATCGATTCACTAGTTCAAAAATCGGTTTAATTGTTTAACATAGTATTTACAGCTACAATAGGAATAAAAATCCAGACAGCCTTTTTAAGGCTTAGTTCTGAAAGTGTTAATACAGTTTTCTTCCCAGAAAACTGTTACTCACCCAGTGTTAAGTCACTTAATTACAGGCATTTAATTAAGATAAAAGCTCAAAAAAACGTTTTTAATAGCACCGACCCATATCTATACCGAACTGGATCAGACTGAATCGGATTGGATCGTGATAACTGATTCTAACTTTTGAGAATCGGAATCTAATCGATTCTTGACATTTGAATCGATACCCAGCCCTAACATATACATTAGATATATTTACTGTTTATTTTGACACACCACTCAACAAAAACACAAGTAAGGAAACACATATGGATGTTTTGACAGTCATTCTTTAAAATTTCCCTCAGTTTTCATGAACTCATGACAGCGATATACCACATAAACACATTTATTTTAGCAAATAGTTTATTCTTTATTCAAATATCAAATTCTACTGCAGTCACCAGATAGATGTGAAGTCTGAGTTGCATACTGTGGAAAATTCTAAAGGTTTTCCTTCACCTATTTTTTTTAGCATAATCAACTTAAAAAAAGTAAAAAGAACAGAAAACAGAAATATTCAAGACATTCATGTCAAGAAAACATATATTAATGCTATTTAAGCCAGATAGTGAATATCCTCGTCCATACCAAATCTATGCTTTTTGCTTGCTGACCTATTCTTTTTTGTGTGTGTGTTTTTGACTTTATTTGTTGTATTTCAAAACGAATCTGCTTTCTACGTCAGAAGAAGTTTTTTTCTTTTACTCAAA
This sequence comes from Apricaphanius iberus, assembly GCA_028564705.1. Lineage (NCBI taxonomy): Eukaryota > Metazoa > Chordata > Actinopteri > Cyprinodontiformes > Aphaniidae > Apricaphanius > Apricaphanius iberus. The sequence goes on from JAPXFQ010001905.1 coordinate 6,746,896, forward strand.
ATTGTGCCACTAGTCCGTGTTTTACCTATGGAAATGTTGCAAGCGTACATGTAGGTGTGAACAATACATCCCATTCTCGTAACAAACAGGAAGGAAGGAAGGAAGGAATTAGTTGAGGCACATGCATAAGCAGGGAAATTTTTTGCTGTAGTTGTTCTGTGCTTTGAGCTGCATCTAGCTAATAGCTGGTAAATCACCCAAACATTAGGAAAAAAAGGTGGGTAATCAGACAAGGAATGGTTTAGTCGGATTTAATATCAAAAAGTTAGTAATATTGGTTTGTGTCATTTTGATATTGTATATGTAAATATCTGTTTTCAGTTGTTGTAAAATGTGTAAAAACGGTTACTTATGAATGAAAAAAGCAATAAAAAAAGCAATACTCTGGTTTAATTGACTCATTAGGAATGCTTGTGCACTCCAAAAAACATTTGGGTTCATGAGTCTGTTGTAATGTTGTTTGGTGGGATGAAGTTTGGGAGCCACTGCCTTGGATGACCCTCCAATCTTTCTGCCTTGGCAGATCCTCCACGCATTCTAATCGCTCACAATCTAATATCCTTATATTGCTTACCCCTACGAGGAAAAACTATTAAGACTTTGTGTAAGCCGGAGCCAGGCTTTTGCACGCACGCCACCATCCCTCATTAGCTAATTTATGTCTCCAACCCCCACCCTCACCCCTAAACCCGCTCCCTCCGTCTGACACTTGTCACTTCCACTTGCCTCAGTGGATACCTTGTGCTCGCACTTATCACCCCCCTGGTGTGTCGGCATGTGTTTATCAGTATTGACAGTGTGCAGGCTTTTATTGTTATTACAGACACAATAGAGCAGCAGCCACTAAAGATGCATGATCAGAAAACTGAGGATCACAAAGGGATCCTAACTATAGAAATAAATCGTTTTTAATAAACAAAAGGCTTTTGTGTAATTATCATTATTGCAGTAGATAAAAAAAAAAATCTATACTTTGTATTACGTAATTTGGCTTAGCACATTGTCTGCATCTGGCTTCATCCACGCTGCCTGCATGTCGAGGAGGAGAGATGAAATTAGTTTGGGATCGTCTTTTGCTTATTTAACATGTAATTTGTTTGTCGATTTTAAACAGAAACATACATTTAATCAATTTTATCTCATAATTGTGTCCATCAGCCTTAAGAGTTTAGTGTGGCATTGAAAATTTCAAATTTTCTTGTTAAGAATTTGATACATATCCTAACTTTATTTAATTTTTAACACATGTAAGTCACATAGAAGAGTTTTTCAGAATGCAGTCTTATTGAATTTTAATATTTGCCTCTGTCTCAGTAATTTCAAACAACACAGAAGAATTTTATATTGAAATGTTTTCAATATAAAATTCTTCTGTGACTGAGGCAAATATTTAAATTTAATAAGACTGCCTTCTCTGTGTGTATTATTAGTCATCTTTTTTATTGAAAGAAGGCCCATTTCTCCTTTTCACCTCACCTCCTTGTCTTCATACAGGAGTCTCCAACCTAATTCAACAAGTCTGCCGGCTCAACAAAGGTCTACGTCTCCTAAATCTCTCCAAGACTTCTCTCTCATCCAAGGGTAGGTACTCTGTTGCAGGAATGCAATTAAGATTTAATTTCATATTCTCTCTCGTATTGAGTGCCTCTAGAGCAGGAGGTCAAGTTAGTGAAAAAAAAACTTATTGTTACACCATTATGTTCCTTATAAAATTTATCAGATCACCGGGATGACAGATGTCAGAGCAGCAAGATATCTGCTGGACGTTCTAGCCTTGCGGGACTGCTTCATGCTTACTATCAGACTGGCTCAAAGCGGTTCATCAGGAACTAAGCAAGAAGATTAAAAAAGAAGTGCGTGATTAAAATACCAGATAAGATAAAACTGTGTTTTCCTAAATGTTATTTAAGGGTTAGGTAGAAGTGTTAGAAAGGGAATGCATGAGTGAGCTCTGTTCCCTCCATGTTCTGGCCAGACATGTTTTCATTAAACAATTTAAACGCCTTTGAGGACTCAGTTTCATCTTATTTTTAGAAGACTGATATATTTCCCACCATGATGGACCATGAGCCTAACATTGTTCACAAGGATATACCTTACCTTCCGTAAATGTAGTGAGAAATACCACAAACTGAGGTAACAAAAACGTTTGTTACCGTTCTGCACCAGTGTCTTGAATACTTTTACCTTTCCCCTATCTCACACACATAAACAGACCCGGGAATGATTTACCTTCAACACGATATTCAGGTCAGAATCATAAGCAGTGTTTTTTTGTTAAATCTAAATGCCTACATGGGATTTTCGCCAGTGTCCCAGTTGCTTTTATCCCATTCAGACTATCCAGATATAAAATTGTTGATTCAAAAGGATTACATTGGTTTGAGACCAAATCCACATTTATTTCCATTAATAGCCTTTCAAACTATTTTCGTACTGTTTGAATTCAAGCCATTGCCATAATCTTCTTCAGCATTTATGATTTCATTTGACTGCCTGACTGTTACAACAAAGAATAGTGTACAACATTGATCTCAGCATTATTTCATGAAGACATTTCTATTTATGTCCTTTGCAGGCCTTTACAGCATCACTACATACATGCTTACATACATACATACATACATACATACATACATACATAAAAAATCTGACTTTTGAAATGCATGTGTACACCTTAGCTCGACTTAAGTCAAATATAACTGGAGTTTGAGAAATCAGACTAAGCTCCCCAGATAATGCGATTGGACATTCAAATTTCTCTGCAGGCATACACCTGTCACCACTAGCTGAGCTTTTAGAAGCCTTGGCGCTCCCACTTCAGGAATTGTACACTGTAAGAAATGACCGTGAAATACACAGTAATTTACTGTTTCTGGAAAGTACGTTACTTTCAATGTTTGTAAAGTAAAACACTGTATATTTAGCAGTAATTGAATAAATATTGTAGAAATCACTGTATTAAACACAATATTGTATACATTTAAATCAGACCAAGTTCTACTTTAGTGAGCCACAGTAATTTCATCAGTATAGTAAAAAACAAAGCAAGAATTTATAGTGGTAGGAAATTTCACAGTAACATGTTTTGTACTGTAGAAAATCACAGCAACCATAACAGTATTGTAGAAATCTCAATAATTAATAGAAATTTGCAGTAACATTGTGTACGGTAGGGAATGGCGGTAGCAATGTAGAAATTCACAGTGATATATTGGAATTTACAGTAACACAATAATTACTGTGGGAAATGGCAGTAACATGTACATAGAGTTGGGGAGAATACTGAATATGTATTTAGTTACAGAATACTGATTACCTGCTTTAAAATGTATTTTATAACGTATTCCCTTACTTTGCTTAATCCTGGGACAGTATTCTAAATATTTGGAATACTTCCCCTTAAAAACAGCATTTAAGTCTATTAAATATCACAAAATGCACTATTAGCTTGTCCCGCAGGAAAACAGAGGGCATATTAATGCTAGGGTACCGACTGGGAAAAAATAAAAATAAAAGATTCAATTTTGTTTGGCACAACACTCTGTGACCAAAAATCAAACAAACAAACAAACCAACAGGGTTTTAGCAGTAATATCTCTTTACATTTTATATTTATTCATTTGAAATTCATTTTAACTGTTTTGCAGTCACAGCCATTTAGGCTATTTGTGACTTTCTGCTATAAATATGCAAAGTTTTGTAAACTGACATTCACTGCACTCCAAATAGAAAGCTTATATCCTTGTAGCCATAATTTTCCGGACACCCATTATAACAATATTCAAGCTAACATTATGTCAGATGCAACCAACACCAACACTATGACTGTGAGACATGACCTAACTAACACGATACAGGCCCTGTCAAATAATGGACAAAAAAAAAACTGTGGTAGTGGTATGAAGTTTTACATGATGTTCACTGGTTCTATGTAAGCAACAAGATAGAAAAATACGCTGCCAGATAACTGTAGGCAGTCCGCTAAGAAGCTTAATAAAAGCATGTGAAATAAATACAGTTGATGGAATGTTGGTTTATGTACCTGATATGAAGTGGTCGTCCCATATGCACAAACTTTTGCTCACGGGGTCCCAAAGCTTCATTTTAGTTGATCGCTAGCGTGTTTCATTGCAATAATCCAATGTTTTCTGTGCTCTGGATCCTTGAGAATCTTATTAAATTCTACCTTTATCTCGTCAAAATCTGTTGTGGCATCCTGGGAGACAACAGGTATCCATCATATTTGCTGATTCTAGGTTTGGGATAGTCTCATAACTATAATTTAACTGCGGGAGACTGCCTGCCACCATGGCGCTGATTCGATTTGAAAGGTTGAATGCTGGTAGAAGTGACATCAACTCCTGGAGCTCTATGTGACTCTAGTCCAAGAGGAAATTTTTAGTACAGAAGGGCACATGTCGCCCCCTAGCACTGGAAAGTCGAACGCACTTCATTCAATCGTTTGATTTTCTGAGTGACATGTACACTGGGACACGACTCTCAACTCTGGCTAATCCATTAGGCCCATTTTCTGGTCGCAGTGATTTTAACGAATCATCCTTTTATTTATTCCAAAAGTGGCATTTTTCAACCTTTTCGTTATATTACATCATTGAATGTTTAAATTCAGATTTAATTCAGGGTTAGAATGAGTGAATAGATTTGACAGAGTAAAAAAGATAACATTTGACTACATTATGTGTCATAGCAAGAAAGAAAAGGAGTGAGAAAACAGATTGGGACTAAAATCTTTGCTTCAAGGTATCAGAATTTTTCCCCCAGTTATACCACCACATTTTTTTGACCTGTCAAAGCGTTTTTTGTTTTTTTCTCTTCTTTCCTTAGTCTAGTCTAACAATAGAGAAAGGTTGTTTTATGATTGTGTAGTGATGTAGGTGTTTTTTGAGATTTTTGATTCTTATTATGCAGAAGGCTGGTCCTATTTGATGTGACACAATGTATTTTTTTTCAATATCTGCTCTGTGTACTACTTAAACTACTTAATCCTTAAAAGCGACAACACTTAAAAATGGTTGACGTCAAAGCGAAACATGCATTGTGTTTTAAGAGGAGACAGACTATTGGGTAGAAGAAGTCCTGTAGAGTTCTGACCCAATTTCAGTCCTGGTTGTGAAGACAGGTTTGGCTGATCCTCTTTACAAAATGTTCTTCAGTATATTAAGTTTTGAGGACTTTCATTTTTGAACAGCTTATTTAATTATAAATCTTGCAGGATAAGATCTGAAACACCACTAGTAGTCTGCATCTTGGAGGTGAGATCAGAGATTGATGCTACAGTGATCTCAGATCAGGGTCATGTCGGGGTGTGGTGCCCGATGGTGGCAATTCCAAGCGCTCCTCTTATTATGTCTGCGTGTCAAGTTAGTGTGGGCTTGCAGACACAACAATCACAGTTTTAATTCAGTCCGAGATCCTGAAACGTAGTCAAAGAGCCAAGGAGGGTACATGTATTTATGACAAAAACAAGAGGCGGAATACTTATTAGTGGGGTAAGCTTAGTTCTTTGGTCAGAGAGTAGAGCGAGAGAGTCGATGTTCATAGAGAGGCAAACAGATCTGACAGGGGCAAGGTGAAACACGGGGAATCCAGGGTTAGACACAAACAGGGTGGCAAACCGTGTTACTTTGAAGAATACTGGACCTCTACTGACACAGAGGTTTTCAATAATCTGACAGGGAAGGGAAGAGTGAGGGAAGTTTAAGTAATAAGGATCACAGGTGAAGACATGGAAGTAATCAAGCAGGACACAGGTGCACAGTGTGAAGCATAATGACAGGAGGAACAGCTAGGCAGAAGTGAAGGATAAACATTGCTAGTGAAACCTGAATCCTGATAGTTCATCTATTTCCTGTTGTAGATTTGCTATGGTTTGAGATACATGTCCCGTTGCATAAGAAAATTGAATTATTGTCAAATTTATAGCTGAGCGGGGGGCTGGTGCCTATCTCCAGCTGTCAACGGGCGAGAGGCGGGGTGCACCCTGGACCGGTCGCCAGTCCATCACAGGGCCGGTTTACAGGTTATGAAAACCACAAATGCAAAATCTCAGAAAATTAGCATATTACATGAAATCAAATCATATTACATAAGGGGATAAGATACTTCTGTCATTGATTGTTATTCAGGAGCAGCTTGAAAACAGGAACACTATATTTTAAGCCAATATCCATACATGTGTGGTGGTTCTTGATGCACTAACAGCCTCAGTCAATTCCTTGTGAAGGTCTCATCCATAAAAAGTCACTATATTTGTCTTTAGTCCCTCTTTCTGAAAAGGAATAATCAAAATTGAGGGGTCCAAAAACTCACTAAAAATAACCAAAAAAAAGTCACTACGTAGGCAACACTGTTCTCTTACTGTTACAGACTGTAGGGTATGGTTTCCATGACTTTAGCCTACGTAGTCACGTGACTCCACCCCATACAGTATGTAAGGTGGTACAGTCAGGATATTAAAGGAAAATGAACATTACTAAACTAAAACACATCGTTTAAATCTATTAAAATACAAATATACTGACATTGGGAAAATGATGTCGGTAAGAGTTATACATTTCTTATCAGTAAATTTTTGGTTTATCACCCAGTCCTAATCCCTTCTCTACCACAGGTCTTGACATTTTGTGTTGGATGTTTTTCTTTGTTTTACTGTCGTTGGCTACCTCATCTCTAAATTACATTCTTTCAGAAGTCCAGTGGTTTATTAAGATGTGACTTTGCAAACATAAGCCATGCATGTCCATTTAAGAGCCCAGAAACAGTGCCTAATCCAAAATTAGGCTTTTTTTTTTGCAATTTCTTAAAGCATTTTTATTTTTATCTCTGGGAAAATAAACTCTGTCCTCCGCTGGTAAGATTGGCTGTAGTAAGTATTCCCCACCTCAGAATGTTCTGTTTCACTGAAAAACAATGGATGACAGCTTGTTTGTAGCTCCTCCCATGCTGATTACAAAAATGGCCTCTCAGGTTTCTGGGGTATAGTGTTCACACACACACACGGACACACACACACACACACACAAAAATACTTCAGATCAATAGAAAGTCAAGGACTCCGTCTTATATAGGTATTCACATTTGGTAATGTTGATCAAGTCCATCTGATCTGCAAATATCTTCTACCATTCCATTTTGCTTTATCGTTTTGTCCCTTATGTAGCTTTTCTGTGCATTGTCACGCTGTGTACTACATAAGGATATTTTAAACATAATTTTTAAGCCTAGAGGTGTAGAGTCTATTTGGGATAGTGACCCTGACACCAAGTTAGTGTTATAAATCAGCGGTTTTAAAAGCCAGCAAGTTCAGATAGTGATTCAGCAGGATACAGTAGGGCTGACCTTGAATTGTAGTTGTTGGCATGACAATTTGCTGACCACTTTTTGCTGAATATTTATAGATCCCTTTCCTCTTCCTCTTTCTTTTTTTCTGATTCTCAAAGAGTAAGTCACTCCCCTACAAGTCTTAATCCGCCCACGTTTCCTGTTTGAAAAATGGGCCAAAAGGATATGTTTCAGACCAGCAAACACATGGGCGAGGAGGGGTGGGTATGGTCTGGGTTGTGATTGGCATCTTGAAAGCGTTGCTGCAGTTACACAGACACAGAGAATAAGCAAAAGCGCTTGCTATTTCAACTCCAGTTTGCTACGGAGGCGTGGCTGAGACTCTGGTGCCGTTATACCCCACAGTGGCAGTGCCGCTGATGTCGCATTGACGTTAACATCAATAAAAAACATTCATTTAATCGCACTGGCTGATTCAAATTCAAATTTAATGCAGAGGTTCCCATGCTGACAGTTTTAGACAGAAAATTTATATTTTAAATAAGACACTAATTACCACACATGTAGACAGCACTTTTAGACTCTTTTATACAGTTTATCAGCAAAAAAAGTTGATTTGCGGGTGACTTTACCCTTAAACACCTACAGTGGGCTGTATGTTAATTGTTTTTTTTTTACATTTTGTCAGATTACAACCCCTACTTCAATGTATTTTGTTGATGTCTTATGTGAGCAGCAAAAAGTAGTGAATAATTGTGAAGTGCAATAAAAAAAGAATATTTCTGTTTTTTTATTTTTTTTACTGTGTGTAAGATTTTTATTTTATTTTTTGTGCTAAATAAGATCACCTTTTACTCTAATCATAGCTTTTTCCACCTTGGCACATCCACAGACAGCTCAGTCAGATTGGTAGAGCATCTGTGAATGTTAGTTTTAGAGGTTTTTATTACAGATTTTTAGTTGGATTTATTTCTGGACTCTGACTGGGCCGTCATAGTACATGAATAATGCTTAGTCCTTCTTCAGCTTTTGAGCAACACATGCAATATCTGCCTTCTCCCACAGATGCTCTCCAAAGCAACAGAATGGGCAAAGCGTGCTTCCTGGAACTGCTGTTGTGAACCTCTGATGTATCATAGAACAAACGGCACACTTTAATGATTCCTCTTTCTTTTTAAGTATTTCCACCACTCATTATCATCTCTTTAGTGTTAATGTATTTATGTTTAACTATTCCCTTGCTGCATTTAGTTTTATCTCAGTTTTTCAGTGTAAGAAATTCAATGAGAGGGGCTTCAGACCTCTGGGCTGTAATGGTGTCCTTTTGGCTTTTTGGGTTCAGGGTACACTTGGACATAAAAGGGAGAAAATGTATGCTTGCTGTTTTTGGTGGCTTTTTTAATGAAAACCTGTCAAAAAAAATCCTCTTTTTTTTGTTCAGTTGGTTGTTGCTTTTTTCACTTAGTGAGCCTTTTTTATTCAGTTTGCCTATTTTATAATGAACAGTTGTTAAGCGCTCATAAATAGAGTATTGAGATTGTCAGTGAAAAAAAAAGTGAATATGATTATCAGTCCTTGGATGGCTAAACGATGCATCCCTTCCCTTCTGGTTTATTCCACTAGGTGTTGTTTCATTGTCCCAGGCTCTGTGTTCAAGTGATGACTACTCCAACTCTCTGCTGCACTTGGACCTCAGCAAGAACCCCGGGGTTCTGTCTGGAGAGGACGCCACAGTGAGTGATTCTTGAAAAGCTAAATGGGGAATCAGCATTTACTGTGTCAGCTATTTTACGTTATTAGTGTCTGCATGTCTGGAGAATCGGACCTAATGTTAACGTGGATATCTCTTGACTAATTAAAACATTGCTAACAAAAACTTTAAAAAATACTTTAATGTAGAACAATTTACCATATTGTATAAAACTCCTAAAGCTTTGCTAGGTAACACTGAGAATCATTGGCGGCATCTCACTTTTCCTCAGGGACTTTTTCCCCCTTCTCCATTACACCATATAAGCTCCTTCTAGTTTTCTTACATTGCTTCTGGCGGTATTGTAAAAGCATGAAAAGTGACTCACCCAGCCAGTTCACCGTGTGCACAGTGTCTGCAGACTCATCCTCTGAAGCTCAACTCTGCTTGAGCTGCTTTATTTCCCTAGAAACATTACTCATTTGCTCCATCTCTCTGTTTTTGATATCAGGCTGGTTCAAAGGGGCATCTGTGCCACAAAAAGTTGATCTCAAGTCAGTGTATTTTTTGGAATGTTGTTTGAGTCTTCAGAATTGTTAATTGACGTCAACAGATCGAATAAATTATAAAAAATATGACTGCATATGTTTCAGTTAAGGTTAGAGGTATTTAGGAAGATCTAACTGCAATATATTTTCTTTCTTTGAAGCAGATGCCACAGTAAATCCCATGTGATTCAGTTTTGCATATACAGTACCTTAAAATGTAATCATACTCCTTGATTTCAGATACATCTGTCTTATTTCATAGGGATTTCATCTGATAGTGAGTGAATGATTGTGAAGTGAATGGGAAATGATGCACAAATGGAAATCTGAAAAGTGTGGAAGACATTTACATTCATTTCCTCTGAAGCGACACTTGTTCTGCTCCAGTTAAAGAGCTTAACCTCAGTTAGATTAGATGCAGAATAACTGTGACCATGCATTTTCAAGTCTTGTCACAGATTCTTATCTGGATTTAAGTCTGAACTTTGACTGGGCCATTTTAAGACATAAACTCATTTTGATCTAAACCATTCTATTGTATCTCTGACTGTAGGTTTATTGCTATATTTCTGTTGGAAGATGATACACCAATTTTCTTGCAGCATCAACTTTCAAATAGCTATGAACAGCTTGCCTATCCATGCTGAAAAGGAGCATCCCCACAGCATGTTGCTCCGTGTTTCATCTAATTAATTATTATTAGGGGTGACGTGTCTTCTTCTTTTTTTTTAGCCTTCACTGAGTGTTTGGAATGTAGGCAAGAAAGTTCTGTTTTGGTCTCATCTTCCATTAATTTGCTGCGTCTCTTACTATGCGTGCAGCAAAGTTGAATTTAGTCACGTCTAAAGATAGTTGTGTGCACTGGATTTCATGGAATGATATAAGAGTAAGGGAACTGAATGCATGCCACACTTTATACCAGTTCAAACATACTGTATTGTCCAACCTTTGGTTGGTCTGTCAACTAAAATCCCAATAAAATACATTTAGGTTTTTAGTTATAACATGAAAACATCTGAATTATCACACTCTGGGTGCAGACGAAAATGTGTGGGAAACACTATGCTTTGTTTAATTCTTCCATTTATTCCTTGACTAATAACAAAGATAACTCATTTGTGTTTTTTAAAATTTTTTATGCAGAACCTGTACCTGTTCTTGGCCCAGCCCAACTGCCTGGTCCATTTGGACCTGTCGGGGACAGACTGCACCGTGGACTCGGTTTGTATTTGCTTCCTCTTTTACAGTCTCCGTCCACCCAGAGCTGTCTGATTTCATCTCTGGAATGTGATTAAGGCCAAGGAAAGTGAGCTGACTTACTGTCCTGAATGCGGATAGCCTATCATGCAAAACCTCATCTGACTCAGTTATAGAGCTGTTCTGTAAAAGCTCCAAAGAGGCACTGGCACATGAATCTATAGTCGCTCATGAATTATACAGACTCCTGATACAAAACACATAGTGTGTTTTTATATATCTCTAAAGCGAAGTGACAAAGTTGTTTTTCATGCGTCTAAGCTTACAAATATGTGTGCCAACAGCATCTCACCCCATTAGCAGATTGGCTAACAGCTGACAGGGTGTGAGTGTGTTCTGTCTGCGAAGAGTTCAGTAACTGTCTGTGAATGTGTCTGCCTCCGTATGTCTCTTCTGATAAGGCCTTTCGAATTGCATCACTGTTTTTATTCAAGAAAAATGTGACTTCGAAGCAGAAATTGGAATGTTTTGGTGTCCTCTTTATTATCGAAGACATTGTGGGGTGTGGAAAAAATGTCTAAACGGATTCTTAAGAGGTCACATTTGTTGTTCATTCTCTCCTTGCTCCTGTCTTATGTGTGCTGTGTTAATGGTGATGGCACGTAGCACAGCCGGCTCTATTAAGGTTGGTTGACAAAGATGGATGATATTGTTTTTCCTGGTTCTTTTCGCTCATAGGTTTAATATCAATTTCAGTTACAGATACAGTTGAAACTATGCAAATGCTAAATAACCCTCCCTTTTTTCCAAGACCAGACTCTTGTTGTTTTAGGTCAGTTGGATTTACAAATCTAAATGTCACAATAATGTGAGAAATAATATATCAGAAACATCTTCGAAATCAAAGTTTTCATATCGAATAATTACTATCTCTTTTTTTTTAAAGGAGAGCCCTGATTATGATATCATGGCCTTTGAAACTTCTGATTGGTTAACTGGCAAATTTGAGTTAATCGGACGCACACATGTAAATGTATTTTTAGGCTACACCTGTAACACTCTGCTTTCTTGTTTGACATGATTTGAAAGCCAAAAGAAATCGGCCAAGATATGGGGAAAATAATTGTGGAGCTGCACAAGTCTGGTTCGTCTTTGGGAATTATTTCCAGGTGCTTGATTTGTTTCGGGTTGAAATGTGAAAATTGACCCCAGAAAAAAAAAGCCAAAGACCTTGTGAAGATATTGGCTTAAGCTGGTAAGACTGTACCGTTATCCATAGTGAAACATGTGCTTTACCAACATGGGCTGAAATACCTCTTGGCAAAGAGGAAGCTATAGCTTCAAAATCAAAGATAGAAAATCCAGATAGGAGTTTGCAAATGAACATATGCTCAAAGACCTTAATTCTTTGAGGAATCATCCGGTATGATGGAACTATTGTTGAACAATCTGTCCATATTGACCGTAGTTACAATTTGAGGAAAAAGGGGGAAGCTTGTAAGCCTGGGGGTGGCATAATCATGTTGGGGGACTGCTTTGCTGCTGTTTTACTGCACGATGAACTGGTGCACTTGATTAGATAAATGTCATCAGGAGGAACAAACAATATGTGGAAAAATTTAAGCAACATCTAAAGACTTCAGCTAGGGAGTTAAAGCTTGGGTGCAAACACATCTTCCAAATGAACAATTACATTGAGTGGCTTAAGGACAACAAAATCACTGTTTTGGCATTGCGTGTGTGAGTGAGGCGGGCTAAAAACCTGACTAACTTCCAGTTCTGTCAGGAAGAATGGGACAGATTTCCGGCAAACTACTGTGGGAAGCTTGGGTAGGATACTCAAAAACATTAGACCATAATCAAAGATTTCAAAGGCAATTCTGACGTACACTGAGAAAATAAACACAGTAAACCTGTGACTCAGAAACAATTTATAATATACATTTTTTTTAATATATTTTTTCAGTATTGTGGGATTTTGCTGCTAGAAAAGAAATGTTTGTGAACCTAACTGACCTAAACCAAAATAATTTTGATCTGACCTAATTTCAGACTGTGTGAAAAAAGGTGTGAGTGTGTGTCTGTTTTTTCTTTTGGTTCATGTAAATTTCTGGTTTCAACTGTGAAGATAATCCGACATGTTTGCTGGTTGGGAGGTTATTAAACTGAGAGACACTGCTTTGATAAAATTTTTGTTTCATGATAGACATCTTGTGTATTTACTCTTTTATCACACTTTAACGTTTCAGATCCTCAAACTAATGTTAATACCTAATGATAAGATGACTAAACACACAAAGAAATTTCAAGTGATTATTACATTTAAGGGGAAAAAAAGCCCTGCTTATCTAGATTTATTTCGAAAGCTTAGGTTTTTGTTTTTTTGTGTGTTTTACTTTCCACTCCCTGACCTGATTACTACTAGACCTCCAAGATTAAGACCTCACTTAATTAGAACCTGTCTGACAACAAGAAGTAGACTTTGGGACTCCAGCAATTTCCAGTGAAAACTGTTACACACTGATAGACGTAACTTGGAAGACGTTTGGCCTCCAAAAACTGTTTCAAAACTATATTGACAATTAATCCAGGAGTTCTTAAAAGAACCAAGAGCATTTAAAGCTCTGCAGGCCTGACTCACCTCAGTTAAGGTTTGTGCTCAGGATGAAAAATGAGGAGGATTCTAGGTAAAAATGGCATCCACTATAGAGGCCAAAATCAGTTCCGAGTAAAAAGAATACCAAAGCTCAATTTTGAGGATCCCCTAGATTTTTGAATAAAGAAAACAAATCTCACTTTTTAAATATTCTTTTGTAAGGGGTTAATTTGGTAAAACTAAAGCAGGGAATGCTCTGTGTCATTTTTATTTTATTTTTTTACCCCCAATATTTTCCTAAATTTCCAGGATAAAAAAAACAACTACAATAAATATACCAAAAAAATCATATCAGCAGTAAAACATAGTAATAGTTTTATGATCTAGATTTCTGCATAAGGAACTTAACTTTATGTAATTTATAGACACATAAATGTTTCCTTTTAGCTGGGAATCCTGAAGGAGAATTACCAGCCATCAGAAAGTGACCTTTAGCCTAAACTTATTCTGGATAGACAGAAATCCCAATTATATAAAACACAACAGAAACTCCTTGTGGCTCAAAACAAACAAACAAACAAACAAACAAACAAACAAAAAAAGAAAGAAAATAGAATAATGATAAAGATTTTTTTGTGGCACAGTCACGGTCTGCACCTATATTTCTTTGGCATAACCTTAAACAGGTAGTTAATGCACACAGAGAAAATCTCCACTATAAACAAATTATAGTAATTGTGCCAAGAAAAGTGTGCCAAGCTTCCTCCACAGTGACGCAAAACCTTATTTTCCAGTTATTGCCTGTGCTTAATGAAAGTCACTGCTGTCAAGGGTGGCACAACTAGTTATTGGGTTTAGAAAGTGAGTATTTTGTCCCAGTTTTCTTTTTGATAGTATTTTCCATTTTATAAAGGAACTAATGATTTGGAAAATATTTTTGTATTTCTCAGGTTATACCATAAAATGCTTTATTATATTGCCATCTTAAAGTGTAAGCAAACATCAGTGAAAAACAAGATTTAAAAATTATATATTTTTAGTGCAGCACCCCACCTCATTTCTTCTTTGTTCGCTATCCTTCCCCTCCTCCCTTGATATATTTTGGGCCCATAATACTGTAAAAAGGACACATGATGGATGGCTGTCATCACTATTGTATTTGGCTTGTTTTCCTTCAATGCTTTCAAAACTGAGTGCTTTAGGTGTAGTACATCTTGTTTGTGCACACTGTGAAGGGATATTTTGTCAAGGCTTTACTTTTCCTCAATTCTTTTTGATACTAAAACATAATTAAACCAACACACTATTTACAGTTGAAACCAGCAGTTTGCATATACCAAATAAAAAGACACGTACATACTGTCTGAAGTTAAATCCCATCAAGCTTCTCCTGTTTTAAGTTAGATAGAAATACTCAAATGATTTCTATTTGCTAAATGCTAAATAAAGAGATAGAAAATATGTCACATGTATTTATATATTGCCTGCTGTTAATAAAGTCAAGGAAACAATTCATTCAAGTAGGGCAGCTGTTTGGTCAATGACACAAAGGAAATGGTTACTTGAAAATATGTTACCTAGTTTAGTTTTTTTTCTCTCTCTCTTTTCATTTTGACCTTAAAGAAAAATAAATGCCCTTTGGACCTGTTAAACTAGGAACTAGCCCTTTAAGTTAGGAACTAGCCCTTTAAGTTAAATGAAAATAGTGCTAGAGAAATTATTTTTCAGAGAAATAGAGGTTTCAGAATTAAGCTCAGAGAAATCAAAATGTTTTCCCAGAAGGTGTGTAACAATACATCCCTCTCAGGAAGAGAACACCCACGATATAGGGTTCATGAGAAAGATCCAAGCTTCAAGCTCAGTTTTTGCTCAAACTAAAACGCATACACTGAACACATACTGCATTTTGCTGAATTGAGTCGGTACACAAGACTCCAGTTGAGGCTTCACAAATTCTTATGTTGTAGTTAGTGTTTCAATATCACAATATCGTGTCCCATGAGATCCTCTCACAGCTCTAGTACTCCCCTACACTTGTCCAATTAGATCATTAGAAAAACCCCAGCAGATGTTCAGTGAGAGATCCTGCTACTGCAATAAAAGATAAATAGATTTTACTCATTTCCACACATCTTTACCAGAGGTGCTAATTCATGTGGATGCTGTTGTAAATCCAAATTTAGAAAATCATTTTGGCATAGTAGGTGTGTATTGATAACCAAATAAGAGAGGAGTCTGTGCATGTAATAGACTGTAAACACAAGGATAATGAACCATTATTGAAGAACAACAGCACAGATGCAGGCAAAACAAGTAATGAACTGTGTCAATGTTACTAATGTTTCCCATGAGATGAAAGCCTCACCAGATATTGGCAACATGGCATAAAATCTGTTGGCATTCAGAAAATGATCCTGCTGCTATATGAAAATCAGTATCAGTTGGTTTAAGGTAAACCAATAGATTCTAGAAAGGTTGTTTTTTTTTCCAAAATATTACATCGAATGGTGCGGCTGGCAAAGAGAAAAATAGAAAAATGTCGGCACAGGAATTAGACAAACCAGTGAAATAATAGGGGGATATGAGACTGAGGTTGAGAAATCAGCATGCCATAAACTCCATGTTTTGGAGGAAGAAGGGTTTTGCACACCTCCCCACAAACACCATGCCAAAAATGAGATTGAATCCCCTAGCAACCAACAAACAATGCTCTCAAGCACAGTTGAGAAAACTTTGAATTGGTGTAAGGAACCACTGGACTGCCCCAGTCAGTTCCCTGACTTGTATCCAATTGAAAGTCCAAGAAAATAACTGAAGATTAGGTAGAGAAGCTCCTCACCTGAACCTTCAAGCTTTTGAAGTGAAAGAATGGATGAAAATGACAACCAAGCAAGGCATCATTATCAACAAAGGCTTTCTACAAAGTCTTTAATAAAATTCGGCTCAATACTTTCCCCCTTTCAATCCCAACTTTTTTTACTCATAACTTCTTTTATAAACTTACTTGCTTACTTGATTTCTTAGTATGGTTGGATTACGTGGGCTGTTGATAACATTTAATTTGAATGTCATCTCAATTGTCTCATTAGAAATATTGGTCAATACTTATTTTACCTGCTTTATGTGTAACATAGGTGACCAAACCTTATCTTCTCCCTTGAATAGCTTCATGAGCTGTGACTTTTCTTTCTGATGGATTTTCTACTTTCATTTAAGGAAATTATCCCAATGCTTTTACGTGCTCCGAGTCTTCCAGTTTTCTATGATTTGTTTGTTTGTTTCTCCTGCTGCACCTCACCTCACCCGAGCAGTTTAAACACCCCATTAGAGAAGAAATTGTCAAGCAGGAATCCGTTTCAAAGAGTAATGGCCCACCCTGAGACACCAATCTTTCTTTAATGCGGAGCACAGATTTTTGTTTTGAGTAGTTTCAGCTTTTTGATAACTTCTCAAATTTGCTCCAATCTCAGAGGAGACAGAGTTCTCACTCATATGTCTTGCCATGTTCTCCATTTTCATTTCATTCATCCTTGAACCGTCCTAGAGAGAATTTTTTTTCTTTTTTATATGGTTTTAGGATGTGAAATTTAATTATTGATAAGTTTCTGATTTGAATCTGTACGGATGTTCAGACTATGGTTGATTTGTGAAACTGTGTGATGGATCACAGTGTCAGTAAATAACTGAATCTCTCCGATAGTTTAACCTCCCACTAATGATGAGAGGCTCCTTTTTTCTAAGTGTTCAATTTTTTCGAGTCCAACAAACACATTTGGGTAATTTTATTCTAAGAGCAATTGGTTCCTCAGTCCTTTATTTTATCACTCTCTAAAGCTCTTTGTTTAAAAGTTGCCAAACCCTCTCAAGAGGACTGCTTGATTTAATATTCCCATTAATAGATGGAGGATAGGGTTATGGTTTTACATTGATCATGTGCCATAAGCACAGAAACTGAGTGTGGCTCAGCATACTTGATTTAAGGTTCTCTGAGGATGTCTCCCTTTTTTTAATGTAAAACTAGACATTTGATGAATATGTGCAATAAAAAATTGAAGAACGGTAGGTAATTAATTTTTTTTCCACGGTATGAACTCGAGTTTGATTCAGTGCAATACAATTACACTTCCTATTGCTCATTTAGTCCCGCTGGCACAAATTTGTACAGTTATCTGACAGATGAGCACTTTCTATAGACACATTGACAGATGGGTAGGAATGCTGGCTGCTGGAGAGGCGCGGCATTAACCCTTTAACGGAAAACAAAGTATAGAAATAATCAAGGGAAATAAGTTACAGTTATGTTCATTTTGGAAGTCTATCTGAAGGAGTAAGGCAAGGCGATTTTAGTTGTATAGCACACTTTCAACACAAGGCAATTTAAGGTTCTTTACATGATTAAAATTAGAACACAGAAAGTAGAGAATAAATCACTTTGAACATTAAAATACTATAAAGCATTTACAATAAAACAATAATCAAGACTACAATTTTATGAAAATTAAAAACAAACATGTAAAAAGCAATAATAGAATCAGTTACTCATTATCGAGTCTAAATAGGTAAGTTTTAATTTTTACACCAAAAAGAGTTCAGTGTCTCTGCAGCTTTGCATTCTCCCGGTAGTGTGTTCCAGATGTGAGTAGCATAGAAAATAAAAGCTGCTTCTCCATGTTTTGTTCTGATTCTAGGGACGATCAGTGACTAGAGCTGGAGGACCTGAGTGATCTGGATGGTTTGTACCAGGATAGCAGATCTCTAATGTACTCTGGTGCTAACCCATTCAGTTATTTATAAACTAATAAAAGCACTTTGAAGTCTATTCTCTGAGCTACAGGGAACCAGTGTAAGGACTTTAGAACTGGGGTGATATGTTCTACTTTCTTGGTTCTAGTGAGAACACGAGCAGCAGCATTCTGAATCAGCAGCAGCTGTCTGATTGAAATTTTAGGTAGACCTGTGAAGATACTGTTACAGTAATCAAAGCGGCTAAAGATAAATACATCTATGAGTTTTTCTAAGTCTCCTTGTGTCATCAGTCCTTTAATATTAAACATGTTCCTGAGGTGATAGAAGGCTGACCTTGTTATTGCCTTTATGTGACCCTGGAGGTTCAGGTCTGAGTCCATTATTACACCTAGATTTCTGGCCTGGTTGGTAGTTTCTAGTTGGACCAGTTTAAACTGATTACTGATATTTAGTCTATCTTTTTTTGGGTCCAAAGATAAGTCCTTCAGTTTTTTTTTTTTTCAGTTGGAGGAACTTTTTGGACATCCAGTTGTTAATTTAACACATTTATTAAGGGTTTGGATAGGTTCAACATCACCTGGTGACATTGAGATATAAAGTTGAGTGTCGTCTGCATAATTGTGGTAGTTAATAGTATTAGTGGTTATAATCTGGTTTAATCGGAGCATGTTGATGCTAAATAGGAGGGGTCCCAAGATGGAGCCCTGTGGGACACTGCATGTGATTTCTGTGTTTTGTGATGAGATTGGGTAATTCCCCTTCCCGTGGTTGGCAGAGGGAGAGCAAACAATAATGGGGAAAACACCGTGGGGTAAAAAACCCCCCATAGAATTGGCTAATTGAAACATAGAAGTTCCTGTTCTCAAGGTTGGATTTGAACCAGTCAAGTGCCGTGCCAGAGAGTCCAACCCAGCTCTCTAGACGTTCCAGTAATATATAATGATCAACGGTGTAAAATGCCGAACTAGGGTCCAATAGTACCAGTACTCGGGTTTTACCACAGTCAGTATTTATACGGATCTCATTGAAAACTTTGACGAGGGCTGTCTCAGTGCTGTGGTGCCTACGAAAACCAGACCGATAAATATCAAAGTGGTTGTTTATCGTTAGGAAGCTGTTTAACTGCTAGAAAACAGCTTTTTCAATAATTAGAGATTGGTCTGTAGTTTTGCAATAATGTGCTGTCTAGGTTCTTCTTCTTTAGTATTGGTTTGATCACTGCTGTTTTTAAGGCTTTGGGGAAAACACCTGATAGGAGGGATGAGTTAACTATTTTGATCAGGTCCGCCCTGATGGCTGGGATGACCTTTTTAAGAAAACTTGTTGGTAAGATATCCAAGCAGCAGCGAGTATCGTTGCAGCAATGTGTGAAACCGTTCAACATCACACTCAATTCAGTTGACAAATCAGATCAGTCTTTTAAATGAGCATTATGTTATGAGCTGTAACTATCTTACCTCCAAACTACATTTGCAAAATATATCAAATCACAATCCTCTAGCATTTTTACTCTCAGCTATATCACAACTGGGAAAGATACACATGATCTGTAGCTATACAAGGACCAATGAAATAACTGTGTAAAAGTAAAGAAAGGAATTAAACCGGAAATAAGCTGAATCAGTTTCTTCATTACAATTTATAGCAATAGTGTCGTAGTGAAATATTTTCCTAAAATTATGCAACCCCACTCCAGGTTTTTGATCTCTTAGTGTCATACTACTATATACTTACTTCAATTAAGCTGATATTAGATTTACATTCACTCATTCACCTACATTGACACATTGATGGTGGTAACCTACGGCATTGTAGCTACACTAATATAAGCGAGGCTGCCATAAAAACTGACGCCACTGGGCCCTCGGAGCACCAACGGCAGGCAAAGTGGGTGAAGTGTCGTGCCCAAGGACACAACAGCCGAGACAGATTTATGCCCTATTGCCACTAGTGCCAGTACGGTACGGAACGGGATTCTTTGCCTGTGTCCGTTCCCAACCGACCCCAGCTGACCCCTTTTTTCGGACTACCTCTGCCTCGGTTCCAAGGGTGTCGAAGCGACCCGAAACGCCCACTTATGGACTGATTGGTCCGGTACCATGATATCCCTCCCACCCCTATACAGCAGTGGTAGCCACTGTTTGGTCTGGAGTTGTTTGTCTCAGAGTAAGCTATAGTTTCAGCCTAAAATTATATAGAAATCAGTACGAGTCGCGAATTATATAACTCTTAAAGAACGTGGGGATCTTGTAACTATATATACTATTGAATTTGTACATTTCATCATGTTGGCTGAGTGGTTAGTGTTGGTGACTATCATTCAGTAGGTCTGGGTTCATGTCCTGCTACTGATTAAGTATTTTTCACCATACATTCAGTGTCACAGATATTCTTCCTGGTTTCAGAAAATAGTTTTTCTAAATTTGTTTTTGAAAATATTTATATTTTATTCTTAAATTGTTTTAGGTTTTGTATTTCAATAAATGAAACATAAAACACAATTTTAATGACAGAACAATACTTTCAATTTGAGATTTTTCAAATTATTGTGAAAATATGATTCCCCTGGCTAACATTATTAAAAGAGGGGCAAAACCTCTCATATTTTACAGGATTAAAGGTTCAGAATAGAGGGTGAATATTTACAGAAACACTTGGAGGTAGGGCTTGGCGATATGGCTTAAAAATTAAATCTCTGATTTTTTTAATACAAAATCTGATTTCAAGTTCCTACCTGATTTTTTTTATTTTGTGAGAAGAAATTGCTAGTGATAAAAATATTTTCAAAAACCTGCTTTATTGCGATCCTCCTGTCCTGGATTTGACTTGAATTTAATGTCCAACTAAAATCAAGCTGCAAAGTATCCTTGTGAAATAAGATGGCTAGATTGACATCACTCTGAGCTATGTAAGTCTAAGTAGTACATTGGTTAAAAGAAATCTCTGTTTTCCAAGAATGAAATCTTCAACAACATTTGAGAGATGCTTTTTGCTGGAGCTTTTATTGTGACTGCATTTTACTGGAGCTTTTGTTAAGCTAAGCCCGCCCACGTCCTTCCCCACTGTTCTATTGAGATGGTAATGGGACACAACCTACCTGTACTGGCCCTAGTGGAAATGGGGCTTACGTTGAGTTTCAAGCCAGCAAACTAGCGATTACAGGACTCGTTTCTACCACCTGAGCCTTGGTTGCCTACTTTCATGTTATTTGTGTTTTTTTTTTTTGCTTTGCTTTTCAAACTCTGACTGAAAATCATCAGTACAGCATCAGCACAACCGAACAGTAACATGCCTGGTTGGAAAGTAAACCATACTTTAGCCTACCAGAAGTCATTGGTTACTATCTTCATCTTCTTCTTCCTCTGTGCCCTAAAGCTACTGAAGTTGTCTTCTTCAGTATCTTGATGTCTTCTGAAAGACTTGTCGTCTTTTTTTAAACTTCCTCAATTCTTTGCGTTGTCTCGTCCAGAGCCGTTGTACAAATAGCCTTGCCACTCTCTATTAAGTCCCATTGTAAAAAAATGTTGGTTGCAGTTCCAACAGAGTTCCACTGGGGGCGATCAGTGTAAGATGAATGACGGTGAAGATGATGGAGCTTGACGGCTAAATTTGTCTCTTTCACTCGATTGCCGTTGAGAAATCTCAGATTTAATTGTAGGTTTTGCAAGTTTGACATGGGTTCCAAGTCAAAAGTTAAATGAACAAGTACTTATGTTCTTTCATTTTCTTACAGGTTGACTTGTTGTTGCCTATAAAACGCTAGCATTTTGCAAATGAATGCTGATTGGTCAGTGATGGAGTGATTACAAGTCATAGACATTTTAAAGTACTTTTTTAAAGTATATGTGACTCTAAAAAATTACCCAGCAATGTGTAATTTCTTTGCATATCCTTTCGAATACAATATTCAAATTACTAGACAAAAAATATATTCTGAGAAAAGTGTATTTTGAGGGTACTGCTCCATAGACCTCCATTCATTCTGCACTTGCCATGAGAGCACCCTCATATGGAACCAGAGTGGAACTGCAACCAGTTCAGATGCCGGAAGTACAAGGAGATGGGCAGTTCTCTCTTTATCAGACATTCTCTGCTTCGTCCAACGTCTCACCATTGATTCATTGATGTCAAGCTTACATGCAGTAGCTCTTTTTCCTTCTTTGATGGCAAGCACTATTGCTTTTCAACTTAAAAGCTGCATTATGTAAATTTATTTTTGTGTTTTCCATGATGAGGGCGTGTGTCCTGTCTATTTCACTTTTACTCTTCCTGCCATAGTGCCCCCAGATTCTGTTAGCTAGCCAGTCAAAAAACCTATAAATTAGTCACATTGTTATATTTGCTGTAGGGGCTAAAGCATGTGAAAAACTAGCAGCTTATAGTACAAATATTATGGTAATCTTTTAATTTTATTAAAGCGCTTCTACTTACTTGAAACAACATTTAAGTTTTGAAATGGCGCAGCCACAGTCCACATTGGAATTTGAATAAAAATGTGCACAGTGAGCTAAAAATTAGGATTATTTTAAAGATCTCTGCATCAGTATGAGTGATATGCTACCTTCATGAATTTTCTATATCAGCGCACAAATTGTACATTCAGAACCAAAAAATGAAGTTTACACTTGATTTTGTTGAAGTTTAACAATAAAGCTTTGTACTAAGCTAGTGGAAACAAAACTGCTGTATTAGTTTTTAGTTAGTAACTCCAATTGAACTACTTTTTACATTTTTTTATGAAAATTTTCTTTCTGCTGTAACATTAAAAATCATATTAAATCCAAGGCTCTTCTCAAATGCTTCAGGTACATTTTATCATTTTATTTGACACTAATCTAAAGGAATATTCATATTTATTTCTATTTCTATGGAGACAAACATTTTAAAGCAAGATTGTCAGAAATATAAAAAAACAAACTTTGGGACTGGCATTTTATAATATAACAATAGGACAATTCCACTAAAGCTAAATCGTTGCTGTTGATTATTGTGGGAAGTGGCTGGTTTATTTAATATTAGATTGCTGCTGTTTCTGTTTAATTGGTGCTCTAGTTTCTTTTAGCTGTAACTTTTGGTTAAATTAAATGTTTTATTTAAATTTATTTTTAGAGGCTTTGTGCAGGGAGTTCACAGCTGAGAGTCTGATCATCTTCAGAAAGTAACGAGATAAATTCAGAGGTTTCTCCTTAGGTTAATTGACAGCAAACAAACAACAAAACAAAAAAAGTATGTATGTATGTATGTATGTATGTATGTATGTATGTATGTATGTAAAAGGTAAAAATGCATATAAGAAATAAATTGTATTTAGTGTTTAGTTCTAATTTGAAAAGTAGAGCAATCTCATTCGTATTCATGGCATAGCCATTTTTTTTTTAAGGCGTGATTTTGTCTTATCTGTCTACAGCATGAAAAGTGATGCACAACTTTTTGTCTGCCTGTCTGTGCTTTAAAAGTCTGTGCATGCTTAAAATAGCAGTTGTGCAACATGATCACCGAACAGTTGTAAACAGACCACTTGTATCGATCTGCTTTTCTCTCTGGCAGTTATTTGGGGCTTTATTGCGAGGCTGCTGCGCTGACCTCTCCTACCTGAATCTGTCCAAGAACTCCTTCTCTCACAGGTGGGTATTCACTTCATATATATTTTTACATCTTTCAAGGAAAACACACAACTGTGGAAGAATGCCACCTGTGAAGATTTTCTTTTGTTCAACTGGATTAGTGAATTGTTTGGGATCTCAATGAAAGAGTTAGCGTATTTTTTTTCTTTTCTCGTGTCCCTGATTTGTTCTGCCTTCCTGCATATGTGTTTGCAGAATGTGTTGGTGATTTTCTTTAATGCACACACATCACTGTTTGCCCAAAAGTTTTCAGTCTGTCAAGCGCTTGTTTGTATCCCCAAAAGTGAAAAATAATAATGTTTTATGTCTGCATTAGCCGGATGTGTGTGCCTCTGTTTACTTTGCTGAGAGGCTGGAGCGGTTCCGGCTCTCAATAGATCATGTCCCACTGGGGCCTAGGAACTTCCCTGATCAGCAAATTGTATTACAGAATTGAGAGAGTGGAATAAGTTGGTGAAAAATGAGACTATCTTTAGATGGCAATTATTGTTGCAATCCCCAGGCTCCCATGCATGGATTTTTGTGTCTTTGCATCTGCTATATCTTTGTCCACCTTTCAGTCTTGTTTTGTCTTTGTCTTGTTGGACATGATGGCTCCGTCTTCTGTTGGATTTTTACCTCTCCTTTTTTATTGTTTTTCTTTCTTCCTCTCTGCCCCATCCGCCTTTCACCATCTTTCCCAGCGGGCCCTCCCGCCTCCTCCTGTTCACAGTTCCTCCCGCCTCCTGTTGGTCCTCTGCTGTTTTAATGCGTGCTGGCTCTGTCTTGCCAGTAAGACGGCCCCGGTGTTGCGGTGACAGCACGGAGCCGTGAGGCTGAACGGAACTGATAAGAACGGTGCTGATTTTAATGAATATGAAACTGGCCTCAGATCACTTCCCTGCCCGTTGCAGGCGTACATGTGTCTCCACTTTTGAGAGCCAATGAAGCTGTCCGTGTAGATACTGTTACCCATACAAGCACTTGTAGGTCAGAGTTGCTGATGAAGCTCTCTGGGGAGCGTGACGTGATAGAGACAACGACACCGCATCCGCAACCGCACTAGCCACTGTGGATCTGTGAAGGCCTGACAAGCTATATGCTAATCGTTAGAAATGGGCCAAAAAAGGGACGTTATCACTCTGGCTGCGGCTGTAATGCAGCTGCTTGCTTTTCCCCTTGCAGCTCGATGGCTTTATCTTCCTTTTTCTATTGACCCTTTCCATTTTTAGCCTGCATAACTTCATTTGCTCCCCATTTTCTCTTTCTTATTCTCCTGCTGCATTTATTCACTTTTATCACGGTGCCAAGTCAACATGGTAGGATCTATGCAGGCCAAATATTAGAGGATTAGAAGAAGAGAGATATAGCAAAATAGGTTAATACCATTTTTCTAAACTGGCAGACAGGGCAGGGAGGACATTAGTCAGAAAATCAGTTTTGTTGTTGTTTTCCCCCCTCTGCCTGCTGTCCTGTGGGTGACGAGGAAGACTGGGATGTTTTCTTCCCCTTCCTCTCTTACATCTTCAACTCACCCTCTCTCTCTGCATCTTATCCCCCTTTTTCTCCT
This sequence comes from Apricaphanius iberus, assembly GCA_028564705.1. Lineage (NCBI taxonomy): Eukaryota > Metazoa > Chordata > Actinopteri > Cyprinodontiformes > Aphaniidae > Apricaphanius > Apricaphanius iberus. Next base: position 6,772,151 of record JAPXFQ010001905.1, read on the forward strand.
TTATTTTCCATCTCTGTGTCCATAATATCAGGAAAAAAAGACCAACAGCAATTTTTTATGAAGATGTATTTAAACAAAAAAAGCAGCCACAAGGTTCATGGCTATTCTGAAAGAAGTGCACATAATTGTCTCAGGTATGAAAAAGACTGAGACGACTATTAGTTGCTCACTCCCGAAATCTGGCCTTTATTGAAAAGTGGCAAGGAGAAAAGCATGTTTGATAGAAATTCCTAATAAATACTATTTGCAGTGTGCCAAAGGCCATTCAAGGAAGACATTAGCAAATGTGGAAGTTTCTCTTGTCAGATTTGACATGGGATAAAGTTTTAGGCTGACATGCAAAATGTTCTTTGTCAAGTAAAAGCTGATCCTCTTTTAGATCATGCCTCTGCTCTGGATCTACACATATGCTTATGAACAATCGAAAGGTTCAGACATGAAAAGGGGCTGACATTCATCCCCTATTATTAACTCTTTGATTCACCTTGGGAGGTAGTAATAAACCTTTGACCAATATGAAATGCAAAGTGGTAAACAGAATTGTGTAACAAGTTTGCAAAAAGAACAGCAGTAGCAGATGCACAAGTCTGCATGTACAGAGAAGAAAGAGACAGCAAAGGATATTTCAATGTCTGTCTGCTCTGAGAAATATGCTATTAATCAGAATCATTATTGACTATAACTATACTGGTATTTAAAGCACTGTCTGCATTTCAGTAGCCTGTAGAAGCACTTTGACAGAGTTCAGACAAATAGAAGAAGTTCTAGACACACATCTTAAGTATGCTGCTATATTGTATGCTGCTAGTTGTAGGCCTATGCCCCAATCCCAGCAGCATGCTCTGAAAGTCTGTGACCTAAGGAAAATAACTTGTTTTGTGTTAAAGAACAAAACAATCTATGCTAGAGGGCATTTAGATGGTGGAAACTGTGAGTTGACCAGGTTTAACAGTTTATATCATCCTGAACACAAAATAAAACATAGTTGCAGCATCATGGTGTGGGGGATGCTGTTCTTTAGCAGCAAAAAGAAGGATGCTCAGAGCAGAAGAAAGGTGGAGCTAAACAAAAAATAATCCTGAAAGAAAACCTGTTAACGACTTTATAGGACATGAAACAAGATGTAGAGTTTCAACGATTAGGTGAAGCTTTTTAATGAGTTAGAATTAGGGCTGAACGATTTTGGAAAATAATCTAATTGCAATCATTTTTCTTCAATATTGCGATTGCGATTTAATGTGCAATTGTTTTTGTGGGGCTTTTGTCATGCATTTTTTAATTAATGCAATCAAAAATATTGTGTATTATAAACAGATTATTATACATAATGTATTCTATTCCATAAGATTATTTACTTATTTTAAGACAAAGGCAAATATTAACAACTTTATCTACTTTTAATCATCACACTCGATGGTCATCGGTGTCGTTCTGCAATCAAGGTTTTCTTCCTTTTGATCCCAGCTAATAATTCCTTCCGGCTGCAATGTTTTCCTCCGTGTGGTTATCCAGGAAGTAGGATGCTTGAAGCAACAAGCTCTGATTTTTAATTCTCCATCGATCTAATGCACTTTCAGACTCTGGTATGACTCCGTAGAGCGGTTTGATCTCAGGTCAGTTGTTACAAAATACTCCGCTGTTTGCGGTGCGGCGTTACCTTTCTGTCGGCATTTTTTATACAGCGCAGGTAAAATGTGTGTGTGAGATTGAATCCTATCTTATTCATCATGCTTAACAAAGCATAATTTTGGCTATAAAACCCGTTATGGCATGAATTATTTCAGTGTGCCGTTTTTTTATTTTCGTAAGGAGAGATTCTGTCAAACAGCTCGTTCAGCAATCCCTGTTGGCTGGAAGTTTGTTTACTGGAAATTTAAACACTGGTGGCGGTCAGTTTAGCCGTGCAACTCTCATACAGTATATGGTGGTGTGATGTTTTTAGGTGTTGATAAAGGTTCATACTGTAGCCTACCTCGTGAGGCAGCAACAAGACGGGTTCTGCATTACCTGGCGTAGCGCAGCATCAACGTTTCCATAGCAGATTTAATTTCTCACAAGTGATGTACTGTTCCTCTTTGGTACTAACATTGTGTAGTGTTGGATTCTGTAAAGCTTTTGGTCATTTTATAAATGGTTAAAGTGCAGCGTTTCCTTCTCTCCCTGCATTGTTTGCAAGTCACGTTACTTTACCAGATATGTTTACATCAAGTCAAATCGCAGCCTCTGCGATTAGGAAATCGCATTTTACCAAATCGCGATTTAATTGCAAATGCAATTAATCGTTCAGCCCTTGTTAGAATGACCTAGTGGAGCTAGTGGAGATACAGTATATAGAAATTGCAGGTAAGATTTCCATTTTGTAAAACTGTGGGAACACTTTGTATCTTATCACAATATAATGCATGATGGTGACCAAAAGAGGAAGCGGTTTTGTTTGTGTAAACGCTTCTAGGCATTGGAATCTACGTAATTATGCTACTTTTTTCCCAATATACACAAGCTCATTTTTTCAGTATTATTACAGGATAACATGGTTTTATCTGTCCTGGCTAAAGATAGGATTCCTAAAGTGCTATAGTTAAAGTAATGGTTCTTCTTCTTTGCAACATCCTGTGTGTTTGAACCTGCAGGCTGTGAAGAAAAAAACAACAACAGCTAAACAAAATCCATTGAAGCTTGTAATCTTTCAATATCCTTAAAGCCCAACTTGGCAAGCCATCAGTCAAGCTCTGATTGTTCTCATTTTGACACATAATCATCATAAAGCGTTGGGTCACGACATACACAAGGACGGATTTGAGGAGGAGGGTGGGTTCAGAGCATAACGTGCTGAACTGAGCCAGAGACTGAAAAGGCAGAGTGATTAGTCATTTTATTCCTAATCAGTTGCATTACTGCTCTCATATCTATGCACCAGCTGTGGCTAACGCATGAGCATGTGACAAAAAAAGAAAGAAAAGAAGTGGCTCAGCAATCAGAGATGAAAGCATGGGGCATCTTTTTCTGCTTATTCTGTAACCATCCATTTCTGGGGTTCAGGTGATATTACGGTTCTGCTGCTGCAGGCGGGGTATATCTGATTAACCTCGCTATAATAGATAAACTCATCATTGATCAGGGGCAAGATGAACGGATGCAGCCCTGGAAAAGGCATCTATTTAAAAAATGAGGCATAACACCAGCTTTCTGAAAAGATGAAGCAGGTGATGATTTCAAGGAAAAAAAAAAACAACAAACCTGCATCTTTCAGTGTGATGAATAGTATCTCCTCGCCTCTGCCACTCATCACTTCACCCCGCATTCTCTAGACACCCTTTCCCATCCACCACTGGGGTGAGTTATCCATACAGTAGGGAGCTGAAGTGGCAGATTGGCTGCCATGACGAGAGCTAAACACATCTGAACCAGAAACGTTTATTTCTCTCTCTCTCTCTCTCTCTCTCTCTCTCTCTCTCTCTCTCCATCTCCTTTCCATTGGTGACAGGCTAATTTACTGTATTTGCCAAGCAGATGGTTGGCTCATTTGTTATTCTTACCTTTTAGGTGGTGGCAGTAATAAATGCCATGCCCAGTCCTCTATAGTATCTCCTTCATGTAATACTGACATAAATGTCTCCAGCAGCATCTGTCTAATTTACCACAACCACATTTTCTCTCTGTCAGCTCCCGTCTCGTCTCCTGAACACTTTCTGTCGCTCCTTATAAGCTCTCCTCCCATTCTCTCTCCTTTGTCGTTCAGTCTTCCATCTGTTCTTGTTCTTGTCTATGTACTTTTTATGTACTTCCGTCTGCCTGGCTGTGATCCATCTCTCTCTCTATTTAAACATCTCTTTTTGCTCTATTGTCCTTTCCCAGGAGAGGGAGAGACTCTCTGCCGACTTTCCGCCAGTTCTTCAGCTCTGCCTTCAGCCTGACCCATGTCAGCCTAGCCTCCATGAAGGTTCCTCCAGATTCACTGAGGTGAGATGCAGATTCAAACAGTCTCCTAAATATCCGCCAGCAAGACTTTGTTTTACGTAATCTCTATAGGCTGGAAAAACAGCTGTCTATATATATATATATATATATATATATATATATATATATATATATATATATATATATATGGTCCTTCGCTTTTACAGTGGTTTGTTCCCTGCCAGGCTCTGTTTTAATTAAGATAATAAAGCAGGATTGACAAAAAGGCGGCGGGTTAACATCATATATAAAGACAGTCACATTAAAATTTTAGTACCCTTGCAATTTGATTTCTATAAAATGTATGTACATCTTGGGAAAGTAAAATACGCTTTAAGTCAGCCTATTGATGAGTTAAATAGTCTATCCATCAGTATAAACACAGGCTGCAACAATGGAGTTTTTTCAGGCTTTTGTATTTAAATGATCACCAGTTTATTTCTGCAGAGCACTGTTTTGGCTCCCAGCAGAGATTAAGACTGAGTGGAAACACAGTGGGAATTTTCCACTAAAGCAATTTCAGATCTTAACCAGGGCTCGTGCTTCAACCAGTTTTTAAATGGTTCCATTAAATGACCTGTTTTTTTCCCTCTAGCTGGAGAAATAGCTTGTTCCCTGTCCGCCTGTTAGTTGTTCAGTATTTGCTGATTTTTCTGGAATGTGACTTCAAATGTTTCATGGAGAATCCACCTGTTTGTGAATATTTTTTTTGAGCATATCTAAAATATTCAATAAAAACGGGCAGCTGGGTAAGCTGAAATAACTAGCCAATGCTGCCTGATATGCCATTGGCTGCTGCTGGGAAAGCAGCAATCATTTTACCTTCAACTGATTGGCTGAACTGAGATAATGAAGGCTGTAAATTCTATCTTCTGAGGTGTTAAAGTTTCCATTTACATTCAGTCATTTAACAGACTGTTTTATCCAAAGCGACTTCTGAGAATTTGTGGATTTTAGGTTGTTGCAGACAAATTTGTTCCCTAACCTGTGAGAATACAGGGAGCCCACCAATCACTACAAAAAAGTATCATGCAGTAAATATATATATATATATACATTTTTTTTTCTACCTTATATCACCATTCTAATTTTGTTTTGGTGCCTTAAGGAACACAGGATGTGTTTAGTAAATGCTTAAATCCCAACCTGCTTATCTCTGACTTAACACATACCAAGATGACTAAAAAACTGGGGTCACACACACCAATTGTAAGCAGGGTTTGTTTGAAGGTGCAATATATAAGAATAACATCTTGTGGTCAAATTGCAGTACTGTAGTCCATGTAGAAAAACAAGATAGTCCGCTCTCAGCCCCTTAACTCCTCCCTTTCGTGAGTTTCATGCTGGGTTGCTAGTTACGGATCAGCGGCGGAAGATTCAAGATGATGAGTGAAGACAAGTCATACAGAGTAAGTTAATAAGTAGATAAATACATTTTTCTACAATATCGAGTTCTCTTTCTAATAAAAAAAAGGTAGCTTGAGATATTTTTAGAGCTGGCAATTTTTTTCTAATTTAATAGCATTGTTAGCTCAATGTTACCCTCTAGCATAGTTGGTGTCGAAAACAAATGCTTGCGCAGTGTTTGTGTTAAAGACTTTTGGACTCACATGTGATTGGCTCTAATTAATTAATGAATGAATTAATTAATTAATACTGCATTGTCACCGGTGGTATGATAAAATTGCCTTTCAGCACACCTTTCCCGAGAGAAAAACTTAGACATACATCACAGGGGTGGTCAGGAGGCTGTGGGATCGCCACATTTTTGGCTTCCATTTTGTAGCAGAGACGATTTACCACAAAACAAAACAAAAAATACAACAAAAAAAATACAAAAAACAAACTCTTGTCTATGTCCTATTTCCAATAATAGGAACTTGACAGAAATAATAGAAAAAACATCCTATTACATTAAAGCACATATGCAGACAATCACAATATACATATTGTGGAAAGTGGGTGGGTAGTAGGGACGCAGATAGGATATCCAAACTGGGGCGAGAAAGTTGTCAGCATTTCTAGAGCACTAACTAGAGCTCAATTAGTCAATTTGTAATATCAGCCAAAGATAGTTGGACAGAACAGAGACCCCTTCCATTCGGCGCCCTTGTTAACCTATGGTGTAGTTCACACAAGACGAGCAGCCCCGTGGTCTGCCTCAGCCAGCTCGTGCCGTGAAGCATTCGTTTTTGGCCTCTGGTCTTTTTTTCTGTGCGAACCGCGAGAGTTCCGCGTCAATTCTGGCAGGAAGTTACACTGAGAAAAACAAGACAATCTGGTCAGTTGTGACAATAAAGGCAATTTTTCAAAAAAAATACCACGTTTGACAAATGTGATCATATTTGTGGATCTAACAGACTATAGAGATGATACAAGGTACCAGAAAGTGTAATATTCGGACCATTATTGTTTCTAATATATACATACATGATTTTGCTACAGTATCTCAGTCTACACATCCATTGCTTTTTGCAAATGACACAAATCTTTTCATTTCAAATAGAAATATGACCACTCTTATAAATTAAATAAATGATGATATTTTTAATTATTCTAAATAGTTTTAAGCAAACTAACTAAATGTTACAAAAAAATTTAATTTTATGGTATTTGCTGGAAATAAAACATACCAGTGATCAAATTAAAATTCATATTAATAATGAATAAATCCTGTTTGGATAACATGTATTTTAGATGTCGTGATCAATGAAAACATTTGCTGGAAAGATCAAATTAGACATGTCTGCAAAAAGATTACAAAATCGATAGGAATTTTGAGTAAAATAAGAATTGCTCATAATTCATATCTTGTAATATTCTACAGTAGTTTGATTAATCATTACCTTACTTATTGTAATATTGTTTGGGGATGAACCTTTAAAACCCACACAAAGTATTTTAAAAGCTTTTTAAAGGGGGCGAGGAGTATTATGTAAAATTGACTTTTTGACGCCTAGTATCCTGATCCCATTTGAAGGGATAGTGGGGGGATAGGAGCAACTGTCAACATATTTCTCATGGGGGGAGATTTGAGAGCCATCAGAAGTCACAGGGAGCCAATTCATGATAATAAAAAGAACATTTTGACCTCAGGCTGAGTTGCTTAATTTTTGTCATCTTGGAGTCTTCAAAACACCCAAACAGACCACTTTAGGGGGAATTTCCATCCAGCCGTGCCGAAACCTTCTCAATTAGGTTTCCATTCTGCGTGTTGAGTCCATGTTCATTGTAACTCCGCAAGTTGATTTGTTCAGCACATGTTTCTGAGACATTACAGCCCAAAGCATCACATCCTGTTGGTCTTGCAGGTCCTCTGCTGAGACCTGTTGAAATTTCCTATATTCCAGGATCCCACCCATTACAACCAGCAGAAATCCAGATACCATGATTCCAGTTATGTAAATATCTTCAACATCCCCCACCTGAAGTAGCGAGAGGCATAACATATTCCATTTGCTCCAGGAATCCATGTTGTACCCTCCCTGGAAACAGAAAATCAACCCACACCAGCCCTCTGATTTGAGAGTATTTGATCAGTTGCATTCATAGACCAGCTGACTAATTCCATAATTCCAAAAATGCTGAGAAAAAGCACAGAGAAGTGCTCCTAAAAAAGGATCAGACAGGTCAGAGAGGTTTCCTCTCTTTCCCTCTTGGGCCTTTTTTGAAATGATAAAAACTTGCAACCAACCAGATGCCAGAGAAGGAAATCTGTTTTAATGTAACCTTCCTTCCAAAATGATTGAGGCATTAGACTGTTGCGTGGTTATTTCACATATTTCACATTATTGCACCCTTAAGACAGCAGGATAATATCAAGAAAGCTACAGTTTAGCATTGGAATTGCTTTGTTGAAGCAAATCTCCTGAGTGGAAATACTGGGGAAACTGAATGTCAGAGTGAGACTTCTAAAAGTGCTGAGGCACTTCATACTGTTATTCACACCATGTCAGTGACAGTGGAAAACCTATGTGCTCTGCACAGTTATTGCATGGAAAGGCTCCTTACCAGCAAAGTTATACCGTAATGGCAAAGTTATCTCTTACTGATAATCCTTGTGCGGTGAAGCATTCATCTTTGTTTTGTCTGTCTCTATCTGTCACTGAATGACACTCACTACACACATACAAACACACACACATCCCATCAGCCCCTCATTTCTATTTTATTAACTTTTTTTTAACTTTACCAAGAAATCATTTCTTATGAAATACTGTCGTCAGGGTGCTTCCTCTGCATGCCTAAAGGGAAAAATAAGAGTGTTCACTGGTGACTGTTCTTTCATGAAAGTAACCCTACACAAGCACTTTCTTCAGCCTCCCCTCTTAACGAATCACACCCAAGTCTTACTATAATACCAAATGGTATTTTAAAAGGATATCTATTCATTTTAGAACAATCATGTTTAAAGTTTAGGTGTTTACAGTTTTAAACTAGATATGAACAAACATACTCCAGGACCCATTTAGAGACCCATTAAAACAAACACTGAAATAGCCCTTTAATTTACCATGCGAGCAGCATCAACAGATTTGGTTTTCATGTTTTCAAAGTGTATATATATATATATATATATATATATATATATATTAGGACCGGGACTTTAATGCAATAATTTAAGATTAATTAATTACACAAAAATAACGTGTTAAAATTTTTTTGACGCATTTTAATCGCACCTATGTATGCACCGCAGCCTTCCAGCACTGGTGCGCAGAGAAAGGAGAAGATCCCGTTTCATGTCCGCTAAGCCCTGTGCTGTCGTTCATCCAACAGCTGATGGAGAGAAATTTAGCTTTCACTAGAGTTAAAACTTATGCTGCAGCTATTTGTTCCTGTCATGAAGGTTTTGGTGACGGAGCGGTCTCATCTACTCTGTCAAGGCGTGCGCTCTCGTGTTGCGTGGCGCACATGGCTGTACTGGCGCTGCTTCCAGCTATTTCCTCTGGACTCCATCCTCCAGAGAATCTCAGAACTCATTCCACGAGAGGGATTTCATTCTCCACAGCTCTGCAAGGTGGGATATTGGTGGTGCGCTGCAGCTTCCTGGTCATCAAAGTGTTAATTTATCCATTTCTATCTGAGAGACATTTCCGCTTTCTCCGTGATTCTCTTATCGGTGTTCTGACAGAATTATGGTTTTTATTTGTTCTGATAACTTAAACTTATGTATTCAGTCATTATTCATACTAAAAATCCATGTGAAGAAAATTATCACTTTTCTCAGGTCAAATATTTATGTGCGATTAAAATGCGATTAATTTCGATTAGTTAATTACAAAGCCTGTTTTTAATTAGATTAAAAATTTTAATCGAGTCCCGGCCCTAATATATATACATATATGTATCTTATTAGTCTAAATCCTTGTGAACAAAGACATACAACTACAACATTGCAACTTTTGTCACCATATTTCTGCTGGATCCTAATTACCAAGCTATTAATATGAAGCCCTGCTGTCAGCAGGTGTTTGTGTGACGCAAGATCTGATGTGCTTTCATGTACTCACCTGGGGTTAACTGTACCCTGAACTGAACTCATAATCAGCATTTGGTGATAAAAATACAAAATGTATGATATGCAACAACACTGATTCACTATGTGACCATATCCTCTGCTTTGATCATGCATACTAGACATAGTGATGAGTGTGGTGTTCCTGTTATGCCGATATTAGGAACATTCTGCTGACTGTGTCGCTCTGACTAATGTTTCACCACCTGTGACAGCCACTTGGTAATAGAATCTCTTCTCCCCTCATTTGGAATGTCTTTGAACAAGAAGCATCTACTGAGCTGGCAAAACTAAACTGCAATACAAGCAGTTTCTGTGTCCATCCAGTAAATACTTATGTAGTTTGGTAAGTAGGTTTAAATATGCCAATCATTCACCCAGTCGTCGTAATAAGTTGTTTTTCTCCCTGAGCAGTTCTGACTGGTGGTTACTGAGAAATGAGAATTTTTTTTCTTCATTAAATGCATCAACAGTGAGAACTGTCACTTATTGATCTTTAAAAGTCACGTGTCGATGGACTTGTTTTTAAAGGTCAGTGGACCCCCGCCTATGTGCGGTTCAATATTCACAGGTTAACCTGTTTGCAGATTTTTCTGTGAAATGCAACAAATGTTTTAGAGCATATGTAAAATATCTGAAAGAAAAATACAGCTTGGGAAGCTGCAATATCAATGCTATTTGACACAGTATTAGGTGGTGTTGCAAAGCAACCCATCCAGGAGTATCAGTAATTTTCCTTGGCGCTTTTTGGCTGTGTCCGTACACACACACATATTGACGGTGAACCTTTAAGCCTAGCTTATACTTGTCTGTCAGCCTTTTTGAACCCAGACACACATGTATTGACGGAGATGTTTTTTGTTTATACTCCATTGGTGTGAGTGGAATTAGCCACTTGGGCAGCAGGGGGGACTAACATTAACTATAGAGCACCGTTCTGGTGAAATTATCTCTGGTTCATGTTGGGGTGACCAATCAGAGGCTTAATTGTCTCCACTGACAGGGATAGATAGTTAGAAATCAGGATCTACTACTGTAGGTGACAGACAGCCCTTAAGCTGATAGTTAATGTTGTTGTGTCTATCCGTTTCGACGTTAACAGAGAAGTATATAAACTAGGCTTTGTAGTACTTTTCTGTTGGTGTGACAGTGTTGTAAAATAGTTCCCTACTAGGTTAGCAAGGGCTGCTGACTGTTTTGACGGGTCTGTCTAGCATTGCAATGAAGTTTCTGGTCGATAACAGTTTATTTACTTCCACTTGTAAACACATTTTACTAAAGTAGCAATGGCCATCAAAGAGTGAGTTTAAGCTGGAAAGCTTTTGAATATTCTAAAAATGATATATAATATATAACACATATAAAATGCATATATTAAAAAAAACACAGCTACCTGTTCTCTACACTTTCTGGTGTTCAAAAAAACCAAAATACAATATTAGATAAATTGAACTTGCAATTTTAAAAATCGAGTGCCCGAAGCTGCATTGATGACTTATTTTATCAACTATAGAGTACCGTGCTGGTGAAATGATCTTGGTTTGATCAATCACAGAAATGCGCTTTCCGTTGCGTTCTACGGATATCTAAAAATGTGGGCTCTACTCCGTTGGTCCTTGCGTGCCTGTAGGAGAGCCCTTGCATCAACGGATAATGGTGCCCTGTGTCTCCTCACCTATGCAGATTAAAAAAAGTTTCGATTGATGATTTTTGGTGAAGTAACGAGATGAAATCCAGAGGTGATTTGATGCCTCGTACAATGTAGAGAACTGTACATGTGAGTGGGACGTAATGTATTTTTGGGTTGGTGTGTGTATGCACATCTATGTTAGTGGATGTGAATAAAGGTTTGGAAGGCAAGACTCTAGAATTTACTACAAGATTAATATTAGATTATTTTTCTATTGATATATGTTCATGTTAACTTTCTTCTATTTATTTATTTATTTTTTCCACTTTGATTAGAAGACTTTGGAAACAGAATGATTACTCCAAATGTAAGATTAGAATACTGGAGAAGGGGTAGGATTAAATAAGTTTTTTTTTTTTTACTTCTTCCTACCCCTTTTCAGACATGTTATAGAGTGTTTTGTGTATATGTATATGTTTGTGTGTATACTGTATGTATGCACTTGTGTGTATATACATAAGCGTTTGTATGTGCATGTATGTAGGTATGTATGTATGTGTGGGTATGTGTGGACATATATATGTATGTACATATCGATATGGATGTGGGTTTCTATGCACATATGTGTATATGTGCTCAATTTCGTGTGACTTAAAGTCTGGCTCTATATGATAGAAACAAAGTGTATGAACTCATTAACATGTCTGAAATTAATAAAAAAAAAAAGAAAAAAAAAGAAGCATGAACCAGGCTTTAGGTATGAACAGTGTTGGGAGTAACAGTGTTTAAGTATAACGGTGTTTCTAACTGCGTTACTTTTTAAGGTAACAGAGTAATCTAACTAATTACTTTTCCTTGCAACGCCATTACCATTACTGGAGATGTACAGGGGCGCTATACAATAGTATAGTTGTGTCAGGCCTTCTGACAGCTAGACCTCAGCTGCGGGGAGCGCACCTGAAGGCGGCGGTTTTGGTTAGGGACCATCGATAAACCTCCATACATCCCAGAAAATACCTGTGAGATCTACTAACTAAGTAACCCCTAAAGATTGATGAATTATTGCTCAACACCCTAGGAACGTGGTGATTTGTTAAAAATGCAATAAATTGAATATTTCGTATAAATATGTTACTGTAAACATTTGTATTTTTCTTCACAAGCTTCCAGTTCATGTGACCAGGTGATGCCAAATCTCTTTTGAAATGTCTTACCACATCTAAAGAATAAGACATAGTAATTTATTTGACATTTGAATGGATATAATACTTTTTGTATTAATATTTTGCTGTAATATTTCAGGTTTTTCTTCAGAAGCTTCCAGGTGCAGCCAAATCAATCTTGAAAATTCTTACCTAACCAGTTGGATAGTGCTCTGTTTACTGTCCAATATTACAGATACAGAGGTTTTCACAGCTTAATGGACACATTTTCTTTCTTTTTTTTTTTTAACCCACATTTGTCTTAGTTTTGCAGCTTAGTGAAAAGTATGTGATTATGTATTTCCAACATTTACTTTTTGTATATTTTATATTTCTGCATACATTTTCAATCTTATTGAGTCAAGTTCAAACAACAAATGTCCTAAACTACTGTATATACTGTATATTCACTTACTGTATTGAGATCTGTTACATTTCCAATAAATGTTTTATTTCTTTTTTTCCCTCAAGCATTAGAAGTAAATATAAACCAAACACCTAAAACAGAAGAATTTTACTGGTTTAATTACCAAAAATTCAACAGCTTGACTGTAAAGCAACCCACATTTAAACTTCTTTAAACTCTTGTAAAAAAAAAAAAAAAAACAGCACTTGTTTATTCAGTACAGCAAAGGTAACAACTCTCTTTGTAGGTTAATAAAAGCATCAACACACCATTCCCTGAATAGACTTCTTTTTGAGTTTTGTAAAAAATGAAATGCAAGATAAGAGACATGATCTTGTAACCCCTTCCTCATCGTTTAATCATCTTGAATACACCCACACCTGTCATGACAGATCCACATGTTTGTCATCCAGGGTTTGTAGAAATGTCAGGAGATGTTCATTGTTGCTACATGGAGCTTCTCATGCCAAAAAATATATCCGCCCACGATACTGGAAAGTGCTACTGGTGAAGGCTTGAGGATCACATTATATGTGTGTATATATATATATATATAATATATGATTTAATGTCGTTCACTAAACATTAGTTGATTTACGTTAGCATTTTTTATGATTTCTCTTTCTGTATGCTTATATTTCTTTTTCAGATTTTTTTTTTTTTTGAGAAATAGATTACTTTTTTAATATATATATTTTAAAGGTTTGTGGCACCCCAAAGCCACTGGAGCCATATAGCCTTTTATCTTGTCTTTTGTGTCAGCCCAAAACATCAAATTTTTTTAATGTTTTAAAAATAATATATTTGAAACATTTTAGTGTAAAAAATGCAAAAACCACAAATCTATATGGGGGAACAACATTTTTAATGTCACTGTATACCTTGTTTCTCAATTTTCTATTCTTAAACGCATTATGCAGATTATGGGGATCTTTATAGAGACATAAACGTTTGAAAATCTCCACTTTTCTAACATGGAAACTAATTCTTGTGCAGTTTCTGGATATTTTTTTTCTCCATATTGTTTGAGGTTTGCATACTAAAATAGCAGGTTTGTGTAGAGGGTAATTTGCACCCTAGCCATCTGCACATTAGTCTTCCAATATTTTCTTTTACAGTCGATCCAGTTGACAAATATGTTTGCGGACTGGCCTTCAATCAGACGATCCAGACTGAAGCCTCTTGGCTGGCCAACTTTCCCTGTCCTGACAGGACTCTGTGTTCTCAGCAGCTTCAGTAGATCTGTTACTAAAACCAGTGTGCCAAGAAATGGAGAGTTTCCCCAACAGGGATAAATGAAGGACAGCAAATTTCCAATTTCTCTTTAAGGTGCACAGCCTGTTGTTAACAAGCAAGAGCCAAAAAAACACAATCAATAGCAAAAAAAAAAAACGAAAATTGGCAGCAGCCAGAAAGCTGCATGCTGCATGATGGATGCCAGCCAAAATGGAACTGACTTTTTTTTTTTCTACCTACCTCCTTCTGGTGCATCATTCTAAGATGTGTACTTTTTTTGTAGAAGGATACATTTCCTGCATGGTCCTGCTGCGCTGATCCCTCCAGCTGAGCCTGTGCGCATTTATAATATTTTTTGCCCATTACAACTGGCTGTTTGGCCTAAATAAATATTGAAAGCTTTTGAAGCAACTCTTTTTTTCTAAGATACTTTTCTCTAATCTTTTAAGAAGGGTCCAAAATCTTTGAGTGTGGATAGGAAAATATTAAACAAGATGTGCTCGGAGTTTAACGCATGCAGGTTTTTAGATGGAGAAGATTCACAAGTGGATTTATGATGAATAATACGTAGTTTTTCTTTGTTTCTCTTAATTTGTTGTCCCTTTTTTAAATCAAAATATTCATTTCTTCCACACACATGTTGTTAAATTGTTTAGTTTCTTCCCTCTTTCCCCTGTGGTCACTCTGTTATTGTGTTTTATTTCAGAGCTCTTTTTCTGGGTTTGTCCAACAATCCTCATATCGCCGACTTGCACCTGGACATCAGCAGCTGTGAGGTATCATCTGCCAGGCCTCTCCTTATGTATATCTACTCATGATCTTTTCAGATAAGTATCCCATCATGCTCCACTTCCCTTTTTGTTCCTCCCACAGCTGAGGTCAGCAGGTGCCGCCGTGATTCAGGAGCTCTTTCCTCGTGTTTCATGCGTGGGGACTTTAGATGTCTCTGATAACGGTAAGAAACTTCAATCAGTTTTCACACCTACAGCGTTTTCTATAACAACCCAGGTGGATTTTACTTACACATTAGGAGGTTTTGAATTAGAATGCATTGAATGCAATCTGATATATTACCTTTTACATCGGTGGGATTATGGATGAGTGCCTGATATATTATACAAATAGATAAGAATATACACCAGTAGTAATGTGGAAACTGAATTGTGTGGCTTTCAAAATTATTCTTATGTCTTGAACAATAACTCGAAAATAGACCTGTGTCCCACCTTAAAGAAAGGAAATACACCCCTGATGGATGGATGAACTATTAACCTTCAGCGTATTTCACTGGGATTTTATGTGGAAGACCAAAAATCTGAAAAGTGTGGTGTGCATGTGTGTTCTGTCCCCTTTTCTCTGATGCCCCTAGATAAGGTTGGGGCAATTAATTGTCTTCAGAAGAGACTGAATTATTAAATTATTAATAATGTTGTAATGGAGTTTAAAGCAGGGTTAGGTTATACAACTGTTCCAAGCTTTGAACATGTCTTGGAATACTTTCAAGATACTTTGATCCATCCATCCATCCATCCATCCAAAAATGGAAAGAGTATGACACAAATGCAAACTTAAGCTAACAGGCTAAACAGTGAGTGCATTAATCAGTGAAGCAGCTAGGTGATCCCAACTATTAGTACAACATTGTGTTGGCAGGATCCACACAGCATGACGCTACCACCACCTTGTTTCATTGTGGGGATGGTGTGTGCCAAGTGATATTCAGTGTTAGCTTGCTAACAGTTTGGTTGTTTGCTAAACCATTTCAGTTGGCTTTATCCCTGGCATGGCTTTTGGCAAACGTGAAGAAAATGTTTCTGTTGGCTTCATCTCAACAGTGGATTTCTTAATATCAACCCTCACTGCAACTCTGGCCCATCTGCTCAGATGAACCTCTCTGACCTGTCTTTTTTTATGACTAAAGTTATCTAACAAACCCCTGAGGCTTGTTGCGCTGCATATTATTTAGGGGTATCAGAGTTTTTTGTAAAGAAATTTTAAAACCATGTGCAGTCCCTTTAAAAAGTATGCACCCCTTTGGATATTTTACCCTTTAATTGCTGTTACAAATCAATCATGATCAATAAAATCAGGCATTTGTTTTCGCAACCCCCCCCAAAAAAAAATAAAAAATAAAAACAACCAAAAAACTTGAATATCAAAGTAAAAGCTAATTAAATAAATATGAAATAACTATAATCTAATTAAATTCAACATTTCACGTAAAATATGTGACTACATGAACATTCAACCCCTCAAGTTAGTGTTTAGTATATGCACCTTTAGATGCAATCACAGCACAGAGTCTGTGTGGTCTCAATCACGGTACCACGTCTGGACACTGTAATTTTCTTCCAGTCTTCCTTGCAAAACTGTTGAAGCTTTGCCGGATTGTGTGGAGATCATCTGTAATATGTCTATTTCAAATTTAGCCACAAATTCTCTGTCAAACTGAGGTCTGGGCCTTGACTAGGCTGCCCCAGATTCAGAACCAGAACCTTGTTTTCTTTATTTCTGTGTAGCTATACCTGGGTGCTTCGGGTTGTTGTCTTGCTGGTACGTAAATGCTCTCCAAAGACGTAGTCCTACCTTTACAAACCTTCAAGCGCCTACTGCGGAGAAGCATCCCCACAGCATGATGCAGCCACCACCGGGCTTCACAGTGGGGATGGTGGGTTTGTGGTAATGTGTTCAATTTCGATCTCATCAGAGCAAAAAACTTTCTTCCTTTGGAGTCTCCCATACGCCTTTTGGAAAACTCTAGTCGAGCCTTGATATGAGTTTACTACAGCAGTGGTTTGCTCATTGTTACTTTCCCATAAAGTTTTCACTGGTGAAGAATCCGGGCAACAGTTGTTGCATGCGGAGTCTCACCCATCTTGGTGTCATCTCATGTCCTTATTTTTTCACAGTGATTCAGTGTGAGGCAGACCATTTGATCTGGGCAGATTAAAACAGCCAAGGGGGTGAATATTTTTCATCGGTACTGCAAAATTATCTGTCCACTTTATGCAATTATTTAAAGCTTTTCTGTTGGTCTATTAGATAGAATCTCCACTGAATACTGTACTATTCCTCTCTTTGATAATTCTGCAGGGTAGTCTAGGATGTGTGTATTAAAATACCGTAAAACACCAGTTTTTCAGTGCACTTTCATTTTTCAACATTTTCTTTGTACAAAGTGTTAAAACTTGGGGTAGACAGCAGATTTTCAAGTATTTCATGTTTAGACGACTAGAATTTCAAAAAACATCTGCTCACCTTGAAGCTACAACACGCTGAGACCAGACTGGATTATTTGATGTTGCAACAGTAACAGCAAATATATTTAACTTTGCTTTTTTTAACAATAAAGTTTAAAATCTTTTATCATAAAAAAAAAAGTCCTAAAATTTACAGTCCTTGAACATGCATAAATCCCTGAGATATTTTAGTAGAATCCGTAACATTAAACATGCCCCTCAATAATCTTTTCTCTCAGGAGTCTTTGTGCCTCTTCCTGCATTATCACACAAGAGGAATCGGTGTGAAGAGGAACCCATTTTTAAAGCATCTGGTCTCATTTCTGGACTGAATTTTTTGCTCTCTGCGTGAGGCATTTTTAATCTTGGATGCAGACGCATTTTACCATAGTTACCACTCTCTCTTTTTCTCCTTCATAATGCAAAAAGGGTGAGTAGGGGTGTGAGTTGGCATGTAGTTGGGAATATTTTGGAATTTTTGTGAACAGTGAAAATTTTTGTCTTCAGAAATGAACCAAGAGGGAAAAAATTGCCTTTGTGAGCTGTTTGCACTTGTTAAAAATAAACAATGAGTCAGTTCTTTAACTCATACACAACAGTACAGTACTGTGTTGTGAGAAAGAATTTGCCCCTTTCTTCAGCTTTTACTTGTTTGGTCCCACTTACAGCCCATTAAACACATTTGAAAATCTGACAAAGACAACTTGAGTAAACAAGCAGTTTTCCAATGATACCTTCAATAAGTAATGAACCTTGTAAAAACGTAATTACCCACTAAAATAAAAAAATTCCGCTCTTGGTGGTAACAACTCCATTCAATTATTTCCAATAAAGAGTCTTTTTGAGTTTCGGCATGTTTTTCTTCAAACATAAATGTTTTAATTCAGCAACATTGAAATATTTCTAATTTAAAAAAATAAAATAAATAAACATTCAAGGTCATGCTACAATATCTCAATCAGATTAAAATCCAAAATTTCACTCCAAACGTTCTTTTTGTTTCAGAGGTGGACTTGCTGATATGCTTTAGGTCATTTTCTTGCTACCTAACCAAAGTGTGCCTGTGCTTAATGTAGGGCTGGACTGGGACCAAAAAATGGACCTGGCATTTTTTGGCCATGGCAGCCCACCATAATCATTTACAACATATTCAGAGCTCATGGCATACAAATCTTTTGTTTTTTTTACTGCAGCAGCCTAGACTACTCACCGAGTAAATTGTCGGTGAATGGGCACAGTGTCACACTTCCCATCTTGAAGTGAGATTGGATGTCAATGAAACCCTTTTAAATACGTATTTTCTTTGTCTTGTGAAATATACTGTTTATAAAATAGCCTACATAATTATGCCGAGCATATATCCATGTAGAATCCTGAGCTCCAAAAGTGAGACTGAAGGAAACAGAAGGCAAAGTTGAAGCCAGCAATACTAGTTCAAGCTGATTAATGTATACTGTCAATAAAAATTGTATTCATTCTAAATATAAGACTGTGACCTATGATGGAATAAGAGTTGATATTATAAAGAAGATAGTTTAAAGTCAGCTACATGTGTACAATATAAGCAGAAAAACAACTCCACTGTGTGGACAGCTGTGAAGCCAATTGCTACAATATCTTTGATACCTTTCACAACAGAAAGAGAGACAACCATCCAAAAATAAGATGTAAAAAATTTATTATGACTGAGTCACATAATTTAAAATATCATTTAAACATCCATATTATCCATTAAAAACATCCTATTAAATATTAAAATGTATCTGTATTGTCTGATTATCCATTCAGTTTTGTGTGACTGAGTTATGAAATTAAAGTTGGTGCTATTTTCCTCCTTTCTTCAAAATTGTTTTGACCATTTCTAAACCATACTGCTTAGCGCTGAACACACACAGAGCTAATCCAGCTACTGTAATTATGTCAGAACGTGGTAAAAAAGTGCAACAAAAAAAAATAAAATAAAATAATAAAAAGTCTCTCTCTCAAACCAAGGAAGAATGTTTACCAACCTAAAAGGTGCACAATGAAGCCAGAGGCAGGATTTGAACCCAAAAATACCAAATGAGAATCATGGACATTAACGCTGTGTCCACACCAAACGCGATAGGAGCGACTAGAGCTTCAGGTTTACATGTAAAATCAATGGAGGAGCGCGATGAAGTGCGACTTGGGGTCCTGCGACACTTCAGAAGCAGATTTGCATCGCAAAAAGGTTTTCTGCCTGATTTGCGCGAATAATTCGCACTACAGATGCGATGGAAAATTCGCGCTGAATTTTATGTGGTGCATTTTGTGCATTCGCATTTATGGTATCTACCGCTTGAGTTGGAAAAACCTGAACTCCAGCGTCAAATCGCGCGCAACAACCAATCAGGGGACAGAGTTTCAGTGATTCTGTGACTCTCATGGAGTCACAGCCTCAGCAGGACATGGACGAAATACTGGTAAACATCATGGCTAATCACCCCGAGATACATGACACAATCAATTTGCTATACAGAGACAAAAATAAAAAATAAACTATTTAGACAGGAATGCTCTTAAGAGGTTTGTGGGTGGCTCTTAAAAGAGCCGTTGTTGCTCTAAAAGCACCCCTCAGCCTAGAAGTGAGCCTTGAAACGGGCTCCTCGCCTGGTTTCCTGGTAGCAGCTCCCGCACCACGTCCCACGCTGCTCAAATATTATAAACTTTTACGAACCACAGACAGATGGACAGCTGCTCAGAAATGTAGTTGGTGTTTCGGCAGGCGAAGCTTGGACCTTCACGGCACAAACTGGGCGAGCAGGTCACGTTCTCCAGGGTTAGGGTTAGGGTTAGGCTGCGAATGTTCACGCGAACAACTAGGCGCGTGTCGCGCTTTTTAGTCGCTCCTATCGCGTTTGGTGTGGATACAGCGTAACCAGTCACCCAAGAGGACAACTTGGTGGCTATGAAGACATCAATTGATTGTATACTCAAAGGATCCCCACACTGCGTTTCAAAGATAAATAAGTCACAACTCATGCTCATGTATTTTTAGTTTTCGGCTGCTTGCAGTCAACTATAGTGTTCTGTCTATTTGAAAACTTGAACTATTATCCAAAAAAAGCTACTGGTTTTGTATTTATTTAAGCCCTCTTCTCGGATCACAAACTGGTCTAGAAGTGAAGAAGGACAGCAACCCTTCACACTACAACCACCATGTTTGACTGTCAGTATGATTGTGATCAGAAATGCTGCATTAGCTTTATTACAGATGTAACAAGACACACAACACCCTAAACATTCCCCTTTTGTCTTGTCAATTCTCAGGAAACTTTCCCAAAAATCTTGGGGATCTCCAAGACAAGCCTCTTTGTTAACCTTTGCTGCACTATGCTGTTTTCTTTAACTTCTCCATGGATACCCATTTTGCCTAGTTTCTATTTCGTATTGCTGAATCATGAACTCTGACCTTAACTGAAGCAGGTGAGGCCTGCAGAGCTCTAGATGTCCCTCTGAGGTGTGGATGAGCGGCTCATAGACTTTTGTTGGAAGTTTGATTGGAAGGTTTGACCCCTGTTGCATGTTTTCCTTAGATTGGGGAATTATGTTTTTCCTTTTTGAGATGCTTTAACTTAATGTTGTCACACAGGTTCTGTTTAGAAGATTTAGGGGGAGTCTGGCAGTAGCTATTAATTTAATATATGCTAAATTTCACTTTTGTTTCAAACCGATACTATACTGATACATGGATCTCAGTACTTGCCGATACAATATCAATGCTGATACATCTGCCAAACAAAAAAAATCTTCTCTGCTTGTTACAATAAATGTTGGTGAGTTATATGAAAAATAAAATGTAAATAAACATGACCAAAAAACTAAACGTTCAAGTAAAAAAAAAACATTTTCTTTGAAATTATTGCAGCATTTCCACATTTTAAGTATCAGTTCATGGTATTGATTAGCTAACCTATACCAATATGAGTACATAAGAGCGGTATCGGCCCTGATACAAGTATGGGTATTGATTCATCCCTAGCTGTTTTACCCAGGTTATATTTCTTTTATGCTTAAACGTGCTTAACCAAAACATCTGTACTGGAGACAGTAGTTATATATGGCTCTGTAACCTGTCTGTTCTGCAGGGAAAAATTACTTTTATTGAGTGCATCATTATTATTTTCCTTTTTTTTTGTATTAACATTTTTAAAGTTTAACACCTGTTCTCATATTTTCTTGCCACTTACATGGCTGGGATTAAAGATCTTCGATGAAGCAGGATCTCAAAATGACTCCATAGAGTTTAATCCTGTTGGCTCTGCGCTTGTTCTCCACTAATATGTCTGTTTTGTGTTGGATTCAGCTTTGGATGCCGACTTATTGGCTGTGATCCCGGCGTTCTCCCGGCACCCCTCCCTCAAACACCTGATGTTAGGAAAAAACTTCAATATCAAGGGCAGGTATGGACTGCCATGGGAAGCGGCCGCGCAGATGGTTGTGAAGTTGATGCAGATGATGAATGTTTTTTTTCCCCCTGTTTGTGCCTCCTCAGGGTGCTGGATGAAATTCTGCAGAAACTAGTTCATTTGGTGCAAGAAGAAGAGTGTGTGAGTTTGATTATGTAACATATTGTACACATACACACATCCACATGCAGATATTTTCTCTGGTGTTATGCACAGTTGCACGCCTACACATGCCTCATAGATTTGTCGCCACACACACACATTTTGCACGGCCAGGAACACACACTTGCCACCGAAGTGAATTCTTGTCCTCGTTTATGCCTGTTTAAGCTCAATCCTCCACCTGCCACACACACGAGTTGCAAACATCCCCATAAGTCATGTTGTCTGTGGGCCTGATGAATGGTTCGTTTGGTCTCAGTCTATCCAGGAGACTCCGGAGGCTCTCTCTTTTTCTCCGCTCGGCAAATTTGGCATGACAACTTGCTCACTCAATTATTTACCACTGTTGATGGTGATGGCTCACAACAATGCTC
Source organism: Apricaphanius iberus (assembly GCA_028564705.1). Taxonomy (NCBI): domain Eukaryota; kingdom Metazoa; phylum Chordata; class Actinopteri; order Cyprinodontiformes; family Aphaniidae; genus Apricaphanius; species Apricaphanius iberus. The sequence continues at coordinate 6,794,305 of JAPXFQ010001905.1, forward strand.
TTTCACAGAGTAAAAACCAAAGCTTGTCTGCATGAACAGATCAGTGTAACTGAGTGTGTCGAAAGTGATTGCTTGGTTGAACCTATTTGTCAATTTGTCTACACCCTGAGGCATAACAAGCCCCTTGTTTTAAAAATGAGGATTACATTTAAGGAATTTGGGTTAGAATGTAAAAGTTAAAATAGGAACTGCTAACCAGTTATATTTAATAGGAATAACATTTGATTATTTCAAAAAACTGCCTTCTTGTTCGGCTTATGGAAAAAAAGAGTTCAACAAAGATGTTTTTTTCAAATGTATTGGTCAAAAGCTGTGCTCAGACAGAATGGCTAGTAATAAAGCGGCGTTGAACTAGGGGGTGTTTACAAAAATAATAGTAATAATAGATTGCATTTATATTGCGCTTTTTGAAACCCACAAATTGCTTTACAAATCTATTATTTATTCACTCACTACAATTGTAGCCACAGCTGCTCTGAGCCAGGTTGCCAAAAGTGAGGCTGCCATTTCGTGCCATCAGCCCATCTGGCCAACACCTGTAGGCAAGGTAGGTGGAGTGTCTTGCCTAAGGACACAACAGCATGTAACAGGCAGAGGCAGGAACTGATTTCCGTGTCGCAGGTCGACATCTCTGGCACTGAGCTACCGCTGCCCCATAATGGGCATTTTCTGCGTCTTCCACTGACAAGACAGCTGTCTCACTGAAAGGTCCATTTGGGCTTAAAATGGAAAGAAAATAGGAAAATGTGAATCTCAGGTGTTTTTGCGAGCCAGCATGAAAGCTGGTGGTCCAGGATCATGTTAAATGATGGAATGGTAAATGGCCTGTACTTGTATAGTACTTTATTTAGTCCCTATGGACCCCAAAGCACTGTACACTACGTTTAGTCATTCACCCATTCACACACACATTCTCACACTGGTGATTGTAAGCTACGATTGTAGCCACAGCTGCCCTGGGGCGCACTGACAGAGGCGAGGCTGCCGGACACTGGTGCCACCGATGCCCTCTGAGCACCACCAGTACGCTACAGGTGAAGTGACTTCCCCAAGGACACAACGACTGAGCCAGACGGAGCTCTGGGACTTCAAACGGCAACTCGCCAATTACAAGGCAAACTCCTGAGTTAGGAGACTATTTTTCACTCAGATTGTTTGTGGTATTTTTTTCACAATCTGCAGAAGAATTTTACCAGATCCTCCTGCTGACAGATTTTTCTCTGGAACATAATTCTGACTTATTTGCTGAAAATGTTAGTAGTCCTGTAGTTTTTCACGGAGCATATGTACTGTAAGTGCAGATTGGGATTTCTAAAATACCTAGGACTCAACTTTTCCCACTTTTTCCATGCTGTGGTTCAATCTCGCAGGCCCTGCAGTCCCTCTCCCTTGCCGACTCGAGGCTTCGCCACCGGGGGACAGTGCTGGTTAATGCCCTTGGTTCAAACGCCTGCCTTCGGAAGGTGGACCTGAGTGGTAACCTCTTTGAGGACTCTGGTGCCAAGATGCTGAGCAAGGCTCTGCAGATCAATACGACACTCAGGTATGTGCTTAATAATATATGTTCTCTGTATCTATATTCCAAAGGGATCACTAGCATTACCAACAGATTTCCATGTGGACCAAAGCTCCCCAATCAAAATAAGTTGGTCTATAAAGATCAAAGAGTGTGATTAAATTGAAAATGAAGATGTTGGAGTGCTAACAAAGATCCTGAGAGGCTGAATGGTGCTTTGTAGACTCAGAGGGAAAGTTCACCTTGCAACACTGAGCACTCTAGGGAATTCAGAGATGAATCATCATGATAAAATAAAAGTCCTTCGGCCAGCCTGATAATTATAACACTCAAGAATGAGACAAATGAAGTTGCGTATCTGTTTAGAAATACAAGTATAACAAGAAATGACGGAAACTTAAGAAGCAAATGAGGAAAATCAACAGTGGGGGGATTATTGAGGGGTTGAAAATAGAAAGAAAGAAAGAAAGAAAGAAAGAAAGAAAGAAAGAAAGAAAGAAAGAAAGAAAGAAAGAAAGAAAGAAAGAAAGAAAGAAAATTTGGGGTTTTCTGATTTGATTTTCTAGGGCAAAATGTGTTCTGATGGAGATGAAGAGATAGAGCTAGAAGATGGATAAAAAGGGGAATATTGGCAACAACTGACTGCTTGTATGAAAAAGCTCGACAGGTAGTGAATGGAGATTAAATGTCTCACAGGGGCTCATTACATGCATATTGTTATTGCAACCTGCATTCCCTCAATGCAGAAAAATAGATCCAGACAAATGTCTTCATTCAACAGTCAACCGATTACGCTTAACCATCATGTGTGTGCGTGTGTGTGTGTTTGTGTGCGTGTTGAGGAGTGTAAAAGGCAGCAGATTGTCTTACTTCAGTTTCCCGAGCCTGTCCCTCTCTACTTCCTGTCTGTGTGCTCCCCCCTCAGGAGCGTGACGTGGGATCGCAACAACACCACAGGAGTGGGTTTCCAAGATGTGGCAAGAGCGCTGGAGCAGTAAGCCGAACACGATGTATACCAGCATTTTTTTTTCTCTTTCTTTTTGAAGACAGGGGGCTCCCTCATAAAACAGATCCCTCAAAGACACATATAAAAGGCAGATAACCATCCCTCTGAAGTGTTTACTGTTTCACAGCATTTCATCAGTCTTCTGACTGGTGTGTCTGTCAGATCTGTGGAGGTGGAAAAGTTTATGAAACTTGTCTGTGTGTACAAAGGCATGTGGGTGTTATGTTTTTTTATTTTTTTCATTTTTGGGAATAGGAGACTTCTGTGAGAGATGAGCGATGGGCCTTATTTGTTTGTTTTGGTTAGCATCAAAATCGCTTTCTTTAATAATGCAAAAGTGACTTTTTTTTCTCTGTCTCCCTTGTCTCTCCAACACATAGCAACTTCACGCTGCAGTACATGCCCCTCCCCCTTTGTGACATCGCTCAGGCGTACCGCGGTGCACCAGAAAAGACCGAGCAAGCCTTGGCCAAGGTTAGAAGGGAATAAACCTTGTTCATTTGTTACTTGCTCAGGCCTCGGGCACAATATATCTCTTTAAAAGTTGTTTTTTTTAATTTGCATTACCTTGCAAAATTATTCATACATCTGAACGTTGTTCAGTGTATTTTAAAGTGATTTATTGGACAGACCAACAAAGAGTGTTGAATAAATGTAAAGTATAAGTACAGCTGCAGTTTTTTTGGGGTAGGTCTCCACCAGCTGTGCAGGACAAGAAACAGAAATTCCTACTATACAATTTTTTTATTTCTTAAACTTAGTCAGATTGGATGGAGAGCTTCTCTGACCATCAATTTACAAGTCTTGCCATATACCTTTTATTGGATTTGTTTCCAGATTTTGAACTAAGCCATTCCATTTTATCAAATCAAATTAAACTTTATTTATAAAGTGCTTTTCAAACAAAATAGCATCTCAAAATGTTTTACATATTAAAATGACACCCACCCCCAAGAATAAAAACCTGATCAAAGCTACTCTAGGGTTACATTAAGTCTCTTGGCTGTTTCTCTTTTGTAACGCTTAATTGTGCAGTTTCTGATCTTGTCGGGGTAGATTTGTGATTCTGCCAAACTCCTTCTAGTGTCAGTTGATGGATTAAACAGAGCCCCTGGAGGTCTTCAGAGTTTGGAACATTATTTTCCAACCTAACTGTAAAATTCTCCACAACTTTATGTCATGCCCTCTGGCTCAGAAGCCAGGTAGTGCACTCTCTGTTCCCTTTAGGTGGGTGGCAGCTTGGCAGGTGGATTGTCTTCAATCAGCTGATTAAGTGCACCTGGGGCTGATCTTCTCCACTGCATAAAGCTTCTCTCTGGACTTCAGTTCCTCGTCGGACTGTAAAGCTGAACAGTCAGTGTCTGACCACAAAAACAGTCTGTTTGTATATTTGTGCCAGTACTTACCATTCTCTTTATTCCTTTAGTTGGAACTCTGCACACCCTGACCTCCAAACCCTCATCTAACCTCTGTGGATAAGAACAGGACAAAGTCTGGATTTCATTCCCCTCTGCCCCCCTGCAAACTCCCTGGACCCTACACCGGGACTCCACAGCTTCACCACTCACCCTCCATCACCCTGTCAGCGATCCACCTGCCACTGCCACCCGCCGGACTTCCCTTCCCTCACAGTCTGCTGCACCCCAGTTAAGCTTTTATTTAGTTGTTACTTTTCGCTCATTGAAGTTGTTTTTTGTTAGTATATTTTTAGTGTAGTATAGCTTTTGTTTTGTTTCAGTTTGCTTTTGTATTTTGCTGGTTGTTATTAAAACTTTTATTTGGAATTTTTGAGTTGTGTCTTGTTGTCCTGCGTCTGAGTCTCACCACCTGTAACACTTTATCACTGACCCATCTGCTGGAGTTATTGGTATTTATGTTGCTGCTTGTTTACTCGTTTCTGGCAAAACTCTAAGGCCTTGACAGAATAACTGAATGCAGTGCACCAGCATTCAGCTGTTAACTTTTATTCATTAGATGACTTCTAAAGGCTGATTGACCTGAATTTTATCTGAGGTTACCAGAATGACGGAGGCTAAATACAAATACATGCATTAAAAAAATGTTTTTAAAGCCATATATCATTTACCTTCCAGTTCAGAACTGTGTACTATTTTATGTCAGTCTTTAACATCAAATCTGAACAAAATACATTTCAGTGTGCTTGTCACCAATTTATAAGAATTGATATATCTAGCCCATTGGTTGGTCTTTTTAATGCTCTCAATGCCGATGTACCATATCATAAAAACTTTATGATTCACTTTGAAATAACCCCAAAGAGCTGCATAAATCTGCATACTGACATGTAAATTAAAAGACAAAAACATTTGTTAAAGAGAAAAAATATTGCTGTGATGCTAAAGCGTATAAACAAGGATGTTAAAGAAAAAGAGAGGAAAAGAATCAGAAAAAAATGACTTGTGTTACATGTTTCCTTACATTATGCAGTCCAATGAGAATCATTTTTGCATAGCAGTGTACGTAAGATGAAACCCCATCAAAATCCCACTTTTTTTATCACTAAGATCCAATTTATTCTACATTTATTCTGTATTTAGATGGAATCTGTGAATGTGGTACTGTATATTGAAGTATGAAAGTGCAAATGTAAACTGCTTTCGACTGAATAAGTACTTGAATTTGTATTTTTCAGCTCTGAATGATGTAGTCATCCGGCCTTGGTCAGTATTATTGATATCTACATACTCTGCTGCTCTATGGGCTTTTAAGCATTACATGTCGAACTCTGCTTCCTTGACATCACATGCAAATGTCAAAAAATATATCAGCAGTATATCTGTGTATCAATTCTCTTAATGGGATTTCTGCAGGCTCTTGTAAGGTCGCGTCATATCTCCAGTGACTCTGAATTTCTAATAAAAAATATTTGAATTATCGTTTTGTTTTCCCCCACCCTGTCCGAACCCCATGACTCCCTGAGTAATCTACTATTTTGCAAAAGTTGATGATGTCGGGATGTTTTCCATCTGCTGAGTCAGGAAAACAAATCATAATCATTCCTTTCCTTTTTCTGGGCATATAAGTCCTGATTACCATGCAAATTGATCTTTTTTGTGTCTTATTCATGCCGTGCCTCATAAACACCCGTCATCACTGCATCCCTTGCTATTATTTAGATTTCTCTGTATATGTGTGTGTGACAGATCCAGCGTGCACTGCTCAGGAACAACCAGACCCAGCGGTTCTCCCAGAAGCAGGCCCTCAGGCTGCACCAGGGTCTCGTCACCAGCACCGCTGAACAGGTCTATATCAGGATGGGCACTCACGAAGAGAAAAAATTAATTGTATTTGAATTGTTATGGAAAATAATATCACCGTATGTATCCTAGGTGATGGAGCGTCTGTGTGTGAGGGTGCAGCAGCAGCTTTGTGTCCTGAAGACTTGCGAAGACGGAGACGAGGTCCAGACGGCGAGACAAATCCTCAAAGAGGCCAGAAACTCGAGAGCTGTGAGCTCAGTCTCTGTGTTTGTTGGCTTGTGTGTGAGAGTGTGCTTGAGTGATAAGCACTACATTTATATCTACTCTAATATAATGGTACAAGTTTTACATATTTATTAATCAGATCACTTTTCACATTTGCAAAAAATAGTTTGAAATCTTTCAGTGATGACTTATTGTGTCAATTTGCAATTTTTGTTCATCTAAGGGGGGGGGGAAGCAGTCCTTTGAATAACTTAATTATGTTTCAGCAATTAAAGAAAAACAAAACAACATTTAGTGTCCTTATTGGGATTTTTCAAAAATACATCTGCCTTAAAAAAACAGCAAAATCAACAAATCATCCAAGCAGATGATAATTTGAGTTTTGCAAAATTGTGGTATAATACTGCAAGAAAATGACACAAAGGCAATTGGATGGGGTTATGTAGGTTTCAGTTGGATTGGAAGTAAAACCCACAAGTAAAGGAATTAATCAAATTATTAATAAAGTCTTATGGAGGACAAAGCCACATATTGGCTGGTTGTTGTTTGTGCTCTGCTATGATAGTTTCAGATTAATTAATTTCCAAGAAAACTGATCAGTGATTTTTGAATTTTTTATACAAGTTCACATTGTACTACCCTATTTACACCCTTACTCAAATTTCCCGTACCACCATTATCAAGACCAAGTTTTTAGGTAAAATCTGTGGTATATAGCAACTTTCACAGATAAAATTCACAATGCACCCCACAAAGACAGTAGAAACATTCAAATATATTTAAAATAAAATGAAAAAAATACAAAAAACAAATAAGTTACAAATAATTACAACATACACATTATATGAAAAATATTTATTAGAAAAGTGCTTTTAAATAGGAATGTCTTAAGCTGCTTTTTAAAGTAAAGACTCTAAATATAATATAAAGATATAGAAACCTTTTTCCACACTAGTTAAACACTAGAAAGACTGATCCACTCAAGTTTGGGTTAGATTTAGGTTTTGAGGACCTGAGGGCTCAAATTGAATCATGTGAATGTAACAAATCTGTGATATAAGGAGCATGACCATGCCGGAACCTGGAAGTTAAAGTCAGCATTTTAAAATGATCAAAGACACGAAAATTGATGTGAGCTTGTCTTTTTCTTCAATTCAAGAGCTTTGAACAAACTAAATGTGACCAACAGTTACTTTTTTTTTATGCCTGCAAAAAAATGAGTTACAATACTTTAGAATACTTTGACACCAACCTTCTTGGTGTAAGCAGCAGGGATGTGTTTTAAAATAGCACCGCTTTATTGAATGGAAAGAGTATAGTACAACTGCAAAACTTAGAAAGACATGGCAGTGTGCCACATGCTGTGAAGGAGACACAACAAAGGTGAGTTCTGATCAGATTATATCAAAAATGATTTTTATGGCCTAAATGTAAAATGCTCTGTGTGGCTCAAAACTTGTTGTTCACAGCTAATGTATTTTTTTCAAAACATGTAGTTTAATGTTGGTCTGTAGTTTTAAATGTTAAAGTAAATGAAAGGAAACCAGCAGAATACCCATGTAGTCCAAATATGAAGTTGAATTTTCCTAACTTTCCTAACTTAATATACTGTTGCATAAATTGATACAACTCAGGAAGCTGAAAAATATTCAAAAATCTTGCTACATAAAATTAAAGTTTTGTGTCCAGTCTTTGATTTTTGGCAAAATGTTGGAACATTTGAATAGAAAATGACTATAAACTTCAGAAGCAGTTTCTACACATCTAGTATGTGGCCTAGCTACTGTACATACTGCTTACACAAAATGCATGGAAATTTGTAGGCATCTTCAGATGTAGAATATTACCTTGTGCAATATTTGAATGCATCAAACTCAAAAGCTGGTCATGAAAAACTCAAACATGAAAGTCTTTCTTCATAGTAGTGTTTAAAAAAATTCTCAATTATGTATTCTGCATGTGTTAACCCTTTTGGTCAGTGCACTCATACTGCAACGCAGGATTTGGATGGATCCTTCCTATAATAAGAGTCAAAATCAATCACACTGATAATGCGTAATTAGTCATGGACTATTATTTTATTGAGTCTATAATCAAATGTCCATAAGGGGTTATTTTGAATAATTTGCCTCAGTAAGCTTTGAATCTCCCCTATAATGAATCTTCATTGGTTAAATATTCAGTTAATTAATTAAATAAGCCGTCAGGTCAGCATTTAGTGTGTACGGACAGAATTTATAAAAGCTCAAACAGCAGGATGGTAACGCTGGGATGGTTTCTTGATTAGATGTAAATGAAATCAGCAGCAGCTACAGACAAATGGCTATTATCAAAGGTTTCATGCATTCTTAAACTACGCTTGAAGTAGATGAGAGCAAATGAGTCAGCTCTAGGTGAACGCTGGTTAAGTATTTATACTTCAAATATCGATGCACCAATCCACAGCTCCAGAGTAGGGTAGAACAGAGGATGTGGAGAGGGCTATGAGTGCAGTGAGTATGGAGAATCCTCTTATTAGAAATAATGTATGTAATGCCATCAATGTTGTATAATCAGTTATAGTACAGCAGTGTTTTTTATTGTCTTAATCAGTGCAAAGCAAATTAGTGCAAATTTCAATATAAAAATAAGTAGGTAGATTAACAAAATATTTTCATGCTGTGCAAAACAGGAGGTACAATAATAATGGCAAGAAGAATTGATTAAAGAAAGTAATATGAATTCAGTTGATCATGCAAATGGACAGCAGTTTTTTGTTTTTTTAAACAATGTGACGCTAGAGGATCCGGATATGCTAATACTCAGTTTATACTGTATGCACATATCTTATCCAGTAGCATTCCAAGCTTAAACAATATGATTCAATTTCTAATGTTAGGTAAAGATAGACAACAGAAAAGTCGACAATTATACATTTTTTTAGATGAACTGGAGATGTAGTTTTACAACAATGCTGGGTCTTGCAGGGGTAAAACAGGATCTAGTCCATATCAATATATATAGAATCCAAAGATGCAAAACTGGGACTTAAAGCTCCGAAACAAATTGTAAGAGGTAAAAAAAAAAAAAAAAACGGAGGCAAAAGTGTTATTTGCTTCACCTTAAAAAAAAAAGTCACTTTTTTGTCTGTGGACTTATTATCTTGCTTTCATACTTGCACTGCCTCCAATAGTGTGTGGTGTCAGTGTGTTTTGGTGTATTCAGGAACTGCCTTATTAAATTTCTATCTTTCTGCATCTTATTTTCCTTAATCTCTTAGAAATGATGGGATAAGCTGCTACAGGTTCCAGTTTGTTTTTGGTTGGCTTTGTCAGTTTCTGTCTGGTTCAAGGCTCAAATTCAAGAAATAGGAAATGCTAAAGGATTAATATTGTCCTTCGAAATATCTGTTTTGCCCGAGTATCAACTGTCTTTCCAAACTGCTACCCACAAATAAAGAAATTTGGTAAAAAGAGTTTAGATTTTCAGTTATTTAGCTACAATGTTCAAAGAATTTAAGATAAGAATTTCTAACCTAAGAAACCTAAATAAGATATCAAACATGGTGGTAGTATAATGATCTGGGAGTCTTTTCCTGCCAATGGTACTGGTGCTTTGCAGAATCTAGCAAGAAGCTGATTGTGTCATTATATCATAATATATATCAACTTAACTGAGCACTATGACATTCACTGGAATAAATCCAAGCTCTTATCTAAAAACAGAATATTTTCTTTTATTAGATTACACTATACAAAACTGTGATTTAGAAAAATATAACCATTTTGTTAAATTGAAACAACATATTGACAGATTTGCTATACTTTTATGGTTGGGATTTCTGAAAAATAAAGGTGCTCTTCTGTAAAGACTAATTTTTCGTATTATATTTACGCTTTTACCATTTATGTACTTGAACAATTTGATGAGTTGTTCAAATTTAGTTTAGTGGAAGATGTTGCTTAATGGAAAGACAGCTTGGGTGGTATCCATATGGCTATGCTAAGAGCCTTCTGAACTGTACTTTCAACATTGCAATTAACATTACTGTGTTTTATCATTTATTAATGCAATATAATTCAGTTCACATATCAATCGTCGTTAGTGGCTGGGATATTGGTGTTGGTTAAATTATAGAGTGTTCAAAGAATATGCCGGAATAAGTTAAAAGAATAACGGAATAAGGCTCTTTCTTTGAGGAATACCTTAATAAGTTCACTCTTTCAAATTTGTGAATAATACTTTTTTAATATAGTTCTCTTTAAGTGTAATTCCAAAAGGATCTAAGCTTTTATGAAGGTCATATCTTTTCTTTTTTTTCAAAATAGTTAGATTTAATTTGATGAACCAGGAATTGTTGTGTCTCCATCAGCTGTACCCGTCCCTGTGCGAGCTGGCCCATGTCCTGTCAGTGGACGGCCCCGTCAAACAGCGTCTGGACACGCTGGCTGGAGAGCTGGCCAAGGCTGCAGACAAAGAGCTGCAGGTAAACCTGGAGGTGAAATCACTGCTTAGTTTTGCCGCCCCCAAGAACCTTTTTTTTTTTCCTTTATACATTTGTGATTTAAATAGTTGTGAACTGTTTGCATTTAAATTGCCTATTAGTGCTGTGCGCAGCGAAGGTTTGCTGACTTCAAAAGAATTGCGGCATTTAAATTCACTGCAAGGAAACCGTTAACATTGTTTCCTATGAAAATAATGTAAAAAGGGATGAAAATACTGATACTTTGAGAAAAATATAAAATGTTCTTGCAAAGTTTAATTAGTTTTCGATGCTGACGAATTTCAAATTTTGAGTTTTTCAGCTATTTGTGTTTTAACAGATGAAGTAAACATCTGTCTGTCAGACCGTATGATTCATTAGCTTAATAAAAACACAATGAACAGCTGCATTGGACAGACAGCCAAGAATACATGTAGAAGAAATAACAACAACTTTGCAGATCAAAATGAAATACTTTATAAGCAAACTTATTGTTAGTTTTTTCTTTGTCATCCCTTAAACTTTCACTACTGTTTCATTTGCCCAGGTGGTGGTGGACTCGATGGTGTCTCTCTGTCGAGAGTTGTGTCCCATGTCCTGCTCGGCTGCAGAGAGACTCAGTCCCCCTCTCTCCTCCATCTCCGAACAAGTTTCCATCCCTCGCTCAGCCATCCGCAGCGCTCTGATGGAGAGAGCAGCTGAAGATATCAACCAAGCCCTGGAGTAACAAACACAGCACGTTGAAAGCTTCCAATCATGGAGAACCTCAGAGAATTTTTCCAACTGAACTGTCATGTCTTCATTTTTCCTTTTTTTGTGAAGGGAGGTGAAGCTCTCTGTGGTCTCCTATCTGACAAACTCCATTGTGGATCAGATACTACAGGAGCTTTATACGAGTCATAAAACCCTGGTACTGGTAATATCCCTTTGATGCATGACTTCTTTTAGATGGTAGAAAACAGTGTTTGATGTAGTTTAGAATTTTCTATTTCATTTTTCCAAGAACTAAAAGCAGTGCTTAAATGTTAAACACCAGAATATTTTATAGTTATAGAGGAGAAATAAAACACGATGCCAGAAAGGATTCTAACACTATTTTTAAACAATTTAAAGTCCGTCGTTATATAGTGAGAAAGATTCTTCGCATGTGCAAAACATTCAGGACGAAATATAATCTTCCTAGAAGTAGACATCCCAGCAAGTTCCCCTAACTACAAAGTTACATTTAAAAACCATACAGGTCTCAGTTAGGAAGTTAAATATTAACATTATTGGCTATACAGTAAGGAAAGAAAAACAAATAAGTATGACTTGTTTTAAAGTATATTCAGAACAATGTTTTCCTCTCTTGAAAAAAAATTATTGTCAGCATGAATTAGGTTGGCACATTTCACCTGCAAAAAAAAAACGACACAATTGTTCTAGAACAAAGTCCTTTGAACAGATTAGTCCAAAGCTGAGAAGTTTTGTTGTAATGCACAGCTACATGTATGGGGGAAAACAAAAAACAAAACTTAAACTCTCAAAATGACTCTCAAGCACAATGGACTTTTTGCGGTTTGTTTTGCAGCCACAGGGGCATTCAGTAAATTTACACTCTTCAAACGACAGTTAAGGCTGCTGTTTCGGAGTATTGGAGGGAGAGAAACGTTTTTTTTATTTGACGTATCAAGGCCCCATTCCAAAACATCCCTAGCTACATGCCTCTCCTCCTCCCTCTCGTCCCAACACAAGAATTATGCTCACTCGTCACCTGTGGCTTCACAGCGGGTTTAAGAGGAATGCAGCAGGCGCTATTAAGCATCACCAGATTGTATATTTGTTGTGGGCATTTACTTAAGTAATGCTCCCTTCCAATATGGCAATTGTAAACAGAAACACGCTTGGTAAATGGTGCTTTTGTGTACCGTTTAAGGGTTGGACGTTTTTAAAATGTATTTATTTATTTTTTGTTTTGGAAGTTGTTTGAAATAAACAAAACAAAAAAGGTTAAAGCACTATGTAGAATATGATAAACATCAGGCTCACTTAGACTAAAATGTTAAGCCACATACTTGCTGACCTTTTGCAAAGAAAAACTGAAGATCGGGTAAATAAGACTGAATCCTTGTAGAACAATCCAGCAAATGTGAAAATTCATAAAATGGGCTACAAGTCCAAAATATACAACTATAAATGTTTTTTATACCTTGTCATATTTTGCCTTTCATAAAATATACTCCAGTGCAAGTATTATCTAAATGTAACACTTGAGTCTAAGTATACATATTAGTATAATACACAAGTAGAATAGTAGAATTAGTATACTTAAAATTTACTTGGAAAAGCATATTTCTGATATGTAGCTGCAGTCAAGTACAATTATAATCTAAATGTTAGTAAACTTTATAAATATATATTTAAGTATACTTAATATTATACTTATATATTACTTGGTGAAGTATATTTCTGATATGTACAGTCAAGTACAAGAATAGTTTAAATGTAAGTAAACTTTAGTATATATTTAAGTCTACTTATTAGTATACTTAAAATATACTTGGTGAAGTCTACTTCTGATAAGTACATTGAAAGTAAAATTTAAGTATACTGTATTGATTTTTATTATACTTCAAGTATACTTCAGCGTACTTCTTTTTGGTAAGGGCGGCCTGTGTGCACAGCCCCATCTCCACAGGTTTGTGCGATGGGTATGCTAGCTGACTGACAGCCACCAAGGTGGAAATTCAAATTCTATTAGCTAAAAAACATAAAACTGCAAAAAAAATCAGTTGGACTGTAAATAACATATTGTTATTGTTTCCACTACATCCGTCATGCTAACTGTTCTGCTAGTTGCTTGCTCTTGGCTAATCGTAATTTAATTCTAGCTCTCCCTGTCATTTTGAATTCTTTTCAGTTTTTGTTTTTTTAAACCAGAAACAGTTATTTACTAATGTGACAAAAATCTTTCAAACATACTGAACTTAAAGGCGCATTCTTCATAAGTGCTATTACATCTTCAACAGTAAGCCAACTCTAAGCCAACATGGCCAACATAGTGATTCAGAAACCTGTTATGAATTCTACAAGACTTTTAACACTTAGCTTTAAAAGTCAATTTTATCAACGTCTCCCAAACATAATTAAAACAGATTTCATTGCATGTCAAACTTTTACAGTAATATTAAATCAAAAGAGTTAATAAAGCAATTCAAGAGCTCTTTCTGAAGAAAATTTGCTAAACCTATTACAAGCATGAAGATAGATAAATGCATTCGTAATTTTATAAAATTGATAACCTTCATTGCCTTGTTTTCACTAACATCTTTATGCAACTTAACTTGGATGAAAATAAAAACTTCATAGTGAGTCTAATCAGTTAAAAAAGTAAACAGAAAAAAAAAAAGCAGTAGAAATATTTTTTGGACCATTTGAAACCTGTCATATCTGCATTTCTGTCAAAGTTGGACTTTTTTTAGTGTTTGCCACCATCACTTTAAAGGTTTACCTCCTTTTAAGGAAAATTTGAATGCTTCCACATTACATAAAATCTTGGTTCTGTGTTTAATGTAATCTTTAAACAAACAAGGCTAGAAGGTAGACCAAGAAAGACTTGTGATTGCAGCAGTGCGTGACCAGCTCTGCTTTGCATTCTCCTCACTGTTTTACTGCAATGCCAGCCTGTCCTCCATCATACCTCGCTCTGCTTTGATGATCAAGAAATTGAGTTTAATTAATCTTTGTCTCTTCCAAACCAAATCACCCTTTGCTTTGTTTGTGAACCTGATTGATGGAGGCACAGATTCACCTCTCCTAGGACATGTCTAAGGACAATATCTTTAGTGAGAATTAGAACAAATGTGATTTCGAATGATGTTGATGTGTGTTGTTGATGTGTGTTGCATCAGCTGCGTCAGGTCTCTCAGGCGAAGCGCTGGGATGATGTTGGGACCGGTAGACGATCTATCAGACATTCAAGACTTGTTGAATCTCTGGATTTCCCTGATGAGGAATTCGGAGTGAACTTGGGAATAGTAAGTGTTTGCTAAACATGATGATATGATGGGAAGCCTAAATATGTGAAGTATGGAATCCTTTGGTGTCACATTGATCCAGACATGTATCCCACTAACATGCAAAATTTCCCATTGCAATTTAAAAATAGTGTATTGTTTTTGGATAAAAAGCACCCGCTTAGTGCTTTGCAATTCTACTCATACCCCTAACATTTTGTTAAAACTAAAAAAACTCAATTTGTTTTTATAGTGTGGTGTGCATTTGTATTCAGCAATCTACATGTCATTTCTGACCAGCTTTGGTGTTACTACGAAAAAAAGGCATCTCACATCATGATGATGCTGCCACCACCACATTTTGCAGTGGGATGGCGTGTGTTACATGTCTACCACACTTGGTTTGCATGCAGGCCAGGAAGTTCAAGGGGAATGAATATTTTTGCAAGGCAAAATATTTTTGTACTTATGTGTCCAAAACCCTTTTCTCTTCATTGATAAAGGATACCATCGCTATCAAAAAGCGGAGCTCCAGAACTAGAAGAATTCGTCCCGTCTCCACGAGAATGAGTGAGTCTTCTGCCTCAATTCCAACGTCAGATTTAAATGAGATCAAAGAATTGTCCCCTTTAAATACTGTCTCAAAGGTTTAGGCGATGAGCCCAGTCCCTCTCCAACTCCTTCTGCTCCTTCCCACTCGACTTCTCTCACTCACTCGGCATCTTGGGAATGCCTTTCCACTCTCCCCACCAACGGCTCACCTTTACGTCACGTGACCCATGTCAGGCCGCGTCCACCGAGACGACACAGAACCGGACACATTCCCCCTGAATCTGTGAGTAGACCCTTTTACATAATCTGAGTAATCATCCCCCTTAAATAAAAGTAAAGGTGATATATTGGGCTTTTTTTTTCCTGATATACCAACACAAAGTAATGCATAATTAATAGCTGTAGGGAAGTTGTTTATTGGTTTCCAAATTTTAAAAATATAAAAATTTTAAGTATTTTGAAAAAAAGTGTGTATAATTTAAATAGAGTCCAACTGTGAGTAATGTCATCTCATCGTAAACACAGCGAGTGTGTGAGTGCCTCAGAGGTTTGTTTTAGAACATTAGCAAACATAAACCATCACGAAGACGTGGACAGGTCAGGGATAAAGCGATGTAGAAGGGATAGGTTAACTAATCATTTGAACGTAAAAAGATGAGAGAGTTTTGTAATTTTCATCATCAATACATTTCAACAGTGGGAGACAGAATATAAAATAATCCAGGAAATAACTTTTTTTTTATATATATTTTTTTTGTCTAGTGTTGCAGAAAATAACTATGTGATAAATAACAAAAGTTCACCTCAAACATGTGTAATGTAAGCTTGGTTGGCAACGACAGAGTTTACATGTTTCCTGCCGGCCTTAACAAAGTTACACACTGTAGCTGATATTTTGGCCCATTCTTCCATGCAGATCTTCTCTAGAGTTGTGATGTTTTGGGGCTGTTGCCGGGCAACATGGACTTTCATCTTCCTCCTCAGATTCTCTATTGGATTGAAGTCCTTGGATTGAAGGCCTCTCCTTAAAGTTGAAAGGCCTTTTACATAGCCACTCCTTCATTCCCCAGGCTGTGTTTTTGAGTTCATTGTCATGCTGAAAGATCCTGCCCTGTTTCATCTTCAATGCTCACTTCAATCTCACTAATCCAAAATCTCACAATACACGGTTCTATTCCTCCTTTCCTTAATACGGATCAGTAGACCTGCCTTTGCAGAAAAGCAGTCCCCATGTTTCCACCCCCATGCTTCGATGTGGATATGATGTTCTTTGGATGCGACTAAGCATTCTGCCCTCTCCAAACATGGAAAGTTATATCAAAAAGTTATATTTTGGTCTCATCTGACCACATGATACTCTCCCAATCCTCTTCTGGATCATCCAGATTATCTCTGACCTTTTGAGCTCTACAGGATTTAAATCCATGATTATGCAGTGTGTTACTAATAGTAACCTTTGGTACTGTGGTCCTGGCTCTTTTCAGGTCATTGACAAGTGCCTATATAGCCCTGGGCTGTTTCCTCACTGTTCTTAAGATCATGTGTACCCCACACGATGAGAACTTACATGGAGCCTCAGGCCAAGGGAGATATCATTGATCTTGTATTTATTCCATTTTCTAATAACGGTTCTGTTGCACTGTTTGAATGTATGGGCAGTAGCATGTCCAGACTTTATTTTTTTTTCAGGGCTGGCACAGGAGGGGCAGCTAGTTCTGCTGGGATGGCACCCACAAATCAAGGATCTGCAAAAAAAAAAAATTATTTCCCACGCCTTCTTTAACACAGAAATGTTTCCCTCTTGTAAAGCATTTGCTAAAATTAAATGTATTTTAAAGCTTTGAGCTACAACATCAGGCAATCAGGGGGTTGCAGCTGGGCTCACCCCTAGACACGCCACTGTGTGTGGGCAAGTGTCTTTTATACAGATCTGAAACAGTTGCAATTAACAAAGGTAAGGAATGGAGGATATAAGAGCTTCTTAAACAGCAACTCACCTCCCTACCAGAGTCTTTCTCTGCCCATCTTTCCTGTTAAAAATAAAGTGCGGCAAAAGCAGGCGTTGCTTGGGGGATGCGTGGGAGGAGATGGGTGCAATTAAGATCTTGACAATGGCACTACTGCAGTGGCACAGACAAGGGGAGTGAGAAAGATGGAGAACAATAGAGATACAAGCTGCTTTGCCTCTGTGTTCTCTTGAGGTGGAGGATTTTGCTCCTAATCCTTCACCGGAGGAAAGGGTGGTAGGCTCTGTGAAGGAGGACTGGGCTTCTTCTTTTTCCCACAGCGGCAGGGTGGCTGATATCAGATAAGGGTCATTTCAGAATTGGAGGACATTTCAGCCTTTTTATTTTCCAAAAATAAATCTTCACTTTTTCATTTATGTATAAGGTTTTCATGAACACTAGGTATTAAACTATGACAATTCATGTTTAACACTAGAACTACCAGAGAGCAGCCATTTGGCTTTTCTACCTATAAAGCCCACAGGTAAGCCGAAAGGCTGGATGGCCCCCTGTGAACCTTCCTTTTGTTATGTAAACGGGGCAATCACTGGGACACCACAGGGGGGGGGGATATGCTGAGCCACTTCACTCAAAACACCTTGACATAAAATGGGGGAGGGGGAGAATCAGGTAGGAGCAGGATTGCTAACTGACTGTCTGAGCAGAATATATGAGCTGAATCAAAATGTAATATATGTAGAAGGATGTAGACGTTATCAGAACCCTACAACACTGGGCTTCCAACATCCCCACCAGACACATAAGAAAAGTAATAGAATAGAACCACATCAAATAAAGCACTCAAAATCTGGGGTTATCCCAACTGGGCCTTCATGATATTTACTAATAATAATAATAATAAAAAAGTATTATCAGGATACAGTGTTAGAGAGTGGAAGTGAGTGAGACTTAGAACTTAGGCTTAAAACTTTATTGATCCCTTTGGGGTGACTCCCTCAGGGAAATTTGAGTTTTCAAGCACACAGAGAAAACTAAACAGTATGTAACAATGAGTGAGGTGAGTACATTTCAATAATCACTCACAATCCATGCACTGCCAAGCCGTCTCCTTTCTGCATTTGCCACATGTGTATTTGTAACAGCCTATACATCGCAGAGTGGCATGATTGCTTTTACACTGATTTTTAACCTGACACATTGCTCTTTTCCCAGGGCTAGGTGTTGAAGGTTGTAGCCGAAGCAATTGTTCCCTTTGTGCCTGCTTTGCACCCACATGAGAATGAGCCAACTCTCTTGCAAGCTCCACCAGGAAGTCCACCCGTCTCTCCTGCCTCCCGGTGCATGCTTGATAGAGCACATGTGCATTCAGTGCTGCCATATCAATCATGTTATAGAACACAGCGACTGGCCAGCGCCGTGTTCCTCTGCGGACAGTGTACTCCCGCACCATCTGGTCCATCACATCAACGCCGCACTTTGTGGTGTTGTAAAGGGTGACAGTGTTTGGCTTCCGTTTGGTGGTATTCTCAGTCTGAATGACGCGGTGCATGCTGCTGAGAATGTATACTGTCTTCTTCCATTTGGGCGCATACACCGTTAGCGTGGCACCAGTGGTTGAAAATACCTGAGTGGTGAATTCATCACGGTCCCATGGCAATGCCGCTTGGGTGCGTCCTCTGAGCATGTGTGAGAATTGAGGTGTGAATGTCTTTTGTCCTCTGCGTAAAGGTGACCTGAGGAGTTGAGCAGAACCTGGCACTGCTCAAATACATAACTGATATTTTGAAATCAGACATATAATATCATATCTTTGACATAACATAACATCACAGTGTGGGCAAACAGCAACAGTCAGTCTGGTTTTTATGAGTTGAGACAGGGAGAGACAGGAAAAGAGAAAATAGAGGGAAAGAGCAAAACAGACAAAAACAATGTACAAATTCTTAAATATAACAAATCAAATGTGTTTCGGGTGTATCTCAGTTTGAAAAAAATGTTACATAAAATAAATCTTGTACAGATATCAACTTGATGAGCAATTCTGTAAATGACTAGTGGGGCTACCACAGATTTTGAGTGCTTTATTTGATGTGGTTCTGTTCTATTACTTTTCTTATGTGTCTGGTGGGGATGTTGGAAGCCCAGTGTTGTAGGGTTCTGATAACGTCTACATCCTTCTACATATATTACATTTTGATTCAGCTCATATGTTCTGCTCAGACAGTCAGTTAGCAATCCTGCTCCTACCTGATTGTCCCCCTCCCCCATTTTATGTCAAGGTGTTTTGAGTGAAGTGGCTCTGCATATCCCCCCTCCTGTGGTGTCCCAGTGATTGCCCCGTTTACATAACAAAAGGAGGGTTCACAGGGGGCCATCCAGCCTTTCGGCTTACCTGTGGGCTTTATAGGTAGAGCAAAAAATCCTGGGTCTTCTAGTGTTAACACAGCTCAGACACCAAAATTGTACTTGTTATTGTAGGTTTTATTTGTTAGGTGCTATGTGTGGTGGAATCCTGTTACCAATAATCAGAATTAAAAAAAAATTGTATTTCTTAAGGTTTTTAATCTTACTTTCTTTGTTATTAGATAAAGATGGTAATGTTCTAAATTTATTTTTAGTTGATTTTAGAAACAAGTTAATTTGAATAAGTTACATAACTCTAAAATCTAATTCAGTAACAGGGTTGCAAGTAACAGGGTTGCAAATTCATGCTAATCTTAGCCTTTTCTCAGGAACGGAAGCTAGCTGTTCCACTAACGGTCACTACTGACAAGTAATACAAACACATCTAAGTAACTCAATAAATATAAACATTTTGTGAATTTATTATACATAGACAATGTACGTAACAGGGTTGCATAAGGCAATGCGACTTGGTCAAACAAGTATGATACTAGTGTAAATATTTAAAATTTAGAACAGAGACCAAACCTGTGCTCTACCCATGCTGTTGAGAAACCGTTGGATGATGTCACTTCATCTCTATGATGCCACTGAATGCTTTCTTTACCTTGTATCATGCTTAACATGTTAAAGTAACACGGTTGCATGTATATTTTGGGACAAGTATTCCTTGGGTCATAACTTAGGTTTGAAATGTTAAATGAAATTGAAAAAAAATGCAGATATAGGAAACACATTGATCTTCATAGAAATGCAGGAAAAACAAAGATTAAAGTTAATTTTAGCTTTTTTATTTAAGATTGGATGTGGGCATTGAGAAGGTGAGACGTGTTAAAAATGACAATTTAGGGGATGCTCCAAATATATAAACCTCATTTACAAATATTTCTTACATTTTTTTTTATCTTTTTTTGTTTTGTTTTTAGATTTGATCTCTGGACAAGGGGTTTACATAATAACTTCATCTTTATAAATGTTGTATTTGGTTTAAATTAAATGTCATGCCTAGGACATGGAATCTCCTCCAATTCTGAAATGACCCAAAAATATATTTTAACTAAGATACACTAAAATACTAAAATAATGACCAGACATCTAGACAGCACTATTAGAAACTAATTAATGCAATATATATATATATATATATATATATATATATATATTTATATATATATATATATTGCACTTGATCAATATGATCTATGTTGACATATATGTGGGTATATGTAGATAAGTGGCACTACAGATTAACCAGCTTTAGCTTTATTGACCTCAGTGATAGCTCTGGGAAGAAAGCTGTCCCTGAGTCTTTTTGTCCTGACCTGTAGCAACTGCACGAGGGTAACAGTTAAAACATATATTAGCAGGATGGGAGAAATCCATGAGGATATTTCCAGCTCTGCCAATGTAGCGAGTGGTGGATGACGGCCTGGTGGGTCCGTCGCATGGGGCTTGTGGTAGTATGTGGCCGTGGTATTTGAGCGTTGGTCCGCCGGTGGTTCCTGGATTCTGGGTAGCTCTGAACGTATACATCTCCGAACTCCTTCAAGTCTGCTTCGACTCCTGTAGGGCGGATCAGTGGATGTATACGCTATCAATCACGGAGAAACGTTATTTACACCTGCATGCTCACACACACACATATAGATGTGCAGACATATTCTTGGGCTAAGGTTATCGTCAACAGGTAGTTGGTACCAGGAGCTTACCAGCGACATTGGTGTTATATTTGTTAATCCATTTTGGTGTTTGGTGAATATGTATTTCTTGGTTCATATTACTGGATCTGTTTTGTTAATGTTTTTCTGTTCTATTGGTTATTTTTGTCTTTTTGTTTGTTTGTTTGTTTCCCACGTATCTCCCGTCCAACAGAGGTGCAGGACATATGTGTTCTTTGTTTACCTCCCTATCTTGTTTTGTCGGTTCACACCCCTACCTGTCCTTCTTCTCTTCTTCATTTTACACTTGTCAATAACTTCAAGAAATTAAACCCACAGTTATCATTAATAAAGTTTTCTCATACATATAAATCAAGTGGAGTACTATAGCAAAACTGTAATACAGTAGCAAACTGCTAGACAGGACACGTAAAAAAAAAAAGAAAGAGATACTTTGAAACAAACCCTGTACCCCAGTTTGCTCCTTTGTGGCTCTGTTTGTTAGGGATATTTTGGTAGAAACATAAATAGTCCACTTTTTCTAAGGTTTGATGGACATTTCTATGAGGTGAATTTTTGAACTTATACCTCACCAGTAAGCAGACAGAGGTTCAACCATAAAATCAACATATGTAATTTTGAGGGATTTGTTTTTCTCTTCTTTCGATTTCTATGAGTGAACTTCTGTAATTCATCTTGTTTGTTGCCCGTGGCACCTTCCAAAAATAAGTTCCTTTTAAAGTAGGAGGCTGCCACACGTGTCTCTGACTCAAATGTTAATAGCGAACTGCCATCTCCTGAGGGACCGCAAGGCATCAACAAACAGAGCAGTTTGTTTGTTCAGTCTTTTTCAAAGCTCATTTCTAAATCGGTGCAAATTTATTTAGGGCAGTGTGTTAAAGGAGGTGTTTCACAAACTGGCTTCAGCTTTGCCAGCAAGGCGTTTCAAGAGATTGCACCTTTTGTTTTTCTTCCAGCTTTTAGTATACTTGGCAGACTGATCATTTCTTGTTCTCTTTCCTGTTCTTTGTGTTTCTGTGTGTGTGTGGGGGGGGGGGGGGTGTTTATGTGCGCACAGCATTGCTCTGAGAATGGAGGAGTCAGTATGCTGGAGGATGGACTCCCAGATTTCTACAGCAAGAGAGTTCTACCTGACAGGTGGGGTCACACATCAGATTTGTCAACCCTGAATAGATAAAGACAATATTGAAGAGCCTGTGTTTTTCTTCTACTAAATCAGTTAGAGACAATACTTATGTTGTCACTTTGAACACTACACACACTGAGAAATGGATATTTATGAAGCAGCAAAGGGTAGTAAGCGGCAGTGCATACAGTTTTTACCACGATTTACACATAGAGTAGAAACAGACATATACATTTTACTATTTTCCTCCGGATTTACATTATAACAGCTTCAAAGCACAAAGGTGATAGCATTGACTTGTGCAGGAACTAGAGCAATTTACACAATTGATTAGGTCAGGAGGAAGGACTATTACATACCATCAGCCAGGACATAAATCTGGGGTGCCAATCAGTCCTCCAAATAGAGAGCATATAAAATGACAGTTACAATTAGTGGAATATTTTCTGTATTACAGTAAAATGAGATACATATTTGACAGATTTATTTATTTATTTTTTACTTTCTATAACCTTAGAATACATTTCCTTGATGTTTGGCAGAACTGCCTTTTAAAATGTGTGACTCGGGTCAAATATTTTGGATATCTTTCCAAAAAACAGTTTGCCGGAATTTTGGTTCACACACATTTTTAAGCTCTGCCCAAAAACTTCCTGTGGTCAAAGACTTTGTGATGAAGTGCTCTGGCTCCCCAGTGCTGCATTCCCTCAACCAAACGCTGCTCCCCTGTGCTTCAAAACTTTGATTTTGTTTTGATTTTTTTTATTTCATATTTATTATCATATTTTTATTGATCCTAGAAAAACATCAAATAAGATACAAAAATATGTTTTACAAAGATGTGGTTGCCAAGATGAGAAGCAGCAAAACCAGCCTATATATTACAAGTTTAGCAATCTTTGGATTTATTCACATTTGTCCAAAAATACTAAAAGGTTAACAATATAAAATCCATGACATGTAAAACAAGTTCAGATTTGAGGCTTTCCCCTTTTTGCCTCAATATATAACGATGGTTATTACAGTCAAACAATTCAGTTTTCGTTTAATCATACCAAAGAACATGTCTCCAAAGATGAATGTTTCTCCACACAAGCTGTTCCCTTCCTGAACTATGTGATTGTTGGACATTTCCTATTCTATTGACATAATTTCCTTCTCTTTCTAATACCTTGACATAGTTATTTTATTTAAAAAAGAAACAGCATGTTTGAACTTTTCCTTAAAATCCGTAAATGTCGCTCTTTTAAGAGAACATTTCTGTGAATCCTCGTGTAAATATCTAAACTATCGAAATCCAGAAAAGGAAAATATGTATAATATAATACAATAGTACTTCCTTATTCTCCATAAAAATGTAATGTTAGAAAATGAGCAAAAGTCATTTTTTTATACAAGTATTTGTTTAACCTGTATGTGCTGTAAACGTTACATGTTAATTGAATAATCCTATTAATGTCCCATGAGGGGGAAATTCAGTTTACAGTCCAACCTGTCTAAACAAACAAAAACAAACAAACAATACAAACAGATCCAAGTCACTGAAGATAACACATGTGAGTGTGTGTGTCAGAAAGTGGAGGGATAGTGGGAGGGACGAAGGATAGGAGACTCTGTTTACATTCCTCACTTTACGCGTTTGATTCTGGATCAGTTGAAGGTCATCATAGAGCCATACTACTATGTGTTATAGTTAGCAGGGAGAGCAGTTTTCACTCTATCCTGTGAGTCTATCAGCTGTCCTGTTTTGATTACTAATTCGACCAAATACAAGTTCCAGATCTGTTTAATTTCCATTTGCACCTATACGGACTGACACTTTCTCCAAGTCCGATGACACTTTGCGAATGAGTCCCGAAGCACCAGCCAGATCGCCTTTTACTGCATCCTGCCTGCGTCCCATCTCACCTAGCAGATGGCTCTAAGTTCCTGCAGCACAAATCTGCACCTCAGACTCCTCCTTCAGCCTTCTAATCACTTCCAGAGCTGCCTCTAATTTTGACCGAATACGGCAATTTTCTTGCTCCAATTTCTGTTAGATCCAGTAGTTGCCCATTCCGATTAGCAAGAACCCGATCACCATAAATCCAAAGATCCGGATATCCTCCGCGTCTTCCTGAGAGAATATCGACAAACGGGTTGAAACATGAATCCAGCACGTAGCCTGTAGGATAGGTCCCGCCAGAGACCAGCTGACCTTTTCCATCTTTGCTTGTTGGTTTGGTTTTGAAATACCTGCCTACTCTTTTATTACTTGAGCACAAAATCAATGAATCTCAATTTGCAGTGGAATGAAAAGTCATTTATGGCTCTATGTATTCATAGCCTTTAATTTTTTTCTTGCATACACTCACCTTCACATGTACAGGAATGGTTGACCAAAGAGCAAATAAGCAGCTGACATTAGAAACATTGGGAGAGCTTTAAAGAAACACCCCCAAAACAACTGCTAGTTATTTCATTGTCAGTCTCCAGAGGACAGAAGTGAGTCACAAACTACCATTCACAGAACATTCCATTGGCAAAAATATCGAGGTTACACCAAAGGACACAAATGATGCAATTGATGGGTTTGAGAGGCTGAAGTTTAGAGAAGTAAAAGACCTACTGATGAGCCCAAACATATAAGCTCATATGTGAAATACAGCAGAGGAAATATCATGTTTTGAGCTTTAATGGCTTTTTCTGGGACAGGCTCATTCATTTTCATAGGTGATGTAACAGATATTGGCACTAAAACGATCTCAGAACTCTAAAGTAAAATGTTGCCTGCAATTTAAAGAAAGACGCAACCAGATTGGCAGATCTTTCATCGTGGTGCTAGATAATGACCCAAAACACACCGAAGCCTTTCTACAAGATAGAAAGGCTTTGGAATGACAACGTTATTCTCCTTTGTAAAACTCCCACAGAACCTGCATTTTTGCTGCTCAAGAGGAGAATGTAAGAACCATAATAAGCAAATGGTGAAAGAGGCTTAGGTGAAAGCCTCTTAATACAAGATTGCAAATGTTTGAAGATGTCAGTGGGTCACAGGGCTTGATGCAGTTTTTTTCAAGCAAAGGACATCTTGCTCACGTCAATGTATTTGTTTATTCCAGTGTGTTAGGCCACCAAAAATAATGCCATGTTCTGAGGTAGATAGCAGATCTTGGTGCAAACTCCTAGAAAAAGCTGAAATTATGTTTTGAATTTTAATGTCAAAACCAAATCTTTGCAGTACAGCAAAATTAAAGAAATTGTCAAATTCTATAATTTTGGAAGGGAGTGTATATGATTTGTTTTTCCATTTGCATAGCCAATCCTTGTTGAAACTGCAAAGTGGGTAATGTAAAACTTCATAATTTTCATGTAGTAAAAATTTGACTTTTTTTACATCAGTAGCAAACTGACAGCACACCAGAGACACAGCAGCTAGCTCCAGATATTAAACTGAAAGTTTGTTGAGATATGGTACAGTAGATCAGAGAGACGAGCAACCAGGCTTCAAATCATAACATCTGCAGTTCCTTGCTGAAGGTCAATGCTTTGAGAAAGAATCAACAGATTGCAGTTCAGTTTTACAGCCAAGCTCTGCAGAGCATTTTATCATCTTGCAGCATGGTCTGTTAAGTTTTTTTTTTTTACAGAACATTTATTAGTTCCCAAGTCTAAAGTAAAACAAAGATGAGAGTGCTCTGGTTATTTTTTTTATTTATTTTTTTTTAGCTGGACACACAAATCCAGCTATGCACATATTAAATGTGAACAGTAAGTCCTTGGGGACTGCTTAAGATCATTTACAGCACATTTATTAGCATGTCTTATAGTAAGAATCCAACCTTTAAGGTAATTTTCCCAGTGAGTTTTACAAACCACTAGTTCCACACCCACTGATAAGCCTACTGCTTTTACTTTGCCCCTATTGCTAGTGCTTAATATTCTACTGACATTTTCATAGGATAAAATATACACAGATTGATATCAATTTGGAAAAAAAAAAATTCTTAAAGACAATAGATTTTTAAAGTGAAACAAAGTATTTTCTCTTTACCTTAACATGTTATCTGACAGCTGTGGTGTGTTGTTTATCAGCTGTTTTTCCTGGGCGTGGCCAACCTGCCTGGCCCCGCCCTTCCACTGTGTTGTGTTCTCTGAAGGATGGTGTCCTGGATTTGTGAGACAATGAAAGCTCCATCATCCCAACTGATGGTGTCTTTGGCCCACTTCCTGATTTCAATCTCCTCCTTTATTCTCCTTATCCTGACGCTTCTGAGGAAGACTGTAGGCTTGGCAGTCGAAATATGTCAAGTTCAAGAAAAAAAAAAAAAATTCCCCTTTAAAATCTTTTGTGTTTAAGAAGAAAATCATTCAATTGAATTACCAAGGAGACAAAATTAACCTTTTTGAAATATTTAGAGGAATCTTTTAAATATATCTAGATCAGTGTTTGAGATGCATCCTTGCTCCAACACAGATGAATCAAATGATTGAATTACTTCTTCACCAAGCTACTAGGTTTGGCAAGGAACGGGTAAAAATGTTTTCATTTGATTCAGCTGTGTTGGAGCAGGTATGCATCTAAAACATGCAGGACAGTAGACCAGGGTTGGAGACCACTACTCTGGATCATTTAGTTGTCTGGGGTCTTTCTCGTGGTCTTATTCCTCTTCAACTAACCACACTATTTGTAGAGGATTTAGGTTTGGATATTATTGCTATGGATGAGAGTTGATTTTAGACCTGAATTACACCTGCTTTGGACTATTATTCTGCTAGAGTACACAATGATCACTCTTTTTCAGTTTTCTGGACAGATTCTATTAGATCTTTATTTAAAATCTTGAGGTATTTCAAAGGTATTCCATACACTCTTACTAGCAGGGCTGGACTATATAGAAAAGAGCATATCGATAATAGAAATGTCATATTGATCGATATTGATAATTATCGACAAATATCAAAAAATGTTAAATATATATTTTAAATGCCCCCCCGGTCATTTTGTTACTCATTAATGAACTAATTTTAACTAATAATTAAATTGATTAATTTTTCAGACTCTTCTTTTTACCATAACTACATTTGTAAGACACAGAAACAAATCAAGAGACTTGAGTAACATCAGTAAATACAAATAAAAGTATTATTAATAACCATTATATTATACATATTTTAAAAATTATTTTAGTAATGTAATTTAAAGGCTTTTCTTGATTCTTTTTTAATTTTTTTAACATTTTATGACACTTTATACTATTAATGGCTGAAAACTTTGTTTTAGTTTGTCAATAAAGCTTATTCAAATTCACTTCAGCTCTTCAGCTCTGGTTCAGCTGTTAGTTAAAGCTAACTAGCTGAACCAGAGCTGTATTTTTTTGGGAGGCACAAAGTAGTTGTGAGGCAGAAAGGAAGTGATCCATGGTTTTTCTGGTTTCCAAATAAGAAAATGGCCTGTACTTGTATAGCTCTTTATTTAGTCCCTATGGACGCCAAAGCACTTTACACTACATTCAGTCATTCAACCATTAACGAACACATTCACACACTGGTGATGGCAGAGTGTAGACAGAGCCTGAAGTTACGGCGATGGTTCGCTTAGGGACAAAAAATGCTGTTTCAGCTCAAATAATTTCATACTTTTTGTGGTTCGAAAGGAGAGAGGAGTGGCTGACAGAGCTGCGTGGGTCAGAGTTAATGATTCGTTTGGAGTAAGTAGCCTAATGGTTGTATTAAGCTACCTGATTGGCTATAATGAAAAAATGAGGGAAACTTGTTTTTAATCAAACTTTTTTATCGACCCCTTTTTTTTTTGTATCGCACACACGTCTAACGATCAATATATATATACTACTATCAAATTATTGTCCAGCCCTACTTACTAGGATCTCAGAGTCTTTGGAAAAGAAACAGGCCCACAGCATCATTAATCCTCATTTATACTTAAAGGAGGATGTGCTTTTCCACAACTTTTTTTTTTCATGTCGGAAACTCTGGGTGTTTCTCAATGTCAAGGCGTCTCGTCTACCAAAGCACTGCCTGGGTAGGCGAGGCGCCTTGCTTACGAGGACACTGTCCTTCCTTGGTCAAAAAAACGGTTTGGAACAGACTTGCTTTACGTGACCGTGGCTGCCGCCTTACATGCTCTGTTTACGTCCCGCCCATCGTAGTAGCATTGTAGCGTAGTAATATTACTTCAACCATGCAACTGTACATGTATAACAAGCTTTACTTTTTTTATATGTCAGTTAAATCAAATTTGCAAACGATTTAATACCTGGTAGCCACCGAAGCTGCAACTACTAAGCAACTAACCAACCATATATAACTGCTTTGGATCTAATAAATAATAATAAAAAAATAAAACAAACATTTTAGATATAAGCCCGATGGTTTAAATTAGTTGACTTACGTTTAAAATAGAAATTTACCCCCGAAGTAGCTGCTGCCGGCTCCTACTGCGCTGTATTCTGGGAAATCTTTGACCGACAGAAGGCATGAAGGCACGTCTGATGTATCCTTGGTTAGTTAGCTAAACGGCTAACAGACAGAGGACCGATTCCTCGGTAGAACATGAACATTGGAACACGCCTTGGCGGTCCCTGATGACATATCTCTGAGGCAACCGGGGCGGGACCAAGGCATCAAGGCGTGGTTCCTGGGCATTGAGAAACACCCTCTGTCTTAGTCACAGCCGACTCCCCTCATCATCATTATAAAGAATTAGCCTGGTCTGGACTAGCTCCATGGAATAAATCTCCTTGAAAACGTATACCATAACATATCTCACTGCCACCTATCCTGTTTTTGTGAACTAGATCACAAATAGGTTAAGCCAGCATAACTAAGATGTATGCTGTCTTAATCCTTTATCCTTGATTTGTGCAAAAGGCCCCTGGATTTGGGCACCCCTTATGTACATTATGTATAATGGTTGTTATAGAGACAGTTCCAAGATGCTGCTCATTGCTGCAGTTCTCTAACTCTCTTGAGCTCATTTTTGTTCCTCCTCACTCTTTGTGAGAAATATGGATCCCTGTCCAACCTCATGGTCAGGGCCATAGAGGAATTATTGTTATGAGTCAGTGTGGTTACATGCAGCAAGAGAAAGTCGAATATTTGCGTTAGTCTGAATGAAATCAGACTTTTGAAATGCATTTCTACAACTTAGATGGCTAAGCTATTAGTCCGATTACATCCACAAGCTGAATTTAGATGTCCATGTAAACGTACTGACCGATAAAAACACAAAATGAACAGAATATGTCTCAAGGAAATTTCAATCAAACGCAACTGGACTTGGTAATTTGTCTTGGAAGACGTTTCACCTCTTATCCAAGAGGCTTCATCAGTTCATGCTCGCCGCTGACCAGGCTGGGCCTGGTCCAACTAACTGGTGTGGAGACTCAGCTATTTAACCTCTTGAACAACAATCATTATGTCATTGAAACCTTTGTGCTCCATATCTTAACGACGGTCGTTGGCGTGCCGCCTATTGGTGGAGGTTAGGTTTCGGCTTCGTTAGTGCCCTATTGTGTTATAACGACAGTCATGACTGAGATAACCATGACCTGGATGAATGAGAATATTCACAGGCTGAACAGAATATGCCAAAACCTATCATACATATAGAACAAAGAAATGATAAAAGCACAAATAAACCCAAAACCAAAAATAAGGGATTGTAGTGTTTTTTTTCCAATTATTTAGATGAAAGGTTTCTTAACATGGGATTCTATGAACCATCAAATAGGTTTTCAGATATTAAAGTTTAATCAAATTTTTCAGCATAAGATTGTGTATCTGGAATAAAATACAGGGTTTTTACAGCACACACTTTGCTGTTTTAGATGGGATTTTTTTTAGATGTTTTTCTGCTCCATCAAAGATTATTTATATTATTAATTTAATCCCTCAGCAGGTTATCAAGATCACTGGGGGCTGTTTAATGATCCATCACATTAAATCAGAGCAGCGTCAGATCTGAACCATATAAGGCTGAGAACAGTCATCTCTATCATGGCTTGTATATGATAACCTGCTCAATCTGGTTTTGCCTCCTCCAGTGACAAATGCTACCATGTGCAAGAATTAAGTCCATTTTTTACCACCAAAATAATCAACACTTAACACAACACTAAACACATTTTCGGGCATCTATTTTATCATATTTAGTTTATCTAGGATTTTATTAACCACTCATCCCGATAAGCATTTAGGTTGTACAGTAGGCACAGTCAGCTTCATTAGCTCCTTACATTCATTTAAGCAAAACAAATATTATGTCTACTATACCCACAAGGCCTGGTCCAGTAATTGTACATTTGTATGTCATCTGTATGCAACATAATCCCTCTAAAGACCTTTCATTAAAAATCTGTTAGAATTACAGTTTCAAACACTTCAAATATGTTATATCCACTCAACAGCCCTGATATCCTTTTTTCAAAACATGTTTTTTTTCTGGTAGGTCTTGCTGCCCTGCTTTTTTTCTTGTATAATTGCTAAAAACTATTGATTGGATAAATCTCAGAAAAATAGCAGGTTATGAATAACATTGCACTATGTACAGTGCCTTGTAAAATCTTGCCAAGTTAAGAGAAACCTTGAATGTATTTTTTTTGGGAGGCACAAAATAATTGTGAGGCAGAAAGGAAGTGATGCATGATTTCTATGGTTTCCAAATAAGACAATGGCCTGTACTTGTATAGCTCTTTATTTAGTCCCTAGGGACATCAAAGCGCTTTACACTACGTTCAGTCATTCAACCATTAACGCACACATTCACACACTGGTGATGGCAATAAAAACACAACTACGTGTTTATTACTATTCAGTGCCCCAAGTTGATACTTTGCAGAACTAACTTTGATAGTTCTTGAGACACTTGAGACAAAACAGCTCAAACTCTCGGATTGAATGGAGAAATTCTGTGAAAAAATCTTTTTTATGGCTAACTGCAGATTAGCAATTGGATTTTGGCCTTAACATTATTTGTATCATCCCATTTTGTTCCCTGGATGGTGAACGTCCTGCATTGTCTCATGTCTTTTTGGCCCTTTTCAACAAGCACCAGCATTGCTTGACCCAGGTCAACTCTATACTACACAGTTGGGGGCTTTTCTGTTCAGTTGAGTAAGAGCTCTAGTGGGTAGAGTCGTCATGTAGAAGGAAGTTCTCAGAATTAAAAACCAGTCTACAGTACATCAGTGTTTCCCAACCTTCTTTTGACTTGTGTACTCCCAGAGATTTTCTCATATCGTCAGTACAATCAGTAAAATGCGTTGATAATTCTCTTAAAGTAGAACGTACAACAGATTATTAAATGAAAATCAAAATTTTACACACACACACACACATCATATGGAAACTTAAATATCAAATTCAATTTATTTATATAGCGCCAATTCACAACAGATTTCATCAAAAGGCACATTACCACAAAAAGTAATTTCAATACAATTATGCAAACATTCCAATAAGTTAAAACGTTTTCTGTATAAGGATTGCCAGCAGATTGCGTTGAGTCACTGACATGAGGTTGTGCCCGGAACAGACAGACTCCAAACAAAGTAATTCCTCAGTAATTCCCATAGACTGTAAAAAACAATGGACTAGCCCTCGTTGACGTCACCCATAGGTTTCTGAAGAGCAAAAAGGAAGCCAACTGGGTGGTTACCAATGGCGCCATCTTGACTGTGTCACTCGCCTCATCACTCCATAAATGGGCAAAGAGGTGGAGCTGAGAGTGACACTGTGAGCCTTGGGGCGGAGGGTTAGGGTTAAAGCTACAAGCTAGTTTGGAGGTTTCAGCACCCCCAATAACTACCAGCAGAGACGCAAAAATTATTCAAACATAAGTTGAGGAGTCAAAGCAACACTTCAGGCATGTTTTTAATTATTTTTTATGTTTTTAACATCAGGATGTTACACATCAAAAATCTATTTTGACATGTAGTTTTTAAGCGATTTAAAGCACATTCATAGACATGGCAAACCTGTAGGGGGCAGTAGTTCTCCCGAATCCTATCCGCTCAGAGTTACTTTCTACTCTCCAACTTCTATATACAGCAGGGATAGGGTTGTTAAACACAAATGAGCAAAAAAATGTTTTGGCAGTCGATAATACCAACCCCCCTACTGAGGGCATAAATGCTGTTTATTAGTGTTGGAGCATTTTTTATCGCTGACAGTGACATTACAGCACATAAAACTCTGGTTTCATCCATCCATATGCAGACACTGAAAACAGAGAAAACGCAGATCTTCACTTTGGCCAGAGTTTTTTAAAAGATTCGTTTTTGGTGCTGAAAATCTGCGTTTACGTGTGGATAAGAGGCCAAACCCTTAAAAATATCTCAGTTTTGTGAGCTACCCGGCTATGTGTGGACAAGGCTTTAACCCTTGTTCACACCTAGTCCTGCAGTCTTCTCTCCAGCATTCACACCGCTGATATTTCGTATTCTTCCTCTTTCAGTCAGCTGTCATCCCTCCATCAGGCTCAGTCACTCAGGAGAAAGAAGAGGCGCAGTGTACTGTCAATTTTCTCTGGCTTCCGCAAGAACCGCAACTCCTCAACCTTCTCCAATCAGGACTCTGAGTGAGTAAGCAGGGAAGCAGGTGTGTGGAGCAGGGAACCTAAGGGACATTTAAGTGCACATACCTGCAGATTGTGATGGCTGTTAAAGTCATCCAGCATCAAGCATTTGCAATGCTTAAGATTCATACATTTTTCATCAGAGGAAAACTTTTTCCTGGTCTTCAGTTGCTTTATCCTTTGAATTTATGGCTCTCTTTACATTCAGGCTGGTCTCATTCACTCTTCTTGCAGCAAATACTTTTTTTAAATTGTGGTGCATTGCCAAATGCATACAAACAAGCTAGTAAACTTTTCTTCTACATAATTGCCTTCTTTGAAAAGAGAGACAAGGAACTCAGATAGTAGAAACTTGCTTATTAAACTATGTCAATGATCAAAGAAGTAAAAGGTGACACTTGATAAAGGCCACAGTTTGTTTTTAGCTTGAATGTCTGCTTAGAATATCAATCTGTTGGTTAAACTCCTCTGTTCAGCAAGTTTATAACCAATTAGAGGCAAAATTAAGGAAGCGGTTGATCACCTTAATAATTTGTCACCTAAAAAACTGGTGATATTGTTTAATGTTAGATAATAAGTCTGTAGACAGAATGTTAATTACTGTTTTGACTCGGACTTCTCTTAATTTTCTTGCTGTTTTTTTTCTTGCAACCACAGCACACTTTTTTTGAAAGTTTTTACAGTATCTAGGCTGCAACACTTCCTCCAACTGCAGTGCTGCCGGTCAAAACGGGGACAATAAAAATACTTTATTGATAGCAGAAGAAATTAGATGTTATTGTTGCACATACTAATTATTTATTCAAGGAGTTGTTGTTGATCATGGTGGCTGTGGGCAGGAATTATTTATTGTAGCAGCCTGTGTTGCAGCAAAACCGAGAAAGCCTCTGACTCAAGAAATCTTATTTTTGTAAGACCATCTGATGAAGAGAATGCTCAGTGTTGTCCACAATTGTCTTGATTTTATGAAGAATCCTTCTTTGCATCATTGTCTCCAGCGTTTTCATAGTCGTTGCCAGAACAGAACCAGCCTTCTTCATCAGGTTGTTGAGCCTTTTTAAGTCCTTGGCTGTGAGTCTGCCCCCCTAACAAATGATGATTGAAGAGATTACACTCTCCACAACAGACTTGTAGAAGATTTGCAGCTTCTTGCTGCAAACCTTGAAGGACCTTAGCTTCCTCAAAAACTACTAGTCTGCTCTGACCTTTCTTGTAGATGGCCTTCAATGCTGAGTCTCCAGTCCAGTCTGTTGTCCAGGTGAACTCCTAGATATTTATAATTGTTCATTCTCCCAAACTTTGGGCTGTTGGTAAAGTAATAAGTAATCCGTCTGATTGATGAGGGCTTCACCTGTGTCTTTGGGACTTTATACGTGACTATTACAGGACTTTCATGATTTGGGATCTATGGACAACATGTCTATAATCATTGATGACTGATGGGTGAGTTTCCTTTGGTACTTGAACAAGACATAATTTCTTCCACAACACTGGAACCTTCTCCTAGGTCAGGCTTAAGCTTGGTTTATGCTTGCCGTGTCCGCGAGGTCCACACAGCTCCATGCAGCCAAATCACGTCATTTCAGCAACCACGCCTCTCCGTGGTTGCTCTCCATGCGGCCTCCTCCTGCCCCAAATTTTCCTTTTTCGTCTTTTTTCCTAAGTAAACAGCATTATGTTCTTCTTTGTTTAAGCTCACGGGTGTCACCATCTTGTAAACAACAGTGATTACTACTTCTACTATGGTGTAGTGTTGTATGCATGCCATAGAGCCCTACACCGCCCCCTACAGTCGTCAAGAATATTGGCTCTCAGCAGGGACAAGCCGCAAAAAGTATAAACGCTGCTCGAAGGCGTCTCGGTCGGTTCCGCACGTCTCGTTTCCGCGCGGAATGTACATGTGTCAAGCATAAACCAAGCTTAAGGTAGAAGAGGTGCTGCAGGATTCCACAGAGCTGCTCTGCACAGGTCTTCAGGACTCTGGGGCTGACACCATCTGGACCTGCAGCCTTGTTCCGGTTCAGTTTCTTTCAGCTGCTTCTTCATCTGACTTCTAGAGACAGACAAGTGGGAGGGGGAGGAAAAGGGAGCAGCAGCATTTCCTAAGTTGGTTGAATACAATCTTGTGGAAGCAGAAAAGTCCCTGCCTGAGATTATAGAAAAAACATCTAAGGTGTGACAGGAATATTGTTGGTGAGAGATGTGGGATGTCTGTTTGTGTGGGTACAGGAGAAGAGGATGCTGAGCTTGTTGCTGAACCAAACCTGTTGAAGAATGTGTTCAGTTCATTGGCTCTGTCCAGACTTCCATCTATCCTATCCTTCCTGTGCTTAAAGCCTGAGCTATTCTTCTAACCGTACCACACATCTCTGATATTGTTGCATATATATAGGGGATATTGATGATTCCAACATGCTGAGATCCCAAACACACATTAAAACTGGTTTTAGTATTAATAAAGCAGCCTAATAAGCTTTAGAAAGGGCCTAACCTCAGCACTATTGTAAGCTCACAGACTAATCTTTAAAGACATATACATATTTCTACAAAGAGCACTCACAATAAATTCAACATTGTTTTGCCAGTTCTTGCTTCGAAAATCCTTGACTGTTCTAATGTGTGAAATGTCAACCCCAACATACATAAAAAAAGTTTGATGTGAATAATTAAAACCCCAAAACATTGGCATTCATTTTATATATAAGTGTATGTAAATTGTTTCACATCTGTGCAGTGCTGTAAAATCATTTTGTTGAGGTGACATTATACCTCACCTCTCAGGTTACCACCGAAGTCAGTGTGACCATTCTTGTGCGGTTCTGTTTTGGTTTGCCAGGTGCGCCTCTGAGAACGTCTACTCCATGATTCAGCACCCTAAAGATCCCGGGAGGCCAGAGAGTGCTGTTCCTGGAGCAAACGGGAGCGTGTCCTCACCTCGGCCAGCTCTGGGTGTACCTGTCCATACATTGAGGGCTGCAAGCCCCCCCTGTTCCAACCAAAGACAGGTACAGAGTAATGGACCTTCCCTGGAAGCGAGCAGCTTTCACATTGACGGTTTTTGATTGGTTTTAGGCTGAGCCGCACATCCTTGAAAGTAAATGTGCGCGCTCAGTTTTAAAAACATTATTATGTAGCTAAATGGTGCAACCGCAAGTAGCAGCACTAAAAACGAACAACAGGATCTTTATCATTATCTTGGTATCCCGAGTTACACTGGCTGAAGTTTAAAGCTACAGAAACTTTTCATTCGTCAGAGCTTTGAAGACTAGTGTAGGATGAGTAAAGGAAGAATTTAGAAGAACAATAAAAGTTAAGCTTTAAAGTCTGCTTTTTAATCCAGATGTCTGTTTATGATTATCCTACTCCCAGCTCCAATAGTCACATGATGACACAGAGCAGAGCTACATGCTGTGCCCACCACCTGCTATTCTCAGATTTTTTCTTTCTTGGTTTTCTTTAGCTACTTGTGTGAAAAACAGACTTTAAGGCTTATTTTAAATCACTGCTGCCTGTCATAAGGGCTGCTCTAACTCGCAGTGCTGTTTGCCTATTAGACTGTTGATTTTGAAATCCTTTAATATTTAGTAATTTGGAATCA
This sequence comes from Apricaphanius iberus, assembly GCA_028564705.1. Taxonomy (NCBI): domain Eukaryota; kingdom Metazoa; phylum Chordata; class Actinopteri; order Cyprinodontiformes; family Aphaniidae; genus Apricaphanius; species Apricaphanius iberus. The sequence continues at coordinate 6,830,631 of JAPXFQ010001905.1, forward strand.
TACTAAGTATTTATTTTGTTATTCAAATGGTTCAAGGGGATCCACAAAATTAAAGTTGTATGTGTCAGTATTATATGAACATTTATTTGATTCTTACTAATTAGGATTCTATGAATGGCCTTCTCTTCTGCGGCAGTCCACAGATCTGGTCAGCATGGTGTACAGCTGTATCGGGGCAGAAATCGAGGACTCTGACAGCAGCAGCACCTGTGACATCAAAGAGTTGCAACAGAGCGCTGATGGATCAAACACCATCCCAGAAGCCCCAGAAGCCCTGACGGATACTCGGAGTAACGGACATGTGGTGTCCTCCAAACACCAGACGGACAGACAGATGGTGACGGGCAGGCAGGAGAGAATCGTCCCACTGACTGAGTCGCGGACCGAGGCGGTAGAAGACGTCCAGAGCAGCGGTGTTGGCAGCGCGGCCCCCTGTGGGCCGAGGCCAGAGCCTCCTCCGCAGAGCACAAAACTCAATCTGGATGTAGTGAGGCAGAGACATCTACAGGACAGTTTAGGTACTGCAAGTTCTACTGCAAACAAAGTTCAAGCTGCCAGCAGACACATGACCTCTGTGATATTCAGTGTTTTAAAAAAGAGTTCATACTTTTATTAGGCTTTTCCACATTGTGCTATGTTACAACCACAAACATCCCTGTATTGGATTAAGTGATAGATTAAATCAAAGAACTGCTTGATTTGGAAGTGGAAGAAAGATCTATGGTAATTTAGAGATGCACATCATTTGAGGCATGTTTCTTTATAGCTTTGCACATCTAGAGACTTGAATTGTTGCCCATTCTTTCCAAAAAAGCTCAACCTCAGCCAGATTGCATGGAGAACGGTTTTGTAGGTCAAAATTGTATTTTCAGCTGTATTCAAGTCTGGAATTTACTCAGGCAGTTCTAATACATGGATGTACTTCGATTTAAATCCACCCTTTTATAGCTATGGTTTCAGTTTAGGGTAAATTTCCTGTGGAAATGTCACCCTTTCCAATTAGGTTTTCTTATAGGGTTCGATGTATCAGCCCTGACCAGTATACTTGTCCCTGCTAAATGAAAGTAGTTAACACCATGATGGTCCTGAAAATATGCCATATTGAAAGTGGTGCGTTCTGTGTGACGTACAGTGTTCGATCTCCTCCACATATAGGAATTTGCACGACTACACCAAAAAAATAAATAAAATAAATAAAGTTAGATTTCGGTCTTATTTGACCTTCTACCACAGGTTCCTGGTGTTCTCTACATGGCTTGTGACAAATGTTAAACATTTATTTTTATGGCTTTGTTTTAACTTTGGCTTTCTTCGTGACACTCTTCCATACACATCAAATTTGTGGCTGATGTTTGTCTGGTCAATAGATGCTCCTACTTGTGCTCTGGATCATTGCAGCTTGTCCAGACTAACCATGTTCCTATTGGCTGCTTCTCTGAATGTTGCTGACCTTACCTGGTCTGTCAGTTTAGGTGGACAGGCACAAAACTGGTAGCTTTGCAATTGAGACATATTCCTTCAATTTGCAGATTAAGGATTGGACAGGGCTCTTTAGAATGTCCAAAGCTCAGTGTATATTTTTCCTAATAAACCTCAGATAAAATAACTAAACATCTTTACTTCCACAAACAGTGGAACTGTATGCAATGAGTTTCATTTTTGAGGAATCACAGTAAAACCAGCTCAAAACATCCAAATTCCCCACTTTTCAGATTTGTATTATTAAGAAATTCCACCTTGTGCATTACGTCCCAATACAATGAAGTTTGTGGCTGAAATATGGCAAAAAAATTGAGAAAAGTCTTTCAGGAGGGAGTGCATACCTCTGCACGGCCTGGTATATTTCACACTCAGTTTGCAATACAAACTTTATTACAGGACATCCTTGTTAAATGATCCAATTCCTCTATAATTCTTAACCTTAAAGGAGAGGGGTCAAACCCAAAGCTAGGAACTTTAACTCATCAAAGTTGCTTAAACCTTTTGAAATGAATGAACTAGTTGCTAAAATCAGTATGAATGTGGTAAAATAAAATGAAGTGATTGAATTTGTCCCACACGTATGCTTCTCCAGATGTGGAGGCATTCACTGAGAGCCATAGTCAAGGACTGTTGGTGATTTATTGTCTATAGCCATCGCTGTAAATTGGATTGCCGAATAGCAAATTAGCATTATACATTAAGAAACAACAGAAATGCACAAACACTAGCACTGGGCTTTTATGCTACAAATAACTTTCTTTGTCTTTTAAAATTGCAGTAAGACCTATACGCAGAAATTAAGTAGCATTCTTATCTATTTTTATATACACTCAACAAAAATATAAGTGCAGAAATTGTTTAGTTATGCAAACCAATTGTTTCAGCAGCTGTCTGAGTGGCTGGTCTCAGACGATCTTGGAGGTGAACCTGCTGGATGTGGAGGTGCTGGGCTGGTGTGGTTACACGTGGTCTGCGGTTGTGAGGCCGGTTGGATGTACTGCCATATTCTCTGAAACGCCTTTGGAGACGGCTTATGGTGGAGAAATGAACATTCAATGCACGAGCAACAGATCTGGTTGACATTCCTGCTGTCAGCATGCCAATTTCACGCTCCCTCAATGCTTGTGGCATCTTTGGCATTTTGCTGTGGGACAAAACTGGACATTCCAGGGTGGCCTTTTATTGTGGGCAGTACAAGGTACACCTGTGCACTAATCATGATGTCAGATCAACATCTTGATGTGGCACACCTGTGAGGTGGGATGGATTATCTCAGCAAAGCAGATGTGCTCACTATCACACATTTAGACTGATTTGTGAACAATGTTTGAGAGAAATGTTAATTATGTGTATCTGGAATGAATTTAAGATCTTTAAGTCCATCTCATGAAAAATGGGAGCTTTGCAATTTCTTTAGCCATCATAGAGGCCATACTGTTTGCACCTCTGCTCACTATTAGAATCTATGCTTCAGGGCTTTTGTTGCTGCACCAGAAACAAAGTTTCCATTGATCATGGGTTGATAGAGTTTCCTGTGGTTTTGTTACCAGAAGAGGCAGCAGGGCCGGAGGGAGAAGAGCAGAGTGAAAGACTGAAGGAAGAGAAGCAGCGAGTGCGAGGACCAGAGGGACAGCGTCCTCTCATTCCTAAAAAAGTATGTGGTAAATAAATAATATTGTTTTTGTGCTGTAGGCCAAACAGACATTACCAGTGGCATGAATACATGCTACCCTCTGTTACCAGCCCAGCATAGAGCTCCAGAGAGACAAGACCTCTCCGGAAAAGACCAAGACTTCACAGAAAACTCCGACCACTCTTGAACAAGAAAAAAACCATGATCCAAAGAGTTTGCCTCCTTCTCAACCAGTCTCTGAAGAAAAAGCGACCAGCGAGGCGAGGAGCCTTACAGTGTCTGTGAAGCCCGGCTTAGAGGATGCCGATCCAACCATCATCAGCCACGGTATTATTAAAGTGCAATCACATGTTCATAGCCAGAAATGGGGACTCAAGTCTTAGATTCAGGCTCGAGTCACAGTCAGTGCGTATACATGCAGTAAGAGGAGAAAACTGAATTATTGTTTTCGTCTGACTGAATTCTGATTTTTTTAAATGCATGTATGTATTGAACTGGGTTCCTCTTAATTGAGCTAACGCGCCCAGAAAATGCAGTTAGAAAACCAAATTTCTCTGCATGCTAACCCCAACAAATCTTAGCTGAGCTATTAGCAGCATGGGCATCCCCCTTCGGGAAGTGCTAAAACTGCATAAACAGGAACAACAACACCTTAATGAGCAGCAATGAGTGCAACACAATCAAACAGTACAGTACTTACTAAATGGACTGTGCTGTTGTTGTTCATTTCTTTTCTCATTTTGTGTATCCAGCATTTGTTTACTATCTGAGTAACACTCTAAACCAGGGGTGTCCAAAATCCAGTCCTCAGGGGTCGGTGCCCTATCAGTTTTAGATGTGTCTCTGATCCAACTCACCTGATTTAAATTGTGTAACGTCCTTTTCAGCATGGCAAATTTTTGCAGAGCCATAATTGAATTCCATTGTGTTAAACCATGGAAAGAACAAAAAAATACCAGCTGAACGTAGAACCCTGAATTTGGAGATCCCTGCTCTAGACCAACTGGAAGAATAGAATAACAACCTGAAAGGGTGCATTTCGCCACCTAGTGCCGTGGAGTCTAATGCATATCATTCAATAAATAGATTTTCTGAGTGACATGTAAACTGGGATAAATGCCCCATTCCAGTTAAGGTAATGGCTCAATTTTTACAAAAAGCTCGATTAAGTTGTGCATGTAAACGTATTGAATAACAAAGACTTCAGGCTAGACTTAGATGTAATCTTTAAGTGCGTTTTTACATGGGACTCGAGTCCGTATTCGGATGGCGCATTTGCTCAGAAAAATCCACTTATATCCAACCATATGAACACAGCCTGGACCGTGCAAGAAAGCAACAGTTTTCGAGGCCCAGTGTCCCATAACTTTTAAATGTGTATCTTCAAAACATCTGAGTCTAATAAAAATGTCTAACAATGTTATTTCAGGTGAGTTTAACCAGGGATGCATCTAGATGATGCAGCACACTGGTCCTCAGTGGTCTGGGACTCAAACTGAACTATATATTAAATGCGTTGATGTTGTTTTAAAGAAAAAATAAATGGAACTGGCTTCTGACAGCTTATCATTTTGCAGTTAAGGTAGTGTCTTTACAAACTAAGATACACATAGATTTTCAAAACAAAAGCACTTCCTCTTATGTCAATAAATCAGTACACTAAACTGATTCCCTAAACTGCTCCTCTCTATCTTATTTATTATAAAGTACCTTATAGCATGCTTATTATCTAGATTTGAAAGTTAACCCATTTAAATCATTTTTAGAATTTTGTAACTTTGTGGTCGTTTAAATGTTTTGCAGAAAAGCAATGTGCAACACTTTTGTACGTTAAAGGGTGAAGGAGTGAACAATTTGAACACATTCTTAATTTATTTAGAAATTAGACGTTGCGATCTGTATACCCCTTAGATGTATTTTTCTTGGGACATACAGTAAATACATACTTATATTTTGAATGGAGTAAACAATACATCTGATAATGTATTTTAAAAATAGCCATAATGATAAAACACATGATTCGATTTGATAACCTCCAACAAAGCAGTCTTCCAGCCAGACTAGATAGCATGCATCCAGTTTGTAAATGGTTATTTCTTTACTTCAATAGTACTTCATATTAATATTAATGAAGATTATCAGACTCTACATATTTATCTTCCCATTACAGTCTGTAGAACTCAGATTTTTACTTTTAGCAGCTTCATTTCTACCTATAAAGAAAAACTATGTTCTTAATGAACCTAACAAACCATTTGGACTGAATGGGATGAATAATGATTATGACTCTTCCTCCTACACCCACAGATGAGGAAGCAGATCATAATGGATTCCCAAAAACATCCCATCACGCCAGGAAGTCCAACTCATTGGACATAGGTACTGCTCCTCTGACACGGTCTGTTTCAGCACCCCTGCTGTGGCTTTTCTTACATTTATTGTGCTATAGAGTGCATGCGCTGGAATATATGTGCATCTTTCACTACAGTTGTTCAGAACAATATCATAATTCCTTTTATTTCCTTTTTATACCTAACGAAATCAGCATGGGCCTGTCATTTGATGTTCTCCCAAGCCTTCAGATTGTCCTGGATGTGACCCCATGTTTTACTTTCACCCCTCAACCCCACTTTTTTGTTGTTGTTTTATTCCCACACCCCCAATGTGTGTGTTTGTCCTGGCATTTCCCCTCTTAGGCATGGAAAGGGACATTCCCTGTGATCTGGAGAGGTCCTCAGATCGCAGATTCCATGTGAAAAAGCCTACCTTTCCCCGGTACAGAAACAGATCCCTGGACTACTCTGCTGGGACTGGGTGTATGTATCTGTTCCGTTCCCTTTCTAATATGTTTGGTATGACAATTAATTAACCAGCTCTCAAAAAAAAAAGATTCAAAATCTTATAGTTGGTTTTATGCTTGCTATTTTTACTTAACGCTTTTACTTATCCATCCTTTTATTGTGCTTCTCATGCACACGTCATACCCGACATATTAATGGCAAGGTTGTGCAGTCGTTTTATAAATGGCTGATCAAAGTAAGAGATCATAAAATATCATTTAAAGGAATAATTTGGCTGATTTCCAGGCATGTTTCATTACGGCTGGCAGCTTTCAGTGCAAATTGATGAGAACTTCTTCATTTCCACCTTTTATCTCTCGTGCTAAATTCATTTCTTGGATCCATTATTGTGATAATTGCCAGACAAGTTTAGCTGATTCATCATCATTTTCCACTCTAAGCAGTGTGGTGCTGAAGAAGTCAACCTCGGGGTGTTGGAACCGAAAGCATGCTAATGACATGGCAAAACCACTACCAATTACCCTTGTAATTCGGAGCAATACATCTTAAAGTTCTGCTGCAGCAACCTTCAACACAGTGAGGATGAAAAACAGGGTTTGCACATGCTAGTCTTTGTTGTATTAGAGCTAATTATCTCAAGAATAATAGCTCTGAAGGCCCTCTGTGATCTGTTATTTCAAGCAGTTAGTAAATTCAGCATAGTCACATGGTCTCCAATTAATTTGGAGTTTTACATCTAAATTTCTGCAGACCTGCAAGGAACAAACCAAGGTTACATTTGTTTCAGACTTGTCATTTAGTTTCTACCTCTACTTAAAAGTTAAATGTTCTGTGAAAGTTTAAAAAGCCATCTCTGATATTCAAACCTAGAAACGTATATCAATAGATAATAGTATGGATTATTATGAATGTTGAAATTGGCTTTTTATTACTTTTTTAAGAAAAAAACAACTGAATGAGAAAATACTTAAGTAACAGTAGTGGACCATAAATGGCTCCTTTTTAGAGATCCACTAAGAAACTGTCGTACAGATTTTACTCTTGAATTGCCCTGATCAATAATCTACTATTCAGGATCCTAATACCCTGTATTTTATCTGATCATTGAATTTAGCATATAAAATGCTAACAAGTCAAACAAACAACAGCATTATTTGATGTCGAAGTTGTTACTAAAGAAAGAAGGAAGTTTGAAATTCAGTTATCCAGTTTCTGTGAAGTATTTAGAAATGAAATCCGATGAACCACCAAATCTGTATTTTTCTGATAGGAAACAGTTTTTTTCTTCAGACAAATATGGACTGTTCATTCAGGCTGCTACTTTTTTTTTTAACAGAGTCAGATTTCAACATATAATAGAAAAGCTGAATGTATTAAATGTTTCTTTGTTGTATTCTTTTAACAAATTTGGCAGAAATGAACCAGTAATGACCTTACTTAATATGTATGCTATGCTGATGCTCAGTCTACATTGATGAAGATTCAATTACCTCAGCATGTCAAATGCTTGCAGTAACTCAACATGGACCTGTCCAACCTATGTTCTGCATAGGTTTCGTAATTTTCTGTCTATTCAGCGCACCTGCATATATTCCACACTAGCTGAGTTAAAAAAAAAATGTACTTTTTGCATATATAGGCCGTACCTGAATATGAGTCACACGTTTTTATTTTATTGTAACAGTAGATATTTAGACAGAAAGATGTTACATAGGAAGTAATGTACAGACTGGGATGAGATAATGTTTTGGGGCACATCTGTCTGTCTGTTAGCAACATAAACGGAAAAGTTATGGACAGATTTTGATGATATTTTCACGACGTGTGCAATGGGACCAGGAACAATTGATTATATTTTGGGGTTGAGCCAACATGAAGTACGTATCCTCCACTCATTGTCCCATCTCAGAGAACTCTCAAGCAAGGATCTCCAGATCTTAGAAGATTGCAGTAGCGGCACAAATACTGTTGTGCATCTAAAGACATTATATTGGAGTAGCAAATGTTAGAAGTAGATAAGAGAATGGGGATGGGGGGAATGAGCAGCCCTTGCAGAGGTCTGCACGCTTTGAGCGCTTTTCTATTTTTTATTTAAGATATTCTTGTTTTTCTGTACAAACTCTGCTTAAAATCAGCATTACGGCACCAACACAGCATCAGCATAACATGGCAGTAACATTTCTGATAGTATAAAGTATGTTTTATTTTCTAACCAGACAAGTCTTGACGCTGTCTTCATCTTCCTCTTGCGCCCTAAAGCCACTGAGGTCATCTTCTTTAGTGTCTTTTATGACCTCTGAAAGCTTTTGTTGTCTTTTTACACTGACTAACTTCTTCCTGCTCCCTCCTCCAACATCTCACTATTGATTATTTGATCTGAAGCTTAGGTGCACTGGCTCCATTATCCTTCTTTGAAGGCCAGCTCGATTACCTTTAACTTAAAAGCTGAATTATAAGAATTTCCTCTTGTTTTCCACGATGAAGGTGTGTGCATGAAAACTAGCGGTAGTGTTGTCTGTCTCACTTGAACTCTAGACTGCCCTACAGAGGCCGTTAGCCAATAAAAAAATATATAAATTAGCCACATTGTTGTGTAGGACACAGGGTCCAAAGCATGTGAAAAAGTAGCAGTTTATAGTCCGAAAATTCCGTTAATAATTATATGGCCACTTGAGGGCAGTCAAACAGCATTGAACTTTCATCAAAAGATCAATCTGTAAGTATGGAGGGGGAAAAAAAACATGACATCAGCACATAAGTAGCTACTCTGTCCTTATGCATATAGTTTACAACATTAATTTTAGTATACATAAAAAATATGAAATTGGAGCATATGAGAAACAAGTAATTTACTACATATACATGACAGGACTCCTTTTGTTTTTTGTTTTTACAAAATCAGCCGTAACATCAGGGGAAAGGTCTTAGAAAAACATACACAAAATACGAAATGTTAACAGGGGATTATGTTTAATTTTGGCGAGCCAGTTGGTTGCCCCTTATCAACCAGCATCTCACTTTCTAAAGGCATTACCAGAAGCACAAAATGGCTAACAAAGAACTAGCTGCAGAAAACTGTCCTTAATAAAGCAGCTCTGGAAAGCATCCTCACCCAGGAAAAGCATTTTTGGCTTTTGTTCAATGATTCTAAATGTCAGACTGTCGCTGTCTGAGCAAAGACTTTCAACAAAGTCATAAAAATGAAAAAGAAAATATTGTCATGGTCATGCGTCCCAGTAAATATGAGTCCTTGAAATAGAGAGCACTTCATTAAAGAGAGTAAGTAACCTTTCATCAGATTTTGATTGTGAAATGCTATGAAATTAAAACCTTAACCCCAGACGTCTGGGGTTACCGTTACTTTAAATCATTAAGACCTTTTTTTTTCCACTTATGCTTTTGAAACAGAGACCCCTTTTTGTTGCTCATAATTTGATCCTATAACACTACAATTCAATGAGTCTAGCTTTTATATAATCTTATTATTACATTTTCTCCAGCAGGTTATGGAGGTGGTAACAGAGACGCATTATGACATTACCAGGGGACTGAGAAGACACTGCTGGGAAGAAGAGACGGGAACACGGAGAACTGGAGTGAGACGAGATTTTAAAACCCCATGGACTCAAACTGAAAAGGGGATTCATCAGGAGATTCTTTTTCACTTCAACAATTTCTTGCTGAAAATGCATGTTCTGTACCTTCTTTTGAACTGCTTGCACTCGTTATGGTTTCTCATGCGTAATGAGAAGTCTCTTAAAAACACACACATTATTTCTGTTCGCCAGTATGCTCAGAAAAGTTTTATGCATTCGTGCAAATTGTTTAATGTTAAAAGATGTCTCTTTATCCTCTCCCCACCTTTTACTGACAATCTGTGGTTACTAAAAGTGAGTTTGTACTGTATTTATTTTAATGATATGTAGATAAAATGCACTAACCATTGTGGCACAGCTATTAGTTAATAATCAGGATTTAATTTATGATAATAGGATATTTGATAACTGTGTTTGTGTTTCTTTTTTTTTCTTTTTTGGTGTATGCTGATGTTGATTGAGAAACTTGTTGCCATTAACTTAGCTCTCCCATCTCTTCAAGAGTATTTAAATCAGCCAGCAGGTGGTTTTATTCTGATTTTAATGGCCAGAAAATAAATATATTTTCTAAAAATGCTTCTATGAATCAGAATAAATAAAACTGAATTAATAGAAGGAAGCAAGTGTCAAATGTCAAATTTATTAAGATTTTGCATACTGAGTTATAGTGATCGACATTTCCAAATAAATACATTAAAATGAAGGAGATCTGGATGGCTATGGTAAAATATGGAATCACAAAATTTCTACAAAAAATTACTTTTAACCATGAATGAATTAAAAGTTTCAAATACATGATTCAAATATAAGAATTAAACATATCAAAATAGATTAGTCTTAAGTTAAAAGAGTAGATAAAACAATTAAACTTGAAAACAAGTACTTATAAAGGATTTGGGACATTATAAAATGTTCAGCATTTTTTCTGACTCATTTCAGGAAGGGAAACTGATATAGATTAATTACAAAAATATTTACAGAAAATGGCTTACAGATAAAGAATCCCAACATTTTGTGTGAGAATGCTACATAAGATCAATAAAAAGAGCACATTTTCAACAAATGTATTAGGCTTTTCAAAAATATGTAAAAGTTACATATTTTTGTATATTTACATATACTGTAAATATGTAACTTTTACATATTTACAGTATATGAATTACTGCATTGGTCGCATGGCTTGGAGATGATTGGCAACCAGTTCTAATGATGTTACCAGGAATCCCTGGTTTAATTGATAGTAGCCTTCAAGTCATCTTCATTTTTTGATCTAGTGTCTCATCTTCTTGGCAATATTCCATAGAATGTCTATGGGGTGTGTGTCAAGGCAATTTTGCCAACACAGTGATTTGCTTAATTATACCAATGGTTCAAGCTGGTGGTGGTTTAAAAGTTAGGAAATATTTTTGCCACACTCAGTGTGCCCACCTTCTGGTTGCTACCTCCAAGGATATAATGCATCATGTCACAAAGCTTAAAGTGACAGTGTGTAGTTTTTGCAGTACATCTTTGAAAATAGCCATTAAAACATTATGTAATGATAATTACGTAAAGCACATTAATTGCAAAATATTGGCGATATTATAAAATATGACTTTAAAAATCAGTTTTAAAATACATAGGAGAGGGTCCTCTTTTCAGGGGAAAGCCATATTAGATGACGTCTATACTTCTACAAGAGCCCGGACAGACAAAGCGCACGGAACACGTCGCTATTAAAATATTGATTTCCCCTCAAAATGCAAAAAAGTTTAGCCATAAATACATTTTAACCTTTTCGCTAGTTCCAAGTGATGAAAGAGAGACTGATGTGCTCGTCATGTTGCTGCAAATAGATAATTCTCAGGGAATTGAGCGTTTGAAAACAGCACTAGTTGGACCTCCGTTGTTGAGTTTCTTGTTTGAAGACACAGATACCGCATGCTTGTGATCATTTAGATATGCACTGTTCCCTAGTGGCTGAAAATTACACACTGTGTCTTTAAATCATCTCCTTGATGTCTTGAAAAGACCATATATTTCAGTATATTGAAATGAATCCCAGTCAAGAGGGTCTAACGAAGGTGACAGAACAAGTTACTTTTGAATGAACAATGGACAAATCTGCAGCAACTCTGTGATGCCATCCTGTCAATATGGGCTAACATTTTGAGGAATAATTCCATGTATTTGGATCTATTCAATAAGGCAGTTTTGAAGGTAAAATAGCAAGTGGATAGGGTAAGAACTACAGCTTTTGGATGTAGTGCTCATTTTCTCTTTTCTTGCAATAGCAAGCACAAATGGGCATTTTAGAATGTTTTTAGCAGCTTACGTCTAGAATATTTTATGTCCATAATTACTGATTCTTTACCAAAAATATCAGTGTTCAGAATTAGAATAAAGCAAGGCCAAGTGCAGATGGTAGATGGTAAGTGAGAATGTCCAGTACTGTACAGCAGGTGGCAGCAGAGACTGTGATCATATTGCCTGAAACTCAGTGTTTCACGGTTCTTCTTTGATGTGGGTTCCCATTCATGGTGCACTAACATTACTATTGTCAATGATCCTAGCAGCAGTCAGTGTTTCATGGTCTAGTGAAGAGTTGTAACTGACAGAATGACAGTGATTGATGTAATACCCACGTGTCTTGCATGTGTATTGCAGAGGAGTATATGTTGCCTGCTCCTTCTGTGTATAAGTGAGCCCAGGCTTTTAGACATTCGTCAGCTTTTTTCCCAGACAATGTCCAGCCTATAAGCCTCCTGACAATGAGAAGCTTTTAATTCACTCCATGTAGTCACCTGATCTCCTTCACTGCCGGGACACATCCCAGCCAGGGGTGTAGCATTCACATTCTACGTGTCCGCAATTAAACCCCGTTAATTCCCTCTTTGTCTTTCCACACAATCCCATATGGTGCCTGCTCTGCACACCATATGCTCAGGTGAATGCTTCTCATAGTCTTAAGTAAACCTACACAATCCACATACCCATTGATGATCTAATGTGTTTTTTTGTTTTGGATGCACTCAGATTGTGTGAGGTTAATTGGCTCATACAGCGTTTGCTGAAAGGTGTGTGTTACATGTGTTTAACCAAGGCAAATGGGTCAGCGGCAAGTCATTTGACGCTCTACACAAACATTGGTTGTCAGGTAATGAGTTTATAAAAGGTGCCATGCACCTGCTGGGCAGCACCATGCCAGGTAACAGCCTGATATGTCAAAAACGGAGGTTTGCATCCTGACAACCCTGTCTGTTCAGTATTAATACACCTGACAAAAGACTTTGGCTTAGCTTCTGAGCCACAATGTTGCCTTTCGAGTGGGTTACTTTCATCATAAATGCTACATAAAGCAATAATCCTCTTAGAAACAACTAAGCACTGGCTTATCTGCATGCGGACAAGCAGCTTTTATCCTGGAGTTCTCAACAAATCAGCGACAGTGATGTGAATGTAGGAAGATTGAACTTGAAGGCTGCCATGTTCTTATTTAGGTTCTGCTGCTTGACAGCATAACTTTAGATTGTGGGCTATAAGATCTAAACAGTCAAAAGTGAGTATTGTGAAACAAGTGAACCACTAAGGAAATGATAATACAGTGCCCTGCAAACATGTCCATGTCTGAAGAAGTTTACTGTTTTGTCCTTCTATATTTTGTGATACACCAACAAAAAAATAGCTAATTCTGACATTACATCAGTTGTTCCATACATTTAACTTGCAACCCTGTTTAAGTTTAAGCATTTATCCTGAAAAATTATGAATCAATTTCACCCCTTTGGTCAAAATAGCATAGATCAAATGCAGTGTTTGTATAAAACGCATCTAGGGGGGGGAGATGGGGGTACCCGGCAGTATTCCCATGTCCCCCCCCTCTGTTTTAAGTGCACATTAGAACAACACGCAACAACACCACATTGAGCTGGAGGAGAGAGGCTGGGGGGTCTTTCCACACCCCTGTTCGTTGGACCATCAGGGCTAGACCCGGATAGAACATCACGCCGTCTGGTCGGGGTCCTGGGCTGGTGGGCTGCTCTTGCCGGTGTGGGGGCCTTGGCGGTCTGCTTGTCCCCGTCCTGGTGGGCAAAGGGGTCTGTCTCCTGGGTGCAGGGTTCTCTATTGGGGCGTCTGTCCCTGGTCCTGGGAGTATGGAGTATAGTGTACGTATGGGGGGTATGAATGAGTGTATAGCGTCCTTTTTTCGTATGTCCTGTATTTGTAAGAATGTGTACGCATGAGAGGGAGGGTACGTATGAGTGTCTCTGTCTGTCTATGTCTACCTGTCATGTTGGGTGTTTGGCTGCTCTCTGGCCTGATGCATCTTTTTCCCTCCCTGTCACTCCCCGTCGGTGATGGTTGCTCCTGCCCGCTGGTTGATGATGGCTCTCGATGCCTGGGGCCGGGGGTCCCAGTTGCGGCCCGGCTCGGTCCTGGTGCATGTCGGGCGGGTCCTGGGTGGTCCGGTGTGTCGGGCGGCCGCTGTTTCAGGCCGACGTCCTCCTTGGATTGACTGGGGCACCTCTTCTGGGGGTGCCGGGGTTGTAGAACAGGTTGGTGCCGTCCGGTGGATCGGTGGGGACCGTGCCTGGCGCCCAGTCCTCCTGCCGGTTCCAGGACTTCTGCTGGCCGGTCTGTTCACCTGGTGGGGCTGTCCGGCATTGGCTGGGCCCCTGATCTTGGCGCCCTACGTGGGGCGGGATCTGGACCCGGGAGCTGGAAGATCTGGATGTCCAGGTGCCGGCTGGGCGCGGCCTGGGGAGGGCGTACATCCGCTGGCCTTGCTTGGCTCTTGCTGTGGCTCCCTGGCGTGTGGGTGTGTGGAGGCGGGCCGGGTTGTTGGCGGTGGGTATTGGTCCGGGGTGGCGGCGGCGTGTGTTGTCCGTCGGTTGGCTGCGGATCCCCCTTGCCTGCGGCGGCGGCGGGGGGCCCTTGTCGGCTGGTCCCTGGTTGGGGCCCCGCTGGGGGGCGGGGTGCCCCTGGTCCCCGTGGCCTCCGGTTCCTGATCCGGGCCCGCCCTGGCGTAGCCGGTTACCGGCGGAGCCCGTGGGCTCGTCACTGCGATCTCTCGGGCCCCAGCATTGCGGCTGGTGGGTGTTCCCCTGGGGCTTCCATCCGTTCCTCTCTTGGCGGGTGATCGACCCTGCGCTGATCCGCCTGTGGCCTCTGTACTCTGTGGGACCCTGGATGCATACATCTCTTGCCTCCTCCATATCTGTGTCGATTCCTGTAGGACGGATTGACGGTTCCTTACACCAGCTATCAATCACTTGCGTGGGGAAACCTTATTCCGACCTGCATGCTCGCACACACATAGGTGTGGGGACGTTGGTGAGGACGGACATATCTTAAGCTGAGGTTATCATCATTAGTTAGTTGTTCACAGGAGCTTACCAGAAACATTTGTATTATGTTCATTAATCAATGCATGTGTGTAGTGAATGTGTAATTCTTAGTTTATTCTACTAGATCCAAACTATTGGTTTGGTTCTGTACAGTTTGTTGTTTTTGTTTTGTATTACTGTTTCTCTTCCGTCCGGCAGAGGTGGAGGACTGGGATGTTTTCTTGTGTTCTTTGTTTGCCTCCCTGTCTTGTGTCGTCGGTTCGCACCTCTGCTGGTCCGGTTTCTTTTCTTCACCTTCTTCCTTTCTCCCTTCTTGTCTCAGTTTAATGTCCATGACGTCAGGAAATTGAACCCACAGTAATCACTAATAAAAGATTTTTCATACATATACATCAAGTGGCGTACTACAGCGAAGCTGTAATACTCTGCTTGGGAAAGTAAAACTGTTGGGCTTGTACTTGGTACTCAGACACCAATTCTGAGTAGCATACTGCTAGACAGGACACGTTAAAAAAGAAAAAAAAAATGCAGTGTTTGTATAAAACTTAATGGAGTATCACGTGTATAGAGTAAATTGGCACAAGACCACCTTGATGAGAGGATGACTGCATCAAACCTCCCAAAGGTGAGAGTGGTAACGTATGTTGAAATTAACAAAGACAAAAAATAAGACTTTTGGTGATCATTAAGGTGTCCAGTGTCCACCCAATGAAATACACATTTGCATCTGCTAAAATTGGTCTGGCGTCCGGAATGAGTAAACATGTTGACGTGGGATAGCACATTTAACTAACACTTACACACAACTTAAATAACATTCTTGCCAAGCCAAACTTTCTACTCCTTTCTTTCTTTTAGATTTACTTTAAGTAAGATGCTAAATATGTTAGATGTAGGTGAGAGGCCTGAGAAGGCATACAGCATCGCTGTTATTCCTTAAAATGGGAAAGATGCCATCTTTACTGATTTTCAATAAAAAAATCAGTGGGAGAGTGTTTTTTTTTTTTTTTTTTTTTTGCCATCCCCGATTTTGAATGCTGAATTTATGGGAAAATATGACATCCTCCATCAATCATGTAGCAAACTTTTTTTCAACCTGCAATTTCAGTAGCATGGCATTTCAAAAAGCTTTACATGATAGTGGAACTAAGGAAAGTTCAAAGGTTCTAACACAAGAAGAGATCCTGGTCCAACAGAAAGACAACAACAATGTAACTACAGGACATAAAATGGAAAGGAACAATGATATGCCCTTCTCCACTATTGGAACTTCACTGTAATTTTACCAGACCTTTTCAGCATACTCGCTCCACTTCACAGGACTGGACAGATAGGGCCATTTTCAGGGCCATTTCAGGAACCAACCCAATACTAGCCTTGGAGTGTGTACTCAGCATCTTTTTATCAACTCTGAACAGGAAGTGAATAGTTTTTACTTGTATGAATGTGTTATAGAAGGCACCCCACCTTCTTATGAGTTTGTGGCAGGTTTGAAAAAGACTCACTGGCTAAAGAAATACAGGGAATTGGTTCCTGAGGCGTTTTTTTATTTTTGTTTTTAGATAAGCACACCACATATGGCTATGAAAATGTATATGCTTTATTGTTAATTATGCACCTCAAGAAATACAATGGAAAGGTGGGATGGGATGAAATGGCCCACAGTTAAAGAATACAAAGTTTCCCAAATGGTGAGAAGGAACAACACAACAGCATAGGCCCCGGTCTTAATGAATAACATCGATAATGTTCATGATTCTTGTTATTAATATAAATCAAGGCCTTTACCATTCATGTTACCTTTATGTTTTTTTGTGTTTTTTGTATTATTGTAATATAACTCTGATGGAAGTCAAACTTTCAAGCACTTTGTTCAAGAGCTGAGTTATTGATGCAGTCCTTTAATTACTACCAAAAGCACCTGAAATTTTCATGCCTGAGAATATTTTTTTATTAAATAAGTTAATTAGTCATTATGGTTCAACTGAGTGTACTGGGCGATCATCTCATCAACTCCTTATCCAGCTATTTGGTGAAGGTCTCAGACGTTTGTTAGATAACATTTTCTCTAACAAACTCTTTTCTAGCATTTCCACCTCTTATAAATACTTTGTCTTACATGTAGTAGTGTATTGAAAGCCGTTTGAGCATTTATTAGATGACTTTGTCCTAACTAATAAGACAGTGGTTGATTGCATACTAGCAGGCCAAAAGTGGCACTAGTAGTGGAAAAAAATGTTACAAGTTAAACACTGCCGTTATACTAGTGCACCCTAGTTGTTATACTAGTGTGCCAACTTGTCTTACTAGTGAGGACAAAGTGTGTACTAGTACATGGACCATGAGTTCTCAAGTCCAATCCATCTTTGAGAATTACCATGCTACTCAACTCTGCAGAGGCCTGGTTGGCAGCCGTTCACCCTGAAGCTGTGGGATATAAATTCTGGAGGAGAGGTCTGGAAGGGCAAGCCGCTGTTCTTTTATTATTCTTTTAGAGATGCAAATTCTGTCTGTCATGAAACACTGTGTTATGTAGGTTACCAAGAAAATTTTGAGTTATGGTCTATGTGGTCATATTACGATTATTAAATTAATAATTCATAAATTATTCATTTGATTACTCCTTCAAATTATTTAAACGGGGAAACTCCAGCTATTTAGACTGGAAACAAAATATATCTATCAAAAGTAACTATCAAATAGATATGTATAAATTAATTATCAGTGATTTACCAGAGACCTTTTGATCTTAAGGGTGGCCGTTTGCAATGATTCAAACACACACTCAAATTAAAGAAACAAAGATTTGATCCAGTTTAACCAATTTATTAACTAGTTACCACAGCAAACAATGACTTGGAAATTCATCCAAATCTGTTCTACTAACCGCTAAGCTAAAAGCTAGAGCTACTTGCTACGGATACAAAGATGGTGGACAAAGGGGACGCCACAGAGGCCCATCACGGGGAGTTTCCATACGTACGTACATTAAACCCCGCATACATGCGTGGAGGCGACGTACACCCACTGGCAGGCAGAAACTGAACAGGAGGAGTTTCAATATTCTATTACCTGGGCGAGAAACTTCGTGGTCTCTTTAAACAAAGAGACCGCGTGGCGCTTATCAAATGAACTAGCCTTCGGCTAACAAAGAAAACCTGAATTGGATTAACAAAGGGTGAACAGAGACTATATTCAGCTTGGCCTTCCACTTAGGAAACTCTCCGATCAGCGGTTCAGAGCCGAGATCAAAGCAAAAATAACATGCGATCAATGAAACACTGCTTGTCTACTACTTAGATAAAAAAACACTCCAAAAAGATTGTATAATCAACCTCAGTTTACTCATTGAAAAGAAACACAGTACATTTCAAACACAGATCTGATTCATGAACCTTAAAAGAACATGCATGAAAATTTAAAATAAATTAAAGAATCTTAATTCGCTCCACTATGAGTTCCACTATGAGTTTAGCTCCACTAAACGAGATTGTAAAGCTCTTACTATGAGGCGTTGATGGTCAGCTTCAGTAAAAGTAAATCCTTTGATTATGACGGAAAAAAGGTGAAAAAAAGGGAATGGCAATTCAGCTCGTTGGAAGAGAAAAAGGGCAGCTTCGATGGCCAGTCTAAGCTTAAGGAAGGTTTGCTAGCGTGAGCAAATGTTGCGCACGTATCCCAGCCTCTATCAGGACTTTGGGCAGATCTGGGAGAGTTTCCTTTAGTTCAAAATGGATCGAACCAGAGAGAGAGCGCAGGTGGCTGTGCGTCTTTTTGAACTTTCTCTGGGAGGAAACTCTCAGCTATTCCTTCGTCCATTCAGAGACTTAGAAAGTCCAGGATGGGCTGGCGAGTTGGACTGGTGGCCAACCGACATGTCGGGATTTCTCGAACGCCAGCCCTCCAGGAGTGAAGCCAAAGCAAGAGCGAGACTGTTCTTGATCATCCAAAGTGATCCAAAGGTATTCTTTCACAGGGCGAAGGCAGAGGGGGCCAGCACAATTGGGAAATGCTGGTGTCATTCATAAATAGGACCCTTTTATACTTTCATATATTCAAGGGTCAGACCCAAAAACTGGATTCGGAAATGTTTGCTAATGGAAATGGAGGAAACATGTTTTTAGAAAGGCTAATTAAGCTAAACACGCTGTGATGATCATTCTTATCACAAAATTAGAATGTAAGACAGTAAAGACAGTTCAATTGTAAAACTTTTGTTTTTGTTTTAAGATAATAGTGAAATACTGTTTGACTAATTCACTTCTCTGTCACAAAGGGGTTTAAATGGGATAAGTTGTTGTTGTAATTCTTCTTAATCGGGTTTTATTTGTACATATATCTGACCAATAACCTGGAGGATTTATAGATTTTCACTGACGCACACAGACATATTGTAGCTCCCTTAAGTTTGAACTGTTTTAATGAAATCCTTTCATTTACTTTGAACATTGTAGTGTTAAGGCAGTTTTTCCATTTTATCCAGAGGCAGAAAGTATGTGGAAACAAAGAGATTAGTCTAAAATCTGCTTCGGCAGATGAAAAAAATTCAGAAACTCAGAAAATAAGCCAGAAAATCTCAGAACCCTGCATCTATGTTTTGACCCATCATAAATGATGTTGCCGTTTAATAAAGATCGTTATAAAACTTTATATAACTATATGAGTGCAAATTGTTGATGAAAAAAGGCAAGCACGTACTGGACTAAGAGAAGGCGACAGAATACTCATTCTTAACCACTACACAATGCCCAACATCTGTAAGTTATAGCAACTAAGGCACAAAAATATTAAATTCAATTCAGTGTTTATGCCAATTTACAATGTATGTCATCTCAAGGCACTTTACAAGAACAGTCATTTTAATACAATCATACCAATATTACAATCAGATAAAATGTTTTCTATTTATGGAATCACAGCAGATTGCCTCGAGTTATTGATAGGCAGTTGTCCCTCTATGGATCCGATTTGAGTATTCAGTACATTTAGAGTCTAGCCATCTGGTTAATTGTATTTTCCATATGCACATTGTGAATACATGATTTATAATAATAAGTAGTGCTACCATATACTGCATCCAAGCAGTCATTGTGATACACATTAATTTGAGAGGTCAACTGAATTTCAAACTTTAGATTCTTTAAAATTTTATAGAAGTCCACAATATTTATATGAAGCAAATTGTTTTTTGTTTTTTTTTAGGTGTGCATTTCTTATTTTAATTGTTGTGTGTTGTGTAACACTTTTTGTATGCTGGTAGAACTATAATATGTACATGGTACTGTTTAAAAAAGACAAACATGATCAAAATAGACTGTTTCAACTTTAGAGTACAGTAATTAGGACTGCTAGGTGAACCATAGAGCCCATAAACCTAAATGCCTCAGTCTCCCTGCTATATCTCTATTAGCTGCCCTTAGAACTTCTTGAACAGAGAACAGAACGTGACACAGCCAAGCTGAACACACTCCAGATTCCTCCGGCGCTAACCTTGAGTCTGCACGACTCAGTTATTTCCCTGTGTCACAGCTGTCACTGTGTTTTTCCTCTCAGGTTCATAACCCCCCCCCCCCCCCCTCCATTCAGGTTGACCTATCTTTCCGATCAGAGGAGGCGGTTTGTTGGTTTCCATGAAACCCTCTTTGATTGGGGTCGTTTTTCTTACCTTCCACTGTTTTCCATCTCAGTATTTGCCTAGCTCAGAACTCTCTTCCACCCTGTTCCTTTGACCTGCTCTATCATATTCTTACCGGCATGTTTGTTTGCCGTAAAAAACAACTCCATCTCACTGCCGGCAGTTAGTCTAGGTAGAAGCAGAGTTTGTGTGTCACCAGGTGTGCTTGTGTGGGTGACTGCGGGCTTTGCTGTTTAGATGTGCATTTACTGTATGGATTAGAAATAGAGGCTAGTGCTGGAAGTTAAATGTAGTGGTAGTAGGATTGTTTGGTAGACAACAGATTGTTGGAGGTTATAGAGGCCTGACTGAGGTGAGGATCACCAGAGTAGCGGTCAGTGTTTGTATTGACAGCAATAAAGTATCCACTATTTCTTTGTCTACCACTGTAGGACAAGCTGATGATTTTTGTGTTTAACGCATCTTCTTCTACTCTCATCTCCTGTAAAGTATTAAAGGATGAAGTTTGCACTTTTTTCATGTAATTAATAAAACATTCCACCCAGCTTTAACCCCTAAGTTATAAATAACGTCAGACTTCTGTTTAAAGCTTTCTTGTTTTGCGGAAAAGCAGATGTTACACTGTTACTTTACTTGTCACTTATAGTTAGAGTGTGTAAATATGTATGTTGCATGAGTCCAAATGTAAAGAAATTAAGCATATTTTTAAAAAATGCATTCCTTTGAACTTTAGGGTACTCATCATTTTACAGACTTCTTCTCTTTGAGCTTTTTAGTCACAGTTACAAGCAATGATCAAACAAAGTTTATTATAAGACAAAGGTAAACTGAGTAAACACAAAATAAGGGTATAAAATAATTATCTACTGTATTGGGAGAAAAAAAAAACAACTAACCCAAACAACCTTAGGCTATGAAATAAAACTGTGCACCATTCTTTTCATTCTAACTTTTGAACTGTGCACACCCACTCACCTTTTTCACATATTTATTGAGATCAGTCTATAAAGGGTAACAAAGCTATTTCAAAGACAGTGTTTCTCAATGACTAAATGAACCGGTCATCTGTTCACACTGGTAGCAAGAAGGTCAAAATTACTGCTGGGTGAGACGATGATTTCAAAGCTGTACGAAGACCTTGTTTAGACAAGTCAATGACAGTTCCTTGAAGGGATTTAAACCTATATGTTTAGAAAGCTTAATCTTAAAATGAGACATTTGTGTGGTCCACAAAACAGTGCAAAAATGTCAGAAAGCGTAATATTAAACTCAAACACAGCTTGATTTAGTATTTTTAACTAATTGCATTCATTTTTCAGTTGTGATATTGAATTGATTTTTATAGATATGTAAAAAAAAAAAAGAAAAGTTTGTGCTTTTTATTTTTGGCTGAAAACTTAAGAGAACAGCGGTAAATATGACAATATATTTACATATTTGTTCTTTAGTTATGGAGTTGCCTCTACTGTAATTTTGGCCCATAGATACTCTCTTATTAGAACTATTGCACATAGGAGCAAGCTGTGCATAATGCATAGAGAAGTGTTTCTTAACCGGGGATCCGCGGACTCCTAGTGGTCCATGGTGGAATTGCAAGATGTGTTTGATAATAAAATATATATGTTCTAAAAAAAACTTCTGACATTTTTTAGAATATTATTTTATTCAGATGTGACCCAAACCTTTAGCTAAACTACAGAAGGTAACATGACCTTCGTTTTCTCTTTCACAAGTGTAATTCACTGTTCAGGTGCTGGTCATAAAATTTGAATATGATGAAGACTAAAATTTAAAAAGTGAAATGTGTATATTATATTAATAAATTACACACAAACTGATATATTTCCATATGTTTATTTTCTTTAATTTTTATGGTTATAACTGACAATTAATGAAAGTCCCAAATTCAGTTTCTCAGAAAATTGGAATATTGTGAAAATTTCCTAAATTGAAGACACCTGATGCCATACTTTAATCAGCTCTTAGTTAATCAGCTCTGAGACACATAAAGATCAAACAAAGAAACAGACTTCAACTGGAGAGAGGTATCATTAAAGCTGTTCAAAGTATTCAACCCAGGTTACAGAAAGTCATGAGTGGGAGACAAGCCCATGTGTCTCACTTACACATACATTTTGTTACATTATATTTCTGAAAGCTACTGTATAATAATCTGTTGTTACATATATATTTCTGAATGCTACAGTATATTTACTCAGTAGTTTTCATAAATATGTATGTAATACATTTTATTTTTTTAGATTTTGAGTATTTTTTTAAATGTATAACAATATAATATTACATACATATTTATGAAAAATACTTCAACACACACGACACCATCAAGTTTTTATTGCTACCCAAATTAGGACCGTCCTTTGACTTCCATTGATTTTAGGAACTGGATTTATTGCCTAACCCAGACACTTTTCCTAACCCCAAACATTAGTGATTTATTCGTAACCCTAAACCTAACTAAAACGCAATTCACACCATACCTTTAAACCTCACCCCTAACCCTAAAAAAGGGAGTCTGCCATGTTAGGACCAGGGTTAGGTCCAACAAAGTCCATCGGTCCCAAGAAGGTTAGTGAATATCCCAATACCGGTCCTAAGAAGGGTAGTAATACAAGACGACACACACACCCACACTCCTGAGGGGTCTTCAGATTTGATCAAATAATCAAAAAAGGTTGACCACCACTGGCACAGAGGATACATCACTGAGATAATGTGGAGGTATATTTGTTAAAAAAAATTATGATATCAAAACGATAACAAACTCAGCATAACACATTTTGAAAGTGATGAAAATCACTGGACTGGTAATAGAAATATTAATTTATTATTTAAGAGTTTTAGGCTGGCTGCTGTTTTTTATTTATTTTATTTTTTCTCAAGTAGGTGTTAATCTGATCTGAATCAGATGAATTTCACTGCAGGTCAACAGAACAAGTTTTACTATATGTTCTTTAGTATATTAGGTAACATCAAACTGATTAAATTTGAAAATATATATATATATATAAAAATGCTGCCATCCAAATCACATTGCTCAAACTGTTCTGATATAAACATGCCAAATCTTTAATATCCCAGGCCAGCACAGCTTTAAGGATCTGTTATTGACCTCAGAAGCTACATTAGGAAAAAACAGGACATTTTAGAGGTCACGTAGTACCAAAGGGTCAGGGCGAATGCTTTGACTGGTGAAAAACCCTGGTGGCTCTCGTACTTAAACTACAAGAGTGTGTAGAGGGTGTGTGTTTGTGTGTGTGTGTACATAGCCGAAGGACAGCATGGGGTGTAGAGAGGCGGAGAGAGTACGGGGAGTATTACAGGTGTGTGCCCTCTATTTCTCCTCTTTATACAGCACATCAGCTGATGGCGAGTGGAGGGCTTTCGCCCTGGAGCAGGTCACCTTTCGCAGTAAGTGAGGAACATTCATTTAACATTCTCTTTGTATTTCCCTTTGGCTCTGCTGCACATTTCAGTCTCTTTACTTCCCTTTTAAATTCACCTGGGTCAGATAATAGCTGGAGTGGAAACCTCATTGCTGATTTTACTCAACCAGGGTGTGACTGTATTGTATAATGCTGCATGAAACCTTCTACAGTTTTTTTTTTATTATTATCTTTGATTCTTCCTGCAAACATTCTTTAGGGCTTCAAGACATTGTTTACATCAAAATACTGTACCATTCCAGACTCAAGTTTTTGGAGTTTTCATTCGTATTTTTGGAATTCTTCATGCTTTAATCAAAGTATGAATATATAAGTTTATTAAAGAAATATAGGAAATGTATTTTTTATAGGTATCATGCTTTAAATATATGAACAAGAAACTAAAGATGGATGGACGGGCGGATTAATGGATGGGCAGACAGAGTGATGGATGGAGGAATGGAGCATTCAGACCGTGTGATGGGGAATGAAGTAGGGATGCAAAAATAAAAATATCAAACCGATACAATACCGACACTTGGATCTGAGTACAAGCTAATACCGAGTACCAATGCTGTTACTTCTGCCACAAAAAATTAGCAATGAGTTGAACGAGAGGTTGTATTTTCTTCTCTGCTTGATATAACAAATTATGGTGAATTAGATAACAAAATAAAATATTAATAAAAATGACCACAGAAGTAAATTTCAAGTAAAAAAATAAACGTTTTCTGTGAAAATATTGCAGCGTTTCGAGATTTTCAGTATTGGTTCATGGTATCGGTTCATTAACAGATAGTGCTATAATTACATTAGAACAGTATTGGTGCATACCCAGAATGAAGTCTTAAAATACAATCCTTTCAGTACTGTTGGTTTATTTTCAAACTCCATTGGAACCCTGATTTTTGATGATATTTATAAAACATTGTCTTCATGGGTGTCAAGATCCAGTCTGCAAGGGCCAATGTCCTGTCAGTTTTAGATATGTCTCTCCTCCAACACAGCTGATTCAATAGTCCAACTACCTCTTCAACACCTCAAAGTTCTGCTAAGGAACCATTTTTTGATTTAGCTGTGTTGAACCATGGAAAGAACTGAAAGATGCAGAATACTGGTCCTCGAAGAATGACTTTGGATACTACTGGATTAGACTGGTTGGACTTTGGGTACTATGAGGTTAACATGCTCTTAAAGCACTACCATGTAACTCTTGCTCTCGGGGTCCCCCTACAGTTGGGAAAAAGGTGTTGTCTTCTACTGTCGTAAAATCTGTTGTGGTTACACCAGGGGATTCATGTGCATTGACAAGCGACACCCTCGAACGTTGCAGATTTTCACGTCTTGGGCAGCCTTAGTTGCTTGTCAAATGTCTTCATCCCAGGTATATTGTTGTTTATGTCAGCATGTCATATACACGGCGGCGTATATATAATACTTACTAGTCCAACAGAATGACGGCCAAGTCCACATCGGTCGAGCACCCCTCATCCTCATTTAGCTCACGCCAGCGAGTATACGCTTGACCAATATTGATTCTCGTCCGGCCGTTTAGTTTGTCACTCTCTCTTTTTCTCCTCTGACTTCGCCTTCTTCGGTTTGGTTGCTGCTTCGGACATTACAACTTGCTCACTCACGCGCGGTAGCAGCCGGCAAACAAATGCTTGTTGGGCTCACATGGGTTGCAGAAGTGAGCTATGCCGTAAAGCAGCAGTTGAGTTTTGTAGTTCTTTTTGTGCACAGGTAGCTACCCACACCCGAAGTTACATAGTGACAGTGAAAGCAATACAGACCCCCTAAGTCGATGTATCATCACAACACAACATTATTAATGTTGAAAAACTACATAGTGTTGCGTTAAAACAGCAAAAGCTAAAGTTTTGTTGTTTTTGCAGAGGACTGCTCAAACTAAAAGAGAATTGTTTGTTTCTTGTGAAACTTACTGGGGTGAAGGCCATACCACACATGGAAGCAAGGCTGGCCAGAGGAGGAACCAGCTCACTGGGGCAGCAACAAAACGGTTTACTGAAGCAAAAAGGAAAATCTAGGCGCAAAATATATAAATTTGACATGACTTAAAAAGAATGAGCTTTTCATGCTTAATTATTATTATTATTATTATTATTATTATTATTATTATTATTATTATTATTATTATTATTATTATTCCAACAATGTTGGTAAATTGTAACTGTGACCCAGTATAAAAGTGCAGAGAATAGCCTGGAACCAGTCTCAACTTCTAAATCAGTTCAGATCGAGGTCAGTGTGTCTAAAATTAAACACAATTAGCTTAGCCAATTGTTGTGCATTTCATGTTTCTGTTCTTCCCGTCACGTTTTGGTTGTCGGCTGTCTCTCTTCATCTGGCCCGTTGGAGGCTTCCTCCTTATCTCCCCTGCAGCATTTCTGTTCGTTGCTCCTTCTCCAGTAGCTGCAGCAAAGAGCCCAATTGGTGGCTACAAAAATGCTGTAATTCATTACATGAAAACTAGTACCAGTAAGTGCAACTGCTTTTACACTGATTATTTCTTAAATAAGGGGTTATCACTGTTTATGTAGAGTCCCTTGCAAAAAGTTTTATGGTTTTTTTTTTATTTGTTTTTTTGTGTATGTTTTTTGTTTTTTGACATGTTCCAATTACAAACTTCAGCATGATTCTACAAAATGTGCACATCAAGAAAGAAGCTTTTGTCTAGGATTTTTTTTGTTGCAAAATACCCAAGGTTTGTCAGATTAATTGGAGAACATCTTATAAGCAACTTGTAAATCTTGTCACAGTTATAATTCAGAGCTGCTGCACTTTACTCCAATTATTTTTCCATCCACTCACATCTACTTTTATGTCCTACATCTAAAAAATCTCTGAGGCCTACGCAGAACAACTGGATCTATACTATTAAACTACACACATTCTAGTTTTTTTTAATTTGGTGGCTTTGAATGCCAATTGATTTTGGAGTTTTCTTTGGGGTAAGAAATGTAACAAGTTCAACCGTTAAAATACATTTTACGGCGCTGTGTTGTTTCCTCTCAAATAAAAGCCTTCCCCTCTGCTCACGTATATTCAATTCTGGCAAGCACCATTGCTGTTTTTAGTTTGCAATGTCTCCCACAATGCACCATGTAAGCTCTTTCCATGACCTTTTTGCAACCAAAGAGCACATAATCACCCACCTCCAAAGGAAAAGAATCAGGACAGAATTGTTAAGCCTCAGCGAGATTCAGAATGAGAGGGACAGATGGGTGAAAGAATGAACAAATATTTATTCATTCCTTTGCCCATCTGTCATTCACACACATTATTGTGGACAACGTGGATAAGAGCTTGCCAAAATGGGAGCTATGATGCATCCCACCACCACATTGAGGCAGGCTGAAGTTACCTCGATGATGTAATCGATAAGGTTTAAGGAAGCTTGGTGCGCTAAATTTAAATGTTGCACTGAAAATATGTTGGGGTTGCGTTTGTTTTAAATAACAAAAAGCCCAGAGAATGATTCTTCAGCACAAGAGTTCTATTTTTGTCTTACCTGCTCTTTCTTAGTGACTACTCATTTTCTCCCATTACAACGTTGCTGTGCATGTGTTGCATACTGGTCGCCACACTTTGGAACGAGAAAAGCCTCCTCCCTCTGTTTGTTTGAAACGGCTGCCTGAGCCCACCGAGGTGAGTCGTCTTGTTTGTGTCGTGACGCAGGCGACTTGCCGATGCCTTCCAACGTTTGTTTCCCAGGTCTCCTGAGAGACACGCTGTCTTGTCTGAATCATCAGACTTGTCAGTCACAGGGTGGGCCTGGCGAGCTCTGAGCTGTGAGTGATTCAGGAATCCCATGGCGGGAGCTAGAATGAATATGAATAATAGATTTTGAGCTTGTTGATTATTAGGATGATAATTGCTTTGTTTATCTCTTTTGTCTTTTTTAAAGATTTTTTAAGTCCACATCCCGACATGAATATCATGCATATTTTTAGCTCTTAGATAAAGAATGCAAATTTTTGCATTTATCGTAGGGCTTTCTTTTAATCATTTAGCTATATTTAGTTGGCAAAGGAAACAAACATGAAAAACAATCTTTCATTTTTCTACGAAATGAGTTATATCAATGTAGTTCTGACAGTTTCTTGTTTTCAAAACGAAATAATGAATAGTGTAACTACCAGCCTATAATTATGTATTATTTTGTTTGCAAGTTATTCTGTTTTTGAGATGATTGCATTTGAAACTGTCTAAAATATTGCATAATGTGCTGTTATTGTATCATTGGTACATAGATGAGTCTTTTTAAACCAATGATCTGGTTCACAGCCAGTGGTACTGCTGGATCACACAAAATGGGTGGGATAATGATCGCAACTTCCAAATTCTTCCACTATTGATCCACTTGGCACATGAAACTTGGACCCATTTGGGTTATTGAACAGGAAAATCATTCTAAACATGCATAAAAATTGGGTTGGAATGGATAAAGCATGCTGATATAATGTTTCTGATATGCACAAAGCTCAACCCTGTTCATGAACTATTTAAATGAACTGTACCATTTCTCAAAGAATGAAAAAGTGGTAAAGTACTCAGCTGGTTTACTACCAGAATCTAGCTAAT
This sequence comes from Apricaphanius iberus, assembly GCA_028564705.1. Lineage (NCBI taxonomy): Eukaryota > Metazoa > Chordata > Actinopteri > Cyprinodontiformes > Aphaniidae > Apricaphanius > Apricaphanius iberus. Next base: position 6,859,153 of record JAPXFQ010001905.1, read on the forward strand.
GGCTGCAAAAATCATTTCTTTGCAACTTGCTAAGCAACATTTATCCAAATATTTTTAGGAGTGTATGTACAAATCTGAGCGTGTATGCATAGCTGATATATATTGGATCAAATCTCCTATGAATTCTAACATATTATTTATTTATGTTAGAATTTATTTATGAGTAATACCATAAGTTAAATACTATATTCAAGTCCAATTGTCTCTCCTCTTTTCCCCCTCTTCTCTGCCCTGCCAGATTACCAAGAGCTATGCCTGCCATTGTCAACCTTCTTTTCAATGTGGTCTCCACCAACACCACCATTTCCTTCACAGTGGTGCTGCCAATGGTGAGCCTGATCTCTCTTTTCGGTGGCATTGGAGGTCATCTCCTGCTGTGGCTGGTGCTGGTGAGGAACCCCCGGAGTCGCTCCAAGCCGAGCTCCATCTTGCTCCTCAATCTGAGCCTAGCAGACCTGGGAGCCCTGCTAACCCTGCCCTGTGTGCTTCTGAGCGCCAGCTTCCAGGACTGGCAGCTTGGTGGTGGGACCTGCGTTCTGCTTGGGTTCATGACTTCAGTGACAGTAGGAGTCGAAATCTTCAGCCTGGCTGCCTTGGCAGTGCTGAGGTATCGAATTGTTGCGCCACGGATGAGGCCACCTGCTAGTTTGACACAAGTGTGAGTAATATATTACAAGCATTGTTAAGAAGTATTGTTACTAAATGTTGACCCTTTCAAATAGCATTTGAATGGAATTACATTTTCATTGTGAATCTTGTATTCTTTACTGGTTAAATCATCTATGAAAAAAGCATAACATAAGCATAGAGAAATACTTTTTTTCTGTGAACACCCAATAAAATTATTCTCCTGAATCTACATAGTTAGATCTTGCCATGGAATATGTATAAAATGTGAAAAATTTTCTAAGCATACAATTCTGACTATTGAATATTGGTATTATTTTCCTAATTAGATGTGCTGTATTCATCACATAATTCAAGCTGTAATATTAACTTTCAATTCAATAAAAAAATACTTTACTAATCCCAAAGGGGAATTAATTGTTGTTGTAACTCATATCATCCAAGATTCTTCAAAGATTTAATGTAGGCAGGGATGATCGGCTGTAGTGGTCTGAACTAGTCTCTAACTGAAGACACTCGGATATTGCATAACAATTTGTTGTGCCATATTTTTATTTGTATTTGTATAAACCGTTATGTATATTTTTGTGCTTTAGCATGTTGAATGGAGCTCTAAGATTGAGTTGCTGTCATACCTTTTTCTCTATCTTGAAATATATGTTGGACCATCAAAAACATTTTATGTCAGTCTAAAAGTTAGGAAATTTAATATTTTTTGTGCTATATTAGGTCCTTTCAAGTCTTTGCACCATCTGTGTTGCTCATGATGCTTGTGTTTTGGGTGTAACATTTTCAGTCATCTGCTTGATCAGGGCAGAGTACATTACCTTCATTACTGAGAGTTGAGTATGTTGTTTTCATCATGGAGTGCAGGACTCCAATTTGACCACATAATGTCAGTCTTATATATTGTAACTTTAATAGTCAATTCACCATCTAGGGATTGAGCTTTAAAGCCCAATGTTTCCCCCAAAGTGGTGATATTATCATTAGCTTAACATTTTAGAAAGTATATTGGAAGCTTTCAGATGGAGTCACTCCAATAATGTAGCATCTGGAGGAGCGTGGATCTTTATCAGTGCAGAGAAAGCATAAGATTGCAAGAATTTCTTTTTTTTTAAGGTATAGGAACCTTGAATATTTTAAGCGAAAAAACTAAATTGATAACAAACAAATCATAAAACCCCCATAAGCTACTCCTCCAAACAAATTAGTTCAGATCTTTAATACCTGTTTTTTATTAGTTCTGGGAGCAACAGACACCGGCATGTCTGTGGTCAACAACTATATATTTACAAATGACTGTGTTCATTTGGCCCTGTGATGGACTGGCGGCCTGTGCAGGGTGTACCCCGCCTCTCGCCCACGACCCCTTGAGGTATAAGCGGTTCAGAAAATGGATGGATGTGTTCATTTGTACTCATCTGCAGGACATTTTGTCAAACCGTTAGAGGAGGAAACTGATAGAGAGGAAACTTCAGCAGCTACTGGAGGCTAATCTGAGAAGAGTTTAGTTTTTGTTTTTTAGCACTCGGCCACGGTCTGTTTAATATTGAATTTGGAAATGTTGCCTCCCATTTGAAATCTCAGGATTGAAGTAAGGGTCTGCACTCTGTTGGTAAAACTTAAAAGGACAGTCATGGTTCTTCAAAATTTGGAGAAACAAATACCTATAGAAGACACTAGTACCTATAAGACTTTTCTTCAGTGAGGGATTTTAAACCATGCAAAAGTACCTGTAAACTGAAACCGCATGCAACCAGCCATTCACTACCTCTGAATATATTAAAGTAAATCTTTACTGGCTTCTTTGGAAACATCATTGATTAGAGATGGAAGACATTTAAATTAAACACTGTGACATATTAATCAACCATTCTTTAAAACCTCAAGCAATCCATAGACCTGCAATTTAATTTGGAGGCAAATGTATTCCAACTGGAACACAAGATTAGATTTTAATGTGAAATCAAACAGCCCCAAAGGCTGGTTCTTGTATGTAACTCGAAATACATCTAAGCATTTAAGATTGATATGGATATGGTAAAGCAATTGATAGCTAAATAATCAGATGTTTCACGTGGAAATTACAAATGAACAATACTGATGAGTTTGACTATGGCAGATAAAAAAAGGGCTATTTAACAGTAAATACTCATGTTTCACAAAATCTGATGGATGGAATTTAATTTTGTTGTATACATAGAAATTAAAACTGCAATGGTAAATTGTTTGGGGTATAGATAGAAGAACAAATAACAGAGTTAATGTGTCTCTCCCACCCTTGTTCAGCTGTACAGCTAGATCAAGGTGGTAGATGCAGATCTTGGATCAATAAATATCCCATCCCATCAGATTACCATACCTCATGAAGACCTCTAGATTGCCTTATTGTACCCAACAAATAAGCCAATGTTTTTCCCTCTTTCCCACAGGCTATGCACTGTGGTGGCTATATGGTTGGTCTCTGTAACCATGGCCTTGCCGAAGGTCACCTACATCAACTTTGATGGTGGATGCACGTGGTCGGTTGGTCAAGAGGAGTGGCTGTTCTTCCTCGTTCCTGCCTTCCTGGTGTACTACATGGCCCCCCTCTTGTGCATCGCCATTAATTGTGGCCTCATCATCTCTCACCTCCACCGCTGCAGAGCCAGCCTGGTTGCTGACAGACGCAACAAGAAAGCTACTGCCTTGCTAATTGCTTCAACGTTGGTTTTTGCAGTTAGCTGGTTGCCATATTATGCGCTTGAGTTTGTTAATGTTTTGTCCCCTTACGTCAGTTCTGCTGCTTCTCCTACAAGCAGATTAGATGTTGGGCCATTTTCACCTTTGCCTACTTTGTATTCAGCAGCCCCTTCGTCCGGGCTTAGTAAGGAAGCCCTGACGAGGGTCACACTGCTATGGGAAGTGGCCTCTCTGACGGCCATTTTGTTGGTGTGCCTGGCTCCATGTTGGAACCCTCCGCTGTACTTCCTGTTGTCACGTCCGGCTGTGCGTCAGCTAAGAGCTCTCCTGCCATCTTTCTTCCAATCACAATTAAGGAGAAAACCTGCCCAGCACTGGCGTATCGCTCCGGCTCCTCCACCATGTCTGCCAGCACGTCATGCTGCACAAAACTCTCAATCAGCAAAGCCTGACGCACAGATTGACTCAGCGAAGATCGCTACAGCTGTGCTCACTCATGTTCCCCCTTGAGATCCAGCTCACATGTGCCGTCCATGCAACAGTGCATTTCCAAATAAATGATTCATAGCATGCCATGTGCATGTACTGAGAATAGTCATGGCTCATGGCAACAAAAACAAACTCTCACATTATATCATAATCAAAGGCCATAAACTGAGTTTCCATCCCTGATCACAATACCAGATACGCTTAAGTATCTGGTCAATTTCAGATGGAAGAGGAAAAATGCTGGAAATCAAACTGAATGAAAATAAAAACTGAAAGGCCAAAAACAAGCAATTTCCTGTTTATCATGGCTCAAATTATCATTTATAGTCACTTCACTGAACTCAAAGATATGGATTTCAGTTCACCCATGGTAGTTGAACCTCAACAGCTGACTTTTTGGTCATGAAGGGCTAACCGATCCTGACTGGCTGAAACCCATCCAAGCAAATTTAAACAAAAACTCCCCATAGGGATTTTATACACAAATCCTAACTGTAATGAAGAAGCATCCAATGAGAGGGATAAATGGCATCCGCATTGTGGAAAATTGGCTTTGCTCTTTGCAATCTGTTAGAACCTTCTTTACTACATTAAAGCAATGCATCACACCATGTAGTACAACCTTGTAACCCCATTACAGAGCTTTCTAACAGAACTGAAACACAGCAGATAATGCCTCTTTAGAAACCTCCATGAAAAGCTTGGAGGCAGCTGATTCCGGATTCAATGCCATGGTAATAAACTCGATGAAAAGAGGGCCCTTTGACTTTGACACGTCTTAAAAGATGCTGACTTGTTTAGTTCCAAGCCGGAATGTTGAAAAGTGCCTATTAAAAAGAGATTTGACACAAAGTATTGCATCTGCTCTGCTAGAAGAAAATTACGAGTGGATCCAATCTGCATCTAGAGTGGATTAATATCACAACGTAAAGGTCATATTGTGTACTCGCTCTAACTTGGTTATTCGTCTATGAAATAGCCAAGGCAGAGTAGTTTGGTTTGTTGTTTTCTATTTCTTTGAATGATAGTGCAATTTGATTTCTTTAACAGTTATATGTTACAAAGATTTAAATGTAATTAATAAAACATGTTGATGAAAATGTACTGTACCTTGCAGGTGTAGTTATACCCCCTCAACTTCTTCACGTTTTGTTGATGTAACAAGCATTACTAATGCCAAAAATGTGGTTTGTATAAATATTTTGTCGCTCTTTACTCTCAAAGCCCTGAAAACAATGCAGTGCAACCATAGTATTTAACTTTAGAAAACATCTAATAATCAATATATTAGTACATGTATATGTTAAGATTTGATGTTAGTAACTGAAGAAAAATGGATAATTGTGCATGATTTACAACTATGCATGATTTACAAAATGTTTTGTAAAAATACTCCTAAAAGCGTACACTTGCATCAGGGTTTCCACCAACATTTCTTTATCTGTAGCTCAATCCTCTTTTCAACCAGCTTCCTTTTCCCTGCTGGGCAAATATACCCTAACAGCATTATACTGTTGCCATTATGTTTTACTTATATGGATGGATGTTAAGAGTTGTGTGCAATAATATTTTTTTCCTTAATTTTGCACAAAGGGCAAAAAAATTCTGTTTAGGTCTCGTCCGACCAGAGCATCTTAACAGTGTCTCCCCTTGTTGCAAACTGCCAACAGGGTTTCTTATGGCTGACTTCCAAAAAAGGCTTTCTTTTTATACTCCTCCAGAAAGAGCAGAATTGTAGGGTGCATTCATAATAGTTGTCCTTTCATCCGACTCTCACAGATAAGCTGTGGATCTTTGCAGCTCCTCCGGTGTTACCATGGGGATCTTAAGTACTTGCCTGATTAATGCTCTTCTTAATGTCATGGCTTCTTGCCCAGCCTGTCAGTTTAGGTGGATGGTTGTGTGTTTGTCATCTTTAAGGTTTGTCCTACCATCTGACTTTTGGGTTAAGGTGTTACACAGTGCTCTCTGAGACTCTACAAATTTCATTTTTTGTTTTTTTAAACTAACCCATTTTAAACTTTCCCACTACTGTATCCATTATCAGCCTGCTGGATTCCTTGATCTTTGTTATGCAGTTGTTCACAAGTGTTCTGTAACAAACCTCTGTTGGCTTAACAGAATAGCTGTATTTATACTGAGAGTGATGTGGATGAATACATTAAAGTTAAGGTTACATTATTTCATGTAATTTATACATTGTAAAATCAAGCTTAAGCTGTAACTATAATACCATATGTAAAATTTATACAATTTATTCATGTAATAACTTAACTGAGAAGAAGGAGTACATTTGACTCCTTTATCCTTTATTGATGTTGTATTGCTCACACACATGTTAAGAAATGCAAAGAATTAGCAACTGATCTTTTTTGCTAATGTTTATTTGTGGAAAAAGCCAAATTAAAAACTATCTAAAACTGTTACTTTTAACTTTTGAAATGTCGTAATGTGTTAGGGTCTAAAGAGCATTTTGTGTCATTTTTGAACACTGTTATTACATTGTTTCAGTGACTTGCAAGATTCTGGATTGCATGAATAATTAAGTAATTCAAAATACTTTACTGAATTAATAGGGTAGCTCAGTGGTAGAGCACAAATTGTTGGTACAGTACCAGTTTTCACCACAAATTATTGTGATTTTGTCAATCAAATGTACTGAATTACTTTTAATAAATCGAACCTGGTAAATTAAATAAAATTAACTAACATTTACTTAATTTATTAACAAATGTTACATTCAGAGTTAAGTATATTTTACTTGATACTGGGAGGTAAGTTGTTCTTGATACCACAGCAGTACAATTTACTTGAAAAATTGAGTGCAAATACGATAACTTTTTAAAAGTAAATCCTACAAGTTGTTTTTATCAGAGTGGCATGATTGACACTACAGCTTCCTTTACATTTTTAGTCTGGAGGTGTCCTTGAGGCTGTTGTTTTGCTGTATGACAAAATTGAAAAATATCAAACCACTTCCTGAAGATAAGGGTGAAACAAAAACCAGGAATATCCAGGTTGGATCAAGATAACATTTGCCTTAAGCACTGTATCCACAAACCATCAATGATTCCTTCCTGCCATAGGGGATATGCACCAGAGAATCATGCATTATGTCTCATTATGCCCATAAGACTCTGCCAGTCAGGTGTAAATGATCCTTAGCCCATTTCTATTTTAATTTTTATGGGTTTTTTTAGGCTTAGAGGTAGATCTTTCCAATGAAGATTTATTAATTTGTTTTCTTCAAACATTTTCGTGTCTCAAAACTGTTATAGATTGTGTTGTTAGCTGGGTAAATTGTCAGTTTTTTTTCCTTTAAAAGAGTATTGTGGGATTTAGTCATTCATATTTTGTACTCCTACATTGGTGATGTCACATCAAAGAGTTTAAAATAACCAAAATGGGAAGAAACAGTCTGTGATAGACTGGCGACCTGTCCAGGGTGTACCCTGCCTCTCGCCCGTTGAAAGCTGGAGATAGGCACCAGCCCCCCCGCGGCCCCTGGAGGACTAAGCGGTTCAGAAAATGGATGGATGGGAAGAAACCGTCACTATTTAACAATAAAAGACTCAAGAGTTTTTAATAGATCTCTTTTAAACTGTTGTCAGGCTGTTTGTTTGTTTTTTGTCATGCCACGCATGTCGGTGTATCTAAAGACACGTTTTAGATAGGTATGAACATGAAGAAATTAAGTGCTGGGTAGCTACTTCAGATACTTGGCATGTCGAGGTGAGTGAATCTTCATCAGCACAGATAAAGAGTCTGCACATCAGGGGTCTATATGGGGTACATGTGGTGTCTTTGAGTTGCATGTATTTAGTTTGGGTATTAGTTTCTATTAATATATATGTTGCAATATACTGAGATAATTTTTTTTTCCGGAAAAAAATATGCAAATACTACTCACTGAAAAATTATTTACCCTTCAAATTTATTGCTATTCGATAAGAGATTTACTTTTTGTTTTGTGAGGTTTGGTTTGGTTTCAAAGTTTTATGCTTCATTGGCCCTCAAATGCACTCATTAACAGTCAAAGCAGAATACAGATCAGTATCCGAATAGCGTTTAAGTCCCTCCTTTCCCAGGACTGTAGCTCGCCATTTGGGTGCCCTTCACGCAAATGCGCTGTGGTACCTTAATTTTAAATATGGTGGTGGAAGACGACAGATTTCAGGTGGGATTGAAACAAGAAACAAATAAGGTACAATGACACATTTTGTAAAGTGCTGTCAGAATGAGAGTTACTTTTGACTTTATAGAGGAAACTGACTTATATAGTCATACCAAGTTTTGTTTTCCTGAGGGAGAGTAAATAGGAGGAGTTTATTAAAACCAGAAAATCCTCAATGTCTGCTGGAATTTTTTACAGTAACCTAAATAATTATTTTGGAATATTAGACAAACACTGTTGCTAAGAGTAAATTATTTTTAGAAGATGTTTGTATGTAACAGTGTGGACATGGCAACGTGTCTCATGTCTTTGTTGGATTTGTATATAGCATTTTTTCCTGTTTTTCATTTGTTCAAAGCAGTTTAGTGCTGCTTCAGTAGTGAATAACTGCACATAAGATGAAGATTTGCTACAACAGTAAAATAATTTCAGCGATTCATCCTGTTTCTCTCCCTGCTAGCTTTTAAACCTCACAGTTGCTTTGTGTGCCATCTCCGAGCAGCTGTGAGCAACAGTGCACAAGTAAGTGAAGAGGGTGATTGGGGGGGGGGGGGGGGGGGGGGGGGGGGGGGGGGGGGGGGGGGGGGGGGGGGGGGGGGGGGGGGGGGGGGGGGGGGGGGGGGGGGGGGGGGTGGGGGGGGTGTGGGGGGGGGGTAGAGATAGCAAGCCACACTCAAGCATCCTCCCACTGTTTCTTCTTTTTCTCTTTTCTGCCCCAAATCTTTGAGCCTTCTTTAAAACTGTATTGAAACACAGGTGTTTACCAAACTTAAAACTGAGGTACAATAGATCGGACCGCTCGGGAGGAGGGCAACCTGAGTGAGACTGATGGAGATTCATCTTACTCTGGAGAACATATGTTACTTTTGTTTATTTCTATTATTGTGATTTACGCATCTTTATCACCTCCACAAAGCCTGTCTGTTAGTTAGCAAAATAACTCAAAAAGATGTTGGTGGATTTTGATTAAATATGCAGGAAGTTTCTGGAGTGGGACCAGGAAAAAGTGATTGGAATTTGGAAGTGGCAGGAAAACCACCAATGATGTCATTTTTTGTGAACAACTACTGCACTAATAATGAGTACATTAATTTTATCAATTACATTAATTGGTACATTAATTTAAAAAGCCCTTACTTTTAGCAGTTTTTTTTGCACAAAGATATCCATATTTACCTTTTCTGGAGATATAGGGAATTGCTCTTGGTTGATAAGATTCGCAGAATCCATAGTGCTTGACATCTCTCGAGAGAAAAAGGACCAAAACAAAGCACCAAAATGTGCGTTGCTTTTTGGTCTGGTTACTACCGTTTATGTCAGAACCGGTGCCATGATGGCACCGGATATCGGTACCCATCCCTACTAATGAGATCTTTTATTTATGTCATCTGTCCGCACCGTGATCCTCTCACGCCCTGCACCCATTAAGACTCCATGTCCTGATGAGTCTGTCTTAATTAAGTCAGCAGATTAGTGAAAGCTTAAAATATGAGTCATGCTCAGCAGGCCCCACAGAGAGGATCCTTCCCATTTTGTTTTCTACTTTATGTGTTTACTGAAGAAGAATACTATCTAAAAAACTTCATGAGATTGTCAATACAAAGGAAATTATTTTTCATCATCTGGATGTGAATTTAAGTTATATCAATTTTGTGTTTGACAGCACTACTTAGTGCCCTTAAAGAGAATGTAAGCTCATTCATTGTCATAGATCTCTACGTAATTCCCATGAGGATGATTTTTTTTAATGCAAAGAGTTTACATAAATGAACACAATCTGATCCAGCACATGACAACAGGGTGTAAAATGCTGGCAGGGAAAGCATACATGGAATGTCATAACCAAGTGGCTGGCATAGTAAGAGGAAAGCTGTTGTGGTGGATGTGGCAAAACCAAGTGATGGTAACACCAAGAGGAAGGAACATGAGAAACTTGAGAAATAGTTTCTGTCAAATTGATGTAATGTTTTTTTAATTGATTGAACCATGATATTAAAAGATGCACCAAAGTTAACATAATAATTTTTTGCTTGTTTTGATTCTCATTAACATCGTCTTCAATAATAAAAAATATACATATTGTAATTTGCATCATCTGACAGGGAACATGGCATGTAATGAACATTATCAGATGGATTTTGTGGCTTTGCTAGATGAATTTGTGGACATTTTTCGGGGCTAAATTTCAGTTAAAAGCCTGTGTTCATTGATGTCTGAATATTTTCCTCATAATGTAACAGATTGTCAGCAGTAGACAGATCCTGACTGCAGGCAGTCTATCTAGGCTCCTAAGCACTGTGCCTGTGATCCAATACAGCTATAAGCAATTTACAGACGTGGATAAAATTGTTGGTACCCTTCATTAAATCAAAGAAAAACTCATAATGGTCACAGAAATAACTTTAATCTGACAAAAGTAATAATAAATAAAAATTATACAAATGTTGACCAATGAAAGTCAGACATTGCTTTTCATCCATACTTCAACAGAATTATTTAAAAAATAAATGCATGAAACAGGCCTGGACAAAAATGATGGTACCCACAACTTAATATTTGGTTGCACAACCTTTTGAGGCAATCACTGCAATCAAATGATCCTGTAACTGTCAATGAGACTTCTGCACCTCTCAGCAGTATTTTGGCCCACTCCTCATGAGCAAACTGTTCTAGTTGTTTCCGGTTTGAAGGGCGCCTTTTCCAGACAGCACGTTTCAGCTCCTTCCAAAGATGCTCAATAGGATTGAGATCAGGGCTCATAGAAGGCCAGTGTTTTCCTCTTAGCCCTTCTTGGGTGTTTTTAGCTGTGTGTTTTGGGTCATTTTCCTGTTGTAAGACCCGTGACCTGCGACTGAGACCATGCTTTCTGACACTGGCCAGCACATTTCTCTCTAGAATCCCCTGATAGTCTTGAGATTTCATTGTACCCTGCACAGATTCAAGACACCCTGTGTCAGATGCAGCAAATCAGCCCCAGAACATAACCGAGCCTCCCCCATGTTTCACAGTAGGGACCGTGTTCTTTTCTAGATATGCTTCATTTTTCCGTCTGTGAACATAGAGCTGATGTGCCTTGGCAAAAAGTTAAATTTTTGTCTCATCTGTCCACAGGACAATCTCCCAGAAGCTTTGTGGCTCGTCAGCATGTAGTTTGGCATACTCCAGTCTGTTTTTTTTTATGATTTGTCCTCTGGCTCAAACAGCGAAGGATGTTCCGATCTGACACTGATGTTCCTTGAGCATAAAGTTCAGCTTGGATCTATTTTGAAGTCTTTCTAGGCTCTTTTGTTACCATTTGGATTATCCGTCTCTTTGATCTGTCATCAATTTTCCTCCTGCAGCCACGTCCAGGGAGGTTGGCTACAGTCCCATGGATCGTACATTACTGAATGACATGTGCAGCTGTAGTCACAGAAACATCTAGCTGCTTGGAGATGGTCTTATAGCCTTTACAGTTAACATGCTTGTCTATGATTTTCTTTCTCATCTCCTGAGACAACTCTTTCCTTTGCTTCCTCTGGTTTATATTGAGTGTGGTACACACCACGTCACCAAACAACACAGTGACTACCTGGAGTCCTATATATAGGCCCACTGAGTGATTACAGGATTGTAGACACCTAGGATGCTGATTAGTGGACATACCTTGGATTAACATGTCCCTTTGGTCACATTATTTTCATTCTTTTCTAGGGGTACCATCATTTTTGTCCAGGCCTGTTTCATGCATTTATTTTTTAAATAATTCTGTTGAAGCATGGATGAAAAGCAATGTCTGACTTTCATTGGTCAACATTTATATAATTTTTATTTATTATTACTTTTGTCAGATTAAAGTTATTTCTGTGACCATTATGAGTTTTTCTTTTATTTAATGAAGGGTACCAACAATTTTGTCCACGTCTGTAGAATGAGGTGTAGATTTGTCCTCTAATGCTCCTGAGGAAAAAAAAAAGTTACCTCAAAGACAAATGATAATGTCAAGAATTTCAGTCTGTGTCTCCATTAGCTACACCTTGACCTGTATGCCATTCATCGTCCATGTACATTTAATTTCCAAGCTTGAAGTAAGTGTCGGTTTCTTGCTAAGGCAAAAATTAAAGATGTACTTATCTGGCCAAAATTGAGGGCTAAAGTTATCTTCAGTGTGCAGGGCTTATTTGTAGGGCTTATGTTACATTTCTGAATATCCCTGTGTTGAGCTATATTTGTTTTCATTGATAGTTGATTATTGCAGTATAACAGTTTCTTATGCTGTGTGGACTAAAGGCTGAATCATTGCATTTTTTCTATGATATAGTTTTTTTTGCTATCTTGCAAGAACAAAAATCATGTTTGTTTGTCGGGCTGTGTGTCCTGATTAGAGGATTCCTTGTGATTTTGATTTATTTTTGCACTTTGCGTATGTGTTTGCTTTTGATCATATCTTGCTTCCACTGAGATTCCCTCACTCGTCTGTTCCATTCACAGTGGATACCCCTCTGCTAATTCATATCTCATCTACAACCTATTTAGTAATTACTCTTCCCCACAACTGTAATCCTAGCAAGACATGGCTGTCCACCTAAACTGACAGGTTAGAATGCAGTAGGACTTGGAGAATGCTGCTAAATCTGGAGGAGCTGCATAAATCTAAACCTCAGGTGGAATAATCTGCTAGTTTTGTAATAAACAAATCTGGCCTTTTTAGAAAAGTGGTAACATTTTATACAAAAGTTTTTCTTAATGAGGACATTTTCAAGACACATGCGGCTAGGTTCTTCTGTATGGAGAAACTAGCCTCAAAAATTGCTCAAAGGTGATTTTGGCCCATTTAAAAAAATAAATAAAAAATTCGATTCCAAAAGTGTCTGCTGGCCCTTTTTATGAACCCAGAGCTTTAGATCTTTTCATAGATTTTCGTCAGTATGTTTTACAACAGTATGAATATGAATGGCTTCAGAGAGATCATTGCTTTTTCCCATCATTAGATGTTTCTGTCGTTATTTTGTTGTCTGTGAGGACAAAAATGCAGAGACAAGGACTGGAGGCACGCGTGCAAGATAGATTTTAATTAGCAAGACTATGTAACTGGGAAGAAAGTCGTGATGGTAGTGAATCTGTTGATGAGCAGGAGAAACAGGATATTTTAATACAGGTAATACAGGTGAAAAACAAATGAAGGTGCATGTGAAGTTAAAATACAGACGAAAGGTATGGAGTGAACATTGGAACAAAAATATAGCATTATACACTCACCTAAAGGATTATTAGGAACACCTATTCAATTTCTCCTTAATACAATTATCTAATCAACCAATCACATGGCAGTTGCTTCAATGCATTTAGGGGTGTGGTCCTGGTCAAGAAAATGGCATGGTTTTTGGTGCCAGACGGGCCGGTCTGAGTATTTCATAATCTGCTCAGTTACTGGCATTTAAACCATTTCTGTGGTTTACAAAGAATGGTATTGAAAAGGGAAAAACATCCCGTATGCGTCAGTCCTGTGGGCGAAAATGCCTTGTTGAAGCTAGAGGTCAGAGGAGAATGGGCCGACTGATTCAAGCTGATAGAAGAGCAACTTTGACTGAAATAACCACTCGTTACAACCAAGGAATGCAGCGACGCATTTGTGAAGCCACAACACGCACAACCTTGAAACGGAACAGCAGAAGACCCCACCGGGTACCACTCATCTCCACAACAAATAGGAAAAAGAGGCTCCAATTCGCATGAGCTCACCAAAATTGCACAATTGAAGACTGGAAAAATATTGCCTGGTGTGATGAGTCTCGATTTCTGTTGAGACATTCAAATAATAGTGAGAATTTGGGGTAAGCAGAATGAGAACATGGATCAATCACGCCTTGTTACCAATGTGCAGGCTGGTGGTGGTGGTGTAATGGTGTGGGGGATATTTTCTTGGCACACTTTAGGCCACTTAGTGCCACTTGGGCATCGTTTAAATGCCACGGGCTACCTGAACATTTTTTCTGACCATGTCCATCCCTTTATGACCACCATGTACCCAGAGCTCGCTGGCCCTTCTGCAGCTTGTGCAGAACTCTGCTGCTCGCCTTTTAACACAGACCCGTAGACAAGGTCACATCACTCCTGTCCTAGCATTCCTTCACAGGCTCCCTGTGCACTATAGAATTCATTTCAAGCTTTTATTATTCACTTTTAAATGCTTGCATAACCTTGCCCCCACATACCTTTCGGATCTGCTTCAGCCTTACTGTCCATCCCGACCCCTAAGATCAGCCGATCAGCTGCTGCTGACGGTCCAGGCTGAAGCTCAGAGGTCACAGAGCTTTCGCCATGGCTGCACCTAAGCTCTGGAACGAGCTACCCTTGAGTGTGAGACAGGCTTCCTCTCTTCCTGTTTTTAAGTCTCTTTTAAAAACGCACTTTTATCTATTGACTTTTAACACACTGTGATTTCGCTGTGTATGGCACCCTAACATGCTCCAGCTGCGAACCTGGTTTTTACACTGTTGATGTTTTAAATGTCTTTATGTTTTAACATTTGTTTTTTCAACCTGATGTACAGCACTTTGGTGACTCTTGTGTTTTTTTTAAATGTGCTGTATAAATAAAGTTGATGATGATGATGATGTACCCATCCTCTGATGGCTACAGCTAGCAAGATAATGCACCATGTCATAAAGCTCGAATCATTTCAAATTGGTTTCTTGAACATGACAATAAGTTCACTGAACTACAATGGCCCCCACAGTCACCAGATATTAACCCGATAGAGCATATTTGGGATGTGGTGGAACGGGAGCTTTGTGCCCTGGATGTGCATCCCACAAATCTCCATCAACTGCAAGATGCTATCCTATCAATATGGGCCAACATTTCTGAAGAATGCTTTCAGCACCTTGTTGAATCAATGCCACGTAGAATTAAGGCAGTTCTGTAGGCGAAAGGGGGTCAAACACCGTATTAGTATGGTGTTCCTAATAATCCTTCAGGTGAGTGTAGAAAGGACTGAATAAACAGATATACAAACACAGAGATAAACACGAACAAAAAAATAAAAACAGATTGTGTGTCTTTTTTGTGTGTTTTTTTTATGGGCCACCATGGTAATGAGGCACCTTTATATAGGCCATCATCTGGTCCTGAACGAGCTAATATTAATTTGCACTAAGCGGCAGGAATGTTTTCAAGTTACCGATAGCTGGTGTCATGACTTCCCATGCCTTTTTTCACCTCCCATTCTCCATGCTTTCAGGACTTTTTCATGTCAGTCCAGTTTATTCTATCTAACTTAATATATGGGCACCTGTGGTTTGATCCCTTTGCATGTGTGGACTGTATTACCAACATCTGGTGAGGATTTCATGTCACGTTTAGAAATATATGAACTTAAAGAACTGGTCAGAAATTGTATACTAACTTCATTTTTTGATTGTTGCTCCCAAAAGATATAAAGTTTACTTACTGATGTCATACCGCTGACATTTTTAACACCACCTATCATTTTCCTTTCAACTATTACCAATTGCTTTTGTATCTATCACATAACATCCTAGAACAATACAAGTTTGTGGTTGTAATGTGACAAAATATGGAAAAATTCAAAGTGCATGAATACTAACAATAACTCTATCACTTCAAGAGGGCCAGGCTATGTCCACTTTGAATGTAAAGGTTCCCTTACAATCATGAATTCTGCATTGTACCCAAAGGTCTGATTTTCAAAGACCCCAAACATGGGTTTCTACAGCAAAGGTTTTCCCGCTTATGAAGTAATTTGCAGGAGTATATGCTTTTTAGCATTCTGATATCAGCAGGAGCCTACTGAGTCCATTAACCTGATGCTGCTACCTGAACACATCGCTCAGACTGCTTTTATTAGCTAGCTGTCACACTCTTTGCTGATATTGTTTGGTTGAATTTACAAACCCCTGAGTGGACAAATAGCTTCTCAGCCAGTGATCATATGGGCAGACCGTGAAATGAAATCTATCTTCAGTATGTCATGAAAGCTGAAAACGAACCAAACTCTGACATAGATGCTGCTCTTCAACTGATACAATTAGAAACTTTACCAAAAAATAATACCCTTTTGCAACTTTTTGTCCTTCACTGGCAATTCCTTCACCTCATGCAAAAGATTATCCAAGCTACCCCTTTCGCCAAATTCCAGTTCAATCTCAAGGCAGAATTATTTCCTATAAACCATATTTAAATAAAAATAAATCCTGCTTGCATGTTCTCTGCTTCATTTCTTTTACAGAAAAAAGATAGTAGCTCAATTTTAAAGGCCAGAGGTAGAGAAATGTTGGCAGTAATGCTGAGGCCTTTCATTTGCATGTGGGTGCTCTCATTATTTCCTACTTCATTTGCAGTTTAAATACAGTTCCTTAAGTGTTTTTGGCAGTCAATGCCCTGGATCATTCAATAAATCAATGAGTTAAGCAACTCGGGGATACTTTATTTATCAAATCACGCCTTCAGCGGAAATGTCAACTCGCATCTGAAATGTTCCAGAAAGAAAGAATTAAAGGCAAAAAAAATTTGATTCGCCTGGAAGTGAAAAACTCTAAGACTGTAACCTCATTCTCACAAAAGTTAGGGAGTTTTCTGGAACGCTGTGACAACTTCACTTAAGCTTTAATAAAGCCCTAACACAGAGTGTATGGGTTATAAATCTTGAATTACCAGATATGATGCATTCAGAGGAAAATAAATAAATTGGAAATCTACAGCCACCAAGTGTTCAATAACTTAAAAAAAAGGATGAATAAAAAGTTTCACACACCATTGTAAAACATTTAGCAGAATTACTGACAGGTTAGGTTAGCGGTGTTGAACTAAAATATGACTCCATCAAACATGCATAATATGATTGGTATGTTAGGTTTCTTTAGCATCTCATCTCATCTAATTTCAACATCTTTTCCAGCCTCTTTTTTTCTTCTAGAATTTCACTATATTTATCTCAACCCATCTTCTCATCCGCTATGACTTGCTCTCCGGTCTCCTCTAAAGACAAGCATCATAATGGTGCCACCATCATGGTTAACTCGATTGATACTTGCCCTCATGGCGCTGTTCAGTTTTGGTTTTTCCGACAAATTATGCACTTTCTATGTGGACCAAAAAGGGATTCGTTTCCTCTAAAATCATGTTTTTTATTTGTTCTCCCTACATGGACACCGTACATGGACACAACTGAAAAACTTTTTCCAAACAAAACCTTTACTCTTGCCATTCTTCAATTAAAGATTGGATATGGAACATGAACACAATAGCGACATCTAGTGTCTCCATGCTGTAGTTTCAACAATAGAAAAATCTCCAGCCGTTGGGTGTCCAGATTTGCTTTCAATACGCCCAGTGACCAGCATGAACCGTGTCCTGTGCGAAATGTATTTTAGAGGAGTTTAACTGACAACTAACGTTAACCAAGTTAGCAGGTGAGTTAGCTTAGGTGAGTTAGCTGTTTCAGCGTGTTTAATGCAGTGGAAAGGTTTTACGTAAAACCATCTAGTGAAGGCTTCAAGTGAAACGTCTGCTCTTCTCCCGTCACTGCTCGATTGAGACGGATAACTATATCTCTGCAGCACTTAAGCAGCTGCTTAACTTGCCGACTCCACCATTTTTTCCCGGTGCCAGCCGAGCTGTGCCACCATATTGTTGGAACATAGAAACCATCACTTTATCCGAATCCTTAGTATTAACTACATGCTACGTAGCTGCTACTTGCCCGTTGATGCAGTGTATACTGTGTAGCAAACAAGCGAGTAGTATGAATTGGGAGCTACTGCTCCACAATTTCACCGGGATGTTTACATTACGTTACGTTGCCTGTGGTCCCGTCCTTAGTACCCAACATCCCTCTTCTTCTACAATTTTGGGGCTTCCGCTGCATTGTGGGATAGTGTAGCGTACAGCGGCTTTTACTGTGGCGGTAGTACACATCCGAGAACTTTATGCTTACTATGCCAATACATTCTAGAGATTCGGATCTACTACATCGCTCACATACTGCTTTTCTCCTGCTACGTAGTAGGCATAGTAGAGGTATTTGGATGCAGGGCATTTCTATCAACCCAAAATGGTGGCTACTACTGGGTGTTAGATTTAAACATATTGTGGGTCAAAATTTACATTTTATTATATTTTAATTCAAATATAATTTTTTAAGGAAATACTTTCATTCTGCACCCCCCTCAAATGCCCCATGGAGGTTTATATATTTTTTTTAAATAAAGCTTTTCATGAAATTGTTCCATATTTAACCAGTCTAGATTTGAGGAATGCACTTACAGTTCAACTGTCTTGTCAACATACTTTCCCTCCTGAGCAGTGAGTCTCTGCAGCTCCGACAGCGCTATATCAATCGGCGAAGGGAGAAATAACTCAAATCAGAAGTTTTTGAATTAGTTTAAACAGCAGCAGTCAAAGGTGTCGCCTTTAATGACATAGCATTAAAGGCGACAGTTGACACTTTTTTAATAAACGATGGAAAAATATGACTTCCCGTATTTCTAAGAAAGCACACGCTGCAGAGGAGTAATTTATTTTAAGTACTGACAGCAGTTTTTCCCAGGGGCTTATCTCTGCTGCCGTCTGGCGGCAGCTCCTCATGCTTGTCTCCCATTCAAAACCTTGATTAAAGGTAAAACGCCAGGTGAAGTGTTCGGATACGTACTATGATAAAGGCAGACATCTCATAAAGCCCAGATACTATGAAGGGCGGAAGTAAGAAGCACCCCATTTGTACCCTGCTGTAGCCTACGTATCCATTCCTGCCTCCACCTTCCCATCCAACCCAACCATTCACTGAGGGACTCGCCTGTACACACAGAGAGAGAGAGAGAGAGAGAGAGAGAGAGAGAGAGAGAGAGAGAGAAATGCAGGTATTCGCAGGAGGTGGAGAAGGGAGGCGCTGAAACGGCTGTCCAGTGGGACAAGAACACTACTGGGGATGTGTTACGGTTTTGCCGTTTTTCCACAAGCACATTTAAGGAGGTTCTTAATCGGAACGTAGACGCAGGTGCATCTTCCTCCTCCTCAGACCTACTACCACCTATCCTGGTTTGCCACTCGCCGGGAGAAGGAACAACAAAAGCACGGTAGATGAGTACGCGCGGTGCGTCTCTGTTACGGTGCGCCGCTGTGAATGTGACGCCGGGTCCACAGCCAGCACAAATGACCTAAAGCACACCGCTCCGGCTCCATAAAGAGAAGGCTTATTGATCACCATGGCTGACCAGGTAAGAGGCGACGCACATTTTCCACCACACCTCTTACACACAGCAGCGTGCGCCCTGCGCCGGAGCCAAATATAGACGCACATGTGGACAGGACACAGCATCTAACACCGTATTTTCCTCAAATACATCCTGCCTCATTCACGTGCTTCATAAAAAAGCTCACGCTGAGGTGTGGGACATTTGTAAACCTTGATGAATGGACTTTGAAATAACTATAGCATCAAGTGTTCATCTCTAAATATTGAAACACCACGAGGGGTCATAATTTGTTTTCTGTTTTTGTGAGCATGTAGCTTGGAAGAATTACCGCATGATGAACAGTACTACTCTAAAACAACTCTAAGTGTAGCTCCGAAGGAATCAGAAGGAGAAGAGAACACAAACATTGCCCGTAGTATTAATTTTGCATTGGCTGCCGTTGTTTGCCCCAGTTTCTCTCGACAAGCCTGGTGAGGAGCAGATTAACCCCTGACACACTGCCTCAGCCCGCACGGTCACGGCTTCCTGTCTCTGCGGGTTACAGACTGCAGACACTCGAGGCATGCCCAATTGATTAGCTCGTTCAATTAACCTAATTGAGGAACCCTGCTGATTCCATGCAAGTGATTAGAGGGCGAATGTGTGTGTGTGTGTGTTTGTTTAACAGACCTCAAAGGTCCTGAGCAGCCACACCTCAACTTGTGTATCTTCATAGACTTAACACTACACTACTACTTAATTATATGCTATATTATGCCATATTATGCCATACTGTACAATACAAAAAATAAAAAAATATCAAAACAGTTTTATTTTACCCTCATGATAAAATAATTAAAAATAAACTGTGACCCACTATACAAATTCACACATTACAGTATTGCACACTAAACTCTCCTGTACAGTTGTATATTAATTTAGCTGGGGGGTTTTTGGCAGGGGAAAAAAACATCTCTGCTCAGTTTGTTTGAATTAATTTTCCCTCGGCTACATATTTTTGCTTCATAAAGTAGAGCAAAGTTGTGAAGGGAAATCATATGCTTGCACAAATAGAAATCTAAAGAAAAAGACTCTGATACCCTCATAGTTTCAGTCTGAATGTTGACTGAATCATAATAACACGTTGATATGGTTTGTTTTAAGCTATTGTATCATAGCATACACTGTTAATATCCAGGTAAAAGGTGAACCCCTGCCATCTTCAAGCCTTTTCACCATTCAACCCCTTTTCATCCAGGGTTGCTCTCTATAAAGTATCTTACAGCTTCCTGTCAACTCTGACCAGCTTTATTCCTTACTGCCACCACCGTTTTTTTATGGAAGTGATACGCAATATTAATCCTATTCCACATATAAGATTTTGCATGCAGAACAATTTTACATGTTTGCAATATCACTTACATAGCTTATCAGATGCTGAATATGGTACTTTTAGTACCATAGAGTTGTGAGCTGCCCAACTAATCATTGTCCTGTGATTCCCTCGCCTGACCTGGGGATTTCTGTAACTTCTGCAGCGTTACCATTAGCCTCTTGGCTGCTTCTGTGATGAATGCTATGTCGTTACTAGTTAGCTTTACAGATGTGCCATGCACTTTCCATTTCATGGATGAAATTGTGCTCACTTTGCTTTAAAATTCTTTCCTGATTTTCTCCCTGACCTTTTGGTTGTTGTCCTTGGTCTTCATAAGGCTGTGTGTTAACTAATGTTCTCAAACCTATGAGACGTTCACACAACAGCTGGATTCATACTAAGAATAAATAACAGGGTATGGATGCTGTTTACTAATTTAGTTACTTTAAATGAGAATTGGTTGCAGTGGATTTTATTTAGGGTTATTTGAGTAATTCAATTTTTTTCAATCTTACTCACACAATATTGGACAGCTACACGAACACATAGTAGCATACAATTTATACATATAAACTGTATATGACACAGTATATTCAATTACAAAGCAATTAATAATTGTGATATACTACATAGCTAATACATGGGGCAGTCACGGTTTTGTCTCTTAGTCTAAAAAATACAGGTTAGGTTGATGGATGATTCTAATTTAGGTTTTAGGTGAGGTTAACTTTGCTAGTTAAAAACAGGAATGAACATTAATATAGCCCTGGTAAGTATGTCCGACAGCAGGAACAATATATATGTGTGTGTGTATGTATGTAAATAATAATAATAATGTCTGTGTGTGTCTTATGATTATGGTGTGAGAACGTTTTCACGCCACATCAGGTGAAGGCTGCAGATGGCTCAGACCTGTGGTCAGTCTGCAACAGTGCTTGCAGCCAGCAGAATGGAAACACCTGCAGGTGTATTGATGCTCCTTCCCACTTGTGTTTACTGCATCCTGGGGACTGGAATCTAAATCTTGCTGCTAACACTTAAAATTGCCTTATTGATTCCTAAATAACTGACAAAAAAAGACAAGAAAGAACAATTACTGATATTGAAAGACGGCTTACCAGCACAAAAGCTCTGTATTTTATATCTCTGTTAGTGTGGTTTTAGAGTTTTGTGCTCGTTTTATTTGCCGGGTGAGGACAACATAGACAGGAAAATAAACAATGAAATATTAGGAGGTTACACTATTTATTATTATGTACATTTAAAGCTATATGGTGGACTTTACTGTTCTATGATATTCTACATCATTATACAATGCAACTAATTTACATACAATTGCATTACATACACTGCACTGTTTATCATGTACTGTGTTGTGCTATTTACATGCAAACTAGTTTATTACTATTATATGTGTTTGAAATTAAAATATATTGTTTTAATATATATTAATTTCACAATATAAAGGCCAGTAAGTTATTTCTGATGCCCCTCAGTATATTGTGTACTCATGGGATGAAAAAGATCTTGTAAGTTGAGTCATAGCAGACTAAGACCATTCTGTAAAGAGACAAAGTTCTCATTTCATTTACACCAGAGCAGTCAATCATTTTAATGCAGTCCATGACAGCATCCCTGAGGCAAACCCAATGTTTCCCGCTTTTGTCAACTGTGTCAACCTCCCAATCAAAGGGGTTCACCTTCAGGAATATTTGAAAGTCTCCCTCTAACAAGGGCACTTTGCTGGAGGCATTTTGACCTGAAAGTAGTAGAACAAGTTCAGGTTTAAAACTGATTTCACTTCTGCACATTAGTGGTTTGCTCATCTGTAGAACATCATCCAAGGCAGAAGTTCTACTGTGTTGAATGCAGCCCTCATTAGTTGTAGTGTAACAATGCTTTTCGCTAATTATTAGATTTTAGCAATATTTTTGATTTTTTTTAAAAATCTCTTGTTGGTTAAACCAGGGTAGTCAAACTTCAGTGCTGAAAGGCCGGTGTCCTGCAACATTTAGATGTGCTCTTGGTTCAATACACCTGAAATAAATCATTAAATTGCCTCTTGAGTATGCAGCTATGTTCCATGGGGTCCTTCTGAAGACCTAATTATTTAATTCAGTTTTGTTGGACCAGCAACACATCTAAATGTTGCAGTTCTAGCCCTCGAGGACTGGAGTTGGACACCTGGAGGTCTACACAGTAAAGATTTCATGAATCAAATTCTGTTTTAAATAATTTGTAATCAGTGCAGAATCATTCAATCCAGGTTTGATCAGTCAATATACTGCAGATTTTATTCCGTTTATTTCTCTTTTAAGTATTAGAAGTGCTCTTTGTGTGCTTTTACAAAAAAATCTCACTGTTTTTAAAGAATATATCATCACTTTAGATCTGTGGTACTAAACCTTTCATTAAGCCAAACCTCTCCGTATACATCAATCTTTAAAAAAAGTGAAGAAAAAAACCAACATTCTTTTCCCCTTAGACCTTCTTGGCTGGTTGAGAAATACTGCCTAACATATCCACTTTCCTTACAAGGTAAAATGTTCTTTTTATGAATTTGTGAAAAATTACAGAAAGTTCAGTTAGTGGCAAAATTGGAGGTTTCTTACTAACCTTGTGCTCAAAATTCAGGAATTACTGCCTTTCATAGGAAAGTTAGAGATAGTAAAAGTAAAAAAAAAAAAATGTTTTTGCACTGTTGACTTTTATATTACATCGACAGCATCATGGATTTAGGTGTCTAACTAAGCGGAGGGATTGATTCTCCTCCTCCAAAAGAAATCTGATCAATCCACACAGTCTGAAAAACTGATTACGTTTCTTGGAATTCTAATTTCTTTTCCAATCACCAAGAAAATATTTAACGATAAGAAAAAACTGATTTATTTTAGTCCTTCTCTCCTTGACCTTTGACTTAATTCAATCTTACTCATCCCACTTGCAACAGTTGCTTTATAAAAATGTGATCTCTCCAGTTGCAGAGTTTAGCAGTTAAAAACAGTAAAAGTCTAATCAATAAAAGCTGATTTGGTAGTTTTTAAGGGGCTTTATTTCTCTTAGGTATTGTAAATCAGAAAAATACGTCAGATAATTTTGCATGCGGTTGCAATATTCCAGTAGTTTCTGCAGACCAAATGTTCAATTTCAAATTCACATTTGCAGGTCAAATGTTCAAAAGTTCTGACTGTTAGGTGAAATGTTACCTCTATATTGTCCCTAGATGGGAGCGTGTGTATGTGCATGTGTGGTTGTTCGACCTGTATACTGTATCTTTGTGTTGTCCTGTGATGTAGGCTATAGGGTGAGATGGCCATGGTGTACCTCTCACCCAATGACTGCCAGAGCCTCCAAGGATAAGCGGGCATATATGCCCTGATGCAGTGTCAAGTTTGCACATAGTTCAATTGAGCTTATGCTTCTTGAAACATACTTGCTACACACTGATGAGGAATCTTTTTGTGTTTATTGTCAATAGATCTGGTGCCATACGATATCGTTCCAGCTGTCTCATTATTAAACCTGACCTTGTTCTATTATTTAATACTCTAATTAAACAGATTTTGTTACTGAACTCTTTCTATGATATCTTCCCATTTTCACATTTTTCTGTGCCTTTGCCCTTTAATTAATTACTAGTGGTGTTGTTAGCTTTGCCACATATGGACTGTGTGTCACAGATGGTCAGTGGTGCTGCTGGAGCTTGATTAATTGTTAGATTTATATTGATGAGGGTCATTTATGGTGGACGTGCTGCTGTTGCATATGCATGTGCACAGAACCTTAGACTTATTTTGGATCTCTGGCCCACTTGTGTGCTATTGTTCCCTTATGTTCCACATAGTAGAAATCACATTTTCTCAGGATTTCGTGCTGCAGTCACCATGAACCCTGAAAAGTTGGCACCTCCTGACCACGCTTTTACCTTTATTACACAGCGCAGTGGCCTGCCTCTCTCTGTCTCCTTTGTGTTTTTTTCTCTTTTCTCAGGTCTCCACCTTATTCATTGTGAGTCTTTATCAGCCTGCTGTCTCTTACAATCCCTCAGTGCCCCGCCATGTCTGACTCTTTTCTCTGTCCAGCAACCGTACCTTATTACCTCTCCTTCCTGTTTTGTCCTTTGACACTGTTCCTGTCCATCAGTATTTCGTTCTCACTCTAGAACCCTCACTTTCATTGTTAACACATCCCTTTTCTTTGCACACATCGGCACCATGTGAAGTCCTCCCTTCAGCAATTTTTCCACAGAGAACATTTACTAGAACAGACAGTATTTGTGTTCTGACAGGTAGATCTCAAAGATGTTTGAGTCTTCAGAAGCATTTTAAAGCTTGCTCTCCAGCGAATGAAACCCCATTTTACTGTCCACGCTCCATCCGTCCTAGGGCAATATTTCCTCTTATGTCTTTTGTCTCTCTGTTTAATTGTAGTACAGTATGTTTCTCACCACCGCGCCACCCCTCCGGCGAGGAAGCACGCCCCTGCCTGTCAAGCACCAGCTGCGGCGAGAAGAGGCCGTATCAGATGACTGCGATTGGATACCGGGCCTGGAGGAGCCCACCACGTTGCCTATCAGTGACACAGCGGTGCCTCGAGATGACTCCTTCAGCCAGCTGGCGGCAGCGCAGCCGACATACCAGAGCCGTGGAGGGGCACTGAGGATAGTGCTGCTGGGACAGAACGGCGTGGGCAAGTCGTCTCTTGCCTTATCCCTGGCTGGACAGTCGGACAGATCGCTCTCTATAGACTCTGAGACACAAGCTTGTGGTAATTCATCAAAAAATTAACGGAGAGATCTTTTAAAATGCACCACCTTCCCCATTTGTTGGTAAAAAAGAAATACCAGATAAAAAATAAATAAATAAATAAAATATATATATATATATATATATATATATATATATATATATATATATATATATATATATGCAGCAGTTTCTAACCTACAATTCCTGTAAATTTACTATGTGAGTGAAAGAAAATCCCTAAATAAGAAATACTGTTTTGACAAGAACATTGGTCCCGGTGTCCTTTTAGACAGAAATACACCATCTATTTTTTTTTCCTATTACAGAGGTAGAAGAGAGGTATCTTTGATATATCTATCTTTTCTCTTTGGACAATCTCTCTAATGATATTGATAGTCCTGGCTCATTGTGCTCTCTTCTCTTCAGCATATCCTAAAGGGTTTCTGTATAGCGACTGCAATTGCATGTCGGCTAACTGTCTGTCCAAGACAAAGATCAGACTGCTTTAAATTAAAGGTCGGATTTTCTTAAAGTTTACCTTTTCACACATCTGGCAATAAGCATGAAGGGTGTTGGAGCTTAAGGTTTAAGTTTTATTAGAACATAGACTTTCGGAAAAATATTCCCGCAAATTCAACATATTCCTTTTCTGAGCCACAAAATCAGTTCATTCACACCACTCACACACTCTGAAGCATTAAAGTGAAACATCTTGTTTAATCAGCCACAAGCTGCTTTAATGGCATTTAGATTAGGAGACTACTTTCACATTTGCTATGAGATGCATACAAAAATAATCAAATGGATCCTACAGAATCTAAAAGTGCAAGCAAATAAAGAAGCACATAAAAAACATAACACAAATAAAAATCCAAAGACCTTTCGTTTTTTGTACTCTTCCAATCCAGCTTTTCAGCTCCAACTTTGAGCAGCTTTCTATATTTTCTTATCTAGCAGACAAACATGTCTGTGGTCTGGATCTTGTCATCAGCTTATTTTGCACAACTGGCTTTCTTGCCTTTCCTAGCCGTCTTTGGACCGCCTGTTCAAGACTGACTGTTGTGCTTTTATTGGCCCTTAAGTGTTCTGCTTACATAGGTTTGGAAGCAGAATCTGGTGGTAAGAGCAGCTGTGTCCGCTGCAGAGCCAGATGTGTGTGTTAATGGGAGCAGAGAGCCGGCCTGGTGACATATGCCTCCCCAGTCACAGAACCTGATTCCATGGTACGCAATCTCAAAGTACACACGTATATAATCCTATAAAACATAAAGGACAAGGAATCATAATAAGAAAGATGAAAATAAAGAGCTTCAGCTTAATCACTATTATGTCACTCTGCAAGACTATTAGTGTATTTCAACCAGCTTTGAACGTTTTGAGTCTCTATATGGGGGGGCTTATTTGCAAAATAGCCCAAACTTTGACAGATAATGTGAAGAGCGTTGGTGAACAGAATTTTCTAAGCTTGCCATTGATTCTCTGTTGATCCCAAATTTGATTGGGCCATTTATACCTAAGAATGCTTTAATGTAAACCATGAACATTGTAGCTTTATATTTAAGGTTGTGCTGCTGGTAGGTAAGCCTTCTTCCCTAGTCTCAAACCTTTTGCAGCATCTAACATGTGTTCCCCCAGAACTCTTCAGTTCTGTCCATCTGTAGGGAGATATGCATTGATAGTTTGTTTTGGGGGTTTTTTTCCTGACAAAGCATTTTGCATATAGATCAAAAGGTTCTATTTTGGTCTCTTCTGACCAGGGTACCTTCTTCCACATATTTGCTGTGTCTTTTAAACTGGTTAATAGCAGACTTTGACATTTTTTATAAAAAGAATTTGAACAGTGGCAACGCAATTTTATTTGTATAGCACACTTTCAACTCAAGGCAATTTGAAGTACTTTACACAGTTACAAAAATTTCAAAATGAAAAGAGAATCACTAAGAAGCATAAACAGACATTTGTAAAATAACATTTATATAGAATTATGAAAATTAAAAACTGGTGAAACACAAGAATCCATCAAAACACCAAGCAATAACAGTAATCAAAAGAAAAGAAATGAAAAACAAAACACACGACTCGGTTAATGTAACATTTAGCGATTGATTAAAAGCAATAATAGTATCATTTACTCATAAGCAAGTCTAAATAGGTATGTTTTTAATTTTAGATTTAAAAGAGTTCAGAGTCTCCGCAGCTTTGCAGTCATCCGGCAGTTTTCCCCAGTTATTGGAAGCATAGAAACTAAAAGCTACTTCCCCATGCTTGGTTCTGGTTCTAGGGATGATCAGTTGACTAGAGCTGGAAGACCTGTGTGACCTGGATGGTTTGCACCATGATAGCAGATCTCTAATGTACTCTGGTGCTAACCCATTCATTGATTTATAAACTATTAAAAGCACTTCGAAGTCTATTCTCTGAGCTATAGGGAGCCAATGAAAGGACTTTAGAACTGGGGTGATGTGTTGTACTTTCCAAGTTCTACTAAGAACATGAGCAGCAGCATTCTGGATCAGCTGAAGCTGTCCGATTGATTTTTTTTTTTTTAGGCAGACCTGTGAAAATACTGTTATACGAATCAAGGTGGCTTGAGATCAATGCATGGATTAGTTTTTGTAGGTCTCCTTGCGTCATCAGTCCTTTAATCCTAGAAATGTTTCTCAGGTGATAGAAGGCTGACCTTGTTATTGCCTTTATGTGACATTGGAGGTTCAGGTCTGAGTCTATTAAAACACCTAGATTCCTGGCCCGGTCAGCAGTTTCATGTTTGTCCAACTGAAGTTGTGTACTGATATTTAATTGATCTTCTTTGGGTTCAAAGATGAGTACTTCAGTTTTGTTTTAGTTCAGTTGGAGGAAATTATGGGACATCCATCTATTAATTTGCTCAATGCATTTATTAAGGATTTGGATGGGTTCAACATCACCTGATGACATTGAGATATAAATCTGAGTGTCGTCAGCATAGTTGTGGTAGTTGATATTATTTGTAGTTATAATGTGGCTTAATGGGAGCATGTAAATACTAAATGGGAGGGGCCCTACCATGGAGCCCAGGGGTAACCCGCATGCTATTTCTGTATATTTTAATGAGAATTGGGTAATTGACACAAAGAAGTTCCTGTTCTTGAGGTAGGATTTGAACTAGTTGGGTGATGCACCAGAGAGTCTGACCCAGCTCTCTAGACGGTGCAGTAATATGTCATGATCAACGGTTTTCTATCTTCAAAAAGGCTTGATTTCTCCACTGCACAACTAAAATTTATTCTGCAAATATATTTTCATACATTAGCTGTGGATCTCTGCGTCTCCACTAGAGTTACAATACAATTTTTTGGCAAATTTTTTTGTTAGTGCTCTCCTTACTTTTCTTTTGAGTAAGTCACTTCTAAAGACAATTAGTTGTGCTGGATTCTTTTTAGGGGGTATCACTATACAAATCTACAGCACACCTTTCAGATCTCTATTTCTAAAACATTTAGAAAGTGTAGCCTTGTTCATCTTCCATCTCACAATTATCAAATAAATTTGCAATAAAGTACATTAAAGTCTATGGTTGGAAAGGGACAAAACATGAAAAAAGTTCCACAACAAGCTGCAGTGTAAATAAGTTATTTTTTTGCACAGAATACCATCAAGTTTAGGTGAAAAAGCCCCTCTTTTCTTCTTGTAAATGTATGCCGTACTAAGCAGCCAAAGTATGCATATAACACATCTCAGTATAAAACCAGGGCTAATCAGCTGCAGCTCTCAACTCTTCAGCCAGCCTGTCGATCAGTCATTGTCACCCTGAGGTGACAGCCAACATGCCCCTGGTCGACACCAAAAAGCATTCATTACATCAGCTCATGTTGAACTCGTGGTATCTCTGCCCCATATTTAGACAGAATACAGCATTTTTTATGTTCTAATTTACCTGAAAAGATGAAGTCAACAAAAGTTATTTAGTTTCAAAATCTCTGAAAACTTCTGAATATGTTGGTGACGGTGTTCATAGCTATTACTAGTTATGATTGTTTGTAGGGATATCCTGTTCAACATTTTCTGTGCCTGATACAGTAAGGATTGCAGTGGTTTGAGATCAGGCATTTGTAGATATGTGCAATACTAGAGTAAAGTTAACAAAATCCTTTCTATATAAATGATTCAGGAGACAGTAGCTTTAAAGTGGGGTATATTAGTAACACACTACTTAACAGTATTGCACGGCCTACTTTTGTATTGTAATTGTGTCACACTCAGAGTATCCCCAAATTATGTTACGGACTCTAGAGTATGCGTTTCTCTTAACTCTAAGTGATATTTTATCTGAAACTGCTCAACATATTGAATGAGAATCATCATTTAAATGCTAGTGTTTGCATTATCAAGCATAGGATGACTTGGAGGCGGTATCTAAAAGGTTATTATATTTTAAGTGGCAGGCATTCCACGCTGTGCATACCAATAGCATAATTGGCCATTTGGATGGACCTTTGTTTCCCCTTGATGCATTAACCTGATGTATATTTTTAGTAGGTGAGAAACTAAATTTCAAAGGTTGTGATCACCATATTCAACAATGAGATCTCAATTATGTTCAACTGATATCCATCAGTTCTGATATTCACATATTGGACCTCTGTCACCCCCTCAAAGCTTGCACCGCAACATCACTGTTGTAAAATCAAATATCTATGGAGCGCATCTGAAGAGGCGTACTGACTGTTTTACAAGCTCGCCAGCCAAAACAAATAAACATCAAACTAACTTCATGTAAGTTGATAAACTGTCAAATAGTTTTACCGGCACTTTATCACATCATGCCCAGCTAACCCCCTAGCAAGCATTTATTACTTACCAATTCAGTAGCAGCACAGCTGGTTCTGCATCCATACATCCTGCTGTATCTCTAACGTCTCTCTCATAGCAGCTGTGCACACAAAACTGAAAAGTAGTAACACTTGGTTTTAGAAGCTAATCGTACTTTGACCTAAACTGAGTAACCGTTTGACAGAAAAGATTTTTCAAAGCAGTGAGGGGAAGGAAGACCTGTGTCTTCGCCCATCTTGCTGCTCAGCATGCTACAACTTTCCTTACCCCCAATTCACACCGGGCATAGAACTGATGCACTCACATATGGTATGAATCAGAGGTTACCAAGCCTCCTCCAGTGGTAAAGCTCCATGAGTTTTCAGCTCTTACAGCCCAGTTTCTTTTCCTTGCTTCTTCTGATAATGTCTTCTTTGTTTTTTTTTATTGATCCCATAGCTCGGGTCTCAAAACCGTGGGTTTGTTTATATCATTAGGGAGCGCGTAGCATACTGCCATAAAATAAAACTCAGTCAGTACATCCGGGGAGGCGGTCCGTGGGTGAAAAGTTCTATGGTGCGGTTATCAGCAGCAGTACCCTCCCATGTATAGACAGCTCTGAAAACTGTTCCAAACTCCAAATATTAATAGTTCTGGGGCCGTATTCACAAAGAACCTTAGGGCTAAAAGTAGGTTGTAACTGCCGAATTTAGGAGTAACTCCTAAAAAATGTGGGCGTGTCACTCTTACATTTAGGACTTCTAGTTTCTTAAGATAAAAGTAATTAACAACCACTTTTAGACCTAAAAGTAGCTCCTAAGTCTGGGAGTCCTTAAAAGAAGTCAAGAGGACTCCTAACTCCCTAAGACCTATTCACAAAGAATCCCAAAATGTTTGCAGCCATACGCAATGTGTTGGACACTCTGGATGATTCGGAATTAACCAAACGATACCGACTAAATCGTTTATTGCAGATGTGGTGCGGGATGCAATCACGTCTCCAATTAAACGTAATAATCGGATCAATCCAGAAATTAAATGTTTAGCGAAACTAAGATATTTAGCCACAGGGAAAACTACTTGGATATATCACAACCATCTATCAGCCGATCAATCCACCAAACTCTGAAAGCGCTCTGTCGACCACACATTATCCAACAATTCATCCGTTTTCCATTAGACATCCATCAATTGCATTGAATTAAAGGCAATTTCATGGCGATTGCAGGTATGCTGGGGGTGCACAAAGAAGAAAACGTGAAAATCTTCCCATTTATGCAACATGTAGGGATGCCTATATGACGGACATTGCCTACCTGTTGCAGCAGCATCCTTTTTATAAGGGGCGATCTCGAACCGAAACTGGGACTGTAGAGAATATCATCTCTTTTCACAGTCTTCTGACGTTCGCAACACAGCTAGATAAGATGGATTTATGTTTCTGCTAATTTCAACCCATGCCTCCTTTTTCTTCTTATTCATAATTCCGGCTGTGAATCACCCTTATAGGGCCGTCCTCCTGTCCACTACCAACTGTGCCAGTAGTAATAATTGGTCTTGCAACCAGTTAGGTTTCCTTGTCCTTTTCTGGCCACTTATTTTCAGTTCACAAGGTGCTTTTCACGGTAGTGGGGGGGTCTATTTAAGATGTGGCTGATGTGCTCATTAGGCAGCTTAATTGTTTACAGCCTACTTGCAATCACTTCCTTAATATGATGGATCCATCCATCCATTATCTATACCGCTTTCATCCAATTCAGGGTCGCATGGAGGAGGGGGGGCTGGAGCTTATCCCAGCTATTAGCAGGCGTTAGGCAGGGTAATATGATGAATTTCACGTTTTTTCGTTTTTAAACTTCACCCTCTCTGTAAGTAGGCTATTGTGTGTAAGTTGTATGAAGTGCCAGTCTCGTGGCCGACACAAAGATGTCATCGTGCATTATTTCTGCTATTTGCGCTGTTCATAATTAAGCTTTTATCGACATTGAAATGTTCCATTTCTTGGTTTCACACGTGTCATTCAACAAGCAATCACACTGCTGTCCGTTTATTTACTCATGCATAGGAAATGACATTTTCCATAGCAACGGGACATCACTCTTAACTTACTTATAGTGATTTGTCCTACGTAAAAGTAGCTCTTAGTGCGTTTGTGAATAGGTTTTAGACGACAACTTCTACGTAGGACCTTTTAGCGCGAGTTAGGAGTAACACCTAGCGGTAAGATGAGAGTCTTTGTGAATGCGGACCCTGGTTGATTTTGACATAAAGTGCGAGGATTTTTCTTCTGACTAGAAAAATACAACATTTTTGAATGCCCAAGTCAGAATCTGTGAAGGGAGCTAAAGATTTGGATGATGATGAGGCCCTCCAACCTTAAAAACATGGAAAGCATCAAGTATTCCTTTTCAAAATTAAAACCATTACACTAGTTGTTATAATCTTTAGGAGGATGCCTGTGTCATTTCCTATCAGAAACAAAGTTCTTTGTTGCATGAAACGTTTAATCCATATCTGCCAGGACGATAAATAATTTCGGGACTCAACTGTAAATCTGATACACAAACGTTACAGAACGTCTAAATTTTTAATAGCCCACAGGGACAACTTTTAAGGCGAATTGGAGCAGAGGATGCAGAGTAGGTCACCTGGCAGACTGAAAAGGACGGTTCAGCAACCAAAACAATCAATTTCTTTTCTTTTTTTTTTGCTGAAAATGTATTGGCTCAAGGAAAACCCCTGTTTGTTAGCCTAGGCTATAATACAGCTTGACAAGTTACTGAAGGGAAAATGGGCCATGATTGTAGTGCAGGATTCGGATATTAAATGCCTTGGTGTGGATGATGATCTGATGGTTTAGAATGCGGACATCCATGTTTAGCGATTCAGAATACTGGGAGTCATCTTCTCACATCAATGCAATCATGCATGGTTGTTGCCCTGTGATGGACTGGATGGACTGGTGACCTCGCCAGGGTGTGCCTCCACCCTGCATGATAGACAATATACAGTAGATAATGGATGGATGGATTTCCTTATATCTACAATGTTTTGAGCATATTTAGATTAATAAGTGCACATATAATCTCATGGAAAAGATAAAAAAGCAAACAAAAATGCCTGGAAAGACCATTTTTGATCAGATTTAGTAAAAACACAATATTTCCAGACCCCTAAGAAAATTAAGAAAATCATATACATGTTCCCCCTCCCGTCACTATAGAATGCATAGGATGTTGTTTGTCTGATTTGAGTTTAACCCATTTGGCCCCCCTGACAAACAGTTTTTGCCAAAGTGTATCACTCTCATTTTCGAATCACAAGAAAACATCTCAACAGTACTAATGCAACTTTTTACCTTTTATATGCTAGTAGAAATCTTAGACAAAGGTTTTGATTTAAAAAAAAAAATGTTTCCAAGTGCTTCCTACCGCATGACATCATTGGCTCCCGGCTCCTTCCGGCTGAAGACATGGCTGATGCAAATCTTCATTGAAAGAGGTAATTTTTTATACATTTATGTTTTTTTCCCAAAACATAATTATAATTATTTAATAATTCAAGTCTCTATAGTAACCCTCCCCCCAAAAATTGTACCTAGGATAAATGTTTTTTTTTCTTCTATTTCTGTGAGTGTCAACTAAAAATGCCAGTGGGCACAAACCATGTCACTAACTAAAGGAAAACACTGTCTGAAGAATTGCTCCTAATTTGCTTATTTAAAAATATGTAAAAGGGCTCATCTTAGTTCTAGAATACTCTTCCTAGCTAAATAAATTCACAATATCAAAATCGAGTTTGTGAGGTTTGAATCAAGAATGCTAGTGCTATATTCAGACCAACATCACAAACTCAAGT
Organism: Apricaphanius iberus; assembly: GCA_028564705.1. Classification (NCBI taxonomy): domain Eukaryota; kingdom Metazoa; phylum Chordata; class Actinopteri; order Cyprinodontiformes; family Aphaniidae; genus Apricaphanius; species Apricaphanius iberus. The sequence goes on from JAPXFQ010001905.1 coordinate 6,893,074, forward strand.
GTGATGTTGCTTTCACGGAACATTCTACACATGGGGCATGACACTGTAGAAAGGATTCAATAAAATCATATGCAAACAAAAACATGGCACATTCATGGAACTATCATGCTTGATTTGTCATTGATTTAGGTCCTGGAAAAGCAGGCAGATTGATCTCCTCTCCTTCCAGAGGCTGGTAGCCCAGACCCTCCTCCAACACCATGGAACAAAGCCAAGTAGGCGAGGCAGTAATTCTTCGATGGCTGTGGCGATAAGTGATGCCAACAGGTTTGATAGTTTCAAACACTGGCCCTGCAACACTTGTAGCAGGTACAAGCGATACAAGAACTGTGGCACACAATTTGCTTCTGGAAACTATGATGTGGCCCCACATGTAGTACGACACTGAGTGGAACATGCATAACAAATGATGGAATGTATGAGAAGAAATATGTTATATACATATATTTGTTTTTAGAAATTCTAAGAAAAATTGTTTGTTTAGGTTTTGGGTATAAAAAATGTGAATAAAGAAACCAGTGAAAATTGTTTCTTGTTTTGAATTTTATACCGTTGAAACCTGAGGCTTCACCTGTTATGTATTATAACTATATTAGTTTGTTATTACTATATTATTATTATTATTATGAGACATTTTACCTACTGACAAGCTATGAGAAAACTGGCAAAAATTGTTGTCATAAAAATGCTATTTTCTTTGAAACAAAGTATAAAATGGAAAAAATGAATACATAAAATAATTCAAAGTAACTCAACTAAAAAAATAATATACCTTACAACTCTGAACAAAAATGCGGGCACAAACAGGTCCTATATCCTTTATATCCGTTATATTTTGTGTGTAATCAAAAATCTGAAGAACCAGTGGATAAAGGATCAAAAGTCTGTCTCCTTTAGTTTTTCATGCTCAATAATGGTACAAAGTGTCTATACATCCATCATCCATCTACAGTGAGTTAGTGAAGTTCATTTGGGGACTGTGACTAACTAGGTAATCAGCTTGCAATGGGAATTTTGTGGGTTCGATTCCAGCTTCCCCTTGAATGTGAATGCAATTTGTCGAATATGCCTACAGAATAACTAAAAAAGCTCCATATAAATTCATCCCATTTTCCATTAGGATTTCCTGACACTAATAAGATCATAAAGTTTTAAGATATCTGTGCAAGATCGTCAACTTGCCTCAGTTATTTAAAAACCCTCCTTGACACTTAGATTCTCTTTTAGATCCAAGTGAAGAACGTTTGATAAAAATGGTATTAACTCGCTCTCACTATAAGACAGAGCCTGAAAACCTGCTGACACTTCCTTCTTTTGAAAACACGGCTCATTTTTCTGCAACATACAACAGATATTGGTGGTGTAAGGATTTTTTTTCCACACCGTGTTTAAACCCAGTTGTTGTGTTGTTTTTTTTAATGCGCGCGGAGCTGCGCTTACTGATGTGACATTGATATCTGTTCACAGGTGAGGGCTACGAGTGCACGGTGACTGTGGACGACGAGGACAGCAAAGTCATCATTTTTGACAACTGGAAACAGGTGAGTGACTGTCAATTTGGCTGGTTTATTTCTTTTTTGAGCCTTTTGAGGATCTGATGAACTCTACCTCTGATAATTTGAGATGTGCAAAAACATACTATTACAGGCATCATATATATGAGTTTAGAAAGACCAACAAACTAAACAGCAGCAAAATATTTTTTTTCTGGTCAGAAAGCCTAATGGTAATATAATTTTGCTTTTATATCTATACTATTTTTACATTTATTTATAGCGTTTCTCTTTTATCATTATTTTATCATTCATTTAATTTTTCCTCTTTTTCCAAAATAGTTTTAAATAGATTTGAACTTTTTGAATTTTTGTATTAGTAAAAGAAGACATAAATCACATTCTGCATCATTTTAAACATCAAATTCAATGTTTATAAGGTATCTTGAATGCTTAAGTCAAATCTGGCAGGCTTTTGCATGTAATTCAAAGTAGATTTCTGAAGGTGAGAGCCATGACTTAAATGCAGCTTGTTTTTAGCTGAATGGTTCTCAACTCTTAAGCTGAATTGTCTGAGAAATTTAGTTTACATGAACGGCTTTCAGCTGCGATGAGGCTGCAGGTTCCCTATATAGATGAGGGAGCGGGCACACTTTGTCTTTCATTTCTCAAAATTTTGGTTCACTCACTTCAGTAAGGAAGGTAGAAGAAAAAATGATGCTTTAGAGCATTAGTGTCCAAACGTTTTGCCATGTGGGCCAAAATTGTTGAAAGCACTCAAAAAATGATTGTAATTCTTCAAAATTAAGATTGAAAAGGTTATTTTATTGTTAATATTTTTTAAGATAAAACTAATACTACTTTATCCTGTTGTTTGTGGACATGTCAGGCATATTTCTTTGTGCATATGGGGATATTGTTCTTTCATAAGGTTTTACACACCATTTTGTACACATTAACAGAATAAAAACTATGCAGACAGGTGATGATAGGACTATGATGTTTGTCAATGTATCTACACAGCAAATGAAGAAACGGGAAAGTAAAGTAATAAGTAGTAAAGTTACTTTTCAAAGGCAGTAACTAATAAAGTAATCTCATTACAATTTACATAAGTAACTAGTGACTAATTACTTTTTTTTAGTAACTAACCCACCACTGGCACTAACCAAGTTGTTAAAGTTTAGAAATGCATTGTAGCTTGTCTTAAAACGGATAGTTTACATTTTTTGAAGTGGGTTTTGCAGTTAACATTAATAGTTTGTATAGCGATGCGTTTATAGGAACATGAAGAAATGATCAAATCTATGGGAAATCAATCAATTAATCCATCAATCAATCAATTTATCAATCAATCAAACACTTAATCTATAAAGCACTTTTCATGCAAACTTTGCAACTCAAAGTGCTTTACAGATAAAAAATGACCCCATATAAACCACATCCGCCTCCCCTCCCCCACCGATTTAAAAGCATGATTGCATTTATAACTCCATCCTCCCAACCCAACCCACATGCACAAATACACTCCAGAGCAACTTTAAAGAGGACACCAGGACGACTACAGATTAGCGATTAAAGCAAACACCATAAAACGAGCAATCTACACCACCAGTGTCTAGTTTTACAAAGGGTTCTTTTGAATTTTGTCATTGATGACTCTGTCTGTGTAACTATATTGCTGTTTCCATGTCACCAGTATAGTTTTCAAACAACTACAATATTTTAAAAGAACAGCAATAGGCCCATCTTTATGTGTCATTTGCACACGAGCATTAGCAATGCTTGCCAACAACTGATGTCATCAGTACATATCACTTTGAAATGTTATCTCTGCTGCTCAAACATTGAACTGTCAGCTTGTCATGACAGTTATGAGACCATCATTCAGCAACGGTCTTCAGTCAGAGGCCTCTTCAGAACCGTAGCAAGACTGACTGCTACTGGAGATCTTCAGCATCCTGATTCACAGCAACTCTTTGAAGATACTTGGACAATATGAGTTATAGTATTTTATTTTTCATTTGGATTAAATAAGGTACTTTTTAATTAAATTAAATTGAATTCAGTTGCAACAGTTGAAGCTGACTAGAAGTGCCTCGACCAACATACCTTAGTAACAAAGATGTTGTCTGGCTAACAAAACAGCATCACTCACATATGTTAAGGAAAGTTCTATATAGTGTTGCATTCTATGAAGATGATAATTTATAATTTGAGTTGTTTTAAATTTGAACTCGTACTCAAAAGCCGCTACAATGGGGGGTCATGTCTGATGAGTAGGTTGTTCTACATTTAGGGAAAAGCTTTCTTCCATTTTTCAGATAACAATCAGTGAATTTTTATATGTGATTCCAAATGACTAATAATGTTTAATCAAAAAAAGAAAGAAAAAGATTTCGCCTTAAATGTTATGGTAGAGCCTAAAAACGTTTGTGTCTGATTTTAAGGATAACCCTAGCTGGACATTTCTATTCCAAGGTAAAGTTAGAAGAGAACGTTTCGAGGGTAACTCAGGTTTGATGTCTGACAGGAAACATCAACCCAAACACTGTGGGAAGGGGAATGGTGCAGATGAGTCAAGCCTCATGCTGAAGCGCCCACAGCTCCTCCAGTTTCAGCTATCTTTTGCCTGTGCTCATGAAACGGAGAGGGCTATTTGCTCGATTTCTCTGATGGGCATTTGTGTGTATCAGAGTGGAAAAGTTACAAGGAGCGGCTGCAGTCACACTACTCAAACACTTTAAAGTTTTTTCATTCGGAAAATGGGAACACTCTTTATCTCTTCTTTTTGTCCAATTCTAGAGCTAAAAACATTTTTTTTTTGTTGCCATGCTTCATCATAATACTGCAAATTTGAAGGAGTGGAAAATTGAGCCACAACAGGGGAGGGCTGTAAGCTATTGTTAAACAGAGCCTAATGACATGGAGGACATTATGAAGAATCAAAAAGCATGCTGTTATTTATGGATATTAATGAGATGATGGGGTTGTAGAGCACTCTAATTACTCTGTAGGGCAGATCATCCTATTCCTGATGTCCACCTGGCCAGCAGGTGCCCTTTTTCTCTATGTTGAATAATTCACATGGAGCTGCATTTACCTCTGAAGAACCCCGGAGAAAACATGCTCATTTCTCACCAGTAATCTGGCTGTCCTTCATTCCTCCAGCTGTCATGACTCTTAAATGGCCTCGATGCATTCACACTTGCTCATGTGCCATTTTAGTTGGGAAAATCCTCACTTTTTGAGTTAATTATATCTGTTTTTCTATCCACGTTAAAAATGAGGCGGGCATAAGGGGTAAGGCGGCAGCAGCAGACGTTATCCTGCATGGGTTTTGGGACGACTCCAGGTTGGTGGGGACAGAGAGGACTGGACAGCTTCCAGTTCCTAAATTTGTTTTAAATCTTTTTTGTCTGTTTTGGAGGGTGTATTGAAATTAATTAAGGACAAGCATACATAAAGTACAAACTCCTAATTCCTGAAAATCAGGTGTGAAGACAGTGCCAGAAACTGGCCTGGGATGGCACTGAATATTCCCTAAAAGGTGGGGCTTCCGGCCTTGGAGCTAGTGTTCTCTGCGGGGCAACCCAGCCTACACCCAGGTTACCATAGCAACATGCACAGACAGACGTGCACACACAGGGCAGAATTAATCACTCATTCACGCATAACATCATGCTAGAATGGTCAGCATGCAGCACTGCTGGCGGTGGGGCTTTGGTCGTTCTCTCGCAGCAGCAAAAATCAGAACCTTAAACCGCAGAGCAAACAGTGGAAATCGTTGAACTGTTACTCACAATTGTTCCTTTGAGTGCTCCTTTTGCTTTTCAACTCAGCTGATTGACGGGGGAGGTCGAGCAAGAGGAGTAATTTTCACTAATTTAGTGCAGGAGCTAAACACAACAAATCCCAAGCGGCGCTAGATGGAAAGGCAGTTTTCTTTACAGGGCTGTGAAAAAGTGTTTGGTTATGTGAAACATGTACGAATCTGAATGGGGACAAACAAAAGTCATCACAATTAAAAGAGAACGAGAGTGCTTTAAAAGGAAAAAAAAAGCGTAGTGAAGACTAGTGTGATAAATGATACATTTGCATACGTGCTCCATTTTTCTTTGCAGAATTGTTCGATTCAGTTCATGGGAAGTCTGGACTTTGACTAGGCCACTCCAAATCTTTCTTTTTTTGAGAGAATCAGATCTGGACTTACTCATTGCAGTGCTGGATAAACAAGTTGAGCTGAAGAAGTCACAAACAGATGGCCAGACATTTCTGATAGAAAGCAGATTTTCTTTTCCATACATCATGACAAGCTGTCCAGTTCCCAAAGCAGCCCCAGACTATAACACCACCACCACCGTGTCTTCCTGTCAGTATGATATTCTTTTTCAGAGATGTCAGTTAGTTTTGGGCTTACTCCAGATGACACATAGAAAGAGTATAACAGCCTTCAGTTTTTTACACTTTGCTCTGCATTCTGTCACAACTCCTGGATGTCACTTTTATTGGCGAGTGTGTTTGGCTGGACTTCAGAAGTTGTAGAAAAGCCCCCCATATAGTATCAGTGACGTCAGGTTCTGAATTACTTCACACTAGGGCATCATGTGTTGCTTTCCTGTCCTACCCCTGGTTTGCAGAGATGTTCCAGTATGCAGTAATATCTTGATTCAACAAACCGGCATGGATGTGGCTGGGAAAACTGGACTCATCTTTCCAAAGAAAATAGTTCATTTCAGCTACTTCCTGATGTCATTCTGACTCAGTTACTGTTTTGCATAGCCAGATTGGTTTGGATTGCTTTTCTATTTCTTAATAAATTAATTCATCATCTAAAAAATTGGAGGGCTGCACGGTGGCGCAGTGGTTAGCACTGTCTTTCTGCATGGAGTTTACATGTTCTCCTCGTACATGCGTGGGTTCCCTCCGGGTACTCCGGCTTCCTCCCACAGTCCAAAAACATGACTGTCAGGTTAATTGATCACTCTAAATTGTCCTTAGGTGTGGGTGTGTGTGTGCATGGTTGTTTGTCCTGTCTGTCTCTATGTGGCCCTGCGATGGACTGGCGACTGGATAGGTCGCCCATTGACAGCTGGAGATAGGCACCAGCCCCCCCGCGACCCCTTGAGGATTAAGTGGTTCAGAAAATGGATGGATGGATCTTAAAATTGCTTTGGTATTCACTCGGGCAGTTTTTGATATCGACATTTGTCGAAGGAGCTATAAAGCAGGTTTGCATGTTTTCACCTCCATCACACATGCATAGAAGGCAGAGAGTCTGCTTGGGCAGACGCTGGAGCGTTGTGAGTGTTGTGGGTGTCATGAGATGTAGGGTGGTTTTAAATAAGTCATTCGTGTGCCAGAAATAGAAACGCTGACATACTTGGCCTTGACCTAGCTAGTCTGTGATGTTCTCTATTTAGATTGACAAGTATGTCTTACACAGCTCGTTGTTTACAGAGAAGCCCTAGAGGGCATTGTCATCATTCTCTTTAATGCATTTGTGTTGTCAAAGTAACTCGACATGACTGAATTGATATCAAATTTGAATCACTTTTAGCCTTTTTATTATTATTTGATAACTTGAAATTAAAATATTTATCGCAGACAGCAGATTGGTGCAGCCTCAGGCATGGGAAAATGTAAGACGCACATGGAGAGTTGTTTATCTCTGTGTGTCTGCATGCAGTCTAGAGAATGAGCTGCTGACCTTTAAAAATGTGGATGACTTATTATCATAGGTTTTGGAAGGTTAGAAAACAAAAATTAAGGATGTTATTTAGAAGGCAGTAATTGCTGTTCAGCTGCATTTCGTTGCTCAGGAGGGAAGCAAAACATCACTCTGCCAGTTCTTGGAACTGACAAAGGCTGGTGTTGAATTAGGCCCAAAGAAGGAAGTTTCTACACATATTTTTTCTTTCATTCCTATAGTTCTGTCTTTTTTTCCTGTTCTGTGTTTTACATTTCTTTTACATTTGATTATCCTGTGTGAGAATGCAATTCGAAATGACAGATATTATTTTTAATCAAAATTATCAATAATAGTTTACAATCTTGAATTGCGTATATTTGTTAGAAAACAATGACATATGTAATTTCAGTATTCTTTGAAAGTATTTCTTATTTCGAGTATCTAATTTATTTTAAGAAGATTGAAGATGTGGCTGCACGGTGGCGCACAGTGGTTAGCACTGTTGCCTTGCAGCAAGAAGGTTGTGGGTTTGTATCCCAGCCCAGGGTCTTTCTGCATGGAGTTTGCATGTTCTCCCCGTGCATGTGTGGGTTCCCTCCGGGTACTCCGGCTTCCTCCCACATTCCAAAAACATGACTGTCAGGTTAATTGATCACTGTAAATTGCCCTTAGGTGTGAGTGTGTTTTCAGTGTCCTGTTTGTCCTGCCCTGTGATGGACTGGCGACCTGTCCAGGGTGTACCCTGCCTCTCGCCCGTTGACAGCTGGAGATAGGCACCAGCACCCCCGTGACCCATTAAGGATTAAGCGGTTAAGAAAATGGATGGATGGAAGATTGAAGACTTCATGTAGATTTGCACTCTAAACACCAAAGACTTAACTCACATTAAGGATTAAAAACACAACTTTTTTGATTAATCTAGTAGTTTAACATCAAGTCTTCTATTATTTGAACAAAAAATCTTATTTTTTCTAATTCTGTAAATATTATGCTTTGTCCATTTTTTTAAATTACTCAAAGTAATGTGTAGCCATTTTTGGTTTGTTTAATTAAGTGTTAAAACAATTTTTAAATGTTAATCTATTAAATTACACCTACCCAACTGCAATAGTGTTATAGGCAGACTGGATTATATACACTATTATAAAAGAGTATTAACAATTCTGTTAGTCAGTTGTTGGAGGTATGAGTCTTGACTTGAACAAAGAGACTTAAGGGATGCGTTGAACTTGCCCCTCAAACCTCTGTGACTAGATTGGTCTTCAGAAAACTGTATTTTTAAGATTTATGCTTGAAGTTGATATAGCTATCTGTAGGTGCATTTCCACGATCGGAACTTCAGTGTAATTTAACCGAAACTTCATGGTATGCGTGTGTCTCAACTTCTCTGGGACGGGCTGATGGCTAAATGGTTTGCAGGGCCATTCTTAAGAACCAACAGAGTACCAGTCTTTGGGTATGTACTCAGAAATGCACAGTAGAGTTGCTGCGCAGGAGCTGTGGTTAAGTCACACTGATTGGTTAAAAGTCAGAGGGAAATGAACGTATACAAACAACCGTCTTTGTAAAATAAATAGTAACATAGCAAACCAAAACAGAACAGCAATCCCTGCTTCTTCCACATTAATCTCGTGTTATTTCTGCTGCTCTGGGCCCTTTTTGGGCTGATCAGTGATGGGCCCAAAAAGGAAGTAAAGGGAGGTTTTTTTTATGGAGACACAGAGGGACAAGGCTGAGAGGAGCAGGCCAACAGATTACCCATCAGATAAAAGACTGTAAAATTATCCTCAAGTTCCCACAGTGGAAACAGGCCTAATCAAGTTTCTATAGCCACTCAGTGCATTTACAAGCAGCAAGAGAAAGTGAAATTATTGCCTTTGTCTGTCTGAAATCGAGCTGTAGAAATGCATGTATACACTGTTGTCCGACTTAAGTTGAACTGAAATGGAGTTGGAGAAATATCACTAAGAGTAAGTTTCTTTCCAATGGCCCCTCTGGCCAACACCAGTAGGCAAGTTACAGTAGGTGAGTGTCTTGGCCAAGGAGACAATGGCATGGAGTAGACGGACAACGCCTAACAGCCACAGCCACCCTTATACAGATATATTTAAGTAATTGCCTGCAGAATAAAAGTAATGTGGAAAAAATTGGAATTTTCCATGACCTCCTGTGTAGTGTGGTTCAGCTGAACAAAAGATATTTTGTAAGTTTTGGAAATGCAATACAAAGCACTTTTTTTTAGCTGTCTTAAATTGGTTGAGATCAGACACAGACTTATCACGCTTATAACAGCTTACATAAATGATTTGATCGTCATTATTCAACATTTAGAAGACTTTCCCTATTTAAAGTTTTTAGTCAGGCATTCCTCTTTAAAAAAAAAATCAAGTGGACATTTAAACGCAAAACCCATCGATACTTTAGTCTGGCCATTAAAGTTCAACCCAAGAGCAAAGCACTATCCATCCATCCATCCATTTTCTGAACCGCTTAGTCCTCCAGGGGTCGCGGGGGGGCTGGTGCCTATCTCTAGCTGCCAACGGGCGAGAGGCGGGGTACATCCTGGACAGGTCGCCAGTCTATCACAGAGCAAACCACTATTTGTTGGTGAAATGTGATCATGAGACCTCCAACACATTTTGCTGCTGTTGTTGTAAAAGTCCATGCCTGAACAAGTCAAACTGAAATTCAATTTTTTTTCTACACATAGACACAAGTCAGTAAATGCAACTGCACAAAACCATCGATAGAAATGAGTCACAAAAACTATGTTGCAAGCCATGCCTGCTCTTTCTGCATATTCCTCTTTTTGTAGCATTTGTCAGGGAAAGTGATTTGTGAGTTGTGGGTAATGCCTATGCCCGTACAGCAGAGGACACTGATGGAGTCAGTGTTAACAACCGGAAGTACCCCCATGCTTAGCACTGTGGGACCTGCCAGTGATGTTGTGATCCTGCGGAAGTACTTCAGACATTCAGGGGAAATTACTAAAATGTTCCAAAAAGCCATCTGTGATAAATATGTATTTATTTTTATTTTAATAGAACGGCAAGACCTTTCAGAACCACATAGATATGATAATACAAAGCTGAAGTTGGCTTTCGAATGTAGTCCGACTCGGGGAAACGGCTAAAAGGCGATTACACCTAATTTCCACTAATTTGAATAACTTTATTCTGCTCTAGTTAAAAAATAATAGTAGTCAGACCCTTCCAACTCGTCTAGAATATTCTACACTAACAGCAGTATCAGTCAAGCCTTGTTCGATATTTGTGAATGTTTAAAAAGTAAAGTTTCGGTTAAGGATGTAGTCATAGATTAGGACTTCTTGAATAATGTTTGTCTGACAAATGAAATGGGTTATACATGCAAGAAACCCTTGAAACATATCACAGCCGATTGTGAGGTGTAGAGGACACTTCTAAAGTTGTTTTGGAAGAGTTTAACATTACCAGCTACTACGGGTTAAAATGTTATAAACCTTTCCTTGGTTAAATTATTTTTTTTATAACAAGTATAATTTGTTTTTCGAGCTAATAATTAATCAGCGTCAAAAATATGCTATTAGACAGGGTCCTAAATTTTCCATGAATTTGAGTTTGATTTAAAAAGTTGAATTTTAGGAGAGACTTTAAAGTTACTGAAGTTAAAGATACTGAAGAACAATTGTGCAGATAGAAGGAAAATACTCAAGAGACAGGACACCATATGGCTGAAAGCTCTAAAGCCCTTTGTGGATATTCTGGCAGATGGATTAGAGAGCTGGAAACGGGATTATGGGAGAGTTTGCACAGAGCATAAGGTGTGAGCAATTCATAGAGGTATGAAGGAGTTAGATTATGTAGCTTTAAAGTAATGAGCAGATATTCCACATGGATGTTGAGGAGTTGTTTAAGTATTGTAGTTATGTGTTTAGTTAAAGAGGTTCTGATGATAATATGAGCGGCTGAGTTCTGAACCAGTAGAGGTTTGCGGATGGATTCTTGGGATAAAACATAGAGAAAGATAGCTGTGTTGATCAATGCAAAAAATGACTAGGACAAATATGATATAGCTTGGAAAGATTTGGTGTCCAAATGAAAGTAAATGGCGAATGAAAGAGTAGCGATACGTTTTTTCAAAATGCTGTGTACTGTCAAGGATGACACTTAAGCCTTTTACAAAAGACAACGCCAGCATCAGTGAGCCTTTTGGTCATTCATTAGTGTTCAGTCTGTTGCACACATCCCACACATAATTTTGACATCACCCTCTGTTCATCAATGTGTAACCTTTATTCTTAAGTCCAGCATTGTGGAGATATTGAGGTAAAATTACTAGAAAAATGTACTAAATCACTTACTAATCTCTTGCTAAAAATTATTAAACTGAGAGCAGATAATTTCTTTTTTTTATCATTGTTGAGTTAAAAGAATGATAATCAAATCAGGGCTTAATTTAATCTAAACAACTGGAAAAAATAGACTAGAACTACAGAGTTGGGCCTGGTAAACCAGTACAGCGGTGTGTCATCTGCACAGCAGTTAAGCGGAATATAATTTGTTTAAACTAAAGTCTTTTGAGATAACTTAAATAATTAAAATACTGGTCCCCATGACTGACCTCAGAGGAAGACCCATTTTAAGGAATTACGGTTCTGATTTGAATTGCTGTTCAAACTAAATGCAGCTGTCTATTTTTTTTCCGGACATGCAGTAAATATTGAATAAGATTTCACTTTACATGGTTTCCAACAGCTTGATGTCTTATTCACTCAAAAAAAGGAGCCTGCGTGTACATTATTTCTACATTCATTGATTAAGTGCGAAGACGTTGTAACAACAAAGTACACTAAAATTAAATAGCTAAAGGCATTTTATTTATACAGCACTTTTCTGCTCATGTAGACCACTTACTGCAATTTATACTACATCCCATCTCCACGCTCACTCAGTGGTACAGCTTTTCTTGTCAATATAATGTCCACTGAAGTGCTTTTGTCAGTAACACAAAGGGGAATAAGATGGAATGTCTAGCCTCCTCCCTTTTTTATACGTCAAGGATATCTATTTTTCTTAAATCCAGAACCTGCAAAAAAGGAAAAAAGCAAGATAAATAATTCAACAATGAGATTGTTTGCTTAAAATGTTGCAATATATTTAATTGTATGTTCCAGTGATGTGTGGTCAGAGGTGGCAGGTGATGCAGCGCCTCACCTGTCATAATGAATAGAAATGGTGATAGAAAATGAACTGTCACCTTATCTGTTCTATGTATTTGTTTTCTATAATATTTTGGCATGTTTATGGACAAAATCAAAAAATCTAGGCTACATAATGAATTTGCCTGCAGAGAGAGACGGGGTGAAGTGCAAGGTGAGGCAGTGCTGTGTTGTGCTTCACCCCTGGTTGCGCTGTGTCACATAGTAAATGAAGCAGGCAGTTGGCACATGCTCATTTAAGTCTCACTCTATATCGTGAATACACATTTGATTACACATGTAAAAAATATTCTGGTGTTCTAGAGCCTGTCTAATATATTTAACAAATGCAGAGGGTGAGGCAGAAACTACTTTCCTGCACTGATAGGGGGCAAAGCTGAGCCCAGTATGCACATTGGAAAACAGAAGTTCTTCTTCTATGCTTTGAAAAGACTGTAAACCATTGCAAAAATACAAAAAATAAAAATGGGAATTGAAGCAATCCAGGACAACACTCCTCCTCATGGATCATCTCCAGTGAAGCAGGCAGATTTTTAAAAATGAAGGCAAACAAATATTTTTTTATAAGAGTGTGATGGAGATATTTGTGGAGCAGGATTGGGGCATGTACTTCATAAACAGGCAAAGGTAAGATCATACATGATTTTTTTTTTGTTAACAAAGGTAAGCCAAAATTAATATTATTTTTTGCATAACAATATATTTTTTTCTTGCTATCGTCAGATTAAATAACATGGAATTGATTAAACATAAAAGTTTGTAAAACAAAAATATATTCAAATTAAGGTAAAAACAGAAATAGAAGTTTTTAATTTGGGTTTATATCGTCGATTCCTGATGAGTCAGTCATTGCCTCACCGGTCATGAACGTCACCGCACATCACTGGTATATTCCCATAATGCTTTTAATACTTTTACTTCATTGTTGCCAAGAAACAAATCCTCTTTCATCCTCCCTTAATATGAAGGTTAGAGGTCAGCCGTGAACAGCATGACTTGTGCGCAGGGATTCAGGGATTTACTAATGGACAAGCTGGAGGGTCCACATGCCAACAGACTGTATGAACGCCTAAATCTAGGTCATAAAGAAACCCTCACCATTATGGCATGCCTTTGTGTATACGCCATGCGATTGTGTGAGGGGGTAGTTTGTGTGTGTGTGTATTGTTGAACAGTAGCGCTGGACAATATAGTAAAAAAGCTTATCGATTATAAAAAAAGTGATATTGATCGATATTGATAATTATCAATAACTATAAAAAAATGTAAAAATATACTCATTTTATGCTATTCTTTGATTAACTACTTTTAATATTGAAAACAATCAACTAAATTCATCTTAGCCCTCAATTCAAACACCAAAATGAAATCAAGTAAACACGTCTGAGTGACATCAGTTAGTGATGGTGCCACCAGGGCCTCTGACCACCAGCAGTAGGCAATGGGGTGAAATGTCTTACCCTAGGACACAACAACTCAGACAGACAGAGTGTAGACACTGCCAGAAACACTGGAGCCCGGTTCAGTCATTGGGTACTGAAGCTCACAGGTTTTCCCGCTTTTGTTTATATTTTTGAAAGCATTTTTTGCTTCTCCAGACATCGTGCAGTATCAGCTTGACAATTTTAAACCTGCGGGCTAGGGCGTAAGAACAGTTACTAGACAACCATGGAGAAAAGAAATATTTGGTTTTAAAATTGTTTTAATGCCATGCCTTTATTTTGAAACACACAGCGTCCTCTCACAGACCCAGTAATGCCGTTACCTTTCCTGGGGATGTAATTGGCCCGTTACTACAGTGTGGTTGAATGATGCTGTCAGGCTTTCTGTTAGCCTCACTTCATCTGCAGGGAGAGAGAGAGCAGGTGTTGGTGACCACTGAAGGGTGGGTGGAAACCGTGAGTACTCTCGCTGTCTCACTGACTTCTGTAAGACAGGATATAAGTTGGATATTCAGTGGACATTAGTTTCATTAAAGCAGAGGCTCCCTCCAACATCTCACCAAAGAACTGCGCTGATGGATACATCGCTGCCGAAGGCTCGCTCTTGAAGGCAATGGTTTTGGTTAGGGTTTGGTTTTCTATAAATCTCCTTACATCCCGGAAAATAAATCAATAATTGTAAGATCTATTAAGAAAGTAACCCCAAAATATTGATAAACTGTTGCTAAACACAGGAGGAACATGACATACTGATTTATTCAAACATAATAAAAAAGATAATATGTGTAATATTTCTTAATATGTTCCTTTAAATATGTTTTTTTTAATAGCTTCCAGTTCTTGTGACCAGGTGACACCAAATCAATTTGAAATGTTTTACGTCATCTAAAGAACAAAACACAATTTATTTGACATTTGAAAACATATATTGTATTTTCATATTTTAAGGTAATATTTCAGGATTTCCTTTAATAGCTTCCATGTGACCAAGTGATGCCAAATCAATCTTAAAATGTTTTACTGCAACCGATTGGATAGTGCTTTGTTTACTGTGCAATATTACAGATACAGAGATTTGCACATCCCAATGGACAGATTTTCCTTTGTTCCTTTTTTGTCTGTCTTAGCCTTGCACTTTAAATGAAAAGTGTGTGATTATGTATGTCCTGTATTTACTTTTGCATTGTTGGTAATTAAAGACATATCTTTGTTCAAACCATCAACAGATCTGTCAGGTTTCCGATATGGGTCCTCCCAAATGTTAATGTCCTGAATTCCTATGCCCCTGCCTGTGGTTGTTGTTAGCAGTTGTTTGGTGCCTGACTCTGACACCGAGACAGCAGCACTGGCCCAGGGGGGTACAGCTTAGGTCCTGCTATGACAGTTTGCTGACAGTAGTATGTTTTGTGTTTTATTATGTTCTTTATTATTATAGTTAGTGTTGACGTGTGTTCCGTTTTGGTTCAGAATGGCTGTAAGTAATCATTGTAGCAATAAACTACCTGACAGGGAGAAAAAAAAAGAATTTATGTAAAACGAGGGTACTTTTTGTTTTATTGAAAGAAATGTTATTGCATCATACATCGCCACATTTTATATATATATATATATATATATATATATATATATGTATTGGATAGTACTGTGCTGTAATCTCGGCTGAATACAGCAATCAATGGAGTTTGGTGATTGGTGTATGTGCTTGAGAAGATGTATGTTTTGCCTATGCAGTGTATGCAGCTATCACCTAACTAATGCATTTCTTGAGGTAAGCTTTGTTTCTTTGAAGAAAAATATCGCTTCGTAATGCTGTCATCAGGTTTTTGCCTTTGCCACATAGCTACATTATCTGCCTCCTTTTTACATTTCTCTCACTATCCTTACTTCCTTTTCCTGTCCATTTTGAATCCCACCCTTCATCACCCCTGTGTCTTTATTGATCTCCCCGGTCTTTCATTCTTCTCTGACAGCCAGTCGGACTTACAGATAGATCACAATCCAAAGAAGCAGATGTGTGCAAAGTGCACATGTTTGCTTTTGATAAAGCCAAATGGTAGCATGAGTGCCTATGTATATACTGGTGCATGCAAGCCCATGTTTGCGCAGGCAGGTAGAGATATGTTTGACCTTTTGTTTCCATGTTAAGGCCCTAAGCTGCTTTCCTCATATATCTTGTTTTGCAAAGCAAACAGCTTAAAAGCCAATAGATTGCCATCAGGTTGGCTCCGTTTCCCAGGCAGAGAGGAGTATGTTGTATAATGACAGATGCATAATACACATGCATGCTCAAGCACTTTTCCAAAAAGGGTCAAATTGTGCTCTGGTGTTGTTGTTTTTTCTCCCACCACAATCAGACAGAATAATAGTTTGAGCGCCATTAAAACCACAGCTAGTTATGCAAATGAAGTCTCATAGTGATTCATTGTCCTTAATGTTATGTTGGACTCCCAACTGCTAAGTGTTTTTCTGGATATATAATATATGTGAGCGGTGCAGTTATATGAAAACATCATGGAACACTGTAATGTCTGGCTTCTACATCCGATAATTCGCTCCTGAGAATGAGCAGGTAATCGCAAAGCAAAGATTTTACAAAGATATAGTTTTTTTTACATTGCCTAAAGCCTTATGAATTAAGGCTTTAGGCAATGTAATAATTATATTATATAATTATACGTTATATATTATATAATATAAAATTATATAATATATAATTTGAAGCAAGAAAGAAGGAAACCCTTGGTGGTTGTCATTTTATTTGCAGCGCAGCGTGTTTGATTGAAGTTTCACAGAGATCTGAATGGGTCACTGAGGTTTGTGCATATTATTACCTGCAGCTCCTCAAATGAAAATGCTTGGGTTGTGTTTACTCAAAAGTTATTGAGTTGGTAGTGCCAACCAAATGCACTGTCAAGCACAGAAAATGTGTTGTTATACATCATATGTCACTTCACTGTTAAAAAGCATTATATTTCTGCAGTACTGAACAACATCTCTGTAGCAATAGAGCTGTGAAATTATTTTATGTCATTCCAACCGTTAACCTCACTCGATTTTTTTTTGGACATTCTGTGATAGATCTAGACAAATCAGAACATACCTGAGATGTGAAAGGAAAGTGAAACGTTTGGAAAAATCTTTCAGCCCCTTTAATTTTGAATCCTCCAAATAAATTTTCGTCTAACTAGCTGATTCTTAAATGAAGCCCATCCATTTTTTTTCTGATCTCAGCATGAATCCAACATTTCCATAAAGGTGTTCGCTGGACAACATCAGTAAAAAAAATGGCATTATAAATACTAAGGAACACAGCAGCGAGGTCAGGAACATTGTTGTGGAGACATTTAAAACGGAGATAGATTATCAAAGTCGCATTTATCGTCCAATTGTGTGCTATGTGTAAGCCTATCACAAAATCCTAGCTTATTCAATTTTGTTGCTGTAATGTGGCACAATTTAAAAAGCAAAAAACATCCAATATTTCAGAATCAGTTTCTTAATATCTCGTCCAGCTGATATTGATATCAGGGTCTGTGGGTTTTTTTTTTTTTTTTTTTTAAACTGAGAAGAGAAATTGCTTATTTTTCTGTAATTAAACAGTCCATCCTTGAAAAACTTATGTTACTTTTATATATGTGTGTATTTTTAAATTTTTATAAAAGGGCTTGAAAGCATCCATGTGATTTAGCTGCAGATTAATGTTTTGTTGATTGTCTTAAAAGCAACAGTGGAGACAAGTATTCCAAAATTTGTGCCATGACTAAGATTCATAAGTGATAGGCAAAAACATGAAGCATATGGTGGAGTTATTTAGAAATGCAGCCCTAAGCAACAATCTGCAGCATTTAAGGCCATCCTGATTTTAATACAGTGCCATGATTGTGACTGCCTACCAATGCAGGTTTGCTTATTTGAAATATTCAGTCCGCTTAAGGAAGTATTGTCAACTATGTGTTATTGTAATTATGTCTCCAGAGAGGCAAAGTATTTGGCAGCCACTAATTGTGCAAGCTGCCCCACTTAAAAAGATCAGAGGCCTGTAATTTGTATCATAGGTAGGCTACACTTCACATGTGAGACACAATGTTTAAAAAATTCAGAAAATCAAATTATATGATAAAAAAACTTTATTTGTTTGAAGAGACTATAAACTTTTAAACAAAGGCTAAAGAATACCAAGAATCTATACTGTGGTGTCTGAAAAACTAACTAGCATTCACATTTACGATTTATAACTTTTATTACAATCCATAAACCAAGAAGTAAGGAGCCAACCTCAAATCAAGCAGATCTGAGTCTATAAGAACAGCAAAGTATTTTTTTGATCGTAATTTAAGTCAATCACTTCTGTATTTAGTAACTGTATAGGATGGTAAAGGCTGTATGGTGAACAGAGTCTGAAATAACATGGCCCTAATCACGATGAAGTCCTTCCTTATTAAAATATTCCACTGTTGCTCCCCTGATTGCTCGGTGATTACTGACTGTATTTACAGATGATTTAAATTATTCTGTGCGGGCCCAGCTTTGTGTTTCTGTGTCACTCCCTGTGAGTATGCACATCACAGGAATACGTATTGACAGATGGCCTGCTCTCCGTGAGCCGAGAGGAGATGCTTAATGGAGAGAAAAAAGAAGAAGAGAGGGAGCATTAGTTGGCTCTGTCCTGAGTTCCTCTGCCGGCGACAGATAAAGAGACATATTAACTTGTCCGCTGTGTTTCTCCTGAAGCGCTCCATCATGATCCTAATTGATGTCTATGTTTTTGCTCGTTTTTCTTCAGTGATTTGTGTTTTCCTCAACCCCCCTCTGTGTCATCTTACTGCCATCCCTCCTCCCCATCCCCTTTCTCAGAGGGTGACAGGTGGCCGGTAGCTCGCTCTCCTCCTGTCTTCTCATTTCCCCGCCTATTTCCTGCGCTCTATCAAACAGACAAAGCGTCGGGGCTCTGCGTGAATTTTCCGCTCGGGCGTTAGAGCCGACGCTTGTGAATTTTTCAGCCGGCTGAAACTCTCCGGAGGACAGAAATTCACAGTACCTTGAGGCCAGCGAATCGGGGACAAGGGCATCCACACATTTACACACACACACACACACACAAAGTCAGAGCCTCGCTTTAGTGGGCTTGTGGAGCTCTTGGTCTCTCATACAGGCCTTTAAAAACACATGAGACGTACAGTCAGACCTACAGCAGACATAGTTATTTGTTGGAAATCACCTGCTGTTGTATTTATCCACTCAGAAATGTTTATGGCCTTACTTCCTCATGAAATACAATTTGAGTTTGTTAATGGATCCATAGATGAGGATTTTTGACAGTTTTATAGAAAATACAATAGAAAGCTGTGAATCTCAGCTCACAGCAATCCTTATTCTATAATAACGTCATTTTAGACATCTGTAAAACTGACATCGTTTCCTCAAATGTATTTATGCTATCGCCTTTACGAGAGGAGACAAATGCATTGAGTAATATATAGATGTGATATATCCAGATGGCTTCTTTTTTTCTATTCCTTTCTCACAGGAAAGCCATCTGGATCTTTAACTGTTGCTCAAGCGTTTCTTTTCATTTTAGAATGTTTTACGGGAAGCTTTTTGAAACTTTGAGTGTCATTAAATGATCGCCTGATGCCAGCTTTCTGTTCAGAACCAAATGAGCATCTGTGATGCTGGATTAGGCATGGGCCGCCATGAGATTCTCAGGGTAGGATAACCTTAAATAATAAAACAGCACAGTTCCCAAGCATCAATTAAAAACTGTAACATACAGTAACCCAGAGGGTTTTATGTATCAATAACTATTCCTATTTTAGCAGTATCAGCAACTGTATTTCTCTGTAAGAACTGTAGTGTAACAAGATGCAGGTGTGTTCAAGATAGTTTTTTTTTCTAGCAATCCTGTCATGAGCTATCTATTATTGATATAAGAAGCAGTGCAGTGTTACGCCTTATGTTTTGAGCTGTGACTGTAAAGTGACTGTAGAGTTTTATGTGGATAACAAAGACAAAACAAAATAAAATCGTCCGTAGCATCTTAGATTAGCTGTTAGCACGGCTAGCATAGTTATTAGTACTAAAACAACATCATATGCTTGTATTCCCCAGCCATGAGAGATTATTTCTTTAACTCTTTTCCAAAGGGCGGCCAACATCTCCAAACCTTGTATTCTCCATTAGAGAATTTGAGAGCTCAAAAGGATAAAACAGAGCAGGTCCACGCTACTGTGTTCAGCCCACCATCTGCTGAAAGTACTGCTTTGTCTTGCCCTCTTGAAGCCTTCTTAACCAGCAGAAAAGTCTCAAAGTACCTTTTGAGAATTTGTTTATTACAATCCTTTGATTCCTTGCAGTTATTTCTAAACACCTCTTTCATACAAACATTTTTAGCAATTAATTTTCTTTCCCAAGAAACAGTTTCCATACTGACCTGTTTCTTTTTCAGATGGCCTGGAAGGACTCAAACGTTTGCACCTGAATTGTTGGTGCATCTTTAGCTGGAAAAATACAATATATTTTGTTGAATATTATACATTTATGGAATAGTATATGCAATATAATTATAATAATTAGTTGGAATGCTCTACCTTAAAAACAGCATTACCATACGATAAACAAGTTTCTAAATTATGACTATCAGCATTTTTCAAAATTAGGAATTTTTATAAAGGTGACAAATCTTTTTTTTTTTTTTTGGTTAGAGAAAAGTAGTGGAAACTCCGTTCAGCTGCTAACTGGCAATTCACGGGAACATATTGGGGAGAGACAGCTGTAGGCTCATCTAAAGTTAGGCTACTCCAGCAAAAACTTTTTCTGAAATCTTGTTAAAAAGTTGAGACATTTTTTAACCTATTTCTTACTTGTAATTGACCCGTTCTTAAACTGGATCAGTTTGGGGATAGAACCAGTTTAAGAAATGCAGGAGGCAAACATTCAAACACTACTTCACTGTGTTTTGTGTAAAATAACATCACCAAACAACTTTTCAAACTCACAAATGATAATGTGAATTCATGCACAGAAAATATGTAAATGTTCTGATTTTCCCTTATTTCAATTGATTTTGGGGGGATTCTATAGACCACTTAAAATACTCGTTCCCCCGAAAATATTTTTATTTTCATCAGATTGATCTGTTTCAGCCAACTTTTTCTTTAAACCGTATTTAAAGTACAAATTTTCTCTACTACTATTTATGTCATTAACTTTTTTTACAGTTTGCTGCTGAAGGCTTGTTCAGAGTGGTTGATTAAATCTGCTCTAAACTGAGACTGCTCTGCTCTATTGGGACACCAGGGCTGTTTTAACATCACACTTTCCACCTTTAATGAATGTCCAGCAAACATGTTAAGGAGGTCTTCAGTTTTATCCACGATTACTTTGCATTTAATTACAAGCACAGGGATCTCAGTTTGTTAAACTTTTAATCCATTGGTATCTCCCACATATTAGATTTTTGACTAACCAGATTAAGGAGGTAATATAATTTTGAGGCCCTGATGAACAACCAGGTCAGCAAGTCGTCAGCTGGTCTGCAGATGATCAGATATGAGCTGTTCTTTTGTTTTTTTTGTTTTTTAAATTTGCTGCATAATCTTTAACTAAGACAAACCAACACAGGAGTAAACTCAAAAAGGCACAAATCTCGTCATGGCCCAAATTCGTCCTGAGAAAAAAACTTATATCAGTCCAATGTAAATTCAACCGACTGAACTAGAGAGGGAGAGCTGGAAAGCACAGAGATGCTTCAAGGGAGTTACAAGCTGCTGTTCCTGACAGAGCCACTCACACTAATTGAGCCTCTGTGACAGGAAGTGCCAACGGTCTCTTAGTGGTCATTGTTAAGAGGGTCAGGAGAATCAAAGTGAAGCATGACACACAGGCAGTCAAGTTAAGCAAAGCCTCAACGTTATCCTCATGGGACGGCGCTAAAAACTTGAATGACGCCTACTTGGAAGCAGCTCTAGTGTCGAAGAGAGCGAGAAATGTTCAACGGCGAATTTTCAATCTGTTAATGGCATGCAAGAGATCTTGTGTCGCATGTAGGGTCTTCCAGACATTCCACACCTGCCCTGCTGGAAACTGATCTCTGCTCAAGTTCAAACTAACCTTATCCTGTAAAGTCTTGCAAGCGTTATAGATGTGCGTGTGTGTTTGTGTGTGTTTTCTATTTCCAGGACCTGTCCACTATGCCGTGTGATGTGTGTATCTTGGTGTTCTCAGTGACTGACAGACGAAGTTTCCACCGCACCGCCCAGCTCCGCCTCCTTCTCAGGGAGTCCCAGCCACAGACACCCATCATCCTGGTGGGCAACAAGAGCGACCTTGTTCGGTCCCGTGAAATCAGCTCTGAGGGTAGGTAGAACTGGGTTGTTTAAAGTCGGAAACAGCCACATCTGCTGATGATCTGTTTTGCAGCAGACATTAATGTAAAGGTGTGAAATTTCGCCATAGTTGTGGTAGAATGGTGGCTGCTCAGTCAACATTTGTGTGTTTTTAATGTCTACCCTTCCTCCCATGAATTTCCGGACTCAAAGTGCATCAAACCTCTAAAGTTTATTGACATACTCCTCTTACAGTTTAAAGTATTTTAAAATGTTGCCAGAGAAAGTTTCAGAGTGAGCTTAGTGTTCTCCAGAGTAATGGAGTAGTTGCTAGGCCCCTCCCTTCTGTTTTTCACTGCCCTACCAGTGTACTGCACATTTATGTTGTTTACAAGACAGGAAGTTGGCTCTTTGAAAAAGTCATAGTGTGGAAACAAAGGAGTGCCCCCAAATTATTGTTAAATAAATCTTTTTTTTTAAATTATACAGTTGGCATTTAAGAGGCTACAATGGCAGGTCTGTTTGACAGACAGCAGGCTAG
This sequence comes from Apricaphanius iberus, assembly GCA_028564705.1. Taxonomy (NCBI): domain Eukaryota; kingdom Metazoa; phylum Chordata; class Actinopteri; order Cyprinodontiformes; family Aphaniidae; genus Apricaphanius; species Apricaphanius iberus. The sequence goes on from JAPXFQ010001905.1 coordinate 6,915,766, forward strand.
CTAGCCAATTCCATAGCCATGCTAATTAACCAGCTAGTATCAGCTCATTAGAGTCCCAGTGTTACTCTATAAATAACAGACAGGCAGGAAGGGATAGCATTCTGCAGAAAAAGCGCACTCAATACCTTCTACTAGATCCAGAAGCTATGCATTGTGTATTTGCTTCAATCTTCTACCACTGTGTATGTCTGCTACAAAAAGAACCTTTAAAATACCTTTTTTGGCAGATACTTGGCACTCAGCTTTGTTTTTGGCTCAGTGTCTGCAAAACAAAATATAAGTAACAGTGAATAAGTATCAGAACTTTAACATATGAGAACTTTAACATATTGTCCTTTACAATACAATACTGTTTCTTTTTTGGTTTTATATACACAACAGTTAGACAACTGTTCACGTTTCTGTTTCAAAGTTATTTTTTGTTAATACATAAAAACCTTAAAACCGTGGTTCACTTTTCCTTTTGATCATAGGAAGGTTCAGACAGCAGAACGAGGTAATTTTGAGAGGAAAGCAGACTCGGCCATTGTACATTCCATGAATCATTTAAACGTTCATGTCTGATCTCCTGTCACAAGGCTGTAAAGCTAAGATAAAAAGCTGTTCTAAGCTAAATTAGGGCTATAGTAATCAAATCATTTCTTATTTTTTTCGAGAATATTGCTGGTAAAAACACGATTTACTATATATATAATAGTAGTTTAGAATTACTCATTAAATAAATATCGTCGCCATCTGCATAATTCTAGCTAATAATGTGTCTGTTGCTCATTTAAATGACATTTATTGATTCTGGATATGAATAATCATTTAGTATACTGCTGAGTGGTAGGTAGAAAAAGGACTGTAATGTAAATATTAATTTACATAACACGCTGCAAATCTAGTGCAACTTGTTGGAAGATTGTTTTTTTTTGGGGTCTGTTTAAGATTGTGGTTGTGTGAATATTTCTTAAACCTTATAGCTACATATAATGATGACAGTAAAAACAGCAATGCTGCAAACATTTTACTTTATATGTATGGTTTTGCTTTATCATGCATCACTTCTATGTTTAGCTCTTTACAGAAAAAGTGTCCGCAAATTACATTTTAACACCACTTATCATTGATTGAAATACATAATGGCACTTGTGTATTTTAGCCTGTTGATGCTTTTGGTTGCCTTGTTTTAAATTTGACACAAGATTATTAAACGTGGTTCAGTCGAAATGTCTAAGCAAAACATTGAAATTACACTTTAAAAAAAAAAAGTTAAATGAAGGTATTATTAATTGTGATATAAAATTAGCAGTATTGATATTAGTTAATACAGACAAGATTTCTGAAGTATTTTGAAGATCCCCGTTATTCTGATATTTTTATTAAAGTCTGTCCCTGTATTCTATTGAATCATAGGTCAGTTTCAGCACTGAAAAGGAATGATCAAGTCTGGAAATGTTATTGAAAGTACTGTACATAAATTCACAGAAAGTTATGGAAAAATAAAATCACTAATTAAATTAGAGATTTTAATCCCGAAGTAGGAAATTTATTGAACCCTGTGTGATTAACATAAACATTTCCGGGGGGGCTTGAATTGAGTGCTTTTAGTCGACATGAAACAATGTTCTATTTGCAAGTATGGGTTCTGTAAACACGAAAACCTTTTCCTTAACAAATCTTACGTATTTAATGCAACGACCTGCTAATACATCCAGTGAGAACAAGATGTTATTGACTGCTCTGTATGCACCACAGGCATCTGTGTTCCACGGTCTTCATTATGTCACCTCCTCATGCTTCTGTTTGAGTGCCAGCATTGTGGCGTGTTTATAAAGAAATTATGTTTCATCAGCTGATGTTGTCCTTTATTACCAGTTATTTTTTTATTTATTATTTTTGTTAGAAAGCATGAAGCTGAAGGTGCTTTGAGACTGACTACCTTTAAAAGCATAGCCAATAGCCTTAATGGTTAGTGTTTCTGTCTGCATTTTAGATTTTTTTTACTGGTTGTCAGAAACATGTTAAAGTAAAAGTACCCTTATTAAATTTGTTTGGAGATAAATTATCAGTGAATCATATCAAAGGCTGAAAAAATTAGCCAAGCTTCTCCGCTTAAAAAAAAGTTTATATCTGTAGATATACAAGGTCTCTGTAGAAACAAAAGGACTCCTTTCTGTTTATGGCTGGAATTTTCAACATTATACATGGCATTCCTTTTATATTTTGCATCAGACTGAGACTTATTATAAACAAACACACTTCAAAACACCTTAAACTATATTGCTTAGAAATTTTAAAGGTTGGAATGCTCATTCTGAGAGTGAATGGTATATTAATGTAGCAGTTTGACAGGTGTCCTAACACTACCTAAGATGGTGCTGGGCTTTAAGGTTTTGGCACTACCACATGTTCACAGGAATACAAGATAAATGATGCCCAATGAGTAAAAATTTAAAGCACTCTTTGCGTCTTTGTTTCTTTCTTTGTGTTGCCTTCAAGCAGTTCCTCAAATGGAATATCTTGAATGGAACATCTCTTGTAATTATAGTTATCTGTGCTGACACTTTTGCTGCTTTTTACAATAAGGGATGCCTGAAAGGCCAGAATAGAAGGGTGCAACTAATACATCCCCTATCTCCCACACATAACACACGCAGACATATCTGATTTCCAAAAACAAACCTTGGTAATATGCAGTGTACCCTACTCTGTCTTTGATCAACAAGATAAATGTCATCAACTAGGAAACGGGTAAAAGAATCATTAATCTGTAAAATATAGAAGTATTTAAATGTTTTCCAGATTGTTGTAAATGTTTTTTTAATGCATCAGGTGTAAAACTAATGGTTTGAAATTAGTAAATTATGCATTTAATTGCATCTTGAACTTTATTAGTGGCAGGATATATTAATACATGGTATAAGGCAGAAATGCCAACGGTAGAGACAACACCTACAGACAACACTTCTGATTAGTCATAGTTTTCAAACCATAACTGATGTTTGTGTTAACTGGCTATTTAATTTATTGGAAACATAAAATGCAGCTTAATGGAGAAGCGAGAACATCTTTGAATTGTGCCTTTTCCATACTAGCATCTCCTACGAACAGATTTGCTCCGAATCGTAAAAGTGTGGTACAAAGGGTGTTTTGTGACAACTGAATGTAGGACAACTCTCATATTTGCCAGATAAAGGAAAATTATTTGCTTTAAAAGACTGTCTGCGATCCAAATCAAAAACTCATCAATCTGAACACCTTTCATAAAGCTCTTACTGTCACTTGAATGAAGCACAAACATGTTACAACATGTCAGAAATGTTTTCTTGTAAATAACTTCTTACATGGTTGTGCTTTCTCTCACCCAAATTTTAACTGTTTCACTTTTTTTCTAGCTTTTAGTCACCTTCACAACTGTAATAGAATCTACACTGGCAGGTATGCTAAGAGAGTCTCAGTGTAGAGTATTCACTAAAAAAAGTTGTTTCTGACCAGATGGTCCCCCATCAGGGCCCAGTACTTCTCTCCAGCTAATTATTTGTTTAGACCATTTCTAGGAGTCTTTTTAACAATCTGTTCTTGTAGAAAATGGGTAGAAAAGAATATAAAACTTTCAATTACCCTTTTGATTTTTTTTCTACTTTTTCATAATTAAATAACAGTCATTCACATAACAATGACGCAAGGAGAGGCATTATGATGTCTACAGTTATGAGCTTTCACTTATTTACATCTTTGACATCTTTAACGTGTAAGTCTTTTTTTATTTATACAAAATACAACATCTTAAAACTGCTTGTTGAGTTTTCCATCGTGGGCAAAACATGCCACAGTCTGTTATAAAGATGAATAATTTTATTTGGAAGATTATTTGAAGAAAAATAAAGTTCTGTGTGAATATTTTAATGTATATTTAAATATTTAAACATTCAATTAGTTATGATTATTTTTGAGGTGATAATGTAAATAATATTAGCTGCACTCTTTGCTACATTTTTCATGTCATTGGGAATTTTTTACCGCAGCATTTTTCTAAGTTCATACGTGGTTAAAGTGTTACGTATCAAGCAAGATAAATAAATGCAAGAGAATCATCTGTAGGGATGTTACTGAATACATTTGCTAGACTCTTAAGGGAATATTTCAAGGCGTGCTGCCAGGCCACACTATTATCTACATTTCATTAATGTTTAGCATAGAAATTAGTTCACAGTGGGAGGAAAACGTTTGACCTTGATTACAATTTGAAATCATAGGTTTTTCCATGTGAACACTAACACATCCCCAGTAATCTCAGCAATTTTACGACACATCAAGTAAGCAAATGCAAGTACTGCTGCTTTTTCCCTTTGGGTGTTTCCTCTTTTTTGTTTTGCTTTCCAGATGGCAAGTCCCTATTTGCATTATCTCCTTCTAGCAGGACACCACTGCTCCTGTTATCTTTATGTTCTTTTGGACCCAACATATTTGCACAACCGGCTGTATGTTCATAGACACATCTCATGTGCTAACAAGCGTTCCCACCATCTCTTCCCCATCTACTCGCTGCCTAATGTCATCGGGGCTGTTTTAAAGGGAGGACTGCGATAAGAAGGATGAGAGAAAGATGAGTGACAAAAGGAGAGGGCTGGTGTACGAGAACAGTGTGTGTGTGCACACTCCGAGTGGGAACCATGTTTTTTAAAGGACATGTGTGTGATGCATTGTGTGAGTGTCTGTTGGGGAAGAATAAGGCTTATTCTGCCGTCCTTGGAAAAAGTCACAATGACTTCTTAAACCCTCAGACTTCGCACAGTTTAGCACAGGAAGGCTGGGGAGGGTGTTGCAGCCATACTATGTTTATGTCAAAATTTGCCAAGCTGATTTAACACTTTTGACTGTTATGTCCAGACTTCTTTATTATGTTGCACATATTTGAAAAACCTGCATGCCTTGCCTGCCAAGTTCATTAAAAATGGTCTGGTATCGTAATATATGTCTATGAGCTAGACCTTAAGGATCAAATACATGCTGTAATTTATAGAAATAGGCAAAAAAAAGAGTCTAAATGAAATACATAAATAAGGATTTCTAAAAAATACCCACTTACAATGAGAACCTCCATCATTTGTCAGCTTTGCGTTGACTTTATCAAACCTACATCTTACCCATTCTTCTATAACAGTTTATCTTGGATCCTCACTGACAGAAAATAGTGATGCAAGTGTACACCTGATCCTTGCCAGAGTGGATGAGTATGAACATTCCTTCAAAAAAGTTCCTCTTTTGGTTTTCGCCTTGGCATACACGTTATCATTTTTAAATAAAAAGAATAAGAAATATGTTTTTTTTTTCCCTTGGCTCCATGAGCCAACAAGGCATTGTTTCGATGGATCATACATCAAAACAGAAAACATTGTCAAATGTATTTGATTTTAAACAGCAAAATATTGTAGCTAAAATAATGATTTTAAGTCACAGTATATATTGTTTAATGTGACATTTATTTCATGTTTATACAGATTGCAATTCTTATTTTTTTACCTTGTTTTGTTTTGATTTTACAACAGCAAGACTTTGTTCCTAAGATAAAGAGAGTCAATTCAGGAGCTAATTATAAAGATGCAAAACTCGCCTGGAATCTTTTTGAACATTATGTCAACGCATATAGAGTACCTTAATTTCCAGACTATAAAATACACCAGCCGTAACCGCCTAGTTTAGGGAAAAACCACAGATATATACACATACACCATTTATTCAGTGCTGCCAACAGTACGTGAAGCTGCTCTACTTCCTTCTTTAAAAGCCAGATCGACTGCCATTAACTTGAAAGTGGTATCATATCTATGTCTTTGTTTGTTTGTTGTAAGATGAAGGACATCACCTGTACAATTCATAGATGGAGGAGGTCCTCTAGTGGCCGTTATTTGTAAAAATCTATAAACCGCACCGGTTTAAAAGCCGAACGGTTCTAAACACTGGAAAAAAGCAGCGGCTTATAGTCCCGAAAATACAGTTAACTTTTAATGGTACAATGTGTATTTAAAACAATTCAAATTCAAATTTGTGTGTTTGACATTTTTTGTTGTTTTTAAAAAGAAATTACTTAAAAAATTATTTAGAAAGAAAATTACAAAATATTTTTGTCAGCTGAAAACTGATTTCTACAATGTAATGACTATTAAATACAAATATTTAACATAAAATAAGTGATTATTTAAATATTCACCTCCTTTGATTCAACATTTAGTAGATTCACCAAATTCGGCTTTTTATTAATAAAAATCCAGTGCTGCTTTCATAAATACGTATTTTACCGAGGTCTAATCACAATCACAGTATCATGAAAGCTTTCCTGTGTCTTAGAATACATTGTTTATTGATACAGAGGGTGCACCGCCCCCCATATGAGGCTGCCATGTTGCATCGCCATCTTTGAATACGTTAGCCGAAAGGTGTTAAACTTGTTCGCTTTACGCGTTTTAGCCAGTGATGTCAGAGGGAGGGGGAGAGGTGAAGAAAAGAAACGAGCATAGGATCACAGTTTTCAATTTAAATGGAGGACCATGCGTACTTTTTGTCTCGTGAGAGGGAAGAAACCATACAACAGAAAATAAAAAAAAATAACTGGGAGAAAAGAAGAATCTACATCAGTGGAGCGTTTACCAGATGGAGACTATCCATGAGGGACACAAACTTTTAGACAGGCGTGGAGGTTGTAGGTTTTCTGCTGGACAGGTGAGTTAATTATATGAAACAATTAAGTTTATGTTAGCATCATGTTTGACACAGGACAGGTTAGTCCAGCAAAGAAGCCAAACAACGCTGCTCAATTGCTTGCAGTCACTGAGCGCACCACTAGTTGGAGGTAATTCTTACACATGGGGGATTTAAAGTGTAACTAATCCCCAAAAACACTTTTTTCTTTGCTTGTTAACTGTATAAATGTTTTTTTACCAAAGCAATCTTTCAGTTTAAAGGGATACAAGGCAAGTCTGAGTGTTTTCTCTACGATTCTCCCCCTGGCGTCCGTTAGTAAATTTTGCTTTCAAACACACTGTCGTAAAAACGAAATGTTTTTTATAGTCAGGCCGTTATGTTACTTTGTTTGCATTTTTTATTCTTTGTTGCCGCCTGCAGCTCTGCTTCATTTACTATTATTATTCTATTCATATACTTATTATATTGATTTGTGGCCGCCTATTGTTGGAGTCATTCCGCTTTATTGATTTAGTTTTTCAATTGGTTGTGATGCGCCACAAGTTATGATGAGCGACTGAGCAGCTATTTACGCCGCCAATAGGCGGCCGCATCTCCGCTTCATTTATTTAGCCTATTTATTTGCTTGTGATGGACGTAAGTAATGACAAAACCAGTGGCATTTGCCAACATTGCCCAGTCAGAAATGTTTTTGTAGCTCGATCATGATATGTGCAACGTGATTATTATTCCCTATTATCATACGCGTTGACTTAGTGACATAAAATAAAAGTGTAGGCCATCGTAATTCAACTCATATCTGTAAAGTAAGTGAGATATTGCGAGGTCTGTATCCGACTTGGAGCCTTCGGTGTCTTTTAGCCTTCGCCATTCGGTAAAAGCTTGACCAATATTGATGCGTGTGCGAGCCCTCACTCGGTCTGAAGCTCTTTTTCTTTTCTTGGCATCTTCCGTCAAGGGTTTTCGCTGCTTCTCAGCCAGCTCTGCCATCAGTTTGCCACACTCGCTAGCTGGGTTTCATTAGCCTGCTTCAGTGTTGGGGATGCTTGACGAAAACTGATCCTGCTTCTCGCGATGTCTGAGACTTCGCGAGACTGAAGGACACCAGGTACGGTACACTGAACTTGCAAGTGGGATATCCTGCCCACTTTGGTAGAGTTTTTCAAATGTTGCCTCGGGGCGGGATGATGCTCTTTCATGGGGTTCAGTTAGACTTTAAGTGGCAAGCACAGCATTAAGTCATTTTCTTCCATTCTCCATTGGCAAAACTATTCCAGCTCGGATGGGTTTTGTGGGGATTCGCTACGAACAACCCCTTTCAAGTTCTGTCACAAATTATCTGCCAGATTAAGGTTTGTACCACATAGGGTGAGATCTTGCATGGAGCCCCAGGTCAAGGGACATAATTACTCAAAGTTGATCTGAACAAGCTGCTCTCCTGTTGTAGATTGGCTCGTCCCATCTTTTGCATGTGTACAATCTTGTCCCTAGTATCCTTGAACAGTTCTCTGGTCTTGGCCATGGTGAGGTTGGGGTCTGAATTTTTAAAGGTATGGAAAAGTGCCTTTTATACAGATAATGGGTGGAAACTGGTGTTATTAATAAAGATAATGAGTAGAGTATAGAAGAGCTTCTTAAAGAGGAAGCAAAAATAGTTTCTCATATGTAGGTGCTAAATACTTATTTTCTGCACCATTATATACAAATACATAATGAAAATTACAGACCTATCTCATTTTTATAAGTAGAGCAACTTGCACAATCGGTGGCTGCCGATGCTTCTTTTTTTTTTACCAACTGTATCTCTTTCTAGCCTCAAGACACCTTGGGATCCTCCAAAATGAGGTGGTTAGAGAACTGTCTAAATTTCGTTCCTGAATGTTAACGGTATGAGGATGGATGAATTGATGGTAATGTTACTGAAGGGTTTTTATTATTTGAGCTGTATATAATCTTTACTCACATTAAAGATATCATTTAGATTTTGTGAATTGGGAATCTGGGAAGACGGGGTTGTAATCAGTGATTTATTTGCAGTAGATGAAAGTCATAATGGACAAAATTAGCAAAAGAAAATGTAATCCTCATACTTTAGAAAGGGTAATTGCCAGGTGCGTAGCACTAAATTCTGGGCCCTGTACACTCTCGATGTCAGTCGGCCTCTTTAGGTACATGAGAAAAAGAGTGGCCTTTTTTAAAATAAATAAAAGGTTTTATGCAACAATCAGATCTGCATGCATTGACGAGTATTTCTGTCATTCACCCCATGAATTGGCGTATTCGGCCAACTTGTTCTCATATGCTTAACACATCAAGCTATATCTCGTTTCATTGTTAATAGTAGGGCTGCAGCTATCGTTTCTTTTTGTAATCAATTAATCTAGCACTTTATCGATTCAATTACTCGATTAATCTGATAATTTTTTTTACGTTTTTAAATAACCAAAACAAATCATGCATAACAAAAAAGATTGTGGCTATAAAATGATCAAGCATGTTCCTTTTATCTCTCAAAAAAATAGAGAACTCCAACTCCAATATTTGGCTCCAAAACTAAGCCCATTTACAGTATATATTTATTTATTTACTTGACAAAATAACAGTCAACAGCAATAATGTAAGTTAATAAACTAAATGGTTCATCCACTTTTTTGTGAAAAAGCTTTTGTGAAAAGTTGCAATGTTTTTGGGATTTTCTTCTTCGGCAGTCACTTATATTGTTTGAAAAGCAAGCAGAGTTTGAGACGGCATTGTAACATTTGTGTACGCGTGGACAAGACTGTCTTCGACTCGATGGAACGTGAATACGTTTGCTACTTCAAAACCTCAAAGCTAAACATCATATTTCATCAAACAGCATCATGACATCGCTACAAATACAGTATTTAAAATTAGTGAACATCAACGTATAAGGGTTTAGGTTACGTTATCTTGTTTCGGTGACGCTTGGTGAAAAATCACGTGGAAGTTTTCTGATGCTGGATAATTGAGCTCGTATTGCTGTGGTATGCTAGCTCTACTTTGCAGTAAATACACTGTACTTTTTTCTGTTCTTTTTTTCAGAATGTAGCGATCCCAAAATTTACACATTTTCTGCCGGTTATGGGCATCTTTACTCCCATCGCGCAAACTAAATTCAAACTGTATCACTCGCTGCTGTTGTGCTTCACACAGGTGCGAACAAAACAACGGTCCGTGTGGAACGATCAGATCCCTGCACGTATTGTGCGCGTCATAGGATATTAATGAGGCTTCGAGGCAGAGTTTTTGCCTCGAGCAATTTTTGGAATGGAGTAACTCGAGTTACTCGGCGAATCGCTGCAGCCCTACTTAATAGATAGTAAATGTTGTCCCTACTTGCATGATAATTCCATTGGCTAACATAGCCTAATACAACTCAATGGACCGTGCTGATTAATGTCTATGAAAAACTAAACTGTAGCTGGCCCGTAAGCCAATAGTTTAGTTGTCTTTATGCATACAGCCACAAAGCTTGGTTGGCAACTAGCTAAGCTAAAGACTTCACATGTGTAGGCTACACATGTTAAATTTAATGGGACTTTGCATAACAACAACCAAACTACTTAACCTTGCAGAAAGAAAGCAGTCAACAGGTGTCTCCACTCATTCTGCTTTCTTCCCCCTCTTTTTTCTTTTGAAGTCCCGATTTGTTATTTTTGTGCAGCATGATGACTTGTGTCAAGACTAATCTAATCTTTCTGGTCTTGGCTCCAATGTTGCCAACTGTCTCCGACATAAAGCAGCTGAATTTTAATTATAGGGGAAGTTCGTCTTTTTTCTTCAACCTGGACCGTATTTTTTATTTATTTTTTTTAATCAAATATTACGTTCATTTACTCACCCAGACAAGTTTTTAGCCACTTGGAGTCCTTTGGGAGAAGTTTATATCCAGTCGCGGTCAGCGTATATCCATATAAAAAGAGTGAGTCGGGGCAGGAGATTTGCCCCCTCTAATAAGGCATTATCTGCTCCAAAACTCCTTAATATAGTTAATGGCTGAAACAATGGAGGAAAGGAACTGGTAGGTTGTTTTATAACATTCAAAGGAAAGTTAATACGAAGAAAACAAAACAAAACAAAACAGAAAGGAGGAAATGACTAAATCTAGATTAGGATTTGTTCATATGAGTTAAATAACAAATTATTTAAACAGCGTAAACATGCTACAGGGAGATGTGACTTTTGCCTTTAAGAAGAGACTGTGGAACTTGTTATGTTATTTTGCATACTGCTGAGAAAAGGGAACTAAAACAAAATGTCTAAATGGACATTAAAATGCTGAGATATCTTAAAATAATTAAATTCTTGGAGAGAATATAAAACTGTTCACTGCCTTTTTCTTACAACTGTTAAATGTCCTATGTTGTTGAACTCACCATAGATTTTGAACATTTCTTGAACCCACCACAGGTGTGCAGATGCAGCGTAGTTATAGACAAAATTCTGCAAAGGGAAGAAGGATCTTCGTGTGGCTAACAAAAGAGAGATCAGTCTTATATACCTGGATATTTCTTTTCTTTTTTTTACTTTTCAGTTAATTTAAAGATACAACACATTTGTTTGTGACTAGGTGAAATCAGCACCCTCTCTCTGTATGCTGGGTGAAATGAGCTGCATACACATCCGCAGATCATTCCCTAATTGCAGGACATTGTGGTTACAGAGCAAGTCGGGTCTCTAATCTCCAGGGGATGTCGGAAACAAAGTTTCACAGAAAATAGCTACGTTTATTTTTCAAATCTGTTGTTACATTTGTTGCTTGCCGTTTTCTTTAGGAGAAAAAAGTGATTAAGTGGGTCTGAAAAGTCGTTTGCAACACTGCTGGGCTCGCTGATGTTGGGGGTCGCTGTTGAGCGAAATAAACCATTCTGCGCCTCCAATAGGGGGATATTATGTAGAGAACGGACAATGACATCACTTAGCAACAACAATATGATGAAATTAATTTAAAACAATAATTTAGAGGGCTCAATAAAATAAGAATAAAACATTAAAGAAAAATTATTTTCATGGGCCCTTCTCCCTTCTTGGACCCTCGGTAGTCAGGCCCACTGTTCCCCCTGCTACCACGTCCCTGCTAATTGCTAATCAGACCTTAGCCCCCATATGGAGGGATTTCAATGCATATAAAGCAATTCACTCTCAAAATCCTCATGAAAAGTTTTTATAGCTTTTCATGAATCTCATGTGCATTAGACCATTGTTTAGTTTGACCTAACTGATTACAATTCATGATTATGGGCCTCAGGCTGAAAGATCCACAGGTGTTTTGAACCATCCATTAGACAAAAATGACTAAGCAAAAAGGAGTTGAGTTTTTAGCAGGAGACAACAGGATATCCGTATTAGCTACAAAATCCAAAAGATTTGTAGGAGAAAATCACACATAAAGAACAGATAGGAAGGCACTAGTCCAGCGAGAACATAGCCTACTTGGTAGTGACGAGGGAATAGCTGTTTTTCCTGCTATCACATCTAGAGTGTTGTTGTTGCTGCCACGAGAGGAACTTGACAAGGACACAACTTTATAGTGTATTCAGCAAGAACAATCTAGCTTTCATGTTATTGTCCAATACTCCATATTCATTGTTTTTATCTGTCCTAATTCTGATCTTTTAATGACTTCCTTCAATTAAAAAAGGTAAAAAAAATAAACATCCAAAATTTGCTTTTGGCCCACATAGAGTTATACTGGCAGAACAACCATTCTCATCTGATTAAAAGGACTGATACAAAATACAGTTTCAACATATTTAATTTGGCATGCAAAATATTTTTCGTTGTTCATTTAAGAAAACAGCAACAAAATAGACAATCGTCTCAGATACCACACTGGTATGGTGGCCGATGTTTAATTCTAAATGGTGCAGACCAACTGGCTAAGGTTGTCAAAATAATTTACATTTTGCTATAATCATTGTAAATAAAAAAGATTAATCCAAGGATAATTTTTTTATTTAAATTAATGTGAACTTAGTTGTTTTCTTTGTCGAGAGTCTGAGCCTAACCGAGTCTTGGGGGAAGTCTCTAGAACTCGTTGGGTAAGAATCAAGGTAGATATGCCGCCAGTCAATTCCATAGCAACATAGGGAAACAACCATACTCATACATATCTTCTCCTATAGGGGCAATTCAAAGAGTCCTGTGAGTAGAGTCTGCTCTTTGTGTAATGTAGGAAGAATCTAGAGCAGCCATACACACTGGGTGAACATCAGACAGAACCTTCTTGCTGCAAAGCAACATTGGTAAACTGTGTCATCATGCAGCCCTAAAAACCAGATTAAATAAACCTAGATTGAATCTGACAAAAGTAGAGCAGGAGCAATTCAGAATGCATAACAAACCAATCCTACCAGCTCCAAATTATCTTAAGAAAAAAATAGGATGCAAATACTACCAGAAACACAGAAATGTAAGGCCTGTTTTACAGTTACTTGTTTTATCTATGGTACATACTTCCATAAATCATTGTCATCCTGCCCAAAACAGGAAAATTTGATTTTACCCAAAAGGCAACTGACCTGTCTAACTCTTATTACTTTGGAGCTAATTATGAAAAAAAATAGTATCGTGCAGTTTCTAAATACATTTTGCTCCCAAAAATACATAAAAGGCATGCTAAGAATTTTCATCATATATTTTTTCTTTATTCTATTTAAATATAGCATGTAACACCCCTAAAATTTGATTGCATAACACACATTGGATGCATCGGGCCAAAGTACTTTAGCCATACATATTTTTATAAGAAGCATTGACGGTTCTGACCGTTCTTTGGAGTATTTACTGCTGACTATTTATGCCGCCAGGATGGGTTAAGGGAAGGAAAATATTTTGTCTATATTTTACTTTTCAATATATAGCTCAAACTTAAGTATCCTCATCTAATGCTCTCTACAAGATAATAATTTTAAAATGAATAAAATCTGATGTTGCTTTGCAGATCAAAATAAGATGAAAATTTTTACGAACTCAAGATTGAAAAGAGAAATATATTTTTTGCATTTCTTTTTCAACATAATATATTATATAATAACACCAAATGCAAAAGGATGAAGCTTTAACATCTACTAGTCTAGCATTTACTTACGCAGGGATAAAAAGTTTCCCTTTCTTCTATTGTAAATGACCAAATTAGACAATTGGACTTTCTCTGCTTTAAGAATTTTGTTCTGTTTCTCTACTTTTAGTTTTTACTAGCTTTTGTCCACTGAAAGTAAAGTACTGAGTAGTAATAACTAACGCACAGAACCCCACTTAAAAAAAAAAAATACGATTTATCATTTTAAATAAAAACCTTTAATATCCATGGTGAGTGCTATACCATCTCCTGAGAGTATTATGGGTCAAAAGAATATCAGGCATAGCATAATTGACACAGCCTAAGCCTTGAGTGTTCTCTGTACTAGCTATCATCTGCTTATTCCTGTCTTTGGATCCAGTCATCAAAGCATCGCTATCAATCTTGTGCTCCAAAAGCCATTTTAAAAATTGCCTTATTTTGACGTCACTATGAGGCGCTATAAAAAACCACCCCTCACCTGTCAAATCTCGCCCACAAATTCAAGTTCCATGCCATGTTCATGTGTGGAAAAACCAGGTATCTAGTAACATAATGGGTGGGCGGGGTCTGCTCAAGTAAATTTGCATACAAGTGACAGAGCCCTCTAAAGAGCTCGTCCTGAAAGGGACTAAAGTTGTAAAGAATGAAGCTGGTGGATCGCTTCATGTTAGAGTGAGTTTGTGCAAAGAACCTCATTAACATGTTTTGTATCATAGACCTGTGACCATAGACCTATTGTAACTTATGTAAAGAGGCATAAAATTTCTCCTTTAAAGTATAAGTAAGAGAGAAAAATTATTTTACTATTCAGTTTTTATAAAGGAAAACATTTTTTGTTTTTGTTTATTAAATTAATACAGCTTTTTTTAGGCCCAGTTCACAGTGCCTTACAAAAGTATTCATACCAATTTTAGTGTTTTAATGTTTTGTACTTTGCATCCACAAACTTCAGTGCATTTTGTTTGGATCTTATATGATGGACCCGCAAGCAGTGGTTTGGTAGAAAGAAAGCGTTTTACAAAGAAAAATTGGAAAAGTTGGAAAAGTGCTTTTCTGAATAGATTACTTCCATGTAGAGTACACTTTGACATTGGAGCATAGTGTAAACTAGCACGAAGTCCAGGGCTACATACTTAGAGATGCCTATCCTAAATATATTATCTCGTCCCAAAAGACAATATGATAATAAGATAAAATGTTCAGCAACGTTAAAATACTCTCCTCTTGTTCCTGGGGTGCCTGACAGAAGTTGTATAATTAGGGATGCAACAATACAACTTTTTTCATACCGATAAAATACCGATACTTGGATTTGAGTACTTGGAGATACTTCTGCTGCACAAAATAATGTATTGGATTGGAAGTCAGATTTTATTTTTCTTCTCCTCTTGTTACAACAAATGATGGTGAATTAGATAAATGAACAAAAATTAAGAAAAAATTACCACAAAACTGAAATTTCAAGGGAAATATAAACATATTCAGGGAAATTATTGCATTTTCCACCTTTTAAGTATCGGTTCTTGGTATTGGTTAACAAACCGATGAGAGTACACTACAACGGTTCAGCATCGATACCTGATACCAGTATCAGTATCGGTGCACCCCTAGTTCCAATGCTTTTTGTGAGCATGGATTTTTTTAATTTTATTTTTTTATGTGCATGTTTGACGGATGAAGCTGACTGGCCAACTGCCTAACAACCTCCATTTGGAACCAGGGGCCTGGTTGAGAGTGCTGATCTCATAAAATCTATTTATGGCTCATGCAGTGACACTTTAATTCTGGTATCTCTCACCTTCCTGCTGTCTGTTTCCATCTTTACCACATAAACTGCTACACATACTGTCACAGTGGTCTGTATTTCTCATCTGTTCCTTGTGGTGATGGTGTGCCCCTGTTTCTTATGGCTCAGATTAATATACAGTCCTGCTCACTGCTCGGTTTGCTCAGTTAACATTTTTCTTGTCTGCCTATCTCCTCAGTCTGCCTTTCTCTATCACTCTCTGTCATTTTTCTCTGTATGTGTGCTTAATCTGCCACATTACATGGCATCGTCTATTTTCAAACTAGTGTTCTCTTATTATTTGCCCCACCCACTTCGTCTGTATCCTTCTCCCTGCTCATTTTCCCTTAGTCAGCACAAAGTCACAAACTGCATATGTTGTCTCCTTTTTTGCTGATCTAAACTCACCTCTCTGACCCATTTTTTGTGTACAAGTCCTTCATCTTTTTTCCCGCTTTCTATCTCTTTCTGCCTCAACACCAACTCGGATTTGCTTCCCTTCCTTTAATTTTTTTGACACTTTCCTCTAGTCTCAATTTTTGGCAATTTATGTATTTTTCATCCTTGTCTTGTTTGCTTTGTGGTAGCAATGCACCGATATTAAATTATGTTGAAAATGTTCAATCTAAGATTTTTTTGATCTACTGATACCAAATGTAAGTTACTTCTCATTAAAAATAATAATATAGGATACATTCAAAATATTTTGTAGCCTTCCTGCTATGAGCGCCATTAATTTCTGCATTTGATCCAGAAGTGACATTGCACTGTTCAATTCAATTTCAATTTAGTTCAATTCAGTTTATTTATATAGCGCCATTTCACAACAGATGTCATCTCAAGGCAATTTATAAGAGTTATTATAATACAATGTTTAATTTAGGAATTAGAGAACCACAGAAGATTGCGTTGTGACTTCTCAGCAATCCCTCACACTGAGCAAGCATGAAACGACAGTGGAGAGGAAAGAAACCTCCAGCAGAACCGGGCTCAGCATAAGCGGTCATCTGCCGAGACCGTCTGGGGTTTGAAGAAGGCAGCAGAGACACAGAAAGAAAAAACAGAACTGATGCATAAGCAGAAGTTGGTAGCAGGACGTGGAGAACGTTCCTCCTCTGGAATGCCATCTTACTCAGGGTCGTCAAGCAGGGCGGGTCAGGAGCACCTACTGTAGGAAGAGACTAAGAGAAAACAGGTAAGCGCTTGAATTGACAACACATCATGCAGTTGGAGAGAAGTAGGAGAGAAAGTATGAACTGACTTTAATAATGTCCTCCAACAGCCTAGCCTGATGCAGCATAGCTACTAACATTAACCTGTTTCCTAGCTACTAGGAGACCTAGCTACTAACAATCTACCTGGCTTACATTAATCTATCTCTACCTAGATACTATGCCTCTTCATATCTCTTCCTAGCTATTGACACTCTACCTGACTAACATTAACCTGTCTATTCCCAGCTACCTGTCTAACACATATCTAACTGTAAGCTTTGTCAAAGAGGAAGGTTTTAAGCCTAGTTTTAAAGATAGACAGGTTGTCTTCTTCACGAACCAACCATTGGAGCTGGTTCCATAGGAGGGGAGCCTGATAACTGAAAGATCTGCCACCCATTCTACTTTAAAAAATCCTACGAACTACCAGTAAACCTGCAGTCTGAGAGCGAAGTGCTCTGTTAGGAACATATGGAAAAATCAGGTCTCTTATATATGATGGAGCTAGATTATAAAGAGCTTTATATGTCAGAAGGAGGATTTTGAATTCTATTCTAGATTTTACTGGGAGCCAGTGAAGGGAAGCTAAAACAGGGGAAATGTGATCTCTTCTTCTTTTATTCTTTAGAACCATGCAGCAGCAACTTGGACTAACTGAAGACGTTTAATTGTATTCTGTGGACTACCTGATAATAAAGAGTTACAGTAATCCAGCCTTGAAGTAATAAAGGCATGGACTAGTTTTTCAGCATCACTCCTGGACAGGATGCTTCTAATTTTTGCAATATTCTTAAGGTTAAAAAAGGAAATCCTAGAGACTAATTTAATGTGAGATCTAAATTACATATCTTGGTCAAAAATAACACTGAGGTTCTTTGGAGGCTAATTTAATGCCAGGCGAAGAGGTTGACTAAGTAGTTTCTTTTTCAGAGCTTCTGGTCCAAAGACGACAACTTCTGTTTTATCAGAATTCAGAAGCAAGAAGTTTAGAGTCATCCAAGTTTTTAGGTCTTCCACACATGCCTGTAGTCTACCTAACTGATTGGATTCATCAAGATTTATGAATAGATATAATTGTGTATCATCTGCGTAACTATGGAAATTTATCCCATGCTGCCTAATGATTTTAGCAAGAGGAAGCATATATATAGTAAAACGAATCGGCCCAAGCACCGAACCCTGTGGTACTCCGCAAGTGACCATTGAGGCCGAGGAAGATCTATTGTTTACCTCAACAAACTGAAATCTGTTGGACAAAAAAGATTTAAACCAGCCTAGTGCTGTTCCTATTATACCGACACTTTGAAGCCTTTCTATGAGAATATTGTGATCAACAGTGTCAAAGGCAGCACTGAGATCTAACAGGACCAGAATGGTCACCAGTCCATTGTCTGAGGCTATGAGAATATCATTAGTAATCTTCACCAGAGCTGTTTCAGTGCTGTGATGAGCTCTAAAGCCTGACTGAAACTTCTCAAACAGCTCATTATTGTTTAAACTCTCACACATCTGATGTGCAACTTTTTTCTCAAGAATTTTAGATAAGAAGGGAAGATTAGATATCGGTCTATAGGTAATTAAGTCGTTTTGATCAAGAGATGGTTTCTTAAGTAGAGGTCTAATTACAGCAATCTGAAACTCCTGTGGTATATATCCATTTACTAAGGATAGATTCATTATATCTAAAATTGGAGCAGCAATCAAAGGGAAAACCTCTTTTAAAAGTTTAGTTGGGACTGGGTCTAACAAGCAAGTTGAAGGTTTTGATAAAGCAAATAATCTTAGTAGATCTGAAAGTTCGGTGGCATTAAAGCAGTTCAAGCATATATTAGGTACAACCATTTTTGATGCTGCCTCATTAACTAAGGTAGAAGCAAGCATATTGGGAAGGTTCCCATTTTTCTTATTTTTTATAGAGTCTATTTTATTTATAAAGAATTGCATGAAGTCATCACTACTAAGAGCTGGGGGAATGGTTGGCTCGACAGAGCTTTGATCCTGTGTGAGTTTGGCAACTGTATTAAAAAGAAACCTAGGATTATTTTTATTCTTCTCGGTTAAAGATGAAAAATATGCTGTTCTGGCTGTTCGAAGGCTCTTTTTATAAAGCAATAGACTATTTTTCCACACTAAATAAGAATCCTGTAAATGCGTGGAGCGCCATTTTCTCTCTAGTTTTCTAACAGTCTGCTTCAGGGTACATAGCTCCAAATTAAACCAGGGAGCTAATCTTCTATGGCTAGCCACCTTCCTTTTCAAGGGGGCAACTTTGTCTATTGCCAGACGCAGGGAGGAATTAACGCTATGAACTAAAATGTCAAGTTGTGAGGGGTCAGGAGTTAAATCACTATTTTCTATTGTACTTTTATATACTGAGGAAACTAAAGTTGGAAGAGCTTCTTTAAAACTTGCTACAGCATTGTCTGATAACGTTCTGGTATAATGAAGTTTTCTTTCAGGTTTGGAATGGTCAGTTAGAGTGAGTTTAAAAGTGATCAGAAAATGATCAGACAGGATAGGGTTATGTGGAAAGACTGTTATTTCTTCACAGTCAATGCCATTAGTCAGCACAAGGTCAAAAGTGTGGTGACAAGAATGGGTTGGGCCCTGCACATTTTGAGTAAAGCCTATTGAGTCTAAAATAATGTTAAAAGCTGCCTTTAGACTATCACTT
Organism: Apricaphanius iberus; assembly: GCA_028564705.1. Taxonomy (NCBI): domain Eukaryota; kingdom Metazoa; phylum Chordata; class Actinopteri; order Cyprinodontiformes; family Aphaniidae; genus Apricaphanius; species Apricaphanius iberus. The sequence continues at coordinate 6,935,211 of JAPXFQ010001905.1, forward strand.
TCACTATCAACATGAATATTGAAGTCTCCAACTATAGTAACTTTATCAGTGTTTAAAACTAAGTCAGATAGAAAATCTGATATCTGATCTAAAATTTGAGAATAAGGGCCTGTTGGATGATACAAGACCACGAATAAAAGTGGCTTTACTGCTTAATTATGTGTATGAGGAAGGCTAAAGATTAAATGCTCAAAGGAACTGTAACTAATATTTTTTGGGGGGTTAATTAGTAAATCTGAATGAAAGATGGTGGCTACTCCAGGGACACTAAAGTTTAAGTGACTAGGGGGAGTTGACTTATATATTGTGACATGGTCCTCTTCCTGCAACCATGTCTCTGCAAGACAAGGTTAGTCCTGTACTAACTTGCTCCGCACTAACTACTGCTGGGCCTGGCTGTTCTACAGCGCGGAGCCGGGCCTCTAGCTCAGAAACCCTTACATCCAAGGCTACAAAAATGCTGCACTTATTACACCTACCATCTTCACTAAAGGAGGCAGAGGAGTAACTAAACATCTGACACAGAGAGCAGGAGAGAGGAGATTCAGAGAGAGACGGAGGGACAGGAGAGAAAGCCATAGCCATGCTAGCAGTAAACCTAAGCTAACCTAGCGATACCTTACCTAGCCCAGGAAACCAGTATAGCACTTAACGAGTTCCCAAAACGTAAAGAACACCAAAAGAAAATAAGTGTTTCAACGTCTCACTTTTTGTGAGAGTTAGCACCGTATTTGTCTTCAGTTGATCTTGAGTGCTGCTGCTCAACACTTGACTCATCGAGTCGCACAAAAGTGGGGGTTAACCCAAGTTTTAGCATCTCTTCACAGTTTTCCAATCCATTACAGATTCTAAAGATTCCTTTATTTGAGAGGGGTCTGTGCATTTTCAGTCACTACCCCAGACCTTTGGAATGCTTTACCTGTACATATTAGGGAGACTAAATCGCTCCATGTTCTTAAAGCTTCTCTTAAATTAGTTTTTTTCTCACTGCTATTTAGTTCTGGTTAAAGCATTGGTTTTATTTTATTTTTTTTATTACTAGTCTTATTTTAATTGTACATAAAATCTCATGTTATTAGTGGCTGTTGGTGTCAGGTGTCACTTTGGTCAGGTTTGTTGTTGTGCTCTATAAATAAAGGTGGAATGGAAATGGAATGAATGGAATATTTTTTAACAAAGGACTAACAAACTTATGCATCTTATGCTGTGCATCTTATGTCATCCATCATGGGTAGTGTTACAACACCAAAAGACTGCATTTCTGCATTCTAGAGAGTATAAATCTATAGAATAGTTATAGAGCTCTACTCTGAAATATGCAAATTGCAAACAAATTTATAATCCAGCCTTTTCCATTACTGAAAGAGGTTGAAAGCTCAAAAGGATAAATGAGAGCATCCCTGTTATTCTGCATTCAGCTTTCCCGTTATCTGTCTCTCTCAAAGCCTGAAGGATCAGCATCATCTTGAAAAGTAGTAAAAAGAAATAATGTTTGAAAGTAGTTTCTTCAACTCCAGTTCTTCCTCTTATATAATCAATAAATCTGTCTAATATTTAAAATTGCTAGCTTTGTCTCTTTTATTCAGCAACACTATCAACAGTACATTGTTTTTGTCAGTTAAACCTAGTTGTTTTTAGTATGGTGTGGAAAAGATACGAATTTTGTTTTCCCCAATGGTCGGTCCTGTTCTTGTCTCATCACTAATTCATCCGCTGGTTCTCTTCTTTCGCCCTTTGCAATGTTTTAACTCATCTTCTGCCCCCACCTTCTTCTCTTTTATCCTTCATGTCTTCTTTCATGATATTGCACAGCATTGACCTGATCTTATGTTTTTGTCCCCCCTCGCTTGTTTTATTCCCCATCTCTTAAATTCACTTTCCCAAGTATCCTTGACAGATCATTCAATCAGCTGCTGCTGCTATTAGAGTGAATCCTATTGTTGATCCAGTTTGGGATTTGCTTTATTTCCTCCTTCTCTTACCTCTGCTATTATTATGTGCCACAGCAGTGGTTCGACAGCAACTGTGGTCGGATTAATACGCCCAGATCAAATCTGTGTTTTTTTCTTGTATCTGTGTCTTTCTAAGCTGCATACTGAATGCTCATGGCATCAATATCCAGTTCGACAAAGCCTTTCCTATCAAGAATATGAACACTGAACACAGATATAAAGTTCTGAGTGTTCTTTTTGATCAGTTTCACTGACTTGAAACAGGTTTTCTTTTAAAACCACATTGGAAATGCAAAAAACACACACACACACACACACACACACACACACACACAAACGTGAATAATATTTACCATATCTTATCATACAATATATTTTTATTAGTGATGGGTAGATGAGGCCTCCTGAAGTGTTGCGGCACATTAACCAAACTGTATTGATACTGTATCAAAACTGTCACTGTGTTGGTCTATTAACACTGACTGGATGATAAAGGTAAAGTTTTTTTTGTTTTTTGTTTTTTATCTGGACCTTATTTTTTTAGCAAATATTATGTTCAGTTACTCACCTAGACAAGTTTGGAGCCACTTAGAGTGCTTTGGGAGATCTTTATATCTAGTGATATGATCAGCGTATATCCATATAATGGATCAGATTAGGAGATTTGCTGCCTATTCTAAGGCATTATTTGCCCAAAAACTCAGCCGTTTAGCCATGTTTAGTTATTAATCGTTAGCGATATTCCCCTGTGAGTTCGGAACACCTTGGATGTCTTAAGGTATTAGCTTCTGGGTGTTTTACAGGCTTTAAATGGAATTAATTCCAACTTACAGTAAATGGGATTTCAATGACTTCGCAGCCTACTGCCAATGCAGCTGTAGTCTGCATAGGTTGCGGAAAGGAAGTCTGTGGAAGGTGAACTTAGTCCAATTGCTCATTTGTTTAGTGCAATATGGAAACACGAAAACGAACTGTAATCACGCAATACTACTTGTATTATAGCCTCTAAATCACCAAACTATTAAGCATTTCCGAGATGTTCAAAACTCCAAAGGGAGTGGTGCTAACGATTAATAACAAGACATGTTTAACTTAAGGAGTTTTACGGCAGATAATGCCTTATTACAGGCGGCAAATATTCTGTCCTGATTGGCTCCCATTATGTGGATATACGCTGATCGCGACTGGATATAAACTTCTCCTGAAGGATCTTCATGTTTCAACAGCGAACTGTATCAATCCTTATAGGGTTCTGTATTGTGGTGGACATATGTGTGGACCAGTGGCAGACTTACCATTAGGCAAAGGTAGCCGATTACCTAGGGCCCCAAACACTTTGAGATCTTTAAGATATTTTTTTTCCTTCAAAATTATTCTACACCGTCATAAAAAATTTAAAAAAAACATATATGCTGTAATGCTATCAGATTCCTATAGGCAAGTGTTTCAATGTAACCTAACCCCCTTTGAGATGGACTATTCCATGACTGCAGCAAATTAATGACTTACAACGGTGACAAGCGGTCTTGTGAGTGTGTGCTTTTACTGTAAAGGCTGGTTCATTGTACGCATTTTGTCCATCTTAAAGACTGCTCCATGCCACCGACCATCCTTAGCTATTTTCTGTGAAACTTTGTTGGTGACATTTCCTGCAGATTAGAGACCCTGCCTGCTCGCATTCTTCGAGATGTTAAGAAAGTGAATGATCTCTGAACGTACATGCAGTGTGATCGCAGACTGACCAATCGTAAACCTTGCTTGGCTCATTAAACCTAGTCACAAACAAAATTTTCTATTTAAAATGATTTCAAAAGCAAAAAAAGAAATCTGCAAGTATACAAGACTGATCTATATTTGAAGTTTAAATTTAAAGCCACAAACAAACATAAAGCAGATGCTTGTCCTTACCACTGTTTCACAAACCTGTGGTGCGTTCAAGGAGCATTCGAAATGTATGGTGAATTCAACAACATTGGACTCATAACAAAAAACACTGAAAATAATAAACAATAATAAGCCATAAACTTGGCAGTTGGCAAACACCATTTGGTATTTGCTTATTTTTTACATAGTGCTAAAAAACAAATAAAAACTTTTATTTTTTCATTAATTTTTTCTTAACATATTTTTTCTTTCTTTTCATACTTAGAAGTTTTGTTCAAAATGTCTTCGATGTCCAGTTGTAAGTTTATATCTTGTAAATTATGTACAAGTTCCTTTCTTTCAACAGGATACTTCAGGTTAAATAATATAATGTTCTCTTCTTCAAGACAAGGTTTTCAAATATTATAAAATACTAAAAAAGTTAACATACAGCACTGCAGATGCATTCATTTCTGTCCATTTTTTCTGAGCGCCTGATTGTCAGATAAATTCAGAGGGATTGCTTAGTGTTGTGGTTCCAGCAGAACCTGCTTGGGTCCTTCTAAATTTCTTAATTTTATGTCTGTACCCATGATTATTTAACTCTATACAAGTGTGTTGTAGTTCTTCTTTGTATGAAGGCTTCTTCTCTCTGTCATTAGTTGATTGTCAAAGGTTCATTTCTGACAGTATTTAGTCTATTTGTTAAGACTTCTTTGCAATCATACATTGACATGGTATTTTTCAGTCTATGCAGTTACCAATTAAATAATTAAATAGTGAGCATCTGCAAGTTACTGTATTTCCCTTTTAGTTAATGTAGCCTTTTATTATTTGCTTCATTAAGAATTTCAAGCTATTGTAGGCATTTTCCCCAACGTTCATTTGAATGCTAATACTTGAAAGGTAAATCAATTGCAGTATCAGCACAACCAAGAATAACTTTTTTCATTCAGCTCTCACTACTAACAGCCCATTTGAAACAGCATGAAATGTCTGCTGAACATATCACCTTGAATTGGGTTGTTGCTGAAAGTGTGCTAAGCACATAAATACTCCTTGAATTTCCATAAACATGGCTGCCTGGCACATACTTTTACAGAAATTAATATTATTATATGTGAAAAATGCATATTGCAAACTGTGTTTTTTCATTCAGATGCAATTCCAGATACCTAGATTCTGGACACTAGTGTATTCTAAAGACCGAACCAGTGAAAAGTTTCTTAAAGGATTATTTCCTAACTTTGAATTTAAAAAAAAAGTTTGAAACATCAGCTGCAGAAGGCCCCATGTCTTTGTTCGCCTTGGGCCCCCAAACTGCTAAATCCGCAACTGGTGTGGACATATGGAGATGAATCATGAATGGACTGAATTTAAGTAGCACATTTGTAGTCACTCAGTGTTTTTTAATAAGATCCATATTCATGGAAATGTTGAATTAATTATGAATGAATGAATTATTCTAATTGCATTCCGGAATATACACATATTCATATTGACCGAGCTGCCTTGGCAGAGGTCCACAGTCTATGAGTGCTTTTCTAGCTACAATATATTTGCGTTCGGTATTGTTTTTGAAAAGGTCTGAAAGGGAAAAAGATATATTTTTTTCCTGCTGCCACATTGTTGCTGCTTAAGGAAAATATTTGAAATAAGTCAGCTATATGACTGAATTATTTGGTAAGTTCTGGCCTTATTAATGATTGTTTGTTGTAAAAGGTTACTTTTCATAATAACTTGATATGGGTCCAATATCCTTGGGGGTTTGTTTCCTCATAAAGTAAGCATGAAATATTAAATATATTTTTTACAGTAAATATTCAGAACATAATTGATCATCCATGAAGTTCAATATTTTATGGTTAAGGATTTATTTAAAGTGACCTCTGTGCCTAAAATGTTTCAAGAATATTGTTAGGTGAGATCTCATTTGATGTCTTAAACACGGTATTGTATATCAGTTATATAAGGCCCATTTTTCTGAAAGAAAACAATTGTTTAATCTCCCAGTATGGCATCAGACAATGTGATCATGGCTAGAATTAACAGTAACTGGGAGATAATGGAAATTTCAGGACTACTCAATATTTCTGGCATTTTCAGACAAAAAATTACAGCTGCACATTTTTCTTGCTACTCATTATCGGTGCTTTTAAATACTTATCTTATTTAATGTGTCCTTTTTGTGCTGCTTTTAACCCATTTGAGTGCTTTATGGATTGACACAAAAAAGGTTTCTTTGTAACACCCACCCACAAGTCATCAAGGGCTGACCTCTTCCATCTGCCACCAAAGTGTTACCCTCTTACATTCTTATATCTCGTAGTCATGAATGGGAAAACTGTCCTTCAATGGTACATAGCTGCTCCTGTTTTCTGTGTCTGTTTAGAGCAGAGGTGAACCTGAAAGCCGAAGCACACTGGGAAAAAACAAAACAAAAACAACAAAAAAAACAGTCATTTGTCGTGACTATGAAGCCCATTTGTTGCTTTATGATCTGTATCTGTCACCTTTCCTTATCATCATGGCTTGTTTGACCAGGCTCAAACAGCCACTTACAGCTCAGATACAGAGCATTGTCAACAAAACACTCCGTCACCTATCCTTATCCACCCGCGTCAACATTTAGATGGAAACCATTTTCTCTCTCTGAGGTGCAGCAAATAGATTTCACCTTATGGAACACAGCTACAGGCAACATTAACCCTGCGCAATACTGTCTGTTTTTTTATCTTGTTGTTCATGTTCATACACGATTAAAGCTTATAGGTGTGGAGACACATCCAGCTCACAAGATGCGAGGATAGACGATAACTGGAGTCACAAAAACAGTGACACAGAATCTAATGTGCTTGGAAATACAGATAAGAATACAGTTTTTTATATAACACATAAAGATTACACATCACTATCTCAGGATTTCTTTTCAAAGAACTGAATATTTAATGTGGTAAGAACTGTCACTTGAGCAGAAAGTTGTCTAAGTAGGGTTTATTCCTGTTATATTGAGACCATCCTATTTATGTAATAAACCTCCAGCTTTTCCATTGTATCAGGTGATGGTGACTTAGTCGTAGTTTGTCCTGTAACCGCTAGGTCGCCGGTTCGAACCCATGCTCTCTCCATCTCAAAACAATTTACCCCTTTAGCTGCTGGTTGGGTTCAGAGCCCCTGATGGCAGCCTCGCTTCTGTCACTGACTTGATAAAGCACAGCTTACGATGAATGTTCAGTAGGCATTCTGAAATAAAGTATGATCCCAGCTAGTGTTGCCACAGTTACTTTGAAATAGTAATCTGATTACTGACTACTGATTACTCCTTCCAGAAGTAACTTCATTACTTTACTGATTACTTTATTTTAAAAGTAGCCTTATTAGATTACAAGTTAGTTTATTAGCAGCTCCCAGTAACACTCCCCAATGCCGCAACATAAAAATAATAATCGCTTTTGTCAATATTCACTTTATTTGAACTGCATTTTAACAGTAAGGCCAGAAATCTACTTACTTTTTAACCTCACGTTGAGACCAGGAACTATGAAGCAACAAGCTGTGTCTTGAGCATGTACTTGCTTGCTCACTGCCGGTTCTACTGGAGAGTTCCACTAGGGGGTACAATACAGAACGTAGACTTATGCTGGACATTTGGGATGGAAACAAAGCAAACAGGAGGAGGAGATAATGCGCTGTTTCACATTATGAGAGAAAAAGACAGCAGCAGTGTTGTAGAAGTTGTGTGAGACCATATTTTTGCTTATTTTCCTACTGCTTTTGCCGCTATTGACCCTGTGTACCAAAGATGTCTTTTTGATTAAGAGAATTACAAAAATAGTAACGAACAGTGGCTTGAACAAGTAAGTTTAATTTGACTACTGGTATGGAAATAGTAACACATTAGCTTAGTCGTTACTGAAAAAGTGTTCATATTAGGACTAACGCGCTACTAAGTAACGCATTACAGGCAACACTGATCCCAGGATACTTCATTAAAATTAAGAATGATTTAAAATCATAGTGGACTATAAGAGGTTTATCTGGCCAGCGGAACTTGCTCTGCTAATGAAGGATGCCAAAAACTTGGTTGACTTCATTACAATTACACAAAAATTTGAAAGTCATACTTTGCAGCAAATGCTTCTACTTATCAATCTTTTCTTTCCGAGCTTTTACTTCAAATTTTAGATGCACAGCACTGAAAAGAAAATCCCATTCTTGCCAAAAAAAAAGAAAAGAAAATGAAACAAAACTGTCACCAGTCTCAATTTGTTATAATAAGGTGTGATAAAAGTGACAGATACTTTTAAGACTGAGCCTTGCAAACAGCAACTGATCTAAAGGTATTTTCAAGTTGTAATGCATGTCACACAGCGGAAGGGAATGTTTATGTGCCACTTTGGTGATCTTAACATTTGTAAATTTGTGACAACTCTCTCCAATTGTCATGTGCAGCTGTTGTGAGAAGGTTTGCTTTAATGAGTATCCATCTTCCTATTACCCCCCCTCCAGAGGCCCAGTCCAGCGCCATGATGTTCGACTGCGTCTACCTGGAGCTCTCAGCCTCTTTGGAGCACGGCACGAATGAGCTGCTGGAGGCGGCGGTGCGGACGGCGAGGGGGGACTGTGTGGGCCCCGGTTGGACGGACGGTGACCCGGCGGCGGGACGGCGGGAGAGCCTGACGAGCCGTGCCAAGCGCTTCCTTGCCGGGCTGGTACCTCGCTCGTACGGCCGAGACCGGGAGCGTGGCCGCTACAGGGAAATGAGTCGCCATCGGGGCAGTAAAATCCTCCGGCAGAAGTCCCGGTCCTGCCATGACCTCAGTGCACTGTGACACATGCAAATCACATAGAAACAAAACACACCCCACAGTAACACAAAGACATGACAAAGTGAAAGATTTTGGGGGAAGGGTGGGAAGGGTGGGGGGGGAGTAAAAATAGATAAAACAGGTGAATACAAGAAATCTGATGATGTGCAAGAGGTATGATTATGGGGTGGAACACGGGATAAAAACTGAGACAGATAGGAGCTGAATGATTACAGCAAACAGCCTGGATTGCAGTGAACCATCTGTGAAGGCAATTTTGGCACAACGGATAAAGAGGTGGGTTTCCTTTCAGCTCCAGGGTTTTCGGTGAATCAGCGAGTGCTCATTACCTGACTGGATCGGGAGAAAGAAAATCGGCAGTAGAATCAAGGTGCTGGTTTAAGGCCTAATGAGGCAGACGGACTGATGAATGGCGTCACAAATACACACACACCCAGGTAGCACACACTAATGTAGAGACTTAGGGCATTTTATTACGTATTCCTGTTATAAACCCTGTTTTATAGCATGCATATTAGAAGAAAATACCCTCTAGGTTTTACGGTGAGACGTTTCTTGACTTTACAGTACCTCAGCGGCCGATAGCAAATGCACAATCCTAATAGTGTTTCAAACATTGCCAACCCAAAGGCAAGACTATTATTATATGTCCACTCTCCATCCACCATTTCTGTCCATACTGCTGTTAGGGATTGTTTACTAACCACAATCGTGGCCGACAGACTTTTATACCAGGTTAACACATCAGCTTTCAAGCCATATTGTTGCTGAATGCTCAGTGGGCAGTCAGCACAGCGAACCCTTTACTGCAGGACGGGAGGCGAACGATGAAAGAGAAGGCAATAGCAGCTATAAGGCAAGACTGCACTCCTCTTTAAATGACGCTGAGTCACGGTCCACGGGGAGGCTCTCGGAGCACGGGAGGACAAACATGATTAACAAATCTACCTGTGGCTGTTTGATGTTCTCTATATTTTATTGTATTTTTAATTTCCAAGTTACCTGTTGGAACTTGTAAATGCGCTCAGACTGGTTTCATAGGTACAGAGGACTCTCTGGGAACGTCTTTGAGATATCTCCCCTTAAGCGTCACCAACACATCCTCGCTCGTTTGTCACCATCCGCTGAGCACTCTCGTCCTCTCCACTGGGAATAAATAAAAAAACGCTTTGGTTTGACATCTTTATGAGTGTTTCTGTGATATTTTCAAAAGGATCCATTATGAAGCGCAGGCAGCCGTTTAACAGGTAAAGGAATTAAATGGCAGGGCCTTTCAGATGACTCACCGGGGCCTCACAGGACCCCCACTCTCTTATTTAGGGCACAGAGGCAAAAGGATGAAGTATCAAGATTGTGCAGGTGGAATTAAATTGTTGCCTGGGAGCGTACCGATTCAGTGGAAAATATAATTTCATCCTGACTTTAAGATAAGCAGTGTAATAAATGACCCATTTAGTTGGGAGAAAAAGCAGAGTGTTGCCAAGAAATGCTTTGGTAATATTCTCCACCTTTTCCTTAACACTCTGACTGTATAAACCTATAAATGAAAGTTTTCTAAATTCAGATGCTTTTTAAGCTCAGTCTTTTTTAAATAAATGTTTATTTTAAGGTTCTATAACAACAATCCAGCTAATTAAGTGTTCAAAAGTTTGTTCTTAAAAAATATATATTTTTAAATTCCATCTCATAAAATATCTGTGACATGAATCTATTTAAAGTGTAAAAGCGTTGCTTTAAACTAAAGTATCCTGCAAAGATTGGTCTGATCGGTATAATGTGATCCATTTGCGGACGTCCCTACAGTCAACAAAGACTGGACCTTGCCTCAGTTTATGCCACCCAACTCCTTGTGCAGGCAATTGTCATTTCTAGGCTTGATTACTGCAATGCAACTTCTGGATGGATAACTCCGAATTCAGATTCAGACAACTTTATTTATCCCCAAAGGGCAATTCAAGTGAGAGGTACAACACACACACAAAAAAAACAAGTTAGAGATGTAATGGTGCCATAAAAATGATCACACTCCTAAAAAAAGATGTCCATGGGTAATGCCAACAAAATTCTGATTTATAAAATGCTAAAATAGAAATATAAATAATAATAATGTATATTATCAGAGTGGATATAAATTTAAAAAACAGCAGGAGTCTCGGGTGTACGAGTATAAGGGTGAGTAAGTGCGTGTTCATGTACCTGAACACTCTTCAAGTCTACGCTCACACCCGCAAAATGTGCTTTGGTAGCGACTGGTAGGTCCTGCACCACATGGCAATAGATCAACCTTTATTTCTCTGATCCTACAATGGTGGAATGACCAGCCCAGCTCTGCACGCACAAAAGCTTCCTTTACCATCTTTAAGAAAAGGCTAAAAACAACTTTTTTGCAACTTCCTAGTCACAAAAAATATACCACGTCAGGTAAACAAACTTCTGCCTATAATCCTGAGTTTACTATGAACCAAAAAACATAATGATAATCGAACACTCAGAAATAAGATACCAAGGAACAATAAATATATATTTATGTACATTCTTGTTACAGTTGAGACATTTCTTCCAGCACTTAGTTACACTGTGTGACCACAACCTAGTTTATGCTCATATTCCTGATTATATATACAAACTTGAATTTATGTAGTCGGGTTTTATTTGTTCAACACAAAGCAGTGCCTAGCTATGACGTTAAAGAAAAGAAAGAAAATATACACTTAACATAAATCTGAAAAGTGTAGTGTGCATCTGCATTTAGACCCTCAGTTGCTACTTTAAGGACATCTTTCACTGCTTTTAGAGCTACACGTCTATTGGTTTACTGCAGCTTCACACGTCTACAGACTGAAACCTTTGCCCATTCTTCTTTGCTAAATAGCTCAAGGGAATGAGAGCATCTGAACATGAGCTTGACTATACAGTGAATATATAGCTCTGGCTGTATCCTCAAGCTCAATGTCCAGTTGGAAGATGAACCTCCTCCCCAGTCTCAGCTCTTCTCTGATCTCCAGCAGCCTTTCCTCCAGAATTGCAATGCCTTTATCTTCGTCCACCTTTCTACTACCTTGGATGAACTTCTATTTGCATGTCTTCCACACAGCATGATGCTGCCATTGCCGTGTCTTGTTTTTCAGGTTGAGATGCAGTGTTAATTTCTGCCAGACCAGGCATTTTGCATGAAGGCCAGAAAATGCATTTTTGGTCTCATCTGACCATAACCTCTTACCCCATCTACCTCCTGTGTTCCCTTCATGACTTCTGACAAACTGAAAATGCCAGATTGGTCGGGTCCTCAAATCTGCCCAGTCCATTCTTTCTCCCACCTGAGCCTTGGATCTCTGCAGCTCCTCTAGATTTACCATGGGTCTCAAGAGTGATTCTCTGATTTTTGTTTTTGTTGTTTACTCTGTCAGTTCAGCTGTCCAACTCTTGGTAGATTTTTTAGATAAATGCTTTGCCTTTTTTTGCTGTTTTTTTGATGGCTTATCTGAGCTGTGCAACTAGATTATTATATATTATTATTTTATAAGATAACCCTTCTTTTTGTTCCTTTGCCTTCAAGTTTCCTTACAAGACCTTTACAGGTGAAATTATGCTTAGATTAAATTATTGATAAGTAAGCTTTGTTTTCTGATTAAATGTGTTCTAAAGGAAAGAGTCTGGACTAGGTTTCAGTTAGAATCAAAATAAGCTTGATTGGCCAAGTTTCTGTGCACAAACAAAGAATTTGACTTCAGCTTCATGCGCTCATAGCCTATACAGATTAAGCGTAAATATACAAACTGAATAAGATCCTCATCTCTTTTCAAATTTTAATTGCAAAACTTCTGAAAACTACCAACCATTTGATTTACACTTCACAACTATGATTAACCTTCTTGTGACAGTGTGGAGGTCCTGTCACTATGACTCCGTTTGATGATGTGCCCTCGCTGCTTGGCCACAGGAACATCCCTTTTGGCTGAATGTTTAGCGCACATGACGCTCACCTGGGAGTCATGGGATCAAATCCTACCCGGGCCCTCATTGTGTACCTTGCCACATTCATATAGAATTAGAATAAATCACTGAAGTTTGTGTTTCTAAACGTGACAAAATTTAGAAAAGGCTCATGTAATATTTTTTTGTTTTCCTTTAACACTGAATTTTAACATTATTACATTATGAGACATTAAGGCGAGCCTAAGTCTCCTCCCCTTCCGGTCGGCCCATGGGTCCCTAAACCGAAAAAATAATGAATGGAAGTCAATGGAGCGATAAACATTACTTTCTGGTCCGTTTTGTCTTACGTCCTGAATCATACATATGTTGTACTTCGAAATAATTGATAACTAATTATGTACATTTCGAATGTGTTTGTCCAGTGATTTGGGATGTATTTGATTGTAAAACTTCGCATTTAAAATGCCTACAAATCGGAAGTTGCATATATGACGCCATTTGGCTAACGGGAACTAGCACTATAGCTATAGCACGTAAAACACTCACCTAGAGGTTGTAGAGCTTCTCCTCCATGCTGGCCAGACATAGCTGCTACTTTAACATGGTCAGATTTATAGAGGATTTCTCTGTGTTTAATGCTCCTTTGTTTGTCCTGGCGGTTACGACCCTCGCTCTCCTTCTTCTGCAGTTGTAGTCCCCTAAACGTTTTCACACAAAACCTAAAGTAACTTTTTCCCCTGGTCCAAAATTTGTCATAAAAATTGGTTTTTAATTATTTTCGATCCACAGCGCATTTCAAACTGAAAATAACTTTTATCGCTCCATTGACTCTTATTCATTTTTTTGGGCAGTCGGGGACCCATGGACCGGAAGTAGAAGGCCGTGACTTAGGCTCCCCATTGGGTGATAAAATTAATTCAATTAAAATTAATTCATTAAAATGCTTCCAAATCAGAAGTCACATATATGACGTCATGGGATAATGCTAGCTTACACTTAGAATACTCAGCGAGACCTTCCAGAGCTTCTTCCACATGCTGGCTCTCACTTAACTGACTGTTTCTACCCCAGCATAGCCGCCACTTTCCACATGATCAGATTTATAGTGGTTTTCTCTGTGTTTTATGCTCATTCCATTGTGCTGAAGGAAGGAGAATCAAATAATTTTCCCCCTTTTTCAGTTGTAGTCTGAAGATTTTATACAAAATCTAAGGTCACTTTTGCCTCCAAGTGAAAATTAGAGCTCTATCTACGTCAAAATGTGTTTAAAATAAATCATGGATATATGTTCGATCCATGGCGCATTTTAAACCACAAAATAATTCCATTGACTCTCATTATTTATTTATTTTTAGCAGTAGGGGACCCACTGACCACAAATAGAAGGGTGTGTCTTAAAAGTGTAAATATATTTATTATCTTCAATCATAATGAGATTTCTGGGAATCATCACAGGCCAAGATAGCCAGAGCTCAAACCAGCAACCCTCCAGTTACAAGAGGAACTCTTAACGTCTGAGCTACTGTTGCCACCCAGTACCATGCATTAACTCCACCATGACATATAGAAGCTATATGTAACTCATATAGCTACTATATTGAAGTAAACAGTACTGCCTTCTTTAAAGCTGTTTTCATGCCCTTCAGGTATTGATGAAACGACAAGCCAACTCTGGGCAGAGTTTGCTCACCTGTCTTTCTAGCTCAACTTCAGGCAACTGCCTGAGCAGTTCAGTTCCCTCTTGGCTTTACTCACTGGCAACAGGTATCTAACTGGTATTAAATTCAATTCAACAGTATTAAATGACTTGGATAAATAACGTTTTGAAATACATATACCCGTGGGGAAGAGACCATTATAAAATAAAAGATGATTTTGAAGAAGAAAAAAAAACTTTTCGAATAAAAACTAAAGAAATTAAATTAAAATGAATAATACATCTATCATATATATTTTTGCAATTAAATGCTTTATGTTAGTAAATGCATTTTTAAAGAAAAATTAAAAATATTTCATAATAATGAGTTTAGACTGTTATATGAGTTTTTTCACAGATTCATTGTCACATTATTTGTCTACTCTTTATTCATGTAGGCATTTATATCATAAGGTTTTATTTAATTAATTCTGATAAATTGTGTTCCATATTAATCAGCTTGCTGTGTGATTGTACAATGTGAATTCTCTGTTCAGTTTGTTCGGATTGAATAATGATTTAAAGAAATTAAGACTAAATTAATCTGAATAGGTAATTATCATTTTAAAAGCTGACGAATAAAAAATAGATTGAGTAGATTTTTCTGCCCCCAGCAGTCAAAAAGACCAACAAAAAGTGTAAAGGCAAAGACAGGGACACCTAATCAGTGACCTGCTTCTGATATTAATCATATCATTAACACACGCATAAAAAGAAAATGCAGACAAAAAAAAAGTTTCCCATCCCATCATCAATTTGGCGCCCCTTTAGTGCAGAGCCCCTATGCCCTGCATATAGTCAGAGAAATTCTAACAAAAAGAGAAATGCTAGCGAGTTATGGGCAGCAAAAACTCAACCGGTAAGAAAACGAAAGGACATATGTACTCGTTCATTCAACTCTCAGTGTATAACTAACGTTGAACTTGCGAAACCTACAATCAAGTCTTAGATTTCTCAACGGCAATCGGGTGAACGAGACAAATTTAGCCGTCTAGCTCCATAGACTCCAATTCATCTTGCACTCATGGCGATCGGACAGTTTGAATTGTCTCTGCAAGACGCTCTGGCACAGAGCAATTATCCACGTTACTCAGTGGCGGTCCTAGATCATTTAGGGCCCTAGGCAAGCTTGACACATGGCGCCCCTTGCCCACGAAAAAAGAAGTCATGTCCAAAGAATTGCACATTTATTTAAATAATGATAGTATAACAAGAACAATATAATGTGTGCAAAAGAATAAGGGTGTTCAATAATAAATATACAAAAAATAAACTTTTAACTTGAAATGTAGTGTAACATCTGAGAACAAAAAGTGCACTAAAGAATCCAAACAGAAAATAAATTAACAATAAAACATTGTGTGCAAAATTATACACTGTAAAATGGGATTCACATAAATACACTATATACACAAAATGTTTATGTAAGCAATACTTATGTCAAAGTATTGTTATAGATAGAGATGGCAAAAACTGTTGGGGAAAAAAAGACATATTTGGCACCCCTCACTAGATGGCACCCTAGGTTCCTATGTTGCCTGTAGGTAGGACCGCCACTGATTACTGCATTACGTGAGCAGTTCAGGGAACCAATCAAATCGGTGCATCTGATGTAGGCGGGCCAGAGGCGAGCTAAACTTATGACGACAACACTGCGACGTCCAGGATCATTTAGTAAACATTGAAAGATGATCACAGATTATCAACAGTTGTTTAAAATGAAGAAGGCAGACTTGGTTTTTCATCTAAAAGATGAACAGAAAACCGCACTCTAATCATTCCTTTGCAAGAAGGACGTTTTTGCTGTTTTGATGATTGGATAGGGCAAAAGTCTAATCAACCAGTTAGCTCCGCTGGAAGCTCTGGATATGTCACACCGTGTTTTGTTGTGATTGGTCGTGGCGTTATCCAATTGCGTGCAGTGAGACTTTCAAATGCATGCTTGGTTCCGGCCCTCAAGTTAGGCCCATTTCATTATTCGTTGCCAGAACTTTAATCTTAATAGATTAGGGTCTGGATTTTTTGCAGGATAACGTTTTGCGCCACTGGAGGGGAACTCTGATAGTTGGCTGAATTCAAGGCAGTTATTCAGTTAAGTAGGATTAGCATGAACATTCTTCAGTATGGGTAAAAAGCAACATTTAGTGAAAAGAGGGAAAGGTAAGATAATTCCATATTATGAAGCTGTGAAATGAGCCGAAGACCTTCCTGATGTGTGGTAGTTCATATGTCAGAGAGGAGGTGATAGGTACCAAGGCACTAGCTTCAAAATTGGGGGGCAACTGGACCCTGGCCATCACTCTTGGACCCACTCCACCCACTACAACACCCCAGTGATCCCCAAAGACACCAAGGGGTCTTCCAGACAGGACCAGCCAAGTGAACTTAGGCTACTGCCAGCAACCAAGGACCCAGAGACCCGCTAAGCCAGATGGGAACCTGCAGGTGCACACATCGACTCCAATGAAAGTTAATTACCTTTTGACAATCTCCCAACAAAAGTCCACTTTAAGATATCTGAGTGAAAAGTCTAGAGGACTACATTTTTTATTATTTTTCTCAGAGAGGCTTTGTGAGATTATTTGCAGCAGTCCTTAGAAGTTATTACTCACTTCACTGCGCGCACACACACATTGTTTTCTTCTGAAATTACTTTTTAGTGTTTGGCTGGCTTTTTGTTGAGCCACCCATCATGTGGGCAATGTCCACTTTCCACAGACTAACCCCATGCTGTAATCCTGCCGGTTGAGAATCGAGATTGTACACAAAGTTTCATCTGAGCCATTTATTGACTGCAGTTTTTTTGGTTCAAAAGAACCTTTTAATATAAAAGCATCGTATAAGTAAAATAAGTTGGATTACTAACAGGTTATCTTGACCAATACGAATTTACATTATTCGGTTGTGAAGTGCGGAAGTAAAAATAAATAGTTTAAATTTTAGTTTTTATAAATGGAACTTTAAAAATCATGTGGCATGCGTTTGTGCTCAGGCCCTCTTTACTCTAGTAACTCTAGGGTGATGTCAGGTAAATTGGCTCACCTCTTGGCAGCTACACTACCGTTCAAAAGTTTGGGGTCACCCAAACAATTTTGTGTTTTCCATGAAAAGTCACACTTATTCACCACCATACGTTGTGAAATGAATAAAAAAATAGAGTCAAGTCATTGACAAGGTTAGAAATAATGATTTTTATTTGAAATAAGATTGTTTTTACATCAAACTTTGCTTTCATCAAAGAATCCTCCATTTGCAGCAATTACAGCATTGCAGACCTTTGGCATTCTAGCTGTTAATTTGTTGAGGTAATCTGGAGAAATTGCACCCCACGCTTCTAGAAGCAGCTCCCACAATTTGGATTGGTTGGATGGGCACTTCTTGCGTACCATACAGTCAAGCTGCTCCCACAACAGCTCAACGGGGTTCAAATCTGGTGACTGCGCTGGCCACTCCATTACCGATAGAATACCAGCTGCCTGCTTCTTCTCTAAATAGTTCTTGCACAATTTCGAGGTGTGTTTTGGGTCATTGTCCTGTTGTAGGATGAAATTGGCTCCAATCAAGCGCTGTCCACTGGGTATGGCATGGCGTTGCAAAATGGAGTGATAGCCTTCCTTATTCAGAATCCCTTTTACCCTGTACAAATCTCCCACCTTACCAGCACCAAAGCAACCCCAGACCATCACATTACCTCCACCATGCTTAACAGATGGCGTCAGGCATTCTTCCAGCATCTTTTCAGTTGTTCTGCGTCTCACAAACGTTCTTCTTTGTGATCCAAACACCTCAAACTTGGATTCATCCGTCCACAGCACTTTTTTCCAGTCTTCCTCTGTCCAATGTCTGTGTTCTTTTGCCCATCTTAATCTTTTTCTTTTATTGGCCAGTCTCAGATATGGCTTTTTCTTTGCCACTCTGCCCTGAAGCCCAGAATCCCGCAGCCGCCTCTTCACTGTAGATGTTGACACTGGTGTTTTGCGGGTACTATTTAATGAAGATGCCAGTTGGGGACCTGTGAGGCGTCTGTTTCTCAAACTAGAGACTCTAATGTACTTATCTTCTTGCTCAGTTGTGCAACGCGGCCTCCCACTTCTTTTTCTACTCTGGTTAGAGCCTGTTTGTGCTGTCCTCTGAAGGGAGTAGTACACACCGTTGTAGGAAATCTTCAATTTCTTAGCAATTTCTCGCATGGAATAGCCTTCATTTCTAAGAACAAGAATAGACTGTCGAGTTTCAGATGAAAGTTCTCTTTTTCTGGCCATTTTGAGCGTTTAATTGACCCCACAAATGTGATGCTCCAGAAACTCAATCTGCTCAAAGGAAGGTCAGTTTTGTAGCTTCTGTACCGAGCTAAACTGTTTTTAGATGTGTGAACATGATTGCACAAGGGTTTTCTAATCATCAATTAGCCTTCTGAGCCAATGAGCAAACACATTGTACCATTAGAACACTGGAGTGATAGTTGCTGGAAATGGGCCTCTATACACCTATGTAGATATTGCACCAAAAACCAGACATTTGCAGCTAGAATAGTCATTTACCACATTAGCAATGTATAGCGTGTGTTTCTTTAAAGTTAAGACTAGTTTAAAGTTATCTTCATTGAAAAGTACAGTGCTTTTCCTTCAAAAATAAGGACATTTCAATGTGACCCCAAACTTTTGAACGGTAGTGTATATACTAGTTAAGTCAAATGTTTTTGGAGAGTTTTCTGAGAACACTTTGAGCAACAACTGGAATTCTTTTGCAGACATTGTCTATGATTATTAAATGGCTAGAAGGCTCAGACTTGAAGTGGCACATCTTATATTATGGCTCACTTTAAGTGAAGTCATCCAATATTAAGTTCAGTGCAATCAGTTGCATTTAGATGTCATGTAATGAGAGAACAGTTCAAGCACTAGCCCATATCTAATAGGTTGCTGTTTATTCCATTATTACAGTAAAAAAAAAAATAGAACTGCAGTGACTCTGCTGTCCATCAAAACCGGCAGGTGACCACAGACGAGGTACTCTGGAGGAGCTGCAGAGATTTACATTAGCACAGTGAAACATGGTGGTGGCAGCGTAATGCTGCATGGCCCCCTATTCTTCAGCAGGGACGGGAGGTGCTCACAAATTCTGCAAGAAAAACCTTTAGAAGCAGCAGTGAAGTTGAGACTTCCTAGATGTCATTTCTAGTATCTAGATGCAAAACACTGGTATAGATGTACCTCAAATGACTAAAGCCGTAGTTTTAACGCACCTGACACTTTTTCTGGTTTTCTATGTAAAATACCTTCTAAAAGCACATCCGCTGCGGGTCTTGTTTACTCATGAGGAGTTCAGGGAGCTTTGTATCTTAAATCTCTGTGCTCCAGAGTTTGGGTTTAAACACAAGTCACTGCTGTGATGTTTGGGGTATTAGCCTACTTCCTACCTCTGAGGAGAGAACACAGAACAGCTAAAAATAGCTTTGCAGCATTTGTTTACCTGAAACGGCTCCAAAATTAAGCTTAGTCCAATGGATTATTCATGGTTTAAGATTCAGATTCACACTAAAAGCTTGGCCTTTTTTTCTTTTTTTTTTTACATAACCACCACTAAGTTCAGAGAATGAAACTTCTCCTGTAGTTAAACAATCAAAGTGGGTCGATTCCCCTTCAAGCACAGCACTGACACACCTCGTTTAACTTTACCAAAACTAATATTAAGATAAATATATTTTATTGCAAATGATGAGAAAATATATCCCTGTCAGACTAGACTCTGACATTTACTCCGGAGGTTTAGAGAGGTGCCGGCAGGAGCTCTGCATCCAATCATGAGATCCCATCAGACATTCGCAGTCATCTGCTTCTGATGCTGCCGAGATAACTATCTGGAGTAGATGAACTGAAGAACTCTTGAGAGGAAGTCAAACTGGCAAAAGAAGCAGAGGGGTTGAAGGGAGGGAGCGAATCAGACGGAGAGAAGGGGTTGGAAGAACGCTTTGAGGAGTAACGGTTGCTTGGAGACCGTTGTCAAGGAGACAGTAAGTCCTTTGGCATCTGAAATGTCCTACATTTATGTTGATATTCAGAAGGAAGAGTTTTTTTTTCACGTCTGATTTCACTATTTTTTGTTTCCACTACGCGAGCAGATTGACAGAGACGAGGTCAAAGGGAGGATGACACCTCATCCTCTGTTGAAGTGTCATACATCGACTCTGCTAGAAGGGGTGAAAAAAAAATTAAACAAAAGGTTTTCGTCGCACTTTAAACAGGTCAAAAAGCTGTCAAATTACAGAAGCCATGTGATAGACTCGCTGACGCCCACAGGAGGGAAAGAGGAGGGGATGATATGACAGAATTTGTTTCTGTGACACCCTATCGGCGTCTCAAACTGTGACAGATATCCTCCCTCTTTGTGTTTCCCTGCCGCTGACTCATTCAGTGGGCACTTTCTGTGGTTCTTGGGCAAAAAGAACACTTCGTGCGAAGCAAAGGGAGGCAGAGGGAGCTCAGAAGACTCAAAAACCACCCACCGAGTACTGGAAAGCCTGTTGAAGTTCCTCTTCAGCTTCCACTAAAGAGAGCATATTTTCAGTGAGGATTGTGCATAACTAATGAGATGCATGTTTCCTCCCTGTGGGTGCAGGGCTGGAGGTAATACTGATGACAGAGCAGAGTTTGTGAAGAAAGCCGACGTGGCTGCACACCGTGTGACCCCTTGGACGGGAAGCGACTCAGGATCTCAGGGGGATCCGTCTGATTCTGTTTTCGAGGAGCCATGGCTCATTGTTGCCCAAAGGTCATTATTCCCCTGCTTTATCTAATGAGTGCGCAAAGACGATCACACACACACACACAGTTTTATATATATATATATATATATATATATAACAAGCTGCAAAAGGAGAAATAAAACCTCTGTCAAGCATCTCACTCCCGGACCAGAGGCAGGTGTAATTAAACTTGGTTCGGAGAAAGCAAGAATGTAGCCTTCTGAAAAAGCTAAGGGTCAGGGTGATTGTGCTGCAGACATGAGACGGAAAGTCATCAAATACTGTGATCCTCTTGCAATTCTGTCCTGCAGGCGAACTAATCTGGATTTTAAAGCAGATCAAAAGTTGGAGGACGGCTATGTGCTTTACAGAATAATAACAGAATGCCATCAGAGGATTAGTTCTGATGTAAGATGCACACTCACACAGCTATAGTGCATAGCGATGAAGAAATATGAGAAGTTAAAAAAGGCAATATCCCAAGCTTTGAACCTCTCTCAAAACGCGCAGTTTAATCTTTCATCCACATTTTATTTTTAAGTATGGCACTTGCAAACCTAACAAGATGTGGACCTCTGCCAAATAAAACTAGGCCAAGAAGCAAGAGCATTAACCAAAAAAAAAAAACAAAAAAAAAAACAGCCACAAGTTGGTAACTTTGGAGGAGCTGCAGAGATCACCAGGGTGGAGAAATGGTTAAGATGATAATTTGTTGTAACCTCAGCAAATCTGTCCTTTACAAAAACAAAAAGAGGGTCTAGTCTTAGGAAAGTTTGGTTGCAGTTTCCAACAAATCAGATAGGGGGCGCAGCAGATGTGTGGAAATATTTCCCCTAAATGCAAAGTGCTATTTTTGATGAAATCCCCCCCACAAACTCATCCTCTCCCATGGGGAAGCTGGTCAGAGTTGAAGGAAAGAACTTTGTAAAAAATAAAAAAGTAATTACATTTCGAATATTTGAGGGAAAAATAGTTTGACACAAACCGTAACCAGAGTAATTTGACGGAAAAAAAAAATTGAACAGTTTCAGTCAATAGATGTTCATGTAGGGATCGCATATATGACTTTAGAAAGACTCTGCATAGATGATTACAAATGCACACCATACTTCTCAGATTTTGCTTCATGTTGATCTATCTGCTATAAAATCCTAATAATCAAAAACAATAAGACAAAATACAGAGGACATTCTAAAATGCAATACACTATAATACACAGTGAAATTAAGACAAGTCTTCACAAATTCCCACTAAAATCAGACAATAAGCATGCAAGTAATGAGTTCTATTCATAACAATTCTTGCCATTTGTTATATAAATATATTGTTTTTTTTATTTGCATCAACATTTTCTTCATGTATTTTCTGTACCAGTGGGAATATTAATATCACTGGTAATTTGATCCCAGTCTGAGAAAACAGAGTATTATACTTCAAAAAATGTCTGCTTTGGTTTAATTCAGAATATGTATACCTCTAGTGACCCCTACAGGCCACATCTTTTCTTAAAATTAATTCAAAATTTGCAAATAAGTCAAAGGTAGGATATTTCTTTATCATTCAAGCAAATAAACACAAAACAATTTGACCAATCTGAAACTTTTTATTCAAGAAGTTCGCTGAAAAGCTTCCGTTTCTTGGACTCTCCTGTCTGGATTTCCTGCCAGTGGGCTCTCCTGTGTACAAAGTGCGAGAGGGCGAACTTTGCCCAAACGTGACGAGCAAACTGATCTGACCTCAGCTTACTTTCACTGGGGACTGGGAGAGGAGAAAGAGGGTGGTAAGTGAAAAAGTGGGCGAGAAAAATAAAACGGACAATAAAGCCCATCAGGGTTACCGAGGTCCTGTGCGATGCTTTGCCTCTGGCTGACCGAAGCGCTGTTCCACACGGCTTCAAGCACTCTACTTCCCAACTTGGAGCACGCCATTTGCACATACTGGCCCTGTGAGGAGAAACGGTGTTTAATGTGTTACGTTTTTGAACTCTGTGAGAAAACTTCACACAAAAAGCTGCGTGATCATCCTGTACCTCCAGTCTCTTTAAGATCTTGCCTCTGCCTTTGTCACTGGACATGGTGATGAGGGCCTGCAGTACGTGGCTGCCCGAGGGGTCGGAGGCCATGGTGAGGAGGTCGGCGGGGCTCAGAGTGCGCAGGCTGCTGAGGAGGTGTGAGCGCTCCTTAAACTTGGCCAGCGCTTGGACCAGCCGGGAGCCATGGTAACAGATGGAGGTCAGCGGAACCTAAAACCAAACGGGTGTGAGAGAGAAGATGGATTCAACCGATCTGATGCAGAGATGGGACGTGTCAGAAGTTCCTGATAAAATTAATTTGGCTGAGGTCATGCCAGTTTATAAGGCAGGAGGCAAATGACTTCGGCAAAAGCAGCAGGAACAAATATCGCAAAGAATACATCTTCAATTGAATGTGCTTATTAACATTCGATTCTAACCTATAGACCAGGGGTGGCCAAGCATTTTCCCTCAGAGTGCCAAAATGCTTGTTTTTCACTGACAAGCTTTAAATGAAGGCAACGAGTGGAGCAAACATTGAAAAAAGCAACCTTGGACAAACTGTCAGTGAGGGCAGACGGAGCTCCAGCCCAGACGGGCCAACATGTAACATATGAAGTTAACTCAATTCTTACCATTGACCTTAAAATTAGCGCTGCCACAAACAATTATTTTGATAATCCACTGATCACTAATTATTTTGATCGGATTAGTCGACTAATCAGATCAAAATGCATGTTATTACAGGAGCTGCTGCTCTAATACTTGCACATTACCTCAAAGTGTTATGTAGCATCTAAAATAGTGATTTTTTTAAGGTGATAGCTCGTCTAACAGCTATGAACATTAAAAACATAAAACAGTGATACAGCAGACATATGAGTTATGCTAAGGATAATGAAATTACCATCACCACTGATAAAGTTGCAGCTATCAAGTAACACGACAGCCTCTTCACTCAGGAGCTTTATCAAATCTACTGAATGATTTTTACAGAAAGATCCTTCCTGCCCACAGCCATTCCAAAGTCAGATGAAACATTATTATATTCTGGCAAAATAAGTATTTTAATTCAATAATAAAAATAATAAGCTGCAGTTTTTTAGGGCATATTCAATTAATCTTTGAATACTCCTGGATACCTAGGAGAGAAGGTAAAAAGGCGACATGTCGGGTAGAAAGGAGAAAATCGCTCTGCTGTTGATGCTAATGGAAGTATTTACAGACAGACAGAAAACCAACTAAAACAAGAATACAAGTAATTTAAAGAGTTTGCAGTTAACCTCTTTCTGTGTGCTGCCCTCTGTTGCATCAGACTGGTAATACACCTCATAAGTGAGCAAGGACATGAAGAGTGGCAGGCAGCAGATATGCCGAGAGCCGGGCTCGGCGCAGTGGAAAGCCTGAAGGGGAAGTGCAGCACAGACCTTACATTAGTTCATTGAGTTCAGAGGAAAGGAAAGAGGAGCGCACGGAAACACAAACCTAGGTGCCCCTCGCATTTTTAACAAGAATAACCTTTTTAAAGGCTTACATTCAGGAGGCACCGCATCATCTCGTCCTGCTTCTCTCCGCTTTCTGCGCAGCTCTCTGCTAACTGGACGATCACACCCATGTGACCTGTGGCCAGGACGGCCTCCACGCCCTGGACCAGCTCGTCAAACAGCCTCGGGAACTAAAGGCAGGGAAAACAAGTTTATAACAAGCAGCGATCTCTCCAGCTCCCTGCCCGACACAAACACATCGCCTACCAGTTTATACTTGGCCGAGGCAGCCGTCAACCTCTGAATGGGAAAATTGGCGATAGGGTGGAGGGCGAGGTCTACCAGGCTGCCCGTCAGGTGCTTCTTGTAGAGTTCACGGAGAAGAGGTTTGTGGGAAAGCTGAATGATGGTCTCTACGAGGCGACTTGAGGCTGGGTCTTTCAGGAAGACCAGCAAGGGACTGTAGCAGGAAAGACCAAATTGTCTCCTTCATTATAGCACTTCTATAATGAGCTTCGATGTGAAACCTGGTGAAGAACTTCTCTAACCTGACTCCAGGGGCGGAGCTGCGGCTGGTCAGGTACTCCATGGTGCGCTTCAGGAGCTGCTTGCAGAGTTTGGGCCGTTTTCTGTGACACACAGTCAGCATGGTCTGGAAAACGGCACTGGCAGCACCATCTGTAACACTCACTAAAGAAGAAAATAGTGGTTTTAAGAGCTTTGGGCGTTTAAAGGACTTCTGCGGTGTAGAGCCATGCCAAAGCTTTCGTAAAATGTGCGCAAATTTGGTCATCGATTACAAGAAACGTTTAAGGTCTGTGCTAGCAAACAAGGGTTTTGCCACTAAGTATTAAGTCTTTTTTTGTTAGAGGGTTCAAAAACTTATTTCACTCAATGAAATGCAAATCAGCTTCTATTTTTTTATTTAAAGTTATTCTTTCAATTTTCCTTTTGATGTGCCATCTGTCACTTAAAAAAAAAAAAACTACCATTAAAATGATACTGTTCTGAGACTTCATGTCTTTGTCATTGGACAAACAAAATCAGCGAGGGATCAAATAATTATTTCCCCCACTATATATATAAATATATGAACATACCAAACTTTTTAAATGTTTAACTCTTAAAAAATTTGAAAACCTTTTGTATTTCACAATTACACAAAACTTGGTGCGGATTTATTACATTAAACCCAAATCAAATACATAAATGCTTGTGTTTTTAAAGTGACATGTGGAAAGGTTAAAGAAGTATGAATTCTTACCTGCACTTTCAGACAAAGTATGCATAATATTTAATAGCATATAGGTTCCTTATGCCAATGCATTTTTTAATACTTGCAGAAATATTAGTGCCACGAGCTATAGACCCATAGGCCTGGGCAATATATTGATTTCTCAAATTGTTTTATTTATGAAGATTGAATTTTTGAAACCGAGAAAAAAAAAAGATTCACCAATGACTCTTGGGTTTTCAGAGTTCATAGTGATGTCAACCTGCCCAAGGCCTGCCATCTTGATTTACAGCGTGCTTTTATTTGGAGTTTGAATTCAGGCAAACACCGAAAAGGGAAAATTGAAATAAAAGCAAGTTAAAAAAAATGTCTCAGTCATTTGTCATTACTTTTTAAAAATTGAAAATGAGAAAAGAAAAAGCAAATACAAATACAAATACATACAAAATGACGGGGCAAAAGTCAAAAATAGTAGTTTGTGGAAAAATCATAAGGAGAACAAAATGGTTTCATCTCTTCTTCTGAATCTGATCTTCAATATTTCCTTTTATATAGCAACACAAGTGTCTTTATGACACTGGAAATAGCTACTTACTTTTTTTTTTTTTTATAAAAATGCTCAAACAGTTTTCAGTCAATATTTGGAAGCAGATATGAACTCCTCTACTCCTCTGTGCGAGAATTTTCTCGTTTTGATAGAGTACAAAGAAAGAGTTGACTTATCTATAATCTGGTATAAAAAAAGGAGGAAAAAAAGGCAAGGACACAGAATGTGATGAAAGGCAGCTTACGATTAATATTTTCCATTAAGGTGTCGGTGAGGCTCTTCAGTTCGTACCAGAACGAGGTGGGAATCTCGAAGTCTATCAGCTGAGGGGCCACTCTGTGCTCTTTTGCACCTAGTTCAAACCAGAACATCAAAAGAGAGACGGAGACATGAAGGGAAAGGTTAAAACGGATACACCTGAGTGTAGAGAAGCCCCGATTCAGCCTCCAAAAATATATAGCAAAGGATGAAAAGCTTAATTCCTTTTCTGTATTCTTTAGAGGAGAATGGAAAAGCAACTACAGCTCTGTCAGTCGATCAGTTTGTCCTTATCTTGCTGGCAGAGGCCCAAAAAGTGGTTTACGACCTCCAGCAAGCCATTGCTGCAATTTGCATCAAAACTTCTCCAATTTAAATCGGAACACACATACATCATCACAGACAGATTTAGTTATTATGAATGACGTCCACATCCCAGGGACATCGTTATGTCTGTCAGGAATCAAACCAGCGGAGTGGAACGGGCACGGAAATAAAGACGGCTGTTAGTCCGGGCATGGATGGGCACACTGCACGGTAAAAACTTCTTGGTGGGTAATTGGCACGGTTTTAACCCGTGCAAAGATGGAGGAGCGGATGACTGGGGGGCGCCTGGAAAACAGAGGAATTAAAGGCTGACAGAGAGAGAATGTTTTATGACCTAATTTAGACCTCCAATTAATAAGCCTGTCTGCATGAAAATGTTTTCATTTTTGCACCACTGTGTTAAACAACTTCGATATTTTCATGTAGGGCTGGACGATAATTCGATAGCAATATATATATATATCTATCGCTAGACGTGTGGTGTGATAGAAAAAAAAAAGGGGGGTTGATAAAAAACTTTTCCCTCATTGTTTCAATATAGCCCATCAGGCAGCTTAATACAACAATCACTACTTATTCCAAACAAATCATTAATAATGACCCACGCATCTCTGTCAGCCACCCTCTCCCTTTTCAAACCAAAAAAAGGATTAAATGATTTGAGCTGAAACACAATTTTTTAATAGTCCCTAACCGAACCATCACTGTAACTACGCTGCGCTCAGACACCACAACAAGAAGGCAGCGGAGGACGTTGTTTTGGATAAATGTTTCAGTGGCTCGTGTAAAGGCAGTGGTCCCGTTTTGAACCGATCCTCCACGCACTAAAACGCTGAACGTAGCAATAATGAACGAAATATAAAACTATAATCAGCTGTTTAAAGCAGTACTCCCGTCTTCAGTTCGCTACGAATCTCTTACAGAGAGACACAGGAAACTTACCCAGGTCGCGTTGCTAACATCTGTGGCTGTTAAAATCTCCCCTCGGTTCTGCTCCCAGTCCTCAGAAGCGAAAAAACGCTTTAAAAAAAACACAACAGGGATTGGATAGAGCTGCTGGGTTCAGCTCGCAGCGACTGAGCTGCAGTGTTCTGGGCTCCATCAACACTGGTAAGCAGCTAGTTAGCTTTAGCCTACAGCTGAAGAGCTGAACTGAATTTGAATAAGCTTCATTGACAAACTAAACCAAGGGTTTCAGCCATTAAAATTATAAAGTGTCATAAAATGTTTAAAATATTAAAAAGAATAAAAATAAGCCTTTAATTTAAATTACTAACATGATTAAAAATATATTTAATATAATGGTTAATAATATTACTTTTCTTAGTATTTACTGATGTTACTCAGGTCACTTGGTTTGTTTCTGTGTCTTACAAACTTACTTATGATAAAAAGAAGTGTTTGAAAAATTTATTAATTAAATTTTTAGTCAAAATTAGCTAATTGACGAATAACAAAATGACTGGCGAGGCATTTTAAATATATTTTTTTACATTAAGTGATTAATATACTATTTTCATGTGTCGTTTCCTTACAGAATGGTAATTATGTTAAGAAGGGATCATTTACAACAAAAAGAGGCATCTTCTGAGCCAGAGATTTCTAAGAAGTCAGCTGGCGACCAAAATTTGTGGAGCTTTAGCTCGATCTCCCCTGATCTGTAGATGCGTAGCAAAGAACAGTGAAGAATTCTATCCCCTGGGTCAAAAAAGAAGATAAGCATTATAGCATGAAATCTTGATCCCTGTTGCATGTAATGATTTTCATAATCCAGCAGATGTCAGACAACATGTGACATTCCAGTTACACGTCATCTATGCCTCGAAACCAACCAGAAGTATTGGAGATCTTACATTACAAAGTAATTACATAGTTACAAATTTATTTTTCCAAAATGTAATTAAGTTAGTAACTCAGTTAATACACTGTAAAAGTAATTAGTTACTCACCAATGTAACTGTGGCTTTAATTTTTTTGTTCAATAACGCAGTTACATTTTGTAACGTCAAATATTTTTATTACTGAATGACCGATAAAAAAAACACCTTACAGTATTTCTGAACATTTGGTATTTGAACTTGACCCAATAAGATAAGCTGTATGCATAAAGAATCTGTAATATGCACATTAAATAGAGCAAAATGTAATTGGCTGTAGTAGGAATGATTTGTTGTCACATGAACTGGAAGCTAATGAAGAAAACTAATTTTACAGTAACATATTAATAAGGAATATTATATGTGTTAATTTCTTAATGTTAATCGTTGTGCTACGTTGTTAGTAGATGTCACAGGTATTTTCTGGGATCCATGGGGATTTATCGAAAACCAAACCTTAATCAAAACCACTGCCTTCAGGAGCGAGCCTTTGGCGATGTATCTACTATCAGCGCAGTTTTAGAGCGAAAAGCTGCAGAGTGCGCAGCGGTGTGGAGCGTAGGTATTGGAGATTAGGGGTGAAACGTTGGAGGGGGTCTCCGCTTTAAGAAAACTGATGTCCATCAAATATCCATCTTAAACCTAAGTTCACCACGGACTTTACAGCACACAGTGAGATAGCGAGAGCACTAAGGGTATCCGCCCACCCCACCATCTCTCTCCCTGCAGCTGAAGTG
Source organism: Apricaphanius iberus (assembly GCA_028564705.1). Taxonomy (NCBI): domain Eukaryota; kingdom Metazoa; phylum Chordata; class Actinopteri; order Cyprinodontiformes; family Aphaniidae; genus Apricaphanius; species Apricaphanius iberus. The sequence continues at coordinate 6,964,707 of JAPXFQ010001905.1, forward strand.
TGTCTGTCAGAAAAACTGATACCGCTGGGCTTCGTTCAGCATGTTGTAGTAACGCGCCACTTTACATCCCCAGTAACGGTGTTGTAACGGTGGGAAAAGTAATTAGATTACTCCGTTACCTATAAAGGAACATAGTTAATAACGCCGTTATACTTAAACACTGTTACTCCTAACACTGACAACCGGTGACGACTAGTTTTAGAAGTATAATAAATAAATAACACACACAAATGCTACATCAATAAGCAATGACCACCATCAGGTCATGCCAACAACTACACGCTATTTTTGGTGCCTTTGTGATCAACATATATATCCATATAATGGGAACTGTTGTGGCACGGCAAATGTGACCTCTAAATAAGGCAATTATCTGCCACAAAACTCCTTCTTTTCACCAATGTTTTGTGATAAATTATTAGCACTGTTCCCATGTGAATTTGGAGCGTCTCACAGGTGCTTTGTTGTTGTCTTTTGGGGCGTTTTACAGCCGTTTATTCCAAATTACACCAACTGGCAATTTCAATGACCTCGCTGTCGGCGCCATTACATTTGCAGTCTTAGCAGTGGTTTTTACTCTGTGCTCTACGACAACTGTCAATCCTATATATATCAATCCATTTCCATATCCTTTATATGGATATTAGGGGTGCAACGATTCTCCAAATCCTCGATTCGAATTTAAATTTTAGGGTCACGATTCGATTCTCGATTTTAATTAATTTATTTATTTTCCGTTTTACAGTACCAAGCTCTTTCATTTTTAGACTAGTCTCAATCACTGGTTTTATTCATTACATTTTGTACAGTAATAGACAAAACTGATGCAATTTTTATTATTCTTGTGTAATGTATCAAATAAGGCATTAATGGTCAAATAATTTATTTACAATACGTACAACAATATTGTTTAATACTAACGGAGGCTTGTGGTCCTGTTGTTTACATTGCAAATGGGTGCTTAACTCGCCAGGAACTCAAAATTTCCTCACCAATGATTTGAGAGAAGCAGGAGCGGCTTTAGTTCTGCTCCCGCTGCTTCTTCTATCCTAGCTGTGGTCGAGCTTTAGCTTAGCTTTAGCTACTTGCTAGCATCAGCTAATGTGCCCTCTAGACGTGCGCTCTGATCCCGAGGAATGTGATGCAGGCAGTGAAAATGTTACAGGTGATGTTACTGGTGTAACTGGTGAGATTTACTTCTTGGGGAAAATGCAATGTGTCCTTCCTTGTTATGACTCGGTTGTCTGCTAACTGTTGCTACGGAGTCCTGAGTGGGACGCGGGATAAAAACATGACAGGATGTGATCGCGATCCTCTTTTGGATTTCGGTGTACAAGGTCATAACGTAATTTCGATTGATTTAGATAAAGCTTGGTTTATGCTTGCCGCGTCCGCGAGGTCCGCACGGCTCCACGCGGCCAAATTACGTCATTTCAGCAACCACGCCTCTCCGGGCGGCCTCCTCCCGTCCCAAAATTTCCGCACCGCGCACCTAGGAAAATTTGTAACTAAGCGGACGGTCCCGCGCGGAAAAACATGGCGGACTAGCAAGAGCTCATATTGCCGGAGGTTCGTAAATAGACATCTTTATGATTCGGCTGATAGACATCACTGTGATAAACTGTGTTTTAATGGAAGAGAGGACAGTCTCCTTTTTCGTCTTTTTCCCTAAGTAAACAGCATAAAAGTTCTGCTTTGTTTGAGCTCACGGGTACCACCATCTTGTAAACAACAGTGATTACTACTTCTACTTTGTGAAGATGTGCACATCTACTTCCGCTAATAGTTAGCACTAATTTAAGAAAGGAAACCTCACTTTCACAGAATAATTTCGTATTTTTAACGCAGTGGTATCTCACAATGAAATATACTGAAGCTATACAGTTAGCCAACATGCAGAAATCCACATAAATGCAGAGCATTTAGACTCTGCTCCGCAAACACAGCCACGCAAAACACCGTAGCTGACATCCGAAGTGGACGGATAATTCCCACAGACAACTTATGAACTTATCATATTACCACAAAGCCAATACGGCAATAATAATATACTCATATGTGTTTATGATCACAAACACATGCTGCTGCACAATGAAGCACCTAAATGTGCACTGCTTTTCCGTCTGATTACTACCGTTTCTGTCAGAACCGGTGCCATGATGGCACCAGATATCGGTACCCATCCCTATTCACCACAATATCAAGTTGGTGGTAATTGCAAAAGTAGTTTGAGATTATTTTTAGCCCCGAAAATCTAATTGCTACCATGCCCGGTCGGTGTCAGATTACAAATGGCGGCACACTGTTTAGCCACCTTGAGGGCTCCCATGTGATTTGTTCATATGGAGATGGGACAGATATTTTAAACCATGACTACATCACAGCAGCGTTTTTAAAATAACAAAAACTTCAAAATCTGTTTCAATGTAACATTCCTTCCTATATGGTTGGGACCTTAGACTGTTGTGTGATTAATTCACTGTAAAATTCTTACATATTGCACCTTAAAGTCAGATTAAAAAAAATATATAATTAATAATAATTTTTTATTTTTTTGTATTAAAACGTTTTAAAGTGACCGCTCTCTCACGCAGTGATGCGGCATCACTTCTGTACCTGACTTAAATAAATATCGATGGCTGACGAACTGAAGGAAGGAAAAAAATCTAAATTATGTAATAATATTTTCCAATACATCTTCCCATAATACAACTTTTTGTCTGTGTCTTTACCTGGACGGGACTCGGTGCGAGGAGGTCCGATGCAGCCCCCCAGCACGTGTAGAAGTGTCCGGACCACGTGAGAGCCGTGAACGTGCCTGATGAACTCTGTGATGTTTTCTCTCACCGCCTGACTTAGCGACAACACCTGGGTTTCCAACATCACAGTGCTTTCCTCTGCATCCTCTTCCTCTTCTGAGGCTTTGGATGGATCCTTCTGCGAGAACTCTAAAACAATCAATCAGGATATGTTAGAGAAGTGGTAATCACATCAGCTCTCCTTTCTTTAAGGATTTTTATTTGTGTAAAATAACAAAATAAATCAGAATATATCACTTATCATGGACTTCAGGTAGGGCTGCACGATTATGACCAAAATAATAATCACAATTATTTTGATCAATATTGTAATCACAATTATTAATCACAATCATTCATCCAGTCCTGTAAAATATCTATTTTTATTGCACTATTTATAGAAATAAAATTTTACATTTTTTTTGTGAAAAATAAAACTTTAGATTAGAATAGATGATAAATAATGCAAAAAAACAAACAAAAAAAAAACCTCCAATACTTATATATATATTTAAAAGTACAAGCTAAATATGCAATCTCAAAGTGCAACGGGAACAATTAGTTTATATAGAAAAGGCCTCCTGTGTACATAAAAGGCCATTGACATTCCCTGCATCCAAATCCTTAGTATTTACTACATGCTACGTAGCAACTAGTACTCGCTTGTTAATGTAGTAAATACTGCATAGCAAACAATCGTGTAATAGGCATGAAATCAGACGTACTGCTCCACCATTTTGCATGTCCTTTGACCCAGATGTTTACGTTACATTCGCCTGTGGTCCCGCCATCCTCTAGCTGTTATTTTGTCTGGCATGACTTAACAACTTAAACGCTTAATCAGTCAAAAAACAATCACGGTAATCAGTAACATTGCGTCACGTACATTTATCCGCTGAAACTGCGGCAGTTTCAATGGTTGACAGTTCGTCTGTGGCTATTTTTAGCTAAGTCTTTCTTCTATGATTTCGGGGCGTCCGCTACATTGTGGGATAGTGTAGCATCCACCGGCTGCTTACTGTGGCATTAATACACTTTCGGGAACTTTCTGCTTACTAGTCAGATCCATAATGGAGGTTTGGATCTACTACATTGCTCACAAACTCCTTTTAACCTGCTACGTAGCAAGCGTAGTGCAGCCATTGAGTGCTGATTGGCGTGTACGCGTTTTTTATTTGGGCAGCTTAATGAAGCTTTAGCCATGCGTTTGCCTCCTGGTGGATCGTAAAATATTGATTGAGTCGGTGTGTGATAAAGAAGAAAGCAGAAGAGCTCGCATTTTTTATGTAAATATCGTTGACGATCAGGTTAATTTAATTGTGGCCACCAAAATCGTGATCACGATCAAAATCCAAGAGTTTTTAATCTATACTTCGCCACTTTTTAGACGCATATCCTATCAGACATGCTCTCACCATATGCTGTATGTTCTTATTTAGTTTATAATGATGTGACAATAAATGAGAAATGACATGAAAATGAAACAACTTGTATTACAGTGTACCTTAGTAGAAAAAGGAATACATTTTTTTTAATCACTTACCCTCCCACCTGGCCATCTGTCTGAGCGCGCTCTCTACAACGTGGCCTCCACACCGGTCACATGAAACCTCCTTAAATCCAGACGCCAAATCTCCGCCTATTTCAGCCAGCACCTCCCCCACCTGCTCTGGGTTCGCCAGTGGGAGCAGCCGTTGCAGAGTGATGCTTCCTGTCTGGTCCATGGCCACCAGGCTGGCTTTACCTTTCACCTCAGCAAGGACGTTCTCCACAAACATCTCTGGAAAATAAATGGCTCATTTATTTCATATAAACAGGATTTTTCAATATTAGTAAAAGCACAAACAAATGAAACTGGCAATTTAAACATATTAAAAAACTTGGAACTTTTTTTTTTTTACTTTGAAAAATGTTAAAACTGTCAACATTAACATGTTAACGCAGGTCAACTAATTTACATTATTGAGTTAACGCATGCACAGGATCGCCCGCCCTGTTTATCCTGCGCTGTCTTCAGTGCTCCTCACATAAACAGCATGGCAAATCTGAACTGCATCCATGGTTCCATGCAGAAAGACACACGATAAGGTGCTGTAAATAATCAGAGGACGTGATTGGAATGAGTAGATGATTAAAAAGGCAACAATCTGCAGCAATAACTTCACATCAGGTAAGCAACAAGTAGGAAACAAGCTAACATAGCTAACCAACACTCCAGATGGAGGATAACCACAAATAACAAGAGTGGGAACTGGAGTTATGTTAATGCTTGGTTCCACCTCATTTGTGCTCATGTTGAAAATCCCTGTATTTTTTTAAAGAATACCATTCAATAAAAAAATGCTTTATTGATCCCAGAAGGTAAATAAGTGTTGTTTTAGCTCGTATTATTCATTTCTTCAAGGAGTTTTAGAGTGGAGAGTGTGTCCTGATGGCTGTGGACAGGAAGGATCTCCTGTTGCTGTCTGTGTTGCAACAAAACCTTCAAAGCCTTTGATTAAAATCACTCTGTTGTTGTAGGCTAGTCCCGTGAAGAGGATGGTTTTTCAGATATTAATAAGGAGCTTCAAATGTAGAAAAGGTTAACCAGTTAGTTTGCCTTAGTAACTGGCTAAAATATCAACATGTTAAAAGAGCCATTTGTAAATGTGATCGTGGAGTTCAAAATAAAAGGTTTCTTGTATCTCTCCTGTATTTATTTGTCCTTTTTGTACTTTATTTAAACCGAAAATTGCAGTCTTTCAATGTGGATTAATTGTTATCAATTCCCAGGTACCTCGTGATTAATTAGATTATAATTTCTTATCGTTTAACAGCCCTTGTTAAAACAAAAGACCTGCAGAAAAGATTAAAATCCCCCCACTGTGACACTCATAGACCTGTCGTGTAGGTACGAGTTAGGAGAATATGGACCCAAAGAATGCATCAGATGCCCTAACCAAACAAGCTCATTCCGTCCATGCAAATTATACCTGATAGTTATTGAGAGTGAGGAGTTGTCGTCATGGTACAGAGCCCCTCCCCTCGATCCTCAGTCTCCGCAAACTTGGCTTCCATCCAGCGGCAAACTGTGTGTTTTTAACTCGGTAGTAGAGGAGGTTCTCGCTATTCTGCACTGTGTTACCATGCCTGGAACTCACTGCTGCGTTACAAACTGCCCTAGTACCTCACATTTACCTACCCTAACCAACACAAAATCCTGGTGCCATATAGTCTATGCCAGTATGTGTCATTGGGCTAAAATCAAATTACAACTAAATACCTAAAGATACGGTACACAGCTTTAGCCTACATCAAAACATGTTGGAAACGTTTGTGTACATTGAACATCTCAACAATCTAGTGTTTACGAATCAGTCGCAGTAAATTAATTTGTCACTTTGGTCAAGAAGTGTCTGCTAAATGCAATGTAATAACGACACACTAAAACGCATGCTAAGAAAAATTACCTTTGCCAGTACAACGCTGTTTTCGCCACCTGGAGGCTTGTAGATTGCCAAGTCCTGCATCCAGCCACAGCAGAAAGCCTCATAGCTTTCCAAAGACTTGTGGCTTTTAAACTCATGTACTGTGTAATAACTCACACCAAAAACAAGGAAATTTACAATATCCACGTACGTGCACGGAGGCAAATGGTCCAGGGCTCTGTGCCATTGCGCTGCAAGTGGCTCATATGGGTGTTTGATGTCAGAGAGCTTTTCCAAATACCGCTTTTGCGGTAGGTATACACTGTAAGGTCCATTTTCTTTTGCTTTGACTCTCTCCATTGCTCTACTTACTTACCTTCCATCCATTTGCAGATCTGTCGCTCCGAAATAATTAACGCGCAAAGAGCTCCGGAATGTTAATTGCGTCAATACTGTTAAGATCTGAAGGCGTTGCCCTGGAAACCGATAGAGTCTCCTTACATCATGGCAGACCAACTTAGACCCCGCCCAAATAGGCACGTGACTCCTGACTCTCAATACTGGCTCTTAAAACCTGTGCCAAAGTGTTAAAATGCCCTGTTTATGGGACTAAACAAACAAAAGTTATTAGGAATAATTTCCGACTTTTCCCACCTTTTATCTAACAAATAAAAATTACATTTGAAAAAAAAATCAGTTTGGAGTAAAAAAATGTTTTAAAAAGCCAGCAAACCATGCCTACTCGGCGCACTAAATGACACACATCTACTATTCACAAGATAAACCACCAATCAAGGAACAGTCGGTTTTGCCCCTTTCATGCTTTCTGAACCGACCACGTTTGAGCATGAAAACTGGGTTGAAGACTGAACAAACTCATTCCTCAACAGTCCCCTATGTATCATCATACATATATCACCATATTCTTGCCAACACACATCCCTACTTACTCTTACATCATCTCTCCCTGAATTTAATTTCTAAAAAAGATAAGGGGGAAAAACAAGCATCTTCAACCTAAATGCAAATTGCTGCTGCCCATGAGCATAGGTTTTAATAAGGATAAATAAATATGTCCAATAGCTGTATGAGGGACAGATATGAAAATGTTTTCTCTATATGTACACTACTTGGTCTGTTACAGAGGAAAGTCACACTGTCCTCCCTCCTAGATATTCAATTACTCACCTCTCTCCTCATCTTCTTTAAAACCTTCACTCAGTCGTTCCCCCACACGGCGGAAGTAGCCAACACTCAGAGCATCTAGTCGCTTCCTGCCACCATCTCCCTGCCCTTTTGGTCCCCCTTTTTCTTTTTCACTTCGCTTCTTCTTCCACTCTCCTCTTCCTCCATCTTCAGCAGGGGGCTTCCTCTTCCTTGCTCCTCCTTTGTGCGGCTTATTTCCTCCTTCTTTGGCCAGCATGTCAGGGATCTGGGCACACGCACGACAGAAATCAAACGCTCAGTCTGAAAGGAGATAAAGAAACATAATTATTTCATATTTAATTCAGATGAAACAAAAACTAACAGGTGTGCTCTTCTAACTGGGGACAGCCATTCACTTAAGCAGCATTTAGGCTTCTAGAAAAATCAACCTTACGTGTATGTTCTAGACTTACTGGATGCATGCCTCTGTAAAATTTAAATGATGAATTCTTTATATGGTCTTTACGGCTTTAATATGTTAAAAACTGATTACATTCCCATAGAAAAAACATTGAGTTCGGCTAAAAACTAAATAGCACTTTGAACAGTTCTTGTTAGCGTACTGCCACGAAACAGAACAAGAACAACCGCGACATTTTCCTAAATGAAAAGGGAAGTTATTCATTTGAACAGTGTTTTGTTTGTTTTTTGCTACATAAACGTTTTATTTGATATAACACTACAAAATCATAACTCACGTGTGAGACCTTTGAATCGTCCTCCTCCTTCTTCTTTAAAGTTATTTTCCCCCTGGAGTTAGAAAGGCACGTATGGATGGAATACTGCCACCTAAAGGACCGGAGTATTAATCAGTAAATGACCCGCTAAAATATAGTATGAAAACGTTTGTTTGTTTTTGTTTTTTCTCAATCTTTGTCATTTTGAATCAGCTAATAATGATAGTATATATTATTTTGGAGAATTTTTCTTCACGACAAAAAGACGGAATAGTTCACAGTTAACAGTTACACTGCTGAGGGATCACAGACTACAGTATCCGCTTTTTTTGTCTTTTTGTAAAAATGCTGAACTGACAAGAACGAAATGCTTGGAATAGAATGTCTGTATAAAATTGTACAATTTACGATTAACAACCTCATTTTAATTATAACTTATCATAATCATAGTTATCCATTTTTTTTATCAAGCCCCTGCTAAACCACTTTATTTCATAAATGATTAACACTTATTAATTTAAGAGCATTTCTCACCGATATGATCAAAATTTTTAAAGTTTGGTTTAATGTTGAGGTGTATCTTTGTAATTTATTTTACGACACACGTTTATCACAGTTACAGTAGTTATAATTTCAGTTGTGCCACCATGGTACATTGAAGTTAGTAATCATTTAAGAAAAAGTCGAAGACAGTGATATGAGAATAAAAAAGTACATTAAAAAAACACAGGAAAAACTGATCAGCGAGGCTTCCAACTCGAAAAAAAGCTACAGCTGTATGCGACATGACCTAGGGATACTTTTCTTAAGATGGATGAAAAAAAAAGTTTCTCTTAATAGTTTATTTTTTGTTTTCCTGTTTTTCAGAGTGGATGAAAAGAGGAGCTTTACCAAATGTTTGTCATGTTTGACCCTTAACCTAGTAACTTCAGCAGTCTGCAAGAAGTCTGACTAATTGAAATGTATTTCATGAATAAGTACCAAAGTGAGTAAAAACCTACTAAAAAAAGCAACAAAATAATAGAATTTTTTTATATATAACAAAATATTTTTAGGCTTTTCTTATGAAGAATGTGAATATCAGATTTATTGACACAATCTGAAAGAGTTATTTCTGTGTAGAGTGTAATTTTCAAGGAGAGAGTGGGAAGATAAGAAATTATTGTTTCTCAGTTAAACTGTAAAGAAGAAAAGGACTATTAGACATTATTTCCATTGGTAAATGACCAGCATTTGAATATTGCTTTTTCACTCAGATGACCATAAAGCGCTTTACACTACATTCAGTCATTCATGCACACATTCACATGCTACATTGTAGCCACAGCTACCCTGTGGCACAATGATAGACGCGAGGCTGCTGTAGCCTACGTACCCAGACGGCAACGGACCGTCGGACCACCACCAACAGGCAAGATGAGTAAAGTGTCTTGCCAGAGGACACAATACAGACACTGGTTATTATTGGATAAATTCTACCACCTGGGGCACAGTTGCCCAAAATTACATCATAAAATCTTGCAATTTACAAAGTAGTGTGTGAGTATTTGTGAGAGCCAAAGTGCAATCTATCAGACTTGGCACCTACATCTAAATGAGCAGTTTATCTATTTTGTGAAGTCATCCTCAGTAGCATTAGAAAGACATTTTATCAGTTCCGAACTGGACTGAAGGTAGGCATCACATAGCCCTTTTTAATATCCGGCAAATAGTGTTTGATAATTAACATAATTCTAAGTCACTAAAGGACTGACTGGATGCCATATCTAAAACAGATTTGGTGAAATGTGTTTAAAATCTGACTGAGAAGGAGTAAAGGAAACCTAAACTGGACTGGCACTAAAACAAAATCATTGGGGACTCCATAAAAGTCCTAGAGAAATCGACACAATATGTTGGAAATATATGATGAAATTTCTTGTTTTAAAAACTAATACGTGAATGAGCTCTGGGGATCTGCAACTGGTGTTGCTGCCTATTTATAAGGTGCTTTCTTTAACAGTATCAAATGCAGAGCTTGAAAACAAAGGCTGTTAATTCTCCAAACTCTGCAGCAAAAAGAATGTGAAAGACAGTGAGGTCAAACATTTTAAGAACCAAACGTGTCGACAGAATCCCATGAAGACTTGAAGATGAATCTCACAGAAGCTGAAAATCCCACGCTACAATTTTGCTAAAAATAAAGTTGTGCATGGAAAATATGGTACTGAAGTGCAATCCTACTGTACTTCTACTTTAAACCAGCAGAGGACAGTGTGGTAACATTCCTGATCCATCATAACCACTGATTGCGTCTTGACTCTGTCCTTTCTATACAGTACTGTGAGACGTGTTCATGAGTGCAAATGTATGTGACAGTTAGTCACCCAGGGAAGCACTACATATAGCAAGATTAAAAAAGCATAAGAAAAAAAAGACGGACCCAAAGCCCCTTTTTTAAACCCCACATATCATGGTTTTGACATCAAATAGCTCACACTTTAATTTTCACCAAAGCAGAAAAAAAAAGAAAAGAAAAAAAAACAGGAACAGTACTGGGTGTGCCAGGTTTATTTTAATACAAAGCAATCTGCTTTTTGAGCTTACTTCATCTGGTATTAAAATAAAAGAAAAATTGTAGGTTGAGAAAGATAGCCTTGTAAATGTTTTATATATTCATATCTTTCCTGATTATTTTAAAAATCTTTTTCAGTTATGTTATTGTTTCTGAAGAGTGGTTTTGAAAAGACATGGGTATTCTTTAATACAATTTATCCATTTCACAGAGTGCCTTTTTTCCATTAATGTTAAACTTAAAAGGATGTTTATTGGCATTGAAAAAAAATGCTGGGATAGCAGACTCATAACAAACTGGAAATCTAAAATCCTCTGTTAGGACATGACCCTAATTGTGAAATAATGACGTCTTCCTCTACACTATGATCGCAATAGCATGCTTCTAAGTAATATTGATGTATCTTTGCTTACAGTCCATGTAATGGTATAAAGTTCAATGAAACGTAATAATGGTGTTGAAATTTACAATGGAAATTTAAATGAACACTATCAGTAAAAAAACAAAAAAAAATCATACAAAAATAATGTAAATGAAACGGAAGGTTGAAAACCCAAACTTGACTTTATTACTTTCAGTGACTTAGATTTTGTAATGGCACAACCTCAAAATGATACATATTTCAAAGGCAGTTTATGTGATAGATCAATAAAAATAGGGCAGAATGGGTAAACTGTAAGAAAATAATTCCAAATCTTCATCAACTAAAAAGTTTCCAAAGCAAAGCCTGCATTTGTGTTGAACAACCTTGACTCGAATACCCATTAATAAAGTAATACGCAACTAATTGCTTTTAGACGTCAGTTAGTAAATAGGGACCACCTACGGTTAATTCATTCACATTAAGGTTAGAATACAGATTTTCCGTGAAAATAAAAGAATCACAAAATAAACCAATATGCCAGAGTGAAGACATGATGTTAAATCAAATATTTATTCAGAGGGAAGCTAAAAACAACATTGGACATCTGAATATTTTTTCCACACTCAGTCCAATTCACAATTATATTTTGCTTATTGTGTAGCTACCTATAAAATATGTTGAAGTTTGTGGTTTCAGTTTAACAAGATGTAAAAAAGGGGTAGAGGTATGCCAACCTTTGCAAAGTGCTCTGCAAGTTACAAGACAAGACATAGGGTGGAACTTTGTTCTACTTTTAACTACGGCAAACTGACTGAGATGGATTTTGATTCAAAAGGTTAAAACCAAGTTTATTTGGTTTTAAAAGAAGTATCAAATGGAAAACAAAAGTAGAAGCCCATTCCGTAATGTCTTTTTTTCATCTTTACCACCTCAAAATAAACTTTTCTGAGTCATCCTCTAGATTTTTTTCACATGCAATCTCTCGGGTGAACCAAAGCACCAAGTTGAGGAAACGGATTTTTAACATATCTCGCTCTCATGACTTTGTTCACATTGGTACACAGCACAGTCTATCTCAGGATGGGTGTGCGTCAGAAATGCAACGTACAGGAAGCCAGCAGCACGTTACTCCATGGCCGAAAGGGTGGATATGTAAAATATGAAAAGAGGATGTGAGAAAGAGGCGCATAGGCGGAGGCAGACTAAGCGACAAAAGAACACATGGTATCAGCACAAGACACCATCAGTTCTCTTGAAAAGATATGTGCATATATCTGTAGAGCAGAGTATAAGATGGCAAGGCCGTGGGAACATATTTTCTCCAGGGGGTGATGTGATCAGTCACATGCACATGTGGTGTATGTGCGCACACACACATTCTGGTTTTTTGACCCTGTCGATCAAAATGAAGGTGAACAAAAATGTCGGCCGCAACTTTAATGGGAGTGCCGCACTTTCAGCTAATATCAACAACTCAACAACTCATGGACATGCCTGATCAACATATCAACTTTACAGTACAGAGTGAAGAAAGAGCAATATAAAAATTTCTCATACAATGAATCAAAAGCTTTATTTCAACATCATGACCTAACATCCGTCCTTTTTTTTATTGGCTCCAAGTATTGTTACATCCGTTCCAGAAAAAAAGGAATGTTTCCTTCTTTTTAAAAATATTTGTATGGATTTCTGTTTTTGTTCAATTCTAAGTCAAATAAAATAATTTATATGATTTCTTTATGCTTGCAGAAATCCAACATGTATAGCATTTGTTATCCCCAAAGGGGGTAATGCAGTAACCTCAACAACCCTACTTCACATCGTATGTGGTATTTATTTGGATGCATTCTCTTTACTCTGATGCCACCAAATGAAATCCAGTGGATATGATTATGTCAATATTGAATCTCTATCAAGACAGTTTTTCTATGATGGCTTCAGAGGTTTGATATAGACCATGAGTATATAATCAGCATCATTAAAAGCAAAGCAGATAACAGACAGGTCATTGATAACGTTTTAGAGAGGCTTGAGGTGGGGTTAGAATTTAAAAATGGGTCCTAAGCTTTGGACATCTCTCACAGCCGTGTTCAGTCTGTCATCTAAGAGTGGAAGGAGTATGATGCAACTACAAATCTACGAAGGCTTGGCTGGGATGAATAATTTCAAACAGCCATGGAGCCAGTAGGAGCTGTAGAAAGGGGGGGTGGTATTTTTCTTTTGTAGGGACAGAAAAGATGATCCAGGTTGATGACAGCAGAACGACAACTAAATACAGGGCCAATCCCTCAGAAAATCTGTTAAAGTTTTTTTCAGGATCAGGTTTTAAATTCTGTTGTCTGTTTTTAAGTGTCTTGATGGCCAAGCCCCTTCTTATCTGTCAGAACTACTGGTGACCAATATTCCTACCAGAACTCCAGCTCACAAATGCTTTTAGTGGTTCCAAGGGGAAAACTAAAATCTCGTGGAGATAGAGCTTTGTCTGTGGCAGTTCCCAAACTTTGGAAAGGTTTACCTTTTAATATCAGGTCTGCCCAATCTCTGGAAATTTTTAACGCTCTACTGTAGACTTACCTTTATGAACTGGCTTTTATTCAAAGTTGAGCTTTAACTTATTGTATGATTTAAGCTATTATGTTATATTTGAATACTCTGCTTGTTACATTTTTTTGCCTCACTTTTTAGTATATTTTGTTTATTTTATTGTATTTTTATTTATATGTCCCTATTCATACATTTTATGGTATTGTAATCTTTTATGTTTTTAACCTGTTTTACCCTGGGAAGCACTTTGGGCTGTATCACTGTTGTAAACATGCTATATAAATAAATTTGAACATGAGATCAGAGCAGAGATGAACCTTAATAAACAGGTGGAGATGCAAAACTTTAGTTTCAGGGAAATGCTTAGGTATTAAAGCCTAGCTCTACATATGGTGAATTTCTTATTTAGCGAGGTTTAGAACTGTATGTCCTAGAGGTAGGTACTGAAGTACCATCTGGAGTTTCGATTCCCAAATTTTTTTGCATAATGTCTTTGTCGCTTCTTTCTCACGTACTTTCCTGCCTGAATCCTGTGGATAAATAGCAGGAAAAATCTTTGGAGAGGAAGTCCAAGGCGGCATGAGATTTTTTTTTTTGTCGGCAAACAAAGGGTAAATGTGCAAGGCTGGTTGATGAATATCTATAATATTTCATCTGTAACAGTAGTAAAATGTATTCTGCCTGTATTGAGTTAGAGTGAAATTAGATGCAAGTTCTGTCAAACGTTTGAAAATTTTACGATGGCGTCATTTTTTTCCCTTTCAAAAAAAACAACGACATTTTGGATAATGGAACAATTTAATGCTAAAACAGAATATCCCATATCACCTATTTTGTCTACAATTACAAATACAGGGCCTTTTGAGCAGATACTCAAGATAAATCCTGCACCTGCAAAGCTTCTGCTGATTTCCTCTGTTTGTGTTCTTCTCCAGAGCAACAGCAGCAACTGTGCATGAATCAGCTTGTGTAAAGTATACTATGCATGGGTGCTGCGATTGGCCAACATGAGCAGACACACACATATTTCCTCACACCATTATAATCATGCACAGCTCATGATGTCACTGCAATGACTCATATAAAAGAACTTAGGAAAATAAAATATGACACGCCTGCTAATTCACATGAACAAATAGTCCTCCAGAATCTAACAGTTTAATTAGTGCCATAAGCCAATACGAATGTTTTTCACCTTATACTAGCTAATGCTAAGCTAACTAACTGCCTACTGAATATTAAACGCATAGCTTAGCTTACAAGGAGCCACATTTTGTATGTTTATACAATATAAAATTAGGTGAATGAGCATAAAATCTTGTTGTGTTGACAGAATTTTTAAAACTTTATTAATTGAAAAACAAACTACTTTTAGGCTTATATACATAACATGTAATTAGCGGTTTAGTATTAATTTGAAACTAGAGAGATTTATCAGAATATACTGACATTTATATGACAGTATAAGACGGAGACCTGTCATCTGCAGAAATGCTGAGACGACTCTGCAATTGTCGGGTGTATCAGAGTTGGAGAAGAAGCTGAATATAGAGAGCTGGTGGAGCGCTTTCTGGCTTGGTGTGGAAACAATCATCTTACCTTGAATGTGAACAAAACAAAGGAGATGATTGTAGATTTAAGAAGAAACTGGGATAAGTCAAAGACTGTCTCCATCAAAGGAGAAGAAGTGGAGGTGGTTGAGGAGTACAGATACCTCGGAGTTCACCTGGACAACAGACTGGACTGGAGAATCAACAGTGAAGCCGTCTACAAGAAAGCTGAGATCCTTCAAGGTTGGCAGCAAGATGTTGCAAATCTTCTATAAGTCTGTGGTGGAAAGTGTCATCTCTATGTTCATCATCTGTGGGGTAGCAGCATTAGAGCCAGGGACTTTAAACGGCTAAATAACCTGATGAAGAAGGCTGGTTCTGTTCTGGGGACACCTGTGGAAAAACTGGAGATAATGATGCAAAGAAAAAGACTATGGACCACCCTGAGCATCCTCTTCCTGAGACTATCCTACAGCAACAGAGCATCTTCAGTCGGAGGCTTCTTCAGTTTCGCTGCAACACAGACCGCTTCAGGAAATCCTTTCTCCCCACAGCCATCATGGTCTACAACAACTCCTTGAAAAATGAATTAGTACTGAGTTACAAGAACACTTAATTTCCCTCTAGGATCAATAAAGTATTTTTTTTATGGAATTTATTGAATTGAATACATGCATGCTGGATCTTATACAGCATATCTTCGAGTGAAAAACCCCCACATCTTCCTTCCAATGTTTCCTCTGTGGGAGTCCTCTGCATCAGAAGTGGTAAATTGCTGTGGCTGCCGGGGTGCTCTCCAGGTAGTGCCCTGGTGGAGGTATAATGGTGCAATCCAGTTAACTCTTCCGAGTTGAAAGTGGGTTATTTCCGAGTCGTCTCTCATCATTTCAACCAAGACATGCCCCCTTTAGGTCGGAATTTCTGAGCTCCAATTCTCAGCTCTTGAT
Source organism: Apricaphanius iberus (assembly GCA_028564705.1). Classification (NCBI taxonomy): domain Eukaryota; kingdom Metazoa; phylum Chordata; class Actinopteri; order Cyprinodontiformes; family Aphaniidae; genus Apricaphanius; species Apricaphanius iberus. The sequence goes on from JAPXFQ010001905.1 coordinate 6,980,754, forward strand.
AGAAGGCCACGTAGAGCGGACATCTCAGAGAACAAAGATGGCTGTTGAGATATATTTTCTTTGTATTTGTACTATGTTGGTCATTTCAATGTCGTTTTGAAATAAACTTACACACTTGGCTACATTGCTGCTTTAATCCGATCACCAATTTATACATCACACGGTCTTGCTATGTGTGCAATACAATGTAAAGCTTTGTTTTTTATGCTGGTCTTCTAAAGAGGCTATGTTGCTAACAATAACAAGTAAGAGCCTGCCTCATGCTGCACTGAGAGCTGCTACCCTGATGACGTCCATGTTCTTTCCGACTCGGCGGCCACAAAGACAAACTAGAATGCTATAACTGGGGAATATGTCACGTTCTCGCGCACAGCGACTCGGACACGGGAGTGTCTGAGACAAATGGATAGCAGCGTTAGCCTCCCTCCTCTGGGCGCCCTGGGTCAGTACCTTGCCTGCTGCTGTTGATCTGCTGCTGCTGCTGCGGACGGCTCCTTTGATTGTGTTTCTTTAAGCCTAGTTTATAATTCTCCGTCAAAGCAAGTTGAGACTGCGCAGTTATCCGTTGACACAAGAGCTCTCCGTCCCCTACGGAAGGACAGACGGAATAGGGCCCTATTTCCTAACTATCTGTCTCCGTTAATGGAAAGCGTGTGCCTGTGATTGGTCAGCTCAAAAACAGCCAGAGATCTTTTGAGCAGAACAGTGTTCAATAGTCACTGTAATCAGTAGTTAATGATGGTGAAACTGGCATCACGTTTTTTTAATCTGTGAGAAGGGATGGGAATGTGGTTAATGTTGGGTCATTTTAATCTGTAAAGCCCTTTGTGATGCATTTATTGTATGAAAAGCGCTTTATAAATAAAGTTTGATTTGATTTTGATTTGATAGCTAACACATTGGGTATTTTGAGCCCTATTATGTCTCCCTTATGTCTCACATCAGCCAAGTTTCATGGGTTTTCCATCATCCCATGCAGAAATATAAGAAAAGGAAAACTTCTAAAAAATGTAAAAAAACAAAGAAAAAATTTCAAACTCAAAATCCATCCATCCGACTGAAAAATGTCATGGTCAGGCCTCTAGGAGACATCCTTATAAATAGATGTTTCAGTATAAATTGCTGAAACATAACATTATATTATGTTGAGCCATCATTTCATCCCATATTTGTCCAGTATCCTGTTGAAGAGAAGCTATGTCTATAAAACCTCAGTTTGGTTGTAGAGAAAGGCAAAAGGGTTGGCAGTTTTACTGAACTATTGTGAAAGGGAATGCTATTTTGTTTTGATCGGAGTCAGCATGTTGCCAGGCCGATCATGGAAAATCAATCTCTTACTGGCAGCTTGCAAATGTAAAATAATTTTTTTTCACTTGTGATTATGAGGTAAACTGAGTGTTAGAGTAAGGTGTGTGCCAATAGTCATCCCACCTCAAATTGCCTAATTCACAATTGTTCATATGATGATGTCAGGATTTGATTTTGAAGAACCACAAACTTACTGGTGCCCTTCATCCATGACAAAGACTCACTCTGATAGTGTGATGTAACTTCTAGTCCTTGTAAAGAAATCTTGCCACTAATTCTTTGTTCTAGGGTAGTGTGGGGTTGATTTTCAAATTGCAACATTATAAGGCGGTGTGAAATTCTTCGATGTCTCATATCTGACTGGACTTTTCTTGGAAAGGGGTTCATATCTTTTCATGTTATTGTTTTAAAACGTCCTTCATTTTCAATGATAACTGTTGTTTTAATGAAAGGCATATTACCTAGGAATAAAATCTGTGAAAAACAAACAGCAGTGGTTTTTCAATGAATGACAATCAGGGCAATTACTAACCAAATAAGCAATAAGTGAAGACTACATCAATCAAGGATTAAGCAGCAGGTTTTCATGTTTGTATTAGTCTTAGTTGGCCTGAAAACATTGTGAATGTTCAGTTTGAGATCCTTACAAATACATTGAAGGTTTTGTGAATGTCTAATAATGGTTTAAGTCATCTGCATCCAGTGTACACTAACCAAATTAAGATTTAATTAGTCAAATATTTATTTTTTGAACTGATCAAAGTGATCCACATAACACAAACTAATGAAACTGGAAGCTTGAGATGAAATACCAACCATAAGTTTAGTAGCCAAGTTTGGTTAGTCTATTTTTTTTCTCAACTTAGTTATCAAGTTTCTCAACCTAGTTATGACCTAATTTAGTTCAGATTGCTTTAAAAAATCAAATCTAATAAATCATGTGTTATACCTTTGAAAGGAAACAAAAGCTGCAGATCAGATATCAACTGGCAGTAACCAGTTACAATGTGCAGCTATCCCTGCAGGAATGCCGCCCTGGACAGTGAGCCATGTTATCCATGACAAAAACCACTACTGTCACCTACTCTAAATAGATTAAGGGTCATGATGGGGTTTTGGTTGAATTTCTTTAGTTGCGTAACCAAAAGAGGAGAAGTGAAACAAAAACGAGAAGTAATTTTTTTCCCATTTGTGTTTGAGGGATTCCTCTAAAATGGAAAGTAATGAACTTGTTCAACTTTGGGTTCTCAAGTGGTCAACCAAATCCAATAAATGTTTTTCTCTAACACAAACCGACGTGTACGTACTCGCCTTCTTTGATGCACGGTTTCCAAAAACGCGCTTACTGGACCGAGACCGTCTGGTGGGAGTGGGGTAACTTCAGTCATACCTCAGGGTGGGGCTAATCTGTGAGCCAGAGATAGGCGTGTATCCACTTTAAGTACCGAGCAGCTCATTTTGGGCAAGCGTAAAAAGTTAAAGAGCAGCGCACGTAACGGCAAAAGTTTCCAGTGAAACTTTAAGAGAGCGTCGCGTTGTTCCCCAGGAAGAATAAGAAGTTTCACTGCTGATCCCAACAAATATCCAAACCAGGTCAGATCATTTACAGTACATTGTTATTATTTATTTATTCAGGTATTTACGGGTTATTATTATTTTTTTGATATATTTGATTTAAAAATAAAATTTTATGGTGTCCGTTATACAGAGAAGGTGAAATCCTATGAAATAGTGTGTGGCTTTTCAAAAGGAACTGCTCTTGAAATTGTACCGCTATTTGTTCATCTTTCTGCTCCAGTCTGCATTATTTTAAAAATCTAGTAGCATAACCCCACATGATCGAAGCTGCCTGTGGATGTTGTCAATCTGTTCAGCCTCTTGGCCGTTTTCTGCTGTCTTCGTTTTCTAGATTCAGTATGAAAATCGTTGGATTTGTCAAAGTCTTATCTTGATTTCTACCCAGCTGCATCTGCTGTTTTTTTTCTCAGATATTGCACATGGTGTGTAGTGTGCATATCTATCTATCTATCTATCTATCTATCTATCTATCTATCTATCTATCTATCTATCTATCTGCACATAGAATTTTTACAATTTTCAAATTTAAAGAGTCCAACTCCTTTTACAGCATTGTTTTACATTTGTCATTACAGTGTGGTTGTACAGTGGAGTGCAGTGACTTAGTAGGCTACTTGTCATTAAGAGGTGGAGAACCATACGTCCAGCCCTGCATAGCCTACATAGGAATCAATTAAAGTACTGAATTCCTTCTGACATATGAGTGCTGAGAAGAGTTTTGCATATGCTCTTCAACACCTGTTACCAAACAATCAGACCATGTATTTGTCATCAGTAACACAATTTGGAGTTGAATTTGCAGTTTATATCCAAGCATAGGAACCTTCCTGTGTGTCAACAGCAGGCAGCAGAGGAGGAGTGCAGGGTTTATACACTGATGGAGTAGTGACAGGCAGATGGAGGACAAAAGGATGAAGACCGCTTCATTTCCAGTTTGGAAGATGCCTGTATTATAAGTGTGGGCATTATAAGTATAAAGGAAAGAGCAACACTGTTGAATATATCCATGTTTGTAATAGGTTTTTAGGGTTTTAGTGGGTGGAGTGGCTGTCAGTTTTAGACACCCCTATAGATACAAAAGTGAGATAAAAAAAGAAAAATCTGCTATTTAAACAAATGTGTAGTGAATCTTTGATCTGGGAAGAAGCGGAGAAAGGGAGCTGTTTTCTGACTGGCAGATGAACTCAGGCACACGTATGGTACACACACACACACACACACACACACGCATTATTCTTAAACACAAGTTGTGAAGGCTAAATAAATCGAAGTCCTCCTCCCAACCACTTCCTCAGCTTCGCACTGCCTTTTGACCTCAGCTACATAACTTCACTATCAGTGACCTTTTTCCCTAATCAAATCAATATGAAAGCCCTCACATATCCATTGGCTATAATTGAAATTGTCTGCTTAAAGACAGATTCTTTGTATGCCCTGAGGTATGTGAAACTGTCCTCTTGTCAGAAGGTAGGCATCTCAAACATTTTTTAAATGATAACATATGAACATAGAGAGCTATTGTACAAGAGGCTTGTTAGAAAATATCTTGCCTTCGATTAACGACTGACTTTTGGTTGCCTAGTTTTGAGGAATTTTGAACTATTCAAGGCATTTTTTGATAACAATAAAGATTTTATAGAAAGGCAATACCTCTTTTTAAGAGATAAACCAATTGTGTAGAAGCAAGAGGGTCGTGCCCTCAAGCTAGATAAAGTCATACTATTTAGAAGCTGGAAGTATAGACAACAAAGCAGAGATTTAACTGGCATATTTGTGATACCTTAGCATCCATGAAACATAAAGTTATAGTTTTAGTTTGTAATTAATCAGCTTTGATTTAATAGAGCACACAAGAAGGATATGTTGATCAGGGGTGGCGTTAATCTGAAGGGTGTTGGTCGTTTTCACCCCTGACCACTTGGAGAAAATGCTCACATTTTCATCTAAGACGTTTTCTACTTCCCGCATGGGAAAAAAAATCCAATGTGAGCACCATCTAAGACCTGGAAACCAAACCCAACACATCTCACTAAGCAGGAGGTGACAGCATGTTGAGAGTTTACTGAGGCTTTGGAGCGCATCTGTGGCTACTGATTACAGGCTGACAGTGACAGATCACTGCGGTTTAACTACTGATGCAAAAAGAGCACATGCAGGGAGATTTTTTTCCACTTACGCAAACAAAAAAAAGCGCCTTGTTCTGATGCTTTTTTTTTTTTAACGTAGTCTGATCACTTTAATTGGATAAATGTTCCTCGATTTCAAAACTGTGGCTGAAGTGCCGCTAACCTCCTATACGCACAGGCATTTCACAGCAGGTGAAATGTTCATAATACATGTAGCTCATTAATCTGCATGACGTGGAATGGCACTACGAGAATTCTGTTTTGTTTGCACGGATTTAATATAAACTAAAATGAATGTAAACAAATTATTAAATTTCATTAAGTCCACTGACTGATTCAAACATTTGTATTAACAGACTCTCAACAGAGTCACTCACTAGCAGTTAGCACCAGAACATTTCTTCTACTCCTGTCTCTGGTTTACTCTGCTCTGTCCCACTAGACCAGCGGTCTGCAACCTGTGGCTCCGGAGCTGCAAAACGGCTCTCATGAAATTTGGCTAAAAATAATAAATGGTAAATGGCCTGCATTTGTATAGCGCTTTACTCCGTCCCTACAGACCCCAAAGCGCTTTACACTACATTCAGTCATCCACCCATTCACACACTGATGATGGCAAGCTGCCTGGGGTGCACTGACAGAGGCGAGGCTGCCAGACAATGGTGCCACCGGGTCCTCTACCCACCACCAGCAGGCAACAGGTGAAGTGTCTTGCCCAAGGACACAACAACTGAGACCGTCAGAGCTGGGGCTTGAACCGGCAACCTTCCGATTACAAGGCAAACACCCAACTCCTGAGCCACAGTCGCCCCAAAATACCAACTTTTTTTTATTTTTTTTTTATAACAAATTCAGGTTTTAGCAGGTGTTTTGTATTTTTGTATTTTTCATATTTTGCTTTACATTTACATGACAGAATGACACTAAAATTAACAATATTTTTGATAATTTTTTTCTGGTCATTAGGTTTCAAACTATGTGCATTTTTACACAATTTGCCACAAAAATCAAAACTCATAAAAGAAAACAAAGTCATCCACTTTTTGTTTTATGGGTTGTTTTTTTATTAAAACCCCAAAACATAAATAAAATGGTGCCTCTTTATGGATGAAATCACATTTCACTTTAGTAGACACTTATAAAAAAAATTTGAGTTACGTTTTTCTAAAGGTCATCTAACATTTGCGGCTCTAAATAAGCTTTATTTAGCTAGAATAAGCGCAAAATGGCTCATTGGATTGTAAAGGTTGCAGACCCCTGCACTACACCATGGTCTACAGTGCTCTCTTCTGGCTAGGAATAGCACTGGAAGTTAGGAAGGAATTTATGATAAATGCACCAAGACTGGCTGTAAACTAAAGAAAAGGAAAGTCAGAGGCCAAGTTAAATCAATACCTCTATTCTTTTGAAATGTTATGGGGTTGGTTGAACATGTGAGAATCAATTCATCAATATATTTTCTATGGTCAGTGATCATATTTTTTCACTTTGGGTTTCTGTTAACACAGAAGTGTGTAGAACAGTTCAGTTCAGTAAACCGTCAAAACGCCTGTTTTACTGGTCATTTGGGAAGTTGTATAGATGTATCTGACTGAAACCTCCATGTTCATATCTCTCATAAATCCCATGGAAGCAAAAATGTGTTCACATTTTTCATCCATAGCTTTTGAAATTTAAGCTTTGTTTCATTATGCTATATAATCTGTTTAGTGTTTAAATCCATTTAACGTTAGATTTAAATAATTTTATAACTGAGTAAAGTCCAGATGGCTTTAAAATATACAACTAAAAAACATTTTTTTAACCATAACTCTAATGTATTTGACTAGAACTCTGTTTAAATCTAAATTGTGACAGCAAAATAAATGTTCTCATAATAAATCTCTAAACTAGCAACGCCGTGCGTACACAGAAAAATACGTTGGGATCAAATAAACTATAATACGTTATAGTTTATGTTTATGTGCAGGCGGGGTGCGGCAAATGGATTCCAGCTGCTTGTAAGAGTTTTGTCAGATCACACAGGGAGTGTAGGCTGCAAGGTCAGAGAAATATCTCTTAATGCTTTAGGAATGCCTGATTTAGATACAATTATTTGAAGTAATTGTGGGAAAACAAGGGGGAAAAAAACGTTCTCTGACCTTTTCATGATGTGAAAATAAAGAGAGAGAAAATGAGAGCTTGAGAGATGGTTGATTAATCATACAATGTGTTGTTCAGGTGGAATGAAATGTACTGAAACAAAATGTCTCCAATCTGAACTCTTTTGTCTAGTTGTTTTTTACAAAAATGTTAACCAGAGGGCTTGGGATTTCCTTTTTAAAGCATAGGGTTGTACATTTTGGGGTAATTGGCTGTTTTTTTTAACAAGAAAGCAGCCAGACAGCATATTTCCATCAAAAGAAGGGTTGTACATTTGTATTCAGTTAGTTTTGTGCTTTTATGTTTTTAAGGTATGTAAACATGAATTTCCACCCCCCCGAAATTAAACCTTTAAAAAAAAAAGATTCATGTCTCTTTTAGAATGCCAGGTGAGCGATTGACAGTTCGAAGCTTGTCGGAAGTTGGGCGTTTTCCCGGAGCCGCCCCGCCCACCAGGGTGGAGCTCTCCATTGAAAATGCAGTGGGGAAGAAACAGGATGAGGGAGGCTGCCGTCGCTGGTTCAGGAAGATCTGTCCGTGCTGCTGTAAGCGTAAGAACAATGAGTCTTATGATGTGACAGATAAGGTGGAGTTCACCAAGCCCCCAACCCCTGCCCCGATCACGATGCCTGAGCCCGCCAAGCCAAAGCCTGAGAATGGAGAAATGAAGGAATTCGAAGGTAGGAACAAAGTTTGGTTCTACATTCTGAATTAATCATATAAAAACGGATTTAAAAAAAAATGCAAATAAAAGTTTTTAAACTCTCATCCATCTGTTGTTTCTCAGAAGTCAAGCTCTCAGTGTGCTCGGTTGACCTTCTGAGCTCCAAGGCTGGTCAGAACAGAGTGGAGCATCACACCGATCTGTACCACGGAGACGAGCTGATCATCCGTAGAGGGCAAACCTTCCAGATGGAGATAGAGTTCAACAGGCCCTTCAGTGCTGACACGGATAAGATGCACTTGGAGCTGAAAACAGGTAATCAAAATAAAAAGAACATGAAGAGATATAATTTAGTCTGAAACTAAGACAAGCCATATTATTTGTTTGATTAGCCAAACCTATGGGCATGTAGGGGAGGTAATAGTGGTCCCACTGATGATGGTTCCTTCCTCAGCATGGTCTTTAGTTCTTAAACAAGAACACTAACATAAAGTTCAGCTCAGTCTTTCAACAGCTAGAGGCAGACAGCTGAGCAGCAGTCTTGTGGTTTGCCTGAAAGTAGCAGCTTATAGAGAGAGGACCGAAGAATTTTTGAAAATTTTCAAAATCCTGTTCAGGCACAGGCTCTGATGCAGAATCTGAGAAAAAAGTTCAATGATCCTTCTCCTCTCCCCTCACAATCCTCTGCAAAGCTTCTTGTCTACCATCATGCCTCACAAAGTGGCAGTTTGTCAACAGCTTGTCAGGCCCAGTTCTGTGAAATCTTCTGAGGATGCTTTTAGAAAGGCACGTTTGTTTCAGGTTTTTGTCTCGGTCTTCAGTAAGGTCTTGAACATCCAAGTGATTTGCCCTCCAACAAATGCATATCTACATTCTCTCTACTGTGTGGCTGCTGATGCTGAGCACCATGAGCTCGAGCTGTAAACTCTGGAGGAAAATGAAAATCTGCTCTGTTTTACAGTATTTATATAGAACAGTCTAATTGCTTGACCTCCCCCCATTGTACCTTATTTTAATCACTTCCACAAATTATTTTCACTACTGTGCATCTGCAAAAATGTATTGATCTGATTTCCTTCATGGCTGGATACATAGTCACGTAAAAACGGGTGGACTAAACACACAACCTTGAGGAAACCCAGTGCCCAAGGTAATGTTACTGGACATGTTTTTTTTCAATGTGGACGGAAAAAAATTTGGTTCAGTGCTATTGAGCAGTTTCTATTGCCCGTTTGAAGATTAACTGCATGTGAAACTACAATGACCCTTGACAGCCCAACATATGTGAAATGTGGTCACTATGGATATCTACCACATTCATACAGAGCTGCAATTGAACCATAGCTCTGCCACACAGGATATGGATTCCAGCCAGCCATTCCTCAGAGTTAACACTTTCCAGAGCTCAGAACACCAGACGCCTCCCTCTGGAATTTACCGTCTTCATAGTACACACTTGAGAATAAACGGCCATGAGTTCCTGTCAACTGCAAAAAACTGAAACGAATTTCCCATCTACATTTAAAGGGGATGTTTTTTACAGGAACATGTTCACTTGATTTGAGTTTCCAAATTAGGCAACTGGACAGAAGTAGATTTTTTATTTATTTTGTTTGTTTGTGGGTGAAATTGTTTCTTTTGATAAACCGAAATGTTTTCTACCAGGCTTCCTTTTGAATACATATTCATTAGGAAGAGAGAAAGGGCAAGGAGCTCTGGATGCATTCAGATGGTGCACAATGCAAGTTTTATTAAAAATAAATAAATATAAAACTGTTGAAATGAAACCATGTGTGTGTTGCTTTCTCAATGGGAAAAAAAGAATTTGTTGGAGGAGTTCCAGGCTTAAAGGTTTGTTTAGTTAGGAAAAAAAATGTGCACAGCAGGGTGCGCCTCAGAACCATATAGTGGTTTAGAATTTGCTCTCATCTACCTCTTTGACTATTATGGATATACTGTAGTTTAGTCTGTTTCCAACTAGAGTTTGCAATTACCTTATACCTCCCTGCTACAAACATTAATATGATTTTAGCAAAAAACAAGCTGCCATCTCAAAGGGAAATAAAATAAACAAGAAATAATCTTAAATTGGATTACCTTTGGGGAAAGTTTGAAAAACAAAGAAAAATATGATTTCAATATATGGTAAATAGTGTAAAGAAGAACTGGAAGTATATATAGTAGTATATACTATTTGAGCCTATAGAAGACTAGCTACCAGGATGATACCAATGTCTGCAAGAAATTGTACTGCTACAATAACTTCTGAATTAATTTTCCCATATCTCTACCAGGGGTGTTGATAAATGTTGTGACCAGTCTTATAAATTCAAAAGAGTTGTAAGCAACCAAAAAAAAAAAATAGTTTTTTCAAATACATCAAGCTGTATGCAACAAATGAAATTCTGTCTTGTGTTTCGTAGGCCCCTTGCCCCTCGTGTCTAAAGGGACCCATATCATCATTCCTCTGGTGGACGACCTGGAGGATGAGCGCTGGGAGGCCAAAATCACAAGGCAGACATCTAACAAGGTCAGGTTGTCCGTAAACTCCCCGGCCAACGCGGTGATCGGCCTGTTCGGGCTCACCGTCACGACCCGGTCTGAGAAGGACATGGAGGCGACAGTTCACAACTCCAGCAAGGACATCATCATGCTCTTCAACCCTTGGTGTGAAGGTAAGCTGGCAGTAGGGAGGAAGAGGGCAAAGGGTTTACATGGAGGTATGTTTGACATGTGGAAGAGAGGAGGGAAAGGGAGGGCGATAGGAGGGGAAAGAACGAGGAGGGAGATGAAAGACAGCGTTTGATTGCATGCTTGGAATAAGTGTACTGATATATGTCTAGAATTTTCAAGAAACAGTGTTGTTACTTTGGCATTGCTATGGCGCTACAAGTACATTTTAATCAATCTGATAGCAAATATCTGAAGAAAATAGATGACTGTTTGGATATATAATCTCTGAAAGGAGTACTGATCTAGTGTTTCACATGAGTGAGAAAGGTTAGCAGATTCCAAGAGTTTGTTGCTGTCCATCAAGCAGCAGCCGCATGACTGTGGGTAAGAATGTGAGTTATGTAACTCTCTTGGCTATGATACAAACTTTTTGGCACACTTGGTTCGGCCTCTCAGACACGGCTCCCGGCTACATTAGAGATCAAACCAGTTTGTTTTTCGGGAGGGATCAGACTTTAAGGGGAGCGTGCGCTGCTGTGAAACGTCAAAACTGGCAAATCTTAAATGGAACGCTCGACTTTAAACATATAATTTTATGGGTAAATGAAACAACTGTACCAAATGTGCTCATCATCTGGGACATCTGCCTAACAAAAGTACTCACACCCCTTGTCACGTTACAACCACAAATGTCTGTGTATTCCATTATGTATTTAATGTGACGGACCAACACAGAGCAGCACCTCAGATACCTTGATCCAAACACTTCCATTGTAGCTCTAGCTAGTCTGGGCTGTTTTGCTGCAGGATTTCTTCCAAGTTTGTTGCTTTTTAGCTCCATTGATCTTCCCATCAACAGTGTTACACATAGTGGGTCTACATGTAGGCCAGAAGGTTCAGGTTTGCTTTGATATTATTTGACCAGGCAAACTCAATTAGCCTTTTTATAGCTCAAATGTTCAGGTCTTAAAAGCTTAGGACATTGTATTTTTTTTTAACCTAACTTTAGCTTAAACTGCATCCCAACTGTATCCCTGTACTGTCCGCTGTGGTTTTTGGTCTTTTATCATGTTGTTTGTTCACCAATGTTCTCTAATAAAACCTATAAGGCTTTCAAAGAACAGATGGATTTACATTAACAGTAAATTACTATATGTCACCGCTGTATGCCAGCACTAGTTACTCTTAAGTCCTTTGTTTTGTTGAGGTTACACCAGTTTTATTGAGAGTTTTCTGTTTGGTGCTTGGTAAACAGAGAAATAAATCAAAGTGAAAAAGAAAGTGCACTTTAGGCTGTTTTTTTTTTTTTTTTGCCTGTCGGGCTTCTGTTGAACAATCAGAGATTAATGACTTTCCTCTCAGACTCTTTCGAGAATTTCAATTAGCTCCCAGTTTCTGCTGTCAAATTGGGGCATTTAATGAAAGTACACTTCCAAATGTGGTTCAAGTTTTCGATCAACACTTCACTCTCACCGAGTTGAGGAGGAGAACCAAAATGTAAATTATGTTTACCAAAAGAGATTGAAAATATCAATCCCTTGATTGTGTACTTTAAAAACAATAGGGTAGTTGCTGCAGTTTAAATATTTCTAGTGTGTTGAAAAAGTGGTTAAAGATTGAAGGAGTCTGGCACATCTGCACACCAACCAAGACATGACTATCCACCCTAAACTACCCGTCTAGAAAAGAAAGCAGTAATAATAGGAGCAGGCCAGAGGCCCATAGTAACTCTTGGCGACTGTGGATATGCACTGGTAAGAAGGGAGAATCTGTCAACAAGACAGCAATTTTTTTAACAATGGAAGAAAGTCAAGCAGAAAGCCATTTCTGAAAGAAAGCTTTAACACATTATTTGTTTGTTTGTTTAAGTATGCAGTATCATGTATGTGAGGGGAAGCAGAAAACACGTGGAAGGTGTTCTGGTCAGATGAAACCAAAATTATATTTTGCAGTTCTGTACAACCTGAACACATCATCTCCACTATGAAACAGAGTGGCAGCATCAGTGCTTTCATACCGGAGCAAGAAAGCGGTAAATGGTGAACGGCCTGTATTTGTATAGCCCTTTATCTATTCCTGACGCTTTACACTACATTCAGTCATTCACTACTTCATTCACGCACCGGTGATGGTAAGCTACATTGTAGGCACAGCTGCCAAGGGGCACAGTGGTAGACGTGAATCAGCCGTACACTGGCGCCACCAGACCCTCTGACCACCACCAGTAGGCAATGTGGGGAAAGTGTCTTACCCAAGCATACGATGACCGAGGCGGTCCGACTTGAGACTTGAGAATTGGATGGAGGTCAAACTTCCAGAAAGAGAATGAGCCAAAAAATACAGCAAAAGCTAGAATGGAATGATTTAGATCAGAGTATGGTTATCCTTTAGAATGGCCCAGTCAAAGTCTAGACTTAAATCTAATTCAGAATCTGTGCCAAACCTTGGACAGCTATGCTTAGAAACACCAACAACCTAATATGACTGTGATTGAGCTGTTTCACAAAGATAGTTGTCTCAAAATTACATTTCTAGGTTTGCAAAGCTGGTGCTTACAGCAATAATAAAAAAGCTCTGTTTAATTTTTTCCTTAATTATGATCTCCTTTATGTTCTGCTATCCCAATATTTTTGATAAAATACATTGAAGTGTGTATTTATATTTTGTATTTATCAAACTTAGATGATTATGTTTCAGTTTTAAATAACACAAGCGGCACCCCGATTTTGATTGCCATGGAGACACGGCAAAGGCTGAAGATGTAATCCTCGCTGTCCCAATCGTGCTGTTATTCGCTCAGTTGTTCACTACATACTTGAACCCTTGTCTGAACTTCTGCCAAGTACACTTCGTGGACGACCGTAGGGTGCAGTGTGGGTATTGGGACAGGGCCTCAGACGTGCATGAATTAAGCCAAAAACCACTCTGGTAGGGGTTTTTTTTATGAGAAAATTGCACTACCAGATGGTTAAAAACTCCAAAAACTTGATTTTGGATGATATAGGCCCTTTAAGGTATAAATACAATTAAAAAGGACAGCCAAGAATTGCAAAAGCAAATTTTCTAAAAAGAAAAAAAAAGAACCTTTAGTAGATCATGTAAACATATTTGTACCATGTTAAACCCCTCTTTAGCTGTGATTTAAAACGCTTAACCTATCTCTTGTGAATTGCTATGCATTGCCATTGGATATCAGAATTCTCTTTATTTAGTTATAGCCAGTGCTTATTATTTTATTCACATAAGAAAGCTTAAGGAAATGAGCTGCATTGTTTACTGGGCTGGGTTTGGCAAATGATCTATGCAGGAAATTTGAAAGAGAGAAGATGTGTAGTGAGGAGAATTAAAAAAAACCTGAGTTTTATATAAAATGAAAAAAATGCTGCCTGTCTTTCATTATGATTTTGCTTCTTTTGGTGGTGTGCCCAATCCACTTCTCCCCCTTTCCAATCTCTCCTTCCTCAACTAAATCTCTCCCTCATGCTCATAAAAAGTCCAAATCCAACAATTACGGTATAAAATGCCACGGGGCTGAGTTCAGAGTTATCCATGCAGCTGGAAAAAAAAGCCTATTTTTTACTCCCTCTATGTGTATTTCATGCTTTTTTCTAAACCTGTCTAACCCAGTCCTGCTCATGTTTCTTGTTATCTAGTGACCTGAACCTCACTCCCTGGCCCCCAATCTGTTTTTTGAGCCTCCTCCTTAATATCATCCTGTACTGTACGTGTCTTCTAACATTCCAGGTTTTTTTTTTGGGAAACAACCTCTGCATGCTTTCTCTTTTAAAAGTCCCAATACACACTGGGTTATTCTTTGGTTTCCCTCCCCCTTCTCTTTGCACTCCCAAACATAGCTTCCCTTTTTCTCCCAGTTGTCCTCTCCCATGACTTTTTAAATCTGTTCCCAATACTTCCTTTTTTTTCTGATCACTCATTTCAGGCACTCTGACACTTTTACTGCGTTCCCTTTCTTTTTCTCACTCTGTTCTTTTTCAACAACACCCATGTTTAATCACACAGCTGATAGCAAAGGGAGGAAAAAAAGATGGAAAAAAGAAATGCTCATGTGAAGTGGCCCACGCCCAAGTCTGCAGCACTGATTTCTCTCTAAACAGACTGTTTCCCATAAGCCACTGAGGGCCCCACTGCAAGGTCCATGGATTCATTGTGTTTCTTAACCATTTCCTGACCTTCTGGACATGGTCTAATAAAATGGGATAAAAATTCACATTCTTAGGTGGTTTAGTCACTAGCTGATAAAAGAGAGATTTTATGTGATTTCCATGAACAGACCAAGGCTCAAGGTAATTCTAGTGAACTAGAAGAAATCTAAAAATGCACTATTTATGAAAATCTTATCTCCAAACATTGACAAATATAGTTTAATATATCATGTGTGTGTGTGTGTGTTTTTTTTTCTTTTTCCCTAGAGGATACTGTATTCCTGGATGATGAAGAGCAGAGGAAGGAGTATGTGCTGAATGACACTGGAAGGATTTACTACGGCACAGAGAAACAGATCGGTTCCCGCACATGGAACTTTGGACTGGTATGAACTAGAAGGGTGTGCAAAGTGGTTTGAGCTTGCCTTTCTGAAGAATAATTGCATATCCTTCTTCTCCCTACAGCCAGTTCACTGTAGCTATATCATAAAGTAGAAATTATAGCAAATTTTCCCTAGGGCTCTCAAGACACAGCGAGTTATGCATCTGTTGGAACCTAAAGCGCATGACAGAAAAACGTTGGTGTATTGGAAAATATCTTTAAAACTACTTCAGTTCCAGCTGAGAACAACTCACAATTTTATGGAGAGAAAAAACATTCTTTTTATTTTATTTATTTCTTTTTTTAAAGTGAGGGGTTCATTTAGCCTTATGGCTCATTCTTTTTATTTTATTTTTTAATTTTATTTTATTTTTACTTATGTTAAATGTTTTATGTGCACAACTGTACCGAAAAAAATTCCTAGTTTGTGAACTTGTTCTCAAACAATGGCAATAAAACCGATTCTGATTCTGATTCGATTCTGATTCTGATATTCATCAAAGGCGCCACTTTTTCAAACCAATTTTTGCTGAAATTTCAAGTCTTTGCTGAAATTTAAGTCTTTGCTAGTATGCATATTCAGAGACACAGCCAAACTCAGTCAAACTGGATGGGGAGCTTCACTGAAAAAAACTATCTTCAAATCTGGCCACAGATTTTTAAGTGGATAATTAGATTTATATGTTGACCTTTTCCAATCAAATCAGATTTTCTAAATCTGACCCTGTTCCTGCAAAAGAAAAAAACATCAACAAAATATGATGTTCTCACCACCAAGTTTCACTATGTGGATGATGTACTAATCGTAATGTGTTGCATTAACTCTCCACATCCCAGTGTGTTTTACACATGGCTAAATATGTACATTTTACCTCTTCTGACTGGAGTACGAAACAAGTGAAATTCACAAAGTTTTATTCAAACAGTGACTTTCTTTTTGTCACTTTCATTAAGGCGAAAATCCAGGTGGGCACAGCTAATAGCTGCCCTGTCAATAGATTCTCCTCCACCATGCTGACCTCTGCTGCTTCTTTAGGATCTAGGTTGTTTCTCGGGTTAATGCTCTTAGCGTTGTTGTTTTTATTGAACTGCTGGATTTATGCTAAGGTTAAGCTATACACAGGTATGTGGTTGCAGGGACTTGTATTTAGTTGTATCAGTAGAAAGTGTTGAATATAAACGCATGACACACTTTTCTAATTTTTTTCTAAACAACTTGCTTGCTTCCTTGTCTATCCAATTCACAATTCTGCACCAAATTGTGTTGGTCTTTCCTGGAAAATTCCAATAAAAACACATAAGCTATAAAATCATATTGAAGTATTTGGTTTTAATAGATCACTTAACATAGGCAGTGAAAGTTGTTGGAATGAGTTGTTGGCCTTTAAGATTTCAATCTGTTTTTAAATGATCTTTTCAGTACAAATCCTGTGGTTTTTTCCCCCCACTAGTTTCATGAGGGAATCCTGGGGGCATGCATGTTCATCTTAGAGAAGAGTGGCATACCTCCATCTGGCCGAGGGGATCCAGTCAATGTGGTCAGAGTCATATCTGCTATGGTAAGCAAATGCATGCAACATATGCAAACACATAGAAAATACATGAAAATGAATAGATTAAGTGCAAATAAAATTATATTTTCAGATAAACGCCCAGGACGACAATGGAGTCCTGGTTGGGAACTGGTCAGGGATGTACTCTAACGGCGTCTCCCCTGCAGCATGGAGCAGCAGTGTAGAGATCCTTAGGAAATACCACTCATCTCAAGGAATACCAGTGAAATATGGGCAGTGTTGGGTCTTCTCTGGGGTCACTACAACAGGTGAGCAAGAGAAAAATGAAAACAGAAGCTGTACTTGTAGGTATATATGTGTGTGGGAGTAAGGATAGTGTGCACATAGGGAGGGTTTGAACCACAGTGTGAAAGGAGTGGACAAGGCATGTTTATTTGGAGTGTGAGCATGTGAGGAATAAAGAGGATGCCTTGCAGTGTTGCAGTACGATCCATCCGCCCAGAAGTCAACTCGATTAAGAATACAAATATTTTTTTGATCTTACCGGGCCTTTGATGAAGTCTTTCTTTAACAGAGAGATATCTTCATCGTGTGTGTATTTAGGGAGCCTCACATGATATCTTACTGACTTCAGCACATGCACTTGGTTTCAAGCCATAGCTTATGTATAACCTAAATCCATCACACTGGCATTCCCGTCATACTTGCTACTTTTGTCACTGAACTACATGTGTTGCTTTCATTCAACCAGAACAATAAAGTTATCCTATGAAATCAGCAAAAAAAAAAGAAAAAAACTATATATATATATATATATATAACTTCACAATCTGTATATTCTGTGCAGATTAACTCTAAAATTGACTTGTAAATATAATTTTAATGCATTCTCTGTCTTGCCTTGTTTTCAGTGCTGCGTTGCCTTGGCATACCTGCCCGTAGTGTGACCAACTTCCAGTCTGCACATGACACTGATGTATCCCTCACTACAGATGTTTACTTTGATGAGAATATGGAGCCAATTGACCACCTCAACAGTGACTCTGTCTGGTAAGAGAAGAGACGTTACATTTGAAGGTCACCACACATCCAAACCATCAATGCCATAATGCCTTAAAATGCCAGCTGCTAAATATATACCCCTGGAACACACTTTAAATTTAGGTCCTCTCCAAAAAGCATCCCCTTACACTGGAATGCTTAGTGAAGTCAGATGCTTTGTGTATTTGCAGCTCCTTTCAACTCACACAACCTATTATTCAGTATTGCCTCTCATGTACATTGGCTGTTTATAG
This sequence comes from Apricaphanius iberus, assembly GCA_028564705.1. Classification (NCBI taxonomy): domain Eukaryota; kingdom Metazoa; phylum Chordata; class Actinopteri; order Cyprinodontiformes; family Aphaniidae; genus Apricaphanius; species Apricaphanius iberus. The sequence goes on from JAPXFQ010001905.1 coordinate 6,998,599, forward strand.
AGCATGTGTCATCAACTTTGCAAAATTTGAATTGTGTTCAGACATGAAATTCAAGATAGTTATATTAATTTCCATGTCCCGGGTAATGAAAAATGTAAAATTGTGTGAAAGAAAGAAGCACAAGTCAGTCAGGCATCCAACTAAGAGTTTCTAACGAGTCACTGCATTATATCGACAATTCCAAACACAGGTGTTGGTGGCTAATCAACAAGCGGGAGTCATAATATTTGGGGGCTTGTCCAGGATGTTATGTTGTGGTACCAATTCAATTCAATTAAAAAATACTTCATTGATCCCAGAGGGAAATTAATTTTTAATTGAGTGTTGCCATATTTTTCAGTGTAAAAACATTTGCCGTGCTATATGGAGTGGTTCTCTAATCCAAGTACTAAGCAGTTTAGAACCAACTTAGCTTTCAAGAACTGAAAAATACTGGAACCAAGAACAATAACAAGAATATGAAAATATGTAATCTGAATGCTTTAAATTAGTGATCCTTGTAGACATAGTGCAAAACATAGTAGCAGTGAATAGCAGCAGCTAAAGGTCTCACTTTTCTAGACAGAATCAATCTGTGTTTTATCAGGTAAAGTTTAACAGCACTTCAGTGAAATTACTCTCAAAATGACACTATCTGTCCTTAAACTCAAACCCAGAGACTGTATGCCTGTACACCAGCTGATAAAAATAAGAGAACCATGGTAAACATACTTTCTCAAACTGTATGCTCAACAACACCAACAATCAACCTTAATGAGCTGGTTGCTGAGTCAGCTAAAGCCTTCTGTCACCACAATTGTACTAACTGTGCTTTTTCCTTTGTTTTCTGCCCTGGAAAGCTCTTTTTATTGAAGCCAAGACTGCAGTTGTTCAGTAATCCTTGGGAAAATAAGTATTTTGTGCAACAGTAAGGAGAAGTCCCCCTTCATTTCTTCCATAGAGAATTTATGGAGAAAGCAAGCTTGGTATTTCTGTCATTTTACGTATTGCCAAAAAGCAACCAGATGTCCAGTCAGTGTGTCTCGAATAATTTGCAGTCATGTTCTGTTTCCGGATAAAGTATCAAAGTCCTAAAGTGAAATTGTGAACTTTTTGGCCACACAGGCTTTTTGTGTCAAATATCTGGTTTAAATTATTATCTGCCTCAAAAGAAACAATGCAAAAGTCGATGATATTATGTTCGACACTTGTTAATGTTTGACCTAAATTGCTTAATAGTCAGCCCTTATTCACTAAAAATGAAAATATACTGGTTGGGAATGGGCTAATTGCTACATCAGTTGTAATTATTGGCTTTTCTGTGATTAAAGACCCATTTCCAAATTGCCCTGTATTGAAACATGTAAGTCTTGACAAACTAACAAAAGGTCAGTTTGCCAATCCATCTGTTTCTTCATGTTTTTAGACTTTAAAAATAGCAATGCTGCTGTTTCATATTAGGGAGCCAATAATAGGGTGGCATCAATATTTTCTTTATCATAAACAAGGCAAAAGAGTAGAATAGTAGTAGGGATGTCCGATATTATCAGCCTGAAGTCATTATCGGCCGATATTGGCATTAAAATGTAATATCGGAAATTATCTGTATCGGTTTTTATTTTTTTAATAAGATGAGTTTTTCACACCATACACATATTATATATCAAACTCTTCAGCTACTTCTTTTCTCTCTCAGAATGTAAAAATATGACAGATTTGAGGTTTAGTTTTTGAGATATTATTTGTTTGAGATAACTTTCAATATATCAAAAGGCTTCTCCAACCTTGACGGGGCGCACTTGGTGACGTCATCAGCCAAAAATGTATAATGATGTTTACATTTTCTAAAAGTAGGGTGTGGTGGGCCTTTGTCAGTACTCTTTGTGTGAGAAAATGTTCCAGCTACTTTTTAAGACAAAATAAAAATGGCACCTTTTTGAATTGCCTAACTAAAATTCTAGTACTTATTACATTTTCTAAATGTGTAAAACTCAAGTATGCATGATACAATATATTTCATTGTGGTTACCTAAAAGGGTTGAGTAGTTTTCATTTTTTATGAGGGAGGGTCCCCACATATCGGTATCGGTTTATATCGGTATCGGAAATTATGAGTTAGGCTATATCGGTAGAAAAGCCAATATCGAACATCCCTAAATAGCACACTTTTTTAACTATAAAACCTTTTTACCTGTAGGAATTTCCACGTTTGGAATGATTGTTGGATGGCCAGACCAGACCTGCCCCCTGGCAACGGAGGTTGGCAGGCTGTTGACTCCACACCCCAAGAGACGAGCCAGGGCACCTTTCGTTGTGGCCCAGCCTCTGTGAATGCCATTCGCTCTGGTCATGTCTATCTCAAACACGACACACCTTTCATCTTTGCTGAGGTAAAAGGACTTTTCATAAGAATGAGATTATAAAATGAATCTTCAAAGATTTACAGATAATCTTTTAAATTGATGAATCTTGCTATTTCAATTTTATGGCCGATGTTTAAATGGACTGCATTCAGGTAGCACTTTTTTATTCAGAGCACCACCAGCAGGCAAAGTGGGTGAAGTGTCTTGCCAAAGACACAACGACCAACAAGCTGTACAATTAAGCAATATGGTTATCTCTGAGTTTAGTTTGATCATCAATCGTTAAAGCTGATAATCCTTTTTGATATTTACTTCTCAGGTCAACAGTGATAAAATCTACTGGCAGAGGAACCTTGATGGTACATTCAGCCAGATCTACAGTGAGAAGAAAGCTGTTGGGCACTGTATTAGCACCAAAGCAGTGGGCTCTGATAAGCGTGAAGACATCACACACCTGTACAAACATCCAGAAGGTACTGAAATTCACGGTTTACTCTAACTATATCTGGTAAAAACTACCCTCATGCCTTGGAAAGAATATTTTCAGAATATCTTTATCTGTTTAAAATGGGGAGATTTATCATCAATATTATTCTCAAAAGAGTGTTTTTCTCTTCAAATACTCCTCCTAAACCACACAACTTCTCAAATCTTTCAAAATATGAAAATGTGCGTCTCTGTTTACCTATTTTAGAAAAAAAAATTATGATTCTAGAGCAGATTTATAAAAATGTTGAATCCCCAGACAAAGGAATGTTCACTTACCTCTTTTTTTTTCTTGGGCAGAGTCTGAGGAGGAACGCATTGCTGTGGAGACAGCCTGTCGGTATGGCAGCAAGCCAGACGTCTACTGCCCTCCCGCAGCCGAGGATGTGAACGTGGAGGTGAAGATAGACGGCGAGGGACCTAAAATGGGCAGTGATGCCAAGTTGACCATTGTGGTGAAAAACCAGAGCTCACAGCCCCGCCAGGCAACTCTGCATAGCCAGGTGGCTGTCATGTACTATACTGGCGTGCTGAAGAATGCTATCAAGAAGGATAAGATCCCTGTGGAACTTTTGCCTAATGAAGGTCTGCTTTTTAATTCCTTTTTACTGTTGTTGGTTGAAATGTGGTGCACATTAATGTTTTCTTTTCTTTCAAATTTGCATTGAGCTTGAGCCCGGTTTCACTACTATTGCTTAGGATTAAATTAAGTTTATTGTTAGAGAGAATCCCATCCACGAGGCTAGCAAACGGTTTATAGGGTTTTTCTCTGTTGCCTTTTGAGGGAGTAATAATATTTGGGGGCTTGTCCAGGATTTTATGGGGTGGTACCAATTTAGTCTCGCCATATTTTTCAGTTCAAAAACATTTGGGCCACTATTTCCAGTTGTTCTCCAGTCCAAATCCGAGGCAGCCCAGACTGACAAACATGTAGGTTAAACATTTTATAGTGAAAAATGTAACTATTATCAGGTTGTAAAGGTCAGTAAGTTATGTGGTGTGTGGTATGTAAGGTGTGTTTAAAAAAATAAAAATATATAATATAAAAAATATTTTTTAGAGCGAAGAGTTTGGCTTTTAAAATGTTTCTGTAGATGTCTCAATTTGCTAGCAAATGCTAGCCAGTAATAATGCTGTTCTCTGTAGGTTGGAAATGAAAAAAAAGAGGAAATTAAATAAGTTACTGTAGGATAAAGAGAAAGTTGATATATGATTATACTACCCTGTTAGGTCTCAAATAAGAGTTTTTAGACTTACCTCAAAGTAGCAGTAACACTAGCAAAAAACAAACAAACATTAAGACAGCCTACCTGATTTTTTTTCTTCCAAAATGTAGGTTTTGATATTTGGTAGTGTTTCACTGTTAAAATGGTTTTTTTTCCCCTCTTCACACAGAAAAGATAATTGAATGGGTCTTGCCGTACCAGCAGTACCAGGACCAGTTGGTAGACCAAGCTGCTCTGATGCTGACACTGTCTGGAAGAGTCAGTGAAACCAAGCAAGTATTGGCTAACCAGACCACTTTCCGGCTCCGTACACCTGACCTCGAGATTACAGTAGGATTTGCTTCTGCATTTCTTATTAAATCAATCATAACAACGCAAATTCTTTAGGTTCTTCAATTTAATTTCTGTTCTTTGACAAAATTCCACTTCCTTTTTAAAACAGCCTCTGGATGAAGCTGTGGTTGGTAAAGAGATGTCAGCAAAGATTACCTTTACCAATCCGCTGTCATGTATACTCAAGGATGTCGTGTTCAGGGTGGAGGGCCTGGGCCTTCAGATGGGCCATGAAGTGGTTGTAGGGTAAGAATACTTCAACATTTTTTAAAGATTCGTTTTAATTATTTTTTCTTTTAAGACTTACATTTGATCTCTAAATTCTTGCCTCAGTGATGTTGGAGGTCGAGCTACTGTAACAGTGACGGAGCACTTCATCCCCAACCAACCTGGACCCAGAAAACTGGTGGCATCACTTGACTGTAAACAGCTAACACAAGTGCATGGGGTTGCTGACATCATAGTTCGCGAACAATGAGAACTTCTCATTCTACAAAGTGTGTCAAATTCCTGTATCTTAAGCAGCCCTATTTATTTTTTTTACTGCTGCCAAATTAAACTATTGTTGTGAACAGTGAAATGACAATAATCACGGTATCATTATCAGTATTATTTTTTTTATTCATGTATATTAAACACTTTCGATGTTTGCTGATGGTGCATGCAGAAGGCATTAAATATATGCACAGCAACACAGAGGCTTTAATTAACAAGTATTAAATATGTAGCCAATTCTAGTGAAATGTAAAACACTGAACTAAAATTTGTGAAGGTTCGGGGTGGGGCCACTTGTTATGTTAATGTCTGTATTTATGGTTCATTTAGAATGTCTTAATTTTAAGGTTATCGACAAAATGAACATTTCATGGATCAAATGAAGGGAGAGTATTGTATAAGATTTAGAAAATAACTTATTCAAATAATGAGTTGTTTTTTGCTAACATTTTCTTCAGCTTGGCCTGATTAAACCATTTAAAACTTTTAAAAGATAAAAAAAGAAACTAATGGCCAATGGTGAATTGCATTTTAGCATGCCTTTTTTTATTACAAAGTTCCAAGTCAGAGCCATAGATGACCTTTGTTTGACTGCTGAATTGCAAAAAATCCCCCTGTGGAAGTGATTGTGTATTTCCCGTGTTTTGCCATCATCTGGTTAAAATAACACTGACATCTTTGTTACACATTGCACATACTGTAACTTGCTTATTCACTCAGAGACCACAACAACAGAAGCACGGGGGCATATGATTCTCATTCACAAGAGAAGGAGTCTGGCTTTGGTTGAATATATTGGTCTGTGAAGTAAACTTAAACTTTATCTCTGCATTTAGATTTACTGCTGCCAGTTTTACTGTCTTTTTTTCTGCTCCTAAATTATTTTCTATTCATTTAGATTGCTACAAAAAATACATTGATTGCTTTAAAAGATGTGCAATTGACCACTTTGTAAATCCATGGAAGCCTCACTGCAAAGGCAAACAGTCCTTACTGCCAATTTACACATGCCAACCAGAGACAGGTCAGCCCTGTGTCAGTGTGTGATTGCACAGAACAATCACAATCAGATTCATGGAGAAGAGTATTAGTGTTTAGACCTGTATGCAGCACTAGATTGGCTTTGGTTTCTGAAGTGTGTTTGACATAAAACATTGTTGAAAAGGAGAGGCGTGTCAGATCCTTTATCTCAGAAACAATTGAGAGCAAGATATTCTTGTGCAGAGAATCTTGTGCAGATTTATAACTTTAAAAAAGTGAGAAGATATTGGTTCTGATACATTGCTTAAATGTGTATTTGATGTGAGAAGGTATCTTGGCCCACAATGGTGTTCAACATCCAGATTCCTTAATTCCTCAAAACTTTTTTTTTTTCCTGTTTTGGCCTCTTGAACTGTAGCACTTAGTGGATACTGTGAATAAGACTGTCTTTACCCATATTATTTATCTTCTTTATATACCTGGAAGGTTTTTTGTAATATTTTTGTTGTGAAAATAATAAAGTTCACTAAAACCTTTATCTGGCCCATGATGAGTCATTGCCTTTTAAACAAGAATATGGGGCTGAACGTATGTAAACCAAGCTTCCCATTGGAAAAAAGTATTTTTTTCCCCCTGATTTTTTTTTTACTTTTTTTTTGTGAAAGTCTGAAAAAACAGCAGCAAACTGAAGGAGTTACTCAGCAGAACATATTTACTTTGCAAGTTGAGGCAGATGGCACACCCTAACTGCATGAAGGCTGATGTAATCACAAATAGCCTACTTAACTTTTTATATGAATACTCACATTAAACATGTTGAGCCTTTAATATTAGATTTTAGACTGAAGGTTGTCAGGAAATTAGTACACCAAGAATGCATCTGTGACAAAAGCATTATATGATCAGTTAAAACTTGACAACGGATGCATCATTGGGGAGCCCAACCTGTTTTTTCAGTGCACGTCATCGTTGGAAAGAATCTCGGTCCACCCGGACTGATAAGCGTCAGCCTTATCGGTGCTCTTAACGGTAAAATTAAGGTTTGTCTTTTGCAGGAGATATAAACACAAGCCAAACACCGTTTTGGCCGCCCGCTCCTCCTTAACAAGCACACACGACTGCTGTGCAGCACTCTCACTGCAAGCTCCGCTCACCTGAGTTACACAGACAGACACGATGACAGAGCGAACGAAACGGTCCAAACTTTGGCTTTGTTGTACAAAACAGAAGCCAACAATACACGCGGTCACAAGGGCAATAAAAGCTTTGCTGGCAAAGGCCAGAACACAGGTAATTTGACCAAACACTTGGCTTAAATAAACCACATGAGGGCTGCAGCATTAGGATGCAGCGGTACAGAAAATGGATGGGTGGATGTTATATCGTTATTCTCAATGTTCTCAGGGCTTATTTTGCACTATACATTTTAGCATTCAAAATCTTTCGTTTTGGCTCTTGCATTGTTTTATAGGGAAGTTATGTTTGATATTTTTTATCTGAATACCTTAAACTTTTTTTTTTAAATAGACAACATAGTATTTTTAGTTTTTGATACATAAAATAATTTGTTTATATAATTTTTTATAATGTATAAAGTTATTGATTTCTTACTTTTTGTAGTTATTTATTTTCTGTGCTTTGCTGTTCCAATTATATAAAAAAAACAAGTATAGTTCATTATTTGTGTTTTCCCCCTTTTGTTTTAGTTTTTTAAAAAAAGTACAGATAAGGATACTGATAAATTCCCGAATCGATAAGGAGTATAATTAAGAGTAGTAGTATCAATAAATCCTTAACAATACCCATCCCTAAGTGGCATCATTCTAGACGTTTCTTTTTTTTTGGTATATGTTCACTGAAAGAGATGGGATTGAGCAATCTTATTGCAGTGAGGGGGTAGGGCACAGGGTGTGCAAATGTGTGTGTGTGTGTGTTAGTGTGTTGTGAGTACTGTTAGTATAACTGCTGGTTTATGATGGGGTTTGCTTCAAATGTGTTTATTTTTCTGTTTTTTTAGCATGTGAAGCACTTTATTTATTTATTTATTTAATTTATTAAACATGAAATTATTAAAACAATCGGCACTGACTCAGTTTAAAACTGTTTTTCAGCAGGTTCCTATTCTGCAGAACATATAACTCATATACACATATAACTCATACAATCATAAATGTCGAGACAGAAAAATCAATGGATGAAGGGAAACTCCGGCAACACTTGGAAAATTAATAGATCCACTGTAGACAGAAAGAAAGAGACACGAAAATCATACAGGCACGTACAATATAAAGAGAAGCATCATGAGGGGATGTTATGAGTATACTTTCTTTAGTGGTTACAGGTGTATCCGTTCATTATATGAAGGTCACATTTTCTTTCAAATAGTCTTACTGATGATATAGTCCTGATGTCCTTTGGGTTCTTATTCCAGACTTTAGTAAACACATAAAATAAAGACCTTGGTCCATAGGAATTCCTAAAGGCTGATTTTAACATGAAAATAAAATTTGATTTTTTTGTATTCTATTTAATAAAAAAAGAACATGGCGCACAAGACAGAAGATTTTGAATAAATAAAGATTTCCAATAAACACCACACTTCAGATTTTTATTTGACAATACCTATTGCCCTTAATAATCTAGCTCCATCATACATAAGAGACCTGATTGTTCCATATGTTCCTAACAGAGACCTTCGCTCTCAGACTGCAGGTTTACTGGTAGTTCCTAGGATTTCTAAAAGTAGAATGGGTGGCAGATCTTTCAGCTATCAGGCTCCCCTCCTATGGAACCGGCTCCCAGGGTTGGTTCGTGAAGCAGACAATTTGTCTATCTTTAAAACTAGGCTAAAAACTTTCCTCTTTGACAAAGCTTACAGTTAGAGATATGTTTATAGGTAGTTAGAGTCAGGTCAGACAGGTAGATAGGAAGAGACAGGTTAATGTTAGTAGTCAGGCAGAGTGTCAAAAGTTAGGAAGAGATAGGAAGAGGTAGAGTAGCTAGGTAGAGATAGATTAATGTAAGCCAGGTAAAGATCCGGAGCCGGTCGCGGCTTACCGCCGCGGAAGAAATGCGCCCCACAGGGGCCAGCCAGCGCCGGAGAGAGGTCCCTCAAGGGGATCCTCCCGCACAGTGCGGCCGCCCATTACCTGCCGGGTTGAATCCCCCGGGCAGACTGTGCGGACCCCACCCGTTTATCTCTTAAACGTTTCTCGCCCTCTTCAACTCTGTCCTCTCAGTTCTGTCTATTTTTCCTTAAGATAGTTGTCGACTATCGGTCTCGTGCCGGTATTTAGCCTTAGATGGAGTTTACCACCCACTTTGGGCTGCATTCTCAAACAACCCGACTCCGAGAAGACCCCGGCATGACGGGGGCCGTTACCGGCCCTACACCGTCCACGGGTCAGGAGGACTCAGACAGAGTGTTGGTAGCCAGGTCTCCTAGTAGCTAGGAGACAGGTTAATGTTAGTAGCTATGCTGCTTTAGGCTAGGCTGTTGGAGGACATTATTAGGGTCTGTTCCTACTTTCTCTCCTACTTCTCCCCAACTGCATGATGTGCTGTCAATTCAAGCACTAACCTGTTTTCTATTATAGTAGGTGCTCCGGATTAGCCCTGCTTGACGACCCTGACTAAGATGGCATTGCAGTGACGGAAAATTCTCCACGTCCTGCAACAAACTTGCGCATCAGTTCTATTGCTCTTTCTGTGTCTCTGTTATGTATTCTCCAAGCCACAGACGGTCGCGGCAGATAACCGCTTGTGCTGAGCCTGGTTCTGCCGGAGGTTTCTTCCTGTTAAAAGGGAGTTTTTCCTTCCCACTGTCGCTGCATGCTTGCTCAGTATGAGGGATTGCTGAGAATTCCACGACGCAATCTTCTGTGGTTCTGTAATTTCTACACTAAACATTGTATTGTAATAACTCTTTTTGTAAAGTGCCTTGAGATGACATCTGTTGTGAAATGGCGCTATATAAATAAACTGAATTGAATTGAATTGAATTTGATATATCATATTCTTTTCTTTCCCAGTTATGCTCTACTTCAAGTTACTATGTCAGATAAAACCATGATAAAATATGTTAACATTTTTGATGCTAGAATGACAAGACATCACCAAACGTCAAGAGGTATGTGAAGTTTGCAAAGAATTTGAGGTGGAGTTACGCACCAGAATGAATGTCGGGAGTGAATTTGAGTGTTTGTGAATTATCCTGTATATCCGTGCTGTCTCTGTAAAGGAGTAAAGATGCATTCATGAAATACCATTGGCTAACAAGCTATAATTTTTTTTGCTGTCAGTGTTCCTAGTTTAACATGCTGTTGCTGGTGCTAATTGAATTTACATTTTCATAATGTAACGATACTTCGTTTTCACATCATGCATTTTCATGAGTTTAAAGGCCAAATTTCAAATACTTTGTGTTGATTTAAGCTATGTGGTCCTCGTATAAGACAGCTGTCAAATGACCAAGAGTCATCTCTTGGATTTTTAAAGATATCAATCCTGACTTATATACATTTTTAATGGGTTCTTCATCTAACCTTCCTTCACCTCTGCACCAAACTTAATGAAGATAAGTGGTTGATTCTCACTGACAGACGGGCAAGCTAATAGAATCAGAGATCTTTCTCTGCTAGGGCATCTTGGACACATCAGTGCAGAGTAAGAAGTGTTAACACAAAATGCATTCATAATGAGGCCTTGAAAAAATTATATTGGCTTTGGGAGCAGAGGAAGGTTGTTGTCTGTGACAGCTTTTGGCCTGAGGGCAAGCTGTGTATAAACAAACTCTGAAAGCTTGTTGGATATCATACATTAATGCTGTGCAGCTATCAGATAATAGTGACACAGGACTGTGACATCTATAATTAGAGTCATCAATTTGAAATATATATATATATATATATATATATATATATATATATATTGCCTGGCCAGGATACATTTTAAAGGTACAAAACATTTCAAGAAAGAAGCAAAAATTGGCAAAAACACCTTTTAAAATTTTCATCATATAATAATGAAAATTGAATTTCTGGTGTGGAATACATGCAGGTTTATCTGCAAACACAAGCTCTTGGGTTCAAATCCTGGCTTGGGGTCTTTCTGCATATAATTTGTATGCTCTCTCATTAGTGGGCTTTCTTCCACAGTCCAAAAACAGGAACATTAGGTTAATCTAAAATGGACTTAGGTATGAGTATCTGCGAATGGCTGTTTTTTCAGTGACTGGGGACCTATCCAGGGTGTACTCTGCCTCTTACCTAGTTATTGCTGGAGACAGGCCCAACCTCCACCGTGACTAGAGATTTAAGAAAGTATAAATACACCAATATATCGTGATGTTTTTTGTCTCGTTACTGTATCGAAATTCCAAAGTAAAGTATCCTTTTTTTCAATTTTATTTTTTAGCATTTGAATGAAACCATTAATGACGAGAGTGATTTTTGTAGTAATTCTAAAACTTTTACCACACGTTGGTGGTTCCTTTCACCTTCTTCATTCTAGTGGATCAACTGGATTTAGTAATAAAACTGGATGTATTATGTTTGAGTTTTCAGAATGCGGTGACAGCTTTTCTACAGTTAAATTAAGTCTTAAAAATAACAATATATAGCCTTACTCATAGTATTGCAATACATTGTATTGTATTGTGATGCATATCATATTGGTAGATTATTGCCAAAACAAATCATTATTTTTAAGTCTGCACGGATAAACTGTTATTGACAATGGATGGAGGAATAAAACCATGCATTACTTCTCTCTTAGCTAAATAACAAAACAAATATATACCACATAAAACGAAAAATAATCAGACAATCATCGCACCATATTTAAGGCGTTTGACCATATTCAAGATTAGGCATTTAATTTGGCGTAGTGCTGACTTTTAAAGTGAGTTTGATAATGTACAAAGAGCTGTCTTGGGCCTTCAGAAGAACACTGATGTAGTTTTATGAGTCTGTTGATGATTTAAAGAGATCTCTAACTATTTTGAAATCAGTCATTGCACAGTACAGAAAATGGTCTATTGGAATACAATCAAAACAATGACCAACATATCCAGGTCTGACCTTCTAAGCAAAATCACACTAAAAGCAGACCGCAATATCCTAAAAAAGGTCTCCAAAAACCATAACATGTAAGACAGGACCTGCAGCAGACTCTTGCGTGCCTGCACATTAAGAAAGTGACTGCACATGTACATTTTACATGGGAAGTGTGCAAAAAGTTAACCATTGCTCTTCAAGCATAACGTGAAGAAAGAACGCAGACAAAGACCAGAACTTCTGGAATTACGTTCTGCGACAGATTAGTTTAAAATTGGATTAAGTGGACACAAAAATTGGAGATTCAGAGTTGCAGGAGAAGAACCTCATACTAACTGTGAAGCATGAAAGCTTGGAAATGCTTAGATGAAACAAACTTTCTGTTCAGCTTACTGAACCCCTCATAAATTCTACTGTGTTTGATACATTGCCTGAGAAAAAGATGTGAAACTATCTGTAAAAGGAAGAAAACTGAAGCAGAACTGAAACCTGCAATATGACAATAAAACAAAATACACCAGCAGATAAATCAAGGATAGCTGAGTATAAAATCCCAGGCTGAGAACAGCTACCGAACTCACTGAGATGCAGTATGGTGACTTAAAACGAGTTGTAGATGCAAGAAACCCCTAAAAAAACTCATTAAAGTGGGCAAACTTCACAGATCAATGTCAGGGACTTATAAAGGAGAAAGTTAAAGAAGAGTTTTACTCACATCACTTCAGTCAAAGGAGGTAAGAATAGCTAGTAATTGGGGGACAGGATGTCCTAACTTTATCTCCGTTAGAATTTATGTTTTTGTGTATTTCTGTCTAATAAACAAAAACAGGCTCATTTTTGTTTGCAAATTGTTCACTTTCCCATTCAGAGACGGAAAAACTGGATCAGACAATGATTTGTGAGCATTCCTCGATAAATAACTGAATAATATTTCATGTTTAGTGTGTCCTGATTCTAATGGAGAAATGAAAAAACGCAAAGGCGTAAAAACTCAAGTCCTCGAGGGTTGGTGTCCTGCAACATTTTGATGTGTCCCAAGTCCAACACACCTGAATCTAAAAACAGAATCACCTCCTCCTGCACTAAAGTTCAACTGAGTACTGTGGATGACCTAATTATGTGATTAGTTGTGCTGACCTAGGGACACATGTAAAAGGTGCAAGTTTTAATTGGATTCTATACTTTTTTTAAAGTATTTTATATATATGAATAAATTAAACTTCACTTTAAAAGACATTGTTTTCGGTGCCAAAAGAGCTATAGAAATTCAGTTTTACTCACTTTATGCACTTTCTGTGATGTGTTTAGTGACTTTATTTAAACATGTTGCTTCTAACTTGATACTAGAATCTTCCTATATGATTAATCAGTCCATCAAAAATAATTGGTACCCCTTTTTAAGTTCAATATTTGTCATATTACAATCAGGAATATCAGTGCATTTAATTAGGATTATGAGTTCATAGAACACAATGGAAAGGAATTAATACAGTTGTCAGTCAAGTACCTGTATCCTCTTCCTCAGCAGTCAGGACTTTGTAATGTGAGCAGAATGTGGATTATCCTTTTTTTCTTTGGCCAGGAGCACATGGCATCCATTTCTCTCAACAAATACAAACAGCAAAACAATACAAACTGAAATACTGATTCATCTGATTACAGTACACGTTTCCACTATGTGACGCTTCATCCTAGATGCCTCTGAGCCCAGGGAAGTCAAAGGCGTTTCTGGACACGATTAAGATAGGACTTCCTTTTGGCACAGTACAGTTTTTAATCTGCATTTGTGGATGTAACTACTTATTGTGGTACTTGACAAAGGTTTGCCAAAGTAACCCGAGCGGATGTGGTGATATCGCTGATAGATGAATGGCGATTATTGATGCAGTGCACTACTCCAGCCTGAGGGATCGGAGATCATGGTTGTGCAGCTTAGGCTTGTGCCTGTGTTCTTTACACAGACATTTTTCCAGATTTCTTGAATCTTTTAATTATGTAACCCACTGCTGAAACTAAAATATCCTAACCCCTTCTCATCTTTCTGTAAGGAATATTGTTTTTAAACATTTCAATAATTTTCTCATGTATTTGCTGGACAATTGGTGATCCTTGACCCATCTTTGCTCCCAATGGACTAGACCTTTCTTGGATGCTTATTTAATACCAAATCATTATTACAATCACCTGTTTCAAATCACATCATTACTTAACCAATTTACCTGATTACTAGCCCTGCATTGCTCCTGTGTGGTTGTCTGGTCTCCAGTTCCAACTTGGTTTTATCCAATAATAGAATTATTATTCTGTAAAAGAGGCAATGTGGGTAGAGGCAATTCTGTATCAGAATTTAGGGAGACCATTGGCTGATTCTCTTCAATTTTTTACTGATGGATCCCAGGTGTCAAAGATGTGCATTTGGAGTAAATGTTCCTTCTACATCCTTGACTTGGGGTAAATGCCTCCCAGACAGAATAGCCGTTTTTAAAGCAGAACTTCTGGCTATAATATATACTCTGAAGTGGGTGGGAGAAATGAGGCCTGAAAGAGTTGTAATATGCTCTGATTCAGCAGATGTTTGTTTTATCATCCAGAGAATCAGGAACATCAAGGACTAGGCCTGATTTAGTAAATGATTGCTATATGATTGCTATATTTGCTTGCTATATAATATACAAAGTAGAAAGGGAGAAGTAGGTTTTATGAGAGTTCCAGCTCATGTGGCGATTGTTGGGAATGAACTTGCAGATTGGACTACAAAGGGGGCATTAAAGCATGATAGGGTAGATGTGTATGTAGCTTTTAGCTGGTCAGAGCACCATAGTTTCATGATAAAATAAATTATTTTTTCAGTGGCAACATGAGTGGGACTTAGAAAGAAAGGGCAGACATTATTATACTATACAGAAGCATGTTGGATACACTGCAACCTGTGGAAACAACAGAAGAACAGGTCCTGATAAAACTACGGCTTGGCCACTGTGGATTAGCTTCTGGACTTCATAGGCTCAGCAAACATAATAGTCTATTTGAGAGTTGTGTGAAAGAAGAAAATGTGTTACACATTTTAATGGAGTGTTCTAGATTTAATATCCAAAAAATAGCTCTTTTTTCTTAAGTGTTTGATCAGGGATTTGATTCCGTTTCTATCAGGACGTTGCTTGGTCCTATTGAACACCAGCTGGAAATCTATAAAACTCTTATGGGTTTCACTTTTGTCACTTGACTTTATAAAACAGTGTGAGGTAGTGGGGTAGTAATTCCTCCTTGACAGAGAAAAGCAGTAATCCCATCTGGCGTACAGTCTGCTTTAGAAATTGCTCCTGTATCAACTTTTTTTTTGAATGTATTGTTGGTCTGAATTACAGGAAAGGATGTACAAATGACATGAAATTGTACGGTGGCCCAGAAGGGTCGAAACAACACAACACAAAAAACACACATAAAAGGCAAATAAGTCACAACACAACACAAAAGAAAACGCCAAAACACAACAAAAAAGAAAAAGCCACAACACAAAAGAAAAAAGCCACAACACAACACAAAAGAAAAAAAAGCCACAACACAACACAAAAGAAAAAAGCCACAATACAACACAAAAGAAAAAGCCACAACAAAACACAAAAGAAAAAAGCCACAACACAACACAAAAGAAAAAGCCACAACAAAACACAAAAGAAAAAAGCCACAACACAACACAAAAGAAAAAAGCCACAACACAACACAAAAGAAAAAGCCACAACAAAACACAAAAGAAAAAAGCCACAACACAACACAAAAGAAAAAAGCCACAACAAAACACAAAAGAAAAAGCCACAACAAAACACGAAAGAAAAAGCCACAACAAAACACAAAAGAAAAAACCACAACACAACACAAAAGAAAAAGCCACAACGGAAGTAAATCGCAACGGAAGTAAGATTAAAATTGAAGTTCTGATTAAACGGCCAGCTGATGGCGGTAATGCACTACAACCATACAGTCTATGGCTACAAGATGAAGATGCAGAGGAAGTAGAAGGAGGAGGAAGAGTTTGCCAACCGCCCAAACAAATCATACAAAGACGTAGAAGGAGGAGGAAGAGAGCTAGCAGAGAATCGGGAGTTTCATTCTATTGGAAAAGTAAGTAAAACATTGTAGTTTAGTTAATGTTGATATGTCCTGTTTTAAATGTGAATATGACTTCTGGCTCCAGTAAATTCATCAGTTTGCTCTGATCTCAAGGAACAATGAAGTGCTGCCAT
The DNA here is from genome assembly GCA_028564705.1 of Apricaphanius iberus. Classification (NCBI taxonomy): domain Eukaryota; kingdom Metazoa; phylum Chordata; class Actinopteri; order Cyprinodontiformes; family Aphaniidae; genus Apricaphanius; species Apricaphanius iberus. The sequence goes on from JAPXFQ010001905.1 coordinate 7,014,759, forward strand.
AAGACCATTTTCTGTACCACAGTCAGTGCGAAGTCGTGATGGAAAGAGACCAAACTCAGCAACACAGTTTATATAATTTTGAGCAATCACATTGGGATCCTTGTTGGATTTTCCACAAGTGAGCCACATGATCTTTCTTGAGAAACCATCTATACAGCCACTTATTCCAATTCCAAACGGTTTTAGTTTATCATACCCATCAACATGCCAGACTTCATTTGGTCCCATCGAATGGTACGTTCTTCTGGCAAACCTCCTCCTTAAACGATTTTCTATCCAAGAAGGATCAATTTCCCTCATGAGGAGCATAACATCCTTTCTTCTGACTGTCAAAGAGTATTTTTGTTTCAGAACCTGCCACATTGCTCTGTAGCCTAAAAGTTTTCCAGATCCCCGAAGTTCTTCAGCTATAGCTACTCGAACAGTAGCAGTTGGAGTGTAGTTAGTCCTCCGAGTTAGTTCTGCATCCCGTAGTTTTCTTTTTAAAGAGCTGAGACTTATTGAAATGTTGTGCTTAGTAGCCAGTAGATCTATAATTATTTCTAAATTATGACCGTCTGTAAAATATTTATGGATAATTCCTTCCACCTCAGTTGCTTCAGACCCTGAGAACACAAATAAAAAAACAATATTAGACAACATACATAAACACTTGGTGGCATGTTATATACAATCATCAACAGTTACATTAAGCAGGAAAAAATTAATTGTTAGTGATTTATTTAGTTTCCTTTTAGTCACTTGGTGTTCAAAACCACAACATTAATGAAACATACCGTCTGCTTGGTGACTTCTTAAAAACTCAATATTCCTGCCACAGGAGCCGCAGAAAGACAGAAGCGTCTGAAGCATTGTCCCACAAAATGGGCAAAACATATTCTGAAAAAGGGACAACGGGGAATAATTTAGTCTGTATCTTTATAAAGTGAACTTTAAAAAAAAATGTAGATACTTTGTTTAATGTGTTCTACTAAGCTAGAATTGGAATAACTTTATCAAAATTAAAACTTTTTTTAACCTTAAGAGTGTTAAAGTGCCTGCAGCTACTACAACATATGTTCTTAGGGGCCTGTACTGCAAAAAAAATAAATAAATTGGAAGTTGAGTAGATATGTTAAGATCCAGTAGAATCTCTGCAATCACATTTAATTCACCATAGTAACAAAGGCTAACACTATAGGGATTCTGATTCTGACAGAAGGTTGAATTTAGAATTTCACATCTTGGTCATATTTAATTTTCATCAAAATAGATCAGAAATTGTAATTTTAGGTAAACAAATTATGTGAAGACTAGTATGAAATGATAAGAGGACTATTTTCTCTAAACTTCTTTAGTTTACAGCTGTAAACTAAACTCCAACAATGAAATGACGTTTGTTTGTTTTTTTACCTATCACATTTTATTACTTTTTAGCTATGTTGTCCAGTATCATGTTAGTGTTTCTCTTTCACTCCTCACATCTGTACATGTAGTGCTGTTCTACAATGTATCACATTGGGGAAAAATGTTTCTGTCGTTTAAAACCTTTGGATTATTGATTTATCATTCAAATATAACATGAGCTCTGTCTATTATCTACCTTACTGCCCTAAAAAATGCCCTACAGTTTGATATCGGGGCCCCACATTTATCTCTATGTAACCCTTATAACTCAGTACAGTAAAATCATTCACATTTAAAACAGCACATATCAACATTAACTAAACTACAATGTTTTACTTACTTTTCCAATAGAATGAAACTCCCGATTCTCTGCTAGCTCTCTTCCTCCTCCTTCAACGTCTTTGTATGATTTTTTTGGGCTGTTGGCAAACTCTTCCTCCTCCTTCTACTTCCTCTGCATCTTCATCTTGTAGCCATAGACTGTATGGTTGTAACGCATTACCGCCATCAGCTGGCCGTTTAATCAGAACTTCAATTTTAATCTCACTTCCGTTGCGATTTACTTCCGTTGTGGCTTTTTCTTTTGTGTTGTGTTGTGGCTTTTTCTTTTGTGTTTTGTTGTGGCTTTTTCTTTTGTGTTTTGTTGTGGCTTTTTCTTTTGTGTTGTGTTGTGGCTTTTTTCTTTTGTGTTGTGTTGTGGCTTTTTTCTTTTGTGTTTTGTTGTGGCTTTTTCTTTTGTGTTGTGTTGTGGCTTTTTTTCTTTTGTGTTGTGGCTTTTTTCTTTTGTGTTGTGTTGTGGACTTTTTTCTTTATGTGTGTGGTTGTTGCTTTTTTCCTTTTGTGTTTTGTTGTGGCATTTTTTTTGTGTTGTTGACTTTTTCTTTTGTGTTGTGGCTTTTTTCTTTTGTGTTGTGTTGTGGCTTTTTTCTTTTGTGTTGTGGCTTTTTTTTCTTTTGTGTTGTGTTGTGGCTTTTTTCTTTTGTGTTGTGGCTTTTTCTTTTTTGTTGTGTTTTGGCGTTTTCTTTTGTGTTGTGACTTATTTGCCTTTTATGTGTGTTTTTTGTGTTGTGTTGTGTCGACCCTTCTGGGCCACCGTAAAATTGACCAGAAAAAACATGAAATGTTTTGTGTTCATATTTTCTGAAATACAATACAGGTATGAGTGAATTGAAAAATCACTACTTTCTTTTTATTTGCGTTTTTCCATTCTGTCACAAGTCTTTCCCATTTGGGTTTGTATTCACCAGTGTAAGTGATTAGAGTTAAGGCCCAAAACAGTAATATTATAACTTGTAAAAGTTTTTTTGTATTTTCATTACTATTATGAACTGCAACTTTACATAAACAATGAGTACTGACCTCTACTGGTAGGGCAAAATACTACATCACTGATTTCTGGTTTTTATTTTTTTTTAGGTCATAAAATACAGCTGTGTGATGAGATGAAAAAAGAGAGACACCGAAGGCAAAGAAAGATCACCTTGTCAGGCACGTGATAAAGTGTGAAGCATTAGCCATCTGATAGCTTAGAAATAAATAAAACATGAGCATTCAACGAGAAGCATCTGTTTTGTTTTGTGCTAATCAAAAATTCAACATTAAAAGAGCTTTAAATGTTTGATAAGTAATGTTCTGTTTGAAGACATTTACAAATGAATCGTGTTATAAATACACATGTAAACATACTAAATAAACACAAAACAGGAGCAAGAGAAAGATTTATGGCAATAAAAAAAGATAGAAGAATGACATTCCTACTCAAGGTATATCTACAAATGCCTCAAAGGTTAACAATTCAAAGCGCTTCACATGCACACACTGCTGGTCCGTGTCCGCCACGATGACTTCTGCAGATACGGCAAGAACTTTCAGTCCTTTGCAGAATCACACATGCCGTCAGTCTACAGATTTACATATGTTTTCCACCACTTTGTTGAAATCTTCTGGTTGATCAGCATATACATGGTGTGAGGCGTCATTTATCAGCTGCAGATGGGAACAGAATGGGGAAGATGACACAAAATGCACAGATATTTACTGACTGAGAGTACAATTTGACCCCCACCGCAATTCTGTCATAGTGCAACCTCAAACTTTGATATGTTTTATTGGAATTTTATGTGATACACCAGCCTATCCCTATACTTTTGACAATTATGGACAACTCTCTATTGGTTTATCACATAAAATCCCATAAAAACAAATTTTTGAGGTTAAACATGCAAAAGTCCAAGGAGTATGAATAATTTAAGAAGGTCAAATAAATATTGAATATGCTTGTGGCTTTCCAGCATCCTCTTACCAGTACTTTGGTGTGGGCCTTGCCCCGGATCTCGGCTGCTTTGTTCCCAGATGAGCTGTCTACCCAGGATCTAGCTCCATACAGCATTGTGACGGGCATGGAGGTGGGAAGCAGATGTACCCGCTGCAACATAGGCCTCTTAGCCCACCCCAGTGTTTCTGACATGGCCCGGAAACCTATCTCCCCACTGGGAGAAGAGTTTAAAAAAGGGCAGCAATGTAGGAATTACATTTTTTATTTATTTTAAATGGTGTTAAAAATTGAGTTTCAGGAGTATGTTTTACCATACCTTGGAGTCTGCGCATTACAGTGATAAATGTACTGTGTCATTGTGTCATCATCAAAAAGATCCTCAAATTTCCTTTTAAAATCAGGGCGGAATCTGTTCACCAAGCCTGGGCCTGAACAAAAGAAGCACGACCGTTGAGATAATGGTGAGAATTTTGAACAAACACAGCGCAGAAGCAGAAAATAAAACATTTCCACATGTTTACCCCATGGGCCTGCAGCTCTGATAACAGCCAGCGGGTTGAACAGGGAAATGATGGCTGCGATGGCTTTAGCCCATCGGGGAATGGACGGCCTCTTTACCACATCCGGGCCCTGACCCTCGCTCTGCTGGCTCTCTGGTTTCGGTCGCTCGGGGAAGCCCCAGGGGTCCACCAAGATAAGGTGCGAGACTCTATAAGGAGTTTAAAATAAAGACATTATGTACTTTTACAGGCCCGGCCTTAAACAATTTGGTGCCCTAGGCAAGATTTTAAGTGGCGCCCCCTTGCACTGCAGTACAGTACTTGCACTGCTAGTGTACATATTCTCACAAGAAACTTTATAGCTTTGTTTTAGACATTCTTTTATTTAAATAAAACAATTGCACATTCAAAATACTAATTATAATAATAATAATTAAAGAAATAAAAAAAATGAACTCAACATATTAAATACAATATAGATAGCTTACATAAAGTATTACATTTAAATACTCCCGAAATGAAAAGTGTAAACAAGTGACATTAACTTAAATACAATAGAAATACGGCACTGTGCAAAATAAAACATTAGTATCTTGTCTATCTATCGTTTATTATCTATCTTCTTATCTATCTTCTTTTATCTATCTATCTATCTATCTATCTATCTATCTATCTATCTTATCTATCTTATCTTATCTATCTATTTCATCTATCTTATCTATCTTCTCTTATCTATCTATCTTATATAAATTATCTATTAATATCTTTAAGTAGGCACAAAAATACAACAAGGATTTGAATAAAAAAAATTAAAAGATTATCTTTAAAAGAGCTCTATTGGTGTTTTTGGTCCTGCCTTAAATTACTTCAGGAACTACATCACCACCTCCTTAATCTTACATGACTTGCTACAGCTTGACTTTCCTGGATTTTCTTGAGGCAAAGTCATCTACGACATCATCATATGACAACCTCGGTACTTGGGCCACGGTACAGTTCGATACATGTTTTGTGCAGAAAGAGACTGCTTTTTTAAATCCCAAAACAAATATATATATTTTTTGGGAAGTGGGAACAAAAGCAGAATGTCACAGTTAACTTAATCCGCCCATAGTTACAGGTTTGGGCGTGTCAAAGCCATGACAATACAACATAAACGTGCTGTACGTCTCTCTGGGATTATGGTTCACACACAGGGCCGCATTAACAGAATGTTTTCTGTATTTTACCGGTTCTTTAAAAAAGAGCGCATCTGACCACACTGACACAGGTGGCGAATATTCTTTGTGTGCTTGCTGCTCAAAGGGCATTTGTGTGTTCATCATCATCAATGAATGGAGCGCAGCACATCTCCTCTTTGCTTCGCGCTCCGGCATACCGCAAAGAGGAGATGAACACAGCGCAACCCGGCGCCCCTTAATGCTGGAGCCCGCCCGGGCAGAAAGCGCTCAAGTCGGGGAGAAATTTTAGCAGCACCTCACACCAGGGGTGATGTCCGAAAAAAGCGCAACCGACCCGTGTACATTATTTGCTCCTTACTGCTCCGTGATGTGCGCAGTGTGGAGAGGAGGTCGTGTCTCTATGCGAACCAGCTGCTGGAGCGGGGAACAGCGAGCTGGTTGTTGCACCTGTGTCTGGGAGCGCGGCGCAGTTTGGTAACGTCGGGCCGGCAGTAACTAATTACCAGCACAAAATCAATGGCAGTACCGAAGTCCCAAGGTACAGGAGGACGGATTGTCCCGTGCAGGGCGTACCGAACGGTCCGGTACTTTACCCTCTCCCGCTGCATCCCTACTATTTATTGATTAGCTAACCACGTATGCTAATAGCTAATGGCATTATTGATCATCATCTTTCTGTAACATCAAAATAATATCATCAACATCATCTTTACTGTAACAATACCTTTTTCCTTTGTCACGTTCTTCCTCCCCTGTGCACCAGATAGTTTGGGACGCTTTGACATATTAACGTTTTTTGACGCAATAAAAACGAAAACCGAATGGCGGGTAAAAGAAGTCTGATTGGTGGAGGTGGTGGTGGTTTCCCATCCTGCTTTGTGGCGCCTCATGTTTTGTTCTACACCATGAGCTAAGTGTATGTGTGATTCTTTCAAGTCCCCACTGGTCGTATTATAGCAGTACTTAACAGTTAAAGTCAATGGCATGTGAGGCTGTAGACTGTAAGCTGTAAATTCTAACTGTGATACATTTGTTACAGTGTCAAGTACAACAACAGTGGAAAGTTCTTATCCCGTCTCTTGCGCCCCCTGGGTATGCGGCGCCCTTAGCATTTGCCTATACTGCCTATGCCTCAGGCCGGCCCTGTACTTTTAGAAAATGTGTAGTGAAGATTAATGTAATATGTAGAATCACCACTAGACGGTGCAATTTACCCTGAATAATTTTGTTTGCGAGATCTCAGTATTTTAAAATATGGGTTTACTTCTTAAAGCTCTTTAACTAAGTAAGGATACAACTATAAAGCAGCAATGAGAGCTTTTTAATTTGAAATATATTTAAGAGCACCGGTTACCTTTATTAACAGCCGAAAGCTGCAACAGAAAACGAAAGTCATTGTGACATGGTCATTTTACCACAATTTCTCTTGAGCGCTCTCGCTTGCTTGAATGCAAATACTTGCAGCAAGAGTTGGTGGCTGCAGCAACTGAGGTTTTTAGTCTTCACAGTAAGGTTTTGCAATAAATCTTTGAAGGCTTCCTCACCTGAACTCAAGAGATATACATAACTACTGTCCTAAAAGCACAAGAAAAGTTAGCTCCAATTTGCTCAAAACTACAAGAGTAAGACAAAGAGGCTTTAGGATGTGGTTCTTTTGAGAAATTGTAACTTTTCAATCCTAGGGATCAGCGGTTTATTAAGAGGGAGACCAATAAAGCGTAAGCTAAAAATAACACCATGCCTACAGTTAAGCAACCCTGTGGCTCAGTGATGTTGTCATACTACCTTTGCTCCCTCTGGCAAATCAAGCCTACAATGTGTTGAGGGCAAGAGGGAAAATCAGGAAATCCTTAGAGAAAATATTGTGGCATCTGTGAGAAAGCCAAAGCTTGGGCTTCGCTAGACCTTCGATTATTCTATTGGTATCGGAATAACTGCGGAAGAACACTAGAGTGGACATCTTTGCCCAAAAGCGGTCAAAGATTCCTCAGAAATTCTGCTGTCATGACAGTGAATCATGTTTGCAGCAGATTGGTATGATTAAAAGCACACTACTAAGTACTAAATATGGTTATCATAAAGCAGTTAGTTAATTGTCAGACAACAGTAGCCATTAAAAATAAAATTTTGTGCTTCATTTTGATAAACCTTGTGCTACAGAAACTGTGGTGAGCTATTCAGTATGGATTTGTTTATATTTATGTATGACAACCAGCAGCTAGTTTGAATATGTTACCAATAAACCTAATGTGCATAGGGGGTTGATCAATTTCAGCCGTCACTGTGGGCTGAATTATCCACAGTAAGCAGGATGATAATAGAAGTTAAATATAATTATTATAATAATAATAATAGGGCTTGTTGTTGGAGACCTGCAGTAAAAATTCCATCTTGGGAGTCAGTAAGTCTATAGCAACTATTTGAAAAGGCTTCCCATCCTACCATCAAAAACAAAAATATGTGGAATTTACCAGGACTTTAAATGGTTTAGCACTATTAAATTGAACACAGTAATGGTTCACCATACATAAAATCAACCTTCTTTGATGGCTATCCTGAGAGGACTGATCCAAGATTCCTCTGTATATCCTACCTTGAGATATTATATTGGAGAGGCCTAAGAAGGTCACAAGGTAGCAAGGGTACCAATAACTGTCTAAAACAATGATTTTTAAAAAAATGTTTTCCCAACTATTAATGTATGTTAAATGTATGTTAACTGAAGGTTGTTTAAGTGTGTCTGTTAACCCTATCTAAAGAAAAAGACAATGATGGATGATTACCTGGAAGGGTGCTGGATTGCGTACGAGGTAGCCAGATAGCCCCCCAAACTGTGCCCCAGGAGGATCATGTTCTCTAGACCAACAGCCTGCCTCCACTGTTCAATGGAGTCCACAAAATGCTCCTCTGCCTTTGCGGCGTCTGAGGGGAAGTGAGGCCTCGAACTCCTGCCAAAGCCCAAAAGATCAAAGGCGTAGACGGTCCGCGATCGGCTCAGTGCGTCTAAGTTCCTTATCCACAGCCCAACCCCTCCTCCAAAGCCGTGAACCATCACCAGGGGAGTCTTAGGTGCTGGGGAAAAACAGGAAGAGGAAGACATCCATCTTCTGAGAGCTGTGTTTTAATGTAAACTATTTATTTAATGGTTTCACACCTCCTTCCTTCCTGTGAAAACTATTTTAGAGTTCAATACCTTGTTCAGCCGATTTGGGAATCCCCTTGTTGGTAAGACATAGCGTCCATATTCGGTCCTGGCTTGCGAGGGTCACAAATCTGGACCATAAATCATTCTTAATACCTGTTGAGAGCAGCAAGGAAGCATTAAACCAGTCAGGATACAAAATCAGTTGGCATAATGTCAATCAACACAGTCTTACAGGCAAGAATCCTAGACTCTGTAGTCTTCAACAAGGACATGGAGGTTGGACGCCAGGAGGGCAACCAGCTCCAGAGTGAACTTGACCTAATCAAAGTAAAGTGGACAGAGAAGCATGTAAAGAATGAGAAGATTGTAGATAACACAGGAAGAGTTCAACACAAGCCGAATGCAAAATATCAGTATTTGTGGCACACAAATCCAGGGTTAGGCAATGCTATCAATATTTGCATAGCATGCACAGACACACACACAGACACACACACGCACGCACACACACACACACACACACACACACACAGAGAGAGAGAGAGAGAGATAAACAATACAACTAAGAGTCACATGTCAAAGACACCATGCTTTAAATCATGTTCAAGTCCCTCACCCATAGATATGACAAAGTAGTAAATAAGCAGCTTTGCAAATGTCCTTATACCCCTTGACCTTTTACCTATGTCCTCACAGTTATGTTTAATCGTATTGTGTTTTACTAAGATTTTTGAAGAAATACTGGCAAAAACTAAACATTTTACAATGGAATTCAAAGTATTCAGTGTTTCTAGAGTATTTCATAGATAGAAAAGTGTGACTTGGGATTGTATTTAACCCTATATTAATCTGATAGGCCAGATAAAATCTGGTGAACAGAAAAATATACCACTACCTTTGGGCATCCCACAGATCTCTGTTCAAGGGGTGATCTCTGAATATGTGAGAGTATGAAAAAAAGTAGTGATGCACCGATACTGTCTAATGAACATGAACCGATACTCAAAATGTGGAAAATCTGCAATAAATTCACAAAAAAGTTTGTTTTTCACTTGAATTTTTCACTTGAAATGTTTTTGTTGTTGTAATTTTATACATTAAATCTTTTATTTTGTCTTAGTTATGTTTAGTTAGTAAAGTCTGGTGCCTTGAGTGTGTTCAATAAAGGTATAAAGTGGAAGTTATACAGTACAGTTTATTAATTCAACAATAGTATCGGATCGATATCGTGTATCGAAAGATACACAAAATCCAGGCATCGGTATCGGGACTGAAAAAGTCGGATCGGTGCACCCCTAGAAAAAAACTTCAAACTTGTTAGTACAACTAAACTGACAGGTTATTCATTGCAAGCATTGATCAGAGAAGCAACCAAGAGGTCCTTGAGGAGTTGTATGGATCCATGGCTTTCTCACAAGACTCAAAAAAGAGCAATTAACTGTCCAATTTACAAAACTTGGCTTCGTAGAAGAATGCCAGTAAGACCGCCGTTGGTAAAACACAGCCATGAGAAGTCCCCTTGGCTGTTAAAGGTATTTAGGGGACACGGCAAACATAATGTGGGAGGTGCTCTGACATAATCTGTGGCACACATGGTAAAGCAAAGTGGTGGCAGCATGATACTGTGGAGATATATTTCCTAAGCTGGGATAGGGAAGGCAGTCAGAATTAATGAGAAGATGTTTGGAGCTAATTGTAGGGCAGTTCTGTAAGTAAACCAATTGGAGACTGAAGAATAGAGAGTAAATACTAAATATGCTTGTTGTAGTCAGTAATATTTCTACATAAATCGTGTATATTTTCCTACCACAAAATAACTATATACTACTTGGGGGGAGAGAAAAACAAACAGACCAAAAAAAATGTTACGGGTATAAAAGCCTTACCAAAGGCACTGCGCATATTCCCATAGTCCGTTACTTGTTATTAGTAATTTCTAACAAAGCAGTACACTAGGATTCTCACCTCCTTTTTTCAGTGTCCAATCTGAAACAAAAAAGTGATGAAACTCAACTGAGGGGAGCTCATTCTTACGCTCAGAGAACCAAACTGATAAAATAGTCAGCCTTTGCCTCATATATGTCCCCACCTTTATCTACTTCGGTTTCCTATTTCAGTTGTAAAGATGTAAAATTAGGGAAAAGGTAAAGGCAGTAAACAGAAAATACCAGAGGATGCCATCTGATAATATAGGAAGAAATCCGAGGCAAAGGTAAAGGCTGCCACCTGTACCACCAATAGCTTCTCTGAGTCACTGGAGATTAGCGTCAATAACCTCTGCTCCGCTTCATTAGACCAAAAGTAAAGGCGTGCTTGTCAAACATGTTTGCTCTGACAATGCCTGTTCACCACTATTAATAATGGAATACTACAAAGAAAAGGTCTTGGTTGTTCATCGACCTTGACACCAGATTTATATTTGCAACTTTTATACAACATCAGTAATAATATGGAGCCCATACAAATAACAATTAAATAAGAAATAAAAAAGTTTGTTGTTTTTTTTAGATTATGTCATGTTACATGCACAATAGACCACATATAACATAGCTACGTAACCCATGAGATGTGTTTTAAATCCAGACAATTGAAACAGTTTGTACCACCATGACTCATCATTCTTTAATCTATACTCATTCCTGACAATAACATCCGTCTCGACACATCCATTTTTCTTAAGTTAACCAAATGTAAAGAATGACGTAAGAAGCGGAAGGGTAATCTGCTGTTAAAGGTAAGTGAAGTTAGATACTCACTCTGTCTCACAATCGTTCTGAATGGGCGCTGGAGCTGCAGCAGGATCCATCGGCTCTTACGTTCAGATCAAACGAAGCCACGGACGAATTATCATGCGTCTTGTCTGAAAATACATTAAGTCCAGTCTCCTTGTTTGCTTATGTATATATGTTTTGTAACCAGTGCATTCCTGCGTCATCTGACCAAGTGCAAAGATCGTCTATTAGGCTAAAGAATACATCCCCACGCAAAGAATTGTACTATGTTTCGTATTCATTCGCGTGCAGACTGTGCAGATACTGTGTCACGAAACTAGAACATAAAAACGACAACAAAGCAACTCTGTAAACAGTTTTATTATTATTAACAATGCTTTGAGGTTGTGTGTGTGTGTCATATGTATATATATATAAATGTTATCCAGAGGATAATTTAAAGCGCCAGCACGTTGAAATAAACTATTTTTTTTCCCAAAAAGATGTTAGAGTAGAACATCTGTCTTCTATTATCACCCTCTTTCCTCTAAATTGGACAACCCATACGTAGAAGATGTCATTTTAACCAATAAGGTTTGGTATTTTGGTTTGCCAAAAAAAGCATGTTTTTATTATTTGGCCATTTAACTGAGAGAAATTAAGCATCAATTCTGCTTGTCAGGAATAAATAGTGAATACGGACTTTGTATCTGACAACTACGACGGAGTATAAGGGCAATTGTAAACAAAACAAAATTATTTTGGAGTAAATTTCTATCCCCCCAAAAAACTCAGAAATTCTGAGATTAAAGTTACATATTTTCCAGAAAAAACTCAAAATATCTCTGATGTCAAAAGTAGCATAATTACGAGAAAAACTCAGAATTTATGAGAGTAATTGCATATTTTCCAGAAAAACAAAACAACTCGGAAATTATCTGTTACAAAAGTCGCACAATTACGAATTAAAAGACAGAGATTTTGAGATTAATTTCAGATATTTTCTAGGAAAAAAACAAACATGAAATTATCTGATGTAGAAAAGTAAAACATTTGCGAGAAAAAAAGAGAAGAAATGTCTATTTTATAATTTTCTGACTTTACTGAGAAATATCTCAGTTTAGATAGCGTATCGAAAATGTATGCCTTTAATGATATTAAATATTATATTATATGATATTATATGATATTATAATGAAATTTCTTCTTTTTTTCCCTCGCAATTTTTCTTCTTCTCTACATCAGCAAATGACGCTTTTTTGCTAGACAGTAGGCTAGGCCTATCTGAAATTAATCTCAAAATTTCTGTGTTTTAATTTGTAATCGTACGACTTTTGTGACAGAGAATTTTCGACTTTTTTTTGGAAAATATGTGGAATTAATCTCAGAAATTATGCGTTTTTACTCTTAATTTTGCTTTTTTTGACAGAGAATTTCCGAATGTTTTCTGCAAAAAAATAAAAAAAAAAAATAAATAAATTTGACTTTAATCTCAGAATTGGTTTGGTGGAAATTTAGTCCAAAATATGTATTTTCTTTACAATTACCCTAGTACTCCGTCGTAGTACCTGATGGTCGTGTTTAAAAAAATATTCCCAAACTGTTCCCGAGTTATTCAGAATTCGAATACTGTTTAAGATATGGATGTTGAACTGATACTTCAGATATCTGAGGTAAAACCATGTGGTAACGTAGTAAAACGTTGTGTACGACATACCATATTTAATCATTATTTATAAAACGTTGGAGCATGAATATAAACCGGGTATCAACAAAACTGCCACTCACAATACGGCGAAAACGCTGACGTTGGACAATGTACGGTCCTTCCCCGTCACTAGGAACTACTCGGAATACATTTATCGTAACACCGCGGGCGCTTCTGGTTCTTGAGGACACGTCACTGATCGAAGTGAAGAAAAGGGGCTTCTCTAACCTCCAGTTGACAGTCTGCTTTTATAATTGAAGAATCATGTCGAACTCAGTGGTGTCTGTTATTTCTCGGTTTCTGGAGGAGTACACCACCACGACGCCCAATAAGCTGAAAGTGGTGGACGCTTATCTGCTGTACATCCTGCTAACCGGAGCCATGCAGTTCCTTTACTGTCTTCTCGTTGGTACCTTCCCCTTCAACAGCTTTCTGTCGGGCTTCATCTCCTGCGTGGGATGTTTTATTCTTGGAGGTAGTTAATTCTGCAGTATTTTTGCGAAACATTCCATCTTCTGATTATACGGCACTTCCCTTTACATTTTTCAGGCAGTATTGAGCTTGGTAGCCTCTGTGCGTGCTAACTGGCTAACACATCTAAAGCAAGCCACCTTTGTTGCGTTAACATTAACCTATATTGAGCTTTTTAAAAAGGTTGTCGAGAAGTTGCGTATAACATTTTTACACATTTAGACTAATCTCTCTGTACTTGTAGAATTATTGTATATTAGAATAGTCAATGTAGTGCTTTACACCTTGTGTTAGTTTACATCAAGTTCAGCTACTATGAACACCTGATCTGTGTGTTTTCATTTGGACCTGGGAAAAAGGAACATTAGCTCTGATATCAATAAACTGCAGGTAGAGTCTGTAGATAAAAAAAGAAGTGTGTGTGTGTGTGTATGTGTATATGTATATATATATATATATATGGTTGTGGTAATATGCCAGGACATTCAGACATTTTAAAAACAAAAAGTAAAATTAATACCAAAATGCAAAGCCAGCAGGTTTAAATAGTCTATGTATGCAACGGGGTCTCATTTCCATGTACCCATTTAAAAAGTCCTGCTTAAACCATTTAGACCAGCTTCAATGTACCATTACAAAGGCTATTGCTATTCATGTAACATCGACTAAACTGCAAGCTTCCAAAAGCACCCTGACATCACATTTGAGTAATAGGTAAGCTTGCTTCTCCGTCCCACAGCAGTAAACTCCCACGCTTGTTCTTTCTTAATAGTATTTTGGCAAAAGCAATAAGAGCGGGACCAGGAATGGAGCCTTGAGGCACACCACAGGAGAGAGAAGCTTTTAAAGATTATTCACCCAGCCAGACCGTAAAAGTTGTGTTGCTTAAATGATGTTTAACTCATGTAATCTTGACCATATCCTTATAACCAGAAATAAAAATGCTAGGATCTGTCTCATCAAAAGTGTACACTCAGGTTATTAACATACTCTTGACGTTTAGGTATTTCTGCCTAATGTCTCTCATGTTTTTTTTGTACAAATGTAATTTTGAATATGACTATATATATATATGCTTAGTGTCTTTAGTATGTTAACAAAAATAAAAATGCGGCAACTGGTTTGTTTTTCTCTCAAGCACCAAAGATGCAGTCATTTATTAGTCGTTTCCAAAAATGCAGGTTATGGGTTATTCCTCAGTTAAACCTCAGTTTTGCTTGTTTTAAGTAAATTATAAAGAAATTAGCCCACTAATTTTGCACAGTACTAAAAATGTAAGTTATGGTATTACAGCCTACGTCTGCTCAGATTCATGTTATCGCTTCCCAGCGGGCTGACTGAGCAGGTTGCTTCTGAAGTGGCACTTGTTTTCCAACAGAACCATAGAACCTTTACTGAATCTGATGTTTGAGGTGTAGAAGCAGAAAACAGGACTGCTGTTGCGAGATACAGTTGAAATTGGATTTGACTGTATCTTTAAGAGGACAAGACAGCTGGAAATGGTTGTTGATTTCCCAATCATTTTTTTATCCTCTAGGAAAGAGTTGCTGTTTTGAGTTGCGAAATAATTTAAAAGCTGATCTAAAACAGATGATAAATGCTAAATCTAGTATAAACTGGAGAAATTATGTTGGAAATAATTGTATGGTGTAATGGGCTACGTTTGGTGTAATGAAGGGAAAAATACTCAAATTTGTTTTTTGTTTTTTCTCCTCCAGTGTGTCTCCGCATCCAGATCAACCCTCAGAACAAAGGGGAATTCTTGTCCATTTCTCCAGAGAGAGCCTTCGCCGACTTCCTGTTTGCTCACACCGTCCTGCATCTCGTCGTGATGAACTTCATCGGCTGAGTCAATGTGAATGTAATTTACATTGCCCCTTCCTGAAGCTGTTTATTTTAAACCCTTAAATATAATTAAAGAAAAAAACGACGTTAAGAAATTACCATTTCCAAAATCTCATTCGATTTTTGCTAATTGGACATGATGGCACGCCTCCTGAATCAGCTGAATTTTTATGGAGAGCATTCTGTTCTGTACATACACTGAACAAAAATATAAACGCAACACCTTTGTTTCTGATCCCATTTTTCATGAGATGGACTTAAAGATCTAAAATTCATTCCAGATACACAATATTACCATTTCTCTCAAACAATATTCACAAATCAGTCTAAATGTGTGATAGTGAGCACTTCTGCTTTGCTGAGATAATCCATCCCACCTCACAGGTGTGCCACATCAAGATGCTGATCTGACATCATGATTAGTGCACAGGTGTACCTTATACTGCCCACAATAAAAGGCCACCCTGGAATTTGCAGTTTTGTCTCACAGCAAAATGCCACAGATGCCACAAGCATTGAGGGAGTGTGCAATTGGCATGCTGACAGCAGGAATGTCAACCGGATCTGTTGCTCGTGCATATTAATATTGTGTATCTGGAATTAGGAGATAGGAGGAGGAGAGAGAGATAATTCTTCAGAAATATGAAGAATATAGAAGTTTTTTTCAAGCACGCAGTAACACTATCTGCTGCCAAAGCAAGAGAACAATCTTGGAGGAAGATTGCTGATTGCGTTAATGCGTAGGTTAAACAATTAATGTACATTTATGTAGGCTAATCATATTAAAAATATTCAAAATCATTCTTAACAGGTAGCTACTGCAGACTACTGTATAAAATATTTTTTTTTAAGTGTGAAATATGCTTTTTTGAAGAAGAAAAATGATTGTGAAATGTTAAATTTGTTCATGTAATGTCACCTTATCAAGATATCTTACCGGCAATTTTATAAAAGCCCTATTTTATGGACATGGTGGATAAATATCCAGAGAACACAATGAAGCTATTTATGTACCCCTGCAGACCGAGGACCTCCTTTTGAATGGTTTGACAGACCGTGTTTTTCCTTAGATTCTCTGCATCCCCGACTGCATACAAGGATGTACCACTTGCAAAAAAACGTAATGCAATACATGCCATTTGCGGTACAGTAAGGGTATGGCTTCGACGAGTCACATTTGTTATGTGCAGCTCAAGAAGTTCACAGAGATAAGCCATTCCTTCCGCGGAAAATCTGTATCTTTCATACAATTAAGCATCAGGAAAGTCAAATGGATTTTGTCTGTCCCTAAAAACTCTTTGTCTACGAAGTGCTCGTCTAACAATTTGCGCGGAGATGTCCACAGGATTTGGGAGAAAAGGTGAAGCCATTACAACAGAGAACAGACGCTGGGAATTAGTTACGTCACCTATATGCTTCTTTGCTCACAGTTGTTTGGTCAAACTTCAGTCTGAGATCTCGAATCCAGAACATAACCTGCCCCGGAGCAGGTTAGCTGTGCAGCGTAAGATACCATTGCAACGAACACCGATTTAAAGCCGAGCTACTTTCATAGTACCTAAAACCCAGGGTTGGCGGAAACTAAGCTGAAACATAGCTGGCTTTTTTTTTTCTACTACGTACCAAAGAACAAACAAAATACATATTTTTATTTTTTTTTCTTCTTAAAATATATCAGCATTTTTTTTTCAAGACTAGAAATTTTGTTTAAAAGGTCTTGGATGTCCAGTTGCAATTTCATGTCTTGTTACTTTTGAACCAGTTCCCTTCTCTCATAGATTGTAAAATCCATTTTGTGTTGATGCCCTGTTACATTCATAGATCACTTCATCACTGACACTTGGCAGATCAAGTTATGTGTATTACAAACACAAATGATGAATGAAAGAGTATTGATTAAGAAAAAAAAAATTATTCGAATCGTCACCCCAAGAATCGGAATCGAATTGAATCGTGAGATGTTGTAAGATTCCCATCCCTACTAGCCACCTGATCCGGCTTCATGGTACAGGCTCCTGGTCATTCCAGCCATTGTTGTCAATTTATCACTCCACTGTTAGGGAAACTGTTAAAGTGACATATTTTTGTTTTCTTGAAGAGAAAAAAAAGTATTCTGCTTTAGACTTTCTAACATTCAAAGACAGCCTGAGCAGTGTTTTTCTCTCAAGTCGACTAACTTATTTTTTTATCTTTCCTCCCTACAGAACACTGTCATCAAATCTCCTCTCAAAGACGATAAAGTGCATCGTTTTTTTCAGCGGATCCGAACAACATCCCAGCCTAAACGCTGAAAGAGATGCGATGCCTTACATTTGATGCAGTACAATTTTGTTAGTACATTGGTTAATTTGCTATGTTGACATTTGTAAAGCATTCCCTTTTGCATTGGCAGAAATAAAACGAGTCTAATGGTGACTTTGCTTCTTCAATTAAAATCCCTTTCAAAGTTATGAAAGTTTATAGTAATATCAATCTAAATACGATAAATTAATAAGAGAAGAGCCTGAGGGTTGATGTTTCTGGTTTAATATTGATTGTGTTCCATGGCTAAGAACTTAAAGAAATTACCCTGAGTCTGCCGTTGGGTAATTTAATCCCTTTACATTTATTCAGGGCATCAAAAAAAGATCCGATGTCAAGATATTAATATTTTTAGCAAACTGCCTGAAGGCCCAGGGAACGTTACCTTCCCTTCAGCCAATGAAAATGTTGGTCAAGCAGAGAAGGGTTTCCAGCAAGCCTCTTGGTTTTTCAGAGTTTTCTCTGCTACCATCTTTAGCTCAGCATGTATGTTTTCTACTATAGTTATATAGTTTAGTGTAGTATATAGTTTCTACTCAGTTGCCCATAGAAGAAGCTTGATTTCATGTTAGGAGCTCTTTTTGATTTGGCTGTTAATTCTGAATTTTCACTTAAAAGCTAATTTCAGCTTTCTTGTAAAGACTACAGGTTTCTGTTTATTGTTGCAATCTTCAGTCTTGGTCACTGATTGTAGAGTTTGGCAAACATAAATTCAATGGTACTCCTTGCTTTTGTTGAACTTCAGTTTTTACCGATCTTGTCATCTTTCCTGATATGTCTGGTGGCAATAGTTGCCTCAATCATGGTAGTTATTAAAAAAATTTAATGGACTGATCTAGCATTTGGTTTTAGATAGGGATGTGTATTTGCAAGAATCTGGCGATATGATGTGTATTACGATACAAAAGAGACTATACAATTATTGAGATACCATGAAGAAGACTATATTGTGATTTTCAAAACTGAATTTAACTGTAGAAAAACTCAGTATTCTGAGCACTCCAACCTGTTTCATTTATAACCCATCCAGTTTTATTACTAGACCTAGTTGATCAACTGGAACGGAGAAGGTGAGAAGGTGAAAACGGCCACTAACTCGTGGCTCTACTTTAATTTTTAATAATTAATGGTTCTATTCAAAATTTTAAAAACAAAAATTAACACTTTGCTTTTGAATATCGATACAATATCACAACATAAAACATTGCAATATTTTGGTGTATTGATATTTTCTTACATTCCTAGTTTTAGAGTGGCTATATATGGGTCCTTCTCAGGAAATTGGAATACTGTGAAAAAGATTAATATTTTTGTCCATAATTCATAAATCCATCATAAAATTTACAAGACATGTAAGGAATCTGAAATTCACTTCTAAAATTGGTGATTATATAGTTTTGATGTTCAATTTTTTTGACAAGATCTACATTTATTCCTTCTATCACAACTATTAATAAATTAATATGTAGAACTACAATGTTAAAATATTATTGTAAGTTTGTCATTTATTAATTAAAGATGATCAAAACCACCCAGAGTTTCACTGAGAACTAATAGATTTGCCCCTTAATATACAGAAAGGGGAAATTTAGTCAGTTATTCACTTGGCTTTCAAATTTTTGTTATGAAATCATAATCATTCACTGTATTATCTAAATTTTACATGAAAACATGGATATATATTTTTTCTTTAAATTATTTTTTTTCATTAAAGAAATGGCATAATTGCTCGATTCCCTTACATGTTTCCTTTGCCCAGCTTGCATTCTATTTGCACTGGTGCAATCATGAACAAATCATTTTTGAAGATGTTTGATAAAACTAAAATCAGACTTTTTGGCAAGGGTGACAGTTATTACATTTGGATTAGAAATGAAAGGACTGGCAGCAGCACTTAGCGTGTAGTGGTGCACTTCATAACATATTAATACGAGGAAGAGTAGACATAATTTAAGACATCAGCCATTAAGTCAAAAGTTGGGCACAAATGGATCCTCCAAATGGATTGTGTTAGTTATAAAGTTGCATAAATGGTAAGAAAATCAATGTTTTTAAGTGGCCATAATAGAGACCTGATCTCAGTTTGATTGAAAATCTGGAGGTCAGATATCAGAAAAAAGTGTGTGTGTGTTTGTGTGAGCGAGGTGGCCTCACATCTACAGGAATGGGCCAGAAATCCAGCAAACTGTTGTGAGAAGCTTGAGGAGGAAGATCACCAAAATATTTTCGCTAAGTTAAAAGCAATGTTGCCAAATACAAAGAAAATGTAGTAAAATTAGTTTTAAGTCAAAGAAAGCTGTATAATTTTGCCTTTAATTTAGACAATCCCAAAGGATCTATAACATAAATCTAGTCTGATGTAATCTCAGACTGTAGAAAAAAAAATCTATTTTAAATAGTTTTACATGTAAGTATCTGGCGTCAGCTGTAGGAAACATAATGAACAGCTAACTTATTAAGCTGTATACCTTTGGGTTAGGCAGTCATTTAACTTAAGGAGATATGAAGTCATCTTTTTGAGTTTGCCGCTATAACACCTACCAGCCCAAACCCCGCTAGGATGATGGGAATGGAAGTCTTGGTGGAAGAAATGAAGTCAATTGGCTGGAATGAGGTACTGGCATCATATGCATGTAATTTCAAAATAAAACGTTTCAAGAATTCCAAGAAACAGATGGCCAGAAGCGGCTTTTTAAGGATATAACTTCTGAGACTTTATAAAGTTATTGCCTCTCTTTAATTATCGCCTACTTCCGTTTCACTGCCATCATAACATTTCCCTTCTGTCCATCTGGCACTTATGAGGTTAACATCTGGAACATCTGGATCCAGCTTTTGGTCACATGACAGAGGGGAAATTGACACTGCGGAACCCAGAGTCCAAAGTGTTTGCCCTGGTTCGTGAGTCAACTTCATAAACTCCTAACGTGAAGTCAAAACATGCTGCAGCTCTCCACCATCATACTCCTCCTTTTACCATGGATTCCAGGTATGAGTGCTGAGGTCAGAAATTGATAAAAAAAGAATGAAAAAAAACAGCTGTTCATGAAGTTAAACACAAAGGATGATTAATGCCTTGGCTGTTGCCTTCCAACTTTAATATTGTGCACTTAGCAAATGCTAGTTCTTTTTCATAAGATACACTTTGTGCTTCGCTTCACTTTATCATGTTATTCCATTTCTACATTAATCACTGGGGGAGAGACTGACTTGAAAGTTGTTGAAGCTGCTGTTTTCTGCTGGAGGCATCGAGAGAATTAAAGTTTTTTTCTAAGTCTTGCAAGCTCTCACACTGCTCGCCTGCAGGCAATGGTATGTTTGAGTTTCGTTTTGTCAGGCTTTTAAAATCCTGTGAATTATAGGAAGGATAATCCGTTTTCAGAATAACAAGTAAAGGGAAGTTTTAAAAAAAATGAAGCAAAAAGGAACAAACTCTCCGGCGTCGCAAAGGAAACTGTAATAACAAATATGGTCAAGGCCACTTTCCCAGGTCCACACAGCAGATAAGAAAATGTCCTCAAGAAATAACTGTCTTGTTCCAGTTGGACCTTTTCTGAAGATTTATCTTATTTTCAGCATTCCTTTCATCCTCTTTTTGTCAGCCTGTCTCTGTAAGGTTACCACAGAGGAAGAGTTCAGTGTCCTGGAGGGGGGCTCCCTCACAATCCCCTGTCATTATGAGCCCCAGTATGCCAGCTATGTAAAATACTGGTGCCAGGGGAGGACCAAGGAGTTTTGTACCATGCTGGTTCGAACCGATGACCACCACCCGAACAATCCTGAAGAGAAAGTGAGCATTTTCGATGACCCGGTCCAGCTGGTGTTCACCGTGAAGATGACCGACATGAAGGAGGGGGAATCAGGGTGGTACATATGTGGCGTGGAGATAGGTGGTGTGTGGAATGCTGATGACACCACTTTTACAAACATTAAAGTCATTCATGGTGAGTAGTGAAAACATTTTCAACCACCAATCCCATCCTGAAATTCCTTTAAAAGTACCGGTGCAGCTCAATAAATTGGAATATCATTAATCTCTTAGTATATTTCAGTTACTAAATTAAAAAAGGGTACTTTTGTATATAAATTATTACAGCAAGAGTGATGATAAGTGATGACTTACAGCTAACAAACAGCTGAAATTCAGGTGCTCAGCAATTATAAAGTGACATAATATTAAAAAAATAAAATTGAATAAATTGTCCCAAACATGTAGACATGTTATAGCAAACACAAACATGAGGTAGACAGACATTTCTCTAGAGCATAGTCAGTGACACCCTCCACAAAGAGGGTAATCCACAAGAAGCAAATACAATTTTTTAATTTATATTCAGTATGAAAGCTTATGAATAAAAAACTGAATGGGAGGAAAAGGTCTGCAAGAATGGGCTACAGAGAAAACCATATAACAGAGATAAACTTTTAGGGGATTGTTAAGCAAAGCCCATATAAAAGACTTAGGTACACAAGCTGTGAACTGTGGCTGGAGTCACTTCTTCAGGACTCACCACACACAGATGGATTGAGTTACAACTAGCTGTGTTATTAACCCATGGTGGACTGATGTCACCAATGTCTGTAAACATACACTGCTCCTGGGCCCTCCATTATCAAGCATACTTACGCACAGATACGTGCGTATTTTGTGTATTTCTACGCATTGTGTGGTATTTATCAATTCGTACTTTTGCGTAGAAATGTTCCTCAATATAAGTACAGTTCTGAATGTTCGTACGCACAGCATATACTGTTAGAACGGAGGAACTGCAGCACTTAAACAGTTTTACTTTGACAGAATATTTCTCTTGGTAGTTTATTGCCTCCACCAAGGAGCTCATGTTGGTGTCTGTCTGTGTTACAACAAAATAACATTAAAGTTATGCGCGGATTGGCAATAAACTTTAAGGAAATGTTTGAAATTTTCCAAGAAATACATAATTTAATGTTGGGTTCATCATGCATGTCGCTGTCACTCGCAATCTGCGCTGTGCGGCCGCAGACCCCAACCCCCTCCTGTTTATTTGTCTAGTTATTACAACAAGCGTTTCAATTTAATGGGATTTTGTCACTCCTTTAATTAAAAGGTTTGCAAACTGTACCGTGACATCTAAATGTTCCTGCTTATCAGTGAAGCAGATTGTCCTTTTTTCCTTTTGTGATGGCAGCACTAGCCGTGTCTCTAATTACGCATGGCCACTAAAGTGTGAATTATGATGATCGGAGCACCCTTTGTATTAGATCTGGTCCAGCTGTGTACTCAGAGACGTTTTATTGCATTCATTTTAATATCAAACCATTTTTTTCCCTTAATTTCCAACAGGAACATGTCCACTGTACCGAACGTATTTACTGCCTGCCACCTCTTTCCCAGGCAGAGTTAGTTTCCCCTGAGCTGATAAAATCAAACAGCAATGTTCATTATTGAATTATTTATTATGTTCAAAGAAATTAAGGATTTACACAGAAGTTAATATTAGCAAATGAAATTATTCGCCGCATTTTTTATTTTATTTTTGTCTGCTCTGCAGCAGAAATATAACGGCTGCGTGTAGGGAGAATTAAACAGAGAAACCGCTGATGGCAAAAACTATCGGTGGTGAAATTAATTTGTATAAACTGAAATTTTTTTGGGTCTATAAATCATGAATACTTTTTTTATTTCCCCACCTATGTTTCACCTTGATCTCTGTGTCATTAAAATTCCTTATTTTCCTCTCTTGGAAATTGTTTTAAGGAAGAATGTGAGGACTCAATGCATGATGTGGTGCTACCAAATATGGTTAATTCAGGGCGTTTCTGTATGCAAATGACTGTGAACGGGCACGAGGACCTTTGTACGCACAAGTGGGATTTATCAACAGCTGATTGCGGAGGAGCGTGCGTAGGAGAGGCCACCGCATGTTTTATAAATCACACTTTGAAGTGTACTTACGCACATCCTAAAATTCTTGGTGGGATAGAATATAGGAACATTTCAATGGACGTTTGATAAATGAGGGTCCAGGTCTTAATGCAACCAAAGTAGCATGTGTATGCCATCAATGCTGGGTGGTGCATATTTTACACACATCAAAATGTCATCGGATGCATTTTGCTTCCATTCTGTAGTTGTAGTCATCCCCCGATATACTACATTTGCATATTAGATTTGCAAATACCTAAAACTATAGCTAGTCTGTATTGCTATGTTAAAACGAAATGGCTCACCCTGTGAAAAGTACCCATACCCCCTGTGAGGACTATACTAACACTGTCTGATTGTTGAGCAAATTGGTTTGACTTGAAATCCGTAGAGAGTCTATGGGAGTATGGTCAAGAAGAAGATGAGAGACACCAGACCAAAGAATGCAGATGACCTGGAGGCTGATATCAAAATAACCTGGGGTTCCTGAACACCTCAGCAGAGCCACAGGCTGATCGCCTCCAGCAGCACCGATGCAGTATTTCATTTAAAAAAAGCCCTGACCAAGCATTGAGTTAACCTTGACAGTAGAAAAACATGCTTTTTAATGGGCCAATACAATCTTATTTGGAAAGTTACTTTTATTGTTCTCATGTAATAATCCAAAATTACTGGGGACCAAATTCTAATATTTTATTATTTTAAGCCACAATATAAACATCACATAAACATTTTAAACATAATGTAAGGCAACACTCTGGGTGTAATAAATCTACATATCAGTTTGACTTTTTAGATTGAATAACTGAAATGAATTACATCTCCAGTGATTTACTTATTTATTGAAATGCCCTTCTATTTACAATCCATTGTCCTGATGATTTCTACAGGTATGTCAGCTGTGAACAGCAGGATGAGTGGAGAGGAGGGAAGCACTGTCACAATCGAATGCCTCTACAGTGAAAGATACAGGCATTTCACTTTTCTTTCGTTCATATTATTGACCTGATTTTAAATTAGACCACTAGACAAACTGTTAAAGCTCTGCTGATAACATTTTCACTCACATTTGAGAGCCAGAAATCTGTCATTCATCTGAAAATACTGGTGGAAGATCAGCTTTCAGTGACTTCCCCCTGTGTCTGCCTGCCAACAGAAAAAGTGAGAAGAAATGGTGTCGGAGTGGTGACTGGAGATCCTGCCTGTCCACAGGTTCTGACGGGAATTACGAAGACTCCTCCGTGGCCATCAGAGATGACAGAACTGGGGCTTTCACTGTAACCTTCAAGAACCTGCAGATGAAAGATACAGCATGGTACTGGTGTTCTGCAGGGCAGAAGAAGATACCTGTGCAGTTGATGGTCACACCCCAATGCACTACTAGTAGGTAGACGAAGAAAAACTGCCAATAGCTGCTCTCCTTGAAAATCTCTGCATTTAATCCATATTTCAACATGTAAGTCAATTCTATATGATGAATAATAAAAGTACACTAGACAAGGTTCGCAACAAAATTATTCATAGGTCTTGAACTTCTTCCACATTTTTCCATAAATCTGAGTTAAAAACTTGTCTGTATTTAATTGTGACCTAATGGTACAGACAGACACAAATTAAAATTCAAAACTATACTGCAAAAAATAGTAAATTAATTTAAGTGTTTAAATTGAATTTCTGTGAAGTGTGATGGTTGAGAATATTAGTTAAACAGTGTAGCGTACACCAAGGAACACAGCATACGGGTAAGGGAGAACTTAATAAGGTATTTCAAAGTAGGGTTAGTTAAATTAAAATTATTACAAGCTTTGATCATCTCATGAAACACAGTTCAATTTATCATCTTAAAATAGAGAATACCAAAATTGCATACCTACCAAGACATTGGTTGTGTAGAAACAGATTGACATTTTTTTTTATCAGCACTTCATCTGCTTTGTACGACAGTAAATAAGAAGTACAACCGCTATTGAATATCTTTCTTTAGTTTTTTAACACATATAACTCAGAAATATACATAACTATTGCTAACAGATTTTAGCACCATAAAAAAAAACACCATATCAAACCCACTTGTTTTCCAGCTTGGAAGAAAAGCATGTTTAACTTAACTATGACATCATTCTTGGAACTGAGCTCCTACTTTCGAAAGTAACTGAAAGCACTATTAGTTTTAACTTTGTTCCTGTTTTTCTCATGCCTTTATTACAGCAAATATGTTTTTTTTTCCATCTGTGGAGATTTATCATCTCTCTTACTTGGCATTAATTTGAACAATGACAATTAATTATGTGTTTGGCAGTATGTGCGTTTAGTCCCCATGATGCTCGCAGGAAGTTTGGTTTTTAGGTTGACGTTTTTGCTTAGTGGTCTTTATTGCTTGTTTGTACTTGATCCTTTAGCTGTGACATTGATGGGGTTATTTGTATTGCCTTTATTTCAATAATAATATTATTGAAATGAAGGCAGTTAATTGTAGGTTAACACTTACAATTATTAACTTTAGTACAAATACATTTTTGCTATTTTTGTGTCGTTTTTAATGACACTGATATCTATAAAAAAGCATATTGATAATGTGGATAAAATATTTAACTTTAACTTCATACTTACCCTGTAATTATTAATACTAATATCTATTCTGTAGCTATTAAAACACAAAAAAGTTGCTTTTAGGATCAAAATGTATTGCTGTTATATAACAGAACTTCTACTTCTGCATTGTATGGACTTTTTCATTTCACCTGTCAAGAATATTGATTCTGTGCATTGAGTTTTTACTGCACAACAAGCTCTCTTGTGGTTGTCACACTACTTCAGTCTTCCTTTTTGTATTTTTTACTTTTTTCCTCAAGTATCTCCATCTAATGCTGCATTGTCTCTTACAGTCCCACCAGTGACAAATCAGTCCTTTCCAAATCTGCCTCCAGCTAAACCGATCACCAGGGAGTCCTGGAGCAGCC
The DNA here is from genome assembly GCA_028564705.1 of Apricaphanius iberus. Classification (NCBI taxonomy): domain Eukaryota; kingdom Metazoa; phylum Chordata; class Actinopteri; order Cyprinodontiformes; family Aphaniidae; genus Apricaphanius; species Apricaphanius iberus. Next base: position 7,041,147 of record JAPXFQ010001905.1, read on the forward strand.
ACAGGTAAAAGTGAGGTATTGCATGTATGTTCTGTGCCTTCAGTTTAAATAAATGTGGAGTGCCTCAAGAGGCTTTGTATCTGTTTTTTAGTCCCATGTTGGCATCCGTGGTGGTCTGTTCATCTGTCATTTTCCTGGCAGTCTTAGCTATATTGGCTGTAAAGTTCTGGAAGCTGCACAGTAAGGCAACTAATTTCTTGAATGTTACGTTTCTGTCGTAACATGCAAAAATTTGATCAAATGCAGTAAACAAAGTAATGGAATTTTGTAATTATTATTTGAAGTTAAAATCTTCTCACTGTTCATTTCTAGAGAGAGATCGGGTTCATAGAGAAGTTGAGGAGATGAAAGCTAAATTCAGTGTAAGCACCTTTTAAAGAAGTCTCTCCCTCCTGATAAAGCCTGTTGTACATATAAATGAAAGAATATATATGTTTTTTTATATATCTCCCACAGGGTTACTCAAATGATCCAGGCTTCCAACATACTGCAGTGCTTTTCCTCCACAAGGATTCCCAGGATGTGCATACGTACTGAGATCATATTCTGCAATGTAAACTATTTTCACAAACTGAATGTTATTTTTTTTATTTCCCTCTTCTGCACAGAGCATGCACTCTCAATATCACTGTAGCTCTATTTATACCATTTAAACGTTCAAACGACAGTTCAATCTCCAATAGTCAGTTTCTGCAATTTGCACCGCTCATATACACATATTCTAAAAAGAGGGATGGTGTATGTGTTCATTTTAGGTCAAATTCTATCTTTACATTTATTGAATTACTCCTCTAACATATTACCAGTTATCTCTAATTTTAAATTCAGATGGTAAAACTTTGTTTTCTTTGGACTGTTCTTTTATTTTATTTTATTCCGTTTTATTCCTTTGTTTACTTATTTAAGGAAAGATTTGTGATCGTAATGGAAAAGTTATAATCAGTGGATTGTTGGCTAGAGAACTTCAATCACTTCAACTCATCGCTGAGCATCTTTTGCATGTCACCATGTGTGTTTGGAGGATTTCTTTTATGGTGTTGAGCTTTAAGTTTTTAGCTCCCTCCACAAATTTAGTATTGAATATTTGCTTCATGTCAGGAATCTGGCTGGGTCACTCCAAAACATTGACATTACTGCCAGTCAAAAAAACTAAACCAAAACAACATGTTTAAAGAACACATTGCTTTAATCCTAAATTGGCCGGGGATTTGAGTAACTTTGTTCTCAACTCTGGAAATTTCAATCAGGGTTGGATCTGTGAATTTTGGAAGGCGAAATTTGCCTCCTAGTAGACAGTGACACATTGGCCTTATAGCTTCTTTCAGAAGTTTAGGAGGTTAACAATTTCCTAAAAATATATATTCCATTCAAACTAAAAAATATGGATCAAAAGTTGATAGAAAGTGATTTTTGAGTGAAGAGGCCACTAAAATGGCTTGCTCAAAATTTGAAACAGAACTGTACCACATCATGTGACCAACCCATCTAAATGTTTAAATATTCATTTAGAATGATACCAGTAGCTGGTTAATGGCTACCAAAATAATTTCCTTTTTTATTTGAAACTTGCATTGAATTTTGTTGGTTACAAATTGATCAGAATCCCCCTGCAGACTTCATTATACATCTAAAAGCCACAACAGGGGTGCTTAGAGTGCCAAGAATTAGTCCAGGCCATTGCACTGAATTTATTTTGCATCATGCATACGACCTGGAGTGTCTGAGATTTTTATTTAATGAGGACATGCCAGCAGGACGCGTTATGGTACCAGGTCAATCCTAGCACAGCTGCAGCGCACCCTTTTGTTGCATCTAGGATGGTCTCATCAGAAAATGTTCTGATGTTTGTTTTTTGTAGAAATATATGGACACATCAACTGAATTTTTGATTTCTTTTTAACCTTTAACAATCCAATTATTATGTAAAAAGCAGTACTGATCAGCAGGCAGCTGTTTGTTATAGAGCTTTTTACTTTACAATATATACTTTGCATGACAGAACTGTGTGTATTTGTTGTTACTGTGTTTTTGTCATTCGGGTCCACTTACTGAATCCAGGAAGGTGAAAATGATAATTCAAAGGAAAAGAAACAAACCTGAAAATACACAAGAACAAATAAATAATGGGATGACTTCTTTCTATTGTTGTGGGAATTTATCTTTTCATGGTTATTGCATCCTAATTAAAAAACAAAATAGCACCAGTTGTAATGCAGAGTAATTAATGAATCCTTAGGCTCTGAGGACGAATGGTGAAAAGGAGAATCTAGTTTTTATCTTCGGAGGAGAATATTTGGCAGCTCCGAGCCACTGTTGCTGCTCTACTCCCCTGAAGGAATATTATCTACAACAAATCTTCATATTACCAAGAAAGCAGCATTTTAAAAAAAAGAATAACATAGGAAAAATGACCAATTAACAAATGTAGGCACAAAGAAGCAAAATAGTTGCAGATAATGGGAAAGATCCCTTGAGATGGACTCATTTTAAGGAGGAAGGAGAAAAATACATCCAAAGTAGCCTACAAAGTGAGCCAAGAAAGAAGCCTCTCTCCTTTTCATGCTTGAAGAGGCCTGTTCTCATTAAGAACCACAAACAACATGTTGGAATAGTAAATTGAACAGGGTAATGAGATTGTCAAAAGCTCCACTCAATCCTGAAGAACTTTAAATCAATATGTAGCTCATCTTTAAAAACTGAAAAAGAAAAAACAAAAATGCAAACAACAAATATTGTTTTGTGGTGCATGGACAATGCTTTGCAAAAGTATTGATACATTTTGAACTTTTGCATGTTTCCCTATGTTACAACTATACGTTTTTTTAGCGATAGACCAGCATTAATTAGTGTTTAATTGTAACGTGAAAAGAAAAGGACATAACAAAATTCTAGAAACGTGACATACCTTTTCACTCAGGCCTCCTGGGTTCATCATTTGTAGAACCACCTTTTACTGGGTATGGTTCTAGCAGCTCAGCTTATCCAGGGGATGCAAATAATAATTAGTTTGGTAAAAAACAAAAACGAAAAAGACAATTTAGTCAGACTGAAAACATCTGTGGATCTTAATTTTTAAGTCTTTCTATTCTTTTTCAGATTTAGGTTTGGAATCCAACTGGGCCATCTTACCACATGACAGTGTTTTGAGCTAAACCATTGGCTCTTGCTCTTCTGTATTTGTCAGGTTGCTGACCTTTTGGAAATTAAACCTCTGGCCAGGTGTCAAGCTTTTTGGTACTCTTAATGGGTTTTATACCCTGTTTAACTCCATCCATCTTTAGATTGGCTCTCAAACTGGCTGAATTCCCCTGCTTTTCTTTCTGTCTAACAAAAGCATCCCCATAGCAGAAATCCACTCAATGTTGCAGACAGTGCATGTAGGCAATACGTTTCATTTGGGTCTGAGGATAACTTTTTCCTTCAGAACCAATAGCTTTCTTCTTACCTTTTGGGGATGAACTTGCAGAGTGGATGACTGTTCTGAGGATTTCTCTGCTGGTCCAAAGTCATCAGAGCCTCTTGGCTGCTTTAGTGATTACTGCTCTCTGTTAGAAGTCTGGGATGTCTGTTCTTTTTGGTGTTGGATCTCCGTGGTAAGCTCTAGCCCTCCATGTTGCCTGGTAAAGGTATTTTCTTGTGAGTTACATGAGTTAATCCTTCCTGTGCTAACTCCTTGGTTCCTCCGTAACCACACTAGCTTTGTTTACATGTGCACAAGTAATTGGATTTTAAGCCTGATCAGAATAAAAATGCTTCATGTAAAAAAACCATTCAGACTACTCTGACTGGATTACACTCATTCCGATCAAACTTTCATGTGCATGCAAACCCTTATTCCGAATGTGGGTCATTTCTGCCTATGTCTATTAAGTCATGCATAGACGTACAATACGTTGGCCTAAAATAAAACAAAGGGATTCAGTTTATAATTTCATTGTGTACATAACATTGAAAGCCTGTAGATATAAAACCTTTAAAAAAGTGTATTGCCTGCTGCTTTTTAAATGCAACCATATTTATTTACAACGGAAGACTGCTATGTGTTCTTCAACAGGAATATCTCTTTCTGGACTTCTAGCTTCTTCACCCTGTTGTCGTTATTGTTGACATTCTTCTTCTGATCTCCAAACCTCTGTGCAGTGTTCCTGGTTCCTGCAATCAACCTACATACATCTTCTGTTATTTCACAACTAGTCTTCTTGGTGGTGTTCTTTATGTGGGTCAGAAAAATAAACTAACATGACACTCATTATATTTTGTTAGATTATAGCTTAAACTGTGGTCAGAGAGATGTTCAGATCTTGATATATCGTTTTATCGCACAACTGTGATTTAAATTTCTCCACAAAGTTCTCCCTGACCTATCTGTTGTGCTCCTTGGTCTTTATGATGCTATTTGTTTACTAATTGTGTCTAACAATCCTCTGAGGCCTTCAGGGATGTGATTAGTCTACTAGGGCATGTATGTTCACACCAAAATCTACCATTATCCATGCCCACGTGTTTCCTTTGGGATTTGTTATGAGTCTTTAGTGATTTGATAGTTTTGTTTGTAAATAATTTGCTGTTTAAGCCAGAACTGGAGATTCCTGCTGGCAAATTTATGAGTCAGCCAACAACAATAGAGGCACACTTATTTATGCAGAGCTCCTGTGCATTGATAAAAGCTGTCAGAACAAAGGTTACCCAGGCCTTGTGCTGTTGCAGTCACCTGAGGCAATCTGGGAGAATCAGCAGGATTCAGCAAATAAGGCTCAGAGGGAGTTTTGCAACCATTTCTAATGAATATTATTTGTGCCAAGTTTATTCACTATGTCTCACTCAGAATTTGGGATAATTTTGCTATTTTATGGGAAATGGCAAAAAGATCTAAACAGAATTACATGATAAATTTAATCTGACTCAACGCTGTAATGGGAGCTCTGTGTTGTTTTGCACAGTTTGCTCATCTGCCTCTATTTCTACTAAACATTTAATTTTCTGTGCCTGGTTGCGATTGTAATTACATTGTACCCCCCAAAAAAACCTTAGAAATAATCCCATTCATAATTTCAAAAGAATCACAATTTTTCCCCTGAGTCGTTAATAGTGTGGTAACTTATAATAGGATTTGTCATTTTCAATTAAATTCAATTAATTATTGTACTGCTCATCACAGTGTGACAATTTGGCTCCCGCTGCTTTCTTTGAATGTTTAGTGAATCATACTGTTACACTCTGAGTGTACATGTGTCTCTATACTAATTTGCATTCTATACTCCGTCTTTTTCTTTCTTTTGTGGTCTCCCCTCCTCAGCGTTAGGAGAAGCACCATCATTAATCTTGTTGCCTTTCAAGCAGAAGCGGTTCTGCCACTAGATGGAGGTCAACGCTGCATGAAATGCGTTCTTTCCATAATGCATTGTTGACGCCGTGTGCCTATTCATGCACAAAGGAGCATTTCTTTGTTTTCCTATTCAAACGACACATAAAACAAAGAAAAGCACGAGGCTGTTGCTGCTTCTCCCCACAGGGCTCTGTGAAGCAAACTACAGCATTCTAACATCTTAATATTCAAACATTCATGTTTGTTTTTCACTTCAGGCTTATGTCTACATGCATTATAAATTGCATTTCTGGAGGCCTTTTTTTCCTTGAGCTCTGGTGTTTGCAGGCAGCAATAATCAATACATTTCTACTTGTTTTGTATAATACTCCAACGGATAATAAGGACATCATTTTGAAATTCGAAAGGCCAGGATGAAGGATAAAGCCCCTTTCCGGCGCTGTCACTATTAGTCTGAAGGCCAATGTTGGACAAGCATACATAACTATTTTTGTAACAGTGAGTCGAAGTGAAAAGAGCAACAAGACTGCTTCTTAGAAAGTATGAAACTGTGTTAGCATGAGATGAACGAGTAAAGAATTAAAAGCTTTATTGCACCGACAGATTAAAATGATTTCAGTGCATTCCATTTATTAAGCATGCTTTGAAAACATAAATGCATTTGCTCGATAAAATTCGGTTTATGTTGGAACTACATTTTGAAAATTTGAAACCTTTATAAAGCCCACAGAAGCAGGGATGTACTTTTCTCAAATTTTTCAGAAACCGGAAATATGGGAAAAGGCTGGAAGAGGAGGGTACAGAGATTTGCAAAAGCAGTCATACATGTAATTTTAGGAAGGTTTTTGTAATAGACCAACACATAGTCCTGGATAATTGAGACGTGGAAGGAAAGCAATGTAGTTTTATTTATTTATTTTTTTAAGAGCTGCTTGCCTTTTATATTCACTACCCAGAGTTATACAGAGTTTCACACAAGAGACAGGACATTTTGCCCCATTCTTTTTAAGTCAGATTTGATGACGAGCATCTCTGAATAGCAGTGTTGGATTTACATTAGGATCTTGCATATACCATATACTGTATGTTTAGGGGTAATTATCCTACTGTAAGGTGAAAATATAGTCATTTGGAGCCTCAAATAGGTTTTCTGCCAGGATTGTTCTATATTAAGCTCCATACATCTTCCAATCAGCTCTGATCTGTCCAGCATTGACATTTATGCTAAAGAACATTCTCAAGCAGTGTGTCACCATCCCTATGGACCGGATATGTGCATAATCATTATTATTTTTGAAAAAAAAATTGTCATAAGATCTTGATGATTAACTTTCATCTATGTGGTTTAAGGACAACATAAATTCTTATGGTTGAAACTGTTTTGCTGTTTAAGCAACTCTCTCCACTTTTAGTTCCACAAGATCCTCAATAAGTGTCAGGACATTTATATATGCTTGGTGTCATCTATTTGGTAATGTTTAAACTATTTTACTTCTCCAATGCACCGGTGTACTGAAGTAGCCTACTTCAAAGTGGATACATTTTATTTTATGAGTGGGTTCTGCATATCTAAGGTTTTGGCTGCAGGCAGAGATAGATTTGTTGGCAAAAAGGCTGTGTCATGTTTGGTTAATAGGGGACCCAAAAGCAGTCGAGGAATTTTTAGGATTTTTAATTAAATTACACAGAAAACAAAACAATCAGGAAGGCAAAACTGGGGAAGCTGGGGACGGAAGCAACAACAACAAACCAGGAGTGAACTGAAAGAACCACTGACCTTAAAGGACAACTAAGCACCAAATCAATTTTTTGTAGCTTATAAACGGTATACATATGTTTCTGATAGTGCTCTCTAAATGTCCTGGTCCCTTTTTTGCCATTTTAGTGCTAATTAGATAACATCTCACTTTTGAGCCTAAAACCGTCTGTGTGGCTCCCTATGTACATTTTCGGTTGCACTACATTTGGATTTCATTCCTGTCCTCCCCATTTGCTCTCGAAGCTGTGTGACGTGACTTTGTGCTGTGTGACGTCCGTCGCTCTGCCGCTTGGGGTACAAAAGCAGTCAAGGCTCACATACGCCCCCGTAGCGATTTAGAGTTGGAATAGTGAGCAAGCTTTTTACTTCAGCAGGCTCATCAGTGCCGACCGCACTGTTGGCCTCGGGCAACGCGTGAGCTATCGGCTCAAACATGTACGGCTCAATGACAGTTGGTCCGCCAAGCAACGCCCCTTTTAGATATTGTTTTCAAATTTTCTTGTGGGCGGAGTAAGGCTGGGCACTGGTGTTTAGTTGCTCTATAAGTAGACTGAGGAAGAGTGAGGAAATGACTGAGAAACCTAAGGCCTAATTAGTGGGAGCAGATGCAGGTGAGTGGGAGAGAGCTGGTGGAAACAATTAAATGGGTCAGATCTTACCTCCAACAGCAAGCTACAATATGCCAGCACATATCTATTCAAAACTGTTTTCACATGACTACCTTCCACAATAATTAGCATTAGCCGAACATTCTATGCTCATTTGTAAGCACGCACCAATAGCAAAAGATAGCAACCAAGCTAATTTCTCTAGCACTAAAACTCGTTGAACAAGCAGCTAAATAATACAACAAAAGGCAGCAGTAAAACACGAACACAGTAGTAGTAATAATAGTCATAAAAAGACTGGGTATTTTGGCAGGGTGTTGGCTTACTGCCTAACATGTTTCAAATGAGATTCTTTACTCTTTTCCAGAAGAGTCTCTGACATGTGTAAAGTAGAAGCGCCTTTGTCCCTATTGATGGTAAATTGTCCCCTCTTCCTCATCTTGAGATCATGATCTATATAGGTATAGCATTTTTGAGAGAAAGGCCATAGACAAGAAAGGGGCGTCTCATGACAGATTTGAATTACAGTAGCCAAAACAAAAATAACAGAGGAGTCCTTTAGTTACACCAGTGTAGGTGAAAGGTCCACTTAATTGACAACATTATACCATATTCTCCAGCTGCCTTTGCTGTTAATTACTAATAACTAAACGGAACTAATCTTGAAATACTTTTCCCACTATGGTTGCCATTTGCTTGTGGTATTCCCTGGTACTTGTAACTGTAATTTGTGTCTGCTATTGTTCTCTCTTGGAGTGAAACCCCCTCAGTGTGAACTACCTTGCCTCGCTTTGGGAACATCTTACTACATTTTTCAATCCCGAATGACATCCTGATGTCATTGCTGTAGATCCCGTGGTGTGGATCAAGGAGTCTATGTCTTGTTCACTGTTTGCATATAGCTTGATGCCATCCATGTAGAGAAGGTGGCAACTTCAACTTTACTTTTATTGTCCCTTGAGGGAAACTTGCTTTGCAGATGTGTAAAAACACATGCATTCATTGTTGAACGGGTATTGTATTTACAGAACTTTAAATGTCACTCTGCCATGTATCTTTTATAATCTGGCCCATGTCAATACATGTTTAAAAAAGCATAAACATTTTGTAAGATTTTGTTGTACATATTTTTTTTTTGTCTTGCACAGCTTGTTTAACGAAAAGACTAAAACTGAAACTAATAAAAAACCAAACCGAAACTAAGCATTTTCAAAAAGCTAAACTACCTAACAAATGGTAAAAACTAATTAACACTAAAAAATAATTGAAAATATTAAGTCAAAACTAAATAAAAACTTAAACTAATTAAAATTTTAAAACTATTAAAACCCTGGTGTATACCACTTTCTCCAAAAAATTCTGAGAGAAAGGGCAGTCTAGAGATGGGCAAGAAGTACAAGTACAAGAAGTACTTCTACTTAAAAGACCAAAATTCCTTGCGAATAGACCATGCACAGAACACAAATTAATGTTACTTTTGATTGGGATATGCTGATATGCGTTTACAAGACCAAATATTTAGGGCTAGAAAGGGTGAACCCCAGGGGTAATACATGTGTTTTTGCCATTGTTTGTATGGCCAGACGTGACAGGGTTATTGCTAATAGTCCGGTTTTGAATGGGTTATTGGCTGCATGTAAACACAGCCAATGATTGATAAAAAGTCACTCACCAAGGCTTTGTCTGGAGAGCACATTTGGATTTTAAAATCCCTAACAATTAGAATCTGGTCATAATGAGGCATAATATTAGTCACCAAATTATATAAACTCCTTATTGTATTCAGATGACTGCACACATCATTGGTTCTAAAAGTCTCACCTCAAACAAGGTCACTTTAAAGCTGGCGCCTCAAGACAAGAGAGTTTGCTGCTTGCATCTGAATTTTTTTTTAAAGATCACTGCTGTTCCTCCTCCACCACTAAAGGTCCAGGGAGAACTAAAATATGAGCACCCAGCTGCTAAAAGCTTGTGGTCGGAGAATCTCTTAAATAAATGATAAGAGAAGATTCCTCCAGATTTGTGGAGGTTAATCACAGACTTGGTTGATCAAGCAAGGAGGTAACAGTTTCACATAGTAACATGTAGAATACTGACCTGTCTCCAAACAACTAACACAGTCTCTTATAGATTCAGTAATCTTCACTACTATCAATATCATATCAGTAAACACTTCTTCAGGGTGAGGAGTGTAGACTCCCAAGTGTCTTCGGATGATAAAGAAGGCACAATCTTGTAAAATGTCAGGACGTCCAGTGTACAGAGTGTTGTTTCCATTGTACTACAGGATGTAGGAATTTAATATCAGTTAATTTGACCATGATTTAAGTCATACAGTGTCATACAATCAGGTTGGGAAACATGAAGAAATAGCACACAATAACTATGAGTCATAGTAGAATACCCAGAACAGATCATTTTTAACATTAAATTTAACACTCCACACTCCACAAAGGTTTTGTACTCAACGGGAGACACGCACACCTCTGTTATGTAGTGTAAAAATAAGTCCCAAGAGATGAAGAAATTCCTCAAGTTTTATTTGCCAGAGATCTGGCATTTAATCGAATCAAATCGAATCCTGGCTGGGATTGTAACCTGGCCTGGGTGTCATATGCATGACCTGAAACATGGAGAAGCATCCTCAGGTGCTCCTTTTTTTTAATCCACACTGGCAAAGCTGATGGAAAGAGGTCCAACAGGGCGGGAGTCCTCCACTGAAGCTGACGTTGGGTGGTAGGCAAATCCTGTCCTGGAAATAGAAGCCGGCTGTTTCAGGCAGGCCTTCAACTTGAATAGCCAACAACAGCTTTTCTGTCAGTGGAGCAGAGCCAACGCCCTGAACAGGTGAGTTGGGATCTCGGACACACTCCAATAAATTAAACAGAGTTTTTTTTTTTTTTTATTCATAGTTTTATTTTCAATATACTTAAAATTGTTCATGTCAGAGGTGTAATTAATAATGTTTCATTTGATCTAATCAATTTCAAACCATTTTCTTACTAAATAATAGTAATATCTAGAATGTATTGAAAGACTTTAATTAAATCCAAACAGCCCTTTTCACACTGTTTCTGAGCATGCACAGAACATGACACGAATCTTCGTGCATGCACATTGGCCTTACTTCATCATCCACGCTGCCCAGAGGTTTGGCCATATATATAATAGGATAGATAAGTGCAGATCTACACTCCTTACCAGTAGGTGGCAGTAATGCACCTTACAGTGGATTGCCAATCGCCATAAAAGCTTTGGCCATGCCGTCTGAGAAGGGGCAGTAATCGCCATTCATCCGTCAAAGGCAACATCATTATAATAATCATATTTTTTTTAGTTTGCCCTTGCCAGAATCAATGCTAAAACAGTACAGCTATGTTTACATGGACACAAGTAATCGGGTTAAAAGCCTGATTGGAATAAAAATGCTTCATGCAAACACACCATTCAGATTACTCGGACCCGATCAAACTCATTCGAATCAAAATTTAATTCCGATTGAGAGGGATGGTTTATTCCGATAGTTAATCTGATCGTGGTGCATATTTACTCTTATTCTGAATCTAGGTCATTCTTGCGCATGTCTGTTAAGTCATACGTGGACGTACAAAACATCGGCCTATAAAATAAAGGGATTCGGTTCGTAATTAGATTGTGTACATGAGAATGAATGCTTGTGGATGAAAAACCGTGACCAGAAAAACTAAATAAAAGCAAGCTTTGCAGAACATCCTAGTTCTCCATTTAAAATGGCTGCAGCCATGTTTGTTTACAACAGAAGTCAATTTTTTCTTCTACGGTCGTTTCCAATGTTTTAGATAGTTCTGTAAAAATAATTTATTCCATTCAGACATATAGCTGATGTAAATGCTTGTCATATTCAGATAGATTAATTCAGGGCCCATGTATACAGTAAAATTTTAATCTGAACTATGATCGGATTAAAGATATTTTCCACATGTAAACGTAGCTAATGTTTGATCAGGCTCCTAAAGGAACCAGAATATTCTTTAATATGATTTTGACTTGCTGCCATGTCCTTTGAAAGGAGCTATATAAATGAAAGTTATTTTTCTTATTAATACTCTTATTAACTCATCTACTTATCAAAGAGTTATAGTCTGATAGTTACATTTACACATTTTTACTTATTTCTGCAGTTCAACAAAAAATTCAACTGATTCAGATTAAAAATACAACTCCGGTTTTTGACATGTGAATTAACTATATGGATTGTGAAGTTTCAGCCGATTAGTGTTTAATCATGCACTTTTAGGAGATCAGCAATACTTTGGCATGCTTTTTCCCTTTGCTTCTTCACCGTTGCTTTGTTGTCTTTCTTTTTATTATGTCTTTTATCTCCCTGTATGCCTTCATGAGGATTTCTGCCTCCAATGGGGTGGAAAAAGACCTCTAGTTGCGATGGTGAATCAGTTAATCTGTGATTGGTAGCAGGATCTAGTTGAGAGAGCCTGAGCGCACATTTATCCAGGATAGGTTACACCTGGCTTGAGGAATCTAGTCTTGCTCATCCCCACTTGGTCTTTGTGCATCTGATTAAGTCTGGCTGCTCTTGTTTTGGATTCAACGAGCTAGGCTCAGTCATTCATCCTGGATGTCTTAACCCTACTTTTGTGCAATAGGCCCCTGGGCAGCAACAGAAGTTTTTATCAGGGTTTAGATCAGGTTTGTTCTGGATTTAGTCTCGTTTTGAATTTAAAGAGTAACTGAACCCCATGAAAAAGCTTCATCCTACTCCCAGGCAACATTTTAAAAAGTCTACCAAAGTGGGCAGGAGCAGAAGACAAGGAGGGACATGGCTAAGTGTGGAGGATGAGCAAGAGGGGGGACGTGGAAGTGTGGTCTGGAAGACAGTCACGGCTGAACTATATGGCAGGCGACTGCCGAGCTCCGTAAAGCCTCTATTTACCTACGGTAAAGGGAGAAATGAGGTCTCTACTCTGCCATTCACCATCGGTAAAGAGAGGCTTTATGGAGCGCAGCGACCAAACGCCGTATCAGTTCAAGCTGTTGGCTCAGGGCGCTGAGTCACCGCTGCCTGAAGCCAGCAGCATGTATAGTAGTAAACATGTTTCTCTCGACATGCTTCTGTGTGCACGTATCACCATAGACTGTAGCACACAAGATGAGCAATTTCAAGACGGGGCGGGGCGAGTGTGTCTGAGAGAGGGAGGGCATCTCTGCGAGACCGTGCCTGTGACGTAGACAATGGAAAAGATGTGCCACTATCAGCCAATAACAAAATTCAAATGCAGTACAACACGATTACCATGAGCGGCAACACTAAGATGTTTTTAGAACTTAACAAGTTTACACGGAAATGGAAAAAAGGCCCTGAAACTGAAAAGTTGTATTGGTAAAGACCCAGTTTTACAGTTTATAAGCAAAAAATAAAATAAATTGGGGGTCTGGTTACACTTTAAGTATTTGAAAAGGTAAATTTTTGAACTTAGTAGATCAGTTCGAAGTTCACCCAAATCACCACGGTTCCAATGCTATCCACATCATGAGCAGACTCTCGACCAGTACTTTGGCAAGTTGATGAAGATTCTACGGAGAAGGGAGGGGAAACGGTCCAGTGGATCACTGCAGTGATGTCTTCGATTCCACAAGTATTCTCCTATCGAGTTAGAATGTACTCTAACTACTAGATTGGTTGCAGGTTGAACTCTGTCCTTGTTTTGAACCTGAAACTAAAATGAATTAGGAACAATAATGAATTGGTCAAAAAGATAATTTAAAATTGATATATTTTATTCATATATTTTTTTTAAGTTCTGAAGTGGTCTCTCAAAACAACAACGTAATTGTCATACATGTTTGTGTTTTGTTTACAGTTCCGACATCAAAGGGAAGTGTGAATGCATCCTTAAAGCGCTGATGATATACCTGAATGAGAATACTCAAAACCTTGTCAAAAAATATCTGGTGTTTATTTTTGAAGGGATATTCTACCCCTAAGTAAAATTTTGTCCGTTGCCATCTTCCCCAGAAAAGTGAAAAAAGCATTTTGTAACCGGCTCAGTCATTCTCCTCATCTGGCAGCAGTCTGTTTGCTTTAGATTAGCATAAAACAATGCAAGTGAATTGGAACAACTAGCATTTTATTGTTTCCATTCAGTTATTCCATCCATTTACTAACATAGCTGTTAGTAAATTGAACAAGATGAATGCATCATTTTTATCCAGTTCCTCCAGGATTTTGCAATGTTGCGATTGCAACCATCAAGTCCAAATTATCCTGCAGTTTTCCCGCAACAATGCCAATAATTTGCTATTTCATTTGCCAAAATCCCTAATCTGAACTGATTTGCATAACCAAAATGAGTTTCTGATCAGTTAAATCTATTTTACATGTTATATTTATGTGTAGGCCATTCAGACTGGCTCAGTTAAGACTTTTGTCTCTGGTCCTTCCTCTGGCGTGCCTGGGTCTGACTAACAGTGTGTGCCGCTGTGTCATCCTTCCACCATCCATTTTTCATTTCTCTACTATTTCATTTTTGTTTGGCAATTTACACTTTTCCTTTGGTCTGTTTTTTTCAGTCTCATTCAGGGATCCGCGTAATCAGGGTTACACGGATCCCTGGGCATTTAACTAAAATATAATGAATTTTGTGGTAGACAGATGATAGAATGAATTCAGTACAATGATTTTGAAATATATTTCTGTCCTTCGTCAGGTCTTCCAGGATCTTAGCGATGTGGCGAGCGGTTGTGCACTTTTGTTTTGGCTTATTTAATGCCTCAGTCTGAGTTATCCAAAGCAACTTCGCTACACATTCGTGTTCTTCCAGAAAGTGCTCAAGAAATGGAAGATAAAAAAATGTCAAACAAAATACAAGTGCTGAAGAACAAACTCTGTCAAAAGAAGATGCTATGACTGTTTAACAGGGGAATGTCCAAATAATGAGTGCTCCGTTTTCTTGCTAAAGAAAAGTTTGACTGTTTAAAAGTTGTAGTTTTTATAATGGAAAGTGAGGTCAAAGGTGAAGTGGATATTTTTTATAAGCATTTTTGGTCTTAGCATTTAAGAATATTTGCGGTATGCAGTTTTATTTTGAATGAGAAAAAGAAAACTTATAATTGTGAATCAGATTTTTTAACTGGATACAAAATAATCCAGATTGACTTTTATTTTTTTATGTCACATAAGTATTTTCTGTAATTGCAGTATGCAGTGATCTTAGTTTGAGTTGAGGCTGTAAATCTGTACCTCTGCACATTTATGACTAGATCCACAAAATATTGTATACGATTTGACATCCTAGTGGTCATCAGTATCACTTTGTTAAAACTGGAAAGTTGTTTCCAATGTTTACATTTTGGTCCATGCGCTTCATTTACATTTGGTGCATTTCTCTCAACACTATTAACATTTGCATAACAGTTAGTACATTTCTCAGAACAAATGCTACAAACTACAAAACCTTGTGGATAACCTGCAAAAGTGCGTCACTTGCTCAAAATGAATAGTTGATTCTTCAAAAGCAAGTATTCATGTCATCTCAACAAAATAATAAGTCCTGATACTATTGTTTATGAACAAGACAGTCAAATGGCTTTGTCATGTTTTCATTGTGACAGTTTACGCTATGTTTTCCAATGCAAAAAAGTCAGATCTTGGTGACACTACCTGGGAATGCTCAAGACAGCACTATAAACCTGCACAGCCATTTGAAAAGTACAGTAAAGTTACACATTACTGTATTTACTGAGGTAACAGTAAAAGACAGATATGTATGTTTCACATATTCACTGCATATACTCTTTGCAATTCTACAGCATTGTGCAGAAAAAAAAATACAGAGTGACCTATTTAGAACAAACATAAGAAATACAATTATGGTAGAACTGCGCACAAATGTTATATTATTACTTATTACTGTAAACTGGACATAAATTATTCCTGGACATCCACACGTTCCTGTCTCTCTAGCTACATATTTTCATCTACATCACAGCAGATGTCTTCCCTTGCAAGGCAACGAGGAAAGTATCTACTTGAGTGGCGAATCCACCTTCTGCAGGACTTCAGTGTGATGTCATCAAATGCAGCATCCATAGCTGCTAGCAGGGCAATTTGGGCATGTGGACGCCGGCCATAAACCTTCAGCCTCCAGACAAAAAAAAAAAAACTATTATATTGGACAAAGGAATGGGGAGTGGGGGAAGATATTTAACCACCATCCTGCCATGTGCTGCAAACCACTCTGACCAGATGTGAGTGGTGAAAGCTCACATTATCCCACACGACAACATACTTGCTCAGATGGTCTCCAGTTAGACCCCTGTCATTCTCAGGGACTATGGTTCTGTAAAGAGTGTCTAGAAAAGTAAGAAGATGTTGTAAGGGCCAAGAAGGGGGATATGGGTGAGGACACCATTTTCCGAGATAGCTTCACACATTGAGACATTACCCCCTCGTTGGCCTGGGACATCAATCGTTGCTGTCTGTCCAATTATGTTTCTTACTTTTACCAAATTGAAACCTGCCTTATCAATGTAAATGAATATGTGCAGTGGTTCCCTGGCCTCTAGCTCCAGCATACGCTTTATCCTAGAAGAGAGGGAGAGAGAAAGAACATATTTTTTTTAAAGCAATTTCCCAGTGTTATATAATGAATTTTTGACAACATAGTGTACATTATGTAGCCTACTGTGAATGTACAGAACCGTTAAGTGTACTGCATGGAACTACACAAAATAAAACAGGTTACAGTGCTGAAAATTAGAGTATGCATAGTACACACACTCAAGCTTTACCTGTACATACTGGTAACTGGTCTCCTTCACTATTTAACTGTCCTTTAAAATGGCACTTGTTGTTTCATGCGCATTTCATTCCTCCTGAGCACTCGGTCAATTATTGCGATTGAAACAGATTCAATATTGCCAATGGTATTGTCATCATTTATCACAGCGCTTTGAATTTTGCTCAATCTTATTGCATTGTTTGCAATCACCATTGCACATATGGCTTCCTCTCACGGAGTAAAAACAGGACCCCTTCCACCTCTATAAGGTTGTCTTGCAGTCTTATGTGTTGCAGAGTAAAATTATAGTAATGTACAATTAAATATGTTATATATGAGATACAACAAGGTATTGGACTACTGTCCAATACTATACATACCTATTCTCCCTACGAAATGTTTGAATGATGGAATTCACAGTGGTTCTCCCTACATTTGGTTGCACTCATTGAGCACCCTCAGCCATGCTGAGGTCGTGATTCACAACCTGGTCTACAATGTAGTCCAAATCTAATCAGGATTTTGCCTTTATACTTCACCTCTTCTTCCTCTGCCCCTGTTTTTTCCCCTTCCTCCGCGGCTTCTCACCCCTCCTCCACGACGCCGACGTTCCATTTTTGTGTCACAGAATCGTAGAAATGGTACACACTATGTCTTTCTTGGTTCATATATGCTTGCCAAGTGAGGGTTAATTTGATTCAGGTCTGAGTGACTGTGGGCAAGTGCCTTGTCAATGGTTACAACTACAGTAATGCTTCACATACCTCCTCATGAGTGAAAGCTGAAGTTCACCTGTGAGCAATTGTTCAATTTAGGAGACATTTTCAGGAAAAGAAGATAAAAGAATGTATGAAATTAGCTTGACAGATTTTGATAACTAGTTCAACCGTTTTGTATGTAATGACTCAAGAAATTATATTATAGGGAATGACTATTCAGCATTCATAAGTATGTTTCATTTTGACTGACATGACATAAGCAAATGATAATGTTATGAAACAGCAGAAGAATGTATGTGTCATGTTTTTAGTTTGACTCATAAGCCAGCACAGAAACTCTCGGACAAAAGATTAGAGTCTTTCTTAAATTAAAGTTTATTTTCTTCCAAGAAGGGAGGTGGATCGTGGGAGACGGCGACGGGATGGGAATGGACAACGGTAAGGGACCAGAGCGGAGCAGGATTCTGGAAGGTGGGGATGATGTTGACTGAACCTTCTTCTCCACAGGCAGCTGGGGAGAGCGGAGGAGATCAGGAGCCGAGCAGCAGCAACGGTGAGGCTGGTGGAGCAGGGAAGTTAGGAGCGGCCGCACCCCAGGAAGACGAGCGTCCAGGGCAGGTATCAGGAGATGGTTCACAGGAGGAACTTCGGAGAGCCTGAGATGGTCTGGGGTTGACGCGGCGAGTCCGGAAGGAACTAAGACGAGGAACACAGGAGGGAACAAAGGTAAGAACATGGACAAATATCGAGCGTAGCGTAGACTAAGGGTCAGGGTTACCACTCCAGGAAACGGAATCATCTGACGCCCGTCTGGTGGATCCGCTCCCTCTAAATACTGCTAAGGTGATTGCAGTAATGAGCTCCACCTGTTGCTGCTTAATCCTCAGCACCTGTGGAGAGAAATGGACTGACAGCTCCTCCTGCTGGATCCTGACAGTATGAAAGTAACTGATACATGTCCAAAAGCATTTGCAATTTCTTCAAAGGAATGAAAAACTGCTATGATAATGTGGACAAACGACTCAATGTTTTGGAGGTTGAACTAATAGTTGTGAGAACTTTCATTCTGATCTGAGAAAAGCACCAAAGCAACTGAGAAAAACTGTAATATTGCAGTATGCAGTGTTCTTTCCTGCTGAAGCTTTGCTGAAGCTTTGCCTCGTGAAGGTTTATGTAAATACATTTTCACCATATTTTCTTATTTGAGATTGAATAGAAAATAAATGTTATTTTTTGACCTCGGTGGAGATATTCAGACGGATTCAACACAAAGTTACAGGTATTTGGAACCATATTATATCATATTGGAAGTATATTCATACAAAAGTTAAAGATTTTAAAAAGTTTTTAGTCTGTACATTAAGAGCTAATTTTCAAGTTAGAAAATTATATTGTACTGTTATTTAAAACTAGATAGATAGATAGATAGATAGATAGATAGATAGATAGATAGATAGATAGATAGATAGATAGATAGATAGATAGATAGATAAAAAAAACGTTATTTATCCCTGGAAAATTGTCTTGATATACCACTTCACAATCATAAGTAACCATTACAATAAAAAACTAAATAAGCATTCAATAAAACCAAAATAAAAACAAATATTACATTCAATAAAAAGATAGAAAATCATAAGAAATCTGTAAACAACAGGGATGTGGAAATAACACCAGGGATATAAACATTGAGTTTGTTGGTAGAATTGGCAGTTATAAAGCCTTACAGCTGCTGGGACGAAGCATCTGTGATTATGCTTTTTTATGCACCTAAAATGCAGCGGTCTGTCACTGAAAAAGCTCTCCAGTGGCTATAAGCAATGGAAGGAGTTCCTCCATCTCCCACCACCCACATTAGGTCAAGGGGGCATCTTGCCACAGAGCGTATTTATTTTTGTTGGTCCTTCAGATATAATTAAAATGATCCTTACAAATCTGACATAGATTCCTTGCCATTCATCAGTTGTTAAACCTGTTTACTGAAGTGAATTAAAATGAGAATAGGTCCAAATGTCCTCAATTCTGAGTATGTCCATTAACTGTTAAAGCTGTACCTTCATTACTATGACAACGTTCCTGTTTTGCACAGGTATTGTGTTGAGCTAAATGTAATTGGGTATTTTATCCTGCTTGCATAATAAAGCCCATGCTTGAGCTCGGGGGAACAAACTGTATAGGAAAAAAAAAAGAATGATCTTAATGGTCATTCAATAAAAATCGTCCATTTGCTAAAGGCTGTGGGGTTCTGCAGCATAGCTTTTCTGTCTGTTTTGCATAAATTAGAATAATATCCCATCTCACACCATAATGTTAAACAAAATCAGTTTTCAATTAGCTTTGCAGTGGAATCCACAAGATGTATTTTTTGTTCGTAATGAAACTAGAGAACACATCACAAGAAAAATTATAGAGCACAACAGCCAGAGAAAAGTTTAGATTTATCTATACCCCAGTGCCCACGCATATGAGTGCTGCTGATGTTTAGGATTAATGTCTAGAGTCACTATGGTGATTTTCCTTGCATAAACATTAATCAGAATTGTGGTCAGCGCAGAAAAGCCCACATAACTGCCTAATAGTATGGATTTATTTTGCATTTCTCTGAGCTCTAATCTAATCTGTGAAGTGGAGATGCTCATTTGTGACGCAAGAAAAAGCCAAAGGAGAAGATAAAGTTTTAACCATTTACGTATGAGGGTTATATCATGGTTCAAAGCCTTTCAAAATGAGGATTGTGATTTTTAATGTCATTGCCGGCATGGAGTGCTGCTCTTTGCAATGTGGCCTAACTGGGTCAAGAAGCATTGTGTTTGTATCATCTGCAGTAAATTCACATTGATAACAATGGGCCTGCGAGCTGACTGAATCCCAGCGAGAGCATGATGCTGACTATCTCTGCTTTCCAGAGATAAAAACGGAGGAAAATGAAATGCTAACAGAGAACATTAAATCATATGATGAGAAACTTATTACTTTAAAGAAAAAAAAAGTTTAATGAATGTTGTTTACGCAGCATAAAATATAAGCTCCAGAGCCAGCCCTGAGAGGGGTCCTGAAAGAATCTTATATAGCAGTAATATAGCAGTAATTAGATTAGGAAAATACATTTTTTCTTGTTATTTGACCTGCTAATTTAGCCTGGGAGTCATGTCAGCTTTTCAATACACAGTCAATTGATTTTAGTTTAATTGGCTGTGCTTAAACACCTACACATACATACACACACAAACACACATTTCTGTCTTGCTGCTAGTAAGGAGGACCTTTGTTACCTCCATTCATTTTAGTGACTGTATTATGTCTAACCAAGACACTTTTCCTAACCCTAACCAGTACTGTTCTATTCCTAACCCTAAGCTAAATGAAAACTTAATTTTCACCACAAAATTTTCTAAAGCTAACCAGTAGATCTCAGTAACACTGTCCACAACAGAGTCCGGGGAAATTGTATTCACTTTGTATTAAACACTCCCTACTTTATAGTATGGGGTTATAATGATACCAGCTTGAGATGAAACTGAAAATAAATATTGGCTCTTACACACTTCCGGGTCAGCTGTGTAGCGAGCCAACGAGCCAGTGCAGTGCCACACCAGACAAGCTGTCAAAGCTGTCAAACTTGTACTGACCATGGCACCGAAGAAAAATCAAACAACGGAGGAGGTTGATGATATTAAAAAAATCCCTCAACTTCTTAGTTGAAGACATTAAAATAATAAAGAACCAGCAAACACAACTTTTACAGCTGATGGAGGAGGTGAAGAAACTGCGTATTCAAAACGCGGAAAAAGACAAACGAATCGCCGAGCTGGAAAAACGAGTGGACGACTTGGAGCAATATTCCAGAATGAACGACCTGGTGGTCACCGGGTTGAAAATTAAACCGCGATCATATGCGCACGCAGTGACTGGTGACAGTGGGGGAGAAACAAGTGAGCTGGAGGAGAGATCTGCGGAACAGCAGGTGGAGGCGTTTCTCCAGTCTAAAGGAATTTCCCTGAACCTGGACAATGTAGAGGCTTGCCACCCTCTGACCAGAAGAAGGGACAATGATATCCCTGTTGTCATCCTACGATTCGTGAGTAGAAAACACAAACAGGCCTTGATGAAACAAGGAAAAAAACTGAAAGGAACAAATGTGTACTTGAACAATCACTTAACTAAAAAAAATGCTGAAATAGTGAAAAAAGCATGTCAACTGAGAAAGCAAAGCAAACTGCAGAGCACTTGGGTAACAAACAGCAAGATATTCATAAAATTAAATGGGAAACCTGAAGAGGCCAAGGTTCTGATGGTGAAAATGCTGGAAGACTTGGATAAGTTTAATTAACATGGTCGCTAGAATAATGAGTCCCACTAATAATGACAGAACCCACGATCAATTTATCAGATAGTAACAGTGGACAGGATCTGCAAGCATCCCTGATCTGCAACAATCTTTAACTTACTTCACTCCATGACGACATCAGAGTACATCAAAACATTGACCCAGATAATAACTTCCTCTCAGCAACGGACATCGATTGTAAATACTATAATATGGAAGAATTCAACAACTGCACCATCAATGAAGGTCGGCTAACTCTAATCCATTTCAACAGTAGAAGCATGTATACAAACTTCAAAGCAATTAAGGACTTTTTATAGAATATTGAACATCAATTTCATATAACAGCTACATCAGAAACTTGGTTCACCTGCAATAAGGACATTGATTTCCATCTGGAAAACTATTAATTAAATTATGTTAATAGATTAAATAGAGCAGGTGGAGGAGTTGCAATTTATGTGCATGAAAATAAGGAAATGGCAATTGACTCTAAAGTTATATCAAAATTAACATTACAGAAGCTATAGCAGTGGATTTTGTTGTGATATGTGGACATTTTTAGAGGTAAAAATATATATAAAAGAAATACAAGTGACCTTTACAGGGTTTAATAGGTATAAAACGGCCTGACTAAATGGTTGCTGATGGCAAGCACCTGCTGCTTTTAAGTCCCGCCCCCCGCTTGTGTGCACGACGTGAAATGACTATCAGCAGAATGAAACTGAAAAGCAGCAGAACTGAAAAAATATTGGCATTGAAAAAAAAAAGATTAGCATTGAAAAAAATATGAAATTTGATGGTAAGTGCGTTAATTGTTTTAATTTTCATTTTTTTTCACATTCAATTTTTATTTCACTTTTAATACAGACATTTTCACTACATTTATTTCAGATTCAAAATTAAGATTTTCAGTTGCAATTATGTTTTTCAATGCCAAATTTTATTTTCAGAGCAAATATTTCTTTTCAGTTTAACGTCAAGCTGGTATTGTTATAACCCCATATTATAAGGGGGAAAAAACTGAAACTGAAAAATGGTCCTCAGTTTGTATGCTAGACAGGGGTGCAGCACATGCACACGCACACTATTACAGATGTTGCACTTACACTGTGCAATAAAGGTGACACCAGCACAAAAGCAATGAATGTTTGAATGTTTATACAGATGCTTCATCCATCTTCTAATCAACTCTAAACATCTTCCTTGTTCATGATGTAGTAAAATACCCACTTGACATGATGATGCATCTATCATGTTTTTACTCTGGGATGCTGTTTTTCAGTGTGGTGCCCACAGTTTTCCTTGAGATGTTAACAACCTGGCATGTTATTTTAACCTCATCCAGCTTTAAACTTCTCCACAGTTGCTGATTATTCACTAATGTTCTCTAAAAATACTCACATCTTTACAAAGCAGCTGCATTTGTTAAGATTACATTACATGCAAATGCTGGCTCTACTTACTAAGATGCACTGTATCTAATTTAAATGGAGTAAAGGGCTGAAATATAAACTCCCACCACCTGTTTAAGATTTGTTTTGTAGATAATCCTAATACAATTCACTGGGGTTTGTGTTTTTAACGATCCGTTATGCTTGGCGATGACGCTGGTTATCTGTTTAATTACAGCAAGAGATAAACGGGGGAAAGAAAATTAACAATCTTGATTAAACATGTGGTTGTCCTAAAATACAGCAAAATATCATCTCTCTTTGTGAGAGAGACGATGCAGAAGAAAACAAAAGCACTCAAAGCGATTGATAACTATTTCAGAATCCTCTAGAACCAGTTGCCACACACTGTTTATCGGAGCAACAACTCAATCCTGACCCCCTCAGAGGCATATGGGAACATTAAGGTGAGTCTGATCATTCTGACACCAATGTGAGGACGACTGTGGCTTATATGTTACAGCTCGAAGAATCTTTAGTACCGACTTCCCATGAGCACAGCTCAGACTCAGCAGGGTCCTAATAGTCTCTGGTACTCAGCTTTCCCTGCAGCTTATGTGTCTTGCTTTTCCCTTTCAGGCTTGTCTGCTCAGCCAAAAATCAGTATTGGTGCAATCATGTGTTTTTTTGTGTGTGTTTTTTCCCCATGCCTTTGACAAGTCCATTTGACAAATAGCTGTGGAATTTAAGACGTGCAGCATTTGCATTTTTGTTGAATGCAGATGGCAGCTTAATGGCTTTGTTTATTAGCGACTGAAGACAGATTGAATCGTAAGATTTTCCCTGTCAGCAGTGTTTCAGATAGTCTGCGGTTACGACGGCGGTCTAACTAGACAGCATCATGGTGTTAATAGGCTGTCACAAATCTAAGCAAGCCTGATGTAATCTATCAAAACATATCAGAATATCTACTATCTTGAAGCTAGCCTGAAGCAGTTAGGTAGTGTTTTTGATTTTATAGCACATTGACTTGAAAAGGGTGTTTATATGTATAAATATCACTTTTTCAAATAATTTTCCTAGCTCCTTTAAGCCTGGGGACTCAACTTTCCAAAATTGGTGGCGAGGTAAATCAGTGGGCTTTATGCGGCAGAGCTTCTAAAGGTCTTACTTGGCGTATTTATCTATTGTTGTTTCTAATTAATGGGATTAGTCTATATTAATTAGCAAGCCTGAAATGAATTCACACACAGGCTTGCTTTTGTTGTCTTAGAAAATAACATTGCAAAGTTTTTATAATGAATTCCGTTTTGGTCTCCACTGCTTCCTGAAAGGGTTCTTGAATTTCCACTTCGCTCTTTTTCATGATCAACTGGAATAGCAGCAGATGTTATGAACAACTGAGACTGATGTAAATACTCCTGAAAATCGAAAGAGAAGTGAGTGTGACAATTGAAATTCTCCTCACTATGTCATAAAATCTTTTGCTGCCTATGCTACTTAGGCATAGGCATTTTCTTTTTTAGATGAAATGGTTAATTCCTATTAGGTTCAGATCATCTCATTTTGTTGCTCACTATCCCGCAAAGTGTTTCAACTATGCTGTTTATGCCTTTCTGTTTGTAAAAACAAGTTGCCTTATGTTTGGCTTCACATGTCTGCCTAAAGAAATCAATCAGACAGCTGCAACTGAGATCCAGAAAGCTACTGCTCACATCCTCACTAGAATTAGGAAAGTAGAGCACATCGCCACAGTTTTAAGTCCTTACACTGGCTCCCTGTAGCTCAGAGAATAGACTTCAAAATAGTTTTACTAGTTAATAAATCACTCAATGGCTTAGCAACAAAGCATGTTGAACTGCTGTTGACAGTATACCAACCCCCAGACCAAAAAAGTTTATTGTTTTGATCCCTGACCCACCATTTTTAACATGTGCTACGGTACTCTAATATGTAATCTTCTTCACATATGTGCTGCTGGATCTTTGGGCAAAGTTGTTCTTGGGAGATGCAGTGAAAACACTCTTCATCACAGTGTTTTCAATCCAAATTGTCAGAGAGTGCATTTCCTTGAACAAGAAGCAACTTCACACATGGTTTCATTGTAGCATTTATTTTTTTCTTCTTCAGACAGCATTTCTACAAATGTCTCAAACAGGCTGACAGGGGGCTTCATGGGATTGAAATAACTTTACTGCAGTCCTCTGCTGCCCATTCCTGTTACTTTGTTTCACTCTCCTCTTGATGTTTTTTCTTGACGAAAAGTGGTCAAACCGGGCAGGCAGAAAGATTCACAGCTGCCTGGTACCACTCCTCAGCATTCTGTGCACTGTTGGTGCACTGTTAGATGAATCCTCTTAAGGAGACAACCTGGGTCTTAGTTATCATATAATGGATTTTTTTTTATTCTGTTGGATCTCAGCGTTTCTTTTGTGTTTTGAGTCTTTCTTATATTACCTGTTTTTTATAGTTATTCATATCTGTGTGTTCAGTTTTTGTTCTACCGTTCAATCCATTTGGTTCCTTCTGTCTGTTATCTTCTGTTCTCACTCAGCTGCTCTCTCAGCTTCTTTAGTCTCCACCTGTCTCTTGTTCCGCTGATCACCAATTCTCAGTATGATGCCCCCTTTAGTTCTTCTGTCACTGCTGGTTCTTTCTGGTGTTTGCCAGTGTCACAATTTGTGAAATCTCTTGTAGTATGTTTTTTTAAGCATCTTTTGTTTTTGCATTTCCTCTGCCTTCCTCTTGCCATGTGACACCCCACTTGTGACATTGGTGGACTGCCTTGGGCTCCCTGAGGCTTTATTTGCTGCACTTGAATCTTTCTCCTCAACATCTTTGAAACTTCACTAAATAGCTAATTTGACTAACTAACAGGACACAATAACATTACAAGTGGAAACCTTTGATTTAAAAGAATGATGAAAGAGTGAGCTTTATTGTAGGTAGTCAAAAATAAATGATTTCAAGATCCCTTCCCTTGAAACGTCTTGAAATCTGTCCAACAGGTAATTTTGGGAATGCTGTGAGGGATTGCTGGGGTTGGAGTGTGCATCAATGGGGCACAACTCGAAGCAATCTCCTGGGATTCCTTAAATATAAAACATTTAAACTGATTGAAATGTATGCACCACTGAATTGGAAATACTTTTCTTGTAAAGTGCCCTGAGATTACACCTTTTATGATTTGGTGCTATATAAATAAACTGAATTGAATTTTGTGGTAGGGCTAGCAAGTAAGTTTTTGCCTTATTCTTAAAATCTTTTTGCCAGCAAAGGCAGACAAATTGCCTGGCGGCAAATATGCTCAAAATAACTCTATTCTTTCTTTAAGTAACGTACATTGATGGAAAAAAAAAAAAACATATTTCAAACTGGGTTGCTGCTAGAAGACATTATTGCTGCAGAATTATTGCGGTTCAGTCTTCAGTGGCTCCATATTTAGAAGTTATCTGAAGCATGGCCAAGGTCTGCAATCTCATCCAGCCACTCACATTTCTCTATATGACATTTGTCTGCTACAAGATGATGGGAATAATGCAGCCACCGTGACGGTTAGGGATGAAGGACACGTGATGGTATTGGAGTATCATTTACATCAGGGTCACAAAGACAACACCAGCTTTCTGTGTCTCCGTATGGAATACAATGTGAGATTGGACAGCTTTAATCTGAAAATAGCTGTGATGATAAACTGTTTATGGATCCTGTGGTGTTCTGAAAGTATTAAAACTTTATATATATATATATATATATATATATATTTCATCATTACATAATTAATTGCATCATTACTGGCAATCAAGGGCGTCAGTTTGACAGGGTTATTAGCCATAAACTTGAGTGAGAGTTTGAGAGTTTGAAGATTGCTGGGGACAATAAAGATTATTCATATATAACTAATTATCCGCTTGATGTTTCATTACAATATGCACCGCAGTGTATTAACAGGTGTTGAAAATCATATCTTTATTCAATCAATAAAAGTTGAAAGACATAAGCCTATGTGTTTTGTCTTCTTTATTAAAATGGGACTGAGCACTTCCATTATTTTTTTCAGTGACGCTGTTGTTGTATACATTTGCGTATTTCAGTTATGTTGTTCTTAATTCACACTGTTTGCTTTATTTTATCATTGCTTTTTTCCCTTCTCTCTGCCATCCGGCAGGTGTAGAAGCATACTATGATGTTTTGTTGTATTTTCCTTATTTCGTTCCTCTCTTATATCTTCAATTTAATCTTTCCGTCTACCGCTCTTCATCTTTTTTTTCCATTTATCCATCTCTGTATTCATAATATCCGGAAAAAAAAATCTCACAGCAAATTCTAATAAAGGTTTTTATTATAGCAGTATATTATATCGAGTATTATAGCAGAGGCCCTAATGCCCCACTCGAGAACGTAACTCTGTTGGTTCTCCAATTGATACTCAGGCATCAATTCTGAGTGCCACTCTGCCAGGAAGGACACCTTAAAAAAAACGTTGGCTAGGAAAAATCATTAACATCCACATTGTAGCACAAAGAACAATGTTGCGTAGATTGATGCTTACCCCAGAAAAAGAATGCATGATTTTGATGTTATGCAATCCGTGGCAATGTTTTTTGCTACAGTTCAAAGTCATACAACACAGCAGAACACTCAAGTGGAAAGTTGGTTTGGATAAATACGTAAATTACGGGCCCGGGTATTAGCTTCTTTCGAGTGGGAATATATATACTTTTTAATGTTTTGTGCAAGACTCTGTTCTAGAAATTCTGAGGTATTTTGACTTGGTATTTCAAATATTTATTCTGGTTATAGGTAACCCTTTTCTAGAATCCAAAGAGAGTTTGTTGACGCCTCTCTGGATTTTGGAGTAATTTAGTCCTGAAAATGACAGACACTTAACCCTAAAGAATGTTTGTTGTAACCTCTTAGCATTTTGGAGAAATATATTTCTGAAGGTGACAGAAATCCCTATCATGGATATGCATTTTAAGGTACTTTAGAGAGTAAAATATGGAAATCTTACTCTATAGTATGTGAAAGTAGTAGGTAGGTGATTACTATATTTGTTATGGTTATGCGTCTCAGTAATCAGTTACTTGTTGATATTTTTAGTACCTACTTTCAAATGTGAGTCTTTAACAAACAAAACGTAAAAATCTGCAGCAGAATGCTGCACCACCTGCATAGAGATAAGCATGACTATATAAGATAGTGGAATACTGATTAGTTTGAGTAGTGATTAAAGCTGATTCTGATTCTGATTATAGAAATTGTGTTGGAGGCCCAAGAGGATGTTCGATCTGCGCAGGAAAAAATTCCATATCAGGTTTTTAAAAGTGGTGAAAGTATTACGGGGAGTTATCCTGTAAAAACATAAACATATAAAAACACAAACAGAACCAAAGCCCGGATTTAAACCCAGAACCTTCTTGCTTCAAGGCAAAAGTGCTTACTGGTCCACCATGCAGCCAGCTTGCATATATGGATATCTATTTCTGTGTGTTTGTGTCCACAATTTTCTGTTCATCTAATCACATGACCGTGATCACAGCTCATCCATCTATGCAGTGCTTACCTTTTCAGTTGCACTCGCACTTTAAGGCTGATTTTTGTATGGCATTATTATACTTTGCAGGACAAAATCAGAAGTGGACAGCTCTAAGCGTTCCCAGGTGGGAATAAAAGGTGTCGACATGTGACAAACATCAAAAAGCTCACCTTACTGCTGAAACACCAAGTGCTCACTTATGTTCTTAACTCCTTCACTGCTAACTGCTCTCCAGCAGGCCTTTATTAAAAACCTCAAAATTGTCTCAAATTTACTTTTTTCGGTTGTTTGTTTTATTAGCAAGAGTCCTATTGGTCCAGTTCAGAAAAGCCTTCAACCTCAGAAATTAATCCTTTCAAATAATCTCATAGATTGCTGCTGCATCATTTGAATTTGGCAGGCAGCTGTGTCTCATTTTCACACTGATTTTTTTTTCCCTCCGTAAAACGAGAAAGTGAGAAAACATCCAGGTGGCAACTGCTGCTGCTCTGTGCATTTATACAAGCTCTCTGCTCACGCAAGCTTCAGTTCAGAGATAGAGAGGAAGTGTCCTATTCTGGGTAGGAGGATATATTTGCATATCTCCAAACTGGATTTCTGAGGACAGCTCAGCATGAACACACAGAACTGCACTAATTTATGTGTTTAAACATGATTACATGTAAGGGAAGGCAACTGTTGGGAGCCATTTGTTGGGGTTAAGGTGTTGGAGGACCCTCAAAACAGGAATACAGTCAGCGGTCTTGAAAGTTGAAGCACTGGAATGACAACATCTCTCTGTTCCCTTCCCTCTCTCCTTTCCCACTATTACACAGCCCTTATATCATTGCAGGTCATACCATTTCAACAATCACCCTCTATTCCCAAATATACTATATATAAATACTATTCACAGCCCACTCCATGGAGATCCTTCACATACATTTTGACAAACTAAATTAAGTACATAACAAAGAACCATAATACCCAAAACAAACAGAACAAACAAAACCCCATTCACTCCTCCCCCTCTCTACTCTAACCATGGTTTGTCCCAAATGGGTGATAATTGGACAATCTCCATCAGCTTGGGTCCTTAGGCTGCCATCATGTGTGCACTCCATGAAGCCACGCCCAGCAAGACCTCAGAGAGAGAGATGTTAGTGAACTTCCCAAATTGTCACAAAACCAAAACATACAAAATGAATGTACAAACTAAACAATGTCTCCATACATGAAATCATTTTCACCTTAGTGAGGGGGCTGCCACATCACATCCTCACACCATTTTTCACCAATCAAATGAACTGACCGGATATCCCAGCACACTTACTGCGGCCACAAAGCTCTCTCATATGTGTGTGAGAAACAATGTCATCACAAAGTCTATAAACTGAAATGAGTGCCATGTTTGTTTCTTCATGCTGCTCTGTAGTCAAGAAGACATTCATGGGTGGCCATACCTCTTGTATTTTTGACCCACTGGAAGAGAAAGAAATTCAATTTTCTTAAGCTTTGAAGTACCACTGTCTATCCAGCTGTATGTGCATGTGTCCTGGTCTTTAAGTCTTTAAACAGATGGCTCTGCGACCCTCCCGACTCCAAACCGCATCTTTGTGACCTATAAGCAGAATTCTCCATGGACATTTTGTGTGCACGCAGATTTCCCCTTTGTTTGCCCAGCTTTTACATGTATTTTTTTTTTTTTTTTTTTGCTCCCCTTCTCCATGGACTGAACCTGACTTCAACGCAAAAGTAGGACTGAACCACAAATTTATTTTAAACCTATGTCTAACCATACAGATAAATTGTGGAAAGATAAGTCAAACAAATTAGACCTGTTAATGGTCAATGGTTAACGGTCAATGTGCTGTTGAGCTGTTTGATTTGCTATGTGATTCTTTTACTTGTTGAATCATTGAAGCAGATCTTATTCATTGCTCTTAGACTTTGATTATGCTTGTGCATCATTTCGGGTTTTCCAGCTGCCGATTGGGCCCTCCTGAAAGCTCCTAAAGCCATTTGTTTCACTTTTAACACCCAGATAATCTTTGTTCTCCATGTGTTCCCTGTTGCTCAGCTCCCTTCTTTAGCCATAACTAAAGCTGTGCTTCGCTACGTGTCTTGTGAGCCTTAACAGCAGGCAAAGCTACCCAGATTGCACCAGCCAATAAACACCTGGGCTCCCTTTGTTCAAACCATCTCACACACCTCCCCTCCTGTACGGATAGTTTTTTTTTCTGATTCTATCAGTGTTTATTGTCTAGATTTAGTTTAATGTATTATTCATTTTCTAATATTTGTTTAGTAGTTAGGTTGCATACTCGTAGATTAGACATGGTTTACTGATGAAATGTTTTAGTTGAAAAGTTTACATATTTGTGAATAAATCTTAATACAAAGCTGGAAGTTGTTTTATGATTGTTTATGTGTCTGCAAATAATAAACTGTTCCCCTGCCTATGAATTCCTACTTTCAGATAAGACTGGGTGTCTGGTACCATAAAATCGTTCTTCTAAAAACAGAAGTGGTACCCGAATTATCTAATTAATAGCTTAAACTTGAACTAAATCAATAAGAAAATTAGGTAAAAATACTGATAATTATTGGTAATTTTTGTAATCCAGACACTGATCCCATGACACAGCTTTAATTGAATAGTACACTTTCAACAATAAGGCGATTCAAGACGCTAATTTCAAATTTTCATGTGCATGTTTATGGGAATTTCCAATTAAATCTTTTTTAGTTCTATGCTCAGGTGTTTGTCCTTCATTCTTAACGTATCTCTCCAATATCTTATCTACCTAAATCCTAATCTCTATCCCTTTCATCCCTCCTTCATACCATACTCATTTTTAATTTGTACAACATGCGTCCATTGTTGTAGCCTGCATCATCCCTCAGCCCAGCCCCCTAAAACCCTCATCCTTACCTTGCAATAAAACATTCATCCATTTTCTATTTCCGTCCCACTTAAACCAAACAGTGCACAGGGATGATGGTGACTGATGGTGATCACCACCAATCACAGTCGTTGGGTGCAGTAACCTTCCCACTGAACAAACAGTAACATGTATAGTGTGAACATGCAAATTTCAGACCCCAAGACTAGGATTTGAACACAAGAACTTCAGCAAGACAGCAATGCTAACAATTGTGCACCTGTGCATCCAGCTGTCAATCTAACAAATCTAAATGAATGCTATGAATTCTGTAAAGAAGAGCAGCTGGCAAGGATTATGCTGGAAGCTTCCTGCTAGCTACAAGAAGTGTGTGGTCACGGTGATGCTTACCGAGAAACATTTAACCAAATAACTGTGTGGATGTTCATTTGTGTTTGAACCTGCGTGAATAATTTTGAATAAATGTAGTAGGCTACACCCAATAACCTTGAGCTGCCAACTGCATTCTCATGAGATTTAGAGTTTTCCAAACCCAAGAAAGTCCATCTTGTACTGCTCCAACAGGTGCCTGTTTTAGGAGAACTAAAGAGGATTTCTTCATTGAAAAATGAGCAAAGATAAGGAATTTATACATTTCTTGACAGTAAAGATATGTGTGCTTTTGGCAAGAGCTAAATTTACCAGTTTGTACAGCTCGTATGAGTCGTTACTGTAATTGGCTTGGAACAAATCATCGTAGGCGGACACTTGCGGGTGCATCCTCCAATCAGCTCAAACTATTATACCAGATGACAAAAAAATTATACTAGATTTTTCAGACGCTTTCTGTGGATGCAGTTCCAGAGCGTAGATTCGAAACAGGGCAGGTCTACACATAGAGCTAGCTTTTGCCAGTTAAAGATCCAATTCTTCTTATGTAAAGTGGTTAAAATGTTACCTTGTGTGTTCATTGCAACCCCCTCCCAAAAAAAAGAAAAAAGAAAATAAATGTGTTTGTAAACGTCTGGCTGGTAATGTTGGTCAGAATGGACTGCAACATCTCTAAAGCTGTACTATAGCTACTCTAAAATCAGCGAGTTTGTGAAATTTCTTCTTATATAATGAACAAAAATATTATTTTCAATGACAAAAAAACGCCAAAAATCTACTTAACTTAATAGGGAACCAAGTTGTTGGGTAAATGCTGAAAATTAATGTGTCACTTGATAGGACAAGCATGCAGACTTCCAAATTTAGACTCATGATCGTTCCATTTGCTTGTTAGGCACTATTTCACACACAGCCCTAACAGCTGTGAGCTCATTTGAAGCAAAATGATGAGTGATGGAGATAAAAGTTCTTAGTGTATCAAACAAGACATTTTTGCTTTAGTGCAATTCATCAATATGTTTTCTTTCTGCTGATATTTAATCCTATAGGTTTTCTGATTGGGTGGGCTTTTCTTGATTTTCTAAAGTTTATTTTTTTTACATTTCTGTTGTCATTTTGACAGATGTACCACTGGTTTAAAAAATGCAGCAGTGGACTGAATTGATTTTTCTTTTTTTTTCTATTATCCAGGGTGACAGATGCTATTCATTCATGCCATGAATAAAAATAACCTTGTTTAGGGTTTGGCATTCCAGCTAAACTGCCTTTTCTCCTGAGAACTGTGTAATCAACCACTACTGTTAATATATATATATATATATATATATATATATATATATATATATATATATATATATATATATATATATATATTTAAACCTGTGAGCACATAAATCATTGCACATGCCCTATCAATAGTTGCTGTTTTTAATTAAAGGTAAATGGAACTTGATCTTAAAATGTGTGATGTCAAATATAACCAACACACCTTTCAGCTTAACATCAAAGTCACTCCAAAAGAAAAAGTTCAGTGTTCTCACACCGACAACTCACATGAAAAAAATGTTATACAAATTCATCTCTAAGGAAATCCATTGTTGAGACCAGGCCAAAGCGCATCAATAATTCAGTCCGAGATATCTCACATTTGACCTCATACAAAAATTCCTTCTCTTGAGTTGCACAAAGTTCATACAAAAATGAGAACTGATACATGAAAGAAACCAGAAGGCAGGAAAAAAAAAGGAGAGCATCATCTGTATGTGAACCGTGGACTCTCCCTGCTTTGTTGCATCCTCACTGCGCATGGTGATTGATGGGATCACGGGCAGCCTTAGATATAAAAAAAAAAAGAGAAACCAAATTCAAACAGGTGGAAACTTCCCGGAGCGATAAAGGCTCTCAGAGAGTATATCACGATGCTAAAACAGTCTGTATTATTACACGTGTTCAAAGCTGTCCTTTACGGTGAAAAAATGACATCTGGTCAATCTTAACAAATTAATTCAGTTTTAAAAGCTGTACAATGTGCTTTTAATGTGGCTCATACACACTCTACATGCAGGTTTTATGACAAGGTTCTACTTGATTTTGGAAAAGGTTAATTATTCTTTGCACTGCTTCATCCAAATGCTTTTAGGATGTGGAAAATGTTAATTCCCACATGTGTCGGACGTTGTGTAATTTTTGTATCACTTCAGGTCATAGAACAAAAAAGAAAATGAAAAACTCTAAATGATGTACAATAAATTTTCAAGTACAGTATTGTTGTACATTTTTTCGTCTGGCTCTGTCCACCCACACTGAGCCTTACAAAAAGAAAGATACAGAATGTGACAGCTGCAATAGTCTGCTTGCTTACTAGTATCTATTGTGCCTATGACAACCATTGTAAGCTGGGCTCGTGTTGGACTTATAATAACATAAAATGAGAATTATATTGTTGCTTATAAAAGAAATCCATATTCTTCATAGATGAGCTTAATAGAGGCAATCACATCTATTGTATACAAGACATCGATGCATGCAAGCCATGATAAAGAGATGTGATGAGTTTTGTGGGATTTTGTTTTTTTTTCCCTTGTATTTGCAGTTTGTTGATTTTTGTTTATTTTGTATAGTTTTATCTTGTCTCAGATAGGTCAACTGATTTTTAAATCAGGTAACAGTATGTTTCAAGGTTTATTTCCTATTCTAGAGAAAAAGTATTGGCCACAAAAGCAAAACTCTCCTTGAGCTCCCTGTCAAGTCAAAGTTCTAATTTTAAAAAGCCGTAATCTCTACACAACTCTGATCTGTCATGTGTATTTTTTCTTCTCCCTGTTAGCTTAGTCATTTTTTTTTACAACGGTAAAAGACAAGGGGGGTAATGATACATTAAGCTTACAAAAAAGACAATAACCTTCACTTGCCTGCACAGTCCATTAATAAATTCTATGGCTGACAGCTCTAAGGATGTGACTAATATAAAATCTTGGGAGGAAGGCATACCAAGAGAGTTCAGTGCATCCAGGTACTCAGATTCTGCCTACTAAAATATGCTGGGATTGAAACAACACTTGACGTTCCAAATACATACTGATTATTTGCCTTTCTAATGGTTTGCGTCTTATTAAATCAGCAACACACATAGGGGCTGATTTATGAATGGTTTGCACTTGTTAAAACCGGTCCAAACTGCACAGCGTCGCAAAAACACGCCATACCTGATTTACTTACATGACACAGAGAGCATTGTGCCTGTTTAACCTGGAGCAAGATGCTCCATTCAGCACCTTTCCCTAATCTGAATATGCAATATGGGCGTTTCTGTAAGAAGGCGCAAACTATTGGTATTCCAGCTCTGCATCACGTTCTCCCGGTGAGAGAAAAGGTCTGTGTTTGGGTAGCAAGGTGGCAAGCTAATTGTGACCGAGGTGGGAGAGGATGTAAAAATCAGTGGAAATAATAGCAGATGCGATCAAAAACAGGAGATAAAAAAGACAGCTTATAAGCGAGTAAACATCAGTAAAGTTCTCTGTCCCGCTGCAAGTGAGGATGATGATGATTTTGGCGAGGGTTGCTTGACAGATGAGGAAGAGTAGAATCACCAGTGGATCAGACAATTTGATGAGCCTGTTAGTTATTTTTGGGACGGATCTGTAAAATTCTGTGGCCAATATTTTCTTTCTGTTGATTTTATATAGTGAATAACGGAGCCACATAAGAAAGGACATAAACAGATATATCCACCTGTTCTTGGAAAAAAAAGCCCAAAAAATAAAACGTATAGATGTAGAAAATACATATATAGAAAAATCAAAATAAAAAAATAAAATTGTTGATGAAATAAAAGTTTTAAACAACGTAAAAAAGTAAAAAAATTGTAAAAGTCATCCAATCCAATAGTGCCAACGCCTGATGACGTCATAATATGCAAATTAGATGTATAATTTTTGTTCCCGTGACAAACGGTGGATCATACTGAAGATTTTTCTAATTTACAGTGTACCTTTATCTATAACCATATTAAAGCTACAACATTTTGAACTAGTGATATCAAAATTGAATATTTTATAGAAAAAACACCGGTGCCTAGAGGGTTAACTTTGTGTCTCCTCATTCAACATAAATTTATCATTGACAAATGAAAAATGTCACACACAACATAATCTATTTAACAATAGTAATTAACACTCTAATGGCCATAAACAGTTATGTAAATATGTACCCGTTTTTACCCCAAAGACGCATCATAACTCACTTCGCTCTCAGTGATGATGATCCTCATGGATCCTTCTAAATTTCCACCAGATATGTTAATCTTACTGGGTTCTAATTAATAAAAAATAATTAATAAAATGTGTGTATGTATGTATGTGTATATATATATATATATATATATATATATATATATATATATATACATACATATATATATATTCCCCTCTCACCCACTGTGGGCAGCTTTCCCCATCCATTCCAAGCTCAGGTCCTCTAACAGAGGCCTGAGAGCTTGAGGGTCCTGCGCAGTATCTTTGCTGTTCCAAGTACTGCACTTTTCTGGACTGAGATGTTCTGCTGAAGCCATTTCTCTAGTTTGGGGGTCACTTCCCCAAGTGCTCTGATTACAACGGCTACTACTGTCACTTTCACCTTCTTAGCCTTCTCTGGATCCTCTCTCAGCCCTTGATATTTCTCAAGTTTCTCATGTTCCTTTATCTTGATGTTACCATTACTTGGTATTGCCACATCCACCACAACGGCTTTCCTCTGCTCTTTATCAACCACTATAATGTCCGGTTGGTTCACCATTACTATCCTGTCTGTCTGGATCTGGAAGTCCCACAGGATCTTTGCTCGGTCATTCTCCACCACCTTTGGAGGGGTTTCCCACTTTTACCTTGGGGTTTCCAGCCCATACTCCGCACAGATTGTTCTGTATACTATGCCAGCCACTTGGTTATGACGTTCCATGTATGCTTTCCCTGCCAACATTTTACACCCTGCTGTTATGTGTTGAATTGTCTCATATGACTCTTTGCACAACCTACACTATGGGTCTTGTCTGGTGTGGTAGATCTGCTCCTGTGCTGCCAGAATGAGTGCCTCTGTGGTGTCCAGTAGGCCAACCCTCTCTAGCCAATGGTAGGATTTCTTGAGATCAGCCACTTCAGTTATGTTCCGGTGGTACATCCCCTGTAGGGGCTTGTCCTCCCATGATGGTTCCTCCTCCAGCACCTCCTCATCTTACCCTTGTCCCAGGCCTTCACTGAGTGGCTCTCATACTTATCAGTCTTCAGTCATATATATATATATATATATATATATATATATATATATATATATATATATATATATATATCCATCCATTTTCTTAACCGCTTAATCCTTAATGGGTCACGGGGGTGCTGGTGCCTATCTCCAGCTGTCAACGGGCGAGAGGCGGGGTACACCCTGGACAGGTCGCCAGTCCATCAGAGTATATATATATATATATATATATATATATATATATATATATATATATATATATATATATATATAAGACATTTTAAAATGAAAATCCGTACATTTCAGATACCATATTTTCAAGATTCTTTTTTTTCTTTTTGACATCCTATATAGGCCATGATAAAGTGTGGTGCATTTCAACAACATTTGTAGAGTATGGACTCTTTAGAAACCTTGTTCTGAGTCGACAATGCAATCTGTACATGGAGCAGAGAGCAGCACATGTACTCTGCATATATACCTTTATAACTGACATATGAAAAACATGATTCACAACATTCTAGCCTAATCCTAAATCCTAAATTAATTATGTAACAGCCATAGAAATTATATGTATGTCCACCCCACCCCCTTTTTTTTCCCAAATACGCATCATGAATCCATGGACATATTCCTCCTCTCTCTAGCCATGGCACAGCTCACAATAGCGACCGCCATCTCCTCGTTTGACTACTACTCCTTGCGCCTGTCATGCATTGCTCACACAATCTTGGTCGATCACCAGCAAATTAAGAACAACCCACTCGCACATTTTTTTTAGCCCCACACGCAATTTTGCAGTCATTATCAGGAATCCTGATAAATCAGGTCCATAGACTTTTAAACAACAATTTGTGAACATGTTCCTGAGGTACATTTCTAAAACGCAGAAAAGTACATTGTTATCAATTTGTATCGCCTACAAATGTGAGCCTGGCCAGAAAGCAACACAATGAATAGACCCCAATGGTTTTCTGACTTGCACCTGGAGCACGGTTAGGTCAAAGGTGATGTTGTTACTAAAGACAGAGATCAGATATTTGAAATGGAACACACCATAAAAGTTGCTTTGAAACCCCACTATAGATGAGGTGTGAATTCTCATATTCAGACAATTAAATTGGGTATCAATAAAGCATTTTGGTGGTGGTGGTGGGGGGGGGGATAATAAAAACAAATGCTGCAACTTTAAGTAGCAATAGTGTCTGACATTATCATGTAGAAACTTCTGAAACTATCTCCCAAAGCCTGTTTTATTTCAGTTATTACTTTTTTAAATAACGGAATATTATGTCAAAGTTCTTGGCTATAGAATCTTTCCGGGGTGACTATTGACCTGACACTCTACATAAACAGGTAACATTTGTGTTCTGGTCTATACATCACTCTTGTATCCCATAGTGTTTAGTGACTAAATTCTGAAATAGCAGCCCTTTAGAAAAAAAAAATATTGACATGCATTTGAATCAAAATCAATTCAACATTCCGTCTTTGTGCAAAGCAACGACTTTTTTTGGCTTTGCAAAACCCATTTTCAATAGCACCAATCTATCTTATTCTGCAAGTGGTTCTGAAAGCACATCTCATACCAAAGTACTTTGCAGCGAAGGATGTCTAGGAAACCTGTGGACCTCTTAGACTGAACAACACAATCACTAACAGTAAGAGTCTGACTGTAATAACACGTTTTTACAGAGTGTTACTCACTCACACTTGCAACGTGTCGTAAGTTGAAAACAAGAATAACAAGAAACAAAGGTTTGAAGTCTAAAGTAATACCTAAGAAGCACCCAAAATCACTGCATTAAAATGATCAAAGAGCAGGACAAACATACTCATATCAGGACATTTTAATGTATACAAACTGGAAACTTATTGTACAATATTCACATTTAGTTAGTTGTTACAGTCTGGCAGTTAGCATGGTAGTTTGTTTTTTTTACAACACAGTTTTATTTTAAGTGGCTTTAATGTGTACAACATAAAAAGCAATGAAAACTTAAAAAAACAGAAATGGTAGGAATTTAAACATTTTCCCTCAATTTAATATATTTAAAAAATCTGAATTTACAACAACAAGACAAGATGCATGACACCAGTTTTATTGTGTTTTCTTCAGTTGTTATCTTTTTTTGTTAAGCAAAATTCTGCCTGAATTAATTTTTTCAAACATCTTTTTGATTTTGCAGTCTGCCTTTTGTTTTACACATAGTTTTTGTATCTTTATTTTTTTCTATTTTTTGGGTTTTGTAAAATAGGCCATGTTTCAGTTCACTTTTCTGCAACTTGTAACTTTATTTTGCACCCAACTATATTAGAGAAAATGTATTTGCCTGATGCATATTTCTTCTTTTTTATTTCTTTATTGGTATGTGTCAAATTTTCAAACTGATTTTTAAGTACCATGAGTAACAGTTACATATCAGTTGTTTTCTCTTGGTATTTGAGAATTATTTAGACAAACAATCTCACATGTAATATTTTGGTATCCATAGTTGTATGATTTTTGGTTGTGATTCTGTATGGTCTATTGGACTCTTCTGAAATATCAATAAATACATTACAAGTGTCATCCTGGTGCCAAATGTTAATTAGCTTCTTATTGGTATTTTATTCAGCTGAGACCAAAGGAAATTACTTAAGTCATTAGTTTGTTCAAAAATGGATATACAAATATGGTGTGCGGTTGATTTCAATTAACTCAATAGAATTGTTATTTTTCTTGGAAATTTTTTTTTTTTTTTTTTTTGTATATTGTCCACGTTTCTATGTGTTGCACTTAAATACTTCCAATTATACTTCAGGTAAAGTCCTGTATTACAGTGATAAGATAAATGAAGGAAACACAAAGCATTTTCAAAAGATTAAATTAACAGTGGAATGATGCAAATGTTCAAAGCTCTGACTTTTGCAACATTCAAATAGGACCTCTTTAATCTCCTCTGGCCATACATATCCACTGATGATGTAGATTTAAAAAAAAAAATGCTGTAGGTCTAATTCTGATAAAATCTGTAACAGGGTCCACAAAACAGTCCTACATCAAACAAAGTGACAAAATATTCAAAATAAAACTTAAAGAAATACATTTATAGAAAATATTCATCATCAACCACTGACATTGTTACAACCATACACTGCACAGGTTGGGGATATTTTGTTGGATTTAGTTTAACTGTTCAAACCTTTTCTGGTGAAGTCAATCACTTGTCATTATTCTTAAAGGGTTTATTTGGAGACCAAAAACCATGGGCAAATTTTTTTTTTCTCTGAAATTACCACTGTTGTGTCCTCCTCATCTTTTTGTCACACAATCAATTAGAAGATAACAAGAAATGATCCAGTTTTCCCTCTGCAATCACTATCCAAGTGTCTCTTCTTTACTGAAAGCCAGATAATAATGAGATGCTTTAAATTATTACAAGATGATTGGTAGAGTCTATAAGTCTTTTAGATTTTAGTTTAACCCATTAAAGCTGCTTCAGCAGTGGATCTCATAGGCAACCTGAGATCCAAACAGGAGGCTCTGGCTGAGAAGCAGATCTTCTGGATCTGTAGTTAGTGGGCCCTCTCCACCTTCTGCCGGGTTTCTGCGAAATCCGAGTCCCCCCGATCTCGTCAGTGTCTGGACCATTTCATGATCAAGGAGAGCTTCTTTCATTCCCTTCTGCTGGACAAAGCCGCTCATCATTGGACACCTGGACGAAGTGGAGCCCATGACAGGCTTGGTTCGGTTGAGTACATACATCTCATGGCCGTGGTCATCACGGTACTCTTCCAGCTGGGCAAAGGTTGTTGGTCCATCCGAGTAGTCATTCACATAAAGGATGCTCTCCTCCTTGCTAGTACAGTAGGAGCCCTTGTCCTCTTTTTGGTACTGCTGATGGCGAGTGTAGATCATAATCAGGAGAAGAACAGCAGTGAGAGCAAGCAAGGAGATTCCAATAGCGATGGCTGTCTGTGTGGCTGGAGTTAGAGCACTGAAATCCATGCTATCCTGCTCATACAATGGCTCCTGGCTAACATCTAGAACTTCTGGCTGATAGGAGCTAGATGATGATGAAACATAGGAGTGTGTGTTCAAACGAGGCCAAAGTTGGGATGAATAAGAGGAAGCGGACATGTTGACAGCCAGGTGAAATGTAACCCTAGCCATACCACCTGGGTTCCAGGCCTCACATTCATAGCGTCCAGCATGTGCTACCGTCACATTACTGAGGAATAGCATGCCGCTGCCCATGTCTGGATCAAAGCTATCTCTTTCACCACCCTCCTCGAGCCCTCTGACGAGTCCTTGGATTCTTCCAACACCTCCCATCTTGATTGCCCCATTGCTAGGCTGGGCTGTCACCACTCCCCCTGGCCCTGGCCGGAACAACTCCCCATTAGGTCCAGCCTCTTGAAAAAGACCTCGAGGTGATAACTGGGCCTTGCCATGGGAGGCTTTTTTCCATGTCACCTGAGGTTGAGGATATCCAGAGGCCTGGCAGGACACCCGGAGGCTCTCGCCGAGCCGAACAGTCAGGTGGCTGGGATCAAGCTGTACTACAGGCGGGATACACACCAGACTGTTCGGAGCCACCTCTGCCAGGCTAAGGTGGGAAAGACGAGGGGGTTCTGCACACATCAGGCGACGCTGCTCTGCCAAACTTAGTAGACGCTGTCCATCTTCACTGATCCAGGTTCTTAACCAACCGAGAGCACAATCACAGCGCCATGGGTTCTCTATAAAAACAAGAAAAGGAATAATTATATCAAGACTTGTTTTAACATGCTCGGATACTTTTAACAAACTTAGATATGTATTGATGTTTTGAGGTTCTTGAATTTGATCAAGATGGATCCAGATGACTCAAAAACAAATGAATATGACAACTTTTCCTCAATCCAAATTCTAGGTTTATGATGGTAAAACAAATAATGAGTAGGTTTGATCAAATGTAGCATCAGAAATTGTGGCTTAGTTGGTTGGATTAAAGATACTTGAAGGACCCTTGTCCTTTTACACATACTGACATTTTAACATATAAAATTGCCAGATCGGGCTTGACTGTAACTTTCGTCTGAAATAAGCAGTGGTCTGATAGTGGTCTGATTATACAATCACATTATCGTTTGACAATGTTAATGTCAGTTGGTTGCATTTTCAGAAGCTGCTACGTAGTTGGCACAATCTAATGCTTGCTATGTTTAACATCTACACTTTTCCTAAAGAATTAGTGATAGTCAAAATGAACAAGAAATATTTAAAAAAGTGATATATATTGACTAAGAGTTGTCCTTTTTACACATTCCGGTGTTATAAATACTGTAATGTGATGGCTTAGTCTTTTCAATCACTCTTTTGTCATTTCACAATCCAAGGGTGGTTTTGGTTTTCTGTTTCGATCATATCATATTCTTGTTGTTTTTTTATATTTTGTTTATGTTTTCTCTTCTCTTTTCTTGTGTGGTTTGGAAAAATAAAACTTTATTGGAAGAAAATACCATTCCCCTAATCCAGCCTGACAGTTTACACCATAGCAAACCAAGTGCACACAAGCACCCATTTTTATTATGAAATACATTTTGTTTCCTCACTGACTTTTTTGCCTGGGATAATTGGAAATGGTCCTTCTTTTGCGAATAAATTCATCTTAAGGGATCTTTTCTTGGTCCTAGTTATTAAAACACTGCATCAAATGTACAAACCCTTTATAACAGCAGGCTAATCAGGCAGTACACAACAGTTGCAGTCACAATGTAACACTTCCATTACACATTGACTTCATTTCTACACAGAGACTTCTACAGTGTTTCTGAATTTGGTAGAACACTAATCTCCATTCTACAAACCCCATTTTCTGTGGATTAAACAAATTTTTTAAATAAAGCACTGTTTTGGCCAAACATTAAACACTAAAGTAAGTAAGTAAGTAAGTAATAAAAAAAAAAAAAAAAAAAAGCTTTATTTATACAGCACCTTTCTAGAAATTATGACAAAGCTTTACAAGAAAAACATGGCAAAAGCTGTTGACCATATTACATTTAAAGTAAAACCAATCAAAATTAATTTTAAAAAGAGTTGTTTTGTGTGACATTTTAGATAAAATATCTGAGTCAACAGATGTTTGGTTGAAAGGGATGGCGTTCCAGAGGGAGGAGACACTCCTGCTAATGCCCTGTCACCTTTAGTTTTTAAGTTTGTTTTCTACACAATCAGCAGATGCTGATCAGTAGATCTGAAGGGCCCACTGGGGATGTAATGCTGTAAAAACTCTCCAATGTGAACAGGTGCAAGAACATTTAAACCTTTATATGTCAAAACCCAAATTTGAAAATACTTTGTATTGGGTGGAAAATCAGTGCAGCTGCAATAGTAATGGGGTGACATGAGAATGCTTTGAAGTTTTTGTTAAAAGCTGCTTAGACACAATTTGCAAAGCTCATTCACTCATTTCTCAAAACCCTGAACCTCTGTCACTAAAACACATTTCACATTTGTATAGCAATATTGAAAACATTGGCAGCGAAATGTGAACACAATAAAAAACAGCTGCCATCTTTTAGACACAGCATCTCACAATCCAGCACACATGTATCGGTAAGAGTCAGTTCAGAGTTCACAGGTGGCACATATGCATCTACAAAGAATGGACACATGAAAAGGAAGAGGAGGAAGAGTCTGTGTGAGAGGTGGTAGATGAGGAGGAAGGGCACAAGAATAAACAAGACAGTCATTACTGATGAAATTAAGTCAACTATTGTACACTATTAGGAATGTGAGAACACAGTGATGTGATTTTACTTTATTTTAAATCTTTTTTAAATCTAGATTTAGCACTTTATATCACTCCAATAACTTTAATTTATTTTGTTAAAACATTTTCATGTTAACTGCATGCCCTTGGTTGCTGTGTCTTTAATTATTTGTTGCAGTGTTTGCCAAATGTTCTGTAGTCAATACTGTAATTTCAAGTGAAAAATAACAATATCTATGATATTACAGAGTTTCTACATTTTAGTATTGGTTCGCCAATATCGATACAAGTACATTAAAACGGTATGCGCCCCAATACCAGTATCAGTATTGGTGCATCAATACTTTTTATGATGCTTAATTTACAAATAACAGCAATACAATATACACATATAAAAAAGTGAAACAAAATATATCATGATTTGTTGTTTAAGATAAACATGAGAGGTTGGGTTTCCTTCAGACAAGAACACACTATAACGCATGGAAAAGAACTTTGAATTCGATTTTAGATTTTGAACAAGGAATGATCAAACTAGTCCTTAAAAAATATAGTAA
Organism: Apricaphanius iberus; assembly: GCA_028564705.1. Classification (NCBI taxonomy): domain Eukaryota; kingdom Metazoa; phylum Chordata; class Actinopteri; order Cyprinodontiformes; family Aphaniidae; genus Apricaphanius; species Apricaphanius iberus. Next base: position 7,085,400 of record JAPXFQ010001905.1, read on the forward strand.
TCATACTCAATATCAGAAACTTTCACTTAAAAAACGAACAACACAAAGTGGGTCCTACACCTCATTCACTGATATACAAATATTTTCAGTATTTTTTTACATCAATAAAAAATTCCTGCAGTTGATAAGCCACGTAGGTTTGACCAGGGTTTTTAAGAGTCAAAGGGCTCAAAATATTCAGATAAATACACACAATTGCTTAGAATTATATCGGACATTTGGGTGGTTTATTGCAATGTTTTCTAATATTTGACTGATATAAAACCCTAAAACTGGGTTTATTTGGTTGCAAGAGCTGCTTGCCTAATCATGTTGGAAACAAAAATTGTCAGTTTGAAAACCACACAATAAGGAACAATAAAACCACACCTGTCACAGACTGGAAAACAAAAGATGTTGCATTCAGAGCTAAATGAAGCACAGTGGTTCATTTCCACAATCTTCTTTTACCTGTCCACAGCTGACCAATTACAGCTAGAAGTATGAGTGAATGTCATTTTGCTGGTTTGAGAAAGGTGCAGAAATATCCAAGTGCGAGGGGAAGAATCTCCAAAGCTGACTGAAATATACTGGCTTCCTCATTGGCCTTTACACCAATTACATTTAATTGGATATTTCACCATTATATACTATAAGATGGTGTCTAAAAGTACTTTTTTAATAGCAAGTCTTTGGTTGTGTGAATTTCTTTGATATGCAAAGGGGAAAAAAGGGCTTTACATTGTCTTTTGCATGAATCACTGCACTTTCCTTTTACTGAGGGATTGCTGTGGTTGGAGTCTGCATGTTCAGGGAACAACCTCACATTAATGACTCAACACAATCAGCTGGGATTCCTTGCATAAAACATTTTAACTGATTGTAATCTTTGTACAGTTGTATTGAAATGACTGTTCCTCTAAAGTGCCTTGATATGAAATCTGCTGTGAATTATATAAATAAATGAAATTGAATTATAAATATATCAGGAATAATTCTCAGGGCTTTGCTAATTGTGGTGTCAATTCATTAACATTCTGACGTTGAAAATATATTTTAAATATGCAGGGAGATTTAGATTTAGGGAATTATATTATACTAATAGAGAATAACATGCAGTTTGATTTCACAATCACGTCTACCTGTGATACGGAGGACTTGCAGGCTGATGAGGGGTTTGAGGAATGAGGCTCCCAAAGTGCGGAGGTGATTCCTGCTGAGGTCCAGCAGAGCGAGAGATGATAAGCCAGAAAGAGCCTGCTCTGCTAGCAACTCTATGCTGTTCTCCTGCAAGTGCAGTTCCTGCAGGCGCTGCACATTCAACAAAGACATAAAGCAAAAAGAGGACAGGCATGAAAAGAGGTTGTCAGATGGAGACAGGTAGTAAAACCTGCTGCTGAGTCAATCTTTACTGCATTAGGAGCAAGATAAGCATTAGCACAACACAGCAAACATAATTTATTGTAGATTTTTTCATGCCATTCTACTTTATCCATAAAAAGCCATCCTGAGCTTAATTTAGCACATGTCTGTACTGAAAGTCTTCAACAAACGGCTTTATCTTTCTGTCTAACATGACCGAACCTGGAGTCCCCTGAAGGTGTGGTCCTGGATGCGAGTGATCTGGTTGCCAGCAAGGTAGAGGATCCGGAGGTGCTCCAGACCTCGGAACATGTCAGGGGTGACCAGGTGGATGAGGTTTCCGTTAAGGGCCAGCTCCAGCAACTGGCCCTGGTTGAGAAAGGCCCCAGGTTCCAGGGCTGAGATGCTGTTGTTCTGCAGGTACAAATAATGGAGGCTTCTCAGGCGATTCAGGTCCTGAAGACGAATCTGTACTATGGCGTTGTCCTGGAGGAAGATCGTCTTTGTAGAGCGAGATGAGGATAAAGAAAACAAGTGATCAAAATTTGCGAAAGTTAGAGGAGTATGTACTTTTGCAAAGCACCGTATCATGCTGTGCAAAGTTTTGCAAGATATTAACAAATACCAAAGGAAATGAGCTAGTCAAGGATCAGGACAATAACCAATGTTGTGACCCTTTTTCAGTTTTATTGTTTCTTTTGTTAAACATTGCAAAAATCTGCTGAAGCACTTGATTGATTTGGGCTTCATTAGAAGTGCTTCGTAAGTTTTAATCCACAATCCATGGGCGCCCGCCTGATTGCTAATGCGGTTTCATTGTGCGTCGAGGTGAGCTATGATCGACGAGATAGACCTGCTGATTGAGGTTAATGGAACAGTTTATGCCAGACCTACTTTTCATCAATATTCATGAGCTGTGGTAATGTTGGAGGGCCTGAACCCTGAAGGAAAAGACGGTGTGATGTTAAACATCCTCTTAACAGATGATCAGTGGGTGTGCGAGAATCACTTTCTGAGGAAGGATGAATAATTACGCAGCTGACAGTTCAGTCCCTCCCTCAGGCTTGTATCAAAGAGGGTCACAGTGAATTGATTAATCATGATCATTTCAGGGTAATATGAAATGATGCACGGGGAAGTACACTGAAAACCCCCCTCTAAGCATGGAGGACAGCTAGAGGTCCTAGCTTTTTACCACTTGGCCAACTGACCTCTGTGATGGAGGAAGCGCCCTGTGGGATTTCCTTGATCCCCAAGGATCCGCACTCCACTGTCAGGCTGTAGCAGCGACATCCATAGGGGCATCCCAGGGTTCGTTGAGGGACGAGGGCATAAATGATCAGGGTGAGACCGGAGAACCACAAGTTGGCCATGACAGTTCCACAACACAGCATGAGAGACGAATCCTGGGGGGGGGGGGGGGGGGCAAAATATAGTAACAATCACAAATCCACCTTCACTGCACAGGAACAACCCTTTTGGTCCAATACAGTAATGTGTTCTCATAACAGACAATATGTGGGACTGCAGATGTATTGAATGAGGAGATGATTGTCAAATAGCAAAGGAGGATTTACCAAAAAACACACAAAAAACGCTAGACATTATGCATGTCTCTTCATTCCCTGACTGATTACTATTCAGCTGTGTCTATTCAGTGGAATTGCAGCAGCCTCTATTATAGGCTTCAATAAATTAAAGATGTGATAAAACATGTGCAGGTTGCCTCAAGGACCTCTCTCTGTTCTTTTTAACTCATACACAAACCTAATCTTTCAGCCGCTCTGTCTCTGTCTTTGTCTTCCCAGCACATTCATACACCGGTGCAGCAAGGAAAGAATGGTGCCACAGTTGAGCTCCATAATCTCCAAGACCACCTTAACTCCTCGAAGCAAATCCCACAAGGTAAACAGCTCTAATGATCTGATCATGACCATCAGTGTTTGCTGCCTGGTGCACCTCAGGTGATATATCCCTTTGATATGAACTCATCATTGAGGAATTCATCCGTGCACTACTTTCTTTTTTTATTTTTTCTACACTGCCTGGAAGGGGTTTATTGTTCTGTCTGACTGCTCACATCCAAACGGCCTCATACTCCCTCCCCAATAACATGCATCCTGGCAGCATGTGCAATCGTTCCTCTGCTGCAGATAGCGTAAAGGTACGACACTGCTGGAGATATAACATAAGTTGAAAATGTCACACTGAGTCGATGGAGGAAGTTTCCTCCGCCTGAGATGCAGACATCTCCCTGCTCCGATCTAAACTCTCTCACATTATTATAAATGATTCATGTGCACCCAGGAGCCGTCTTCTAATAGTGTTAAGCTTGTTTTACATGCAGAACTTCTGGTTTGTTTAAAAGCGCTGAGTTTCTCTGACAGATCACTCATTCACGGCTAACTCTGGATCATCTGACATTCTGGTTTATTAATTACAGGAATATTTGCAGATCTTGTTTAAGTTTAGAGCTAAAAAGAAAAGTGTGGATATAAACTGCCACTTATTAATATTTAGTGCTTGAGGGGGCTCTGCCAGATTGATATAAGCATGTCCCATTTGTAATGCTTTAATCCAGACCAGGAGTGTAAAAGCCAGTCGGAAGTCTGTTTTAGTGGCTGAGAAGTAATTCCCAGTGCAGCCGCGCGGCATTATTTAGCCAATCAGCAATGAGCTGGATTTTTAATGTGGCACATTTGATTTTGAGCGCATTGACGAGGACAGCCAGCCAGATTAATACAATGTGACCTACATAAGCTCTTCTGTCGCTGTGTCTCATTTATTAACTAAAGGGTGCCATGTCTCTTCTCCAGCATGGAAAGAGAAATCATGGGCTCCATTGTTACGGACCGAGGACATGAAAATTGAATGTCGAATAAGGTGTTAGTCTATAATATTGTTGCTTCTCACTGTGTGGCCTTGTCTAAATAAGTTTGACTTGGGGTTTCAAAGGAAACCCGAACAGCAAAGCACTCATCTGGCCTCAGCTACAGTGACTAGAAAGTCTTCAATCATGCACCTGAACTTGTTACATTGTGTTCTGGTAAATGCCTAAAGTTGTATTATAAAGATGCCTAAAGATTTATTATAATCCTAACCAAATAGCAGAAAATTTTTAAATGGAATAGAGAGTAATGCAGAGATTTGACACTACTGTGGAATAAACAAAAACAAACAAAATGATGGTGTTCATATTTACAAGTAAACCTTTCTTTCAGAAGTTGCCAGAGGTTTGTTAGAAACATTAGTGAACCAGTAGGATCAGGGAGACTAAAGAAAACAGCCGATAAGTCAGGGTGGAGGTTGAACCAGAAAACAATTACGAGATAACATTCCAAGCTTTCAGTACGTCAAGAAACCTACTTTGATTCATCAGCCAAATACTGAAATAAAGGGGTTCCCTACCTACCAAGTTATATCCATCCTTATAAACTAACAGACAGGGCAAGGGGAGTGTTTAAAAGAAGCATCAAGGAGGCCTCTGGTTAGTCAGGTGGGATACTCTGTTTATGGGATCACTATTAGTGGCCCTTATTGAGGAGGGGCAAGAAGAAAGTATTTTTAAAGCAAAACTATAAGAAGTATTTTCGGCAAAAGTCCTGTAGAAAACTAAACAAGCGTAAAGGACGTGCTCTGATCAGACGAGACCAAATATGAACTTTTATGTCTGCATGCAATGTGAATGTGTGGGGAGTAAGAACAAAACCAAGCGAATCCCCCTGAACACTCAATCTCCACAGTAGAATCATTATGTGTGGATGCTTTTCTTAAGCAGGGACAGGAAAGCTGCTTAAACTTAATAGGAAGATTAATGGAGCTGAGTTCTAAATGGCCTCGTGTGCTGATGTTCAGCATGTTTTTAATTTTTTTACTTGAAATCAAATTATTCAAATTATGTGGTCATTAGCATGCTACTGAAGGATATAGTGACAAGCCTGCTGCTCTCGAGGACAGGAGTTGCCCACCAATGATTCATCTCAGTCCAACCTCGATAATAATTTTTTTGTTTTGTTTTTAATGTAGATACTGTCTATAAATATTATGAACTGTATTGTTTTATGCTTTTTGTAGTGTTTTGTCTTGCGGACTGCAGATGGAAATTAGCTCCAAGAGCTAAAGTCTCGTACAAAGCATCTTTTCATATACTGATTAATGCTCCTGTACACGTCCTTGTCAAAGAAACAAAGAAACTAAACTAAACCTCTGCATCCTGACAACCTGTGTTATAGAAACTATTAGCAGGAAGATAACAGTGTACATGGTAAAGCATGGAGTTATCCTGCTAATGCCTTTCTTCCGCTTGGACAGGGATGCTGTTTAGAGTTTGGACGATTGCTGGAATTAGTTTAACTTGTTAGAGCCTGCAAAATACTTCAGAATGGGGCAGACGTTCACCTTGCAGCAAATCTGAAAGTTTTGACTTCAGGGAGCTAAATACAATTGCTGCAACACTCTACACCATTCTATTACTAAGCAAAGAATAGATTGTCATTTTGCTTTCAGGCCACAATTATTCAATACTTTGTTTTAGTATTATATACAAGCCCAATCAAACACAAAGGAATGTGTAATTGCAGCATCAAAAATCAAGGAGGTATTGCAAGACATTATAAAAAATTGCAACAGGATGGAGTGCCTGAATTCCATACCCTGCCATTTAGAGAAAACAGCATGTCTCTTCTCCAGTCTTTGATTTGAGGAAAAATAAAAGCCACCTGATTGACAAGGTTATTGCTGATAAAGTTTGATGGCAGCCTGATGGAAGGTGCAAGCAGAACTTCAGAACAGGCAAACAAAAAAGGAGACTTTCTCTAAACAACCCCTGCTCAGAATTATTTTCCCGCACTACATGAGTTCAGATGTTTCGGATAAAGCTTGAAGGATCTGTTCTTGACCCTTTTGTAGATTTTTACCGGGAGGTCAGTTTGTTCATTTGAGGCTGAGTAATCCTCAGCGGAAAATGCGGTAATCTTCACGATCAGATGCTTGTTAGCTAAGCCGCTCCAGGCACTGACGACGGTATCATAGAAGGTGGCACTTTGTTCAGTTTGAGAACAAAACAGGTCAGCAATAAATCGTTGTTGACTGCAAGTTTAAAATGTGTAAATTGGATGATTAAAGCTTGATGGTGTGTACATAGATCAGGCTGTCAAAAGAGAGCAGCTGCAAAGGTCTGCCATGCCAGATGTCAGTCAACGAGTGCCAAAGGGAAATCAAATCAATGTGCACGTCACACTTCACCTCCTGCAGCCTAACTCCTAGCATGCTTCTGCAAACACTTCACTTCGGATCAGCTCAGGGTTTGTTTTCTCAGGTATTTCTGTAGTTACATATGCCACTCTTATTCTCAGCATGTCATTTTATTTTCTCACTTCAAACAATGCGTCTTCTGCTAAGTAGTCACAGCCTTACTTTACTAAATATTCCCAGCAAAATAATAATAAAAAATAAAAAAGAGCTTGAAAAAATGAAATAATTGCTCTGTGGTGATTTTTATCCAGGCTACGGTGGTTGTCGGCGTCTCAGAAGCGATGCAGACAGCTGAGGAGCTGGAGGCAGAAACAAAGTTCACATCCCCGTGCTGCCACCCGTGCAGGTCGACCTCATCTGTTGTTATGGTAACTCCTGTGATGAGAGAAGGTCTGCTCACAGGGCCCGAAGGCCAGCCAGGGCTCCCAGGAGCCGCTGTTAGGCAAACAACTCTGTAGGAAATGGGGGCTGTCATTTCCCCCAGAAAATTGCTCACACGCACTTGAGCTATCTGATGACCCAGGCCTAAATTTCTGAATTCTTTTTCCCTCCCAACTTCTTTTTTTCCTTCTTCTTTTACAGCTTCAACTTTTTGCTCCCTCTCCCTTTCAGATCTTTTTTTTCCCTTCAACAATTCTCAGAAAGCCTAGATATTTTTTTTTTCCTTCCTGAGTCTCTGACCTCTGCCATTTCTCATCTCCCATCCATCTTCTCTGACGGGCAGGTGCTAAATCATTTGTCTTAGAGTCTTCTTTTTGTCCACAAATAGACCGAGGCCAAGCCACTAACCCGACTTTGTGGCACTCACCCAAGAATAACACACTGACTTTGAGAGATTGTCTCCGTGCACGGAACTGTGCACATACTATCACTCATACGCATGCATGACATGCCGACAAAATAGCATTTGTGCACAAACACTGACCACCTACATCCAGGAAAAATCACACATATGCACTCAGAGTTCGTATCTAAAACCAGCAGTACCATTATCCTTCACCTACAAGTCAAACACAGGCTCCCACACATATTCTTGTGCGAGTAGAAAAGGAAGCTCTGCTTAGTTAATAAGTCTGCATTGCTTTCTTTATTTTTCCACAACTGCCCTGTCCTTCTCGGCTCCTGCAGCCATTGATTTTCAACATGAAAGCAGATGGGGAGGGGAGGTCGGTTGGCATTTGTGAATGTCTATGTTGAAGTGAAACAAAGTAAATGAGTGCATTGTTTTTTTCTGACTGTGCATTCGTGTATGTGTGTATGTGTGTGCGTGTGTGTGTACAAGTGTGTCTGCAGTTTCCTTGTCAGACAGCCTCCAGCAAAAATCACCCTCTGAGCAGCAGCAGCAGCAGCAGCACTCCACCGCTGCTCCCAGTGGAACATTTAGACTAAAAACTCTCCATCCATCTCCTCTTGTGCGCGGAAAAACTTCACGAATGTTTGCTTTGTTTAAGTTCTCATGATGAACGGCCCTGAGAAATATGTAGACGCAGTGGCTGTTAGGAGATGCGAGCCAGCTCAAAATTAATTAATGTAAATGAAACCGATTCTTGTAATTTAGATCCATGATAAAATAAATTATACTCATCAAAATTCTCTATTTTAAATTGTTTACTATTTATTAGATGCATCATTTTCATAAAAACCTTAAAACAACTAAATAACTGATCCATGATTATTTGCTTAATACCTAAATTATTACTTTGCTTACACACATTTTTTAAAACATATGTATCATGTATTTATGTAAACATATTTTTGTAACTGCTGAATAAAGAATATTTTCTTTTTCAGTTTGGACTTATGGTGCAGTGAAAAGTATGCACCAATCATGCACTGGCAATATATATATATATATATATATATATATATATATATATATATATATATATATATATATATATATGAAAAGAGTACTCAGGCTAAGGTCCGAAGCCAAGATCTTCTCGCTACAAATAAACGTTGCAACCAATTGCTCCGTCACACATACCCTGTATAAATTATTAGTCTATGAGTGCATCAATGATTCATCCAATAGATCACAAAATAATTCTGAATTGGCATTCATGGTAGAATTTAAGTTAAAAACCACAGATGACCAAAGTGTTCAGAACTGCCTCACTTATTCCAAAAAGGCATATTCCACAAAATTTCTGTTGTAACATATTGTTGACTGACAAGACATGAGTGGAACTTTACATCTGGTAATCTGTGTCTTTTACTTGATGTTGTTACTGCTAGAGTTATGCATTTTGTAGTGTGAAGCTGAACACGAAAACTAGTAAACATCGGTATCCTAATGGAAATAAATGAAGGAGCAGCAAAATCTAACGAAACACACTGTGGTCACATGCTTTATGCTGAACAGGTCACAACTTTCACCGTAATGTTTTTTTTGTAATGTTTTGTTTTTATTTCAAACTGGCTCCAGTCATGGTGAAACTTCACTGAGATGTGTCATTTTTTTCATTAAGGCCATTCTATCTAACATTACAGTTTATAACTTTAAAAAAATATCTGAATAATGTCACTAACCTACAAAATGCTGAAAACTTTTGCCTTTCAGAAATGTTTTACACATTTATCTCTTCACTACCTCTTGTCTGTGATAAAAAAAAGAGTCTGATGTGCTTCTCATTTTGCCACATATATTTCTCTGGAGGTTGAACTATCTGCCTTGTCATAATTGGGCAGTTACGATTTTTGGCCTATATGGCCATCCGTCCTCACTCGAACACAAAATGGCCGCTTTGTTTGCAATGATTTAGGTATGTACTGCCCCCTATCATCAAGCTCTCACTTTAAGTTACTCTATCTTGTGCAGACAGCAACATGTAGGCTTCAGGCAAGTTAATGTCTGCTTCCCTGAAATTCCCCACATGGCTTTGGGCAACCAAATAGAAAAGAGTGTGCTTGCTGCTAAGCCATCTCTTGTCCTCTGCCTGCCCAGAAAACCTGTTCCAGTCTGGTGTGGAAGTATTTTATAGTCAGTGCTGCAAATAAAACCAAAGTGATATAATGTGTGCAAAAGTAAGATCAGGAGAGGCAGAGATATCAAAACGTTCCTATGCATTATCACATGCACTTGAAGATTACTTTTCTTGTATTGTCTGTCCCACCCCCGCCCCCAAGTAACAATGTATATTCTCAGCCATGTTCTGCCAAGCCCTCCATAACCACCAAATCATCATCCGTATTTTTGCACATATTTAAAATTTAACTCGAATACAAATACCCCCCCCCAAAAAAAAATACAAAAACAAAAAAAAAAATACAAATACTGGCTACTTTGAACACTCCTGAAATTTAGCTTTGTATGCTGAAAATGTAAAATGACGACCTTAGTTTTCAGTTCACGAGAGGCATAAGCTTACTTGGGGTATCCAGTAGTTCAATGATGTAGCAAGCAAAAGCAGCTAAGATTAGCAAAAAAAAAAAATAAAAAAAATTAAAAAGATTCTAAGATGACTGAGATGCTGTGGGTTGACTTTAAAAAGATAAATAACCACAAAAAAATAATTTAAACAATTCTGCATAGATTAGTGGGTCAAACTTTCAATGATGGTAGTTAATCCACATTATTCAGGTCACTTCAAATGTGGCACTAATAGATATTTAGGGTAAAGGGCAACACTTTTTCATATTGGGCAGGTTGAGGTGCATAGCTTTTTTCTTCTAGGTAAACAAGATAATCACATTTATTTCTGTCTCATATCTAAAGGTGTTTAATGATTGCATAGATTTAAGTAAAACAAACACGGAAGACATCTTTGAGAGGGTAAATTCTTTTTCACAGTGCACTAAATCTTCCATTACAGTATAGAAGATGAGTATAGGATTCAGCAGGTTTAGTGTATAGTTAGGCACCAATTTTGGCATCCTAGGATAATATACTAGAAACACTAATGTAAGATACTAAACTGTAAGAAGCAGCAGGACTCTTCCTGTAACTAACCCTTGAAGAAAAAAAAAAGACAAACAAGAATAGTTGTCTCCATGCTCTCGCAACAAGTTTTTGTGCTTTAATCGAAGTCCATTTGATTTGGGTCTGATAATTGTTAGCGACAGGCACAATGGCAAAACCGCATGGCAGCGCAATCAATGTCCATTTTCCATGGAAGATTTATTTTTCTGCGCCCACTGCTCAGACAGGGGTGATTGTAACATCACACTGTGATTGCTCAGAGCTTAAAAAGAGATTTGAAATCTCATTTAAGCCTGACGCATTTTTTTCTCCCACTTTTTCCTCTGTGCGTCCTTTCTTCTAAATCCAGTGCTTTATCTGCTTGATGAAACAGAAGCATTGTTGCAAAGGCTTTTCTAAAAAATTCATGACTTCCAAACAATAAAGCTCGGCGAGACAACAGCACTCACACTGCTCTCAAAGACAGCTACATCTATCAAGATGAAATTAGAATAATTCAAAAAGATTATACAAATGAGGTATCTTATTAAGAGAGCACAATCAATAAAATTGGTGCTCTGTGAATGCCCGACTATAAGACCGAGCTCTCAGTGCTTTATGACACACTTGTTTCAAAGAAATACTATAATTCTAATTTGATAGAAGCCATCATAGGGTATTTATAATGCAAATGGAATTGCTCCAGTTGCTTGGGGCACTATGTTTTCTAATACATCTATGTTTTCTAATACATCTACAGTCATTTAAGTGATGCAATTTGTCAACGTCTCAAATATAAGAGCATCTTCAAGGCAAAGGGTGAAAATGCTGCTAAATTTAAGGAAGGAAAGAAGGATATTTACTAAGGAAGCATTTGTACCAAAAAAAATAGACATGCAAGGTATGAAATATAGCTATTATAGAACATATTCAACCTATTACATCTAGCTATAAACAAGTTTCTTTCTTTAAGAAATTTGTGATGACTTAAATCTGGAATATAACTAATTTGATATCCGAAAATGTATATGTTAAGATGCCGTCACACTGTTTAGTATCATCTTATGCATGTTGGAGTATGGAATGGGGATAAAGGTGCCATGTCATGTCCATGAAGTATGTATTTGAAACACTCCTTTCTTGTATAGCGTTTGTGTAGTGGGTCCAAGGATCTATAGGGCCTTTCTTTTCCCCAATGTCATTGTCATTCTTTTTGTTTCCTAAACACCTAAGAATAAAATGTAAATGTTCTGCTCATGGTCTTCAAGCGCCCATGGTCAAATAATTTCTAGTAGAAGTAATTAGGTAAAAGGTGGGGCTGCCATTAGAGTTAAGCTTCAGCAGAGTGTCTGCATAGTGAAGCATGATATTGAGTAGTATTATTATTGGGTTACTAAGACATTTGAGTAGAACTTGTATAAATTCCATCACAGTAGTACTTATGTGGAATATTTTTGGCCTTTTAGCGTCTGACTTACCACATGATTTTTAAGGTACAAAACATCTTTGACACTTACTTAGTCAGCTATCACTTCACATTTGTTACAGTATAAGCTATGGTTTAGATACCTTTCATTTACTATAGGTCTGGATTTTTTGAGGGGGATCTGTTGGGGTATTCCACTGTCGTATGGTTTATGATCTAAATTAACAAAAGATGTGCCTGATTTTAAACAGAATTCAGAAAATTTATTTGACCAGAAACATAATTTACTAAAATTTCAGTTACACCTCAACATTCACTTTTGTTTGCTCCGCAAGGAGCCACACATCTTATCTTTTACATCTCCTTCATCAAAATTAGAACAAAATTTTTGACAACACTTTTTTGACAAACTAAATATCACTTGGTTTTCCAAAATCTGAAGTGTTTCACTTCGGTTGTAAAGTACGTAAATAAACATACACATGGCACATTTTCCAGTAAGTGCTCCAACAAACTGTCAATATTGCAGGCAAGCTGCTTCAACACAAAATATTCCAATTGCTCTCTGAATGTTTTTAGATGAGCACATTTTTTTGCGCATAGTTAGAGAATTAGAAGGGTTTATAAACTATTTGTAAATGTTTCCATTAATCTGTGTCTTTTACTTGATGGAGCATTGATATGAATTAATTCCCCCCATGGGATCTTTAAACTATTTTTTAATTTGATTGATTGATTGATTGATTGGATTGATTGGATTGGAAAAAGTGGGTGAACATATTTCTATTACTCTGCTAAACTAATTTAAAACTTACTCTGCTGATCTGTTATTTGGCAATTGTAAATCTGGACGTGTCTACATGTCTGACAGAACATAATCATTTCTTTTTAGCTTAGATTTCAACTAATCTTAATGTGGCTAAAAACTCTAAAGCATACCAGAAACCTGGGTGTAGATTTGACCACTATTATTATACATTGCAAGAATAAGAGGTTTCATTTCAAATCGGGACACTGAAAAGCTAGATCATGTTCTTTTTTTAAGTAGGTTAAATTATGCTGATGGTGTCTTTACTAATGTTTGTATAAAATCAGTCAGGCAGCTTCAGCTCATTGCTGCTAGAGCTTCATCATATTGTGGCAGCCTCTAAATCCCTGCACAACAAAAAAAAATACATATTTTAAACTTTTACTCCAATGATCCCAGGTCTAAAGGCATTTCAGAGTTTTGGGTCAGTAATAAACAATTTAGACACTTCGGATCATCAGAGACCTGCTCCCTTAGTATTTCCATGACGAGAAGTAAACAAGGTAAGACAGCATTTATTTTATGTGCTTCCCAGGTTTTAACCAACTCCATGAAAACCCAAGTGTGCAAAAATAGTTCATTACCTCTGCCAAGGAGGTTATGTTTTCGCCTGGGTTTGTCTGTTTGTCTTACTGTCTGCTAGTATGTTAGCAACATAACTCAAAAAGTTGTGGGTGGATTTTGACTAAATTTTTCAGGAGATGTCTAAAAAGAGAAGAAAAAGTGATTGGAATTTGGCTGTGATCAGAAAACTGCCATTACCGAAAATGTGATCTTTGTGAATAACTACTGAATTAATAATGCTATAAGTATGATTCCAACCGCTAAAAGGTATGTATTCACGGTAAAGGAAACTAAAAAAGTTTTAATTAGATCAAAATATCTGCTGTAACAGAGGGTCTGTGCATTTGTAGTTTCATTGGTGCTACATACAGTATGAATTATTAGTATGAAGCATGAGTATTTTATTTTTGGTATTTTTTTCCTGGATTAACTTTATGTTTAGCACCATCCATCATCCCATCAACTCTGACCAGCCACCAGCATGTTTCACCACTGGGATGGTGTTTTCAGGGTGATGTACAGTGTTCTTTTTCCCCCACATATAGGGCCTGATTTCTCAACAGTTTGTGCTTTTTAAAACTCGCACAAACAGCACAGCATCGCACAAACAGGCTCAGGCTGACCTATCAACATGGCGCAGAGCGCATTGCACCTGTTAAACCTGCAGCAAGACACAAGCAATCCATTTAACGGTTTTGCCCTTGATGAATATGTAATCTGGGCTTTTCTGTAAGAAGACGCAAAATATTGGGACAAAAATAGGCAAAGAAGTAGGCATTCCAGGCGCAGTGTGATTTCCTAAGCAAAAAAATGTTTTTGCCGGCTATTTTAGCCTCTATTTCCAGCACTTGAAAAGCATGTCTTAATTTTTCGCTACCATATTCAACATTATATTATTATTGACAAACAAAAGATTTAATTCACACACACTATAAACTAAGAGTAAATAACACTCTAATGGCCATAAACCTGATAGTTATGTAAATATTCACCTGTTGTTCCCCCAAAGGCGCATCATAACTCACTGCACGCTCATCACGTCTCCACCTGGCGGAGACGCGCTGAGCGCCTATGATCCTAGTGGATCCTCATTAGTTTCTCACGTAGTGGTTAACCTTCCTGGAGTCCGATTAATAAAATGTAGTAATCATATACAATACCACAATGATAATAGGCATTATATATGACATTTTAAAAACAAAATTCAGACATGCTGCAGTTTTAATCAGTCTAAACCTGGACCTATGTCTTCTTAATGGCTTGTGGGAAAGTTGAAACAGAACTTCCTGTAGCTTGCTTCCATGAAGGCTTAATTTGTAGATTCACCACTAATGGTTAACATGTGATTAACTTCTCCCAACTATGATTTGGATCTATAGGCTATAGCTCATCTAAGGTTCTCATGCATCTCTTGGTTGGTTCTCTGATAATGCTCTCCTTGCTTCCCTGTCTTTTTAGGTGGATGATCATGTCTTCTAAGCTTTTTGACGTGTCAACTGTACTCCCCTGTTTAAAGTATAATTCATAAGAAGACTATGCTTTATTTTGAGTCCGGTCTCTGTTCTCTTGTTGGTAAAAAAATATATATTTTAAAAATCATCACTGGCAGTATCGAATTCTGGGAATGGTATTTTTTTTTTATATATATCTTAATTATTCTAATCTTAAGTATTACAACATTTGAGTGAATCTTCAGTATAGAAAAACGTTGTAAAAGAAGTATATTTACAGAAGCTATGTTGCAAAAGCTATTTTTTATTGGCAAAATAATGTTTTTTAAACACAAGCACTGAATGTTGGAGAAAAAGATTAAAACTAATTAAACCAAAGAGTTATTCTGGTCGATGATTTTCACTTTATCACAAGTACCAATAGTTGTAACAGCTTAAGAATTCTTAGTGTTTAGCTGAATCAATTTACTGCATAAATTCACAAGTGTATCCAAGAAAAGATGGATGTGTTCTGTAAACTTGCATTTGTGGAAGCTTTTCCCACAACATAGACGGGTTAAGTACATATGGTATATATATGTATATGTATATATATTTTGAAGACTTAATTACTTGAAATACTTTTAAAAAAAAATTCTGCACTAAACACACATACAGACGTGAACAAAAATGTTGGTACCCTTCATTAAATCAAAGAAAAACTCATAATGGTCACAGAAATAACTTTAATCTGACAAAAGTAATAATAAATAAAAATTATATAAGTGTTGACCAAAGACAGTCAGACATTGCTTTTCATCCATGCTTCAATGGAATTATTTAAAAAATAAATGCATGAAACAGGCCTGGACAAAAATGATGGTACCCCTAGAAAAGAATGAAAATAATGTGACCAACGGGACATGTTAATCCAAGGTATGTCCACTAATCAGCATCCTAGGTGTCTACAATCCTGTAATCACTCAGTGGGCCTATATATAGGACTCCAGGTAGTCACTGTGTTGTTTGGTGACGTGGTGTGTACCACACTCAATATAAACCAGAGGAAGCAAAGGAAAGAGTTGTCTCAGGTGATGAGAAAGAAAATCATAGACAAGCATGTTAACTGTAAAGGCTATAAGACCATCTCCAAGCAGCTAGATGTTTCTGTGACTACAGCTGCACATGTCATTCAGTAATGTACGATCCATGGGACTGTAGCCAACCTCCCTGGACGTGGCTGCAGGAGGAAAATTGATGACAGATCAAAGAGACGGATAATCCAAATGGTAACAAAAGAGCCTAGAAAGACTTCAAAATAGATCCAAGCTGAACTTTATGCTCAAGGAACATCAGTGTCAGATCGGAACATCCTTCGCTGTTTGAGCCAGAGGACAAATCATTAAAAAAAACAGACTTGAGTATGCCAAACTACATGCTGACGAGCCACAAAGCTTCTGGGAGAATGTCCTGTGGACAGATGACACAAAAATTTTACTTTTTGCCAAGGCACATCAGCTCTATGTTCACAGATGGAAAAATGAAGCATTTCTAGAAAAGAACACGGTCCCTACTGTGAAACATGGGGGAGGCTCGGTTATGTTCTGGGGCTGATTTGCTGCATCTGACACAGGGTGTCTTGAATCTGTGCAGGGTACAATGAAATCTCAAGACTATCAGGGGATTCTAGAGAGAAATGTGCTGGCCAGTGTCAGAAAGCATGGTCTCAGTCGCAGGTCACGGGTCTTACAACAGGAAAATGACCCAAAACACACAGCTAAAAACACCCAAGAAGGGCTAAGAGGAAAACACTGGCCTTCTATGAGCCCTGATCTCAATCCTATTGAGCATCTTTGGAAGGAGCTGAAACGTGCTGTCTGGAAAAGGCGCCCTTCAAACCGGAAACAACTAGAACAGTTTGCTCATGATGAGTGGGCCAAAATACCTGCTGAGAGGTGCAGAAGTCTCATTGACAGTTACAGGAATCATTTGATTGCAGTGATTGCCTCAAAAGATTGTGCAACCAAATATTAAGTTGTGTACCATCATTTTTGTCCATGCCTGTTCCATGCATTTATTTTTTAAATAATTCTGTTGAAGTATGGATGAAAAGCAATGTCTGACTTTCATTGGTCAACATTTATATAATTTTTATTTATTATTACTTTTGTCAGATTAAAGTTATTTCTGTGACCATTATGAGTTTTTCTTTGATTTAATGAAGGGTACCAACAATTTTGTCCACGTCTGTATTTTAATATACATGTTTACCATAAGGACAAAGCCGAAATACATGAACACTGAATTTTATAGAAACTGCAGTTCACATCAATATCTAACTTGACTCTGAACATTTATAGTTTTCCCCTTATATTTGGTTTGGTTGACCTTCTTCACAATAGATAGGCCCATGCAGCAGTATTATTTATCATATTTTCCTACAAACAGCAGTGACTCCACACTTCTCAGCAATTGATTGGGTAAAATTGTATCCAGCTTTACCTAAACAATTAAAAGTAAAACCAATGAATGCAGTAATACTATTGTTTCTATGTTTTGTTTAACAATGTTCTAAAAAAATATGATCTTAAAAATAATAAAGACTAAATAGAATACAATAGAAACATCCTTCCTTATCCAGGAAAAAAATATCAAATAAAAATCAATTTTTTTTAATAATTCGGATGTTAAGGACAAAAGATAGAAAACTAAGGAGATGTGCAGGTATTGGAAATATAAATGGCAGACTCAGATTTGAAGAATGTGCAACTGAGCAGGATAATTTAAAAAATATTTACACTATGCTCATTTGGATTGGTAATAGGAAATGCATAAAGGTAAAATAAACAACTATAGTTTAGTTGTAAAGTTTTATTATTGACCATAATCCATCTAGATTTTAAAGGGGGAAAAAAACGGAGGCAGCGCAGCTGTTATAGAAAATATCACCCCCTTCAGTTCCGGTGAGCATTAGTGCCATTTCCAAATATGGTATTGGTCTTACAGCTGACCCGACCCTGCCCATTTCTGCGTTTTGTAGCCAGGTCCTTCTCATCACATTTGTCCTTGTTGGCTGTTTTCAGTATTCATTTGTGTTTTCCTCATGACCTGCTGTGTCAATTCCTTTCAAACACAGATCATCTTGAGACTCAACAACTGCTGCATGCAAGCCAGCAATGGTCGGAGGAGTTGATCCGACTTGCACACTTGTTAGACTCATCTGAGAGGATTTTAAAAGTTTAAATAGTCAGTGGACTGTCTGTGGTCAATGATAAATGTTTGTGATAAATGAGGACTCTCTTTTCTTTTTCTTTTGAAGATTTTGTTTTGCTTCTTTTTCTCTTCTCCTCCTTCCTGTTCTGTCTGATCCTGTAAGTCACCGATCCATTTATGTACAGCGATCACAGGCGGCGGCTGCACACCGAAGCTGAGATTTCAAAATGTAAAGGATAAATGAGATTTGACAAGTTGGAAAATTGATGTGGAGAAGCCACATCCTCCTCTTCTGAGAACCACAATATTTTCCATTTTGATATTTCTGGAAATATATTTTATTCAGCTCTGTTTGATATTAAAAAAAACATTTCTCCCCTGTGTTCTAGATGGATGAATCTGGAGTAAATGGAAAATTGCTCATTTTTAAGGGCATTGAGTTGAAACATCAATGAAAGTGAAATATAAAATGTGTGTCCCAAAAACAAAATTGGAATATTGCCTCCATAATGATTGCTTATCAATCCACTGTATTGCATTTTTGCAATACTGGGTGTGCAATTGTGCCTGCAGGAGTCAATGAATCCTTAGAAATTATGTTTCATTGTTGCCATGGAAGTGACAGTATCTGCTGACTCCAAGTGATGGATGTCAGATGGATGTCAAATTACACCATGGCACAGGGCCTATATTGGGGTTATCTATGTAGTCACATAAATAGGGAGGATTGATGAAGCTGGGAAAGATTAGTTTGGTCAACTTGTTTTTTCATACATCTTTCATTTCAGCTTGTATTTACCATCATCTGTCCACGGTCAGACCAGAACTGAGACAGCAATACGATTACTGCCTATGGAAAGATTTCAGTTATCATTGTCTGGCAGACGGTAGCCAATGAAAAATTTAAAATCTCTGCAGACCCAAGGAGTCAATTTGTCCATACAGATCCGTCAGTGCAAGACAGACCCCCCTCCCCCCTTCTCCCCCAGCCGTTAGAGTTAAACAAACGAGGCCCTATCTAGTGGCTAGCTTCTTGGCTCCACATCGTTTCCTGTTCAGAATAGTAATTAACTGCAGGGCTGTGCATTTACAACTCTGACATCAGGGAAGAAACACCAATTCTAAGCCTTGGCAATGAGAATGCATAGTGGTCCTCCTGTGGGGACATGTAATATTTAACAGTAAGCAACTGCAAACCTAATCATAGCATATCACTCCTGGCAACTCCTATAGTGTCACTGCGATGTTTCCGCCAGATTCCTATGGAGAGTGTGCTGCGCTCAGCAGAGAGCGACTTAAGTATTCTTAAGCCAAAGACAACAGCATCGCTTTCATATTTAAGTCAGATACAGTAATAAAGCACATTTGAGATAAGCAAGACTTAACTTCAATGTGACATAAGAGAAAACAATAGGTATTTCACTGCCGCGACACAATGGCTCAAACAAAACTTCTGAATCCTTGTTGTGCCTTTCCACCCAACCAATTACAGGACTATGATAGTAACAGGAGTAACACAAAGTGCATTTGACTGCAAATTATAAAAATCAGTTCAGGAGATCACACACATTTTTCATGTGTTGGATTTTATAACTTCACCAAGTCTGATGCCGCAATAAACAACAACCCTGCAAAAAAAAAAAAAAGTACTGATGACAGTCAGAGAATGAATAGGCCTGGGTATCGATTCAAAATTCAAGAATCGATTCGATTCCGATTCTCAAATGTTGGAATCGATTCGATTAAATCTGATCCGATTCAATATTGATATCGGTCAGTGCTATTAAAAGCTTCTTTTTTTTTACTGTTATCTTAATTATATGCCAGAAATTAAATGACTTAACAGTGGGTGAGTAACAGTTCACCATGGAAAACTGTATTAACCCTGTCAGACACAATACTTAAAATTGCCATCTGGACTGTTCCTTCCCATTTCATCTTTAAAAAGGGCAAACTATTGTAAAAAATAAAATAGATTTTTGAACTTGTGAATCGATTTGATTTGATTTCTATAAGAATCGATTCAGAATCGATTTTTCAATTATTTCAACACAGCTCTACTCATGAAAACTAACTGAGGCTATCTTTTCAGTAACTTTGTATGCTTTATAGACCCCTTTTAATATAACATACAATCAGTGAGTGGCTAATTTGGTCTGCTTGTAAATACAATTAAATTCACTCTAAAGCAAATGTTCAGTTGGAGCATGTGTCCTTCAAAGCTCATTCTTTCTCTTTGTTCTCCTCATCTTCATATGGAGTAAAGCTTTAATATACAGATGCAAAGAAAGTATTTCCAACCATTTTTTAAAATATTTGTCATTTCTACAAATTTAATAAAAACAGAATGATCATTTGTAACAAAAATAATCTCATGAAAAATGTTTGCACACTCAAATATTTTAATTAGAGTGGTTTTATTGGGTAAAAACATAATCTTACAATAAGAAAAATAACTAGTGTAATCTTTTGTAGCACTCCTCCTGCCAATGCTATGTGGAATCCCTTTTTGCCTACTGGGCCTAAATCATAAAATTTAAATCTAAAACTGAATCTTCGACAATAGATATATTTGATTTACACAAAGAGAGGGGGGATCTTTGGTCATTCCTCTTTGCTCATTACTCTCCTCTCTTCAGCTCTACCTTAAGGTGTTCTCTACGAATTAAGTCTTGGGGAACTGAGGACTATGGACAAGTGTTCTGTGTGGACCAGTGGTCTTCATTGGGTCTTTAATGAACGTTAATGGAGAAAATCAACCCCTTAGACCAGAGTAAACGTGGTTTAGTTGTATGTTTTAGATTACTTTTGATGAAAGAGCCAGTTTATGTCCCCATGTTTGGTTTAGTAGTATTCACCACATTTTATTTAAAGCTCCCTGTGTTTTAAACAGTTAATGATGGCATGCACTGAACTAGATTCACAGGGCCTGTTGAATAGAAACAGGCCTAAAACATAACACATCCTCTACCATGTTTAACAGTGGAGTTGTGTTGAAGGTTGAAGGTTGAATATGGAACATTTTCATAAAAAGCCACATTAAAATAAAAAAAATAAAAATACATCCATGGGGCTTTTAGAGGGGTGCAGAACAAAAGTGCAACATTTTCTTAAAAAAAAAAGTTGAATTAAAATATAATAAAATGTAAATTTTAACTGTGCACGACAATGTTGTAATGTTTACATCTATCAGCCAGTAGCAGCCGCCCTTGCGGTTTGACAGATGCGTTCTCTAATTTCCAACAATATGGTCGACACAGCTCAGCTTGCATTGGGACAAATAGTGGAGTCGGCAGGTATAGCAGCTGCTTCAGAGCCCCAAAGATATTGTCATCTGTCTCAGGAGAGGAGTGACCAGAGAAGAACAGAAACTAGAGTAGTTTTCGGTGAAGCCTGTACCAGACTGACCCATATAAAACATTTCCAAGGCATCAAACACACATGAAAACAGCAGCTCTCCTCCTGGATCGGTAAGCTAGCTCATTTGCTAACTTTGTTAATGTTAGCGGTCAGTTAAACTCCTCTACGATACTTCCCTCACTGGACATAGTACAGGTTGGTCACTGGGCGTATCAGCAGAGAACCAGGCAACCAAACGGCTGGGAGTATGTTTTTATCGTTGGAACTACAACCTAGATAAACTACATAAAAAATGTTAAATTCATTTTGAAGGGATTGACAGAGCAACTAGTAATTGTGCCTCTACAGGATTATGGCCTGGTACTTCAGTCAGATTCAAAGAAAAAAGAGGGCTATGAAAAAAACAAACAAACATATAAATGAGCCTTGTGAGGTATAATATAGGACATGTGATGCTGTAACAATGATTTGTTAACTTTTTTTTCAAAAATAAATTTTCGGCGAAACTTCATTCTAAGGTAATACAATATTTAATAAATAATAATAATAATAATAATAATAATAATAATAATAATAATAATAATAATAATAATAATAATTATTATTATTATTATTATTATTATTATTATTATTATTATCTGAACTTAAACCCAATTTTAGCAGGTTTTAATAGGTTTAGTCTTTTTAACTTTGTCCAATATATTCTTACAACATTCATTATTTCGAACAACTATTACTACGCGCGATCACATGTGTAAGTTAACGTAACTAGAAATGCATAACAAGGAAACCAAACCATTCAGTTCGCTTGAACTTGCCTCTAAACCCTTTTTTTCCATATCATGTTGGTCACATCAATCACGAGATTATTATTACTGTGACCAAAACAACTTGTCTCAGTTGTTTTTATTTCCTCCCAGACAATTCGAGTCCACAAACCGGAGAAAAGCCCTCTCGCATTGATGGATTAAACCCATCAGACGTCAAATAGGGTCGCATTTTTTAAACAAATAATAAAATAACCACCTCAGTATTAGTATGCCAGGACCACGTTGTCTTCTCTATTGTTTTTTTTTATTTATTTATATATATATATATATATATATATATATATATATATGTTGTGGGTGTTTTTTTACCCTCAAACTGAGACACCTACCCGTTTAGTGT
Source organism: Apricaphanius iberus (assembly GCA_028564705.1). Classification (NCBI taxonomy): domain Eukaryota; kingdom Metazoa; phylum Chordata; class Actinopteri; order Cyprinodontiformes; family Aphaniidae; genus Apricaphanius; species Apricaphanius iberus. The sequence goes on from JAPXFQ010001905.1 coordinate 7,107,866, forward strand.
GAGCACCGGGCTTGAGCTCCTCAGCAGAGTCCACACTTGCACCAACGAGTTGAAAGGGAAAGACAAAATAATCTTCCGAAAAGAAAAAAAAAATACCCTGCTGCGTCCCACTTGAAATCACCAAGGAGAGCCTCTCCTCCGCGCTCCTCTGCCTCTCCGCTGTCCGCTTGAGCAGCAGCTTACTGCCCGTCCATTGGAAGTGGACGCTGAGGGGATAAACTGGCCGTCAGCGCTGATGATGCTCTACTCAGGCTCTGATATTGTTATGCGGCTTTGATTCCTTTTTCCTGCCTCCATCGGATGCTCTCCACCAATAGTGACACGCTCTTCTAATTAGCCGTGCTTGAATGGACTCCCGCCCCCTTTTTTTCTCCTCCTCCCTCCTCTCTTTATCTCTGAGCTTGATTAAAACAGAACAGGAAGGGGTTGGGGGGTTATATACTCTGTTCTCATTTGTTCACTTTCAAAACATTAATTGTGCTGTCTCGTCTGTGCGTGAAATTAATTGTTACAGATAATTTAAAGTGGATATATTCGCGGCTGGGGAAGAAAGGCCACTTTCTAGTGAAAAACAAAAACACTCGATGAGAAGCAGAGTGATTTCAGCACCACGGACAGCGGGGCCCCGGCTGTCATCATGGAGCGTTCTGGCAAAATGTGATCCTCCACGCTCTGACCGACACAAGCTCCGAGTTGTAGTTCCGGGGCTGTAGCGACGATAAGAAAGAGGAAAGAAGCGGAAAACTGCGGCAAAACCGATGTGAAAAGTCCCTTTCCTGTCAGCCCAAGGACAAGGCAACTGCAGGTGAACGGCGACCTTTAAACAACCTGGAGAAAGCCAAGAGTACAGGCATGACACAGAACCTTGTAAAAGCATTCGTTCTTTTCCCTCAACTAATCACTTTTCAGCCACAAGCAATGTATTTTTTTAGGATTTTAAAACAACCCCGAAGTAGTGCATAACTGGGGGGAAGAAAGGTACTGGCACGATAGCTATTTTGTCTTTTTGTTAGTTATGTAGTCTGGATTTTGATGACATTTTCTGGAAAAGTTTGCAATGGGACCAGGAAGTGATTAGAATTTGGGACTGACCCGAAAACCGTCATTACCAAAGTGATTTTCATGAATAATTGTCAAACCCACAATGGAGTGAATCTAGCTGCTAACTGTTTGTTTTCATGGGCAAGGAATAAAAAAAAAAGTATGGTGCGTTCACTGTCCCAAACATTGGTTTCAGGAGCTGCAAGATGTACATTCTATGGTTGAGTCCGTCAAAGTGTCTACGGCGCTGTGTGCATTGGCCGCATCGATTTTTCAATCTTTTCCAGTGTTTCAAGCAGTAAACGCAAGCAACTCATAAGTTCAGCAAGCGGAACTTTTGACGCTCTTAACACAATGCGCCAACCAATCAGAGCATCAGAGAATGTCTCATAAAGAGAGATCTCCCACTCTCATTGTACTTACGGCATCTGAACTTGTTGCAGTTCCACTCTGGTTCTGTATGAGGGTGCTCTCACGACAATTGCAGAATAAATGAAGGTCTATGGAGCAGTACCCCTCAAAATCCACTTTTCTCAGGATATACTTTTTTTGTGTAGTAATATGAATATTTTTCCCAAAGGGAGATGCAAAGAAATTACACATTGCAGGGTGTTCCATTTTTTTAGAGTCACTTATTTGCTTTAAAAAGTATTTTAAAATGTAAATGATTTCATACATATCGTACAACCAGAGATACTGCTTCACAGCAATCCTCATTTTTCCATTTAAATTTCACAGTTCATACATAACCATAAGCAAAAAAGTCTGCCTTAACATGCTGGTGCCACTTCTGATGCCACGATGGCGTCAAGCAGTACATCGGGTCGTAATCACTCCTTCACTGACCAATCAGCGTTCATTAACAAAATGCTAGCGAGTTATGGGCAACAAGAACTCAAACTGTAAGAAAAGGAAAGGACATAAGTACTCGTTCATTCAACTTTCATCGTATAACCCATGTTGAACTTGTAAAACCTACAATTAAATCTGAAATTTCTCAACAGCAAAGGGGCGAAAGAGCAAAAATTTAGCCATTTAGCTCCAGAGACTCCCTTGCACTCATGGCGATCGCCCCCAATGGAACTCTGGTGGAACTGCAACATATTTTTTTTTTACAATGGGACTTAATAGAGAGTGGCAAGGCTCTCCCTAGACCGGCTCTGGTCCCACTGTACTGTTGTGGCCCGACGGCGATTTTGTCTGGCCAACCACGATCAGCTAGTGTTTAAAATATCTCCCATAGAAAGGCCTGCCCACACACTTTGCAAGTTTCAGCTTAAAAACCTATATGAGTCAAAATAGATGTGTTGTGAGCGTTGCTTGACACTGAAAAATGTGCAGTGTGAATGCACCACTATACCAATGCAATGCTTAATTGCAGCCAAACCGTGCAGGATAATTCTGCGCGAGCTGCGACCCACTAAACGTTGGACATTTTATTGGTTTATTTGGTAGAATAATCTTTTCACAGAATAAATAGTTGTTTCTTTCCCAGATCTGGCTTTTATGAAAGAATGACAAGATTAATAAATTAATAAGCTTTTGTCTGGTCTTGTCAAATGTAACGAAATTTGGGGGAGGTAACATGTCATATGTGGTGGAAAATTAACTCTGCATCTACCCCTGAACTGGCTTAATTCACGCATTTGTGAAGTAATTTTCCTGAATCCTGCTCTCTGAGCAGCTGTACTGCCCACTACTTGGAAAACGACTGACTGTTCAAATTGTCACGTATTTTACATCACTAAAGTGCTAGAGGTGTCTGCACCGCTCCTGCAGAGAGAGCAGCCTACCTCTGGTAGAGTTGGAAACACACCTGCCCCCCTTTTCAAAGCTCATAGCATCTCAGGTTTTAAGAGCTAAAACCACATTTTTTGTTGGAATTTTACTTTCTCTGTGAAAATGCCTGTGTGGTTGCATGGATTACAGGACTTTATTCTACATTAATAAATAACAGCAACTGGATCAAAGAACAAAGACGCCTGATGCACAAAGAAGTATGTAGCTACATATTAATGCTAATGTGTGTTAGCCATTTATCACGTTGCTTATGTGATCTTATAACAGCATTATGTGGTTAATTATTTAATCTGTAGCATATCATAATAATGGCCCTGCAACAGACTGGCGTCCTGTTCAGGGTGTACCCTGCCTAATGCCTGATAATTGCTGGGATAGGCTCCAGCTGCCCCGTGACCCTGAATTGGATAAGCGGTTAAGAAGATGGATGGATGGATGGATCTCATAATAATCAGTTAACGGGTGCAAACCACACCCACAGCTTTTTTATATACTGCGCCGGAAAGAGCAGCTTACTGGACTCACCTGTATTGGTTTTGGCTCCGTCTATAGCCTGGTAAATTTAGCAGCTGAAATAAGATTTATTGACTCTGTTTTTAACAAAAAATAATTAAATAAACCAAATATCCGAGCCCTTAATAAAACACAGTTTCATTGTGGTGCACTTCGAATTCACTGTCGGTCTCCGGGTTGAGATAAGGCTCCACCATTTTACTTTCTGGTCCAACATTAACTCCAGGATACATGTTAAATTTCAGGACAAATTAATACTATATAACTCCAACTGTAACATTTTATCATATATATATATCTATCCCAGAAGTCGAAAGCTGTAAAATAGTATTATATAGTCCCTTTACACATACAGTCAGACACGAAATGAAAAACATCTGTAGATCTAAGTATACATGTATTAGTTAGAATGGGCCCGACAGAGAACAGATGTAAATCAAACTGAGAATTTATGGCAGGACTTAAAGGCTGCTGTTCACATATGGTCTCCATCCACTCTGACTGAGCTTGAGCCATTTAACAAAAGGGTAAAAAAAAAGTGGCACTCTCTATATTGGTACAGATGGCTGAAACATACCCCAAAGAGTGATTGTGCAAAGTGTTGACTCAAGGGGACTTAATGCACAATTTTTAAACTGTTCAAAATCATTCTCCTTCAGTTATCTGCTACAGTTAATTGGTCTATAATTTCTATCAATGAACAGCAATGAAGACATTGAATTTGTAGTGGTAATATGACAAAATGGAGGATAAAAACTGTAAATATCTATACAAGAAACCATGGGGGCTTTGGACACATAGACATGTTCACTAAATGTATTTTAATGTTCTGTTGAATATGTTCTACTTTTTAGCCAAGGGCTTAATTTCCTATGTTTTGCAGGAAGTTTGTGGCACAAATGCTGACTTACATAATCATACTGGCCGGGTGAACCCAAAAACCCTTACGTGGGCACCAATAATCATCCAGCTCATCATCGTTTCTGTTGATAGAGCACACTGTCTAAAACCCAGAAAAATTGAATAAATATTTTCAAAATCTCATATCAGTGTGGAAGAATCATATTAGCTTGGTATAAGTTTCTGTTTTATTTAAACAATATTTATCTATCCATCTGCCTTGAGCTGCACTAATAGCTTGACCTGTACAAAGCCCTTTACATTCTAATTAGCTTTTAAATTGTGAAATATAAACAGCTAACGTCAATAAGGGCAGACAAATACACAGATTTAATTGTAATACACTGATACACTTATTCATTTGGAAGAGATATTCACTCTGTATTGTGTAAATAAGTTAAATATGTCAGACTCCTATCTGCTCCAATATAGAGGGGGCATATCCGTTTCTAGTTACGGTGTAGCCCACTAATGAGCTTGTTAGTATTCATATTGTGGGAGATGAAAGAATTAAGCTATTTTTTGCAACCTTTTTTAATGGATACCTGGAATGCTGCCAGAAAAATAATATCAATGTTTATTTCACACTTTCACTTTTATTTTTAATTTGATATGTCAATTGGGAAGACTGTATGCTCTAACAGTCTTGCTTATTTTTATTAACAGATGTGAAGACATATTCAATTTAATCAAATTAACTTCAGTTTCTTTACACTGAGTCAATTAACAATGAACGATTTGTGTTTTGTACAGAGTTGTGGAGATCCTGATGCCCATCTAGCTTGATCACAAAAAAATGCTCATACTTAAATAAATAAATACCTAAATAAATGCCATGTGGTATCTGAGCCAGTGGTACGCTGGGTTCCTGCCACAGCGCGGGGGCCCTTGGTGCACAGGCGGTGCTACGATTGTGTCTGTATGTCTTTGTCTACTTTTCAGGTTGAGTTTTTGGCTGCCATCTGGCCTGGCGCATGTCAGGCCCCACATCCAATGGGGGCCTTTTTCCCCTCGGTCACTCCCTGCCCGTGACAGGATGCACCTGCCCGCTGGTCATTGGTGGCTCTTAATGTCTGAGGCTGGGAGCCCGGATGCGGCCCGGCTCAGCCCTGGTGCATGCCTAACTGGTCCTGGGTGGACCAGTGTCTCGGGCAGCAGATGTTTCAGACCGATGTCTTCCATGGGTTGGCTGGGGCACCTCTTAGGGGGGTGCCAGTGTTGAATAGTAGGTTGGTGCCGTTTGGTGGGTCAGTGGTGGACGGACCTGGCGCCCAGGCCTGCTGCTGGTTCTGATGGTTCCACTGCCTGGTCGGTTCATTTGGGGGGTTGTCTGGCATTGGTTGGGTCCCTGGTCTCGGCGCTCTGCGTTGGGCGGGATCTGGACCGGTAAGCTGGTTGATCTGGGTGTCCAAGTGCTGGCTGGGAGTGCCCTGGGGAGGGCATACATTGGCTTCGGCTTTTACTGTGGCTCCCTGGCGTGGGTGTGTGTGTGTGTGTGTGTGTGTGGGTGGGGGGGGGGGGGGGGGGGCGGGGGGGCGGTGGTTGTTGGCGGTTGGGATTGGCCCAGGGTGGCAGTGGCCGCTGCGGGTCCCTCCTGCCTTGCGGCGGGGAATCCTTGTCGGCCGATCCCTGGTCTGGGCCCTGCTGGGGGGTGAGGCGCCCCTGATCCCCATGACCTTCGGGTCCTGGGCTGGGCCGTTTACCGGTGGACCCTTTGGGCTGCTGGGTGTTCCTGTGCGGCTTCCATCTGTTCCTCTCTTGGGGGGCGGTCGGCCCTGCGTTGGTCCGCCTGTGGCTCCTGCGCTCTGGGTAACTCTGACATACACGTCTCCGAGCTCCTTCATGTCTGCATCGACTCATGTAGGATGGATTGACGGCTCCTTACACCACCTATATATCAGCTGTATGAGGAAACCTTATTTACACTTGCATATGTGTGGGAAAACTGGTGTGTACGGACATAATCCTGGGCTGAATGTTATCATCAACAGATAGTTGGTGCCAGGAGCTTACCAACGACATTAGCGTTGTATACATTAATCCATTTTTATGTGTAGTGAATGTGTAGTTTTTTGTTAATATTACTGGATCCGTTTTGTTAATTTTCTGTTCTATTGGTTGTTTTTGTTTGTATTGTTTTTCCTACTTCTCTGCCGTCCAACAGAGGTGGAGGACTGGGATGTTTTCTTTTGTTTGTTTACCTCCCCATCTTGTATCGTCAGTTCATACTCCTACCTGTCCTGTTTCTCTTCTTCATCTTCTTTCTTCCTTGTTGTTTTCTCATTTTCGTCTCCATAACTTTAAGACATTAAGCCCACAATGAAAAAAAAAAAAAAATTAAAACAGATCTTATAAATGTTGAAATTAATAAATAACAGACAACTAAATAGTGAAAAAAACTGAATTCATAAAAAATCTTAGCTCATTAGTATGATTTTTTTTACTTTTCTTTTAAAATGTATCTTTTAAGATACATTATTTAACTGTAATTTTTTTCCTAATAATAGATTTTATTTATTAGCCATTTTTGTTTATTTTTGTTTATTTATTGCATGATTGTGTTTTTACCAGTTTTTTATTTATTTCATAGTGACACTTTTTAACTGCACAAGTTCATCTGCCAATCAGGGTCATTGGGAGGGACATGAATGCTCACTGGCTGGTACTTAGACATTCCTCTTCCTGGAGGAGTAGAATGGTGTTGAAGGGCTGATGTTGTTTTATATCGTTATTGAATTTAATTAATGTATGTTGGATTTCATGTATAGATTTATCCAGAAGTTCATAATATTTGCAAAATATTTACCCCCTTTCTTAATATGGCTATCTACTTACAAACAGTCGGTGTTGCATAAATGTTCTAGATATAGAATTGTTCAGAGTGCCATGCTGGAGATGAGACTGGCAAACAAAGCCTCAGTCAGAAGTTGGATAGAGTAAATCAATAAAAGGAATCATAAATAACACAGACTGTGTTTAATTTATTCTTCCATCAACTCATTGTTCGTTTCTAACCGTTAACCAGTGCTTCTTCAACCAATCTCAGACGAATTGGGCCGGATGACACAGACATATATCCTCATATAACTCAGGTGGTCGTGTTGGCCTGCACTGAAGTCTTGAGTTCTGGGCCTGGGATCATTTCAAAAAAATAAAACAAATTAATTAAAATGGCATTCTCTGATAAATTATTCCTCTCAGTTAAATCTGCTAGAGTAACCAGTTCTAAAAGAAGTTTCTGCAACTCTGAGTTTCAGTTTTTGATTTTCAGTTTTATATATAGGTCTATTATTTCTTAATGTAGCCATTTATTTCACAAATGTTTTTTCCCCACAGAATTTTGGCATTCCATACATCAGTCCCAGTTCATTCCAATAATCTCAATAGTATTGTATCCAATAGCTTGCTTTCAATCTAAAATTCAATAAACCCAAATATAGTACAAAAAAAATATGAATTACTAAAAACGATATCTTTGATTGGGCTGCACGGTGGCGCAGTGGTTAGCGCTGTTGCCTTGCAGCAAGAAGGTCATGGGTTCGTATCCCGGCCCAGGGTCTTTCTGCATGGAGTTTGCATGTTCTCCCCGTGTATGCGTGGGTTCTCTCCGGGTACTCCGGCTTCCTCCCACAGTCCAAAAACATGCATGATAGGTGAATTGATCACTCTAAATTGTCCCTAGGAATGAATGTGAGTGTGAATGGTTGTCTGTCTCTCTGTGTTGGCCCTGCAACAGACTGGTGTCCTGTTCAGAGTGTACCCTGCCTAACGCCTGATAATTGCTGGGATAGGCTCCAGCTGCCCCGTGACCCTGAATTGGATAAGCGGTTAAGAAGATGGATGGATGGATGAAAATTAGCACAGTGCATCAAAAAATTCACTTCGGTTCTAACCATGCACATGATGGAAGACAACAGAGGAGAACAACTAGGTAGCAGAACAAGCTCGGGATGGACAGCCATCTGCCTCGATCAGCTGGGAGTTGATAGAGTACTTTGTATGGGAAAAAAACAAGGACAGAGTCACAAAATTAATGGCAGCAATAACTGCAAATACACACAGAGAGAGTAAAGACAGCAGACTGAGGAAAGTGGTCTGTATATCCTTCAGCAACCCTGAGGGATAGCTCAAAATTATGAATGCCATTCTAGATATTAGTTTGATCAAGAAGAAAACAACTCATAATAGACTATTATTCCCTAACCACATTTTTTTTGGGGGGGAAAAAATCAACCTCAGTGATGTTCTAAAACAAAAACATCTAATTAGAAGTCCTCCTGCGGCCAGTTAGACTTTTTTTTCTTTTATTGACATGGTTATAGTCTCATTGGCTGACTTCATCAATTTAGTTTAATGCCATGATTCTCAAACTGTGGTACGTGTACCACCAGTGGTACTCAAGCTCTCCCAAGTGGTACTCGGAGGAAAGTTCTAAATATCTTTTGAAAATAAAATGAATTACAAAATCTAACAACAATTAGCAATAAATATACATTTTTAGGAGTAAATAAGCCTCTTTTTTGTGGTCTATAGCTAAAAGGGTAAGTCTTCTCTTCTGTATGTTTTCATTGATCATGATAGTGGTACTTGGAGAGCTTGACATTTTCTCAAGTGGTAACCACTGTAAAAAGTTTGAGAAATATTGGTTTAATCAATAAATACATTACCCAGATATTTAAATCCACACTTTATTTAATTATCATCTGACATAAAATCAGAGTAAAACTTTCCTCCTTTAGATCAGCTAGAATTACCACATTAACTTTGACCAGTAAATGCCAGAATAATGAAGAAGATAAGTTTCCAAAAAATATATCTTTAGACTTAGTACTTGTCTAAAGTGGCTTTAAACTGTGTGATGGCAATCCACACATGGGAAGATCCACACCTCACTCTAGTTTGTTTCACTTCGATTTACATGGTAGTCACTGCTTCAAATATCTTACTCAGTATCCAGTACGTGATTTGTTTATTAAATTAGTTTATTTTCCCACCATTGCAATGTTTATATGGAGTGCACACATATCAAAACTGCAAGGTCAGAATTCTGTTATATGTTAAAACGTCTTTCTTTGTTTGGTTACCTGGGGGGTTTGGCTTCTCTTTCCTGGGTGGCGAAAGGGGTGGCTAATGGCTGAGGGATGTGAAGTGCTGCTGACAGCTACTGTAGGCAGAACCACCTGCTTAATCGCCTTGGGGTTTTTTATTTATTTTTTGGTTTATTACCTTTTCTGAGTTTGTTTTGTGGTTGCCATTTTTTCACCATGTGTTTCATATGGCTTAGCTTAACCAGGATTTAAGTTCCCCAATGTGTCTGTTCAGTAGGTCAGTTCGTCTTATGTTTGCTTTAGGTTCGGTTCCTTAGGTTTTGAGTCTAGCTTAATGAGTTGACCTCTTTTATTGGCCTTCCTACTCAAGTTGTGAATTTGCTAGTAGTGTTTCATATTTTTGAGTAAATAAGAAAAGCACCTTTTTTAAGTAATCACCTGCTCCATATGCTTTACTGCTTTGCCCCTGACAAACTGTATGACTTGGTTCAGATGTTTGAGCCAATTTCTTTGATTCATAGGCACTCTCCATTTCAGCATTTTCACAATGTTGTATGTATTTTTTCTCATTCTAACTTGGAAGTAAAAATGGAGGTAGTTCTTGATATGCTCCGTTTTGTTGACAGGCTCAACTAATAAAACTGCTCATGTGGTAGACCCACTATCTGGTTACAAAAGCAATGAAAATGTCTTCATCACTTCCTGTTTGTCTGGAGACATTTTATAAACAGTGACAGACAAGATATGAAGGATATGTAGGTCATGTGAATATACACACAAACACACACTACACACATACACACACAGACAGGTGTGTATATCTGACTAAATAAATATAGAATTTGATTTCGAGCTTCCAACGCTAAGGGGCTTTTTGAAAAATGTTCGGCTCATTCATTTATTTTCTGCTTATCTGAGATCGGACAACAGGTCCAGTTAACCCTCTTTCCAGGGATATATAGTCCCTCCAGTGTGTTCTAGATCTGCCCCAGGGTCTCCTCTCACTGGAACTTGCTTGGCAAACCTCCAAAATGGAGGCCGAAGGAGGCATACTGATGAGATGCCCGAACCATCTCAACTGAATTCAATCAATGCAGAATACGATCAGCTCTGCTCTGACACACCCCACCTCCTGCATCATAGGGTTTCTCATCCTGTATCTAAGGCTGAATCTGCCCTGCCAGTGAAGGCAGTTCATTTCAGATGCTTGAATCTATACAGTAATACCAGAAAATTAATAATTAAAACACTATTGGAGATCAAGGGAAATATAATCTGTTTGTTCAATCACCTCCATATTGCCCATGCAAACCTGGACCGGGATGTCTACACTGAATAAAAATTCTTTAAAACTGTTTGTGATTTGTGCACGTTTCCTCAAAATTATGATCTTCATGTGCTGGATGTTCATTTGTAAGTTACTCCTTCCTACTGGCTAGGGCTTTGTGCTAATGTGTTAACTTCATCTTACTTACATTTATACTTCATTTGACTCATAGAAGACTATTTTTGTAGCAAAATCTTATTAGTAGGTCCTAACAAGTCTGTCATGTACACCACATCCAACACTGCTGTGCTTCACCTGGCACAGGCCAGTTTGGAAGCACATAAGTTGCATGCATGCGCCTCCCTGCGGGCATATTCCCTTTGATGATGGTTTCAACACAGTAAGCACACAACACTGCAGTTAAAACCACAGTGACCCACATTTATCTTAGCTTGATTAACAGCTGTTTGCATATCTGTGTCTGTAACATGTGTCTGTGTGTACACACCAAGGTGGCTATCTGTGTGTCGAAGGATAGTGCCATGTGAAAAGGCAGTTATGTGAGTGCAGGTACATAAGTTTGTCACGCCGTGCGTCTTTAAAATGCTGTGTGTGATGCCGTGTGTGTATTTCAGCCCTGATTTTAATGATCTCCTCCCACCCCCTCTGGCTCAGCATGAGCTTATTCCGACTCACATCAGGATAATTAATATCACACTCAAACCACTGAAAGAGCACATGGCTCCTTTCAGCAGCTTCTCCCACACCCTGCTGCTCATAACTCACCTATTTGTATTTTTTTTTGGCTCACTGGAGAAACAAAACATGTTAAATAACAATGTTTGGGAAATTTGCATGCCTGCAAGTAACACTATGGTTGTACTTGGACTCTGACTCTTCTAACAAACTGTGTTTACCAGCCCTAAATTCATCCCTGATGGCAAGACTCCTTGGCTCATGAGGCCATTGTTGCTAATTTGAAAGCAGAAAAATAACTACTTTATACACATTTTAGTTTCTGCTAAACTGCAGAAAAACTCTTAAAACTTGACCTTGTTACAATAATGATACTATGAAGCCAATGACAGAGAACTGAGAATCTATGGCCTGTGTGTGTGCATAGACATGGTATTACTATCTTCATGGGGACCAAACATTGGAATTTTACTATTCTCGTGGGGACCGACAGCCCTTGTGGGTACCACAATCCCAGTCCCCACATGTTTGAAGGCTTTTTTGAGGCTCAAAATGTGGTTTTAGTGTCAGGGTTACGATTAGGTTACGGTTAGGGTTAGGCATTCATTTTTGATGGTTAGGGTTAAGGTAAGGGGCTAGGGAAAGCATTATGTCAATGAGATGTCCCCACAAGACATGAAAACCCAAGATGTGTGTGTTTGTGTGTGTGGGCGCAATAACTTGTGAAAAAAAACTTAAATAAAAACCCTTTATCCTTTTGCAGATACTCCCTTTGGAATTTGCTGTAATGAGGAGTGTTTTCTAGATCACTCCATCTCAGATTGCTTTGTATTACAATAATAATTAAAAAACTCGCAGCACATCAGGTCCGTTCTTGCTTTTGAGCATTAAGCACCTCTGTTCTTCAAACAGAATGTCTTTGTTTCCATTTGCTTTCTTTGTAGTCCAGAAATATCTGTGAAAAGAACAGCTTTCTTTTCTTTCTCTCTTACATGCGAAAAGAAAAAAGAAACTAAGAAACATAAGCTTGATACAGAAGTTGACACAAGCTCTTTGTCATTGTGGGAAATATAGTTTTAATTGATTCATTCATCTTTTTGCTACTAAAATTGACAAGTATGAGTGACTTTCAAATGGGCAAAAGATAAACTACGACATGATTCACAGTTAGTCAGATGGAAACAGCAAAAGTGACAAAACAGGGTAATAATCCATTACATATTTTATAGCAATACAAAGGAACATAATTTCCATATAAATGTGGGTAAAAATATGGCTAGCTGAGGAAATCACTTTCTTTGTTTTGGCTTTGGTATAGATGACTTGAAATCATTATATTGGGCCACAACCATGGTGACAGGAACAAAAGCAGATCTCCAGCCATAATGAGTGATAAGTACACAATGTACTCTTAGTTTCAACAGGAAAAGGAGGGGTTTTTCCCAAACAAAGGCTAGCTAGTCCTGCAACCCGAAGTCTTGACATCCAACCACATCCAGCTGCTGCTAACTGATCAACTAACACCTACTTTCTCTACTTTATTCTCGGTCTTTCTAGACAACAAAGCCACCGTTCCATGGATATCTAAGGGTCATTCAAGTAAGGTTTTGTCTATGCAAAGATAAATTAGCTGAGGATAAAAATGTAAGGATAGTTTTGATTATCCAATTTACAGTATTCTTTAGCTGCTTTTGTAAGATTTCATTTTTCAAATGTTTGGGTACAAACAGTGCATCAAAGGTTTTTGACTGATAAAAAGAACCCCTATAATCATACAGCACAAGTTAATTCCTTCGAACAGAGTCTTGCTATATTCTGGAAACGTGCCTATTATTTCTTATTGGTGTGGCCTGCTTTTAGAAGACTTTCAGCTGCTCATAAACAACAAGGATCGCTATTAGCAGTATTCAAAATAAAGATCAGCTTTAAAATAAATCGTTTAAACACCATTTTTTGAAATCACCTTTTAGTATTTCAAAATACAAAAATCAAATCCATTACTGTTTTGACTGATCCATAAAGTCAAATACATTTTCCAAAGGTTATTGATTAGTAATTTGGCAAATAATTTAATGAAAAATTACTTCTTCCAAATAATATTTTCTTTACTTCTGATTTGCATTGTGAATTGAATGTACAAAAACAAACCAAAAGGTGTTAGTGTTAAACTGATCACAAATAGTTTAAAACTAACTTAGCTTCACTTCCGAACTATTCAATGCAAGCCTTGGTTATTAAGAATACATACTATTTTCATACTGAACTGTGATATCACTATTAATTTATTGGTTATTGTTTCTATTTCTTAGCATATTTTTCCATTTTATTGTTTCACTTTTGATAATTAGTTTTTATTTATTCTTATTTTACTTAACAGTTCTGTTAGGTGTTACTGCTTAGTGAGTTTTTTGATTGAAGCATTTTGACTGGAAAGTATAATTCTGTTGTTAAAAAACTTGTGTATTTTGTAAAGTCCTTGTTTGTTATTATTTCATAAACGTGTTGTAACTTGCTGTTGAACGGACGTCAATAACTTATTTCCTCATCAATCATTTAATGACCTCAGCCTTATTAGGCAGGTAGTCGTAAACATTAACTGAGACTGAACAATTTGGCTATTATTGTTTTTCTGGATCTCCAAATGGTGCCCCAAACTTGGTAATTATTAAAATAAATTATTAATCTTATTAATAATTGCCCGAAGCAATTATTCATACTTATACGTAGCCAATATATATCTGTTATTCCACAACTAATAGCATTCACAAGCAAACAGTGGAAGATAACAGGGATTCAATGCGAAAATTATGCTCACTCACAACCACATATTCAAACCATGTAATAAGATAATCTTCCAATAAAAACCATGCAGGACATGAAAGCTATACAAATGGCCGGGAAAACAACAGCTGTAACACGACAGGCAGACATTTGTTCCACTAATCACTGAGGGGATTGTGAAATGCATTCAAACACTAGCTACTGGAGACTTATGTTATTAGATGCTGTAGTAGCAATTCCACAACACTGACAAACACACGCACACACTGGGGATGATGCTTGTCGTCCAGCACTCTGTGGCTCGGTCCTCACACCTTGACAGCTGTCACTGATTTTGACATGTAGGATCACAGGATAAGGAGATTACACTGATCTGTGGAGAAAATGCTTCTTTCCATCAGATATTTCAGAGGATGGAAGCTTCACATCAAGTAAACAACACTGGGTTTTAGTTATGGGGTGAAGGCTTATTTAAATCAGCCACTTCCTGTTTCTTTACAAAACAGACTCGCAATGTCTGATTCTGAATAAATCTGTTGATTTGGGCTAAGTTCTTAGGATAGCCCAAGGTTTTATCAAAAAACAACAATTAAAAACATTTAAAACTAACCTTTATCAATGTGTCACAACATGCAGTAATTATATTATATTATATTATATGTTTCCCTTGAAACTCAAATACGATTTTAAAAAGTAAAAAAATAATACAATAAAATCTTTAAATACTCCAGTTAGATTTATTTGCAAAACTAAAGTTAGAAATAGTAATAGCCGTGCTACTGGGGAAAAAAGGGATAAATATGTGGACAAGCACCTCGTGCCCACGGTTGAACAATGGAGGAACTGTGATCCTGAGGGTTAGAATGCATGAGCTGATGAACGCCATATAAACCCGTGGTATAATTTTGAAGATAAAAAATGTACTTAGGTTTAGTTTGCAGGGAATGTTAGGGGTGCCAATAGTCAGCGGAGCAAATTTGTTTTTCAGTAAGGTGAAAAATCTGTCATGACTTAAGATTGAGCAGACTATTTTTTGTAACTTGGCTTTTTTTTCAAGGGTCTGATTTTGCTGAAACAACAGTAAAAAACTAGCATTCAGAGTCATGGAAGCGGTTTAACTGGATATTGAAAAAAACTATGATCAGAGGAGTGGCTAAGATACGGGAATACTCAGACTGTAAATTAAGCCCAACTATTTAGTTTTTCCCTTATAAAAATAACTTTGATATTTAGGTGTCATTGTGTAATCAGTGGCTGCCCCAACTAATATGGTGGCTGATTCAAGCAGCTCACCAGAACCTGCTCTGTTTCTTGCATAATTTTAAATAATTTCTGTCTACAGTCTGGGTTGCATATGTTCACTTGCATCCTTGTGTTTTTCTTTCTTTCTGTAACAAAGGCTTGGCATATTTCATTCTGTATTTGTCGACTTTAACTCTCTCCCAGGTATCAAATTTTAATTAAACGGGTGAGCAGAAGTGAAATACTGATTGCTTTTAACAGTCAGCATGGTACAGTTTGGAATATGGTGGTCAATATTACCAGTTTAAAATTAAATTACTAATAAGAAATAATTTGGATTGCAGTGCTAAAACACCCAGGTTTAGATCTTGACTGTCTAACAAACAAACCACTCTGAGAGAAAGGCATCGAAAGAACAGCAGAAGATTATTATTTTTTTGTCTCCACAAAGCACCAGTATGATTTTATTTTGTTTTTGTGTAAATCCATAGCATATATGGATTGTACAACCCTACTAGTTTTTTGCTGCTGATGCTGCTGAAACTCAGACATATGCTGTCTGTTTCACTTTGAATAAGTTGATTATGTGTACAAGTCTTTCTACATAAGTTATAATTGCCAGAATATTAACAAAAGATTTTACCCTAAGTGATCTAACAAGCTGTTTTTTCTTTTTTTTTTGGTACATGCAATAATGAAGTAAAATTATAACAAAAATATGATGTCACTGCATTTGACAGACTACACCCAGATCTACCCCAAGACAAAAAAATAAAATAATGAGGACATAGAGGTGCAAATCCAAAAATTCTGCTATTTCTAAATGAATTTACATTTTATGAGAATCATTTTAATATTCTCTGATGTCAAAGTCAAAAATTTGTGGGGGGAAAAAGATGATTTTAAGTTATTAAAGGTATCAATTTACAATATTAATACTAGGATACATTTAAGACAAAAAAGCCAGAAGCCCTCTAAGCTGTAATTATTAAATGTAGGATACGAGCATCTGCATATTTTCCGAAGTTTAAGTTGTGCAGGCATGTTATAGCTTCTCAGGCATCTATTCCGAATTCTGAGATGTTCATAGAGAGTCTGCTAGCAGAAGATGTTGTTCTCATATTCCTGCATGTTTTAAGTGTTTCACTACTGCAACAACACCTGACTTGAATAAATGGTTGGTTACTAGGCTTCAGCACTACTTGATGACATGCTGAGGAGGTAATGCAATCACTTGAATCTGGTGGGCTGGAGCAAAGATGAAACTAAAAGAGAAAGGACAGTGGGCCCTGAGGATCAAGGTTGAGAAACACTGCTCATACGCAATGCAGGACTCATTTGCCTCAGTTACGGTGAGTTTTCATGATTAAACACTTCCCCATAACTGGGAAAATAATGCGTCCACATGAGACTCCCTCTGGGGGAAAAAAGAACGCTGTTGAACAAAATAATCCAGCCCAGGCTGGATTTAGGATTAAAAAAGATTCAGGCCTTATCTTATAAGTTATGGAATTTTTAGCATGTGCCAAAAATTGGTGCTTTTTAAGAAATTATACAGCATCTCAATTTTCAAATTAGTTCTGGAATGCTCTTATAAATTAATATGCTTTAATGAAACAACAGTCTCAATCATCACTATCATCAACTCTCAGTTAGCTGCTGATTGAAGTCACCTCAGATCGCAGATCCATGGAATACAACTCATATCCACTGAAAGCAGACAATAGAAAAACAAGTAGTCTAAGTTTGACATTATCATGAATATCAGAGGTGGAAAAAACACCCATAAATTCTGCTCAAGCAAGAGTAGCTCTACTTCAATATACAGTATTTTTACTCAAACGTATGAAGATGTCATGTCGTGCCTATCTCCAGCTATCAACGGGTGAGAGGCAGGGTATGTATATATATATATATATATATATATATATATATATATATATATATATATATATATACACACATGTCATCTGAACGTGATCTACAGCTTTTGCTGCAGCGGTTTACAGCCGGTTGTGAAGCGGCTGGGAATAGGATCAGCACCTACAAATCCGAGACCAAGGTCTGGAGCCTGAAAAGGGTAGGGTGCCTTCTTCGGGTTGGGGATGGGGTTCTTCCTCAAGTGGAGGAGTTCAAGTATCTGGGGGTCTTGTTCACCAATGAGGGAAAATGGAGCGGGAGAAGGCGTCTGCAGTTATGCGGGCCCTCTACTGGTCTGTCATGGTGTAGAAAGAGTTGAGCCTAAAGGAAAAGCTCTTGATTTACAGGTCATTCTGCATTCCTATCTTCATCAATGGTCACGAACTCTGGGTGGTGACCGAAAGAACGAGATGACGGATACAGGCGACTGAAATGAGTTGCCCAGCAGGGTGGCTGGGTTTTCCCTTAGACATAGGGTGAGGAGCTTGGTCATCCGGAGGGAGCTCATAGTAGAGCCGCTGCTCCTCAACGTCAAGAGGAGCCAGTTGAGGTGGCTCGGGCATCTGGTTAGGATGACTCCTGGACGCCTCCCTGGTGAAGTGTTCCAGGCATATCCAACCAGGAGGAGTCCAGAGGTAGACCCAGGACTCGCTGGAGGGACTATGTCCCAAGTGGCTGGGGAGAGGGAAGTCTGGGTCTCTCTGCTTAAACTACCTTAAGCCCCTGTGACCCAACCCCGGATAAGCGGAAGAAGATGGACGGAGATAGATGGATGGAAAATATTGCTAAAATGCACGTCCGGTTCTGGTCAAGCACTTCTGGCGTCTAGTGTTTTTGCCGAAAAACAAGCTCCACATGCAAAAGGCAATATGGAATTGTAATCAGATGCCGTCTACACCGAATTATCAGGCTGGAACGCTGTAAGTTTCTTTATATGACAGTTTAAATAGATAAGTTTGGATATTAATGTGTATTTTGCTGAAATACATTTTTTGTGAGCTTAATGCACTTTTTTGGTGTAAACATGCTTCTATGCATTGAAATTGTGGTTATTTTCTGTCATTTCAGTTTTCACCACATTTTAATGAAGACAATTAAGCAAGCTGCTACTAAACTCCAGGGTCTTCACTTGTGACACCAACCTCATTTTTGAAAATACTACATGTGATACTTCATAACCTTACTTGAGTAAAAGTTCAAGGTACAGTAGACTGTAGTAAAATGACTCCTAAAACTATTTTTTTCCTAAAAAGTTATATAAAAGTAAATGTAACTAGTTACTCCCTATCTCCTATTAATATTTTTAAAAGAAACCAACAAAATAAAAACGTGTTAATCTCTTACATGGGAGAAGTAAGCATGGCTGGCACCTAGTCTGTTTTTCCAGCAGTTTTTATTTACCCTGATTTCATCTTGTGTCTCTTTGCTTTCTGTTACTTTTAATGCATAGTTTTCAATTCTCTCATTCATTGATTTGATTAATATGCAAAAAAGAGAAAACAATTAAAATTTATATAGCAAGTTTTATTCAGAAACTAACATTTCAAATCAGGCTTACATAATATGTGCAATAGATTTCCAAACCTGCATGTTGTGTTGTCTTTGTGTCATGGTACTTTTTGTCTAAAACACTTCAAGCACACGATCATAATCTGTGAATTATGAACAGGTACTGGTCCTAAAAGTTATGATTATTTCATATATCACACTGGGGTTAGGTGCTAGTCCTGGAATATTAAGATTAGAAAATCAGTCAGGTTAGAGTTATGTAATGGTCCTCAAATGTTATGATTATCTATATGATCTGACTGTCAGCTCTATTGTTTTTCCACTGCCAATCCGTTGATTGTAGCAAATTTCTGAAGTTCTTTATAAGCAAAATCCAAAATTTTAGGGAAAAAATCCAGTGAGCTTGCTTTTTAACCCAGTTGATGAGCTTGTTTGCCAAAGGTGGTTTTCTTTTTAACCAGTTGGTTGATGTCTTATCTTTGGCAACCAATAACCTGTAAATTGCTTTTCAAAGTGTTCGTTATAGGTCACTTCTCCATGTCCACTTGTACTTTTCCCAATTTCTTTAAACATGCCCCTGTGGAACCATTTTTTAAGAAATCCAGTCTATGGACATATAAATAAAAAAGAAATGTGATCAATATCTAAACTTCAATTGCTGTCTAAAATATTGGAAAAAAAGAGGTCACTGATAACTTGCAAGACTCTTAGAAAAAAAAAATCTAAATTTTTGACTCTTCTGCAAGCTTCATTCTACAGAAACTGCTTTGTGTAAACAATCTCCTGATAAGATGATGTCTGCAGATTCTGGAAAATGCACTGTGTTTTGTTAAACCTGTCTGCATTTGGTACAGTTAATCACCATGCCTTGCTCTCAAGGCTGTGTGACCTGCTAGGACTGTCAGGACTTTGTCATGGTTTTCTTCTAAATTGTTGCGTAGGAGTTTAAACATCTTTGCAAATCAGATTATGTCAAATTCTACTGAACTGTTGTGTGGTGTACCCCAGGGCTCTGTTTTGGGTCCTATTTTATTTCAGCTCTATCGAACAATTTGACAATGTTTCCTACTACCTATTTCCGGATGACCTTCATCTGTATAGTTTGGTAAATGTTTCTGAGAGCCATAAATCAGATTATTTATTAGTCTCTATTGAAGAAATAAAAAAACTGGCTTTATGCTAACTCACTGCAACTATCCTGATAAAACCAATGTACTAGTGATTGCTAGTGAAGAGGCCACTCCAACACTCATTCAACACTTGGCTGGTCTGGGTTTCTTTGTCAGGTGTTTCTAATCTTTGTGTTCTGTTTGCCAAGGCTATGTCCTTGGTGCATCATTCTAAGCTGTTGTTGAGAAACTGTTTTTATCAGTTGAGAAATATATCTAAAATAAGATAGTTTCCAGAGAGGATCAGAAGCTAGTTATTAATGCTTTTGCATCTTCCGTTTAGGCTCTTGCAATAGCCCATTCGCCTGTTGGATAGGAGAATAGATTATTGCTAAAAGGTCCGCCCCATCTGCAGCAAGTTTTAAACTCTGCATCAAGGCTGCTGACATTTACAAAAAGAAGGGCTCATACAGTATAACTCCCATTCTGAAAATACTTCAGTGGCTACCCATACATTTTTTGTATCAGATTTAAAAGGATTTTGCTGACTTCCAGAACCCTCCAAGGTTAGACTCCTACCTGCATTTGGGAGCTGTTGCTCCCTCCAGGAAGTTGCAATCAATGGACCAGAACCTCCTTATGGTCCCTTGTTCCCGCTTTAAGATACATAGGGAACACTCTTTCCAGGCTGTTGCTCCAAGGCTCTCGGACTATCTTGCTCTCTCCTTACATTTGTTGGACTCCGTTGATACTTTTAAGTGAAATCTCAAGAACCATGTGCTGTGAAGCACGTTGTGACTTTCCATGAAATGTGCTATATTTAAAAAAAAAACTTTGCTTGCTTGCTTGTTTGTTTTGCAGTTGAATTGTACAGATCAAATGTGACTCTACATGTAACATTATTTGTAATCACTCTTTAGTCATTTAAAACACTAACATAAAAATCCTGGTATTTAACAAGGTAGAAAAACTTTTGATATCCACTGTAGATTGTCTCGTAGTGTGAGTGCTTTACCAGAAAAGGTATGCCACAGTCCTTTTGGGTGGAAAGTCCTACAAATATGTATTGTATGTCTTTACATCATTCATATGTGCTTGTTTGGATTATGTAATACTATGTCTTCCGGTACTGGATTAGTCGCTTTATCTGAGGCTTTGCTGGAATCCCAGGTGACGCCATCTTTGGAAACAGGACTCTAATTTGTAATTATGAAGGCTAAGGAACAGCTTTTGGCAGCTTTAAAAACGTGGAGATTAATTTGGCAGGACGAGATGATTATTCTATGTACACTGCAGCCAAAGTTCGATACATTAAAACAAGCTAATCTGTCGCATCACGTGGTATAGGGTTTATTGTGGGCAGCCCATGTGCAGAAGCCTCAGCCCTGAACCTTGTCTTACAGAGTTTTGAGTACTGTCCTCGCAGACCTTTTTCGCATTTAATCCCCCACTTCTCTCCCTCTTTCTTTGTTATCCACTTTCAAACAAAAGCCGCACGTCCACAAAAACGTTAAAAAAAAGAACATGCAAATCTAATATTAAGGGCAGATAATAAAAGTCAAGTAGTGAGCAGATGTATCTATCAGGATTTGCTATGGGGAACCTTTAAGACGTTTATCTGTCACAGGAGCGCATAGAGATAAACAGGTTCCTGTGTGGCAAACACACATTCACACAGATAACAAGGTGCCAACAATCAGGGGAACAGCGTCTACCTTCTTCCAGGACATCCCCTGATGTCTTTTCATCAGTGATTTCAGGAAGTCCATTACTATTGCAGAAGGGTATCATGCTCCTGCACCACAATCAATACTCTTCCATTAAGGTGATGAACGGTCTGTTTCCCCAACCGTCTGCAGTCAAGACAAATTCTCAGAACCCACTCATCCGAATCAGTCAGTGTCAGCGTGACAGCACAACACCCAGGCGATGTGAAGGGTAAAGAGAATGACTGAATGGGGAAGTCTGAACAACTCCCAGCTGCTTCCATACGGATGCCTGTGGCTTAATGAATGTTGTCCTTTACCTCAGCAGAAAAATTAAATATTATTAATTCTTACACCTGGACTGTCGAATATTTTTGATTTCTTAAGTTTCCAGACTAATTTCAAGCTCATTATTAAAAGGAGCACAGCAAATTATGTTTTGCAGTTTAATATTAAGGGGTTGTTTTCTTTCAGAGACGAGATAAAGTTTTTCTTTTCCATAATGGAAAACAACATTTATTAAATGAGAGATAAATCCAAAACTACATAAATATCATCAAGATACCCATGTTAAGTAATCGAATTTAGAAAGCTCTAAGAAGTGATTTGTGTTGAGCAGAAAATAATTTTGATAGTCATTACAGGCTGCATTTTTCTTTCTCTTTTCTTTTGACAACAGCAAATACCTCCACCCACCCCAACTCCTTCCTCCACTGTTGCCAAACCTTGGAAGTACAATTATAGCAGAACATTGAGTTTGACGAGCCAAAACATATTCAAACCCTGAAATACAACACAAAAGACAAACCGGTAGATATCTCGAGGCTTGGAAAAAAATGCAATGAAATGGGGGAAAAAAAGCTGTATTTCGGGGAAAAATATGACCTATACAAGGCATACTAAGAGCACTGAGATGCTGAGAAAAATGTTCAAAATCAAAAGAACCAAATAAATGAAAACAAGCCATATACTGGTGTGCTGAACAAACAAACAATGAAGTTAAGAAAAAAATACAGTAAGAAAGGACAGGGCCTTCTTTATGTGGAGACCTTTGCTGTTTAAAAAACGCTGCAAAAAGAGTTGTTGCCAGTCCGCCCGAGGGATGGCTGGTAGAGTGCTGGGCATCAACACTTCTTTGCTATTCCAACTCCTAATCTCTACGGAGACATGCCCGACACTAATAGCTGCTTTTATGAGAAGCCTAAGTCCCCTCCCCTTCCAATCGGCCCATGGTTCCCCAACAATTTCTCCTCCAATTTCTTCACATCCTCCTTGCTTCTTTATTGAAGAAGCCTTTGCAGCTTGCTAAACTCACAGACATATTTTCTTCAGGTTTAGTCCACTGCATGTTTTCACACAAAATGTGCGCTTTTGCTGCATCAAAATATGTCTTTAAAATTCACATACATCAAATGTTAAATGTATGGCAGACTTCAAACTGGATCAGAAAATCACTTTTATCAGTCAATTGACTGGCAGAAAATGTATATTTTAAATAATGTGCACTAAAATGCCACAATGATGAATAAAAATGTAAACAGCACAATTAAACACTCATTTATACAGATTCTCAGGAAAAAAAATGGTTGATTTGGGATTGAGTTGCACTTCAAATATGGAGAAGGAACTGGTTGTCTCTCAGTTATACAGTATTAATGCCATTTCTGATCTGGCCAGATCATTTGTAATATTTAAAAACATATTTTACATAGGTCTACCCAGAAAAGCACATTACTGAAACATCAAGTCCTTTCACACTCCTGTCACATACATATGTCGTTCATGTGTCACCACTTTTGCGTACTTCAAATTTATTGCAAAAGGACAGAATCCCTTTTCACAAAGTCAGGACAATCTCTGTTCTTTTTTTTTCTTCTTTACCTAATACTCACCAAATTGGCTTGGGATGAAAGTTTGATGTTCTGTATTCTCTGTTTGTCCTTACATTTGCAGAAAAAATTTTAAAAAATCAGCTCCACTATAACAAAACTTACATGGAAGCAGCATTTGGCATGCAAAGGTGAATAACTCTTCATCACTGAAGAAACAGCATCTTCACAATATGAGATTAAACAACATTACTGTTGAGGCAACTTGCCCTCCCCCTTTTGATCTCGCTGAGTCCTGGTGCTACCTAGCAGATTTGAAGCACTTTATGGGAGTTCCTGCTCATCCATGCCACAGGAGCTTGTGAGGGAGCATGGTGATTGGGCAAACGGTTTGCAGGCTTTATCTCCACTTGGGTATTTGGTGGCAGGGTTGGGTATGGAGATTTGCTGCCCTCCATCTCTGTGCCTCTGTCCTGTGGGCAGCTGCTCTTGTAGTTTGCAGCCCATCTTTGCGTATATAGCTAATCTGTGGGGTGCTTGGGGTCCGTCTACGGTAGACAGTCTGCTTGTTCCCCCAATAATCGATGCTGCCTGTCCTCTTGCTGCTTATGGCCACTGAGTGCTCTAAACGTTCTATTCTTTTCACCATAACATCTTTTCAATTCTGGGTGACAAACCAACACACTTTTAATATTTGATTTTTGCTGCGACATTTATGTAGCTCCACTAAAAGTGTGTAAATAGGAGCTTGGTGTGCATCTAGATACATTTTTCAACGAGTCAAAACTTGCAGCTTTAGTCACAACCAAGTTTGATGCCTTTGCATTTTCTTTAAATGTAAGAAAATAAACTGAAGGCACATGACCACCTGGGGATAGGATGAATCGAATTGCTTTTTTGCTTGATTAATTAAATCTAATTATTTGATGAGCTGAGCGATTTATGTTTGGCAAAGAATGAACATTGGAAACATTTAAGAGAAACTTATTTCTGGGACTCCGTTCCAAAGTAAAAAAACTAAACATATTAAGAATACATTTTGAAAAGAAAAGCTGTTTTTAATCTGTGTTAAAAAACAAACTGCAAGTTGAAAAAAAAATTGGAAGTCAAGTTAATTATTTTTGACAGTATAAAGAATAATTGATCGGTCATGATCTGAAAGAGGACTCTAGCCCAGACACAACCCACGCTCAGCAGAGAATCACTTAAAGGAGTTTTATTTTTAAAAAATTGTAGTCCTGGATTCAGCACAGAAGAGGAGTGGGGCCTGTGGGAGCAGCACTACTGGAAGGAGGGTAAACATTAGCACAATTGAGTTTGTAATGAATATTGGATATGTCTCTTAGGTATAGTGAGATCTGAAACCTTATACTGATCTGGGGTTGAAGAGACCTGGGAGGGTAAGCAGGTCTGGTGAGGATGTGGCTGGCAGGTTGTGTGAGAGATCGATAACTTGTACTTTTCCCCTTTTGTTCCTAGCTTGTGCTGTTGGAGGATGAGTCTCGAGGGTGGACAGACAGGTGAGTTCCAAAATGGAGGTCAGAGAAGGTGCACAAACCCAGGGAAGCAGACACAGTGAGGAATTCAACAAGGGGGGAAGATTCAGAAGGAACAAAAATTCAACACAGAGAAGGGTAAGTTAAAGTTCTTTTAGGAACAAAGGAAGCTAGATGTGGCCTTCAAATTGCTTCCTTAATTGGCCTTGATCAGCAGCAGCTGGCAGAGTACCTGCCTGTCACATACTGAAAGGCTAAAGGTAGAGAAACACACAAACCGCACAAATCAACACAGAACCCAACAAGCTTTTTTTGTCCAAGCTCATTGCACAGGTTTAAAAACCAATTTAAATTGTTAATAATAAATTGTACAATACTACTTTATCAGATAATTGTTGTATGATAATAAAAGACCGCAAATGGCCCTAAAAAGTCCTTGTGCCTGTTCTAAAAGGCCATAATATTAAGAAGGTGCTCTGTGTCACACCTTCAGGAAAATGAAACAATGTGTTCTGCTCAACGAAACTTGCTATCATATTAATTCATTCAATATATGCAAAGTCACCCTTCACGAAGCATGAATTACGTTACGTTTTTTTCTGACAGTCATGCTGTGAAAGCCTTGGCAAAGACAGCAGCATGTAATTTAATAAAGTCCACAGTGCTAGCTCAGTCAAGAAACTGTTTCCCCCCAATTTAACAGCTGACATGCTCTGCTATCTTTCGGGTAATCCAAAGAGAAATGCGGAGTGGCAAAGCAATTACTGGGTGACTGACAGGCTCACAGTCGCACATTCAGCTCAGCCAACAAAGCAAATTCTGCATAATGCTCAAACAAAGTTCAAATCTCACTGTGGCTTGGACAGAATGATAACGATAGAAGGTGCAGATTGCTTTGTGACACTGTTACACTATCAGACAAATCACTAATTTGATTCAAATTATAAATATAAATGACCAAATTAAATGTGATTAATAACCGTGTCTAATCTGTTATCCCTTTTTTCATTGCAGATCTGGGAGAATAACTTATGTACTATGCTGTGTGTCTTTGCTGTTTCTGATTATTATTGATTCATTAACTAAGTGAAGAAAAGAACAGAAATGGGACCGACCTGATAAAATTTGGCCTCAGACTTCTACAGTCATCTTGGATTGGATATTTGTTTAAGGCCATAGATTCCTCTACTTTTCAAAATTGCCCAAGACCTGCTCTTTCACAGCAGGTCTTGTTTTAAGTTATTATACTTCGAATCAGGGGTCTCCGACCCTGGTCCTCGAGAGCCAATGTCCTGCAGGTTTTAGGTGCATCCCAGCTCCAACACAGCTGAATCCAATGAATTGCTCATTAGCAGGCCCTTTTCAAACTTGATGGCATGCTGCAGAAGTGATTCTATTATTTGATTCAGCCGTGTTGGAGCAGGGTTGCATCTATAACCTTCTGGATAGTAGCTCTCGAGGACCAGGGTTGGAGACCCCTGCTTTAAAGGTTTTAGCTTCAAGCCACACATTTAGGGCTAAATGAAATATGCATAGTGTCTTATAAATTGAAAATTTAACAAATGAGATATCAGATTTGCTAAATTACTTGAAGTACAAACCTACAGAATGAGATTGTCGCTGAAGCTGACTGCTGGTGGGGTTTCTAACTACTCAGTAAAGCCTTGTTAAAAGATTTTTTTAATGCTGAGAAAATATACTATATTTTGTGAGATATGCAAACATCAAGCTGTTAAATTTGTGTAACTTACTACAATAATATAAAAAGTATAAATAAATGCAAAAAACTTGAAAGACTTTCAAAAATGTCTAAAAAGTCAGGTTTTTTAGGTCAAACTTTGGAGTTAGTGTTGTTACGAATGTACTTTTTTATATATACTCTGTTTGCAACCAGTTCATGAATACAGGCAGGCTTCATTTGCAGCAGAATCTACTTTTTATTTTATTTTATGTATTTATTATTATTGTTTTTCACTCTCTTTAAAAAAAAAAGAGAAGACCATCTACTTTTTAAAGTAAGAACTTCATTGAATGTTTTATACCTCAAGCAAGGTAATAAAATAAACAATTATGTTCTTCTACTTTCCAAATTATCTTTAATAGCTGTTAAACAAAGGTTTAAGAGTGGCACTCATGGGTTTCTTATTCCTGATGCAGAAGTCCCCACTAGCTGCAGTCGGTGCTGGGGATGTTTACCTCGTCTTGCTCAGACAACAAAGGTAAAATGCTATTGGCAGCTTTTGTTTCTGTTGTCTCCTTTTGGTCCATTTTGGTTGTTAATGAAGAATGTAGATAAAAACAAATTTTGAATCAAATTAAACTAAGGATTTGCGTGCAAGGATTTAAAAATCATTGTTTTACTAGGAATAGTTGAACTGTGATGGACTGGCGACCTGTCCAAGGTGTATCCCACCTCTCGTACGATAATTGTTGGAGATAGGCACGAACCCTTCTTCGAGGATAAGCGGCATGGATGGATGGATGGATGGATTTGTTGAATTGTCTCTAAAAACACATCGACAGATAAGGATTTGTGTAGTTCTTAACATACGTTGTGTGTTTTGTTGTCATATTATGTCTTTCCTTTAACCTCCATTACAATTAGAAGTCAACTATGACCAATTATGCACATTATGTAATTACATCAATTAGGAACTAACAACTTGTTAACAACACATGTTCCTTACAGAGGAGTTGGAAACACTGGATTTGTCAGCTGACAAGGAAATATATTAATAGTGATAATTTCCATTAGGAAGTAGAATCTTCCAGAAAAACCCACTTTTAATGACTAAAATGTATCCAATCCCTTTTTTTTCTCTTTGCATTGCTTCGGTGTCTTTTTGTAATTGCTGCTGGGTTTAAGATAAGGCACATTGTTTTCTCTTCTTTTTTTTGGTGTGGTTTAATCAGAAAAAAATAATTTTGAACTTAAAGAGTTTGGTATGAATTTGAAAATTTTTAATATACCCA
This sequence comes from Apricaphanius iberus, assembly GCA_028564705.1. Classification (NCBI taxonomy): domain Eukaryota; kingdom Metazoa; phylum Chordata; class Actinopteri; order Cyprinodontiformes; family Aphaniidae; genus Apricaphanius; species Apricaphanius iberus. The sequence goes on from JAPXFQ010001905.1 coordinate 7,135,696, forward strand.
AAAGGATGTTACATAGAGGATGACAATATTCTTGGCTTTTCAGCCTCTTTTGCAAAAGTTTTGGTTATAACCTTCCTAGATTTATCCTCGCGACACTAGTGTAAAACAGCTTAGTCTTTGTGTGGAGGCTGAAATGAGCATGACTTCTTATCTCTATGGTGAATTGAGGTTAAACGTCTCCCTTCCTATGATACTGGTCCATAATTTTATAGCATGACATGCATCTGTTTCATGCTGCACAGTTAAAAGGTGCATATTCTAAATGTTTTGTTTTTGGTGAAAAACGTGCTTGAAGACATCTAGATTCAGCAGCTTAAAGAAAAAACAATCACTGCTTTTTTTTTTGATGCTCCTCTAAGTCTTTACATTTCACATTCCTTGTTGAGATTTGCTTTTGAAAATTACAGAGCACATCTTTTGCATAGATTACATTTGAATTATCAAGCATTCTCTAGCCAGCCTCAATTTGGAAATCCAGCTGCAGCACATTTATATCAGCAGTATCACAGCTCATTTAACTTGAATAATCAGCTTGCATATTTAACCATCATGTTGTTAACAAATAGCAGCTTCCAACAACATAACCATAGTGGCATCAAATTCAGGTAAAACATATACAGTATACTAAATGATACAACAGTGCTGCTCTGGTTATCTAAGCATTAAAGGTCCCCCTTACTAAAAATCTAATCTAAAAATCTAAGCTAATTTTCTCCAAACTCAATTCCCTGCATTAACTAAAGAAACAAAATATAGAAGAAAATAATTGATTCTCTTGTACATCACAGGGAAAATTGATGTTCATTGCCTCACCCGCCTGGCTTGGGACTACCCATGGAAATGCTGGATAGTCTTTGTGGTCAGGACAAAGCAGAGCAGATTGCTGATACTAGAAGGTCACGATTAGCAACTCTACAACATGACAGAACATGTTCAGTTTTACACTCCCCTTTATTTTGTGTTGGGTTATTGTCTTATTCCTCCTGTTATTTGTTTTAAGGAACTTTTGCCCAAGCATCTGCAACCCCCAGAAGGTAGAGATGACTGGAGTTTACCATTACCATGGAAACCTATCCCAGCTGCAACACATGACACCATCGGGGCCACGTGGCAAAGGCAGGTGTTCTCAATTGGACTGATTGTTGCCTTTGGTCCAGACTAGATAAAGTTCCAGTGGAACCGCTCGTCTAGGAGCTACATCTTTCATAAGTAGACTCCACTTCGCTGAGCCTCATGATTGTGGAAAGCTTAGTGTAAAGCCTAGTTTAAATTCTCCGACTGCAAACTTGCACTCAGATGCAGACCTATTGACGGGGATGGTTTTCGCTTATAGTAGTCCATTTTATCCTCTACACTCTCTATGGTTTTTTTCAGCGTTGCTCGACCAGGACAGCAGTGGGTGCTAACTTTTCATGCCGTCTCTGCCTACTATCACAGAGTTGTTTCATTTTATTTATTTTTTCTAGACTTGTGAACGCGTTTCTTCCTCAAGGAGCAATGGCTGACAGAAAGTAAGTTTTGATTCAGCAGTAAAGCTTTTTACTAGAGGTGCAGCTCATTGAATACTCAATGAAACGCATGGAAATAAAACGCAGCAGCCTTTTTTGTTGTTTTCCTACACTCCCTTGTGTTCAGAATCACCAAAAGAACAGATTAGATAAATTATCCTTTCAATATAAAGCATATAGTGGTGATAGGCTGCATTAATTACCGATTACAGCGACTATAGAGCCCTGTTCTGGTGAAGCGATCTCTGGCTGTTGCTGCAACTGACCAATCAGATGCATACGCTATCCGTTGATGGATAGTTAAAAATTGGGCCTTTACTCCGTGCGTTCTTGCATAGGTGACAGAGAGCCCTTGCGTTGACGGATAATGGCGTTGCATCAATCCGTCTCCCGCAAAACGGAGAAGTATACACTAGGCATAAGTTGTGGTTTGGTTGTGTATTCTCCAGGGCCGTGTCTAGTGGAACTTGTTGGGTGTCTCCAGCCCTTAAACCTTGACCTTGGAAGGTACTTTGAGATTGTTTTAATAAATCTGATTGTACACTTTTACCCTGTTGTCCTCTTATCCTTCTTTCCTCTCCCCCTTGCCTGTTGGAGGGAGTGTGTAACCTTCGGCTTGTGTTATTTGTTGAGATAACACATCGACACTACATTTTTTGACCAAAGAAGATGAGCTGATGAAGAAATGGTAAGTTTTTTTTTTCCAAATAACTGTGGATCTTACAGTACTGGCTTTGCCTCAAATCTGTATTTAAAATCAGGATCTTTACCGTCACTGTGGTGGAACACCAGCTCCCAGGCTGTAAGTAAAGAATAAATAGTTAATCCAATGGGCTAGTTTTTAAAGGGACTATGTGAAGTTTGAAAGTTATGGTCACGAGTACTCCCTCAGGGCAATGCGTGACTGCAGCCTGAATGGTATGCTCAAGCATGAGGCGCGCATCCTGCGTGAGAGCTTACTCATGAAGGATCAGCAACTACAGCTGAGGCAGTCACATCCTGGACAATTTACAGGTTTGCAGACATGACTTCAATTGCGGTAATAAATGTTACTATTGTTTATGTTTACTTGGGGTCTGGGCTGAAGTTTTCCTGCTCCTGAAAGCCACTCTCTTATTTTGCTCTGCTGAATCCTTCCTTCAGTTATCTCTCGCTCAGCGGCTGCTCATGATGGAGATAACGAATGCTACACCTGAGCGTGAACGCATATGACATCATTATGCATTACGCCACCTCTGGAAAGCACTCAGGAAATCTGTTTTTTGACTCGAGCACTTGCTATTCAAGTGCATTTGCAGACATATAGAGGCTACCATGGTAAAAAGGCCAGGGCTCGTTCTACTGACTAGGGCATTGCTGGAGCATGTATGAGGAAGAAATTTTACATTTCAGTGTATATATTTGTGGTTAAACCTGTGTATAGTCCCTTTTATTATTGTGTTAAAAGGCACTATGACAATGAAATATAATATCTCGGCTAACATGCTAATATCTTTGATCACATCCACCCAGGGATGTAGCTTGTTTAACCATCCTCAAAGCTAACTTAGGCTGCATTCACAGCTGATCATCCGGTAGACTCGGTTCGATTGTGGACCAACATTTTTAGCTGGTGCGGTTCACATTCACACTGGCTTTTTATCATCAGAAAGTCCAGAGCTTTGAGCAAAAAATTCACCTGTGGTGGCATTGTTGTAGAGCTGTGCTTCCTCCTGCCATGGGGGAAACTTCCAGTACAGTGAAATATAAACAAAGAGGAAAAGCAGATTGTAGTGGTTTTAGGATTGATCTACTGTATTTGGCAAATATGCCTGATAAATACTGCAGCAGCAACTCAGGATGAACATAGAATGAGGCGGAGTACTATAGAGAATGTTGTTTTTTTATATAAGACTGCTCCATACGAGGCAGTGTGCTATGATAAGGACTGCCTGAATACAACTTCCAGCACAGATGGTCTCCTTATACAGATGTTTAGCAAGGTATGTACACAATCCAGCATTTATCTCCCCGGCATTAGTGGTTGTTTAGATTGCATTTAACCAGGATGCCCTGTACAATAGTCTGTTTCCTGTTTTTGGTGCGGTCCCGGTTCTTTTTACCATTCACACATGCAATAGAACCAAAGCAGCGTTCGTTTCAATCGAACCAAGACCAACGTTTTTAGGTGGACTAGAGTTTGTTTGTTTGGTCCGAATCAAAGGTCGATTGCCCTTTACACCTCCCCAAACGAACAAGACTTTCCGGGCAAACAAACTAAATTTGTTTCAAGTGGACTAAACAGGACTGCTGTGAATGCAACCTTAAGCTTTAAACCATGAATTGGAATATCAGCAGCTGCATCTTATGATCAACTTATCCTCATATTCCATGGACAGTGCTCTAGTAAAAACAGGGGAAACAAATTAGGATTTTATCCGCCTATTAGCAAAGATGGATGAAGTACTTTATAATATCCATGGACCCAGGCCCCTCGCTGTGTCAAGGAACCTGGCCTACCCAGAGCTTACCGTGAGCCTCACGCGAAAGCCGACCTACACAGTCCACTAAAAATGGTCAGGGGATGCAATCAATCTCACTATGACCTCAGATCAGATGAGACGACCCACTGAATTTAAGCATATGACTAAGAAAAGAAGCAAACAAGGATTCCCTCCAAAGTGGCAAGAATGAAAAGCCAAGCCCCAAATCTCTGTCTGACTGGTGGGAGAAGGACTTGTGGCATACAGAAGACTACTTGCCTGGTATCACTTGGGGGCCTGAGTACTCCTGATTGAAGCTTAGCCCATGGATGGTGTGTAAACTCAATTTAAGGCTAAATACCGCCACAATTTTGGTTTTACACTTTACTAATTTTAGTAAACAGACAGTGTAGAAGTTGTGTTGCAGTTAGCCAATCAGAGGAAAGAATTATGCATTTCATTAATCTTAATGAGGAAGACACCAAGTCCTGTCATTTCTCTACACCCACTCCTGCACTGAACTATGGAACACAATGCAAAATGAAAGTGGAAGGCTTTTTTTTCACAGAAATCGACTCGCAGGGCATAAAAAATAAATAAATAATCTGATAACACAGAATACAGAGAATAAAAACACCAGTAAATAAAACCTTCAAGAAAACCCAAAAGAAATATGACTGAATCTAGGGATATGGAGAGAAATTCCATAATGTAAGACTGATGAGTAATGAACAATGATTGGTATTCATCACTGGGCTTCTGGATTATTTTTATCTTTGGTGTTTGTTCAGACATAAACCATCTTAATAAATGATTCACTGGAGGATTCTGGTTTGAGCAGGGATTAATTTTAGATTAAGCCCTCTGACAAGGAAAATATAAGTATTTTGAAATTAAACTGCAAGTATCATGATGTAAAAAAAAATGTTGTTTTCCATCAGCATGAGTTCTATCTGAATTAGTATTTGTATGTATTTCTGCTTTGTTTCTTTTTATTTAATAGTTATGTTGTGCTTTATCCTCTGATTATATTTCCAAGTAGTTCTGTTTAACATATACTGACTGGGAAAAAATAACAAATAAAAGTATTTAACTGTTTTTGTAACAATTACCTCTCCATGACCAAAAACCAAACAAACAAACTTTTTTCTTGGCAGTAAAATCTCTTTACATTTTATTAGATTTTATATTTAGTCATTTGAAAAGAAGTTTAGCTATTTTCCAGCCACAGCCAATTAGGCTAGTATTTGCAAGTTTCTGTTATAAATATGCAAAGTATTGTAAACTTGACATGCATTGCACTCCAAATGGGAGGCTTTTATCCTTGTAAGCATAATTTTCAGGAATCCCATCACAACAACACAACCAGCACTGTAACTGTGAGAAATGACCAAACTAACACGATATAGGCCCTGTCAAATAATGGACAAAAAAAAAAACAAACAGTGGTAGACAATTTTGTTTTGTTTTTGTACATCGTTACAGTGTCTTTTAATTTTTTTTTGTAATTTTCACATACCTTTAAAGGCTGGCCAGCCGGATGCTTTATGTTTCTAGTTTGCTGTTAACATAGTTGCTTGTGCTTTAGACCCGCCAACAAAGTTTACACAAAAATGTAACAATTTTCCCACCTGGATCATCACCAACCTTTGCAAAAAATATTTTAGGTGGTAAAACAAAACTGCCGTTTGATTCATTGATGCTGAATTACAGCTGCTCAAGCAATCACTGGAGTTTGCCTGCATACTTTACAGTTTGACATCAGAAGCATTGTGGTGTGACTCTATGACTAGTTTTGCCAGATTTGATATTTTCTCTTGTTTTAACCCCCATGACCTTGGCTGGGCTTTTGTCAGGAATGCTTGAATGAAATCTAGCATCACTTGAAAAAAACTAACTCTGAGAGAGCGCCATGGATGCATAATTTCCCTCACTGCTAGTAGGGCTATTTGAATGTGGTTGTGGCTCCAACTGTAACCGAATACAGTTACTCATAATTAATATTTTCAATAAGTACTCCTGGTACATGTATTCCGTTACTCCCCAACTCTGCATATGACGTAGGTGTTTGAATTCATAAACTACATCTCCTTGCTAGATTTCTGCTCCTTAATGTCATGCCATTTAAAAATAATAATAATAATAATTAGGAAAACTAGAGTAAATTAAAATTAAACTAAACTTTAAAAAACAAAACAGGCGGTCACTTCGATCTCTAAGTCCCTGACTCCTGTAATGAGAAGGGTTGTTATAGGACTAAATTCTTAGAGGATGGTAAAGAACATAGTTCTTAGAACTTCTCTTTCTGGAAGTGGCTAAAGACTACACGTCCCTTTATAAAATCCTGCATTCCCAATATTTTTTTTTTCTCAGATAATACAAATTCTAAGAAATGTCTTTAATACATCCACGGCTATAGAACATCATCTCTAAGAATGTCATGAATATCTTTTTTTTTTTTTAAGTACTGCCTATTTATCCTGCACTAGCATTAGAGAAGAGGAAACACAATGGAAGCAGGCTATGAAATGAAACCAGGGTAGAACTAGGTTGGAATTCCAAACAAATGAACACCTGGTGGATGGTGAAAGGACAACTTACCACTGGGAACTGTTTGGGCAGCTTCCATGTGAAGGACAAACTAAGTGCAAGTAATTAGCAAAATCAAAGGAGGTGTGTAGAATTGACAAAACCTTTGAGAAACAAGATAAGCAATGTATCAAACTCTCTGCAAGACAATTATACAAAGCCTAACACAGAAGCCTTAAAGTAATCGAAGATCTGAGATGTCACAGGAGAAAAGGATTAGATACTGTGGTGTGAAAAAGTAATTCACATCTTATGGATTTATTCATTTTTTGCTTTTTTTGAAAGTTGTTTTGACATGATTTATTTTATTGGAGGAAATACTTAACCACAATCGTCATATATGAAAAAGTACTTGCTCACCTAACCTAATGCATGGCTGTGTCTCTGTTGTCAATATCAACTGCTTTCAAGCTATTATAAAATTAGAACTGTTATCATGCATCGCTGCATAGCTTTGGAGGAATTTGGGACCACTTTTCTTTGCAGACTTGTTTTAATTCAGCCACACTGTATTGGAGGGTTTTCTGAGCCTGAATAGCCTTTTCAAGGTCATGTCACTGCAGCTCTTGTTCTTTTTTAAACATTCGCTTTCAGGGGTCTTCAAAGTGTGGAGCAAAAGGTAAAAACATTGGGGGGAAAAAAACTTGACCCAAGTGATTAGACTACTGATCTTTTGTTCCTACTTTCTTACCTGACAGATAAGAACAACCTAACCAAAAATATATAATATTGTACAAAAACACGTTCTGAAACATTTCAGCTGATGCAGAAGCTAATTTTTTGAGAGAAGAGGAACAGGGTAGATGTAATAGGACCTTGTATCACTTGCTGTTCAAGTCATTGAGTTGGTGCTTTGTGATCATGAAATGTTTTTTTTTCTTTTTTGCTAAACAGTAAGATCTTGCTTTCAATGAGAAATAATATAATTTTGAAATGCTTTCCATTGTCCCTGCTTTGAGGAATAATACCTCTCAGAGCAACAGTGGAAACAGCTTTTGAAAGAGTATAATTTGCGTGGTGTTGATTAATCCAGCTCCTTGGAGACAGAAATTGCTGAGCATCACTGTAGATCTTAAGGAATATTCTACCTTTTTATGTGTCAAAAGCTTGATTTAAGTTCTTCACATGTCTGTAAATAAAACACTGCACTGCTCATCTACATCTTACGGGAATAAGTATCTAATAAAAAGACATTGAATTGACCCTCTGGATTTTCTTTTAAAGCGCTTTGGCATTTTTGATGCTTCATTCTATCACAGTGCACGCAGATGAATTCTTATGTACAGCCATACTGCCCTCCATTGACTTTCAGCGGTATTGTTCCATTGTGTTCAGTGATGACTTAAGTAAATTACTTAAATAACTAGGAGAAGAGCTTCTTCTTCGATAAAGTTTTGTTTTTTTAGTTAGTTGCAGAGGTTTTCATTCACTTTCAGAGAGCACAATTTCACATGCGTGATGCATGCAAGAAAGTAGCATTATGTCCAGATTGTTGCACATATTGCAATTTGTTATAGAGCGCTGTGGCAAACAGCTACAATACTAACCCATGCTTAGAAATAGGATTATGAATTTTGTGCTTACGTTAAAAGCTTCTCTAACCCCATTTAATGGGAAAACAATACGATGGCTCTCCACCAACCCTCTGTATAGTCGCTGCCTGAGGCTAAGTCAGTACAGAATTACAAACAGGCCAGAGAGGTGCTGCTGCTGCATTGCTCTCAGTGGGCGGAAACGTACATTACACTTTTATACCCCCAGTAAAACCCACTGAGACAAATGCAATAAAGCTTTGTTCTTTTCTGCCATCTTTCCCTTGTTTTGTGAAACAAAACACAAAAAAACTGGACAGTCTGGTTTTTGTCCAACATAAAGAAGCCAGTTCCATATAGTTGAGCAAGTCTTCAAAAGGGTTTACAAAAAAAACTAAAGTGGATTTACTAAACTGTTACAAATTCACTTCATTGCAGGGTTATTAAGTATAATTACCCTGTTTAGGATTATTCCACAGTTCATACTTTGACTAGGTCACTCGAAAATCTTTTTATGTGAGTCATTCATAAGTGGACTTTCTGGTGTGCTTTGGACCATCATCCAGCTGTCAACCCGACCGTGTTTGGGTTTAAGGTCAAACTAAAGGCCCAAATTCTCGTTTCTGGATTGTCTGGGAACATATGCAGACCATCACAATAATTCCACCATCTTTGAATACATGTGTAATATCACTTTGACCTAATGGTTATTTTTTCATTAGCTCTAACATGATGTGTACCTTCCACAAAGTTCTGTATTCACCTGACCGATCCACATATTTTATTCTAAGAAGTATTGAGGATTATTTAACTGTTTTTGGTAATGTTGAGCTATACTGTATATATTATTTTTTATTGCTGTCATCGACACTACTCGTAATCGTGGAAACATAGGAGAAACCAATAAATACAAATGCATCTCACTGTCATGATGCTGCACCCAATTGCAGATAAATTGTTGAAGAAGATTGCTGAATTTGAACAAACTTTAAACATGATAACTTACAGCACCAAACTAGGAGAATACTAAGAGACTACAGTAGCACAACAAGAACAAACAGGAGGATCTGAGAGAGAGAGTGACTGATGCAAAAATGAAAGCAAAAACACCTTAATTGCATTTGTGCTTTCAGGTTTTTTTCAGGAATAAATAGTTTTGTGCAGATTTATTTATATTTGATTGGTTGATCTGCTTAATTTCAGACTTGCAAAGCCATTCTAGGTATGGTGAAAATAGAGAGAAATTGCCTTTTGGAAAACTGTATTTATGAGCTGAAGTGAAATAGAAGTGAAATGAGTTTAATGGTTTAAATATGTCATTGCTCAGGAGCACTGAGCCAAGGTATGGATTTCTGTTTCTGTTATCAGCATATACAGACGTGGACAAAATTGTTGGTACCCTTCATTAAATAAAAGAAAAACTCATAATGGTCACAGAAATAACTTTAATCTGACAAAAGTAATAATAAATAAAAATTATATAAATATTGATCAATGAAAGTCAGACATTGCTTTTCATCCATGCTTCAACAGAATTATTTAAAAAATAATGCATGAAACAGGCCTGGACAAAAATGATGGTACCCCTAGAAAAGAATGAAAATAATGTGACCAAAGAGACATGTTAATCCAAGGTATGTCCACTAATCAGCATCCCAGGTGTCTACAATCCTGTAATCACTCAGTGGGCCTATATATAGGACTCCAGGTAGTCACTGTGTTGTTTGGTGACGTGGTGTGTACCACACTCAATATAAACCAGAGGAAGCAAAGGAAAGAGTTGTCTCAGGAGATGAGAAAGAAAATCATAGACAAGCATGTTAACTGTAAAGGCTATAAGACCATCTCCAAGCAGCTAGATGTTTCTGTGACTACAGCTGCACATGTCATTCAGTAATGTACGATCCATGGGACTGTAGCCAACCTCCCTGGACGTGGCTGCAGGAGGAAAATTGATGACAGATCAAAGAGACGGATAATCCAAATGGTAACAAAAGAGCCTAGAAAGACTTCAAAATAGATCCAAGCTGAACTTTATGCTCAAGGAACATCAGTGTCAGATCGGAACATCCTTCACTGTTTGAGCCAGAGGACAAATCATTAAAAAAAACAGACTGGAGTATGCCAAACTACATGCTGACGAGCCACAAAGCTTCTGGGAGAATGTCCTGTGGACAGATGAGACAAAAATTTAACTTTTTGCCAAGGCACATCAGCTCTATGTTCACAGACGGAAAAATGAAGCATATCTAGAAAAGAACACGGTCCCTACTGTGAAACATGGGGGAGGCTCGGTTATGTTCTGGGGCTGATTTGCTGCATCTGACACAGGGTGTCTTGAATCTGTGCAGGGTACAATGAAATCTCAAGACTATCAGGGGATTCTAGAGAGAAATGTGCTGGCCAGTGTCAGAAAGCATGGTCTCAGTCGCAGGTCACGGGTCTTACAACAGGAAAATGACCCAAAACACACAGCTAAAAACACCCAAGAAGGGCTAAGAGGAAAACACTGGCCTTCTATGAGCCCTGATCTCAATCCTATTGAGCATCTTTGGAAGGAGCTGAAACGTGCTGTCTGGAAAAGGCGCCCTTCAAACCGGAAACAACTAGAACAGTTTGCTCATGAGGAGTGGGCCAAAATACCTACTGAGAGGTGCAGAAGTCTCATTGACAGTTACAGGAATCATTTGATTGCAGTGATTGCCTCAAAAGGTTGTGCAACCAAATATTAAGTTGTGGGTACCATCATTTTTGTCCAGGCCTGTTTCATGCATTTATTTTTTAAATAAGTTCTTTGAAGCATGGATGAAAAGCAATGTCTGACTTTCATTGGTCAACATTTATATAATTTTTATTTATTATTACTTTTGTCAGATTAAAGTTATTTCTGTGACCATTATGAGTTTTTCTTTGATTTAATGAAGGGTACCCACAATTTTGTCCACGTCTGTACATATTTGTTAGAGTGGCTACTGTGCTTTTCACTCTCCAATTATAAAAAGGAACATGTAGAGATTGCAATTGCGTTGTTGTCCTGACTTAGGTTGAATTAGTTCAACGTAAACAGTCTTTAAGTCACTTTTATCACTATTATTATTTTGTTCTTTTGAATATTTATGATATGTTCTGTGATATGACGTCACCGTCTGTGCTCTGCAGCATGCAAAGACATGGATCTTTGAAAATTCCTTGTTCAAAATCTCTAGAATATCCAGAGTCCTATCTAGAATACATTCGGTTTTGTGTTGGTGAAAAATTTCTGTTTAAGTAGACATATATTTTGAGAAATTATCTTCCTTTAAAATCCGAATATCACATATTTCACTTGAAAGGTTTCAGTGGTTCAAAGGGTGCTTGATCCAATTTACGCTTGGAGAAGAAACAGGCCCACCAGAACATAGATGTTCCACCATACATAACAGTGAGGAGTTCTTTTCTGCTTATTCATCCTTTGTTTCACATTTTAAGGCACCTGTGGTTTTGTTAAGAAAGACTATTTCTTCCATTGTGGGATTCCCACAGGTAAGTGAAAAAGTCTTGGTGAAAAACTGTATAAAACATAAATGAAGAACAGTAACCTGGTTATTTAGGTATGCATACTCTTAAAGAGATTATTCATCAATATATATTTTGTTTTAATATCCTCATTTATGAGATGTCTATCAGTACATCCATTCCATATCTTGGCAATTTTACCCACTCCAGTTTCTCTACATCCATCAAATTAGGAGGACATCTCTAAACCAAAGCTCTCTTCATGTGACCTCGTAGATTTTCATTCAAAGTAATTTGTGGACTGTTACCAGAGAATTCCATCCGGACCTAGGGGCAGAATTTTCTGAGGAGGTAAAGGTGTGTCTTGTGACCAGTGGATTACTGGTTTGAATCTCTATTCTGTTTATCTCAGCTTTTGTGTCCTTGGACAAGACACTTGCCAGTTGAATGGCAGCTTCTGTCTTTCCACCCTGCTCCTTTTGACAAGATAAAGTGACATTAAGCAGAAATTCCTGCAGCGCTGTCAGAGTTATTATGAGTCTCTTTGTAGCCTCTTTGAACCGTTTCTTGTTCTAAATACTTTTAATGTTGTATTGATGACCATCTTTAGTCTCTAACACTTCTGACTAACAGCTTTGTTCAAGGACAACCTTTTAAATATTTGCACCCTCTCTGCAAACTATAGTTTTAGCTAAAGTAAGCACTTGTCAGGAAAATCATAGACAACGGAACATGTATTTGCTTTTATTCAGATTGTTGAGAATTTCTTTCAGATGTATAACCACAATAACTAAATGCTGGAGTGATGATTTATTTAAGTCTACATTTTTTAAGTATCAAAACTTGGACTTTTAACATTGGTCTGTACAATTTTAAGAGCCGCTACACATTTGTTAGGTTTTTCTACAATTGTTCAGCAGAGAGAATGCTATTAGAATTATGTGTAACCTTTTTACACATCTTCATCAGGAGGATCAATAATTGTAGAAGACATTGTAAGGTTACCTTTCTCATATTTACAGGTTTTAAGCATGTAACCATTTTGAGTCAATAAACAACTACTAAAATGTATTTTTGAAAAATGTAACTTGTCTAGTAACCAAAATGACAAGTTAACAAAGAAACATGTTGATTTATTTTAACTTCACGTGTCATTTATCCTCACAGAAATCAACAAATTCATTTTTATTGAAGAACAACACAAGAAGTGATCTTTAAAATAGATTTTATTTACCATTTTGTAATTCAACAGTTTACGATATACAGGTGACAGGACTAAGACAGTTCAATGGATTTTGGCCCTAAAGGTCGAAGAACAAGAAGAACACACATGGTTAGATAGATACAAAGAAAGACACTGTGTATATATATATATATATATATATATATATATATATATATATATATATATATATATATATGTATATGATAGAAGGTACCAGAAGAACTGTGTTCACATTTCTCGTGTGCTTTTCCCTCTCCATTCCACCAAATACAACACTGCAATTTCTCTCAGCCATGAATGTGAAAAATAAATTATTTTTGTTCCTTGTGCTTTTAAAAAAATGGAAATGTGAATTTATATTTTCTGCTCTTTAAAAACAACACTGCTGATTTCCTATAAAAGTGCTGCAGTATGAGTATGCTTGTGTGAACAGTGGCAAGAAATTCAAGAGTTAATATTCAGTCATTTACATAAAAACCCATAGAGATATAGGAAGGTCACAGTTAAGTGTTTTCATTTTCACTACATTTGTGTTCTGCTCAAAATGGTCCTAACCTTGTTTATTTTCCTTAACATCAGTAACTTTGTGCACAGTGATAATAAGTAATGAAATATTAATAATTCAAGACCTGGAACACTTAAAATTGTTCCAACTCACTGGTGTTCTTCAGAAGCAAGTCGATTTAATTTTGTATATTTTGTGTATTTAAGTTTTAAGCTTAAGAAAAATTTGTCAGTAATTTTCCCTATCATTTTTTAAACATATTTTTATCTATTCATTTTATTTGTCATATTTATTTCTGTTTTGCTTTGTCTTAATTGTTTCCTAATCCCCCCCCCCCCCAAAAAAAAAAAAAAAAAAAAAAAAACTTTCATTATTGTGTTTACACAACTTTGTTTATACCGAATGGACCATAATCAAAAATTGGTAAAAAGATATACATACTCTAAAACATATTATTTAAAAGTTGTTGGGGAGAAGAAAATAACAAACAATTCAAAAATAAATATGACTTTAATAAAAAAAGAAAGAAATTAATAAGTGAAAAATAATACTTATAATTTTAAATTATAAATAAATTGGGATAGTAATGACAAGAAAAAAGATTTCTAATTAATACAGTTAAAAAAATAAATACAAAGGTCATTATATTGTTCTTTGCACAATAATTGTTTAAATTATCAATCTATGATTAAGTATATTTATTTCTGCATTTACTCTTGATTAAGGCAAGTTTGAGTTTCTATATTTAATAAATGAATGTTCCCATGACTGATGCATATTCCAGATTAGTTGACTGCAATGTTGCCAAAAAATATTTTTATTCTGATTAGCATAAAAGAGCTGCTCAAGACTTGGTTGCTGACTCATTTTGGTGTTTGCATTCTGCTTTTCACAAAATAACATTGACAGAAACAGCCAGATGCCTCAAAATTAGGGGGGAGGGGGCACATAACTGTTGGCAGTGCACAGTGTAAAACAGCTTAAAGACGTAATACTTTTTCCACAAAAAAACAGAAAAGAAAAGTTTGTGATGTAGCTGAAGCTTGTGTCTGTGCCAGAGCTCCATTCTTTTTTAGTTCAAGTTTCAATCCAAAGCTTTTTCATTTGGCAATGCTTTTTAACATGAGCTGGCTTTTCATCTTCAATAGAAACAACTTCAAACACACAAAAAAGCAGTGTCATTAAAGTTGGAGAATCAATTACTAAATATGATGATAAGTCTTCTTTCTTGACTAAGACAAAATCTGTCTTTTTTTTCCTAAAAGATATCACTGGGTATGATTAGAAGAGTAGAACAGAGCTACTTCTTGTAGACTAAGAGTACATGGACAACAATACTGACATTACAACCTGCTCTAAATGCAGGTTCTGCAGTAAGAGGGAATCTGCTAACACATACTACATAAAACACCTGACATTGTCTACTTTACAGTATCAGAATTATGGCAAATAAAAATCAATCAAAGCCAGCCCTCCCTCTGATCCAGAAAATAAAAAAAATACATAAATCCACCTGTAATACTTTTTTTTTTTGACATTACTTTACAATGGCAGGAAGAGATGAGCGTCCATCAGAGTTAGTAAGGGTTGGGGTTCATGAGATATGGTGACAGGATGGTCATATAAGGCTACATGAATATACAAAACAGACAATCACTAACAGGACAATGTCTGTGTTACAGGTTCTCCCACTAGATACCATGCAGAACAAGTTCTCTTTTCGTCTTTCAGTTAACAAAACCCTATCTAAAATATATATCAATGTGATTTTAGAAAGATGGTAAAAGTTAATGGCGTTGAAAAGCACCTGTTTTTGCTTTGAATTATTATAAAAATACATAGTAAAATAAGTTTTGTGGCTTTAATTGGTGGTAAAATCTTTGCAGTTATTCAATCAGGAGATTAGCAAGAATACATTTTTGTAAGCTTTTCTTTACAAAAGCAAGTTAAAACAGTGTGCTTGTTTCAGAATATTAATTGTGCTCATTTTCATTTAACTTGTCTAACTCTGATTTCTCTTATTGTTGTTCAATAAACACCTTTTGTTTGGGCATCTATTTGTCTCCAATTGATTTTGACTGTTGTCAGCATTACTCCATCTTGTGGACTGTTTGAGCAAGTGCATTCCCAAATAAAAACTATCAGAATATATGCAAAAGTAGTCTAAAAAAGTGCTTCAAAAGATAAGAAAGGCTCAAAATGTGCTTAGTCATCTCCAATCAGTCTTTATATAAGGATCAAGATCAAAATAGCAAATTTCTTACTGACAATATTTAGTTACAGCTTGTGTTAACTTAGCTTTGTTTAAGAAAAAAAGGTTAACACCAGATGCACAACTCATGCCCAAGCCTCCCCTTTGCAAATTATCATATTATATCATATATTTTTATATAAAATAGTTAAGTAGTGTAAGTGTTGCTTTACAGTGGGTTTAGTCTGGAAACAAGTGACATCACCATTTTTTATTGACAATAAAAAAAAAAGCTGTAACTGGCCTTAGGCTGTTATTTTGATTCTCATGGCATTAAAAGCTTGACCTAAAAATAACACAGTTTAATGTTATTAATACAAACACATTTAAATATAGATTTAAGCAATAACTGAATAGCTTTGATTTCAAACAGAAAAGATACACTTTTTCTGTCTCTAAAGAAATACATAAAAAATAACTGCTACTTAACATTATCGCCAACATTTAGTAATTTTGATTTTGATACACAGATATATGCCAAAATACAGCATAAATATCCAGCAATTTCAACAATTGTATTATTTATTTCCTAATGAGTATAACATTTTAGCTATTTTGCACTGTGATGTTTATAAAGAAGTGGACCCCCTGGTATTCATCTCTAAAAACACGTATTACTGCCTATTGAAATTGTTCAAGCACCAAATATAATTTAACATGCATTAATTATCAGAGTAGAAACTGTCTTAGCACTACCTCAAAGGCTAATATCTACAGTCTGCCTTATCTCCGCTCTTGAAGGTACAGCTAATCAGTGCCAAGGAAAATGATTGGTGCTACTGGATTAGCAAACAGCGGCCAATAGCATATCAAGGTGGATTGAGTCCAAGTATTTCAGCTCCCCAAGCTGCATTTTTTCAAAATATTTTAGAAATAATTTTACAAACCCAGTAGGCAGAATTTCTCGCAGAAAAATAATTTAAAAATGGGAGACAGACCGCACAGAAGAATCATATACAGAACTGCAAATCAGCGGGGGACCACTGTAATTACAAGCGTACAGCAGGCTTATATTAGCTAGCTAACTGGCTATCTGTTTAGATAACGCTGATCCTGACTCCACAACTGCAATTTTAAAACTTTGATAAGAACGATGGATACTTTTACTTTCTCCAACCTACCCAGCCCATGTTTTCTCAACCGGAAATATGTCCAGATAATTTGTTGGTCCTGTAAGTATGGGGAAAGTGTAGTAGTTTTTTTTTCAGCAAACTACGAACTGTACAATTCTGTGTTACTTTATACTTCTTTCATAAACTCCAGTCATTCTGGGATTTTCTCTGGCTTTTTTATGCATCATTTTTTTTTGTTTTCTGTCAAGAAACCAGCCCATGCATAATAAAAAACAAAGCACAGAGCAGAATTTATGCTGAGTTCTTTTTGCCACAGAAGTTTAAATTTAGACCTGGATATCTTAACATACCTCAGTTGAGCATATTGTTGCAAATTGTTTTAGAAATTGTTTTAGTGCGATTTCTATTGGCGAAATAAGCTAATACAATTGTTTTCTCTCCAGTATTTAAGTACTAAAATATCACAAATAGGGATTGCATAGTACTAGCTGTGCTGTGTATTTATTCATAGAAAATGTCAAAAGTGCAAACTAATAATTTATTCTGACATAAATTGCGGCTAATGTTCTATATGAACAGCTGTGTCAAGTTTGGGGTTGCAGATCTTTAATGCTCAAAATCATAAGTCCGACTTTGGTGAGCCTTCAGTAAGATTTTACCCAAAAATTCTCGCTATATAGTGCTAGAGCTGCTAGAAAATACTGTGTTTGGGAGGCGTCAAGTGTTTTGTTACACAATTTCTACTTGTTGCGATGCTAAAGGGAATGCTATGTATGAGAGGTGTCAGGTGTTTTGTTACCAAATTTCGCAGTATTTACTTCTTATGCTGAATTAAGCTAACTTGCTATACAATCTTTGCAGCTAATTCCATGATTCCAATCAGGAAGTAGACCATGTCTAGATAGGAATGCACTACATACTTTTCTATTTTAAGTTAAAACCTGTTCATGTTCTCAATGCTCACTGAAGCATAGCAGTCATAAAAAGTGATGGTTTTTTTTTTTATTTGCAGCAAACCTAGTGTATCAACCTGAGGAAGCATTGCTAGTGTAATCTATAAGAATTGGTGTCTGCTAATGAAATTAAAACAAATTCATGAAACACAGTCACAAAATGACATTGTAAAGATTCTGATGTGTGGATGGCATCCAACCAAACTCTTCACAAGGGTTAGTTCTGTCTTTATACCATTACATAACACCACTGAACCGGACATTTCCCAGTAAAATACTCAGGCCAACCTGTATTAGAAAGAGGCACCTCCAGTCTAAGAAGATGAATGGTAAACATGACTCATCACAAAAATTTAGATTTACGTTTTGTACAAAATAAACATTTACTGTCTTTATTATTATTTACTAAGTTACTTTACAATAGGAAGTAAAAAGACGACATCTACAGAGAAAACAATAGACTACCATTGCAGCTACATATAAAAACTACAGAATTCATTGCAGAATTTATTCTTTTATCTTCAGGAAACAACCAGCTTCTCTCCAACTCTTGTTTTTCAAACAACTTGGCTCAGAGCTTGAAAATAAGTGTCTCGTAACACATTTAAGGGTTCCACAGACAGCAAAGGACCTACACCGCGTCAGTTTCTAAATCGTATATGTTACCAAAAAGATGTACAATAACCATGTAACTCAGGTTAAATGCCAGATGGGGGCAGACTACTACGACCCTTTAGAGACACCGAATATAAATTTACCTTCAGAGACCACATCCTAGGGCACACCTCAATCAAAAATAACACCTGGAAGACTTAAGAAGAGATGGCACTTCAGTATGTATTCTGAGAGCTGCATCCACTTGCATTGTGTTTTTTTTTGTTTTGTTTTTTCTTAGACCGTGGGTATATTTTGTTGTTTCAGTCCCTGTAACAGTTTCCACAGGCAAGGAACCGCAGAGTTTATCTTTACATGGACCCTGAGAAATGGGCAATAGGACCACTTTTGTCAAAAAAATATTTAAAAAGAAATGTTTCATATCTGTGCACGTGAGATAATGAAAAGACAAAGAGTTACAGTACAGTTTGTTAATGGTAAAAAGTTAAAATCTAAGCAGCTTTAGTGAAAAACAAATAGCTACTGTTGAAATTCCTGCAGAAAATCTGCATCAAGTGCCTTTCATGTTCTTGGGTGCGGTTAAATATTTGTGCTCTGTGTTGTTCATTTGAAAAACAAGCAGCATAAGAAAACAAGAAGCTTAGTCCTAAACAGAGATCAACTAAGTCTGAGGTCACTGTGTGCTGTGGAAAATACTGTGTTCAGAGTCTACATATGGAGGGCCAAACCTGCCATAGTCACTGAAGACAGAAATAAATAAATGGCTCAAAAAAGCAACTACCAAGTACCAAAAAAGGACCACAACAAAAATGAAAGAAAAGACATGAATATATTTGAAACAATTCTTAAGATATATACAAATTTCAAAAACTGTTAATCTAAACTATAATAACTTGTGTCATCATCCCTACTTTTTATGTTCATCTTTCCCTGTATATTTATTTACTTATCATTTTTTTTCTTTCATTTGAGACAAATGTATTATTTTTTGCTGTATGCTATTGTGTAACTAAAAAAATCTGCTTTAATCAGTTTAACTTTTTTTATTATGCTCACTTTAAAAAAAAGACTAAATAATAAGGAAATACATGGTCACATATGAATGAATGTGTGAAGAATAAGGTTGGTGACCAAAAAAACAAAAGTAAAATAAAATATAATATATATCCAAAATAACTGAATGAAAACGACCTGATTAATTAAAAAACTTGAAATACAATTTACGCAACCTCCTATACTGTCATATTTTTGGGGCATTTATTGGCACATTAGTTACTTTATTGAGCCATTGATTTATGTCTTTGCTTTCGAGTAAAAAGAAGGTTTGATCCTTCATTTCTATAAGCGTGATACGGTGTATTCGCCTCTTTTTCTGGCTGAAGAACAAAGCCTATTTCCATTTTTCCGTATCGGATGGCCAGTGCCGACACGGTTTGCTGTCTCCCTCTACGCTACAGCACCACAACAGGTCTCCAGCTGTCCAGCTGCTGCCACTACGAAGTCATCCATCCCAAACGGACCTAGCGAACTGAATACAAGAGAACAGTGTGCGTCTCTTTGCGACTGCATGCACAAAACAAGCACATGCATCTTCACAATCTACTGTACCTCTAACTGCTGATGACGATGACATTTACAAGTTTTACAAAAAAAAAATGAAAGGAAAAAACAAACGTCATTATTAAATTATGAGGAACAAATTAACGGCTAAATCCCACGCACATATACACACATCTACACGCTAACGTACACACAGATCTTTTGGATGATGACCCAATTTCCTTAATCCTTTCATTTTTTTCTTCTTCTTTTATCGAGAGATAACACACAAACAGATAGAAGAGGTTAGGATAGATATAATAAGCCCTTACAATATGTAAAGGTCTCCAGCGAATGGGATCTCCCCCACAGAAGGCTGTGGGAAAGCAGGGTGAGGATGGAGGAGCAGTGAGGAAAAGGGAGGGAGAGAAGTGGAGGAGACGGTGGGCTGCAGAGGCCATGCCCAGTAGTGCTGACAGGTAGGGGTGGCGTCTATGCACTGGGGTTGGGGTTGTTGTGTGTGTTGGTGGAGCCGTTGCTTCCCTGGATGGTGAGGCTGATCTCATCCTTCTTCTCCGTCTCCTTTGCTTTCTCTTCCTCCTTGTGCTCTTCTCTTAGCTCCTCCTTCTCCTTCAGGGGTCGGGCCTCCACGGTGTCAACAGGAGCTATGGGGGCATAGCGGCCTGTTCTGTGCTCAGACAGGGCCGGGCCCCACTTTGGATGCGCTTGGCATGCATACTTCAACCTCTGAGAGGAAAAGGTGGAGAGGGACAAATCATGTGGAGAAGACACTTTACGGACCAGTTAAATAAACCTCTAGATTTTAAAGCAGAAGGAACATATACACAAAAAACTAAAGGTTTATTCATCACAGGGAATGGCATGCATAAAGGATTTACATTTTTTCAGAGGATTTTATTTTTACTTGTATTTCTCCAAGTTACATCAATCTTATCTTTTTTATTAATGTTATCAATTTTCAATTTTGCCACTATTTTTCTTTAAACTATGGTACTGCACACTTCAATATGTTTTTCACTTTATGGTTATGAAACCCAACGGTGCTCTATATTTCTTACCAGCTTAACGCATAAGTGCTACTTAGGCTTCAGCAAAACTAAACGACCATCAAAGTTACAGGGGGGAAAATAACAGATTTTCTTTACAAAAAAAAATCAAAAATATGAAGTGCCTTTGTATTTATCCCCTTTTACTCTGATACCTCTAAATAAATCCAGTGCAATCAACTGTCTTCTCCCAATTACATAAATGGTAAACAGTTTACCTGTGTATGATTTAATCTCAGTACAAATGTAGCATAAATACAAATCTACAGTGACCAGGCCATCTGTGCACACTGACGGATGGGACAAGGACAGCATTAATCAGAGAAAAAGGCACAAGGGTCTTGGCGACTGGAGGAGTTGCAAACATCCATTGCTCAGGTGGGAGAATCTACAAAATGACAATGGTTTTCCACTCCAAAAATAAATATGAAGGCACATTGGACACAATACATCTGCAAAAAGATCGCCATATGCTGTGAAAATGCTTCTCTACTGCAGGTGCAAAAAAAGCTGGTCAAAGTGGATTGGTAGCAACAAAGACAGAGCAACTTTAACCTTTTTTCAAACCTTTAAGTTATTTCAAAATACTTGGATTCTTTCAGCAGGTTAAGGACTTTAAACAAACAAGAGCTATGATGGAAAAGTTTATATAAAAGCATATTTAAGTGTTAGTACTCAAAATTTAGTGGAGAGTCCATGGCGAGACTTAAACAGTAACGTTCACAGAAGCTCTCCATCTAATTTGTCTGAACGTGAGCTACTCTACAAAGAAGAACAGTCAAAGCGTCCAATCTTTGCAGTAGATGTCTAAAGCAGGTATTGACTCAGTGTGGACGAATATAAATGTAAGTCATACTTCAGATTTCATTTGTATAAAAATCTGAAAACAACATGTATCTTCTTTCTTCTACATCACACTGTGGTCAGTTTGTATTGGTCTAGGACATAAAATCCCACTAAAATATTTTGCATTTGAAATAATTTTGAGGGCAAGGAAGATTTTGCACAGGGTTTTGCTCTAGGTTATGTTAATCATCTCGTATTCTTAATTAATAATAATAGTGATAATAAAACCTGACATTCGACTTAATTCTCTGACTCCCAAAAAAATTATGTCATCCCTAAGACAAATCTTCTGTTGGCCTCACTACCAAGAACTAAACCTTGTTGTTGTCATTAACACAACTTCTGCTTAATGGCCTACAGTCCAATATCAAAGCATGTAGTAACCAAACTACCTTGTTCTGAAGGATATTCTTGAGAGACAAAAAACCCAAAAAATAAAACAAGGCAGCTACAAAGTATTACATCATACCTGCAGAACATTAAGTTCAAAAGGTAGAAAATATCTGGCCAGTGTTTTTCTCTTACAATTTTGAATGTGTGTTTCTGTTCACTTTTCTTTTACAAATAATGAGGACATTTCACACAGTAACGTTCAGTTTGATGCAGCATCACTAATTACACAGCTAAATAAAACAATACCTGGGTGACTTTAATAAACGTATCATCTTGAAAAGAGATGTTTGGACTTTTCTACCTCTTCATGTGAGGTTTCCATCACAGCAGAGATATGTTCATACTGTACCTCTCTAAAGGTGGCCCCAGGGGACGTGGAAATCTTGTACAGGCCATAAATGGGTATGCAAATCACTGAAGACAGAGCCATGGCAAAGCCAATAGCCAGAGACCAGCCGGGATACACGTAGTCATTGTAGGTGATGGGCTTGTACTGGATCACTGTGAAGATTAGGATGAACTGCGGGCACAAAGAAAGAATGAAAAAGACAATTTTAACCACTTCGTATTGAATCTTGTTATAGTGGCTGGGCATATTTACATTTAGAGCACCTTTCATAAATAGGACACAAACTGCAGACCACCTTTTTTTCGTGGTAGAATTAATTTAAAATGATCAAATTCATAAATCTGATTTTTCATTGGGACTTAAAACTGCAATGAGAAATCCACTGTACATTGGAATCAGTAGATTCTCGGGTTCAGCAGTGTTGAGCAGCTAATAAAATGAAAAAATATATAAATAAATGAAAAAAACTATGAAAAGTCCCTGTTTTGCAGCCACTGGTTTACTACACGCACACATATTAGTCTGGTCCTAATATATATAATTTCAACGGAACCCAATTACTTAAGACAATTAAATGATTCCTGTTCTTTAGACTGTCTTTGGTGACTTAAAGTAGACAATTCACATGATTAGCACTGTTAGCATTACTGCCTGTAAACAGCGCTTCCTATGTGTAGTCCTGGAGGAAGTCACTGAAAAAATGCTTTGATTGTACTGTACTTGAATCACCTTCATTCAGGGGCAACTTCTCTGAAAATGTATTTAGATAAATAATGATGCTTCTGAAAACAATATTTAACAGTAGCAGTAATAGTTAACTTTTAATGTAATACAATGTATAAACTAAAAACTGAAATAATATTCAGAGAAAAAATATTATTATTATTATTATTGAAGTAAAAAGAATCAGTCTCAAACAGACAAAAAAAGCAATACTCTAGTATTTAGTTTTCATATCTATCCTCCTCACTTTGCACAGCATTATTATGGTTTTTGTGTCTATGTGGACCTACTGGATCTTTGCCATTGTTGTCACACACAGAACACATATGCAAGCTTCCGCGGCTATTTTATAAACATAATAAATTTAGTTCATGAAGCCTTTGAAAATCAAATCTTTAGTAAAATAAGATTTTAATGAATAGTTTAAAAGCTTCCCAATATTTCTATACGACACAAACACACATCAGGAAAAAAAAGGAGCATTTTATTCACTCATAGCATCCAGCACTGAGGTCGGTGGCTGTCTCAGGATGGAATTTGTAGTTCAGGCACCCTATTATGTAGTGGAATTTAAAAGAGAACAAAGGTGTTCAGTGATGTGACCAGTAATTCACAACTTAAAATTTCTCAGTGATAGAGTAGGTATGAAAGGACTGTTTGGGAAATAGTATTGACAGTAGCTCCATGCGTTCATTTCCCACTCCAACAGATTAGCTTTGGGAGATTTATATTTCGAAGAAAAGCACTTTGCGAGGAGATTAGCTCTGATGGCAGCTGAAATGTAGGTCAGGTCCCTAACAACTGGTCAACAAGCCAGGAAACGTTTCCTCTAAAATATCCACACTACAGTGTTTCTGGTTTCACAACAGAAGATGTGTTTACGTGTGTGTGTGAGTGTGTGTCTGTGTGTTAACATACAGAAATGATGAGAGGTGAGATGAATCTCCAGCAGACTTTGAAGAAGAGCGGAGGAGGGAAGCCGAGCATCATCTCAACATCCTTGAAGTAGTTCCTGTGACCTGCAACGGGGGAAACACAAATCCAGGAAGGTGAGTCTTCAGAGACATTTTTTTTTTCATTTTTCATATCTTCCCAACAAATCTTGTTATAACCATTTGTGTTTTGTTTTATAACCATTGTTGTGTTTCCCCATTTATTAACCTTCTAATGGTCGCTTTTTATCTGTCTGTTGATACTCTGACTGTAAGTGATCTATATTCTGAAAAGCGTTAAACACCTTCAGTGAATGAAAAAGCTCCTCTTGGCTCAAAATAGTAATGACTCTCCCATACAGCACCGCTTAGTTCAGCTCACAGGTTTACTGGAATCACAGTCCTAATTAGAGGGAAATGCTCCGCTGGAAACCGGATGATGAGTCATCACTAAAAACAACTGAACAGTGACTGCAGGTTAATTTTCATGAACAAGGCTCTGATGAGCCGATTAATTGTTTTAATGCTGCTACAACTTGTGAAATTCTGACATTTGGCATTTTAATTAAAGACAAGTGCATGTAATTTGGTTCAGACTGATTAGGGAGAAGAATACAAAATCTGAAATATTGAGATAGCTCTTATCAGTTCGTGAGTCGGAACTTTCTGTACCCTATTAGAGCTTTGTTCCAGGAATCCCACTACGACTGTATTTTTCATTGTCCAATTAAAATGAACAGAATTACAATGAGGAGTCAGACTGTTGGAACCCCACTATCCATTGGTTTTAAGCAGAGCAGAAGATGCTTCATTGGTTTCTTTGTTGTATCTGATGACCTTTACACTCCTGTGTTAAAATTTCAACACATGGCTGCACAGTGGGCCTGGTCCTATTAGGAAACAGTGTCATGCAAAACTATATTTATCTCTTGAACTCTCTCCCAACAAACTAACAAGCTACAATATAGCTTGCCTCCATCATGCATCACAATGCAACAAACAAGCATAGAGTTTTGCATCCAGGTCAAAAAGATCAGATTTGGTCTCATCTGACTAAAACATCTTCAAATAAGACTTCACATTATTTTCTTTCAGCAATTGAGCTCAATTTCAGATGTTTATCTCTGCAGCTCCAATGAAGTATGCTTAATAATCAATGTTCTCTTTGCCTGGCCTTTCAGCTTAGGTGTACAACCATGTCTTGGTAGGTTTCCAGTTGTGCCATACTTTTCCCTTTTTTGGATGATGGATGTTCCAAGCTCACATTTTTGTAAAAAGCTAGGCCAATCCATAAATAAAACATGCTTAACATATTGGTTGTTGCTCTGTGTGTGGGGTATTATATTATTATGTAAAGTCTTTTTTTTATTATTTATGAATTTTTTCGATCTGTGTGTAATTGACTGGGAGTTTAGATACTTTTTTTCCCTAACAAAGTTGGTCAAAACATTTTGATCACTTTTCCTATTTGTGAAACAACAGGACATCAGTTAACAGTGGATTTTAAAATATTGTCAGATATATTGTGTATCATAGTAAATTCCTAATGTAACACTATATCAAATGTAATGTTGTATTATCACAGAATATTTGTGTGCTTGTTTTTCTGTAGGCATTAGGTCCCAGCTTATTGAATTAAGCGAGTCCAGAGGAGCAACAGATGAACTGATGTCGACAGTGTAAAAGAAAACCTGTCCTTTTTAGTCATTACTTAGTTGGTATGCATAAAAAAAATTGGCTAGCAATAATAAATAAAGGTTGAATGTTTCTTTATACAGTTACATGTGTTAACAGGGAGAATTTTCCCTACTTACCATAAATATACATGATGCAGATACACATGATGCAGGAGATGACGACCAGAGAGAAACTGGCAGCGTAGTTGTCCATCAGCAACAGCCAATAGATTCCTGCCTGGAAGCAAAAAGCAACACTTCGCTGAAATGTGTTCTGAACAAGAGAAAATATTTAAAACCATAGTGGCATGGTTTACCTGTGTGGTCAGTGGGACGCCCAGCAGGAAACCAGCTACGGCCACTGAGAGTGTCACTACGGTCTTGTTTCTGATAATCCAGTCTGTGCCGATCTCATCCACAACGGCCGTAACCAGCGTTTCCAGCAGGCAGAACT
Organism: Apricaphanius iberus; assembly: GCA_028564705.1. Classification (NCBI taxonomy): domain Eukaryota; kingdom Metazoa; phylum Chordata; class Actinopteri; order Cyprinodontiformes; family Aphaniidae; genus Apricaphanius; species Apricaphanius iberus. The sequence goes on from JAPXFQ010001905.1 coordinate 7,161,883, forward strand.
GAAGAAGAAAAAGGTTGGGGAAGTGATTTTAAACTGTCGATTAGACTGGAAAAGCTGTTGCTTAAAGTCCTTCACAACATACTGAGAGCAGATCAAACGGACCTTTGAAAGCTTATGAGCAATGCTCATATACTGACATTTTCTACGCCTGCTGAAAGGAATACAGTCATTCAAATTTTGACATTTTGGAGGGCAAATGTTAAGGATGAATTTCAAAGTTTGACTGTAGAGATTTCCAATAACAGTGTCGCTGTTATCTACATGCCCCCCCCCCAAAAAAAAAAAAAAAAAAATGTGTAAATATTAAATGTTTGGAGAACATCGCAAGAAACTAACTTATAGTGAAAAAAAAACCATGATGAAAGAAGTGTATATACTCTATTTATGTTCAAAATTCCACAATTAAGTTTAATAATTGTAAAAACAACAATACATCCATAATTCTGATTAAATAATAATGTAATATCGAAAAATATCACAGAAGCAAGAGGTGATGTTGGATAGGCTTCATATAATGTTACATAATTTTTCTGCTAAAAAGTGAAGAAGTTAACAACTGGGCACAAGTAGTTGTAAAACTGGACAATTATCCTTACTCGTTAGTAAAACTACAGAAAACTATTTGGTTTTGTAAAAAATCTTTTCTATTTCAACCCTGATAAAGGTGCATAGATACCTTAAAATACTGTAATCACTGGATATGATGGCAATATAAACCCAGGTCCTCATCTGGACTTGTTTGTCATAGTCACAGTTTTTAAAATTTTCAATTATTATTCCAGACTCAGACAAGGAAAAGTTTGTTATGCAGCCACATTTGACTTACCTAAATATCATGTTGTTTTGTCGTACCCAATTTGAAGTGCGTGTAAGAGAAGTGGATCTTAATGTCATCATATATTTATACAGTCTAAGGTAAATAGTAAATAGTAAATGGCCTGTACTTGTATAGTGCTTTACTTATTCCCTATGGGTCCCAAAGTGCTTTACACTACATTCAGTCATTCTCCCATTCATGCGCACATTCAGGGGTGCTGCTATTATTAACCACTATATAACAATAAGAACAGGCCCATGAACAGAGTACACCTCTAAAGAACATATTAGGTGATGCTAGCAAGTAGCTATTAGCTAAGCTACAGTTAAACCGTGGCTAGGAAAGATGAAGAAACAAGCAGCAGGTCAGAGCTAAAGCCGCACCTTCTACTCTCAAATCAGCGGTGAGGACATTTTTATTTCCCCATGAGTTAAGTCGATATTCTCATTGTAAATAGGGGTGCACGGATCCGACTTTTTCCATCCCGATACCGATACAGATGCCTTGATTTTGTGTATCTGTCGGTACCCGATACCAATCCGATACTATTGTTGAATTAATAAACTGAATAACTTCCACCTAATACCTTTCTTGAAGAGACTAAAGGCACCAGACTTAACCAACTAATCATAACTAATTCAACATAACTAAAACAAAATAACAGATGTAAAATATAAAATTACCACAAAAAAAAATACAAGAGAAAAATTAATCTTTTTTGTGAATTTATTCCAATTTTGCACATTTTGAGTATCAGTTCATGGTATTGGTTAAGTTCAACCAATACTGATACACGTACATTAGATGGTATCGGTGCATCCCTAGTTGTAAACAAGAGGACCGCTGTTTGCTGCACATTAGCTCGTTTCTCTGAGCCAGCTGGAGCTGAGTTGTTGCGCTGCAGTAACTAAAAATAGTCACCAGATAGTAGCCACCCTCTGTTACTAATCATTTATGTTATTTATTTAAACTGAACTACTGGGAAGAATTGTGGGGAGAACTGTGTGTTTGTATATCTATATCTATATATATACATATCTATATCTATATATATCTATATATATATATATATATATATATATATATATATATATATATATATATATTAGCACTGTTGCCTTGCAGCAAGAAGTTTGTGGGTTCATATCCCGGCCCAGGGTCTTTCTGCATGGAGTTTGCATGTTCTCACTGTGCATGCATGGGTTCCCTCTGGGTACTCCGGCTTCCTCCCACAGTCCAAAAACAAGACTGTCAGGTTAATTGATCTCTCCAAATTGTCCTTAGGTGTGAGTGTGTGCATGCATGGTTGTTTGTCCTGTCTGTTTCTATGTGGCCCTGTGATGGACTGGCGACCTGTCCAGGGTGTTCCCTGCCTCTTGCCCGTTGACAGCTGGAGATAGGCACCAGCCCCCCCGCGACCCATTAAGGATTAATGCGGTTAAGAAAATGGATGGATGGATGGATATATATATATATATATATATATATATATATATATATATATATATATATATATATATATATATATAATATTGTTAGAGTAAATAATGAATAAAGTAAATATTCTAAGATAAACAATCTTTTAAAAATAAATAGATAAATAAAAAAATAAATAGCTGGGTTTTGACCGAAAAGACAAGATCACGGATACACGTGGCTGAAATTAGTTTCCTCCGCAGGGTGTCTTAGAGATAGTTTGAAAAGCTCAGTCATCTGGAGGTGGCTCCGAGTAGAGCCGCTAGTCATCCACATGGGGAGGAGCCAGTTGAGGTGGCTCAGACATCTGGTGAGGATGCCCCCTCCGTGGTGAGGTGATCTTGGGATGTCCCACCTGGGGGAGGCCCAGAAGACTATGTCTCTCGGTTTGCCTGGGAACGCCTTGGGATTCCTACGGAGGACCTGGCCCAAGTAGCTGGTGAGATAGAAGTCTTGGTCTCTCTGCTTAAGCTGCTGCCCCCGCGACCCAACCCCATATAAGCGGAAGATAATGGATGGATTTATTGAAAATAGATAGCTCGAGTTTCAAATTAAAATACCGTTCAAATAATAATTTAGTTTACCGATACTCACCTCCATAGTTAACTTTCAGTATCCTTTGTCTAAATTTGGGTAATATTTTAATTAAATAATCTTAGCATGTGCAGTGGAATGCTGTTTTTGCTTTGAATTACAGGACAATACCCTGTTCTCACCTGAGTTCCAAGCCCCAGGAGGATGAGCATGAAGAAGAACAGCAGTGACCACAAAGGTGAGATTGGGAGCAGTGTGAGAGCTTCAGGGTAAGCCACGAAGGCCAGTCCAGGTCCGTGATCTGCTACCTCAGACACTGGAACGTTAAGGTTGTGTGCCATAAAACCAAGGATGGAGAAAATGACAAAGCCGGCATACACACTGGTGGCACAGTTGGTTATGCTGATGATGATGCTGTCTCTAAACAATGAAAAGAAAAGACAGAATTATTTTAGCAGTTTCATTGTACACCCAAAGACTGATGCATCAGGACACTAGCTTGTTTGGTTGTAAAACAAATGTGAAATAATTACAGAAGCTCCGAATTATCTCGTTTTCACTTTGAACAGTTCAGATCGCAGATTATTGCGTAAATATTAAAATATTTTTTTCCTATTCATTAAATGGATCAAATCGAACAGCTTCTATCATCTAAAAACAGATCACATTTTTTTACTTTGATCCACCTTTTGAGTTTAATGCAAAAGTCTATAAAGCCTTTTTGGCTATGTCTTGAAAAACTTGAGATAATAGCCTTTTAAGGTCCGAGGTCTGTAATCCTTGGCATTATTGGTTTAGTGAGCTGAAACCAGTCGGGAGTCAGGATAGATGCCACTGTGGTCCTGGTGATAGTTTATTGACTCAGTTTTAAAAAAAAATCTTCACAGTTCCTCTTTTCATCCATTGTTTTGTGCTGCATTTACTCAAACCTGTTGATAGTTCAGGTACAACGGGGGTGTTCTGCTTCCTTTCCTTGTATTTCCTGTTAGGGTTATCGAAGGAATGTCTTTCAGAACATACAGTAAATACCTTTGTTTTGATTTAGTTTTTTTCCCATCCCTTAGACTGCTCTCTCCTTCATTTTGCACTTCAGTTTGTACACCGACTGGTGGTGTTACTGGAGAGTGTGATGAGTCTGAGCAGCAGAACACAAACTTATTGGCACCTCCATGCAGCTGCCTGGACAGATAATGATATCTCGAGCTCCTGGTCTAGAAGCAAATTATGTCTTCAACCTCCCTCTTTGCCCTGCGGAATTACTTGGCACAGTCACTGTCATCATGCGGGGGCATACTTTTGGAAATAAAGTTTTGTTTCTTTTATAACCTACTCACTACATGTGAACCTTCTCCAAAGCTGTTCAGTCCCACCATTGTTGATCAACCACTATGCAACCTCTTAACATTGGTTGAAAAAGCATTTTTGTGGTATTTTGTTCTGTCAAACAGTTCTAAAGCTTTTCTTATTTTCTTGTGATTTGAGTACTGACTGGCTTCAGGTGATTTTTACTAGTTCCAGAGAGTTTTGTTTTTATGTTCATAGGTAAGTGCAGTGAATTCATCTTTTAAAGTGATATACTACTTCTTTAAACCAAATTCCCATGCTTTTCATCATTTTTTTACCTGAAGCAGTTGTTGTGGAATTTGTTATAAGAAGCCATGGTAATGAGCCCACCCCAGGCACAGCCAAGGGAGTAGAAGATCTGTGAGGCAGCATCTCCCCACACCTGTAGGGAGACAACCACAAAAAATAAGAATGTCAACAAAAAAAAATACAATTCAGTTTTCAAAATCTATTTGTCAGGTTTGATCAGTACATACCTTTGCATCAAGGACCTTCTGCCACTGTGGAGTCAAGTAGTACTTAATGCCATTTATAGCTCCATCCAATGTTATTCCACGGATGAACAGGATGGTCAAAACAACATAAGGGAATGTGGCTGTGAAGTACACCACCTGGACACATAGTCAACAAAGAAGGCTGTTGAGATTAGTCTCACGAAAGCCTGAAGTCCTTCAACGGAAAAATATGTAAAAAATTATACTTTTGTACTTGCAACCATACCTTTCCTGAAGATTTCACACCCTTAATCAGACAGAGGAACACCACGACCCAGGATACAGCCAGGCACCCCAGGATGGGGAGACGGACCTCTCCAAAGTTTCCAATATCATCAGAAATGTTCAATACATAGTGTCTGAAAAAGAAGGAAAAAATGTGAAAAATAAATTATTAAATGATGATTTAATTTACTGTTCCCCAAATATGGGTTTGTTAAAATGTCAAGCTCTTCTATTATATAAAATGACAGGAAGCTACGCGTTGTGAGCAATTACAAATTAGCTGGTCTAACAGGGCCTTGCAAAACTATCCATACCTCCCTACCTGCCTATAGATATACTTTTTTCACATTTAGTCATGTACAACCACAAATGTCAATGTGTTATGTTTTATTTTATTGTTACTGATATTTTCTGCTCAATTTAATTACATAGCACTTGGTGTGGCTTTGGACCTACCTGAATGTTTAACCCATTCTTCTGAACCCATTCTGAAAAGTGTCTAAACAGCAATTTCCAAGAGCATTTGTTTAAATGAATTTTTGACACCACTGTAGCTTTAGCTGTTGGCTTAAGGTCACTATCCAGCTTGAAGGTAAAGCTCCCATCCAGTATCAAGTCTTTTTCAGCCATTCAGCAGATTTTTTCTTTAAGTATTTAACTGTATTTAGCTCTAACTCTTCCCTATCAATTATGACCTATCTAATAAACTTCAGATAAATATCCCCATAGCTGCCTCACTCTGAGGATGGTCCATTCAGGATGATGTACATTGTCCTCAGCAGCTTGGGCCTCTTGGCTTCTTATCTGATACATTCTGTATCCTTACTATACAACATATCCAACATATATTTTGTTTATGTCAGATGTCTTAAATTACCGATAGTAAATGAAACACCTTAATTGCTTCCCTGGTTTCTTTGGTTTTCTTCTTGCCTGTCTTCCACAAAGGCTATAAGATTAAGTTGCACATCCTGATGCTATTTATTAATCATCTAAATAAAACAAGAGTGCTGGGGAGTCTGAATACACAGCCAGACATTTCAGAAACTTATCTGTAAAACAAATCTGTCATGATTTATCCATTGATATTCCCATTCCAATTATGCACTTCTCTGTGTTGATCTATCCCAAAATTTGTGATTTTAGCCTGAAAAAGTTGGGAGCATTTTTAAAATGTGAATACACTGTATGCCACTTTTGCTGATATACTTGCACAGTGTTAAATTTATGTTGCACTTTTAGTGACTTGATCAAATATTTGACAGCTGGCTGCAAGCATGAGCCATATTTGATACAAGCTTATGTACCAGGAGTAATTTAATTTCCAACTGTGTCAAACAGGACAATCCTGACAGACTCAATCGATTAAGGTAAATGTAACCTGTTAATTATCTCTCACTGTGGTGATGCAAATGGAAAACGGTAGTTCAATCAAAAAGAAATTCTGTCTTAATTATTTACAGCTGGGCAAAAAAGCATTTGGCAGCCAGCGATTGTGCAAGCCGTCCCTCTTAAAAAGATAAGAGAGGTCTGTAATTTTCATTATAAGTAAACTGTTACTGTGAAACACTTAGATGCTAATTTATCAAAGGTTTGTGCTTGTTATAACCGGCGCAAATCGCAAAGCATCGAAAAAACAGGTTGAGGCTGATCTATCAACACGCAGCAGAGAGCATTGCGCCTGTTAAACCCGCAGCAAGACGCACACAATCTATTTTGCGGTTTTGCCCTTGATGAATATGCAATCTGGGGCAATTGATACAATGTAGTAATCATATACAATACCACAATGAAAATTGGCATTATATATAACATTTTAAAAACAAAATTAAGACGTTTCAGATTACATATTTTCAAGATAAAAAAAATTTCTACTACAACTTCACATTCAATAGAGGCCATCATAAAGTCAGATGCATTTCAACAATATTAGTAAAATAATGAAATTTTAGCGACCTAGTTCTGGACATGCTGCAGATTTAATTTTGTCCCCCCGCCCCCCTTTTTTGTACCAAAGACGCATCATGAATCCATGTGCATATTCCTCCTCTCTGTAGTCATGCTAGCAGCTCACATTAGCGGCCGCAAACTCCTTATTTGAATAGTGCTATTTGCGGCTGATATGAATTGCCCAAGCACAATTTTGGTGTAGACTTACAGGAAAAGTTTGACCTGTCATGCCAACCAAGGCTACATTTTAAAGTATTGAGGTGAACTTTTGTTGACCAAATACTTATTTTATGCACTATTATACAAATAAATTATTTGAAATTCATACAATGTGATTTTCTCTTTTTTATATATTCTGTCTCTTACAGTTCAAGTGTAGCTTTGATGAAAATTAATGACCTCTTATCTTTGTATGCCCTACTGTAAGCACAAAAACTGTGCTACGCCTGGTAGGTCTTTGTGTCATTTAATTTGGACAGGCAAGATGAAAATACTATTTGTCTTTTTAAATAGAAAAAAACCTGCAATCTTAATGGAAGATTTTTTTATTTTATTTTAGCAGCTGCTTCCCTCAATCTCTTCTAAATATCATTGCTAACATGAAAATCTTTCTTGATCTTACTTCCAGTACTCCTCACTGGGACTGGTCCTCTTAGTGCGGTTGACCACCTCCGTCACCCCTGCTACTAGGCTGGTGGTGGCATTCACCAGGCTGCCGTTTAGATGAGCGCCGCTGCCTACCACCCCGCTGCAGTCTGGAGTGTTCCAGGGGTTGTTGCAGTATGTCCAGGGCAGCAGCTTTGTCATGGATGTGAAGAAGTAGTAGAAGGCAATGCAAATGACCACATTGTAATAGATCCCGATGTAGGTGGACACCACCATCATGCCATAACCAACACCTGAGCAATGGAGGAGGAAATACATGGAGCAAAAAGATGTGAAAAGTGTCAAACATTTAGTAAACAGTTACTGTTTGCCATCGACCAGAAATGTTGCACATTCACAACTTTCCTTTTATCCTCCATATCTAGTTCATTCACAAGATTAAAAATTACACAACAATACATTTACACACGTAACACTTACTGTACCTTTAAACATAGGGCTGATCTTCCAGACACCCAGGCACCCCTGGCTGGCAAACTGACCAAAGGATAGCTCAAGGAAGAAGAGTGGGATACCGCAGAATACCAACATGATGAAGTATGGCAGCATAAACGCACCTGGAGAGAAAGATTGAAAACTCAGGTACAATATTTTGTTTAACTTCTCAGGTAATTAACAAGAATTAAATTAATAAAGGCCACAAGCTATTTTTGCCTTGAAAGCAGTTTTAATCTACACATAATTGCTTTAAAAAAAATAAGAATCTATAAGAGAGTAATCATGAGAAGCAGTTATGCACATTGCATATTAAAAGTAAAAACATTTTTTTTTTATTAAAGTAAAACAGTTTAGTTCTGAATGACAATTAACTCGGAATACAGTAGGTGAAAGTTTACAGAGCTCATCTAAAGTGAATGTTTTTGGATCTTTGACTGACTTTTACAGAACCCAATATCCAGTCAGTATTTGTAATGCTAGGTTACAAGTTAATTGTATGAGTCAATCACATAGCACACATTGAGAATGTATCAACAATGAAGAATGAACAATTGTGGTTTTACAATATGTTTAGAAAATGTATTAGACTTTCTATGAACATCAAAATCTTATGAAAACAGAATGTTTCTCCATTATCTCTGAATATCATTCAGCTTTGAGTACAAACAAACCTAATATGCATATCATATTGTGGGTAGTCAGTCTCCTCCTTGCTGTGCAGGACAGAGCAACCCTGACTTAACTGAAAAATCAATAGTGGTTTGTTAGGCCACAGATCAAAAATTACCAAAAGAATCAATTTACAATTAATCGCCAAGAGGACCAGAGCCTCATTGGATTTGTATTTTTATCCTGTAAATGGTTAATATTTATTGAATTATAGTATCAAGATATTTAAGTAAAGCAGTGATTTTCTATTGTAAAAAAAGTATCATCTTTACAAAGAAATCCACTCTTAAAATGTTTTCTTCCTAAAAATCTGATGAGGGACTATGCATTTGTTTGGTGGAGCAGCCTCCCATGCTGATGTATATTTCTACAAATTATATCCAAAGTTGCAAATTGCACAAGACCAGTGCTGTTTAAAGCATCCAGATTGTGTGAAACATATTACAGTATAGATACAGAATATTACTGAAAAAATAGATGGAGACAGTAAATCGCTAATAAAGCAGCTTTCAAAAATAAAGAGAAGCAGTGTCACTGATTGTGTCCATTATCCTCTCTACCAACAGTGTATGTATGGTAAATTTAAACAAATTATTCCTTTATTCAATTCAGATGTAAAAGCAGTTCATAAACTTTTTTTTTATTCAACCCTGCAGATGTTGCTGTCCACCCAACTTAAGTAAATAAACTCTGTCCAAATTAAGCGCTCATGCACCAAGGACAGCCTTCCTCAAACAGTTGTTTTTCAGGTTTTGAGCAGCAGACAACAGACAACGATGCTGTGCAAAATTATGCAGAAACGGACAGTAAAGACCAAACCTTCATTCTCATTCCTACACATTACATAATAAGAATGTGTCCAGCATATATTTGTATATACATGTTAAAATTTCCAATCAGATATATTTTCTCTTGGACTAAAACAACTAAGGGGGTTCTTATACCAGAATCTATTTCCCTTTGCAGTTTTACAGGTAGCAAAAAAAGAAATGAAAAAAATTATCTTTTACATTGCTGACCAATTTAAAAAATACCAACCCAAACATGCTTCCTCCGAATTTAAATAAATAGCAAAGTTTTAATATAGTCAGATACTAAAGATTGTCATTTGGAAATACTTTCAACTTCATCCCTGTTGTTTGTTGTCAGGAGGAACTCATGTTTAGAATTTGAAATGAGAACAACTGCAACCTAACGTACAGTGGGTCAAAAAGTATTTGGCAGACACCGATTGCTTAGGTTGTCCCATTTAAAAAGATAAGAGAAGTCTGTAATTTTTATCAAAGGTAGACTTCAACTATGAGACATAATGTAAAAAAAAATCCAGGAAAATCACATCATATGATTATTAAATACATTATTTGTATAATGCAAATATATATATTTGGTCATTAACAAAAGTTCACCTTGATACTTTGCAATGTTGTCTTGGTTAGCAATGACAGAGGTAAAACATTTCCTGTAGATCTTAACCAGGTTTGCACATACTATTGTTGCTATTTTGGCCCATTCTTCCATAGGGATCTTCTCTACAGTTGTGATGTTTTTTGGGCTGTTGCTGGGCAACCAGACTTTCAACTCCTTTCACAGGTTTTCTATTGGATTGATGTCTGGAGGCTGGCTAAGCCACCTCAGAACATTGAAATGCTTTTTAAATAGCCAGTCCTTTGTTGCCCGGTTGGTGTGTTTGAGAGGACTTTGATGCTGGAAGATCCAGCAACATTTCACTGACAAAGTGCAGCTGATATCAGAAATAACAGATTACATAAACAATAACCACTGTATTTATACTGAGAGCAAATTTAATTTCTTCACCACTTCATTGACTCTTCAACTGGTTCCACTGAATTTATTTAAAACTATGAGATTAAAGGTGGTTAGTGACAAATCCAAACCACACTTTTCGGATTTTTATTATATTGAAACAGAAAAAAATAATAAATAAAGCACTGTGTCCCTTCCACTTTATAAAAAGAAGCTTTTATAAGGCACTGCCTATGTGACAAACTTGGCATGTTTGAATGGCTATAGAACTACTGGACAAAAATGCATTTTTATAAAATTATTAAAATCATGTTAAGTAACCATTTTAACAATAGCCTATTATGGAAATAACTGAAATTATAGTGAGTCTTTTTCCAAGAAGCATCAAGAGGACTTGTTTTACAAATCTAAGTCAAAACCAAAGTTCTATAAATATGATGGAACTTTTATTGAATACTTGCTCATTTTATTAACTGGAAATAGCCACCTTACATAAATGCAGCTCCAGATATTGGTAGATAAATTAAGAAGACTAACATTCAAATAGATTCTGCATGTATTTACCACTGGAGACAAATCTAGGTGTCATTATGCTTGGGTGTTTGGGTTTTGGTTTCTGATTGCTTTTGAATTCTTGATTACTTTCATTTTGTTTTTTCTTTGACCAATTCCTCCCTCTGTGTTCTTTATTTTGGTTAGGTCATGTATTTTGCATTTTGTGTTTATTTTAGCTCTGTTTGTATTTTCTGTATTAATTATTCTCCTTCCCTCAGTCTACCTGTTCTTGCTGTGCCACAGCTTTTTGTCATTCCCCTGATTAATCTCATCTGAATCCAATGTCATTTTCCACTCTTTTCTCTGTAAGCTCTCTGGTTTTTATAGTGCATAGATGGTTCTGGTACAAAATCTGCAGTTTTTTTTTTTTTTTTATCTACAGATTTTTTACAATGCTTGTCCCAAGCCCTTGTCTACAGTTTGGTAGAAAATATAATTTCCATTCTTCCATTCTCTCCAACGGCAGCTGTCCTTTAACTGACAGTGTCTTCTACATAAATATCAGAACTGAGTCTAAAATGGCTTCCAGAACCAACTTTTGGGCTATAGTTCTACCAGATTTCCACATCAAGCTGACATCTTTGCCAATTCTTCTTTGGTTGAGCTTAGGCTCAATCAGGGTGCATGGTGAGTATCTCCGGACATTACATTCAACCGTTACTGCGGTCCTAACAGTTATTTGCGTCTCAGTTTTAATTGGGTGATTGTAAAATGTGAAAATGCCGTGAGCTAACTATTTATTTGCTCTTCTGGGTGTATGTTTAGGGTCCGCTGAAAAACAAACCAATGGCCCTGTCTCAAATTCATTGCAGCCTCTAACGCGTTTTTTTCTTGGAATGGCATTTATTTAACATCATTCTCAGCTTCCTTATCCCTGCAGAAGAAAACCCTCCCCAAAACATGATGCTGCAACTACCTGTGTTCTTACTATCATTGAGAGCAATATTAAATGTCGCAAAATCTATTTTTCATCATCCCTAACATAGGCGTACTATAATATCACCACTACAGTTATATCGAAAGGTAACTAGAATGCGTACCTCCTCCGTTTCTGTAGCAGAGGTAGGGAAACCTCCAGACGTTTCCCAGGCCGACTGCATAGCCCACACTTGTGAGGACAAACTCGATCTGGTTGCCCCAGTTACCCCTCCGGGAGTTTTCATCCTTCTTCACGGGGTCCCCTGGAACTGCTCCATTCTACAACAAAGACAGAGACACATAGATGACTGTAGATTGTAAGACACGAGTGGCAGCTTTACATTTTACATTTTAAAAAAACAACACATTATATTGATCCAGTAAAATTCTGTGGCAAAATTCTGCTGGGTGCATCTAAAGAATTGTTTTCCTGCTTTTCCTGATTGTCCAGCTAAATGTGAAGTTCAGTTTTTAAGTTTTAGGGTTGTCAGATATTTCTATCTCCTCTACATGACAGTGTAGCATAAGGTGGGCTCACTGGAGCAGAAAGGACGGGAAGTGAAATCAGTGCCTTTAGAAAAGCCTCCCAGCATCCACTTTGTGCCGCCCTGATTTCCAGCTTCTCCTCTGCTCTCCTCCCTCCATCACTCCATCTGCTGGCATCAGATGGTTGCTCTCCTGTGACCTCCTCTACACCCTCAGCTGTGGCTCTCTGTCCTGTTTGTGTCTGTGCGCCGCTCACATGACGGCACTTTTGCCGCTGCTGACAAACAAATACTGCTAACTCAGAGAGCTGAGGTAAAGCCTGAGGTGTCATGCAGAATCTGGAAGTAATCTGACATCGACTGACTGAATTCTGCCGATTCAGTTGAGCAAAACATTAGGCAAAACGGTACATACGTGAAATTATCCAACTGACAGGGCAGGGTAAATGAGCAAAACAACCTAGTTTAGTATTTAACAATAGGAACAGTTTAAATTATGTTGAAATATCTCTGTTTTCTTCAGCGTCAACTACGAGTTAAAGAAAATTGCTGTGAGAACACACTTACAGCCATAGTCAGGCTGCAGCTGCAATGAAGAAGTGTAAGTGTCGTCAAGGTATCATAACACCATGTAAAAATAACTCGCTATCATGGTGTTAATAAACATTCATGAAATCAACTTTAAACAAAAAAATGTCAAATTATTCTTACAGCTGCTAAACAAAGCAACACTGTTGATTACAGGTACAATGTAAAGTTTATATTTGAGAATTTGATTTTAAAACATACTGTACAAAAAGTCATGGAGAAAACAAATGCAACATATCATGCTTTGCAAAACTATGCACACCAATTGAATTGGACATTTGAACATTTTCAGTCAGTTTAGGGCATATTTATCTTATAAAAGGAAAAGGAAGCATGGTATATATAATTAATTTTACAAGTGATATTCTGAAAAGTTTGGTGTGAATATATATTCAGCCCCTTTGAACCTGATGCGCTTGAATACAAAATTATTTCTGATTTCTCAAAAACCTTGGTATACCATGATACCAGTAACAGCCCACGCCAACTACTGTACACAAGGTTCAAACATCTCAGGTTTCATTTCATCTTTTAGACCATAGAATAAAAAACATGTCATTTTATTTTTTAAAATAAGGAGATGATGAAAATTCCTTCAAGCTGCTATGTAATATTTCAAGTAAACAAAAAAAAAGTACGACTAAAAGTCCTTTTTTTATCTAGCTGACTAGCAGTGTGCAGCAACAAGTGGGAGAAGGTCAGCACTGCATTACTCTATACTCTTTACAGAAAACTTCAACCTTAGGTTGTTTCTATGATTTTAATTAGAACTTTAAGTCATAGAAGTCGTATGATGGAAGTACTATTCAAACTTGTGACGCTCTTTAAAAAATAATACCACATTTAAGCTTTCACTGAAAAAACCTGTGAACTGACGATGTTACCCTGATATTTTTGTGTGAGATGCATAATGACAAAAAAGGTTATCAAGTACGTACTGCAGAGTTGGTACTTGAAAAGTACTACTGAAGCAGAGTTTTATTCTGTGCTTCTGCTTAAGCCACTTGTTAAAAAAAGTTTGATAGTATTATTCCAATTCAGAAACTAAAAAAAATGTTTTCAATCTGTTAATGTTTTTTTTTCTTTTTAAAGAATGTTTCTTTTTTTATGTTATGTTTTGCTATAAATATTTATATAAATATGGTGATACCTTCAAGCTGAGGTGTACCATACTCAGTAATGTTGCACCATGAAAATTGTATGTTTTCACAGTTTCAGCGAAGACCACTTCTTTCTATTGAATGCAGCCCCTACAGAGACATAATGTCCATGAGCACAGAGAAATCAGACAAAATAGCAACAACCACATACACCACGCTCGTGTCTGTGAGTATATGTGTGTGGGCAGGTTTGGAGGAAAAACAAACAGGATTCCTCCGGCATCCTCGACCTTTCTTTCCACAGGTCTTCATGCTGCAGGTGCGACAGCCAGGAAGATCAGCAAACAAGCTCCGTCACTCAGGGGAGCCTTTAAGTGAACCAGCGGCTGCAGCAGTGTGTGGGTTGAAGCCACCAGCAGTGATCGCGCCGTCGCAGCGGTCGCCCATTACAACATCTACGTCCGGAGTTGACTTTGGAAGAACAAGAAGCAGCGGAGCCAGTGTGCAGCTGTGTGCTTGTTCCCACTCATATCAACAGTACTTCTTGTGCCAACTTCCCCCAAAGAGTAACCAGGTGTGGGTGCGCACAAAAAACACACACGCACACGCACGCACAAAAACACAGCTTGGAAGGTTGCACTCAGCTCTGCAACAAGACAAACAAGAGCAGGAGACAAAACTCGAGCAAGATATGGAATAACAATGACCCTCGGATCATTGGCGTTCACTCTGTAAGGCTCTCTCTCTCTCTCACACACACACAATGTCTGTAGAGTCTGAAACAAGCAGCACAGTGAATTTTGAATATATTAAGGTATTTTACAGTAAATGGTAAATGGACTGAACTTATATAGCGCTTTACATTGAAGCCACATTCACCCATTCATACACCGACACCCAACATGGCTCGGTAGGACAATATAGAATTTGGGGGTTAAGTGCCTTGCCCAGGGGCGCGATGTGCCTGGAGGAAGCTGGAATCGAACCTACGACTCTCCGATTGCAGGCCAACTACTCTACCACTGAGCCACAGTCGCCCTCACAGTGTACTGACCCATTGACGGTTCCGCTCATACAATCTGAAAAAGAAAAGCACAGCTTTTCCAACAGTGCCAGTGCCTTCTGAATTTTATTTTTATTTTTTGTTTCATTTCAATGTTCTAGGTTATCAAACTAATGTTATTTAGACAAATATAAGCTGAATAAATACAAAATAGAGTTTAGAAGAGTTGCAAACATTGATTTGCTTAAGAGAAAAAAACTATCCTAACCTTAGTATAAAAGTAATTGCCCCAAAATTTAGAAATTAAATTAATTGTGAATACCCTTTTCATTATTGATTCTGCATCCCTTACTAAAGAAAAGTCAGATGTTTTTAGAAGATCAGTAGAATCAAGGGCTCACTTAAAAAGAATCTACCTGACAACACAAAGCAGACCTCAATATCTCATAAAGTAACACATCAAGTAAACGTTTTTGGAAGGGGTTTATTACACTACATCTGTCATAAAACAAAAATAACTAAGATGTAAGAAAATTTTGATATACCAATATATCGCAATATTTTATGCAATGAGATAATATCAATATTCAAAATCAAAGTGTTGTGATTTTTTTTACAAATTTGAATTGAATTTTGTCATAAAATTAAAAGTATGACCCCTAGTTAGTTGCTGTTTTCACCCTCTTGGTTCAGTGGATCAACTAGACCCAGTAATAAAACTGGATGTGTTATAGATTAAACAGGTTGGATTGTTTAGAACGACAGTTTTTCTACGGTTAAATTCATTTTTTTAAACTCACAATATATAGTCTTACTCATAGAATCATGATATATCGCAATATATTGCGTTGTCCCCTTTGTATCGTTATACATATCATATCGCCGGATTCTTGTCAACACACATCCCTAAAAGAACACTAAGATACGGTCAAACAAAGTGGAGGTAATGTGATGTTGTGGTGTTGTTTTGACACTCCAGAACTTCAACAATTTGGTTCGAGTGATGGAACCATGAATTCTGCGCTCTTGCAAATCTATGTGTGAAGGGTTCATTAAAAATAACATCATTGGATTGCCTAATAAAGTTTGGAGTTAAATCCAATTGAGTTATCGTGGTACAGTATGACTTTAAAAAGGCATTTGATGTGGGTGCACTGAAAAAAAAACAAAAAAACTTGTTAGATTAACAAAGTGATAGGAGTTATTCCATCTAATAAACATACACTGGTTCAACCAATTTCAATTAAATGACATTTTCCAAAAGTATGTGAATTTGGTTGCACCAGCATATTTATTGGATGGGCAACCTGCCAGCATTTAAACTGTGCTAATCCAATGCATTGTTTTTTTTCAGTGTGCATTGTAAACAGATTCACAAAGAAGAGTTGACCAAAACTCCTCCACAGTGATGTTACTAAAATGCTGGATGTTGATTGTTGCTAAAAAAGGTGGCAAAACCAGTTTTAATTGTAAGGGGAATAACTTTTTCAAAGTGAGTAAGTCGTTTGGGTGGCTTTTAGTATAATAAATCAAATTACCCTGTAGTAATTTATCAAAACTACTCTTAAGAGAGCCTATACTGTACATCTGTCCATCCCTAAAACTATCTCTCTGTTTGCAGGAATAATTCACAAGTAAATGTTTATAATGTTTGTTTTATAAATAAATAACCACAAATCAGCAGCCATGAAAAGTACCCCTACAATTATACCTATGTACAAGTATTTTGCTTAGCAAGTTGATGGCAAAAATAATGGTTTTATACAACTGTATAAAAAAGTGAAATCCTATGACCTTGAATTATTGTTTCTTGAATTAACCAGGAAGAAATTTATAAATATGTGCTTCATAACAACTTCCTAACAAATTCCTACATTAGAAACAAAACAGATATCTTTACTAGTACAGTCTTCTGGAAGACTTTGTGACCATATTTGGTCTAGATGAAACTTGAAACCCAACTGTGCAAAAGATACATACTAGGCAAGTTCCAATCCAATCCCAGTAATTGGCTTTA
This sequence comes from Apricaphanius iberus, assembly GCA_028564705.1. NCBI lineage: Eukaryota > Metazoa > Chordata > Actinopteri > Cyprinodontiformes > Aphaniidae > Apricaphanius > Apricaphanius iberus. The sequence continues at coordinate 7,178,926 of JAPXFQ010001905.1, forward strand.
GGTTATCGTTATGTTACATTTTAACAATTACAGTTAGAAGTCCTGAGTAAAACAATTCTTATAGCTGACATTATTTTTGCCCATAACCTGCGATGTATACAGCTGTGCTATGCCCAGCAAAAATGTAAGCAATGACAGCCTATTTTACTTTGCACTTTGTGCATTACTGCGTCACAGCTTGTGCATTTTAAATCAGAATTTCCTGGTTAAAATATACTCTGTTTTTTTGTTTGTTTTCTTTTTATAATAATGTTCACAGTGAGACATAGAGAGTGTGTGTCCCCGACTCTCTATGTCATGTGACCCGATCTGGCCTGTCTGCTCAGATGTCTGCAGGAAGCTTTTGGTGAAGGAAAGGAAAATGCAACATAGAGCAGCTGAAACACTTAACATTATCTTGCATTCAAAACAAAGTATTAACTTTATGAAACAGACATGCTTTTTCACATCAGTTGTTTTCTGCATATGATTAAATTGAAATTTTGAGTCTAAAAATCTTTTACAGACCAAGATTATATGTCTCAAAATTGTATATAAACCGAGAGTAAACATTCTAATGTTAGCCTAGTGCTAAACTGCTTCACTTGAAAACAGCAATATGTGAGTTTATTAAACACTTTAAATTCATCTTTTGAGTCATTTATGTGCTTCGATATAGATGGAAAAGTTTTTGATGGCGATGCACTATCAGAACATCATAGCTAAAGCTATGAGTTAAGCTGAAGTTTAAGTTAACTTAAATTGGAGCATTTTCAGGTACTTGCAGAAATTCCAATTGGGAAGAAAATAGCTGTTGCTTTTAAGGATAATACATACTACAGCATTCGAAACATGCAATAGTGCAAACTTTTATTTAACTTTAGAGCCAATTGACATGGTTTTCATAACTTGAAGTTAAGAGGGACTCATTAAAATATTGGACTGGGAGTTAGTATTATCAAATGCCTTCTGATTCACTAAGATCAAAATCAGGGGGATCAATTCTGACAGGAAAATGCTTCCTCATTCTTGGGTAAAAACAAGCAATGATTCTCAGTTTTACTGAACTGTAATGAGATGAAAAGGGATTGTTGTTGAAGCGCTAGTAAATGCGGAAGGGATTTTATGATAACCCCCAAATGATACCTAACTCTGAGCTATGTTGGCTAGAATGAGCCCTAAGGGCAAATGTTGCCCATTTTTTCTTAACATTATCTAACGACAGAGGAGATCTGTGTCCAGGTGTATGGTATCCTGCGGTGTGATCTCCCTGGCCCTTCTAGACTGTCAGTCAGTCAGCTGGTCAGACATCCAGACACTCTCTTCCCTCCACTCCTCGGTCACATGGCTATCTGGGACCATCTGGGCTTGTATTAGCATCAGACCCCCTCTCCTGTCCTTCTTTTTAGTTTGTAACTTTTACCCCATCTCTTTTAAATAACAGCTCTGACCTTGCTAAAACCCACAACAGTTTTGGTCATTCCTGCTGTTGTATAAGAGCAAATTAGAAGGAACCGAAGAACACTTGATAAGACTAACAAGATGAAGGACTTGACTTCAGCCTTGTTTTTTTGTTGTTGGTTTTTTTCATTTACAGGGCCTTGTTAATTAATTGAAGAACTTCAACAATTTAAATTTTACTTTTAGAGCTACAAACATCTATATTTTGCAGGAGGGGAGGGGCTGTCTCATGGATCAACAAAAAGTGGAGCTTAGTTGTAAAAGTGGAATGAAAATTATACATCATTTTGAAGGTTTTATTAATATACAGGTGCTGGCCAGTAAATTAGAATATCATCAAAAATGTGAATTATTTCAATAATTCCATTCAAAACTTGAAACTTGTACATTATATTCATGCAATGCACACAGACCAATGTATTTCCAATGTTTATTTCTTTTAATTTTGATATTTATAAGTGACAACTAATGAAAACTCCAAATTTGGTATCTCAAAAAATTAGAATATTTTAAAGGCCAATGAAAAAAAATTTTTTTTTTTTAAATGTTGGCCAACTGAAAAGAATGAACATGAAAAGAATGTGCATGTATAGCACTCAATACTTAGTCGGGGCTCCTTTTGCCTCCATCACTGCAGTAATGCGGCGTGGCATGGACTCGATCAGTCTGTTGCACTGCTCAGGTGTTATGAGAGCCCAGGTTGCTCTGATAGTCGTCTTCAGCTCCTCTGCATTGTTGGGTCTAGCGTATTGCATCTTCCGCTTCACAATACCCCATAGATTTTCTATGGGGTTAAGGTCAGGCGAGTTTACTGGCCAATCAAGGACAGGGATACCATGGTCCTTGAACCAGGTACTGGGGGTTTTGGCACTGTGTGCAGGTGCCAAGTCCTGTTGAAAAGTGAAGTCTGCATCCCCATAAAGTTGGTCAGCAGCAGGAAGCATGAAGTGCTCTAAAACTTCCTGGTAGACGGCTGCATTGATCTTGGACCTCAGGAAACAGAGTGGGCCAACACCGGCAGATGACATGGCACCCCACACCATCACTGACGGTGGAAACTTTACACTGGACCTCATGGAACGTTGATTTTGTGCTTCTCCGCTCTTCCTCCAGACTCTGGGTCCTTGATTTCCAAAGGAAATGCAAAAATTGCTTTCATCAGAAAACATAACTTTGGACCACTCAGCAGCAGTCCAGTCCTATTTGTCCTTGGCCCAGGCGAGACGCTTCTTACGCTGTTTCTTGTTCAAGAGTGGCTTGACACACGGAATGCGACAGCTGAATCCCATGTCTTTCATGAGTCTCTTCGTGGTGGTTCTTGAAGCGCTGACTCCAGCTGCAGTCCACTTTTTGTGGATCTCCCCCACATTTTTGAATGGGTTTGTCGTCACAATTCTCTGCAGGGTGCGGTTATCCCTAGAGCTTGTACACTTTTTTCTACCACATTTTGTCTGTCCCTTCGCCTGTCTGTTAATGTGCTTGGACACAGAGCTCTGCGAACAGCCAGCTTCTCTAGCAATCACCTTTTGTGTCTTGCCCTCCTTGTACAATGTGTCAATGGTCGTCTTTTGGACAGCTGTTAAGTCAGAAGTCTTCCCCATGATTGTGGAGCCTTCAGAACAAGACTGAGGGACCTTTTAAAGGCCTTTGCAGGTGTTTTGAGTTAATCACCTGATTAGAGTGGCACCAGGTGTCTTCTATATTGAGCCTTTTCAGAATATTCTAATTTTCTGAGATACTGAATTTGGTGTTTTCATTAGCTGTCAGTTGTAATAATAAAAATGAAAATTAATAAACACTTGAAATATATCACTATGTGTGGAAGGAAAGTATACAGTACAGAAGTTTCACGTTTTGAATGGAATTACTGAAATAATTCAACTTTTTGATGATATTCTAATTTACTGGCCAGCACCTGTACAGCCGAAAAAATATCAATCCAATAAAAAAAAAATGTATGCTTTGCAGAACAACTTGACTTTGTAATTACAGCTGCAAATATTTTGGGGTATCTATATTGGTACATAAAAATATGATTAAAAAATGCTGAAGCTTAAGCTGCAATCAAAGTATCTGTAAACATCAATTAATTTATAAAATATTTTAAGTTGAAATACTCTAGAATATGAATCTACTGAGGTATTTTGTATTGTTTTTAAATAATATTTCTACATAAATGGCACATTAAATTCATCCTTTCAAATCAAACAGGATCCATGAGGAAAAAGCACTACTCCTGTAGTGACAAAATTCCATCTGTATATTGTTTTATTTACCTTAAAACCCGATAGTTATTTGCAATATTTGATATTTTGGAGACAAACCCATTGTTTATTCTTTTTACTGTTATGCTTTTTTACTTTCCAAATCTTGCCACAGACTTTCAATTGTATTTAACTACATTTTTCACTTGAACAAACAATTATGCTTTGTTGTAAGCCAATACTGATAAAATGTAAGGATTAAAGAGGTTTCATTACTTTTGCTAGGTGCTGTAAGACCAGTAACTGCAAGACAAATTCTGGAAGTGGTGTTAAAAACACGTCGAGCATTCCAAGAAGCGATGTGTTCCCTCGTAAATTGATGGGCTGGATCATCTAAGGTTTGCCCAGCTGTGTCTTAGCGCTAAAACTAGACTTGAGCCCAAAGTTACTTAACAGATAATTGTCATTAACTATTCTGAAAGAACACTCACACAGCTTCAAGATCAGCAATCCATCAAAATCTCCTGTTACCAACTTTTCTCTCTGCTCAGCTTATCTTAAAAAGAATGCCAGCTCAGTGCCTCAGACGGAGAGGCCAGCAAAGCTGCTGGTCGGCTCTGTGCAGACTCAGACTCTAAGTGGTAGTTGTGACATAAGTTGGGACCATAGTGGTTAATCCAGAAACACCTAATAAAAAAACTGTAATTGTAATGCAAACTGAATAATTTCTTCATTCTATGTAGCTTAGGTGCTTATTGCATATTCATAAAGATCCCTTTTATTTTTTGTATACCTTGCCCTTATTACCATCTCCAATGATTTCACAAAGCTGTTACAAGGTAGGTATTAATATAAATACCTGATTACCTAATACCAAATCTATAATGAGGTTTAAAACTCCAATGGGTCAATGGAATATCACTTAAGAATGTAACAATTGTGTTAAACTAAGTAGTTAATTATTACTAGCAGTTTATTTGTCTTTCTTTGTCTAGTATTTCCTTGTTTAGCAGCACTATTATGTATTTATTTCCGTTCACAGCTGAGACAATATACAAAACATGGTCAAAACTAAATTCTATCCACCACTTAATTTTTTTTTTAGATCTGTTTAAATCATGTGTCTGTCTCTTCTAACTGGATTTCAACAATTATTAGGGGCCAAATTTCCTAAATATAAAGCTAAAGCTAATTTGGCTACAGCAACAAACTTAGCTCTAGCTCATATTGCAGAAATGACCAAGCTGAAGACAGATGTGTACTGTAGTGTCATGAGTGTTAGTCTTTTTGGTACACTTTATATGCTTCTAAAGGTTTTTGGATATTTGATTTGACCATGTACTATTGACATTTAAATCTCAGTCTGGAAAAAGGTAAATCACATCTATGAAGTAATAGTGTCATCTCAAGGTATTCTAATCTCCACATATTGTGATTCATAGTCATATAAAAAAATAACAAATACAAATAAATTGTAAACAGCGTCACACTTCTACGATGGTTGTTGCAATCATCAAAGGGGAATATATTTCCACCCATCTTACAACTTCAGATTGGTGCACTTCAGTCAAAGTAACATTTCAGAGACCCTTATTGCAGATATAAGGTACCAAAACTTCTAAAATACTTATTTGAAAGGAGAAAAAAATATATACATTTAATTTCTATCAAATAAATAATACCCAAAATTAAGCAATTCAAAAATAGCACTACAGTTACTGTATTTCATGATTCAAATGTAACATAAAAATAAAAAATATAAAAAAACGTCTCAAAATAGTGGATAAAACAAGGCAGAAGGTTGGTTTGAAGAGAGCAGAGACCACACTCAGGACTTGGTCCTCAGATGGCTGAAACCAACTCCGTATGGTGGAAAAAGATGCTGGATGCTGTCCTATAAGGACAGGAAAAGTTGCTTTCAAGTTGTAAAAAAAAAAAAAAAAAGTTAAAAAATATTACACATGCACCTTACAATATTGTTATTTCAGACAACATTAAAACACAGTATTCTTATTAGCATTTTTTTTCTTTTCCTACTTAACAGATTCTACCGCAGCCTTCAGCCCGACCTATTAGTACTATGTTCTCGTACAATTGCAATAAGAAAGCAGTCAGTAAATGTGCAGAACTCTGCACGGGCCTGATAATCTCTGCAACAGAACAGGGATTTGTTAATATCGGGCAACTGCTCAATGTGCATGACATTTGTTGTCTGAAAGAGTTTTATTTAGACGCCACTCCTGTGGAGTAATGACAATTTATAGACTACTCAGAGCGTCCTTTTCTCTCTATCGGAGGAAGTTATCCTTATGGGTGCAGAAAAAGTTCACACTAATTATTGAGGCAAGTGAATGTAGGTTTGTGTTGTTTGCAGCATCAGAATGTTTTGTCCTCTTCTGGTTTTCTGATTTCATGTAAAAAATTCTGCATCCTTTTACATAGCTTCTTACATGCTTTTTCTTTTTTTTTATGTATGTTTTTAGCACCTCACTGGAAATAATTACACTTGTATGCCATATCCAACAATGCAACACAAACTAAGCTACGGGAAGGTCTTTGGCTCATGTTTGCACTGTATATCTGGTAGCAATGTCAAACTGGGGTCAGATCATATTCACACCGTAAATGAACTGCTCTACAGTTCCTTTGAAGCTGTTGTGCTTCTCTGGGTGTACTAGGTGTAGAGTCTAAACCAATTTGAACTTCAAGATTTACCTTTGGATGTCTATATCTTTACTTGAGGCACAGAGTTCTTCAGCAGATAAACATGCTAGCTGATATCACACAGAAAATTCTCTGCAGCTAGTTGTAGTACTGTACAGTTTTTCTCCAGGTGTAAAAGAAAGCCTCAAGTTAATTAATTACTTTAGTTATAGGATTTCAACCCTTATGTCTTAAAACCATGTTGCTTTTTTATTTTTATAAACCTGTGAGAACTTGTTTTGTGGAATTCTTGTCGTTGTTATTGCTTGTTGCAGATATTTTTATCATCGCCACTGACTACACAGTTGTGGCCTGTGTGTCCTTGTCTCTGAACTTAGGAAATTCTCTCAGCACAAACTTACAGTAAACAGTCTCTTGTTTACCCCATAGACTGTATATAATGGTTTACCCTCAAGCTCTTCTCATTGTTTTTAGCAATTTTAATCATGGACATAGTACGTGATGGCCAAACAAACCGACAGGAAATTTGATTTTAACTATGACCCATCTTGAGTCCTCAATATTAAACTTTTTAAATTAAGACATTATTGAGAACAAACATCTGTAGGCTTTAATTCATCATTTCAAATTCAAGACACGTAGACCATAGACTAAACAACTAAGCAGGGAACCAATCTAAGTTGTTACATTTCCAACAAAAATCCCTTCCAGCTTTTAGACATAGTCTAGGTTTTACAGTGTAAAAAAGTATTTAAAAATGACACTAAATAGCTACAAATTGGCTAAGGTAAATGACTATTAAATTGAAAAAGTAAATCATTGAAATACATATGTTGAATTACAAATCAAGATGTAGTCTATTACTTTTGTTTATAGTATTTTTAAAAAACATAAATTAACTTTGATATGTCACATTATTTTGTAAAAGAAAATATGAAAAAAATCCATGAAATTAGTTCAAATTAATCACCTTAGAAGTTACATCATATTTCTGTATAAATTACAGTCTTTAATGCCTTTTATATTGAATTTAGAACTCACAACTCTATGTCAAGTAACCCAAAGCATACCTTTAACTACTTTTAACAATGATGTGTCAAAACATTGCTCAAATTGCTTTAAAAATGACGGTGAAGGTTTTCTTTATATACTTACAAACTTAGATTGTTTAATAAAACAGTATATCTTTGTAGAATACATGGTCAAATATTATATTAAACAATCATTGTAATTTTTACCAAATCTGTGTTTTTCATGATTATAGCAAAGTATAACTAAAACTTTCCGTGATTGTACATTTTATGTTAATCAGCCCTGTTATGTTTATTGCCTAATTTGTTACACTTTTTTTTTAAGAGACATTATGACTATAGCATCAGTCAGCAATTTAAACTAAATTTAAACTTCTACATAATGTGTTGTTTTATAGAGCTATGGTATATTTGATGACTAGGAGACAGTAAGAAAGTGTATGAGGAAATATTTATTTTGATAACAGTTCTTTATTCCGAGTTTTATATTTAACAACAAAGAACACCGTTAGATATTCTACAGTATCACAATATTTTCTATGTGGAAACTCTGGCCACCAAAGCTGTCCAGTAATTCACTGTAATATTGAATTTATTAATATAATATCCTAATATGTATGTTTTAAAGTTTCACTGGATCCAACTGTGGGAGACTGTAATCACTTGAACAACATGCCTCTTCTTTTCATATGGTTTACCATAAACATTTTTACGGTATTTATTTGAATTCATAGTAATCTATTGTTAAACAGACATCTCTTTAGTGTGAGGTTCATGGCTACCAAAATAGAACTGTTATGATTTCTACATTTACAATTTTTTTTTTTCACAGTGACCACAGCTGCCACTAATTCATTGTAGATTTAACCTTGTATTTTCAAAGTCCTTGTGAAAGTTTTATGTACCTTTAACAACATCCACTCCATATATTTACAGACTTTTTAAAACTATGTAGGAACGTTAAATACACCTCAACTTATATAAACATAGATTCTATCACAATATAGTTTGTACTGCATAGTGTTTGTTGAAAATTATCTATATTCATTTTAGAAGAGTCTCTAGGGTTATAGGTGCTAACTGGTTCACAGCTGTCATTTGTTAAGTCTAGGCTTATATCACTAATTCGTATAAAAAAATTACATAGAGCTCCGGGTATCAATAAGTCAGAAGCTGGGATGGCAAACTGTCAGAGAGCTTGGAAGGGAAAGACGACACAGCAGTGGCGTGAAGGAAATGTGCTGACAGCACAGACATCCATTTATCATTAAAAGAAGAAAGGTCAAAGCACTGAGTGTATGTATGGCCTTTTAGGAAAACATACAGCAAGATTGGATATACAGTACATTCAGAAAAATTGTTGCCGTAAACACCCAAAATATCTTGTTTCAAAATTAATGATATGGTTGTTTTAATTTTTCCTCTTATCGGAAATGTTGTCGTGTTTGTATACTTCAGTTAATAAGAATCAGGATGATAAATACAGCTCTATCTGTTGTTTTATAGGTTGGACTTTTTCTTTCTCTTACTATAAAACAGGAATTTTATTTCTTTTTTCTAAGCAACAAACAAACAAACAAAAAAATAACCAACCAAGAAGTATACTTATGGTAGTGGGTAGCAAATCTAGCATTATGAAAAACCAGCAGTTTCTGTCTATCTCTGCAGAGTGTATGGTTGTTGTTTAGCTCAGAAACTACAGATGTGATCAACATTTTAAACCCACAATGTTGCACGAGAAGTAGGTAAAAAGGGGATCAACAGCAAGTTTTCTGTTCTCATTCAGTCTTTCTCTTATCTGCTGTCTTTCTGTCTCACAGCATTAATGAATCAGCATGTTGTAGAAAATAAAGTCTCCTTTCAGTGTCCTACATGTCCGTGCTTCCATTACATTTTGAACACTGTGATAATACTGAAACTGACTAACTTCTAGTTAACAATTTCATATCGCTAGTAATACTTTTCACACCAAAGTTTGTTGTTGTTAGTTGATAAAAGTGTGGCTAGGATGGAACATCAGATTTTTTTGTCAAAATCTGGGTAAAATGTATTTGGCACAAGAATATGCTTAGCTATAGCAAAAAGGCACGTGACATCTTCAGCAGCAATATCTTTTATGATACTGATGTCCATTTTCAGCACCATCAATTTATCAATTGAATGTCTTTGGCTTATCCATGATCAAGTCAGAGCAGTGAAAAATGTCTTTACTAATCCTCCCCAAAAAAACATGGTTAAACCATAATAATGCAAATATGAATGTTGCAGAAATAAAATATGCAGCTTCTGTGGCTGCCTTGTGTGAATATCTGTTCTTGCTGTTTTGTAAAGTCCAGTATTACCGGCAGTCCAGAGAGTTGAAAAGAGTCCTGTGAAAAAGGCAAAACAACATGTTGTCATTTAGTCCAGGATTCCCAGCCAATGGTCACCCTTCTACTTATTCCAAACGGCACACGTAATCTCCCCTGCTGCACCTATGCAGAGTTTAGTAAACATGTCTGTCTGTGCTGACTGAACCCACTTGGCACCAAAAGCCTACCGGATCCCCCCGAAACCGGGCAGCTCAAAGCGTCTTTTATCAGTGGGCTGTGAGGTGTGAGTAATAGGCCTAAAGACAGTGGAGAACGTAGCTTCTCAACCTGCTACCATTGGGGCACCATACCAAAGGATCCCATTGGGAAGGGACTGAATAAATCCCCCTCCATGGCTGATTAATTGAGTCCAATAGCTCGGGTGTCAGGAGCAAGATGAGAGGGAGTCAGTTACTGTTAGATAAAAGGTGGGAAAGATGGTTGCTCAGCTAAGGGTCACTGAAACAATGAATCTCTTCATGCACTAAGTGAGTCATTGAACAGCAATGAACAGCTGGACCACTGTAAATTGTAACTTGCAGAAATCGGAATGATCTGTTTCATGGCTGATTTAATTTATAAGTCAGGCAGCAAACATTTTGATTAGACCAACTTGCACCGGTCCATTTTCAAACTAATTAGTGGGAAACCCACAAATAAGTAAATGAACTATACACTATTAGGGCAACAAAAATATATGGTATTGAAGTTGTAACCGGGAGAAGAAGAGTCTTTAGGAAAAACCTGAATCAAATAAAATCTGTATCAGCAGGTCAAAGCTTTACAAACGGCGAAGATTGGATATAATCCACAGAGTCAGGATTGACGTATCTCCAGAGACACATCACAAAAGATCAAAACCCTAATTTAAAAACCTAAGCAGATGGCAGGTAGAAATGTTTTGTCCTCACATTAACAGGAAATTTATTTTTGAACCTTTAAACCATTTATATACATGTATAAGGTTACTGATTATTAACATAGAGACAAGTGTGTATGCTACGATGAAATAAAGTTTGAATGTAGTGCACCACCAGCAATCTTCCTGTGTCAAACAATTACTGTAACAGGACATGTAAAACATCTCTGGTCAGAGTAACTGTAAGACAAAAGTTATTCAGTGTTAATTTTATAATTGCACATTTAGAGTAGCATTTATTCATACTCTAAAATTTAATCTTATCACAATGTTTTTTTTTTGTTTTTTTAAGGTATTTTCACATTTTGGAATGGCCCCACCAGAGACCTAATAGTCCTTTGGCTAATGGAGCTATGGGTCAGGGTGAAGCAAGGGAAGTCATCTTGCCCCAAAGACTTGGAATTCAAAGACTGAGAGTATCACAAAAGATAAAAACATCAAAATCCCAGTGGAAACACTGAAATTATAGGGAGGGCCATCAGGTACTGTATAATAGTTTGAATTGATTGGAGCAGCGAGTGTCTACCATGATTTGTTTTAAGCCGATCACAGTAATGACTCATATAAGTGGTAAAAGTTGGTAAATCGAGCTCCTTTCAAATCCATTCTGGCGAAAAGCACACATCTTTACCTTCAAGAAATGCATCAAATCCTTATTGCTTATCCTATATGCCTATTTTTCAATGGAAAAAAACGTTTCCACTTCCCCTAAAACAGACACCTGCGGCCATGTTTGGCCAGGTGGAGTTGATTCTGATGGTTTAGTTAAAGCAGTACAAGATGGATTTTTGTAGGTTTGGAAAACTCAAAATCTTTCAAGAATTCACCTTGCAGCTCAAGGTTATGAATTACAGGCATATAATTATCATAACAGCTAAAAAAAACAAAAAAAAATGTAATTGTACTGAACCATGTTTATATCGAAGTTGATCAGACTAAATCAGATCGGATTGGATTCTGATAATTGATTCTAACTGTAGAGAATCAGAATCAAATCAATTTTTGAAATTTAAATCGATACCCAGTCCTACCCATGAGTGTTTAATTCCACAAGAAACATTCTTGATCATACAGATATATTTTTGGTAACCATGATTGTTTGCATAGACCAAATCTTTCTGCTCAGTTGCTCATTTTCCCCACGTGTGGGATAACAGTACCCTGTCAAGGAATTGTAAAGCTTCAGAAATAGGTTGTTCTCGGATTAAACAATAGCATTACATGAGCGTCAGCAGAAGAGATTTGTACACTTGAAGCTGCTGACTTGAAACAGAGACACTGAGAAGATGTCAAAGACAAAGTAGGAGACGGAGGGTTAGGCTGATTTGTGCAGACAAGCAGCCAGGTTTAGCAGGAGCTGCTGCATCCTTCTGCAACCCATCCACTCTCTCCTTCTCTCCATTTCTTGTTCACTCATTTGCTTAAACAAGTTAATTTGTGCATAGACCTTCATCGGGGAATGGCAGTCAAGTGATGCGCAAGACTGGCCCGCGGAACTGTTGGCCCTCGCAAGCTGTTCACCTGTACCCCTCCTCCCCCTGACACAACACAGCACTCGCAAACACAAAACCACAGACATGAAAAGCTGGTTTAAATGAGTGCAAGAGCACAGACATTGCTTCTAGAATTGCAAGAAGCATGAGCAAATGTTGTGTGAATAGTCTTGAAGCTGTAGGTTTTGTTTTTTACCACAACATCAACTGTATAGTCAGAATCCAAGCAGCTTCATCGTTTTATTGATTGCAGCGCTGACACTATTAGCTGATTAAAGCTTTAGTTCAAGAGCACATAATTATTGGACAATGACTCTTTTCACAATAAACTGATTGCTTCAAAGCTTCTCAAGGAAAATATGTAGATAGATATTTTCTAGTTTATTTGAGTCTTCAACAGTTGCAAAAATCCCGGAATGTCTTTTTTTTTTGTTAAGAAAGAAAGAAAGCGCCACACTATTTTAGTTTTCAACTAATTGTTTTTTAGCATACGGCACTGAGACTTAATCTTGTGGATGTAGCATTACAGCACTCTAATGGTGCTTACACACCAAACCCGATAGAAGCAACCAGAGAGTCAGGTTTACATGTAAAGTAAATGGAGGAGCGTGATAAAGCGCGACTGGGGATAAGGCCAGAAGCAAACGAATCAAAAGCAGATTTGTGTTGCGAAAAAGCTTTTCTGCCTGATTTGCACGACCAATTAGCTCAGGTGGTGCGTTTCAGGCACGACCGAAAGTACGCGTTGCATTTTATGTGGTGCATTTTGTGCATTCGCGCTTATCGCGTCTGCCGCAGAAGTTTGAGAAATCTCAACTCCAGCTTCAAGTCGCGCCGCGACAACCATATTAACAACTATTTAGACAGGAATGCTTTTAAGAGGTTTGTGGGTGGCTCTTAAAAGAGCCGTTATGGATCCCTCTACCACAGCTCAAATAGTAATCCAAACCCCCACTGCACTGTCCCAGCTCAGTGGGAGAAAAGGCCAAACACGTAGTCCACTCAGTCCCCCGTCTGCTCGGGGTAAGGAGGGAGGATGAAGGAAGAGGAGACCAGCAGAGCGGTCATGGTCAGGGTCTTTCCACAAGTTACATAACTGGAAAATTGGAAAATGTCATGTTTTAAAGCACGACTAGTTCGATTTGGACATGCTTCAAGGTGCAAATGTGCAAGCGGTATGAAGAGAACTATTTGGAAACAAAGAATAAGAAGTCTCTGAACTGGTTTTAGGGCAAACATATAGGAGAAGGCACTCTGGTAAGATGAAATCAAAATGCTACTTTTGGTTCTACATGCAAAACATGGAGGAAAACTAATTCCATACAACACCCCCCACCACATTATCCCAAATTTGAAACGTTGTGGTGGCTGCGTTATGACGATTTTATTTCAAAAATGAGTGATCCAGTCTTTTTCCTTCCACTTCAAAATAACATTCTTCTTTGTGTTGGTCTGTGACATAAAATTCCATCAACATTTCGGATTGGAAAGGGACAAAATGTAAAAAAAAACAAAAAGGGGGTCCATAAATGCAGACACTTGGACTGTGTCCGGTGAGTGGGTGAAGGATAATTCTGAGAAACAAAAGCAGGTGGAAAGATGGATTTTAGTTAATCTAAGAAAAACCAAAAAAACTGGAGTACAACTGGAGAAATGGAGTTAATCAAAGCGATCTTTTCTTGCTGCTGGTATGATGGTTAATTAATTTAAAGCATTGTACTATCCCTCTTGTTAGCTCTCCTCCCAGCCCTCTCTATTGGAGCCAATGTTAACAAACATCTTCTTTATGGAGCGGCCGCTAATCCCTCATACTGCAAAGCAAGTGTGCTGCTTCACCGAGAGCACACACACACATGCACACATACACGTACACACAGTTGCAAACATGCAGACTCAACAAGCATTATCAGCCCTAACCCCCATCTATATTTCCTTGCTAACACGTTGAAGATGCTGCCTCACAGAGCCTCGTCATCAGCTGCCTTTCTCCCCTGGTGTTTGCTTTCTATAAATCCATGACAAAGCTGATGAATAAGCCTCATCAGCCTTTTCTCCTCACCCAGTTTCAGAGTTCTATCTAAACTTCTCATTATTTCAGAAACTTGCAGCACAACGAAATGTAAATGTAATGCATGCAGATCAGGGCAGTTTATCACTAGCTGTGGAGCAATGTTGGTGGTGATATTGATGCAATTAAAATTGATTTAAGCTTTGCTCGGCACAGCCCACAAACTCATTAAATGTTAGGTTTCCTAATAGCCACTGTTCTAAATGCCACTGTGAGGTTTTTTTCCTGGCTTAATTTAACCCTTAGTACATAATCCTGAGTTTAAACCGTTATCTGCATATAAAACGAACAGTGTTGGTAATAGCACCATTTAAAAGAACAACATCAGGTAACATAATTGTTAATTTATCACTAACGTGGTAATCTAACTAATTACTCTTTCCGTTGTTATAATGGTGTTACCATTACTGAATGTACACTGATGTACCTTACTGTTACAATAAAATAACAGAACAAACTCTTTTGAAAGTTCCGCAAGGAGCTGAACTGCGCTCCACCTTTATGTAAACATTTCTCCAGTTGAAGCAATGAGAATTTGGCAAGACTCTCTGAACAAGGGCTTTTCTGACCGCTTCAGCGGGAGGAAATCCCCTGCGTGCACTATTTTTGCATCAGTAGTTATGGTGTGTCCACAATAAACGTGATAGGAACGAATATAAAGCGCGACACACACCTAGCTGTTCGCGTGCACATTCGCACCTTGGAGCGTGTACTGGTCGCGCTTCAAATATGTTATTTTCACACGCAAACTGGCCTTCAGCGGAGCTGGGGCTACAGTTGAGCTGGCGGTGGAGGACCGAGCTGACGGAGTACTGCGTGTTCAGCCCGGGCTTCAGCGGAGCTAGCCTGGGGCTACAGAGCAGCTGGCGGTGGATTATGGACCGAGCTGACGGAGGCAGAGTGGATTACGTGTTCAGCCTGGTCTCCGGTAGAGCTGGGACCGCTGCACTGGGGTTTGGTGAGCTACAGATACAGTCTAGCTACGGCGGATGGATCCATAAACAGCAGGGAGCCTCTCAGAAACACCGGCTCCTCGCCGCCTGGAGAACGTGACCTGCTCGCCCAGTTTGTGCCGTGAAAGTCCAAGCTTCGGAGCAGCCGTCCATCTGTCTGCGGCTCATAAAAGTTTATAATATTTGAGCAGCATGGGACGTGGTGCGGGAGCTGCTACCAGGAAACCAGGTGAGGAGGCCGTTTCAAGGCTGACTTTTAGGCTGAGAGGTGCTTTTACAGCAACAACGGCTCTTTTAAGAGCCACCCACAAACCTCTTAAGAGCATTCCTGTCTAAATAGTTTATTTTTTTATTTCTGTCTCTGAATTAAAAACTGCTTGTGTCATGTAGCTCAGGGTGATTAGCCACGGTGTTTATCAGTATTTCCTCCATGTCCTGCTGAGGCTGTGACTCCATGACAGTCACAGAATCAATGAAACTCTGTTCCCTGATTGGTTGTCGCGGCGCGATTTGACGCTGGAGTTCAGGTTTTTCCAACTCGAGCGATAGACGCCATGAGCGCGAATGCACCACATAAAAAGCAGCACAAATTTTCCATCGCATCTGTAGCGCGAATTGTTCACGCGAATAAGGCAGAAAAGCTTTTTCGCGACGCAAATCTGCTTCTGAAGTGTAGCGGGACCCCAAGTCGCGCTTCATCGCGCTCCTCCATTGATTTTACATGTAAACCTGAAGCTCTAGTCGCTCCTATCGCGTTTGGTCTGGACACACAGTTAGGCTGCAGTGAGTTGTCACTGATGTTCTTTGTCCAGTGCAGTCACAGATGCGCTCCATGTTCTTTAATGTGCTGTCCAGGTCTGAGATTATGCTCAGATAATCTCTCATTGGGGGGGGGGTTCAGTTACCCGTACTCCGTGCGTAAATTTGAAAATCTCTGTGGGAGTGCACCAAGTGGTCAGAGGTGTGATTACTAATCTTTTAAAATGACAGATGGTTTTCAGATTTTTCTGTCACCATTAAAAGAAACAAAAACAACCACAAAACAAAAGTCAAATAGGAAAAAGTATTCAGTTAATGTGATCTGAACTACAGAATGAAATACACTTTAATTTTTTTACTTACTTTTTGTTGTGAACAAACTACTTGAAGGTACAGGTATTTTACTTGACCATTTGTCTTAGGTTGTAAAAAATTTCATATAGCATAGACTTAAACACATTTTATATTGCTTAACTCTTTACTTTTGTTAATAATATTAATACTAAACCTGTTGCTGTCTTCTGATGTGCAATATATGAATTTATGTACAAGCAGACTATGGCCCTGTGCACACGTAGCCAGGTATCTCACAAAACTGAAATATTTTGCTACGCTTTGGCCTGTCATCCATACGTAACCGAAGATTTTCAGCACCAAAAACAAATCTTTTTAAAAACTCCAGCCAAAGTAGAGATTTGCGTTTTTTCCGCTTTCAGTATCTGCGTTTGGACGGTTGAAAACTGAGTTTTAAGAACCGTAATGACACTATCCGCAACAAAAAATGCTCAAACATCACTTGGGTGACCTGTGTTTACTCTCCAAAACAGCATTTATGCCCTCAGAGCTGTGTTGGCATCATCCATTGTTAAAGCGCGTTTTGTTTATTTGCTTTTATAAGCTGCATGAATGCTGCGTACTGAAGTTAGAGGATAGAAAGTTACTCTGAGCGAATAGGATTTGGGAGAACTACTGCCCCCTACTGGTTTGCCACGACTATAAATGTGCTGAAAAACACATTTATCAGTTTACATGTGGATGGAGATTTTTTTTTTCAAGGACCAGAGGCAAATCTTTGGGTTTTTTTTAAATACCCAGCTACGTTTGGACATGGCCTACTTGTACACATTTGAATTGACTTCTGAAAACTGCTCAGGAAAATCCAATTTATTTGATATAAAGCAATTTCTTTTTTAGCTGGTTTTTTTTTAAATACCCAGCTACGTTTGGACATGGCCTACTTGTACTCATTTGAATTGACTTCTGAAAACTGCTCAGGAAAATCCAATTTATTTGATATAAAGCAATTTCTTTTTTACAGTAACACAAACAGTTACATTCCCTGGAAACTGGTTAATTTTATTAGAGTAGAGTTTATTAAAGTAACACAGTCACCTGTTGGAATTTCCAATTCGTACTGTGCAACACCTGTGATAAACTTATTAGCACCATAGCAGGATGTACAACAAACATGCCAAAACACCTTCGGCAGCTGCGTGGTATATAGCGTCGTAACAAGTGTACTGTGTTTGATGTGTTGCACGTCGCTCTCCTGCTCCCATTGCTTCCTCCACTTCGGACAGTCAACCATCAGCCAGCAACTCCTCGTTGTAAACGGAATCAGATACATCAAAATCATGATTGTCTTATTATTCACAGACTATATTGACAACATGACTATATATGACTATATTGGATATACTACCAGTTGCTAAAACTGTGTCAAATCTGTTTATATTTGTTAAACGCTCACAGAGTGATGCTAGCAGCATAAGGCAGTCGCCAGCTGCAGCTGCTGCTATGCTAACCGGTCAGAGACCCCGGCCAGCAAATAGACACCCCCCAGTCACCATGGCAGGCAAGGGGAAAGCTGTCAGCAAAGCAAATTGCTGAGTACCACAGAAACGGTGAATGTGGTAAAAAGGCTGCAAGCCCTTAGCGATGTAGAGTCGCCCACATTTAGGTAACATTAAGTAGAAAAGAATAACTTTAAGCTAAATAACTTAGCTGATAGCTACTTTATCTGCTCCTTAAGTTACAGTAACAGTTCAGGTTTGACTTTATTGATAGATTGACAGAACAAACAAAAATGGCATGTGTGAAGGCTTTTTGAAATGGAAAAAATATATATACATTGTTTTTTTTCTCTCACCTCAAGGAATCGTAATTGAGAACCGTGTAGAACAGGAATCGATAGTGAGAATCTGAATTGGAATGCTAAAATGCAAACGATGCCCAACCCTAGTTGGAACACAGTGTATAGCTATTATTAGTGGCTTTTATGTAAGTAATATTCCCAACACTAAAGTCTCAATACAATAAAGGGACTGGATTTATATAGCACATTTCTAGTCATACTGACCACTCAAAGCAGTTTACAGTGGAGCCACACTGATCCTTTAGCCCTCAGAAATGCACACACATTCATACATCATGGAACTTGGGGATACGTGTTTTCCAAAGGGTCGCATCAACAAGTGAGAGAAGGAAACTGTAATTGGACCTATGACCCTCCAATTGCAAGAAAACTACTCTACCTACTGAGCCACACTTGTCCCAATAGTACATTTGACAATAGTTAAATGCCAGATTACACCAGATTAGACCAATAATGCCTATTCAAATAGGCATTATTTTGAGATGTCTAATTTTACAACAATGTCATAATCATTTATCATTTATATTTAAATAGTATTTACTGGTTTAGGTTAATCTAATTTAGTTTGATTCCTACACCATGGCGCAATGGAAAATGAAAATAAGAGAATTGAGGAATTTTCATTTATTCATTCTCGAAATGTATTCCAAATTCCAATACCTTTTTTCCTGTACTTGTCCCTTACTTCCCCCTCCCATAGGTTTTCCCTTCCTTATATATTTTCTTCCCTTTTAATGCCCTTTTTTTCCCTGATTTCAGTTGTCTCTTCATTTTTTTATACATCCATCCTTTCTTTCTTTCTTTCTCTTTCTTTCTTTCTTTCTTTCTTTCTTTCTTTCTTTCTTTCTTTCTTTCTTTCTTTCTTTCTTTCTTTCTTTCTTTCTTTCTTTCTTTCTTTCTTTCTTTCTTTCTTTCTTTCTTTCTTTCTTTCTTTCTTTCTTTCTTTCTTTCTTTGTGTCTGACCTTAATTCTTACCGTGCTTACTTGATCCTGTGCTTCCTTGTTTCTTGGTATCATTCTGTTTTTTAAGCTTTTTTTCAATTTTGTGTTCTTCCATCCTTAAGTTCATAGCTATCAAATTACTTAAGTTCCCGTTTTTTTTTTCTTTTTTCTTTCTGCACCCATTCTACCCTTTCCTTCCTTGTGTCTTACTTTGCATTCTTGTATCATCCCCTTTTTATTTATTTTTTATTTTTTTGGGGAAATCACACTGCAGTGATTCTAAGACTTGAGGTAATATTTTTGGGAAGAACAGAAAGCAGGGTATTACAGTAATCTATTCTACTGGTGATAAAAGCATGCATTTGCATGTCTGTATTGGCCCAAGAGAGAATGGGGCAGACTCTGCCGTTCTTTAGGTGATAAAAACCTATTTTAGTAAAGTTTTTAATGAGGAATCAAAGTCAGCTCAGAGTCAAAATCAGAGTCAAGTCCTTCTTCACTTGTAAAGAAGGATTAAAAGACAATGATTGTAGTTTTGATAAACGTTTATCTTGCTGAGCCTCAGGGCGATGACTTAAACTTCAGTTTTGTCCTGGTTGAGCTGGAGAAAGTTTTTTGACATCCAGGATTAAATGTCTAAAATGCAGTTAAAAAGTGCATCCATTGGCCATGTGTCATTAGGAGACATGGAGATGTACAACTGTGTATTATCAGCGTAACTGTGAAAGTTAACTCCATGTCTTCTGATGACGCTGCCAAGAGGGAGCATAAAAAGGTTAAACAGCACTGGGCCTAAAATTTAACCCTGGGGCACACTAAATGTGACCTTGTGGACTTTAAACGAACAGGTATCTAAACTTACCATAAAAGTCCTGTCTGTAAGATATGATGTGAACCATATATGAACAGCACCAGAGAGGCCGATCTGTTTTAAACGGGTTAAAAGAATAGTATGGTCTACTGTATCAAAGGCAGCGCTTGTGTAATTTAATTGACCATTTAAATTAAGTTCCATTAGCACTTTATAATAGTGCTTTGTTATTAAACATTTATGTCAGTAACATATCATTTGCAATGTATTAGATAATGATGTACCATTCATTTATAAAGATTTGCGATGACATTTGCAAATACATTTATAATTGTTTAGTATGAGATTAACCGATGATTATGTAAGGTATTAGATAATGAGTCACTGTTAATTTATAAAAGCTTGTGATGTCATTTACAAATTAATAAATAATGATTACCAAAATATTTAAAAATGACTCTGAACACATTTGTTAATGGTTTATAGAGTTTGAACATGACGTCATATTGGTAAAGTGTAAAAAAGTAACCTTTTGAAGATCATTTGTTCATTTTTTGACCATCTTTTTAATATGATCTATTATATAATCTAAGCCCTTAAAAAGTGGATTCACCAAACTACTGAAAAGGTTTTCAAAGAAGCAGAAACTGAACGTTATCATCCACCTGTGTTCTTGTGTCATAAGTGCTGACCCCGAAATAATTCCAGATAATCAATGTTTAAAAAAATATAAGGAAAGTTACTTCCCATTTTTGAATGGAAGTTGAATATCACTGTTGAAGTTGAATATTTGCCATTTTAATTTAGGTTTTTTTGAGCCAAAACCTAATCTATAAAATTCAATGGAGAAGCAGAAAGTATAATAGATTACATATAGATGACATAATTTCATTTATTAATGTTTTTGTGGAGCTATAAAGGGTTCTTAAAATATTTACAGTTAACAAGGTGTTCATACTTTACATTAGGAAAGCATTAAGTGTAATAGATAACTTTTAAATGCATAAATATAATTTGCTAATGTTTTTAAAGGCTACAAGTGATTCTTAACACATTTACAAGTAAGTAGATGTAGCTGAACCTTTAACTATATGTTATTTGGGACAGGTGAGATCAGGAGGTTTACAGTGAAATGCTACAGATACTGATCAGTTCTTTGTGTCTGATCATAAGATAGACATCTTAACACATTATAGAATGACCTGTCCATCTTTTAGATGTTTTCTGGTCTTACATGTCTAAAGGGTTCAGATTCACATCAGATCATGGATTCCCTACAAAGTTTTTAAACCTGCATACATTAATACTTTCTTTGAAACACTATAAAAAATGCAGCAGCTTAAGCTGAGAAACCCAAACTTCCCTCTCCCCAGCCACCTGTTACAGCTCCTACAAAGGAATCTAAAGGTGTTCCTACGCTAGCCGAGAGACAAAGTCCCTCAAGCGTGTCCTGGTCTTCCTCTGGGTCTTCTCCTGGTGGGAACACCTCAGCAAGGAGGCATCCAGGAGGTGTCCTGGCCAGATGCCAACTAACTACAACCAACTAAACTGGCTCCTCTTGATATGGAGGAGCAGTGGCTGTACTTCAAGCCCCCTCTGGATGACTGAGCTTCTAACCCTATCTCCAAGGGAGAGTTCCGACACCCTGGGGAGAAAACTCATTTCATCCACTGGTATTCGATGAAGCCCTGAAACCTAAACCTATAAGGGGTTTATAAATGTTGGGAATTTTTTTTTAAATTTACATTTCACCAATTTGGAAATATGTTCAAAATCCATATACATATGTGTCCATGATCGTTTCTAAACATTTCGTTACGCATATATAAATGTTTAGTTGAACATTTATAAATCGCTGTTGCGTCATAATTTTGTACATAACCGATGACGCCTGGGACTTTAGAAAGTTATTCATAATCTATAAACGATTACCAAATACTTCAATTAGGGCCGGAACTCAATAAAAAATGTTAATCTAATTAATTAGTTGCTTTGTAATTAATTAATCGAAATTAATCGCATTTTAATCGCATAAATATTTGACCTGAGAAAAGAACGAATTTTCTTCAGATGGATTTTTAGTATGAATAATGACTGAATACATAAGTTTAAGCTATCAGAAAAAATAAAAACCATCATTCTGTCAGAACACCGATAACAGAATGAGTCATGGAGAATGCGGAAATGTTTCTCAGATAGAAATGAACTAGAGGATGACCAGGAACCTGCAGCGCAGATGTCCTCCACTGTCATACCTCCTGGCAGAGCTGTGGAGGAGGAAAACCCTCTTGTGGAATGTGTTCTGAGATTCTGTGAAGGATCGAGCCCAAAGGAAATATAAGTTTCCTTTATAATGCACAAACAGACACTGGAAGTGCAGTGCAGCCCTGTGCGCCTTGTAACACGAGAGCGCACGCACGGGACAGAGTAGATGAGACCGTTCTGTCACCCAAACCTTCATGACAGGAAGAAATAGCTGCAGCAGAAGTTTTCTGTCCATCAGCTGCTGGAGGAACGACAGCATGCGGCTTAGTGGACATGAAACGGGATCTGCGCCCTTCTCTGCACGCCAGCGCTGGAAGGCTGCGGTGCTTAAAAAGGTGCGATTAAAAGATGTTAAAAATGTATCGCGTTATTTTTGAGTAATTAATTTATCTTAATTAACTCGTTAAAGTCCCGGCCCTAATTTTAATGATTTGTAAATGTTTAGTTGATTGTTATCTAAGCATTTGTAAATATCTTTACAAGCCCTTATAAATGAAATGTATATCAGTATCTCATACCTTGATCTGTTAATGACATACTAAACAGTTATAAATGCTTAATAACAAAACATTACTATAAAGTGTTACTGAAGTTTCTTTAGATCCAACTTTCCCTTTGACAAACTAAACTTAAAGTGAAAGTTGACAGGAGTAAATATTTGACAGACTGATTCTAAAGCTCTGCTACCTGTTCTCGCTACAGCTGTACTATGATTGACAGATTATGTGAAATTATCACATACTAGGGAAGTTCTGGTTCAGGTCCCAATCAAAGGATTTCTAAATGATTGAAAAAACTGAATAAACCCCACAGCCCAACACCTGTTGTTGCTGTGTTGCCTGTGATTTTATATCAGTCACAGACATAGTGATCCATGCAGCCAGCTTTTTGGTGAATGTTAAAAAATCATGATCTATTTACAATAAAGGAGAAGAAAAACAAATTTTTTTCACTCACTTTTTTCTGTACATTTGGTTTACAATGATTTGCAGCACGACTTCTGCATTAGTGTGGAAGAATTTTGTCCCACTTGTCTTTGTGCAATTGTTCAATTCAGCCACAATGGAAAGTTGCTGAGCATGAACAGCCTGTTTAAGGTTCACCTAAATTGTGACTTTGAATGGGCCAATCTAAAGTCTGTTTTTGTTCAGCCATTTAAAAGTTAGACATTTTTTTAAAATTATTGTATTTCTGGACTAGTCACATTGTCTTGAGCTTTGTCACAAAATGACAGCTGGACATTCTAACCTGCCACTGTTATATTTACCGGGGGTTATATTATAAGTGAGGCATTAATCACGCCAGGGTGAATAGGATGAAAATGAACCCAAAAATTATGGTAGAGTTTTGGATAGCATTTTCCCCTAAATAAAACGAAATCATATTTCAAGAGCTGCTTTAGTATTTGCTCAAGTTATCTTTATTATGGCTGGGATGGTTGCTGTGTTTCTATCCACTGCTGTTACATATCACTTCGCCAGCAACTCTTCCAACATATAAAGCCCTTAATAATCAAGGTCCATCAGACATCGGAGATCAGGCTCCTCTCCTGTGGAACCAGCTTCCAGTTTGAGTCTGTGAGGCAGACACTCCAGGTAAAAAAAAAACACCCTTTTTGACAAAGCTTACATCAAAAACTGATTATTTTTAGCCAGTTGTTGGAGATGGAGTTTAGATTTGCACTTCTCTCTTCTTCTACTATCCAGTTGTATTATTTGCTGTTATTTCAACTCTTAACTTTGTTTTTTCAGTGTTTCTCTCTCCATATAGGCTGCATCTGGTCTGGTACCCTCGATTCAGGTAATGCTCCCAGCGACTGTCTACTGTCGCATCACTTTCTTTCAGGAGGAGTGAATGCTGCATGTAAATGACTCGACAGACTCTGCTGTAATTTCTTGACTAAAAATCTTTTAAACTGATTGGAATGTATGTATGATTGCATTGAAATTACTTTTCTTGTAAAGTTCCTTGAGACGACATCTAAAATGAATTGGTGTTATATAAATAAAGTGAACTGAACTGAACTTTTCTTTACATTGTGGTGAAGCGTTATTTTTATGCATCAATAAAAAAAAATTAAAAAAATTTTTTTAACTTCTATTATAAAGATGTTTAACAATTAAATATTTACAAAACAACTAAATGATAAATGTAGGGCCTGAAAAATAAATAGAGGCAAAATAAATGATACAGACAGAGAACAAAGCAATACATATATGTACCAGATTCTCACTATTCTAGAAGTCGGATAATTTTAGTGACACTGACCTTCCCTACCATTTCAAACACTGTAAGTCTCGTAATGTTGCGCATCACAAGCCTAAAGTGGCTTACTGCCATTCTCACAGAGAGAGACAGAATTGAATTCTTCACAATAGCCCTGTTAGTTCTGGTTTGCAATAAAGACTTCCAGGAATCAATATAAAAGGGTGGGCACAACAGCATGGTACAGTCAAAGATCTTGGCCTTCTGGAGCAGTACCATTACCGGTTACAAATAACTTCCCTAGAGGAAAATGCATTTTTTTCAGGAAGCAATTCTGAAATAAAATAATATAATTTTACTTATTTTTCTTTCTGTGTCTTTTATTCGAGGTCCTTCAATTAAGGCTATAAAACCTGTTCATAGCTATAAGTGCAATGGTTAGGCTAAAATTGTTTTAACTTTGCTTAATATACCGTCAAAGAAATACATTCTCCATTAGCTCAGAGTATGAAAGTGAGAAAGTATACAGTGGCTGTCCTGGTGAAGTGTACAAAAGCCTCAAAATAAATTGTTGCTAATTGTTACTATGGAGACTTGGCAACCCTGACATCCCACTCTTTGCTGCAGTTCTCTTACAGTAAACCTACTAATTCTCAATGTGTGTGACGGGAAAATAACCTTCTTTGTCCAAGTTGCAGTTGCTTTAAACATTTTAATTATTGCTCTGACTTTATATTATAAGTTTAGATCAGTAGCTATTTTTGTATAGCTAACGCCTGACCCATGAAGAGCAACACATCTGCCGTACTTAAATTGCTTGTCTTTCCTGAAAGCCTAAAAGAGTAAGATATTCATACCCCAGGGAAACAAGAAATAATAACCTAGACAGACTAATTAAGTGGAGACTTTTATTACAGTTAAAATTTGTAAACTAATTTATTACAGGGTAGCAGTGAATTTATCTCAATTAATCAAAATTCCTGAATATGACTGAAAAATACAATTTTCAGCTTTGACAAATGTCATGGCTCTTTTTTAAGGAAACATATGAGACATCCATGGAACTTTTGTTTTCAATTCCACTACAATTTCAATTTACACATGACCCTTTTTAACCTATCCATCTTTTAGCCAATTGCTAAGACAAACTAACAGTTTAACATTTTCTAAATGTTAATCTGGCCATTTCCTCTGAACAACAGAGTTTATCAACACCATGGACGATTGCGCAAATGGTGTGACAACAGCCCTTCACATAGCTCTGGTTCCCATTAGGATTATTTTTGCTTATCATGTGTTTGCAGTGTTAGCTAGCGATGTTAGCTTGTTTTTTAGCCAAAGAGGCTTACTTGATATGAGGTTGCCATTGCAGATTGTTACATTTTTAATCTTCTGCTCATGCCAATTGCCTCTTCTGGTTGTTGGCATCCAAACACAATATTTTTTGCCTTGAAAGTGGTTGATGGAATCTCATACACCTTGCCTTTTGTTGTTTTTATCAAAGCAATTCTTGCAAAAACAGCACAAGACATGATTGCATCTCCTTTTGTAGATGGCATGCATATTAGAGCAAGTAATGAAGTAGACCGATTATCCCTAGGTTATAGGGCGTTGTTCACCATGGGCCGAGCTGTCTGACTACAAAAAAGAAACTCCTTTCTCAACACGTGTTCTGACCCCTTTCCGTTGCGCAAACAACTTTTCCTGTCTTTGAGGCTGGCCTTCAAAGTTTTAATTTTTTCGTTCATTCAACCTTTTCTCTCTTCCGCACGGCAGATGAGTTGGGCTTTTCCCTTTTTCCCCTTTTCCTTTCGCTTTTTTTTCCATCGCAATTAAGGACACGGTGCCTTTTTCCTGCAACTGAGACTTCTATGAAGTAAGACTATTCAATTTTATTTCTTGACCTGGATGGAGTTAATCAGGAATCCTGTATTTCGATGCATGCATGTTCTCATTTCTAATGAGCGCTCTTGAAGTTTCTGTGCTGGGTTTTGTTCGCATTTTCGGGTAAACTGTGAGCTTAATTGTTCAGCAAGAAGCACTCTGTGATGTGCCTAAGTGACGTCACTACTGGTCACCATATTGCTCAGGTATACCGTAACCTTGACAGAACCGTTCTGGTATAAGTAGTGTTTTTATTTTAGTTGTGTTTTTTAGAATAAATTAGTTAAATTGAATCAAATCTCTGGTTTCTTTTACTCTGAGTGTGTGTGTGAAGTACTACAAAGAATTGATTTCCTTCAGATAAGGTCTTTCTGGTAATCACTAATAATTAATAATTATAAGTGAGATTATTGGTTGATTATCTTCTTTGAATAGAGATAAGATCTTGTTTCTAGCCCGGAGGCTGGCAATGCCCCGATTAAATGATTTAAAGAATAATTAAACTACTAATTTACAATTATTAGTTCATATTCTTAACATAACCAGATAGACCATAACTCAAATGTATCTATTTTAATTGATAAATACCCAACACCTAGTATTTTATTTTTCATTTTAATCTATTTATTAGCATAACATTTAATCAGTTAGTATGATTTGTTAAGTTGTCATTCATATTTATTGGATAATAGACTATGCCTAAACCTAGTGTCTTAAAATATTCTCCACAATTAATCCAGCAAAATAAAATTGCAAATGCACGAGACAACTTGGAAAATGCACATATGTATCTCTATAAACGTTTTTGCTTTGGGGTTTTGGGACATTTTCAAAGGCGCTGCGTGCGAAGTGCCAGTGTGTTGTGTGTGTCTACATCATCTATCTTGAGGGTGCAACACTAGCTAGCCGCAAACTCAAACAACTTGTGGTCCTTTTAGATCTCGCCGCCATATAGGCTACATAGTTAGAGTTAGGCTATTAACTCCTATGTGCGACAGACATATTCGACATTTATGAAAATACGGAACAAGTAGCGTGCGTCCCTTTTTAGTTCAAAACGGGATGCAAAATTTAATTGTTAAATAAGGGATGATTCCGTATTTTAAGGGACGGTTGGCAACCCTTGTCATTCTCTGCATGCATCAATGAGTAAAATAATCACATATCACCTTATTTCACTAAAGTAATTGACCTGCATTTATTTTGGTAGCTCTGACTACAATTCTAAAGTAAAATCACAGATAAAAACAGATGCAAAGCTTTAAACTCCATCACAGTCCAAAACGTATCAAAACCCCTTGAGTGTGTTATTCCTTACTGCCAGTTATGACACATTGGCACATACTGAAACTGAAAGTGCTAGTGCTCCTAAACTTGTAAGATCTTTAAACAAATTTGTGAATGATGCAACAATGGAAAATAATTCACAGAGTGCATGTATCATTAGTTTGCCTTTGTGTTGTGTAGTATGAGTAAACGCCTCTGCAGGACAGCTGTGAGCACGTAAACTGAACTAAGCGAAGTACAGAGGCAGACCCAAGGTTGGAGCCTCCACAGGGACATGAGTACAGAGCAACTCCATGCACATCCACACATAAGCTCAACATTCAGTCTTTTTCTGTCTCTCTTTTCCACATGTGTTGGTTGCCCCTGCTTGCGAAACCTTGGCTCTGAATACAGCTACTTTGCAGCGCTCCATAAACTTTAACACCTGCCCACAGATGAGTGAAGTATTTCTGTCTGTCTGTGTGTCAGCCTCTGCTGGCTTTCCATTATAAATATTATGTGAAAATGAGCAGCAACTAGCGTAAATTCATATGTGATATTCATGGATGCTATACATTTGATTAGTCATATCACTTTCCTGCCAATGCTTAAAATTTCTCTGCCAGATTATTGGTCCCTGCTCTCTTCATCATGTTGAAGCTAAAATGGAATGTAGGAGAATATATACCATACCCAACTAAAACTGTGGCAGCCTGCAGCACAGAAAGGCTAAATAAGTCTTAGGTACACTCATATAGACAGATTAATGGAAAAGGCAAGTGTTGGAGTGCGGTAGTGCCCTATGTTCATGCCTCTGTTTTAGAAGTCTGTTTAAGAATCAGTTTAAATACAAAACAATAATCAGTTTAGTTCCTGAAGCTATTTTGTTTGAGTTCTAATAAATCAAACTTGCATAACTTATGAATTCAAACAAAACACAGTATAAAAACTTCATGTAACTCGATGACAACTTTTCAAAAATGACACCACTTCAACTAAACGACAGGGTAATTACAGCTTGTCAGATTTTTTTTTTCTTCTCTTTTTTTCAGTAAAACCCTGTCAAAGCCAATCACCGGCATTCACTCAGCAATTACCAGAGCCATCCGAGCTTCTTATTACTTCAATTACTAGTCAAGCATGTATTGAAATCATACAAATGACCTCAGACTATTGTCCCAATATGCTGAGGTATGGCTACTGCTGTGAGTTGCAAAATAACTAAAGAAAGGCTGGAACAGGTTTTTGATCATAGTTCGGACCCCAAACTCTTACTAACACATGAATCCTAATGATGTAAGGGTTTTTTGAAACCATTGGTAGAGATGACCGAATTCATACTGCTATGGTATTGATCTTTTGAAAAAAAAAAAACGAACAAAAAAGGCAATTTTAATAAGTCTACTCTTGGCCTTGCTGGTTTTAAAATGTCATAAAAAAGTTTTAATTCTGAGCCACAAAAGTTCTAAATAGGTCAGAAATCCTTTTTTTTCTGATCCCCCACCCCCAAAAAAGGCTTAAAATCATATGACGATGCAATTAAAATTAAAACACTGTTGATAGTTAATCTACTACTCGTGTTCTACTGTGGAAAATTGTGTTCTACTAGTAATGCTCTAAACATGAAAAAGTAAGTTGCCAATAATTTTTGATTAATCTCATAGATTTTAATGGTTATCTAAAATCTGTTGACAATAACTGTCATAAAGCCTTATAATGTTGAAAGATAAGTTCATATGTCAGAGCTGGAGATCTCCACTTTAAGACGATTAAGTTGTATTTCGTTTGCTCAAGTTTTTAAGTAAATTTTATTTTAGTCAATTTAGATTGTATTGCCAAAGTTTGTGTTGGTTTTAAATTTAGATTGTAATGATCCTGAAAATGTAAAAAAAAAAAAAAATCTGCTGCTGTTTACCAGTTTTAAGGTATGTCATGGTTATAAAAAGCTATGATGTTTTCTATCACACCATTTAAATGGTTTAATGTCCTCTTAACGACATGTCCAAGTACAACAGTAGCTGAAGTTTTCTCTGTGCTGTGCACTGTTGGTCAGCTGTTTGAAATAAATTATGCATCCGTTAGTAAGAGCTAGCCATGGAAACTAAAGCACAGCTTATCGCTCTAAACAAAGTAAAGCTATTTTAATGCTCCACTTGACTATGAGTGGGTTTTTGTCTCCTAGTTTTACTTGAATGACAGCAAGGGAAGTACACTAGGAGCAATATGCACTTGAAAAGAACTTTGTGGGTGTTTATTCTATGTTTTTGCATAAGTGAAATTCATGAAATGCTAAAAAAATTAAAAAAGAACACTACTTGAGGATATTGTTAGTGTAAATGTAGTAGTACATGGACGATCAAGCTCAAGATTATTCATACCCCCTACACATATTTATTTGAAAGTGATCATCTAGTAATTCCAACACATTTCTTTTGAATGGAAGTATTATTAGTCCACAGACCTTACTTGAATATATCAAAGAAACTTTGGAGGGAACCACAGATTAGCGTGATGTTGAGGAACCTTTCAAGTCTCAAAGATTTGGATCACCAAGAGGTATGGGAAAAAAGAAACAAACAAACAAACAAATAAAAAACATAATCTGCAATGGCAGGAAGGAATTTTTGTGGGAAAACCAATAAAACGTTTCCACAGATTATTTGGTTATTAAAACTTTTATTTATTCAATTTTATTCAGTAATGTAATCCTTTCAATTGTATATACTGTACATTTACAATTTCTATCACTTGTCAGTATACTTCAGTTTTATTGTTATATCATATTTCAAATTTTCTTTGCATCCTTTTTATTTGATTTTTCTTGTTGGACTGTGAGTCTGAGAGGACAGTAATGTCAGTTATGCTGTATATGTGGAATGAATTGCATAAATGAGAAATAAAACGGACTTAACTTCTTAATTACATATTAATAAAGACAGTTTTTTATTAAATACTCCATTTAAGGGTATATTGTTTTATAATTTGAATTTTTTTTCTCATGTCCTACTGAAAACACACTTATTGGTAACATAATTGTTTAGTTCAATAATGCTATAATTATTTGTTTAAAATTATTGGAATATCATAATATCCAGAAACCAGTGTTTTAAAACTAGATACTGAAAGAAAGTCACACCTACCGATACCTATTAGGAAATTCAGTGTATTTATTATAGATCAGTCATTACACAAGTCACAATTACTGAAGTATGAGGTAAAACCAATAAAATAACAGAAATGTGTAAATTATGTTATCCATACACTTACTTATTATTACTAATTGTGTCATCTGATAGGATTGTGTAATGTGTGTATTAATTGTTGTTATGTGTTGAAAAATTTAACTTAGATGCACCAAGCTACTCATCCAACTGGGTGGATTAGCTTATTGTTTCCGTCTGCTTTTGAATCAACTTAATCAACACAGACAGACCAAACCTGTGCGAAACATGATTACTCTCATTAGTTCATTGGAATGTAACAAGAAAAAGGAAACATCCAAAGGATAACTGCAAAATAATTATTTTTTATTTTACTATTACGGCAGAGTGGAGCACCAATTAAGTACAATGTGCAGTTGAAATGTGCATTGATTTTGAATTGTGCATCATAAGACAGAACTAAACAAATATCAGATGTTTCACACATGAAGGTGGTTAGAATTTTATAACAACAGACACCTACAAAAAAGAAAATGTGATTAATTTAGAATCTGTCCCAGCAAGTAAATTGATAAATGCACTGAATCTTTGATGTTTTCACTGTGATACAATATTTCAAATAACATGCATGGGAACAAAACAAATGTACTGTAAACACACCAAGAAACTGGCTGGTAAGCAAAATAAAACAGTTTTATCGGTCCTGATCTGTTAGCTTTGGTGCCGGAATTCACATCATGAAGGGCTATTAGTTCATTTTCTTTGGTCCAGACCATTTTTTCTTTTCTTTTATACTGCAGATCCTATTCACACAACAGAACCAGACTGTCTCAGAAAAAAAGACACGTGTGCTAAGGTCTTCCAGGCATTGGACAGTTAAACGTGTAAGCTGGGTGAGACCAGGAAGCCATGTGAAAATAGGTCAACATAAACAATGGAGAGGGCTGTTCTTATCATCGATCTGGAGTTTTGGTTAAAACACAGGGGACGTACTAATCTTAATATTGATATTTTCAATAGTTGACCTCTTGTTGTTTTTTTTAAACAGTATTGGAAAAAATCTGAAGAGTGTTGGTCAGTTTGATAGCCAACCCAACTTTGTTTATAAAGGGACTTAAAACAGCCGAAACTGACCGAAGTGCTGTACATTAAATGCAGTAATATAAACATACACAAATTATATCAAGCAACAATACAACAAATTAATGAATTAAATAAATATAATATACTAACAAAAATCAAAACGTCACATAAGACAAGAAAACTATAGAATCATAAAAGCTCCCGTGCCAAATTAAAAGCCAAGCGAAATAAATGGGTTTTAAGAAGTGATTTAAAAATAAACAGCAAAGAAGCCTTCCTAATCTGCAATGGCAACGAATTCCACAATTTTGGGGGCAGCCACTAGGGAAAGCTCTGTCCCCCCGGAGTTTGCACTTCAGCCGCGGAACATCCAGAAGCAGGTGGTCTGTTGACCTGAGGGACCATGTGGAGGAGCAAAAGCTCAGACGGGTAGGAAGGTGCAAGACTATTCAAAGATTAGAACACAAATACGATTAGATTCTCTGCTTAGTTTGCTCAAATTCAATATGAATGAAAATGAACTACTGAATATATCATCATTTAAAAAATTGACTGAAAATAAATTTATTATTTCCAGCTCGGCATCTGATACAGAAATGTTTAAGTGTCAAAACTGTTTGATGCGACACGAGATTTACAACAGGATGCACATTGATGGATTGTGTAGAATCAACATGTTATTATTAAAATGAATAGAATATTGATAGACTGTAATGATGTCACAGTGGGGACATTCACATGGTAAGGTAGCACATGCATAATAATAATAAAAATAAAGATAAATTGTCATAATGCGCAACCATGACAGTTGCCCGGCAAGTCTGAAAAGGTAGGCTTTTTGTTTACTGGGTGGGATACAGATTGGTTGCTTTCACACCTGTTTTATTTTTTTATTTTTTTACTACGGTTCATATGAAACTGCTCTGAGACCACCTCTTCAGCTGAGTCTCAGTTTGCTTGTTTGGTGTGCACAAGAGTTCACTGGGTTATATTCACACCGACTCTAAAGGTCCGGACCAGGCAAAGAAACAAACATAAGTTTGATTTAAGCGAATAAAAAAGGATATGGCGTGAATATGCCATAAGTGACTTTTTGTTATCAGTTTTTGCATGACAGCAAATTCTACCAGGTCTCCCTGAAAGCCGCGCTTTGGTGTGGATGGTGTTATCGGATGAAAAACACTTAAAAAATGTTGGTTATGTGAAACATTTTGGACTTATTAAATCGATAATTTGAGTTCCAGTGTTCACCTTTTTGAGGACAACAATAATTTCCCTCAACAGGCTGTTTAAAGAAAGTTAGAGTAAGAACAGACATGTTAAAAGCTATTTACCAGGAAACATGGCGAAATGTCTGTGATTCATTTAGTCTTAAGAAAGAAAGAGAGTACAAGACTTTTGACAGACAAACGGAAGGCTGAACAGAACACAGCAAAAACGTTCTGCTTTGTGCATTTGAGCTTTAAACGTTTGTCCATTATAGAACCTGCTAAGTTTAGAATTGTTGTCAGGCTACAAAATCCAGAAATGATTAACTACATTCCCTACAAGATATACAGAGAGACTTGATTTTAAAGCCAGTTCTAAAACTCAAATTAAAATAACATTGAAGCATTCTTTAACAATTATTCCCATGCACAGTAGTGTGATGTCTCCTCTAAAGTTAATTACGGTTCACAACAGGGCAACAGTACTTGTTATTGTCAAAGATGTAAAGTCATCTACCTAAAAGGTTGTGGAGGAATATGGTTCCCGCCTGTTTATAAATCTAAACTGTCCAGATTTGCTGGATTACCACACTGTAATACACACACACGCACACGCAGATGCAAAAGTGCTGCTATATGCACCAATTTCCAGACACATACTATGGAGATCTGAATAAATTCATCCTTCCACCTTATCCTTTTAACTTATGCCTTAAGTTTGTGTGCCAGCAATTTGGGCATCTGTTGTACAGTAGCATTTCTTGTGTACGTGAAAAAACAAGCTGTGTAAATTCTAGAAGGTAAAAATCTGTGTCTGTGTGTGAGTGCCTACAGAAGCTGCAAGCTGACTCAGCCCTGAGAGTAGCAGGCAGAAACAGGAGACGAGGACCTGGCTAACAATGTGTGCCGGCAGCAAGAATGGATGCACACACCAACAAATGCACCTCTTTTTGTCTTTACCTGCTATAATGGAAATAACCGTACATCTTATCTTACACAGATCAGATGATTTAATTGTCTCAATCAGTTGACTGTTAATAAAAGAAAGCAGAGCAAGGGATGATGTGACAAAGCGTGCAATTAAAGCTCCTTCTGGAAGTGGCGGTGGGAGGCTGGTGGAGGGAGGGGGGCATAAATATCTGCCTTTTCTGCTCTCTTTCAAACCTGCTCGGTCTTTTTCAAACACGGCAGACCGGCCCACTTCCTTACCAACCCTGTCTCTCACAGCACTGCCCGGACTTCCCACTGCAATTACTTATAAAACTTTTCAGGACCCACCACACGTGGTCGGGTTTTTAAAGAGCTGCGTTCCCCTCCTCACGTGGTGTGGGGGGCATTGAGTCGTCACCGACCCCCTGAATGATCACCGAAAAATAAGGCGACGTAGACAATAGCTCGTCTTGATGAATTCAATTCTTTCAAGACCCTGTACCGTTGTCCAGGCAGCTCCAAGCAAAACAATCATTGCTTTGAAAGTCCAAGAAACACACACTCACTCAGTTGCTCTTGGAAACTCACCCTAACAACTTCCGATTTAGGATCTAAAGATGATATACATTTCACCGGAACTTAGGTCTTTTTTTTGCAGAACTTCTTCAAAGACTTTAAAGAAGACATTTCTCGGTCCTTTAGCTGCTGTGAGGGTACAACTAACATTGAAAGAATATTTGGAAGCTTTAAAATGACAAACAAGATAAAATAATTAAGACAGCTTAAACTGACCTGGTCTGCGATGGAACCAGTGATGGTGTTCGACTCGGACATGATTTGATGCTGTGACCCAGTGGTGCTTCTCTGCTGGCCACTGTAGGCTCCTTCATTCACACCTTGTCATTCAGTTCCGCAGCAAAAAAATGGGGTGGGGGGGGGAGGAAAACAGTATACCCTCCCTTTTGCCTTGGCTTGATTAATGCCTGAATTACTTCCACCTCATTTCATCTGATGGAGCTCTGCTTCCTCTCTGCCTCTCCTACTCATTCGGCATGGTAGTTCGCTCTCTCTCCCATCTCTCTCTCACCCCCCTCCCTTCATTCTTTGCTTCCAGTTCTGCCTCAATCCCAACATCGCTCCCTCCCTCTGTTCCTCCATCTCTCGATCCCTCTGCACCTTACTTTTTACTCAACCCTCCCTTATTTTTCCTCTAACTCATTACATTCCCATTTATCTGTCAAATTTCTCCATTTCAGGAGTGTACTCCTGCCCTCCTTCTGTTCAGCTATACACCTCCCACTTTACCACCCCCAACTCCCACTGTCTCCCAAAAAAGACACAGGAAAGATCCAGAGTTTTTTTGCTCTACCTCCACAATGAATGGCTCGTTGTCACTCCAGCACCTAGACAGAATACAGAGCGAGTAAGTGGGAGAGAGGAGGACCCATGGTGGTGGTGATGACGGGGGGTGTTCAAATTCAAGTTTAGCTACCCGGAGTAAAGTGGAGGAAGGTCTGGGGGACCCTCGGGCCTCAGCCAAGTTTCCCCGCTCTTTTTCTCAACAGATTAACGCAAGCAGACAAAAAAAAGTTAGGAGCTTGCACGCCTTCCACCGGACTCTACTGCCCCCCACCCCTTTTTTCTGTCTCCCTTATTTATTCCATTTGTTTTCAGGGGCAGCTGCTGCAACTCTGCAGACCACCAACAACTTCCCTTTCAGTGGTACTTGACTCTTCCAAATCCTCGTCCGTCTTTACACCCTGACATTGCCAATGCCCTCCACTCGCTCACCATTTCACACTAAGAGGCCGGCCTACGCCAAAGCCCACCTCTTTCGCCTCATCAGCAATGTGTGCACAAAGTGACCACCCTTTCAAATTTAAGCGCTTCCCTCCTGAGCTGCCACACGGATGCCAACATTTTTGTGTCTGTTTGCCACCATATGGCTAATGGCCGTCCACAACAAAAGAGAGCAAAGGGGCTGAAGGGTATAACTGCATCCTTAATTGAGGGGTGATTGAGCAATTGACAAAAAACATCACTCGTAGGGCGGTATGAGATGCTGTCACTCAATAAGTCACTTGGCATTAATTGTGTGAGTGAATGTGGTTGTGAATGATGTCCAAAGTTGACAAGCAATTGGCGCCTGGCCTAATGGGTGTTTGATAGCTTTGGACAATGGCTGCTGCCGCTTGAGTGGAGGCCCTCCAGTTATGTTGAACACGAGACAAGCAACATGGACCGGATGCTATTCATTTGTCTATCAATTAAAAGTGGCAGAATCTCACAGGGGATGCCATAAAAGATTCATTAGCATATACCCGCCCTATCTGTAGTGCTGAAGGGAAGCACTGAAGGGCACTGAGAAGAAATGCTCCTGTTAGATTACTAAATATGTTGATTATTTTATGTCATGTGAGTAAAACATTAATTATTCGATAAGTTGGAGAATAATGGCATTGTTTATATATATTTTTCTTATAAGTTGGTATTTGAAGGTAAGAAATATTACAGTTATTTTTTGTAGTGCTTTCATTGAATAATAAAATAAAGTGAGATGGTCTAGTCAGAAACAGTATATCTGTTTTGTTTTTTTCTCCATTTATGAAACATGTAAAAGAAAAATAAATTCAAATCAATTCAAAATTACTTTATTGATCGCAGAGAGAATTTAAGTGTTGTAGCTAAATTCATTTTTCAAGGAGTTGTTGTAGACCATGATGGCTGCGGGGAGAAAGGATTTCCTATAACGGTCTGTGTTGCAGCGAAACTGAAGAAGCCTCCAACTGAGGATACTTTGTTGCTGTAGGACAGTCTCATGAAGAGGATGCTCAGGGTTGTCCAAAATCTTTTTAATTTTATGAAGAATCCTTTTTTGCATCATTATCTCCAGTTATTCCACAGTCGTCCCCAGAACAGAACCAGCCTCCTTTATCAGGTTATTGAGGCGTTAAATTATCAAGAGACAAAAGGTAAAACTCCATATCTTTACTCTGATAGGAAAGATCTCTTAGCTCTTGCAAGACAGGGATTGTTCATTAAACTAAAAAGATTAAGGCCAACCCTGAGCATCCTCTTCATGAGACTATCCTACAGCAACAGAGTATCTTCGCTGCAACACAGACCGCTAAAGGAAATCCTTTCTCCTGACCGCCATTATGGTCTACAACAACTCTCTGAAAAAAAAATTAGTTATGAGCTACAACAACATTTGATTTCCCTCTGGGATCAATAAAGTATTCTTGAATTAAATTGAATTTTGAATTGATTATGGACACAAGAGAAAAATGTAATGCCTTTAAACAGAACCTTATCAAGAAGCTAGTGCATGTGGCACTAAGCAAATATACACAGAGGCCAGGAAATGCTCGTAATTACACTCAAAAATATATACGCAACACCTTTGTTTGTTTCTGCTCCCATTTTTCATGAGATGAACTTAAAGATCTAAAAGTCATTCCAGATACACAATATTACCATTTCTCTCAAACATTGTTCACAAATCAGTCTAAATGTGTGATAGTGAGCACTTCTGCTTTGCTGAGATTATCCATCCCACATCACAGGTGTGCCACATCAAGATGCTGATCTGACATCATGATTAGTGCACAGGTGTACCTTATACTGCCCACAATAAGTACTATACACCACACACCAAACAATGTGGGACTTTATGAGCAGAGGCCAGGGAAGAGCCCATTGGTCTTCGTGGTGGAGATCCTGCCTTTTGGGACAATGTTTTATGGACAGAAGAAATAAAAGTGAAGCTTTTGGGTAATGCACACTACCAGAATGTTTAGAGATGGCGCAATGAACCCTTTGAGGAAAAGGACACCATACCAACAGTAAAGCAGGGGGGATGATTCATAATGCCATGGGGTTGCTTTGCTGCATCTGGTACTGGAGGCAGTGGCATCTCTGGCATGATAAGTTAGGTTGGGCACAGTAACAAAACTACAAAACTATGATGCATACAGTGTGACTGTAATACTGATTTCCATTTTAATGTGATTAATTTAATATTGATTTCATTTTAAATGAACCACATACAATAGCACACGTCTACACACTACAAATGGCACTTAAAGGAATACTTCACCTCTGGAAAGATGAATGTGTATTTAAAGTTGGTCAGATATGTAGTAGAAATGTAAAATTGTTTTTTAATTTGGAGGATTCTAGACTGAGAAAAGCAATGAAAGAAAATTTATTTTTTACTCATGTGGCTGAAATACAACAAATTCCAGAATGCATTGGCTTTGCTGCCCTGAAGCCACTCACAAACCACGCCTATAGGCTTGCTTTCACAGGAGAGTGGGGGTAGGCTAATGCGCTAAGTATTTTGCAACGCCGTTAAACACTAAAAGTGGAAGAAGAAGAAGGCTTGCTTTCTTACATTGACCTTGACTCTATAAATCGCTAGTTAGTTGATACATTTCTATCGAAATGGTGCAAAAGTTGTACATTATAGACTTGTGGAGGAAGGCTGAATGTTTACCGTAACTGATTTTGCAGTAATTACTTACTGTGCTACTGATTACTGGCTTATTTCCGTTCTTTAGAATTTATTTTGGGATAAAAAAGTGAGCATAATATATATTACACAACTTAGACTTTCTCATTAAAAAGATGATGTCAACAAGAGTAGCTTAGCAGCTCTGCATATGATTTTTTTTCCTCCAATTGAAACCACAATTTCTCTAAGCTGAAACATTCTTTAGGTTAACATATACTCTAAAATAGCAATACTAAAGGTTTATAACAAACACAAAAAATGTGATTTTTAATATTTATTTAAAAAGTAAATAAAATAAAAAAACAGTTTCCTGACTTCCACAGTATTGACCATCAGGAGCGGGGTATCTTTGTCTGATGTCCAAAACAACACAGGTAGGCAAAACTAAAGTGCCTGGTAAAGTGGTAGGCTGTTAGACGGTATTGTCTGCAAAACAGTAAGCTAAACGTTAGCAATGCAAACTATTTCCACCTACAGTATGCTAGAGTAGATATAAATATAACAACAATAGCTCAGCAGACTTCGTGGGAAGAATGCTATGATAATGCAGGGTGTACAAAGTCATGACGTCTTAGTAACAAAAAGAAAAACAAACAAAATACTAACTTTACACTAAGCCGTCCGTTTGTCCCTGCGGGCTTTGGCTGGCGTTTCCAGTTGATCTTCAGGATCCTGAAGTAGGTTTCTAGGACCCCCCTATCCATGTGTGGTTCATCCGCAACTGTTCATCGGTGTACTGCGGCTCGTATAGGTAGCCATGAGCATCCGATTCTCGCAACACATCTTCAAAATCCCCTTCTGCCATTTCAACTTCAAAACTACCTTCCATTGTGAGTAGCCTACTATTCAAACTTTCTCCAGCAAGAGCCTGTTAGCTTAGCTTCTACAGAAACACGGCGGACACGACACCTTTACTTTCTGTGAGTGAGATCCCTCCCCATATGGGTGTGGGGAAAACATGCGGAACTAGCACTCCATACTGGCTGTAGTCTTATGCCTCTGGCCAAAAAATCCTCAGGCACGGTCATTCGAAAATACTGCTGGTTTTCTACTGATACAATGCTAAATGCTGAAGTATCCCTTTAATGGAAATGCAATTGAAGTTGAACAAGCGGAATTTGTCCTGCCCCGAGCACTTCCGTTCTACGGATATCTGCCAATGGAGAAAGTGAATATAAATACTGCTGAATCACTCAGACTGGCCCGAAAAATTTGTTGAAAACAAGGTCCAGGTTGAAAAAAAAAGAATTTCCCTTGTAAGAAGTTGTGCCAAGATTAGTGAACATGCATAGAGAATGTCTATACCACTACCTGTCAAAATGCTTATGATGCTAAAAACGTCATAGTCCCACCCACCTGGCAAAATACCCCCCTCCCTCTTGGGAGCAAATCCGGTCCACCTGACAAAATAGGCCCCGCCTGTTGGGGACATGGTCCCACCCACTTGTCAAAATAGATCCCTCCCCCGTGATGTCATAACCCTGCCAAACTTGTCAAAATAAGTCCTGCCCATCCGGTTCCGCTCTCCCAGTTCCGGTTCAAGCTCTTCGGGTTCCGATTCAAGCTCTTCCGGTTCTGGTCCAAGCTTGGGCATGCAGTGTCTCCTAGGATCCAATGTTCCCAGAAATGGTATTACACCTTAAAATATATATAGCTCCCCTTGTGGTTAGAACAATAGTTTTACACCTGAATGTAAAAATAGCTCCCTCTAGTGTTTAGAGAAATAGTATTACACCTAAATGTAAAAGTAGCTCCCTCTACTGGTCCACATATTGGTATTTTAAAGCTGTTTTAGCTTCCTGACATAGCGTGTCAGTGACGTCCGTATTTTTTTGAGCGCCAGAGAAAACACGGAGGTAGCAGCCACTGCCTCAAACAAGGCCATTGTTAAAGCGCTAGCTCACCTTTTTCTTGTGGTCATTCTTTCTATAATTAATTTGTCAAAATTCAGTTGGTTCCGACTATGCAATAATTGACAGACTGCTGAAAAAACGCTTACATCTGTAGCTGCCATTTTAACTTCCGCAAACAGAGTGCGTTGTGTGTGACGTACTATGGTGACATTTCATCTTCTTCTGCGCATGCGGGGCGCTTTGGAGCCGTCAAACGTTCACACTGGAGCGCATTTGTTGTCGCATTGTATCTGTAGTGTAAACGACCATACAAAAAAATCGGATTTGATCAAAAAAGCGGAATTGAGCATTAAGACCTGCATTGTGAATGTAGCCTTAAGTCCGCAGCTCAGGAAAACCGGTTTGAGGTGTGGTCAACGCCCATGATTTAAGTGTATAAAAGGTGTCGGGGAAATAGTTTCTTACTGCATTAAGCTGGAGGGATCACATACAGTCAACTGACCTGGAGAGCAGTGTCTGCAGGCTGTGGCGAGGGGATCCCTGTCGCCTCGCTTTACCGCTGAGCAGCTGTTCTGAAACTTGGGGGAATCCCCTAAACCGCGACATCATCAGACCGCAACAGAGCGAGTCCAGGGGGCAATCCCTAAGCGTTACCTGTTAAGATCAGGAGCTACTAAACAACAGTATTGGTAGAAACTTCACCAGGACTTTATTGAACTCAACAATGGTGTGCTGCAGTCCGGGTGTTTGCTGAGAGAGTTTAACACTCTGCTACAGGTTGAAGCCGTGCTTCGCGCCAATTACAGTGATGAGCTGGTTTCGGTTTGGTGGAGAGCAAGGCCAGGCTACGTCGCAAAGCACAGTTTTGAGGTATGTTTACAGGATGATACATTTTATTTAGTATTTAGAAAAAGAGATATACAGTATATGTGTATCACCTAGTTTTTATTTATTTTACCTTAAAATTAATGATTATTTCTGCTTTGTTTTTTGTTAGAAGCTGTGTTTAGTTGCCTTTGTCTCAGAGGAGGTTTCTGCTTGGAGCTGACTAAAGCCCGAGCTACTTACGCTGCGTAGCTCCGCTCTAAGGTGGGTTTTCTGCATACTAAGTTATGTTGAATGTTTCGAGAAAGAGGGCATTACATTAATTATTTTATCCCAAATATATTTTCCTGTGGGTTTTTTTACACCAGAACTTGATCGTTCGCAGAAGCTTACATGATACCCACCTTTGGTGGTTCTTCATGCTTATCTATGTCTGTGAACCTGCCCTTCATCAGCATCTCTTCTCAAGCTAACAGTGAGAATCTGTCTGGAGCAATCTCCAGTTTACGTGTATCGTCCGACTGTGAATTTTTTCTCCATCTCCTTATTTCGATTGTGTGTTTAAATGATGCATAGTCATTCAGTCACTGCATATGTCTCAGAGGAGAATGATAGTTCTCAACTCGCTAGCCATGGTGATAGTTCTCAGCTCCCTAGCCATGATCATGAATTTCAGGTCATTGTGCGTGACGAATTTAATAATATTGAGATCCGATACAACTTTGTACGGCTTGAGGATCATCACCCATCTAGGTACAATTTTCAGAATGATGTATTGAATATGCTCAGAGGGTTTTCAGACCGTTTGACTCCACTGGTTAACCCTAACGATATTGTCCAGATAGAGGTTAACGGACCAGGCGTATCTCGTAATATCACTTTCTCAGTGGATGAGGCGAGTAGTAATGTCATGCAGCAATTTGAGACATTTTTGGGTGACCTTATACAAACAAACACTGAAATAGCATCATCAGAACGACTGGAGTTTGTAATTCAAACAGTGCGCAACCTTAGGGCGGGTGCCAGACGAAAAGCTGAAAATTCCTTACGAGAGCGAGATGATAAAAAAGAAGAGACGGCATCTATATATTGTGTGCAAAAGAGATGACAAACTATGTTTTGCTATTAGCTTAGCATGTGTCGCAGGGAGTTACAGCTGCGAGCAGGCCTGTCAGAACAAAACCCCGTCAGATCAAGTGACATCCAAAAATTTGAATAAAGTTGTTGAACCACAAAATTGTTGTTTTTTCAGGGCTGACGGAGAAAGAGCTCTAGAGAAGATTCAGACAGATTTTGAGGATCGTAGCAGGACTGTTTTTTCTCTTACACTTACAAGACCATTGCTATAGTATCAACAACCTGAAGGGGTTCATAGGGGCTCGTGACATCTGTGACTACTGTTTAGACCCCATCGATCATAAATACAATAATATTTGTAAAGGTTCCTGTGCTGTGTGTAACGATGCAGCCTGTGCACAGGGTGTTACGGCTCCCATTCATTTCCCTGACTGTAACAGATATTGTAAAAACCAGACATTTTTTGCTCAACATAAAGTACCAGTGGTGAAACCCAAGGCAGGTGTGATGGCCAGTCATTGTGACCAGGTGAAGAAATGTCCTAACTGTGATCTAAACTATCACCAGAGCCTCACAACAGGGAAGAAACATGTGTGTCAAGGGAGAAAATGCAGGAATTGGGGGGTAAGAACCTACAGGTATCAGAGCAAAAATGTAACAAACCTGTCCTGTGGACACAGGAATACAAGACAAAGTAGTTTTTTTATGATGTCGAAACATATCATAGTGCTGGAGGTGGGCATGTACCATTTCTGATCTGTTCAAAGACCATGTCTGGTGCTGACTGTATTCGTGATTTTATTCGTGAAATAAAGAGACCTGGACGCCATAATTACACATTTGTTGCCCACAATGCCAGAGCTTTCAATTTCTACCTTGTGCTGAATGCTATGACTGAGATGGGCTCAAATCCTGACATCATTATGCAAGGCTGTAAAATCCTGAGCATCACAGAT
Source organism: Apricaphanius iberus (assembly GCA_028564705.1). NCBI lineage: Eukaryota > Metazoa > Chordata > Actinopteri > Cyprinodontiformes > Aphaniidae > Apricaphanius > Apricaphanius iberus. Next base: position 7,221,945 of record JAPXFQ010001905.1, read on the forward strand.
CCCGATTATGGTTTACGTTTTATTGTCAGCTTGTCAATTTTCGGTATGAAGCTGGCAAAAATGCCTGATGCCCTAGGTTTTCCTGACCATAGCAAGGGCTATTTTCCACACCGTTTTTCATCCTCAGACAATCTGAACTATGTCGGTCGCTACCTGCAGCCCTCATATAACGGTGTTGACCAGATGAATCGTGCTGATCAGGAGCAGTTCAATATGGGGTACGCAGATGCAAGCAAGGGTGTGTTTGACTTTAAAAAGGAGGCTCTCTTTTACTGTAAGAACGATGTTGAGATTCTCCTTCAGGGGTGTAGAAGGTTTCAGCAGGATTTTTTTAATGACAGCCAGGTTGACCCTTTTAATCGGATTGCCATATCGAGCGCCTGCATAAAGGTCTTTCAGAGTAATCATCTAAAGACTGACACTCTCGCTGTTCCTTCATCAACAGACCATCGTGAGCAGTTTAAACAGTTTTAAACAGCTTCCATTGAATGGTTAGAATACGTTGCATATACAAGCAGGGTCAGAATACAGCACGCTCTTAGGGGTGGTGAGAGAAAGTTTGGTCCGTATTTTTGGACGGGTACCTTGAGGTAGGGGGTCGTGAAATAGGGTTTGACTTCAACGGTGGTGAGTATCATGGCTGCACCACCTTTCGCTATCCAACGACTGAGAGTCCACTGACTGGTGTGCCTTACAGTCAGCTCTATGCTACGACCATGGAGAGCTGTAACACCCTGTGCACAGGCTGCATCGTTACACACAGCGCAGGAACCTTTACAAATATGATTGTATTTATGATCGATGTGGTCGAAACAGTATTCACAGATGTCACGAGCCCCTATAAACCCCTTCAGGTTGTTGATACCATAGTAATGATCTTGGAAGTGACCTGAAGAGTATCAAAAAACAATGATGTGGTTATTGTGGACATGACTGCATTTGTGGTTTTGACCAAGTAAGTCCAGTCAAACCTCCAAATCTTAAAACAAAAAAACAAACATTGGATGTTGCATAGTAGCATAATGGACTGAAAAGACAATTCATTTTCTGGGACTGTTCCAAGTTGGACAAATCTGCTGACTTTAAACATCCTGCTAAACAGTAATTATTAAACAGTGCTGCAGTCCCTGTCTTTGACAGGGAGGAAAGTGTCAATTAACAGATTGCACTGTAATGTAAAATACAATGACGTGATGAAATGCATATTAACATCACCATTTTGTTGCTCAAGGGAATTTTACAATTTGAATAACTTGTAAACAACTTGTCAATTAGTGACTTACATTGCATTTTTATATCAGAATAACATTTGAGTGCCGGAGGAAAAGGTGCAGCAAACATGAATCATTTTGACAATTATGAAGAAAAAAAAATCCCGCTTCACTCTTTTTTCAATTTCTTCTCCACTTTCATGTTTTCTTATCTCATTTTCAAAGTATTCCTATCTGTATTAACAAAGAGTTTCAAATATCACTGCATTATTGACAGCGATACCCAGTATCTCTCCCATGTCATTCTGTATTTTGCTGAAAAGAGTTTTGTGATTTTAAAGGCCAACAAGTAAAAAAAAACATTGAGTGATACATTGTTCATTTCCAAAATGTGTTTTTCGGATTTGATTTGTGGTTTTCTATTACAACATCAGGTCTGCAATAGGTTGTTATGCTAATTGGCAACATCCAATGTTTATCTGTGTTCTTTTAAGATTTTAAAGTTTGACTGCACTTAGTTTTGTGCAAACCATAAATTAATTCATGTCCATTATAACCAAATTAGATTTAAGTACTGTATAGAATTCACAATCTCACTTAAAAACAGAGAGGGAGATTGCAGGTTTTCAAATGCACCATTAGTTTCTCTACATTCCTTGAATGTAATTGTAACTAATATTTCAGAATAATTTTAATTCAGATGTCCTACAAACAATATATGTATATTTGTGGGATTTTTAAATTCATATAAATCTTGTTCCAAATCTAACCCTAATAACTATTTTAATTAGTATTTAAGACATCAGTTAAAATAACTTGCTTGTATAGGTCTGATCAAAATATACCTATCAAAATTACTTTAAAACAATCTATCATAGAAAATATATAGAAAAGAAACAAAGATAATTAAAAATTTTCAACATGAAACAAGTGACATAAATATCCACCCTCTTTAAAAAGACTGTGCTAATTTAAAGGGCTTTTTCACCCCTTAGTAGAAATGTGTCTGTTGCTGTACTTCCCAGAGTTACATAAGTGAGAAATAAGCATTTTTTAACCAGCCCAGTTATTCCCCTGATCTGGCAGCAGTCTGTTTACGTTTTAGCTTGGCATAAACCAATGTAAGTGAATGGGAACTACTAGCATGTAAGTGTATTGGAACCACTAGCAGTGGAATCCTGGATGATAATTTGCTTCCATCTGCAAAAATTAAACACCTTTTTTTTTCAGCAAGATGAGGACCAGAAGCATCCACAGAAACGGTTTGAAGACAATCAGATGGATGTTCTGGAGTGGCCCAGTCAGAGCCCAAACCTCATTTTGATAGAGAATTAGTTGCTGGACTTGAGATAGGCCTTTTACAGACAATTCCAACACAACCTGACAGAGCTGAACAGTTTTGCAAAGAAGACAAAAGTAAACTTGCAATGTTCAGAAATATAAGCCTAATTGAGACCTATCAACACAGACTATATGCTTTGATTGCATCCAAAAGTGAATCTACTGAACACTGACTTGAAGTGAAATGCTTTCTGATCACTTATTTTGTGTTACATGTTTTTATTTAATTGTTCTTATATAGTAGAAATCAGTTTTCACTTTGTTAATAAAGGATGCATTTTGTAATTTTTTGTCAAAAAAACAAACAAATTTAGCTGATTATGAGTGATTTGTAAAAGAAATAAAAGGGTAAAACATCTAGGGGGCGGATAATTTCTATAAGCATTGTAAATCTTTATGAAGTTGCCATTATTTATCTATCTACCAAACTAGCACACTACTCCAGACAATAAAAACAAATAAAAGACATGGTAACTGTTACTGTTCATAATTTTAGTATTATCTAACCGTCAGTAATAAAAAATAAATCATAATGCAGCTTCATATCTTTTAACAGCTAACTCAAAAGTTAGCTATTCAAAGCCAGCCGATGTATCTGTACCTATTACATCCAATACAATTTATATATCTGTCCTTTACAGCGATTAGGTTAATTTCTCTTCATGTCTCATTAGCTCAGCATGCCTGCGATGGGACATCTGACTGTGAGAGGGGCTTCAAAGTGACAGAAGCATTCAAAGAGTGCACTCCACTCTTTCCTAAGCTTTTCATGTGGGGAAATACTTGGATCGTGGAGCATAGAGCTGTCTTGCCTGGTGTAGGTGAAAGTTTACCAGACTACCCAATAGGACAAGCACCACAGGAGTCACAGAGTAGAAAAAAAAAGAGAAGTTTGGTAGCGCCACCTTTGTCCAACTTAACAACATAAAAAAAGGTTTAAACAGAAGAGTGAAGAAAGCATTAAAGATGGATAAAAAGCAGCACAATAAATACGACTCAAGTCCAATGGTGAATAGGACTTGAACTAAACACGACCTGGCCTCTCCAGGGGAGACAGAAACAAATGACAGGGAGCAAAAAGAGAGAGAAAAAAAGAGGGAACAGAGAGACAGTTCCAACGCTTGGTTAAACCTGAAGTTCTCCATGTTAGTTTCTCCACCCACCCCTTTGACCACCTCCCCCCATCCCTCACTGTTTTAGCTGGGAGGGCCCCAGCTGTTCGCTCTGTATAAATAGCGTGAGGCTTCGGCTCGGACCCCCGGGGAGAGTGGGGCTCATCGGAGAGAAGGCATGGGAACAAATCGGGCTGGAAAAAGCACACAGCACACACATTTTGAAAAACATATGGGACCATTGCTGAGGATGAAAACTGGGGAAAAACACGTGAACAAAGTTGGCCTCACGTGGCAAAAGTCATTATCGCAGTAAAATTGTGACGAAAGTTAAAAGAAGAAAAGGGAAAAAAAAAGAAAACATATCCTAAGAAGACAGAGCACTGTCCAAGGTGCTGCTCCTTCGTGGTCAGAAGCTAATCGGTTCTTCATTATATGCAAAGAAATTAAAACCAGGGAGTAAAAATGTCTGCACAGAAAAGCGGGGCCCCAATGAAGTGATTCTTCAAAACCAGCATTGCTTTAAAAACAATTCTGTTTAAACAATTTCATTATAGGTTTCATAGTAGCCGAATTAACAATCAGTTGGTTTACATCCACATCTAAATCGAGCTTTTTAGAATAATCAGAGTAAGGGCTTGACCCCTGTTGAGAGCTGAATGGCAGTTTACATGTCACTCAATAAATTGAATCATTAAATGAAGCTTAATGTGCGTCATGCGCCCCTTCGTGTTAGCTTTATAGCAGTCCGCTTTGAGCTGCACTCAGACAATAAACAGAGGCTGGCTTTAAAGCAGACGGAGTCGAGGCAGGATATTCACAATCACAATCCACGGATCAACCACTAACGTTTGTCTTAGCCACCATATTCTTCTTATAATACTACTATGTTGTTGCTCAACCGCACTTCCGTATCTCTTCACTTCCCGAAGGGGGGATTGGTTAAAAAGAATTCCGATTCCCAATCGCACTATCTGGGTAGCTTAGTCAAGCTTCTGAAACTCCAGTTCAGTTCGATTTCAGTCGGACTAAGGTAATAAGTCGACTTTCTCTTGCTACATGTAAACGTATTGTATGACCGCACCACAGATGGCACCATAGATGGCCTGTATCCAAACTGTGAAAGTCTAAGCAGTCAGCCCCAGACCACTTTTACACATCATTAATCAGCACACTTTACATTACTCTGTTTTTTTGTTGTTGTCGTTTTTTTTCAAAAGTAACTCTTCCTCAGCTGAGCTGCACCCTTTGCTCTTATATGTTAACAGAAACAACAGAACCCTTTATTCAAATAAAAATTACAAGTTTACTCATATTTCAAATTATGCAGATTCATCTTAACAATGAGCCTGGTAGGCTCACCTTAATGAATGTCAGTTCAGAAACTCAATTTTTTTTATTTTTCTGACCTGTTCACTCACTGTTCATGAGTTATACCAGGTGACCAGCAGTTGCAACTGCGAGATGAAGACACAGTTAAGTAAAGGTGTAAAAACTTTTTTTCTTCTGAAAGATGTAGGCTGTTCATTTAGGCTGTCCAATGTGTTACAGTGAAGTACCTCAGGCTTGTCCTTTGAGTCAGACCATCTCTATTGGGGGACATTTCTTATGTTGAGTCGTTAAAATGCTTGTCGTGGTACATGCTGTTTTAGCAAATGGTGCACATATACTGACTTATTAATTTCTATTAAATAACCCACACAGACAGTATCTGATTGGCAGTTTACACCCCATGATGGAGTCCACAGCAATCCCTTTTTAACCTGCTGTATTCGGAAATGTCCACCCTTCTGACTAAACTCTCCACGACTTAACTTTACTAATTTTAGCCATCTAAAATGACATTCCTAGCAACACTCAGGTAAGCAGCTAAAAGGTCAGTGGTAGATTTATAGCACTCAAGTGAGAGAAACTGTGGGCAAGGCAACCATTAGATCTGAAACCTGGTTTAGAGGTTTAGATTAAATCTGTTTCATCTATACGTATTTCTGCATAACACGCCCAGTATGTGTCAAAGACGCCAATTGATCAATGGACAAGAAGCAAAGCTAACTCCACCAGATGTGCAGATTATGCTATAAATACTGATTTCAAGTGCTAATAGCCTCTTAAAATGTAAATTCTTTAAGTAGTTTGTCTTTGATCGCAAATATTAGTGAAATTCAGGTAAACTGCTTGGTTTTGGTATTCTGACTTCTGTCCCTCATACAAATTGAAATCTCCTTTGATCCGAGTATAAATGTTCACTAATCGATTGTAACTGCTCCTGAATAGTTACAGAGAATAAATAAATGATATAATTACCTAAAACTTAACACTAAATCAGAGATTGATTTTCTAAAACATATACTACAAAGATGGAATTTAATTTTAAATAATTTTATAAAAAATGAATTGTGCTTTTGTTGAAATCTACATTCATTAGTGTGCAGAGAAAATAAAATAAATAAGTTACTTAACATGTCTTGTAAAGGAGCAGATTATATACCCAATAATTCCAAATCCTGCAGTGTTCTACTGTCATTTTAGAGTTTTAGTAATGTAGAAAGACACAACATTGCAACAGTGGTCAACTAAAAAAAGAAAAAGAAAGAAAAGAAAAAGACACTAGGAAAATTACATGCTGAAATGGAGATGAAGGAAAGGAAAAGACAAAATGTGATAAAAAACACTCAGGATATGTGCAGGCTGGCAGGACAAACTGTCTCACCCTGAGAGGAAAAAATACGACCCCCCTCATCCTATGGAGCCAATAGCTGCCATCTAAAGTCCGCGTACGCACGCATAACCAGCAGCAGGTCCAGTTCAAGCGCAACAAATGACCTAAATAGGCCTCTGAAAAGGCTTTGGAAAAGAGTCCAACTGAAAACTGTTGAAAATAATAACTCAAAAAATAAATGGGAGAGGTTTAGCAGCTCTTTTGTGTCTGGCCCTGTCCATAATTTCTCTGATTTCTGAACGCAAAGGAGGAAAGGAGTGAAGTCTCCTCTGTTTAAGTTGCTCGTTAAGTTTATTTGTTGAGCTAGGGCAGTGATTCTCAAATAGTGGAGCGTGACACCTGGGGTGGGGCGCAGACTTTTGGGGTTGGACGGGGTTGTTGGGGCGCCAGCGTGCCCCCCAGCCACCCTTCGTGTCTCCCTCCCGGTAGCTGAGGCGTATATTCATACTTTAATGTTGATCAAGCCTCCGGTCACTAGGTGGCAGCAGTGCTCAAACTTATCAACAGGCTGCCTCTTAGCCCAGCAGAAGAAGATTATGCACAGAGAGAGAAAGTGAGAGCTGATGGACTCCAGCGTGGGAAAGGGAGATGGACCAGCGGTAAAAACAAAAAATGGACTGCACAAATAAATGTAACTCCCTTAGTGATCTGGCAGCTCCCGCTCCTGTAACCCCTAAATTCCACTACATCCGCCACGCACGGCGCAGCATTTCTCTGCCGTCGTTAATTTATACTGCATGCGACCCACCTACGCTAATAGTTTGGTAGCTCTGGAGGAGCCCAGAGGTGCTCAAAGACACATGTGAGAGAATGGCAGAAATACGAAAGTCAGATCAAAACTATTCATACTGAGAAGACAAACAGAAAACAACAGCTACTTCTCTTTATTAATATTCTTTGTCAAGATATCTCCACTAACAGAATGAGCTTATCTTCATTCATGTTATCCTCCCACACACCTACTGCACGAAATGACAACATTTTGGAATTAAATAAGTTTAAATAAATTTAGATTTTATTCTGTGTGTAAATTATGTATAAACCCAGACAATTATTTTAGACAGCATATGTATAAATTAAAAAAATGGATTCAATCCTATTTTTGCCGGAGGGCGAAACGGCAGCTGGCGCCCTGCGCAGCATGGCAGCGGTAGTGGAAATGTTCTTTTTCATTACAATGAGATCGGTTTTGCTGCGGCGTGCATGGCGGAGCACATGTAGTGGAATTTAGGTGTAAGGCTGACTTTTTGCTGTTGCCAGGAGGTCAGCCTGCCTCTCCGTGCACACAGACTAAACCTAGTGAGAAAACTCACAGAAACACAGATTAGTACCATAAACACTGACAAAAACACTGATATACATTTATTTTGATGGAGTCTGGGAAGGAGTAATAAATAAAAATGAACACAGGTTTTGATAAATATGGAAGTAATACCAATATTTAGCTAATAGTTCCAGGTCTCTATGAGACTTGATTGGTGGTGAGTAATTTTCTTTTATAATATGAAAAACTTGTGATTCTTTTAATTCTTTAAAAATAAAAGGAATGCCTAAACCACAGGTGTTAGATTTGTGAAAATAGTTGTTAATAACACTAAATGTGGATGTCTTTGGTTATTTATCTGGTAAATTGTTTTCAGTCACCATAATTACCCACTTTTGGTTTACCAAAAATGACTAGAATGGAAAGAATAAAATTCAGAAAAATCTAAATGAAGTTAAATATGTCTAACATAATTCAATGGAATTTATATGGTTGCAGAGTTTAAAAGAAAAACACTGGAGGTGACAGGGGACCAATGTTCACAGTTTAAAAAAGCTTTAAATGTTACAGTTTAATCTAAAAATGCACCTCCCAGTGAATCATTTCAACTGTTTCTGTTCTGAGCATCACACAGACTGAAAAGTCTGGATTAAATGTTACCAACTGACTTAATAAATGAACTTGGAACTTGGAAAGACCTAAAAGTAGTTCCGGGTTGTTTAATTAATGTGTTTTTCGTAATCAGTATATATTATATGCAGGGTGAAAATAATTATGTTCTCTGGGGGGGGGGGCAGAAGATAATTGAGAAGCACTGGGCTAGGGGAAGGCACATTATAACCAGATAAAAGTGAAAAAGAAAACATAAAAAAAACGTATTTTCAGCCTGAGTGGGCTCTTCTAATGATATCTGAAGGTCCCAAACAAAAAAGAGGCCCCTAGTTTCCTCTTGCTAAAAGTGTGCTTGTGTGTGTGCATGTGAGTGTGAGCATACATTGGAAGTTGGTGGGTGGTGAGTTACTTTTTCAATATGGCCCAGCAGTGGACGTGTTTGGCATGTCTGGCACTTGTGTGTCGATTGTACGCTTGCCGCAGTTGCAGCGGTTTGGCTGGCTCTTTGTAGTTGTGCGAAATCTTTTTTTTTTAAAGCTAGTCAGTCAGGAGGTGGGGTGAAACGAGAGACCAAATCATATCTGACTTCATCCTCCTCCACCTGCCCTCTAAGCCCCCCATCTCTCTAGCTCTTGCTCTAAGTTCACATCTGCTTGTTGGCCCTCTGCCTCAGAGGCAGTCAACATGGTTGCTGAGCACTGCTGTTAACTAAATGGACTGACTGGCAACTCAATATGTTTCTTACATAACTAGAAAAAGAGATGGCAAGAGAGACGAAGTCTCTTTTCTTTCACCTGTAGTGTGTACGCAAATAGCCTGGAAGACGTGGTGGAGCGCATGCTATAAAAATCATCTGTCAGCACATGCAGCATGACTGCTAACAAAGTCGTGCATCAGGAAAAGTATTTCTGACTCAACACAACACTGAATAATTATCCTTTACCTTATGACACTAGAATGACATCTAAAATATGAGAAAAACACATCATCCCAACTGAGTTTAAGTTTGTATGAGATCCAAATGTGTGTCCTGGCTGTGTTAAGTATGTTAAGCCCCCGCGTGTGTGATTATGGGAGTGTGTGTGTGTGTTTGTGTGTGCATGGGTCCTGACCCGACGGAGGTTTTGGCTGTAGGATCCACTATTTCTTTCTATTTAGTTTCCGCTTCACAGCCTACAGCACACATTAGCACCACAACCCCTGGGAAATGGAGCACACACCAACCCACACATACACACCAAAAGGCATCCCAACAGGACGGTACTGAGGGGCACTGATTTATGTAGGAGCACATCTACAATATGAGCATTTGCTCCTATAATATTATTTTAACATATTTTTAGCTTAAGTATTTTATTGTTATATTTTAATGCATTAATTCATGACAAGTTGCATTGAAATATTTATACTTTTTTTTGTTTTAATTTGCTGAATTATTTATCTTCCTCCAACCGCAAACATTTTTGGGAAGATTTTATGTAACAGGTATAGTCAAAGTAGTAGGTAATTGTCAGGAGTTTTATTTTCATTTTTTAAAATACAAATCTGAAAGAAAGATGTCATGCACTATGTTCAGAGTCCTAAACTTAAATATCCTTAAATAAAATACAGTGCAACATAGAAAAAGTGCTGCTAAAACACTAAGACAACACAGTCCACCCAACCTGACAGGTTTAGTAAGGCTAGTATATCAGTAGTAGTAAGATCAGTGGTAGGTCGGGAGAAGCTGCAGAGATCCATAGCACTCAGGTAAGAGAAAACGTTGAGGGGGCAGATATTGGATGTGCATTCTAGCTATATCTGGTTTAGATCATAGCATATTCATGTCTTGGAATGGCTCACTAAAATTTCCTGTCTAAATCCATCTTAGAATCTATTGCAAACTATGTACATTTACTCAGGGTATTTATTATAAATGCTCACCAATTGTTTTTTCTTCTTAAAAACAAATTTAATTGCAGTCTGTTCACTTTGTTACAATACACTGCTTTGTGGTTGTCAATTACATAAAATCCTAAAAAAATAAAATAAAGTTGTTATAATGTGACAAAATATGTAAATGTTCGAAAATATTGTGCAGGGACCGGATTTAAAATTGGAAAGATTTCTACTGCTCCTAATGTCGTAAAGTCTTCTCCCTATCCTTCCTTGCCCTGTCCTTTCCTTGCCATGACAATTATCAAGAACGTCTTATGCCTTGTCCACACATAGCCGGATATCTCACAAAACTAAGATATTTTTCTATAGTTTGGCCTGTCATCAACAGGTAAATGCAGCTTTTCAACACCAAAAATAAATCTTTTAAAAAACTCCGGCCATTTTCAGTGTCTGTGTGTGAATGGATGAAACTGTTTTAAGTTTTAAGTGCCGCAACGTCACTGTCCAAGACAAAAAATGGTCCAACATCTTTTGTTCAACATATGTTCCCACTCAGAAACAGCATTTATGTTTGTCTACTCTGTCGTCAACATTGTTCTGGTGATAAAGTGTATAAGGCAACTCATTGATGCATCAGAAAGAAAAAATAGCTATTTTTCATTATTTTACTAGGTATCAGAGACTAATTCTCAAGGAAAGCTGAGAGATGTCTCAATGGTACATAAGAAGCAAATTATCCTAAAACCTCTCTGACATGTCTTGAGCCAAGCGGAGCACTGAAAGGTACGGTTGAGGTTAGAGATAAAGACAAACCCCACTTGCGCTGAGCGGAATGCACAGCTTCACTTGTGGGAATGCACCATTAAATATCTGGATTTGACGGTGAACATGAAGCGCATTAGTAAAAAAAAGGTAATGCAGAAGTTAAACTTCACACAACTCAGGATAAAAGTTCTGATCTGTATTTATGAAATCTGCAGGACTCTCCAGTTACACAGCAGTGAAACCTTCCAAATTGTGGCTTCCTTGTGTACTTTGATCATTGTCCAAATTCACGTGACCTCCTCCCCCATTTGGCCTTGAAGGTTGATGGAGCTGCAGCTGTGGTCCACACTGCCGGACATGTGAATGCAGCTCTGAGCTGACAAATCAGCAACACGGCAGTCCAACTCCTCCTTCTTCTCCTCCTACCCTCACATCCCATAACATACATCTCCACCACAGACACTTTAAAGACTGCAAGTGCAAACGAAGTCACCAAAGAGTAAAGACAAAGAGACAGCTATCCGTTCATCCGGTGAAAGCTTAATGCCAGGGCACCATCTGCTCATCCGCTCGGTGGAAGTCGACACTTCCAGGGCAGTCAAAGACAACAGTAAGATTGAGGGACATGGGGTTCCTTTTGAGAGCCGTGAGCGGTGACAGGAGATTTAAGTTTGGAGAGAGTCCTGGCAGAAGGCTACAGGCCGAGCCAAATGGTAGCAGGAAGCTACCGACCAATGTGTGCCGAGATTTACGGTGACTGGTCCATCCACCACCCATCTGGGCTAGTATAGATAAATCTAACTTGACGAAAAGAACAGGAACTATTTAGCAAAAGGCAATTTCCCCCCTCTTCAAATGGCCGTTTGGGTGTTTAGTTTACATTTAAAAGGTTAGACAAATAAATCACGATTACAAATTGTCATTGTGGATATCAAAAAACGTGAGAGGAGGATAAGGACGACAAAATAATTTAAGGAGAGGGTGGAATTAGAGTCAGTGCACTGAGAGGAAGAGGAAACAAAGAGACAGTTGGCGGTGGCAGGGACCCATACACATTTACACAACATACACATATAAACAATTTCTTTGATTGGCTGCTGATGACTTGAAGTCAAAGCTGACATCAGCGTGCCAACATCACTGTGTAATCCTGAGGACAGCAGCCTCAGGCATCAGCAGGAAATAGTTAAAGGGATGGGAGTTTACACTAGTTCTCATAAAAGCTTTGTGTTTTGACTCTACAAGACAGAACCTTTAAGAAATAAAGAAAGAGAAGATCACGTTGCCTAAACTGTGGTTAAAACTGAAAAGCCATCCAAACCGTTACATTAGCATACATATAAGTGAACTTGAAAAGCCTGACTTTCAAAATACTTGCTAGGGCAAAATTTTTATGGGACTACTGGATGGGACATATTGGGATGGAGGATAAAAAGGTCATAATTATGGTATAATAGCCATTAAAAAGATAATCAAGAATGTTGAGTATTTGAAGGAAATAAAAGTTTTTTTCGTCAGAATCTTCTGTGAATTTTCCTAGATACAGTTCTTTACAATGTATTTGAGGATTCAGTTTTGAGTTGACAAATTTATACTTTAACTGCTGCTAAACAGTCAAGTGTTGTTCAGAGAAAGGACTATGGTTGAGTGTTGATGACATCTGTGTTTTTTTCCCTTTTAAGCTTTATTTTACATACTGTGACAGTTGACTAGAATGGATTGAACTGAAACATCTGTTGCAATTCAAATTAAAAGCTGTGTTTAGAAAAATACCATGTATAAAATATTAATAATATTAAGAAAAAAGAAGAATTTCTTTAATTAGGTATACCCAATTAAACCTAATGTTGATATATGAATGACACCATAAATCAATATGTATTCATTTTGCATGTTATTTTCAAATTACTAATATCTTATTAATTTGGCATCCGCTTGACAGAAATAAACTGTATATACATTCAGGCAAACACATGTAATGTGAATTTCTTCTTCATTTTAACTCTTTTTTAGGATCTGGGAGTAATATGCTACTGATCACAATCACAAGGTGGCAAGAACATGCACATTTACCTGCCACAAAATGGCAATTAACCAACAAATGAATGAGCCCAATTAAGTTTTACCATGTGGGTGGATAGAAACCATCTTCTGCGTTACAGAGTAAAAAACATCATATTAATCTATTTTCTGTATCAATTAGATAGTTAAAGCTGAAATCCATGGAACCAGAGATGTAATATGATATTGAGAAGATACCTACATTTTCCATGAGTTATCAATATCTTGCTTCCAAAGAGCAAGAAAGAGCAAGACTTTCAGCAGATACCAGAAAGGATAAAGAAAGTACATCAATGTTGTTCGTTTTTTATTCCCCTGGAGCTTTCAACCTCCCCTTGTCATGAAACATACAAGATTATGAAATGTTGGCAGGTTTTTAGAAATCTCACACTCAGGTAAGGTGTCAGTGTTTTCAAGGAATACATGCATACTACTCATGCTAATGATGGTACCTGTCAATAAAAGATGCTGTACTCGATTAACATTTTGTCATCCCACTCCTGAGGTGTGACTTCCCCTATCCCACTAAAATAAAGAATATTAAAGACTCATGGCAGGAAGTCTCGAAAAATAATATTGAATACTGTATTGCATTATAATACTCTCTTGTTATCTTATAGATTTAAAAGACAAATCAACTTATACTAGTACCATATGGTCAAAGTCAAAACCTTCTAATTGGTGGATCATTTTTGCACAGTTCAGAACATTTACAGCTGTTAAAGCATTCTGTGCAAAAACTCCTAAACAGAAAATCTAGAGGAAAATCTTACAGTAATGGTTTACTCAAAACGGAGTGCCTATTTTTTACTGTGCTTGGTTGATTGCTGAAAAACATAAAATATCAAAAAACATTTTCCAAAAAAAAACATTAGACTGCTGCCCACTCCATTTGAGAATTTAGATTGCATGTCAAACATCAAAAAAAAAATTGGTGATCAAGTTCCTGTGAATCTAAGAGGTTCTAGCTGCATCATCTCACCAATGCTAACGGATCCCTGAGCAGCCACAATTTTTTTAATTAAAATAAATGAATAAAAACCTATTCATCTCTCCATCATTGGAAACTTCTGAATATCAAAACGTCTTCAACTGTAGCTCACTATTCAAAGTACTGACTGTCTTTTCTGCGACTAAAATGGAAAACATGACAGCAACCACACACAAACACACACACACACACACAAAAAGTTGTGAAAAACATAAGAGTCTAATCTCTATCCTTCAACAGAGAGCAGGATGGGAGAGCATGGGCGGGACTGATAAAGGTTACTCTTAGGTTTGAACAGTTTGAATGCACTTCATCGTAGACGAACATCTTAAAAGGACACAGCAGAGTGGGAGAAAAATGTCACCGCAATGGTTCAAAGAAGTGAGAATGTCAGAGGAGAGTTAGAAATCTGGGTTTGTTTTTAGCAACGTCTTAAGACGGACTGAAGGACTTGGTCTGAGGGGGGAGATGGGGGAAGAAGTGACCTGACTGTCAATGACACCAAATTACTGACACTCTACTTCAGAGCAGGCCTGATACCGACACATTTAACTCTTGGACCAGTCTCTTATCAGCCTCCCAAGAAAAAAAATAGAAGAGTCAGATATAAGGGGCAGGGGAATCAGAGAAAAAACTTTTTCTTTGGATTGAAAGCAGAAATTTTGACTTTTAGATAGCTGACAATGTATCAGCACAAGAAAAGACAAATCAGTCTAAGAAGAATGGTTTCAAAAAGTCTTCATAGGCCTATTAGTGCATAAAAACTTTTGATTTCTCCTCCACCCTCATGGGTTGGGACTTATGTAAGCTAAAAAGTGTTTTGAACCCTGTAAATACCCAAATATCACTGTAAAACAGATGGTCTCAAATTGGGAAAGGTGAAAGCTGGTAGCAACTCAACTGGTGGTCCAGCAGCTGCATCCCAGCAGTGTGAGGACAGTGTGAGATGTCCCTGCATCCGTGGGCTTTTGCGTATGATAAGTTGTGAGTGTCAATATACTCTTATCACTGAACAAGAGGAACACTCACCAGGATCCCAGAGAACTGCTTCTCTTCCATCCTTCAGGACCTTGTCAGCAAAGATCCTCTGCCTGTCTGCTGATTTTTCACTCACTGTCTGGAATGGACTCGTCCACCTCTGGCTCTTAGAGCTCTTGCGTCTTCTGAGGTGCCCGAGTGCCTTCACCCCTTCGCGTTGGGCTCTCTCCGTCTCGGTTCCCCTACTTCTTCTGTGTCGTTTGCAAGTGTTGCTTGGAGTGGCGTCGCTGCTTTGTGTTAATTCTGCCCTAATCCAGAAACTTTTCTAAGCTGTGAAAAGAACACGTGACAAACAGAGAGGGGTAGGTGGGAGGAGAGGGGTAGGAGGAGAGGGGGAACAAGGAGACACTTTTTAGTAACTTTTCCCTTTTGGGGATATTCCGATCCGTCTTTATCCCTGAACTGCTTTTATGTAAAAAAAATTTAATGTGGCAATGTTTTTTATCTTTTTAAGTGCCTGCTAAAAATGTCCTAAAGCAATATCTAAAATTAAAAAAATCAATGACCACGGACGCAAAGAATTTCAACAGCATGTAGTAAGATATTTGCATACTGTAGCAAAGCAGCTGGCACAACAAAGTGCCCTTTTGTGCACAGTGATTAACTGTTAGGGAACGTTCAGACGTCTGTAACACGGCCAAACTGGGAAAACCGCTCTGAGCCCGGATTTAATGGCAGGTGGCAGAAAATATTTATGTCTGAACAAAACATCTTTTACAGTCAAACCTCTCAAGATTTATTTTCATCAGGTTTTTGTTTAAACCAAAAAAGAAAAAAAAGAAAGCTAAAGGCAATACCAGACCATTGACATTGTATTTGTTTAAACTAAAGCTGAATAAAATACATTAACAGTTTATTGGGCTCTAAAATAACTTTGTTACCACAAAAGCAAAGCTAATATAATAGTTTCACAACTGAAGATTAAAAAATGGTAATGTATACTATTTTGTTTGTTTGTTTTCTGAAGTGGAATACCATCAAGAGATCTATAACTTTGTATGGCAATTTGTTTGAATGGAATGATAAACTAATTTTCCTCCCTTTTTTAAGTTTAGCAACGTTCCTTCATCTACTGAACAATGCTGAAATTAACTTGATGATTTCAGCCTCGTTAAAAGATTATTCTCTCTTCTAAGAAATCTGGACTACGTTTGAGCAGCATCAAGGTTTAAGAACTACTCCAACCTGGCCATTTTTTGATCCCCAAAGTAAATACAAGTTATTTTAAGCAATATCTAAAATTGTGAAAAATTTATGTTGTTTTGGATAACCAAGAATTAATGTAATGATATTGCAATTCACATACAGAATCAAAGTTAGGTATAACTTCTTCGTGATCACACATTGAAATTATAGGATTCAAAGGTTAGAGCTAGGTTTAGATGAGCCAAACACAAATTACAAACACCAAAGTGGAACGCAAAAACAAAATGAAATCATACGCACCCAGCCCCACGGCCATCAAAACAGAGCCCTACCACAAATCAAATTCCAAATAAAACTCTTTGTGTCTCTGGTTTAACATAGAAATATTATTGAAGAAATGACATAGATAACATAATGATACTGGTAATCATTTATTTGTGATAATATTTTAGTAGCAGCTGGAATCATTGAAACTTTTTAATTATAAATAAAAAAGTATGTTAATGCAACCAATTTTAGTTTGCCATGTGCAAATACTGTAAATTCCTATTTATGGTTATAATTCTGTGAGAACCTTATACATTCCTATGCGTAGTCAGTAACTCCAGTCTTACCTTTCCAAAATGCCTGGATCACAAACCAGTACATACGATTTGATTAGGTCTCCCTGTCAGATCTACCAATAATGTTTAGTCTCAACTGACCTCAAAAAAGTTATGTGGCCACAGGTTGCATCAAACTAAAAAGTCAAAATAAAGATTTACACTTTGAACAGCCAAACTTATAGTCACCTTAATTCAGCTCAGTGTGATGCTAAGAAAAAACAATACAAAAAAACCTAACCTTTAATAGCACACATAAAGATTATGAGGACGTGCTGAGTGGCACAGGGGATAAAATAT
Organism: Apricaphanius iberus; assembly: GCA_028564705.1. Taxonomy (NCBI): domain Eukaryota; kingdom Metazoa; phylum Chordata; class Actinopteri; order Cyprinodontiformes; family Aphaniidae; genus Apricaphanius; species Apricaphanius iberus. The sequence goes on from JAPXFQ010001905.1 coordinate 7,238,985, forward strand.
TCAGTTTTAACTTTACCAGAATAAGCCACTCTTAAGAAGGACCCCAAAATAACCAGCACGGGAAAGCATCAAATTTTAGATTGTAATAAAGGGAAAAGTTTAATGACAGTTAAATATGCTGGTAGCATGTCTTGCTAAATTGACTTAGTTGAAAACTCAATAAATGTAAGAATAAAAAGCATCTCAGCACGAGCAAAGAAAGGGGACAAATATAGCCACTATTCAGGATCACACATAAAAACCATCACAGTATGCCTGGTACACATACAGGACCCTATGAAAACTCCAAAATGCCCTGGGACAAGCACACACAGCACACTGCACACTGATAAAAGATGACCAAAAGAAACAAAACTAAGTTATTAACTCCATCCTACCGTCCACAAAGGGATGCTGGAAGAGAAAGACAACATCAACAAAGGGAGCCGGGTCCGTCTCTAAGGAATTATCAGGAGCAAGGACTAAACACTGTGATTAAAGTACACAGCTCCGAGTCCATCCCACAGAGGAAATTTACATGAGAATTTACATGAGGAATTGGACCAAGCCTATTGGGCAATACTGGAAGGAGTGGTAGTAGGAAGTAACATGAAGCTCACACATATCAGTAAACTCACGCGGGACACGGCAGAACTCAAATATTGACTATTATGTAAGATTAACATCAACACTGATGAACAATTATTATATTATATTAAACCAGGGGATTAAAGAGGCTTAAAATGTGTTTATTTTGAATCTTGAAAGTGTAATAAGTTTTGATTTGTTTTCTTTGAAATCTTTTTTCATTTGAATGAATGAATGAAAACAAAGTAAACACAACACAGAGACGGCCAAGATACTGGCCTGTGGTTGCTGCCAGCACGCGTTGCACACCTTATATGCAGATGAAAAGGGTGACACAGGTCAGCGTAAATCAGAAGAAAAAAAATACCAGAGCTGGTTCGCTGCTCATCAGCGTGCACACTATCCCGTTCTTCAAGGAGCTGAGAGAAAGTTCAAGGTGCGGCAAACATGTCAGGGAGTGCGTGTACGTCTGAAGTTGTGGTGTGCATGTGACTGTGTGAGTGCGTCAGAGAGCTTAATGCTTCAACTTTACAATTTTAATTTACGTCTGAATGGTTCTACTTCAAGTAACATATACCATACCATACCACTTTACTCAGAAAGCAGATTATACACAGCCATGGCTGACCAAAGTGCTGCACAAGGGAACAGTAACAAAAAATGCAACAAGAAAACAGGTGATCTGTTAAAAGTACGGTACAGTAACTGACATAAAAATATTAAAGCAAAAACATTACAAAAAGGTAAGGTTAAGCCGCATTAAAGCCAAAGAATAAAAATGAGCCTTCAGGCGTGATTTAAAAACGTCCAGAGAGGGGGCCATCCTCACTGCCAGAGGTACTTGGTTCCACAGGCGAGGAGTACGGATCGAAAAAGCATGCAAACGTCGAGTCCTCGTTTGAGCCACTGGAATCTGTAGAAGGCGGTGGTCTACTGAGCGGAAACACATATTGGTTCTTTCTGTTACCAACCTTGATCAGAGAAACCCGTTGCAGCTTTATAGTCCCTGTTTCCACGGCATCCCCGAATTATAATCACTTGCTCATAGTCCCATTGCAGATATTTCTTGAACAAAATTCTATATATAGTCTATAACTTTTTGACTTATTCTGCAAACTAACAAACCAACAAACAGACAACATAACCTCTTTGGCAGAAGTGTTAATAAAGTACCAAAAGAAATTGAAGGTTTGGAGAGCCCTAGTGAATGACATTGGTAGACAACCAGAAAGGAAAAAAAAAGGAAAAACCAGAAGCATCCTTCCAGACATGTCCCTGGAGGTCGGGCAGATGGCTAGATGGACGCATGGTCATCCCCTGACGGACAGGTTATCAGACATGTGTCCTGGTTGTTGTCCTTTAACAGGACAGCGATCAGGTGAGTGGCCTGACAGGACAACGCTCAGGTGGATCGTCCTACCCTGGCAGACTGGTAATCAAGAACTCTGGTGGTCAGCGGGATTGGAGCCAGGCTGATTAAGTCTAGTGACAAAGGAGGTAGATGATAAAAGAACCTGACTGGAAGAGGCCAGCTGCAAATCTTCTGGGCTTCAGGTTGTGTAAAAAGAGGTAGGACTCCCTTGCCCCCATCCAGGAGATCTGGCAACAGAAGCTGATATTCCTTGACCCCCTTTGAAAACAGATGTGGGTTGTCCTTGACCTCCCTACTTTCTTCATGCAATCAACCATCAAACGGACTCAAAGTAAGGTCATTCCATGTTTTGTTTAAGATCTGGGTTAGACCAAATCTAGGATATTTGAGTACATGCATGTTTCTTTAAACGTTTTGTTAATCAGTCTTGTGTTGAAGTTATTGTGTTCTTTTATTAGTAAGCAAGCAGTGTTTGATTGTGTCTGATTTGATCTCGGTGTTAAGCCACAAACTGGAGAGTTTCTGAGAGACGAGCAGAGCCGAAAGTAGTCTTGTTAACCCTTTTGTTCCATATGTAGCCATTTCAATTCATAATTCTTTGTGAGCCAAAGCTAAGTTAGTGATAAGGACCACGCGAGTCTCTTTGTTTCAAAGAGGCCACGCCGGCAAGTTGCCCTAATAAATACCACCCACTGTTCGGCATTTTGCTCGTTCACAGACGTACACCGCCTCTATGTGTGCGTGCGTGTTATGGTGTACATACGTTCGGAAAGCTCCATAATCACATGGAGTCACTGATTCCCGCCATCAGGTATGACTACTCCAGGCTTTGTAAAGCCTGTAGTAGAAGAATATTCAGTCTCCTCTGACCTTCTGCGAGCATTCTCTGTACAGAGAAGGAATGAAGCACCCGGGGATTTCTCTCGAAGGCTTTGCTCCGCTTACTTTCAAGGCTGAAACGCCCCTGGTCTGGAAGAAGATCCCACTTTTCAATCATTGTTTTTGCACAACTTGCATTAGACCATACGTTTTGATGTTAAAATGCATTGTAGAGCACAAGGGTTAAGAATACAAGAAATTAGGAGGTTCGCTCAGTTAGCTTGGGAAACCCGAGGTAAGTCGAGCAAGCCAGAGAGTGAGCACAGAGTTCTGCAGATAGATGCAAGGAAGGATGACATCTTAGATCTGGAGGGCAGAGAACCATACCAGACACCCCCCATATATCGATATCCTGATTTTGAAGCAGAAATTAACAAACAGCTTGGAAAAGCCGATGTGTTGAACACAGTAGCTGATAAAATATAGCTGTTCTCAAAATTTCAGCGTATTCCCTCAAAAGGTTCCCAGGATTGCTTAATCACTGATCGTCACATGGTGTATGCTCAGACAAACCCAGATGCCTTTCACTGTAAGAAAGCAACTCCAGCTCATAGTGCTAGCAGACGGGTGCATGCCTCAAAACTCACCCCTAGCATGCACTAACTAACTGACTACCACTAACTGTTAATTAACTAATCTGTTAAATCCGGCTCAGTAATGAATCATCAGTTAGAATCATGCTTTAAGACCCTCCATGGCACTGTATTGAGCTTAATGGGACTCTAAGGAAGTTTAACAGCAAATAAATATATAACAATGCCAAATTTTCTTCCTCATACATGATCCAGCAATGTCCTGGGGTCCCATTTATAAAACATTGCGTAGAATCCCTACTAAAAGTGTACAAATGTGATTCTGGAAAGATAGTCAAAAATTCCCATAAACACACCCCTAAAACCTAATGAAAAGCCTTTACAAAAGGCTGACACCAGTATTGATTCAGGACAGGGCTGATTAGAATGGGACATCACTTAAGTTCATATGTATGAAGGCAGAGAAGCAAATACTTATAGTGTATAATTTCGCTATAAACATAGCGAAATTATACACTATGCTGACACCAGTATTGATTCAGGACAGGGCTGATTAGAATGGGACATCACTTAAGTTCATATGTATGAAGGCAGAGAAGCAAATACTTATAGTGTATAATTTCGCTATAAACATTTCTGGGACGATTAACATTTCATATTTGAATTTACATTCATATTTGTTGGAGTTTAAACCATGTAGCTGACTTAAGCAGAATGTACTTTAATGTAGTTATAAAGGACAAATTAACATTTGACAAGCAACACCTGACTTTAAAACCTTCTTATTTATATGCAACTCGACATTTATCCCAAAGCTTTATGGTATAATCTTATATAAAGATGACAAAACCAGGAATCAAAATTATACCAAAAGCAGATAAAATATTTGCTCAGTATATCTTTCACAACATTGCTAGAAATACTGATGTATTTTCTCAAATATTTGCATGAGAAGAAAAAAAAATACATCAGGGCCATTGTAGAAAAAGTTATGGTGAGCATGTGTTACAATATGTAAATAAGGACAAGGGCTTTTGTCCTGACACACTGCTGACTGGATAACTGCTAGAATGAGGGCATACAGCAGAACGATAGATAGCTTTTTTGCTATTTTAATTTTCTGCTGCACAATCTTTGGAGCCAATAATAACTTAGAAACATGCAAGTTAAACTAAATATAGCAGTTGTCTAACAGAGAGATGCAACATCGTTCGCAATGTACTGGCAGTCACACATCGGTTCTGTTCTTGCAATCTGCATATGAACTGTGTCAGTCAGTGTGAGAGCCTTTGGTTCTCTGCCTGACACAATGTACAACACAGCAGCTAAGAAAACAAAGCAGCAACCTTTATTGCTAACCATGTTTACAATGCATCATATTGTTGGCCTCACAAAGCAGCTGTGTCTATCATCAATGAGGTCAATATGAGGCTGAAGGATTGGGACTCCACAAGTTCTGTTTGGTGTGATAGACAGTCTTATTCTTAAACATACTGTATGTACAGCCAAGTACAACTGAGGCAGCCCTCAAAGCAGCCCTAACTAAGCTTAAACGCTTGTTCTGAACCATGTGAACAATGGTGGAAAAGCTGGAGTCACTTTGGAAACCAAAAAAACCTACACACAATTCTTTCAACTGTGCAACAGAATTGGGACTGGGAAAATAATGTGATTGCATCGCGAAGATAAACATAATGGGGGCCTCATGTGACGTTGTGGTTAAGACCGGGCATGATCAGAGTCCTCAGTCCTCAAAGCAGTTGTCACAGGTTCGATTCTGCACTGAACATTCAGAGTTGCATCCAGCTGATCAGATACACAATCATTGGCTTAACAGATGGGGGGTATGTGTAAGTAATGTCCCCTGCACTTCCCATGGTGGTGCCCTCTGTCCCCTATACTTTTTTTTCAGCTATACCATATTTTTTCCAAGCCATCTTTGAACGCACCTCAAGTGTATACAAGATAACATATGCATCTCGTAAATCAGGGCATAGAGCAGAGGTCTTGCAGAGCAGAGCTGCACATCATGTTCAACAAACCTGCCAGAGCCAGCAAAGTATTGTGCAAGTTTTTTTTTTTTCAAACAAAATGTAAGTTGAGATATGCTGTTGCATACAGATAATATTTGCTAAATTATGGTTAGTTAATTACATGCCAATATATCATGTTAAGGTAGTTAACAATACTAATTTTACCTAAGTTAGCTCGTGCTAGAAAGGTCATGCTAGGGATAAAGTGATCCTCTTTAGTTTCATTTCATTTCTTTCATCAACTTGGCATAAGTTTTAGGTTTCCAGCCAGTAGCTTTCTACAATAGTTTGCTGGAATCTTGGTCCATTCTTCAAGAACTGGTGGAACTGGGTCAGGATCGAAGGCCTTCTTGGTCACACACTTGCCTTTTCAGTGCAGCCCACAAATGTTCTATAGGACTGATCAGGGCATTGTGCAGGCCACTCCAAATACCTTACCTTTGTTGTTCATTTTGTAAAAACTTAGGGGTATGCTTTGGTCAATGAAGTTTCAACTTCCTGGCTGATATCTTCTGATGTTGCTTCAATATGCACAGATCATTTTCTTTTCTCATGATGCCATTCGTTTTGCGAAGTCCACCAATACATTCTGTTCCAAAACAGTCCCACAACATGATTCTGCCCACCTCTGTACTTTACAGTTGGGATAGTGTTCTGAGGCTTCAAAGTGTCCCCCTTTTCATGCCAAATATTTAGTTTATATAGGCCGATACCGATACAAGTATCAGAAATACTCAACAATACTGCAAAAATATAAGGTGTGGTATGGCAAGGACTTCTGTCAAAACATAGTCAAATACCATGCAATTCTTTTTTCCTACCCAACCCAACCACACATTACACAGGCAATGACCAAATATTGCATGATGACAGTTTCAATTCGATCTTGCACTGCACAATTCTGGTCCACCAGCCGGCGTCTTAGGTGGGGGAAGCGGTCTTCCACCACTGTTTAAAGTGGGGATGGTGTGCTGCTGACCTCAACACGGGTCGGTGGGTGGAATACATCAAAGACCTCCTCAATCCCACCGACATGCCTTCCTGTTTGGAAGCAGGGTCTGGGGACTTTGGGATCGGCTCTCCAATTTCTGGTGCTGATGTCACCGAGGCTGTTAAAAAGCTCCTTGGGGGCAAGGCTCCGGGGGTGGATGAGATTCGCCCAGAGTTGCTAAAGGCTTTGGATGTTGTAGGGCAGTGTTGGTTAACGTGGCTCTACAATATTGTGTGGACATCGGGGGAAGTTCACTTGGATTGGCAGACCGGGTTGGAGGTCTCCCTCTTTAAAAAGGAGGACCACAGAGTGTGTTCCAACTATAGGGGGCTCACACTTCTGAGCCTCCCTGGTAAAATCTATTCAGGGGTTCTGCACGGATAGTAGAGCCTCGGATTCAGGAGGAACAATGCGGTTTTCGTCCTGGCCTCGGAACACTGGACCAGCTCTAGACCCTCAGCTGGGTCTTGGAGGGTACGTGGGAGTTCACCCAACCGGTCTACATGTGTTTTGTGGACTTGGAGAATGCGTTCGACCGTGTCCCTCGGGGAATCCTATGGGTGCTACTACGGGAGTATGGGGTACCACGCCGTCTGATACGGGTCCCTGTATTACCAGTGTCAGAGTTTGGTTTGCCGGCAGTAAGTCGGGCTCATTTCCAGTGAGGGTTGGACTCCGCCAAAGTTGCCCTTTGTCACCGATCTTGTTCACGAGTGAGGGAAAAATGGAGCGGGGCATTTGTTTCCGTAAAGGATACGATCAGCAACCGTCACAGTTAATTCAGTACTCGGTATTGGCAAAAACCTAAAGCCAGGTAGAGAAATCAGTATCAGAAAATAATAGCTAAACAAAAAAAGTGTACCTCTAGAAAAAAATGTCTTATTTTAAGTTGTTTATTATTTCAAAGCTCTTTGACAGAGATATAAATATATGGGGACAGTCATGACGAATACTCTAAATATTTTCTCTCTTCTAATCACTAATATTATTTTTGTATTTTACATAAGATTAGTTATTATTATATGAATTATTTACTTAAATCTGTAATAGTTTAAAGATATTTTTTAAGATATGTGTAATCCTACATCCTTACTCCCAAAATTAGCATCAATATTATACAACAACAATTATTTTTCACCGTTGCACTTTCAAAGTCAAACACTTTGAAATATGAAAGCTGATATCATCCAAACAAACCACAACTGAAGATGTGAGGAAATAGAATTTGTCTTAAATAGATATGATTGTACAAGAAATTGTTTCACATGACTTACAAAGCTTGTAACTTTTGCTTTCACTCTGACCGCTTACCAGAAAACCGTCCTTTTAAGAGGAACTAAAAATCTCTTGTAATGAGGAATGAGTCACCAGATGGCCAGAATGGCCAGACAAAGATGGGCTGCAAATCTGTTCCTGCAGCGACCAGAGAATACGGAACAAGTCATAATTCAACTCATCGGAGCAGGAAACTGATGCAACATATACTATGGTTGTTGTAAATGACAGAAAGCCAAAAAGAAGTACAACTCAATAAATGAAAATATCCTATTATATAATTTATAAATATTAATGAAAAATGTTATGTCTTTGTAACTTATTCCAAAAAGTGAAGTATATGTGATTATATTCACTACACATACAATTAAATATTTAAAGATCTCTATTTTCTGTATTTTTGATGATTATTGCTTAATTACAATGAAAACCCAAAAGATGGACTAGCGACCTGTCCAAGGTGTACGCAGTTTCTCGTCCGTTGAACGCTGGAGAAAAAGCCCCCCCGCAACCCTTCAAGGATAAGTGGTATAGATGATGGATGGATGAATTAATAAAAATGTATATCTCTAACAGAGATGTCAGGCTTCTGAAAAGTGTGTTAATTTTTATGCAGTTAATACTTAATTGGAATTATTTTTCATTAATTCCTGCATCAGTGTGGCGTGACATGAGGGCAATCGGCTTGTGTTTCTGCTAAGGTGTAATGGTTGCTGTATTAGCAGTCTTCAGAATGTTGGGTCAACGTTGGATCCGGTTTCTTTCATCATCCTCTACACAATATTATAATGATGGGCTGTTTAAGGAGGACCTAAATGCAGCTAAATGGGCTGAGTGGTAAATACTTTAAGAAAAAAAGAACCAAAATAAATTAGAAGCATATGATAAAGCATAACTACAGCTAGGAACAGAGTTGACTCATGGAGGTAACAAAAAGAGCCATTGGAGAATGATGTCTACAGAGGAGCTTAAATACTGAGAAGGAGGTCGAGGGGACAAAGGAAATCAGAAGGCTAATGAAAGAGAATACAATAAAGATAACATAAACATAAAAAAAATTAAAAAACGAATCTAAGTACATAGGTCCAGTGCACAAAGGATAGGAAAAAATGAACAATTAAACTAAGTCAAATAAATAAACTAAAATGACAAAATATACAAAGAACCATAAATGAAAACCAACGTTCTAACAAATAATTAAATGTGGATTTGTTTCAGCTGTCAGATTTTCTTGACATTTGGTCATTACATCCATTAGCTAAAATAATAGCTTGAAATATGAGCCAGAAAAAGGTTACAAAAGGTCAAATGTATACACATATGAAGAAAGAAAAACATCCATGATTGGAAAAAATATCAAACAAGAGAAATTGATTTAGGATGTAAAATGGATGAAGATGCATGTTCTGTTGAATTAAGGATGATACATTTGGGAATCCACAGGGATATCTATCCAGTACAAAATTCTTAACAGATATAATGATACTCCTTCGTGGCTGTATAGAATGGGTGTTGGTAAAACTTGTGCTGGAAGTGCCAACAAGCCAACAGTACTGTGACACATGCCCTCTGGGAATGCCTGCTGCTCTTTTCCAGTTTGGAATTGTGTACTGAATTATATGCCGAATGGTTTTCTTCTAATTTGGCCAAATTACCTAAACTATGTCTACTGGGAGACAGAGGAGAGATGCCACAGCTAAATAAAGATACGTTTAGAATGCTAAACACCTTCATGTTGGAATTACTCCCACACACCAATGTTTAAAATGTGGAAAGAAAGAATGATTGGGAACACTGCTTGTGAAAAGATGTTGGAAAGGTCACAACATATGACTGAAGCATTGGTGGAAAAAAAGGACATTTTTTGCAACTATATTTTCTAAAACCTGACTTGGTCATTCCAGCTTAATGCAATTTTTTTTAAATATTCACAGTTTTATGTTTGTTTTTCTTTTTGTTGGTTGTTGTGTTTTTGTGCAAATCTTAACCAACTCTTAATCAACTATCTGTTGGGCAACTGTCAACGCAGAATTTTTTTGATGATTACATAGGCCTGGTGTCTCAAACACTAGTTATTGAGGGCCGGGGAATAACGTAAGTTCTGTTTTAAAATACACTTTTCTTCGATTATTTTTACTAATTAAATGTTATGATCTACTAAATTTGGGTTTTTATTAACTGTAGGCCATAATCACTAATATAAAAAACAAAAAAAGGCTTGAAATACATCCTTTGTGTAACAAATCTGTGTAATATACGATCAATTTATTAACTGAATCATAGAAAAAAGTCATCTTCAATCGATATACTAAATTATCTAGATGCACCTATATATCGAAGGAACCAAGGATAACAATATGGCTGCAGAAAAACTTAAATACTGCAGGAGACGATGAACTGATGAAGTAAAGATGAGAGATCAGAAACTGAGTCCAGATGCTAAAACAAACAAAAAAAACAAAAAATAAATAAGCAGAAACACATTAGAATAAAACACGAGGTTTACAAAAGCTAAAAAGCAAACTAAATTGGGAACAAGGAAATCCCAAAACACAAGATTGAAAGTAAAACTGAAAATATCGCAAAAAAAATGTAATAGCACAGGAAGGCATAAGACATTTACCAGCAGAATTACCCGCTTAGCCTATAAAATGTATGATGAAATCATGAAATATTTTCTGTTCTTGGGGTAACTGAAGATAATTTTTACAGCTATGCAGACAAGACCAAACTAATTACAATTGAAGAATAACTATTCAGCAGTGGCATATTTACCAAAAACCTCATGAGTGCTTGTTCTTTCCAAGGTAAAGAAAAAGCCTAACTCATTATTAAAATCCCTACATAACTCCAGAGTGACAGATCAGTTACAGGTATAGTGTAAACTCTATGAAAACTACTTACACTGTCAGAGCAGTATTATCAGTTTTAGTACTTTCTGCATTGGTGAAATAAGTCACGTAAATAACAAGATTACAAAATGATTTCAAGAAATAAATGTTGATGACTTTTCCAACTAAAAGCTCCAAAGGCCTGTTGTATCACATCTGTTTCTTATAAATATTCCCGCAAATCACTAGGCTTTTTGGAGACCTAAACATATGTGAAAACTGCCAGTTTTCTTCAGACATGTTAGCTGAACATAAAATTTGTTTATTTCAGATGTTTCTAAAAGGAGAAAAGACATTGGCTCTACAACGCCCTCTAGCAATTTTCAAAACCCCTCCTCATTTAGCTTAGGCCACGTCCACAATAAGCCGGGTAATGCCTTAAACGTATAATTATTTAGTCTACACCCCCCTATCGTCCACACTAACCGGCGTCGTTTAAGGTCTGTGGCCGGATAACTATTAGCCGGGTAAGAGAGCCGTGTAAATCTTAATTCAACGGCTAAGCGAGCCAGTGTGGACAGCTTCCCCAAATAATGAAAGGAAGTGGCGTCAATGAATGCTGCATCAATAACAATACGACACTACAGACAAAGACAACAGCGAAGAGTAATAAATCGATCTCGTCGTCTGTCCACACCAAAAACTCTCTCTTCTTCTGAGCAGCTATTGTTCTCCTCGGTTAACGGGACAAGCAGATATGTACTGTGCTGTAGAGCTTCTTGTATATTATGTAGGCGCTGGCGTCACGTAGATTATACGCGTGCTCCGTTTGTCTTTTCGCGCATGCCCAGTATTTGCACAGGTCTGTATGGGATTGCGCAATCATGGGACCTTAAACGGGGCGTAAATGCTCGTGTTGAGTTGATAACATTAGGCGTCTAACTCCCCGTATAACCTTATCGGCTTAGTGTGGACGTAGCCTTAGTTTACACTTGTAGAACTCCCCAAGACCTGTCTAAAAGCCTTGAAATGCCATAGTCCACAACAAACAGGAAGTCAGTCATCTTTGATTGAATTTGCTATTCTGACCTGTTTTTTTTATTTTTACAGCCTCTGCATTTGATTAAACTACGCCTAAAATTTTTACCCATCAGCTTGAAAATTGCTCAGCATGGTCTTCAGGCATGGGGGATCTAATGTTATCTAAAAAAATGACTTTGCATGTATGGTGAAGGGCAGGGCCAGGCCTTAAACTTTGACTAAAGTACAAAAATATAAAAACATTTTTACCTCATATGCAGAAAGTCACAGAGGGATGAAAGCTGCTGTGCTGAATGGTCAAGATTTCAAGAATGTACCTGAATGAATTACTGAATGAATGAAAAAAGAATTGGGAAAGAACTGCCTTCTTATTAACATATTAATGAGTCATAATCATAGTTATCTACACCATGATTTCTTAAATAAAAATAATAATTTTAAGCTTTAACTAAACCACATTTCAGCAATAATGTACTTGTTGTCCGAGGATGACTGCATAAAAAAACTGTGCACCTTGTCTAAAAAGGCAGCACTTGTGCTATAAAGCTTAAACAAGTCCAGAGTGCAAACTAAATAGCACAGCTAAGCTGTACGTTCTTGCCCTCTAGTGGTCACTGTAGAAAAAATACAATCGGTGGTCTTTTTCTGTGACTTTCCTCACATCTCCCTGTCTGTTTACTATAAACTAGGAGCTTTCTTAAATGACTTAGCATTACTATCACTTAAAATGTAAACCATCGGAACAGCACTGCATTACAACACCTTTGACACACATATTGTCTTTTTAATTATCTTCTGGTTTGCTCAGCTCTTTCTGCATGTCTTCCATCATTCTCACTCCTACTGCTCTAATGCCAGAGTATTTGGGAATTCCAGATGTCCAGACATGTCTGGACAAACGCTTGACAAAAATAACACTGAAATGTCTGAGAGCCATGGCTGTGAAAACTGTCCTGATCCAGGTCATGGGAAAGTTCTCTGAATAATATCCACCACTTTCAGAAGAATTAAGAAAAACATTATTCATCTCATTAAATTGACAACTATCACAGGCAGCATGAAGCCCTTTGGGCCTTTAAGTTGATGTGTTGATGACAGAAAACTTAGATTATTTAGGGAGCCTGAAATTTTTATACCAAGAAATCTCCAGCAATGCAAGTCTTATGGAAAGTGTCCTTTTTCCAGAGCACCTTTTTGACCTAAAATGGTCCCAGGCAGCCAGTAATACAGTCCATCTCTAATAAAACTTGCTCATTTTAAAATATAGCTTGATTTAGACAGTAGCCTGTCCCATATGTAATGGTTCCAGATGTTCACAATGATGGGTGAAGATTATTGTTAACAAGTAAGCAATTAAATGGACACTTTCTCTTGCAGTACTCTTTAAGTATCTACTTGGATTTTCAAGGCATTTCTTCCTCTCTCAGGTTCAAAAATTGGTCAGAAAAAAAGAAAATGTCAAATCAGAAGCAGTTCTGTTGACAGAAATGCATTGCTTGATGTCAGAGGAGATAAAACCATGCTGAATACCATATCTGAATGAAAAATACATTAAATCATGAAGCATATGGGCTACAGCAGCCTATTGCTATACTTAGCTGAGAAGAGAAAACCGATGCTAGAGTTTGCATACTGTGACCAAAATCGGACAATACACGAAACACAAAATGCTGTTTGGTCTGTCTTGACTCCAGCTGCAACATTCAGACAGTAAGGTTGGAATTTAATTTAGACATTAAGATCACGCTGTATCAATCGTTCAGGCTAAAAGATTTAGGATGTGGGTGTGATGTATTACCACCTCAGCCTGCCAGAATTTTGTTGCTGAATATAAATGTCACTTTATGATCACAGTGTGTCATCTTCTGATTAATGCATCATGTAACAGACCTAAAATTACCTCAAACTTATGTTTCAGATACCATGTAGAGGGTGAATTATGAATAGTGCAGGGGTTGGCTCTGGAGCCACAGAGGACTATTTAGACCTTCTACAGACCTTCTACAGCTAGAAACTACTGATCACGCCCAGAATCTGTGTAGTTATGAACTCAGACCTGAACGTCTAGGCTCATATAAAGACAATAACAAAGTCAGCATTCAATTACCTGAAAAACATATCCGGTATTAAAGGTGTAATATTGCAACAGCACCCCGAAAAATATATCCATATGTTTATCTTTAGTTGGACTGATTACTCCAACAGTGTCCTTACAGGTCTACCTAAAAAGTCGATCAGACAGCTGCAGCTAATCCAGAAAACTGCTGCTCAGATCTTCACTACAACCCCAAAATTAGAGCACATGATCCTAGCTCTATTGATAATTTATTCAATTTTGCCCAGTACCAGCACTGTGTAAAGATAGGTACAGGTTTGTGTTCAGGCTCACCGCTGTGCACAGCCAGACCAGGACGACGGTCTGAATCCAGCAGATTGTCTGAGATCCTGAGAGAGCACAAAATGTATTTTCTGTAATGTTGTATTTTATGCTTTTCATGCTGTATTATATCATATGTTGTGTTTGTTTCTTTTTCACAGAGTCATTTAAGACACCCTGAATTACCGTGTTGTTGAAAGTATGCTATACAAATAAAATTGCCTTCCTATGCCTATGGGCTTTTTTTAACATTGTTTTCCACAAATCTCCACGTCCCATAGGGAAAATGTATTCATTCTCTTTGATCAAAAGTTACATACATATTTTTTTTTTATTTTAAAACCAAAATTATGAGTAAAATTGTGCTTCTTTACAATATACAATTAATTTCCTACAGTAGGCTTTGAACAAACATGTTTGTTTTTTTTGTTCAACAGATCATATAACGTTTGTGGCTCTAAACACATTTCTGGATAGAAGACAGTGGCAAAAACCCCTCTGTTCTAGTAATGCTTACCTAGTATAGTAGATGGTGTGTGTATAATTGTAACAATAATGTGGAATTGTCTTTGCATTAAAGTTTTATGCAACATAGAAGTTACAGAGGTAATTACCTGGTTATTAACATGATGTGTAATATAGAAGTGACTGTATTCCTTATTTGAAAGGTCAGTGTTTAGAGAAATGTTCTACAAGACAGGAAATGTGGAAAGAAAAATGTTCCATCTTGCCCCGCCCCTCATCAGTAGCCCCCCTCCCTGGAGCCTCCCTCACTTTGTTTATAGTGAATAGTCATTATGAATGGGATCTCCCAACCAGTGCCACGTGTTTGTCTTTTAAGTATCACCCTGAACACCCAGCAAGTTAGGTATGAGAAACAGACGTCGCCCAGCCCCCTAAACGGTGATTTTACTACGTTACAATGATAACTGCTGACTGCGCACAGAGCTGCAAATATAAGAGCAGAAACCCAACCTACCCCTTTCTCTTTCTCTCTCCCCCTCTATCTCATTAGAGATTTTTTGGAGATGTGCGCGGAGATGCGACGCGCCCTTCACTTCTGTTCAAGCCCCAGCCGGTAAATGCAGTTGGAAGTTGCATCACCTTGGTTTTCGGTCGCTCAACGGTCAACGTCAAGATCCTTAAAAAAAAAAAAAAACTCCACCAGTAAACCCCTCCTTTTTTTTCTCTAATCCAAACCAGTTGATGTGGTGGTGTGGGCAGCAACGTGTGAGGGCTTTCTGTCACAGTGGTCAGCGGCTCCCAGGTGTGCGTTTGGATCATTGCGCGCATGTGTGAACATTACAACACGATACATTCGCAGATCCCCAGAAAGTTAACAATGAGGACATTTTTTTTTTCAAATCGCATTTTATTTATCAGCAATAGGCAGACTGACAATTTCCCCAAAATGCTAACAAAACTCTAATATGTTTCCAAAACGGAATAATCAAAATAATACACAGCAACTGCGCTAGAGTCCTGCGTTACTGTAGCCGTACCGTGTTGATGGTAAGACCTAAAACCTCAACAGTAAGCATAACGAGCGGACATGCACGTGTTCGGCGGGGGATGAATGCATGTGTTGCTCATTCTTTTGTTATAAGAGCATGCCGCAACGATACATCCCCCGTCACCCCGTACCGGTGATTTCTCGTAACTGCAAGATGAGATCTATATCCGTCATGCACTGTGCGTTTTAATCATGCTGCGTTTTCAAATCCCATCAACTGTGCAGTGAGGTAGATGAGCCAATGTAATGCTTCAGACAGGTGTGGTAGCTCCGTGCTGTGGGGATGTGGAAGCTTCGGGACTTCCAGATGGTGGTGGGGGTGGGGGGTAGAAGAAAAGTGGAAAGAAATAGTGGATGTGTGAGGAATGATAAAAGCAGTTCAGGGATGGACGGAGAGAGTTCGGAGGTTTTTACATGCAGACGGGGACTTTACCTTTTTTTCAGTACCGATCAGGTTGGAGGGATGAGGGGGAGTGCAGAGGAGGAGGAGACAGGCGGAGCGACGTCGGTAAAGGATGGTCAGAGAATGTTGGGGTGAGAGGAGGGAGGAGGGCATTTTTCACATAGTAAATGCGCTTTAAATACAGTAGCCTATGTTACTAGATCTGGGAAGGGGTGCAAATATTTAAAAGGGTTAAAGTGAACTGAACTCTAGGAAAAAACCTTTGAGAATAAATAAGAGGTAATAGTTACATTATGGTTTAAATACTTAAGTAGGCTATGATAATAAAATTGCTGTTGATTCACTGGACCTGTCGTTTGAAACATTGCAGTGGTAAACCCGTTTGGACTTTAATTAAGTAATTAAATATCTAAAAACCGGTGAATGTGAGAAACGCAAAGCAAATCACGATTTTAAAAATAGGATTTTCAAATATTTGCATCATCATTGAAGCTTCAGAGGTTGAAATTGTTTGTTCAACTTTATTTAAATCTCATTTTGTACGCTACATATAATGATTCCATGAACAAAAACTGAATGGGAGCCTTTTGCTCAGCGGACATTTTTTGCATTTAAGAAGAGCTTTGAGCATGTGTGTAAATCAGAAGAGAATTTCAATGCAAAATCTTACTAGAAAGAAGATATCCTTTTTATTGATCATTGAAAGGAATATATTATCTCACTTCACATGAAATGAGCTATTTGATAATCTTACACAATGCTTCTAGTTTTATTGCAGGGACTTTTTCATTATCTTGTGTCCAAGCATACTTCTAAATAATAATAAAAAAGAATGATTAATGGAAGGGAAATTAATAATTTGCAATGAGTGCAGCACTAAATTTGACAGGAAATCTCCGACCAAAAACAACAGAATTACATCTTATAATGGTCTTATAAGGCTATATAAGTCTTGAGACTTGCTCCAACAAGGTATTTGTTTATTGACATGCAAACTTACAGAATCAGATCATTACATTTTCTCAATTTTATTTATTTTTTCCTTCTACATGATTTTTTATTTTATTTATTTCATTGGCATTGTATTGGATAAATACCACATTAGAAGAACACTCCCATTCAGTAAAAAAAACAACAACTGTAAACCACTTATTTTCCACTTGACATGTGGTGTACCCACTTACTACAGTTAAATAGGTCATCCTAACAATAACCATCCATTTTTATATTTTTCAGTCTGGTTTCCTTGATCATCACAGCACCAAGAATGCCTTTATCAACATTTTCAATGATATCCATATAAATGCATACTGTGGCAGAACCACAGTGCTGATTCCATTGGACATCAGTGCAGCATTGATGCTGTTGATCATAAAATACTATTGGAACGAATCAGTACTTGGCAGTTTGAATCTTAACTTACAAATGTCTTCTTTGTATCAAGACCCGATTTTTCCTTGGTACAAATTTAAATCACATCGAGTCCCACAGGGTTCCATCTTGCCATCTGTCCTATTCAATATCTAGAGGTTCCCACTCACCCATATATAACGATCAATAGGATTAGTTGCCATTACTATGCAGCTTTACATTACATTGTCACCAGGTGATCACCAACCCACCCAAAACCTATGCATTGAGCAAATCAATAGCTAGATGTCCAATAATTGTATCAATTCAATTCAGTTTATTTATATAGCGCCATTTCACAACAGATGTCATCTCAAAGCACTTTACAAAAAGAGTTATTACAATACAATGTTTAGTGTAGAAATTACAGAACCACAGAAGATTGCGTCGTGGAATTCTCAGCAATCCCTCATACTGAGCAAGCATGCAGCGACAGTGGGAAGGAAAAACTCCCTTTTAACAGGAAGAAACCTCCGGCAGAACCAGGCTCAGCACAAGCGGTTATCTGCCGCGACCGTCTGTGGCTTGGAGAATACATAACAGAGACACAGAAAGAGCAATAGAACTGATGCAGAAGTTTGTTGCAGGACGTGGAGAATTTTCCGTCACTGCAATGCCATCTTAGTCAGGGTCGTCAAGCAGGGCTAATCCGGAGCACCTACTATAATAGAAAACAGGTTAGTGCTTGAATTGACAGCACATCATGCAGTTGGGGAGAAGTAGGAGAGAAAGTAGGAACAGACCCTAATAATGTCCTCCAACAGCCTAGCCTAAAGCAGCATAGCTACTAACATTAACCTGTCTCCTAGCTACTAGGAGACCTGGCTACCAACACTCTGTCTGAGTCCTCCTGATCCGTGGACGGTGTAGGGCCGGTAACGGCCCCCGTCATGCCGGGGTCTTCTCGGAGTCGGGTTGTTTGAGAATGCAGCCCAAAGTGGGTGGTAAACTCCATCTAAGGCTAAATACCGGCACGAGACCGATAGTCGACAACTATCTTAAGGAAAAATTGACAGAACTGAGAGGACAGAGTTGAAGAGGGCGAGAAACGTTTAAGAGATAAACGGGTGGGGTCCGCACAGTCTGCCCGGGGGATTCAACCCGGCAGGTAATGGGCGGCCGCACTGTGCGGGAGGATCCCCTTGAGGGACCTCTCTCCGGCGCAGGCTGGCCCCCGTGGGGCGCATTTCTTCCGCGGCGGTAAGCCGCGACCGGCTCCGGATCTTTACCTGGCTTACATTAATCTATCTCTACCTAGCTACTCTACCTCTTCCTATCTCTTCCTAACTTTTGACACTCTGCCTGACTACTAACATTAACCTGTCTCTACCTATAAACATATCTCTAACTGTAAGCTTTGTCAAAGAGGAAAGTTTTTAGCCTAGTTTTAAAGATAGACAAATTGTCTGCTTCACGAACCAACCCTGGGAGCCGGTTCCATAGGAGGGGAGCCTGATAGCTGAAAGATCTGCCACCCATTCTACTTTTAGAAATCCTAGGAACTACCAGTAAACCTGCAGTCTGAGAGCGAAGGTCTCTGTTGGGAACATATGGAACAATCAGGTCTCTTATGTATGATGGAGCTAGATTATTAAGGGCTTTATATGTCAGAAGGAGGATCTTGAATTATATTCTATATTTTACTGGGAGCCAGTGAAGAGAAGCTAAAATAGGGGAAATGTGATCTCTTCTTTTAATATTCATCAGAATCCTAGCAGCAGCATTTTGAACTAACTGAAGACTTTTAATTGTATTCTGTGGACTACCTGATAATAGACAGTTACAGTAATCCAGCCTTGAAGTAACAAAGGCATGGACTAGTTTTTCAGCATCACTCCTGGACAGGATGGTTCTAATTTTTGTAATATTCCTAAGGTGAAAAAAGGAAATCCTACAGACTTCTTTAATGTGAGATCTAAATGACATATCTTGGTCAAAAATGACACCGAGGTTTTTTGCTTTATTACTGGAGGCTAATTTAATGCCGTCCAGGTGAAGGGGCTGACTAAGTAGTTTCTTTTTCAGAGCTTCTGGTCCAAAGACGACAACTTCTGTTTTATCAGAATTTAGAAGCAAGAAGTGTAGAGTCATCCAAGTTTTTATGTCTTCCAGACATGCTTGTAGTCTACCTAAGTGATTGGATTCATCAGGATTTATGGATAGATATAGCTGTGTATCATCTGCGTAACTATGGAAATTTATCCCATGCTGCCTAATTATTTTACCAATAGGAAGCATATATATAGTAAAAAGAATCGGCCCAAGGACTGAACCCTGTGGTACTCCGCAAGTAACTTTTGAGGTTGAGGAGGGTTTATCATTTACTTGAACAAACTGAAATCTGTTAGACAAATAAGATTTAAACCAGCCTAGGGCTGTTCCTATTATACCGACACGTTGAAGCCTTTCTATGAGAATATTGTGATCAACAGTGTCAAAGGCAGCACTGAGATCTAACAGGACCAGAATGGTCACCAGTCCATTGTCTGAGGCTATGAGAATATCATTAGTAACCTTCACCAGAGCTGTTTCAGTGCTGTGATGAGCTCTAAAGCCTGACTGAAACTTCTCAAACAGCTCATTATTGTTTAAATGCTCACATATCTGGTGTGCAACTATTTTCTCAAGAATTTTAGATAAGAAGGGAAGATTAGATATCGGTCTATAGTTAATTAAGTCGTTTTGATCAAGAGAGGGTTTCTTAAGTAGAGGTTTAATTACAGCAATCTTAAACTCCTGTGGTACATATCCATTGACTAAGGATAGATTCATTATATTTAAAATTGGAGCAGCGATCAGAGGGAAAACTTCTTTTAAGAGTTTAGTTGGGATTGGGTCTAAAACGCAAGTTGAAGGTTTAGATGAAGCTAATAATTTTAGTACATCACAAAGTTCGGCTGCATTAAAGCAGTTTAAGCATATATTAGGTTCAACCATTTTTGAGGCTGCCTCATTAACTAAGGAGGAAGCAAGCATATTGGGAAGGTTCCCAATTATCTTATTCTTTATGGAGTCTATTTTATTTATAAAGAATTGCATGAAGTCGTCACTGCTTAGAGCTTGGGGAATGGTTGGCTCGATAGAGCTATGATCCTGTGTGAGTTTGGCAACTGTATTAAAAAGAAACCTAGGATTATTTTTATTCTCCTCGATTAAAGATGAATAATATGCTGTTCTAGCTGTGTGAAGGCTCTTTTTATATAGCAATAAACTATTTTTCCATATTAAAAAGGAATCATGTAAATGCGTGGAGCGCCATTTTCTCTCTAGTTTTCTAACATTCTGCTTTAGGGTACGTAGCTCTAAATTAAACCAGGGAGCTAATCTTCTATGGCTATTGTTGAGTTAAATAATTATCATAATTAATTCAATGCATGTTCAAGCAGAGACAAAATGGAGCCAATTTCCAGTTCTTAACATTTATTTTGAACAGATTAACAAATTGCAGTTTTACAGAGGAAGTTGCCCCCCTAGTTCCTCTGGTCCAGATTTAAAGAAATCTGACAATTGAATGATCTCCATTTCACAAGCTTTATAGAAACCGGGCCTCGCCAGGACACTAGGCGTTTTCTTCTCCCTCCAATCAGATCATTTCCAAACAGTGTCTTAGCCATTATTGGCTGTCAGAAAATTATGCAGTCATAAGGTGAGACGTGTCTTTTCTCTTGGTCAAAACCTAATTCTGAGTTTTATGGTTTTATGGCAACACACTAAATCTACAGACATCCTGTTTTTACAGCTTGCAATAAAACTTACCCAAGAGTTTTATGACTTAAAAGCTTACCCCCATAAACAATACTGACAGACATATTTTTACCATCATGCAAGCTATATAAACAGACTTTTACCTTCTGAATAATAAAAGTTTAAAACATATATAGAATAACACCACACTAGCCACCTTCCTTTTCAAGGGGGCAACTTTGTCTATTGCCCGACGCAGGGAGGAATTAACGCTATGAACTAAAATGTCAAGTTGTGAGGGGTCACGAGTTAAATCACTGTTTTCTGTTCTGCATTTATAAACTGAGGAAATTAAAGTTGGAAGAGCTTCTTTAAAATTTGCTACAGCGTTGTCTGATAACGTTCTGGTATAATGAAGTTTTCTTTCAGGTTTGATATGATCCATTAGAGTAAGTTTAAAAGTGATAAGGAAATGATCAGACAGGATAGGGTTATGTGGAAAGACTGTTATTTCTTCACAGTCAATGCCATAAGTCAGCACAAGATCTAAAGTGTGGTGACAAGAATGTGTTGGTCCCTGCACATTTTGAGTAAAGCCTATTGAGTCTAGGATAGTGTTAAAAGCTGTATTTAGACTATCACTTTCATTATCAACATGAATATTGAAGTCTCCGACTATAATGACTTTATCAGTGTTTAAAACTAAGTCAGATAGAAAATCTGAAATCTGATCTAAAAATTGAGAATAAGGTCCTGGTGGACGATATAAGACCACAAACAAAAGTGGCTTTACTGCTTTGTTATGTGAATGAGGAAGGCTAAAAACTAGATGCTCAAAGGAACTGTAACTATTATTTTTTTGGAGATTAATTAGTAAATCGGAGTGAAAGATAGTTGCTACTCCACCTCCTCGACCAGTACTTCGAGGGACACTAAAGTTTAAGTAGCTAGGGGGAGTTGACTCATTTATTGTGACATGGTCCTCTTCCTGCAACCATGTCTCTGCAAGACAAAACAAATCAATATTATTTTCACAAATTAAGTCATTTACTAAGAGTGTTTTTGAGGGGAGAGATCTTATGTTTAGTAAACCACATTTAATTGATTTGTTTTTATGTTCAGTCCGAGTTTTATTTATCTTTATGAGATTTTTATACTTTGCTCTAGTAGCATTAACTTTTAATTCATTAGTTTTGGGTAGTGGACGGGAAACTATCTCTATAGGGTAGTGGGTGGGTGGCAGTCCCTGTTCCTTGACCTGGACTCTGGGTTCCCTGATCTGGACTCTGGTTTCCCTGAGCTCGACTCTGGGTTCCCTGAGCTGGACTCTGGGTTGTCACGGCTTTGGGGAACTAGAGATAACCCTATCAATGTTCCTGGAAAGAAGCGAAGCTCCGTCCTCGGTGGGATGGATGCCGTCTCTACGTAACAGTCCAGGTTTTCCCCAGAAGGCCCCCCAGTTATCAATGTAGCCCACATCGTTTTCTGGACACCACCTTGACAACCAAAGGTGGAACGAAAGCATACGGCTGTACATGTCATCGCTAGTACGATCAGGCAGGGGACCAGAAAAAATTACAGAGTCAGACATCTTTTTGGCAGCCCTACACACCGAAGCTACGCTAATTTTAGTGACCTCCGACTGCCGTCGCCGGGTGTCGTTGCCACCAGCATGGATAACGATCCTGCTATACCGCCGTTTGTCCTTGGCCAAAAGCTTCAGATGGGACCTAATGTCCGCAGCCCTGGCCCCTGGAAGGCATTTGACGGTGGTCTTTCGTGTCTCTGGAGCCACATTCCTAACTATGGAGCTGCCAATTACAAGAATCGGCCTCTCCTGCTCGGCGGGTGCGTCGCTGAGCGGGGCGAACCTATTGTTCAGAGAAAGGGGCTGGAGGTTGGCCGCGGACTGGGGTCTGGCGCTAGTCTTCCTACGAACAGTCACCCAGCTCGCCTGAGGTCCCGGCTGCACGGGAGCTGTTGGAGGACGGCTAGGTCCTGTCCTAGTTGACTCCGCGCTAGCTACTGCTGGGCCTGGCTGTTCTACAGCGCGGAGCCGGGCCTCTAGCTCAGAAACCCTCGCCTCCAAAGCTACAAAAATGCTGCATTTATTACACCTACCAACTTCACTAAATGAGGCGGAGGAGTAACTAAACATCTGACAGAGAGAGCAGGAAAGAGGAGGAGGTGTAGAGAGAGATGGAGGGACAAGAGAGAAAGCTGCCGAAGCCATGCTAGCCGTGAAGCTAAGCTAATCAAGCGGTACCTTACCAAGCCCCAAAAAAAAACAGTGAAACGCTTAAAGAGTCCCAAACCGTGAAGAAAATTAACTTTTTAATGTGTTGGTGTGTTAAAGCAACTCAGAAAAAACTTATTGACAGAGAAAGTTAGATCAGTTCAAGAGAGAGAGAAACACCGACTTGCTACAAACGAGTTAGTCACAAAACAGGAAATGACGCGATACGTATCCAACTGAACAGAAACAAAACTTGAACAATTGTCTTTTAACCTAAAGATGAATGATAAAGAGTCAACACTCAGCTTCTGTTAATACAACTAGAATCTACTGATCAGGTCCGAAATTTAGGTGCAATAATGGACTCAGATCTGAACATCCAGGGTCACATAAAGGCAATAAAAGGTAGCCTTCTATCACTTTCTAGCACTAAAAGACTAATGTTGCAACGGGACCTTGAAAAACTCACTCAAGCATTTATCTTTAGTGTAATGCATTATTACACTTAAGTAAAGAGTGCTTCTAGAACGCTGTGATGCTCTGGTGGAATTGTTTTCTTGTTTTTATAAAAAATTAACAACTTATTTAAAGTGTTTTCTTGTTATTTTTAAAAATCTTTTAACCTTTTAACCTATAATATTGATAATATTAAATGAAGTGATGTGCTGTTGTAAATATCCAGTAGGTAGATTAATGGAACAAGGAGTCGGAAAAAGGAACTACATTCCATGTGAGCACATCTCCGTATTTCTCTTTGCTCTAGTCTGTCATTAATAGTTTGACATTTTGTTGATATAATCCAGCAAAAGTTATTTTTCTTCATGAAATAGAAGTATTATATTGTCCAACTATGTACTAGTTAAACTAACACCAAACCCTAAAACTAGTTGGAAGACTTAAAGCTTTTTGTGTTAGTTATTTAGTTTTAACAGCTCTAATGTCATTCAAACATGGTATCATAGCATCAGTTAATGGTGGGAAAGATAGAGCCAATCTCATTTTCAGGAACAGAACCAGTGAAAATCAAAATGCTTGCTAGTTACACACTGTGCATTGAATGCTAGTGTTGTGGTGTGTGGAATATGCCTTAAAACTTTCTATTAGCACCTCACTTGCTTATAATATGCGTTGCTCTACATATACACATAATTATGCCATCTACCATAGTCTAGACACAAGCCTTACGTATATTGTATTGGCAGCTATAAAATTAATTCAATTCAATTCACTTTTATTTATATAGCGCCAATTCACAACAAATGTCATGCCAGGGTACTTTACAACAAAAGTCATTTCAATACAATTATCCAATCCAAACATTCCAATCAGTTAATAGTATTCCATGTAAGGAATCCCAGTAGACTGAGGTTGTGCCTGGATCATGCAGACTCCAATAACATCAATTCCTCAGCATTCCTACTGAGCAAGCATGCAGCAACAGTGGAGAAGAAAAAACTCCCCTTTAACAGGAAGAAACCTCCGGCAGAACCTGGCTCAGTACAACACGTCCTCTGCCATGACCGTCTGGGGGTCTGAGAAGACAGAGAGGGGACAGCATGGAGGATGCCTGGTCACTTAGAGCATCATCTGGACCAATGCTCCCCATCCAACAGATGGCATTATAGTTGAGCAGGATACCACACCGGGTGGAGCTTCTATGGAGAAAAAAAAACACTGACAGAAAAAAAGGTTAAGAATCACAATAACAGCAGAAAAAATATATCTGGAGAGTAGTAGAAGATAAAAGTAGAAGTGTAAAGAAAAACGTTCAGTGTGTCCTCCAACAGTCTAAAAACAGGAGAAATGTGATCTCTCTTTTTAATATTCATCAGAACTCTTGCTGAAGCATTTTGGATTGACTGAAGGCTTTTAATTGCATTTTGTGGACTTCCTGATAGTAAATAATTACAGTTTCTCTGCATCATTCCTGAACAGGAAGTTTCTAATTTTAACAATATTCTAGAAGTGGAAGAAAGAAATCATGGAAACCTGTTCTTTACACTATTAGAGGCCAATTTAATGCCATCCAGATGGCATGATTGACTTAGCAGTTTCTTTTTTAAAGCTTTTTGGTCCAAAGACAACAACTTCTGTCTTGTCTGAATTTAAAAGCAGAACATTCAGAGTCATCCAGGTCTTAATGTCTCCTAGACGATGCTTGAAATCTACCTAACTGATTGGATTCATCAGGTTTATTGAATAAATATAATTGTGTATCATCAGATTTACTGTGGAAATTCATACCATTTGAACATTGAAACTGATTGGTACTTCTACATATTTGGTTCTAATTCTAGGGTTGATTGGTATATTACAGTTTGAAGACCTGATTGGTCTAGGGCAGGCCTGCCCAATCCTGGTCCTGGAGATCTTCTATCCAGCAACTTTTAGGTGCATCCCTTCTCATCACAGCTGAACCAAATAAAGTTGTCATTACCAGGCCTCTGCAGAGCTGACAGACTGCTGATGAGGGAATTGAACAATTTGATTCAGGTGTGTTGGAGCTGGGATACATCTAAAATTTGTAGGATAGTAGATATCCAGGACCAGGAATGGGCAGGCCTGGTCTAGGGGATTGGCATAGTGGGAATAAGTCTTCAACATACTTTTGTGCTACACCATTCACAAATCTATAGACTAATAAAAGTATTTTGAGGAATAGTCTCTGAGCAACAGGGAGCGAGGGTAAAGACTTTGGAAGTGGAGTGATGTGCTTTACTTTCCTTATTCCAGTGTGGACAGAAGCAGTAGCATTCTGGAACAGCAGCTGTCTGATTGACTTTTGGGAGACCTGTGAGGACATCGTTGCAGTAATCAGTCTGACTAAGATAAATGCATGGATGAGTTGTTTTGCACTGCAAAAACTGTCCATCTAACCAAGACTAACAATCTTGTTTCCAAGTAAAATGTACTTTTGATCTTGTTTTGAGATGTATATACTAAGCAAGAGCAGACTGTCTTAGATTATTAATCTCATTTAAAGAATATGTGTCTTACTTTGAGAATTCTTACCAAGTGCAATTGTCTTACCCCAGTGGCAGATTAGTTCACCTAATTTAAGATGTTTTAGACTAATCCAGTATCTGCCAGTGCAGTAAGACAATTGCACTTGGTAAGAATTCTCAAAATAAAACATATTCTTTAAATAAGACTAATAATCTAAGACAGTCTGCTCTTGCTTAGTATATATGTCTCAAAATAACATCAAAAATACATTTTGCCTGGAAACAAGATTGTTGGACTTTGTTAGATGAACAGTTTTTGTAGTGTAGGTCCTGTTGCAATATTAGTCCTTTAAAGCTGCTATATCAAGTCCGCAAACAAGCAAGCTTCAACCATAAAAAAGTCACAGAACACAAACTCACTGTCAACTATCATCCGTGGGCCTTGTCCTGCTGATTTGGGAACATGCATCGCCACAGAAGACAAGAGAGCACAAACGACTGTTGCAGTTAAATCACCATTCTCTCATTTTCCATGACTTCAAATGGCATTTTTTTGGGGGGGACTCTGATAGTTTGTCCTAAAGTTTAAGTAGTAGCAGCCAGATGTTTCTCCTTCTTGAACATTATTGAGTGGATAACATATTTAACCTGTGGTGTTCTGTTGCAAACGCAGCAGCTCATAATGAGTTGAAGAGCCACATAAATGCAGAAGTGCACTTGTCCCGTGAGTCATACAACCAGACGGTCAAATCGTTGGTTTCAGACCAAGCCATGTTATTGGCTGAGGCTTTAGACAAATTCAGCAGAAGCACTTGATTTTGTTCCATTTTCTTTTTAATCTAGAATAGAATAGAATAATCATTTAATTGTCCTACAAGGGGAAATTTGTCTCCACAAAATATTTATAGATATGTTCCAATAAAACGTTGTTAAGGGACATGAAAAAAATGTTTTAAGATAGCTTGTTTTACAGATTCAGTATAACAGCTTTAATCTTAGAAATATTCTTCAGATGATAAGGCTGGACCTGTCATTGCCTTTATGTGACCCTGGATGTTCAGGTCTGAGTCCATTACTACACTTAAAACTTTCTAGCTGTACTAACATCTCTAACTGTATTAACATCTCAAAGGGCTGTACATATTAAAATTACCCCACATAAACAGCATTGTCAACCCTCCACCACAAAATTCATGTAATTTAATGTAAACATGAACATCATCTGCATAGTTATGGTAACTAATATTATTGCTTGAGATAGATAGATAGATAGATAGATAGATAGATAGATAGATAGATAGATAGATAGATAGATAGATAGATAGATTAGTTCATTTATACTCAGCCCCTTGTTGCTTTTGTTTACTGTTGTTTTTATTTGTGTGTGTGTGCATGTAAGATGGGTTGGATTGGGGTGGGGGGTGGTCGGGGGTCATAGTCGTGATGATGATTTTATTTTGGGTTTGGGTAGGGTGGGTTTTGTGGGGTCATTTTAACCTGTAAAGCATTTTGAGAAGCTTTTGTAGTTGGAAAAGTGCTTTATAAATAAAGTTTGATTGATTGGTTTGATTGATAATCTGGGTTTGTGGGAGCATGATGATATTAAATAGGATGGGTCCAGTTTGGAACCCTGGGGCACCCCACGTGATATGTTCTTATGAAGAGTTGTGTAGTGACACAAAGAACTACCTCTTCTTTAGGTAAGGCTTAAACCAGCCAAGTACTGTACAAGAGGACTGGTGCCTAGTCCAAAGGGATAGTCTACTTCTCAGAATATAATTAAAAGTTAAAGCAATGAATAAGAAACTGATCTAAAGAAAATAACTAAGTTATGACAAAAAGTGCAAAAACAGAAAATTCAAACACCTGGAGCATCTCACACTGTAAATGAAAAAAGTCAATATTTGATTTGATTGACTCAATTTATTCATTATATGTTCCAAATTTTCTTCAAATTATTTGGTGAAACTTGTAGTATCTTGGTAGCACTCCTCAATAAAATAAATAAAGAAATTAGTTCGTAACAGCAGCCAAAAAACAACAAATATGCAAATGTGTGAGAAAAATATTTAACTCAGAATGTTAAAAAAGAAGTATGGATTGTGCATTGTACTGTGCATTAAAAATAGTAAAAGGAATACTTTTGGTCAGTTAGTGTATATATAGTCAGGGAGAAAAGGTATGTGCAAATTTTAGCAGCAGCCGTTGTTTGGTTGTTTATTTCAAATACAAAATGCAACGCTGGTGTAAGCTTCTATGTTTGTTCAGAGCAGTTCTGCTTGTACAATCTGACAACTGCAGGTAGGAAAAACCTGCAAAATCGCTCCATCTTGCATCTAGGATGCAGCAGTCTTTCTGGACTTGCATAACAACACCTAGAACTATGCACCGCCAACCCTTCAACTCTGCACAGATGGAATAATGGATGAATGGATGGATGGACTTTTATTTAAAAAGCTAAACTTTAATTAAAATAATGGATGGATGTCATAAAAGTAAAAAAAAATAATTTATAGATTCAACTGTTTTGACAGTAAGCAGGGTTTTTTGTGGCTACTGAAAATGAACTTAGTTTTTAAAATTTTAAATCCTGATTCAGGATTTAACATGAGAATTCATATAGGACCACATTGGATAACGTTTACCCTCAATAAATAAATTCATCATTTAAAAACATGAACATTGAATAAATGTACCTTTGTTTGTTGATTTGAAACATTTAGCTGTGAGAAAAAAAGAAAACTGAAAGAAATAGTTGACTTTATATTTTGGTGCCTTCAAAATTCAACAATAAATAAGTAATGGAGTCTTTAATGGTTAAGTCCAGTTTCACTGTTGAGCCAGCTTTTCTATAATTAATATTATTTGTTCAACATATGTTGCCTCCTGAAACCTCCACCAACTATCAGTCAATTTTACCCTGATCACCATGTTCAATGAGATTCACACAATCAATCTATTAAACTGGAGAACAAGATGCATTTATTCTGGGGAAGGATCTAAGCAAGGTAGGACAAGGGCCTTAGTCTGTCAGTAAAAGCCTTTATGGGTCAATGATGAAATGTGTGACTTCCATGACAACATTTTATTTTTGCTTACCTAAAGTGAAAGTCCAGACTTGGTTTGCTTACTTATAAACAATAATTTACATAACCCACGTCAAGGAAGCCTACTAAGAAGCAGATAACTAGATCAAGGGGGACATCTAGTGGCCAAGGTAATTATTAAGAGGAAAATGCTGCTGGGAACTGAGGGTGCTCTTTGTTTCTGTTGAAAAAAAGTTACTATTATGAGTACCTATAAGGATGTTTGTTTTTATAACACATATGAAATGGAGTTCTATATTAGTCTTAATCAGTTTAATGAACTTAATGATTTCATGTTGTCGTTAACTTGTACAGAGTTGAAAAACTCCAAAAACAAACATGTGATACTGGTAAAGCTGATGATTGAAAAATTCAGTTTCAATTTTTTTTTTCACTGAAAGACTGACTGTTCAAAAAAAAAAAAGAACAAAAGAAAATAAATATTGTCTGCTTGCAATTAGCTAGATGTGGTACTCCAAAACAATTAAGTATCCAGATTTGGTACCATAAACTTGGGATGTGAAATATAATGTAATTTTTGTTAACCAGCCATCTAGCATTTAAGTGACATTTAAATATTTAAAATGTGATGTTTTAACAATATATTTTTTAACCACTGTAAACAATAGTGTAGTAAAGATTGTAATAATATTTATTAGAGTTATATCATATATTGCTTGTTCTAGATTAATTTTCTGATTTATGTTCATGATAGGTCAGTCTAAGATATAGTCCTGTGTTTTTGGATTTGGATTTTTGTCAGGTTACAATAAGAAACATATATTTTATGTGCTAGAATAAGACAAATTTGCATATAATTGGGTAGTGGAAAGAAAATAAAACTTATCAAAGGTTTTTTCTTTGTTTTTTGTTTTTTTTCTGGTACAGGGGGCAATCCGGGAGGAAAAAATATTAGAGGCTGCAAAAGATTTGAGTCTGGGGTAGATGTTCACCTTCCAGAAGAACACCAATACAACCAGAGCCAAAGAAGATCCAATGTAGAATCAGGGGAATGATAAAAAAAACTATTGCTCAAACATGATCATTAACAGAGTTGTTTTCTGAAGAAAAATTAGGAAAAAAAATCAGTTTCTGGACTCTAAGAGACATAACCTAAAAGATTGGACATTTAATTTGATCAAAAATATTGTTCTATAAAATATTGACCCAGTGGAATGGAATTCAAATGCATACCACACTTTTCAGAGAGACTTTGCGCTTTGTGTTGTTCTATCATGTAACCTTTACCCCCCAAAATATACTGAACATCAAAATTTTGGGTAGTTAGAAGAAAAACTGAAAACTTTGAAATGGTATGAATATCTTTTAAAGCCAATTGTTATTCATTTAACCTATAGTTTTTTATAGATATAAATATTTCTATTAACTTTATTACAACACATGGTTGAGTTGTGCCTATTTTTACCTCAGTGTTTTTCTGAATTAACCTCACATTTGGCCAGTTCCAATAATTGGCACTTCTCATTGCTGGCCTTAACAATACAACTACATGGCCACTAGGTGGGACTATTACCCAAGCAGTGATGAAAATTTTAAAATACAACCTGGTTAAATCGCCTACTAAAGTTCTTCTTACGCTTCATAACAGAGTAAGAAGTTTCATCTACTTTCAGCACATTCTAAAGAAGTAATTCAACAAAACCTGGATGATTGTTGCTTGCTGTCATTTATCACAAATTAAGAAAGAACAAAATGCAACCTGTTAATTAAATTTAAAAACTCCTAGTTTGAAACTTAGAAAAATGAACCAACCCCATTTTTCAAAATCTAATATGACTGCTGGACGATTAAAACAGCCAAAACAACATAAGTGTATCAGCTCTTCTTTAAGTTTGTTTCTTATTTTATATTACTACTAGCAAACATGGTTAATTGCTTTCATCATGTTTATATGAAGAAATACACTTTATTGCCTAGTATTACCGGGAGAGGTTGTCTTGGTTGTTGAAGGCAACATTAGACAATTTCTGCTGGCGCTCCACTTCTAGAATATGTTGGAATTGGATTTGATGGACTTTGTAAAGTCAAGATCTGACTTCAGAGATAAATAGAAAGCAGCAACAAGTGGCTACTGGCACTTTGTTTTGGCTTCGCTTTGGTGGACCTGGTTCTGCAATTTTTTGGTTCTTAAAATACTCTCCCTGCATTCTCCTGAGGAGTAGTATCTGTCAGAAACACAGATCAGGGCTCTTTATTCAGCTTATTCAGTTCTGCATTCCAGACTAAAGCTAAATACCGGTAGCTTATTCTTAGGTAGTAAATTGTTGGTATAACTTCATGTGATTCCCACTTGTACTACTGTTTGAGAGACACAGAACAACAGCACATACAATATAATCACATCAGGATTGTGACATTGCAATATTTAAATGTTGTGGTGTATTTTAGCTACAATATAAGCAGAATAAAGCTTAACAGTTTGATTGTTTTACCTTAACAGAAAATGATAAAATAATTGGTTTGGTTAATAAAATGTTCTAAAACCTTAATTTGATACAATAAAAAAAATCATAGCTCTGATGGCATCACAAGTTGAACGACATATTTTAGGGGTACAATTTCATGTGCATTAGAACTTACGCGACAGCTTAA
Source organism: Apricaphanius iberus (assembly GCA_028564705.1). NCBI lineage: Eukaryota > Metazoa > Chordata > Actinopteri > Cyprinodontiformes > Aphaniidae > Apricaphanius > Apricaphanius iberus. The sequence continues at coordinate 7,270,774 of JAPXFQ010001905.1, forward strand.
AATGAGCAAAAACAAGAGTGTTTTTTATTGCAAAAGTACTTTTATTTCAGATTCTTTGAGCACGTACAAAACAGTTAAATTCCATCAGCAGTAAATAAGCAAGCTTAGATTTTAGTTTCAAGTAAAGCGATTTAACCAGTTGTTACTTCATTCTTAGACACATTCAAATGTATGTTTCTGCCCATGGTAGACCTGGAAGTAGAAAAACTGAGCCAAGTTGATTCTGTTAGTTCTATAAAAGAATAGCTTAGTACCAGAAATTGCTTTTTTCGCTTAGGTGAACCTTCCAAAAGTATTAAGACTGAAACACAGGCTGATCCCACACTGTGTAGCAAGACTGTGACATCTTTTATGTTGAGGATATAAAACATACGTTGATTTTAGTTTATTCTTAAAAACAACCCATGTAAAAATAAGGGGAAAATATACGTATGTACAATCCTGGGTCCTGCCCACAGTGAGTGAATAAAGCAATCAGGGTAAGGCACTCACCAACTTATCAATAATTTATTACAAAGGCAGATGGAAGACATTTGTTAAATACTAAACTACTATAACTTAGCCAGTGTTTGTCATTGTTGTACAAAAATATACAAAAACCATCAGAGGCACTTGATTTGGTAGAAATGAGGCACTTCCTTCCAGACAGTCATTATATACACTGTCCATCCTCATGCTGGGTTTGCAGGGGGCTGGTGCCCATCTCCAACAAACATCGGGCAAAAGGCGGGTTATACCCTGGACAGGTTGCTGTTCTACCGCAGGAAATGAGGCACTTGTAAAAAAAGAAAAAAACAATCTCTACTGTGTCCCACTTTACATCTTCTTACAAAGTAGGCTACTGAATGATTGCAGGCCCGCATTCTACATGGGAATGCCTCCTGCTGCGTCTCTGGAGGTGCTGTGACAGTGATCCCTTGCGGGGAATTATAGAAAAAGCGTTCGTAAGTTGAGAGAGACTTTTACATGTGTCTTTTCATGTGGAGAGCCAGGTGGTCGGAGCGGGAGAAGGCGCGCTCGCACAGGTGACACTGGAAAGGTCTGTGCCCGGTGTGCTTTCTGAAGTGCCGAGTGAGCTCGTCTGATCGGGCGAACTTCCAGCCGCAACCTTCCCAGTTGCAGTGGTAGGGCTTTTCACCTAGGAACACAAAAGTGAGAATGAGCTTGTAGTCACTTTTCTAGAGGCACTCCTGCTACGGAACCAATAAAAACAGGAGATGAAAATAAAACAAAGTTTGAAGGTCATCTCACCTGTGTGCGTCCTCATGTGCGCCTTGAGATGAGAGCTCTTTGTGTATGTTTTCCCGCAGCCGGGGAATTCGCAGTTGTGCGTGGCGGCACGTTTTCTGGTCCAAGACTTGCGGCCTCGTTTTTGCTTTACGCACACCGCCTCTTCGTGCGCGTAAAAGTCCAGCAGCGGCGACGAGGGAGGAGTAAGCATCATCCCCTGCAGAGATGCGGGGTGGTGTTGCTGCTGATGCATGCTGTACTGTCCTTGGAACTCTGGAACACCTCGGTGTGCGTACTGCGGGAGGTATGGCGCGTTCATGTACTGGCTTGATATGTGGTTCTGATCATGATGATGACGATGATGGGACCTCATTTGAGCCAATGTGCAGTCTGTGCGTCCCTGAAATTGAATCGGGTGCGCGCCGAATCCCTGTACCGTAACTGGAACGGGAGGTTGGGGGTGCGTGAAAGTTGCTGCGTGCATCTGGTGTTTTTCATACACGTCTTCCACAAATCCTGCAGCAGCTATCATACAAGACTGAACCCCGGGCTCGGTTTTAATTTTGTATCCAAACGGAGATGTGGATAAAGTCGCTTGGGGGTGAGAAGAACCATTTAAAGCCCGCAGTTCGGTGTACTCGCAGTTGTCCCTCGTCTTTCCTGTCCTCTCGGCTTCCTCCGGGTAACTCATGTCAGGCGTAAGAAGCTCTGCCATCAGGCTGCGGACCGGACTCGACTCCGCGAAGCTACTGACGGCGCCCTGGTAGCCCTGAGCCAGGTGAGTGGGCGAACGTTCGGCGCAGTCTGGAAGGGAACCGCCGCCGCAGCTTTCTGGCGACTCCGGCAAGGAGTACCCGCACTGCTGCGAGGGAGACATGTTCCCCCTGTCACCATTTCCTACAGAATCCGTGCAAACGGTGTTGGAGAGGATGAACTCGAGGTCCAGAAACTTCCCTAGGTCGTCTTCATCTTTCTGGGGTTCAGAGGGAGAGTGAACGATGCTCAAGTCAACCTCAATGCGCGCATTGCCTGTGCCACCTGTTGCGCCGTTCTGCACCCAATCATCCATATTGCAAAGCTGCAAATAAATGCAGAAACAAAGACCATGTCAGAAAAAAAACCCAAATACAAATACTAAGATGGCAATAACCCAAACACGTTTTGAGACAATTTATACAAAAGATTTTTCTACTTACAGTTCCCATCGCTTTGAAATTCGGAAACGATGTCAAAGCAGGAGTCAGTGCCTCAGCCACAGCCATGCTGACAGTCTGTGTATGTAACAATCAATGCGAATTTAAGACTTGAAAGTCTCTGTGCACATAGAGCGCACGTTTTGGTTGCGCTTACAGCCCAGGAGCGCTTCAGGATTCAGGATGTGAGTATCAACACTGCTGACTGACTTTATACAGCTGCTTTACTCAGAGTAGAAGGCGTGGCCTCGGCTGCACCAGTCACACGCACGTGCACGTACATTTTACATGCACTCCCAACCGCAGTTAAAAAAATGCACTGGAATTCCTGGAGCAGGTGAGATTAAAGTACATTAACTATTAAAAGTAATCATCTGCAGCACATCCAACCATGTCAACGCGCGTTTAAGTGATTATTATAAAAAAAGTACTGAAACAGAAGAACACAAAAAAGTTTAGGCTAAGGTTTTCCAAACTACTTACGTTCCTACGAAAACCAACTCAGGATAGATGTCCCCAAAGGCACTGGCACATATGAATTCGCATATTAGGTTCATTCGCATGAAACCTGACATTTCCCCTAAGGCAGGAATAAGAGGGCGACTCCTCATAAAATCCAGGTCGCTTTCAATGTGAAGACTCTTAAAGCTAATTAACCATTTATTTTTCATTTATTTATTTATTACTTAACTATTTAACTTAAACGTATTTTTAAAGGTGACATTAGTTTTCTTTCCCTTTAAGTGAAGGAAACATGACGCGAGTTAACCACCCCCCACCCCCCACACACACACTCAATTATAACTATTTAAAAGGCTTTCTTGGTTTCGTCCCTGCCACTTCAAACAGAAACGCATTATTAATTCATCCCGAAATCATTCCTGCCTCTTTTTAAACAAACAAAAACGTGTGAAGCGGAGGGGCCCATTAAGACAACCTGTTAATCCGGGAGTAAACAAAGGGTTGGCCAACAAGTTTCCTTAATGATCCCCCCCTACCATCGCAGGCATGCACCCTCCAGTCATTCCTCTTGGAAATATACAGGTTGGTGAGTGTGAACGATAGGGAACATAGACAGAAGAGCTGAACCTAAATAATAGTTTTAGAATTGCTAAAATAAAAAAATAAAAAATTATTTAATTTTAAAATACAACAGAAAATGTCACAAACCTTTTTATAGTGTAATAAAGACAGCAATTCAATTAGTCCTTTATTCACGACTATGTTAAAATTCACATATTTATGAAAGGACATTTAAGATTTTATAAATATAAACATGTAACTTCTGCAGAAATTAGAACAAAGCCAGGCAAACAGCGTCTCCCATGTCCTCCTCCTGGCCTTGTGAGCAGCAGTGCCCCGCAGCTCTCTGCTTTTATACTCCGTTATTTTTGACCTGCTGTGCTTACGCAAAACAAATTCCGGTTCAGCCTACGAGCCGAGTGGAAATGGACTCTGTTTCCTGAGGAAAAACTTCACACTCGCTTCCTGTACTTTCACTCCATAGTCACCTTCAGATCAGCTTTAAGGATACAGATGCAGCTACTCTTGGCCTTTTGCCCAACTAAACCCTCATGGCATCATACAGTAAACTGTGTGCTTATCAGCATTTAAGTTTAGTTTGGATTTATACTAAAAAGGGAAAATTACATTCCTGGCCCCACAAATAGATAACAAGTATAAGAAATATATCAAAGTCCCGAAAATCTGATATTACTGTTGCTACAACTTAGAGACAACCATCATCCATCTAGTCTCATCAAAGGCCTTATCAAACTGAGCTTGTGTAAAAAAACAACTCACCAAGTATAGTGACAGACAGATAAAGAGTCCCCCTGGGCTCAGGTTTCTCTTTTGTTACTCTCTTTCTGAAACAAGAGGAAGTCTTCCAGCTAGGATTCCAAACACAATTACCCGAGATTACAGTTGTGAGTAGACAAACATACACTTACAAACTTTTTGAGCTCAGTCACAATGAAATGTTATAATACAAACCCTAAACATTTTGTTAATTCTATTTTTAATAAACACTTAAAGTTGCATTTTTTTAAACTGCGTCTTGCGGCCTTTGTGTCTTTTAACCATAAAGAAAAATGTTTTTTAACTAAAACACTGTTGAAAATTTTCACACTAATACCTATTCTTGTTATAGTTACACTAAAGCAACTAAACTAACTAAATGACTAACAAATAACTAAAGCAAATATTTTATTAGCTTAACAGTTTTACTATTTCTAGCTGAAAGGTGCTACTTTCAGTCATAATTGCAAAATAGTTTCTATTTTTGTATTAATTTAGGCAAAAAAGAAATGAAATTAGCTACATTTAGATAAAAAAGCTAAAACTGCAGAAAAATTTGTCTGTTTTGTCCTTTGTAATTTGTTGTATAATGGAAAACATGACTAATTTTTTTCATTTTGAGTAAATGTTTATTTTTTAACTAAAAGTCCATCCATCCATCCATCCATCCAATATATTCCACTTACGTCGTGGGGCCAGCAATTGAGCAAAGAGATCCAGACTTCCCTCTCCCCAGCCACAAAGGTCATCTCCTCGAGAGGAATCCCAAGGCGTTTGTAACTTCTATCTTAAAAGGCTAAAAGCTTGTACTTTTAATTGAAAATGGTTGAATATAGATACTTTACTCACTCTTACATGAAAGAAATACAAAAAGTTGCTGCTTTTAGCAAAGATATACTAAAAATGATACAATTTACTTTTTTGTTACAAAATGTGAATGCTTAATAAGTTTTTTAAAAAAGAACATAGAAGACAATTAGTCCAAAGTAAAGTGAGAATTTCGAGTAGACAGCCTAGTGAAGGAAAACAACAAACAAACTGTAGGGTAGTTAGTGATTGAAAAAAAAAATCTGCTTTTTTCATTGTGAGATATTTATCTCACTTTATGACACATGCTTCAAATTATAGCGTTGGTAATTTTGAATGTTCTTTAAATATTTGTGTGTGTATGTATATGTGCCTGTCTGCTCATCTCTCTAGCCTTCAGACTGATGACTATTTTTCAAAAATGTAATTATTTTACGTACTCTGATGGTCTCAGTCCTTGTGTCCTTGGGCAAGACACTTCACCTGTTCCCCACCGGTGGTGGTCAGGTGGCCCGGTGGCTGCAGTGTCCGGCAGCCTCGCCTCTGTCAGTGCGCCCCAGGGCAGCTGTGGGTACAACGTAGCTTGCCATCATCAGTGAGTGAATGTAGTGTAAATCGCTTTGAGGCCCGTAGGGACTGAGTAAAGCACTATACAAATACAGGCCATTTACCCTAAATGAGGATCATTTAATATGAAGTGAGGACATTTTGTCTGGACAATGTTACCGAGCTCTACTGGCTGGTGTTAGATGTATGGTGTGAATAAAGTTTTTCTTAAGCTTACGGTTAGGAATATATCGATATTGGTTGGTGTCCGGAAAAGTGGTTAGGCACAATATTGCCACTAAAATGGATTAATATCAACGATGGTCCTCATTACCAATAACAAGACAAGAATGAATGTGTGTGTGTGTATGTACATTCCTTTCAAAACATCAGAACAGCCAGCCAGGAACAATTTGTTTGGCTGAATACAGGGACACACACAGGCAAACACAAACACCAACAGCAATTATTCTCCATCACCCGCAAAGAGAGGGGAAACCCAGTTGTTATCTTGGATAAATATACTGCCAAGCATGGCATGAAAAAGCAACAAAATGATTAGAGAGATGGGGAACAAGAGAGTGTAACGACAGCAAGGAGACAGACTTGCTACTTTCTAGAAAGACATCAAGACGTGGAGGGAGGGGAGACAGGAAATAAGGATAAACTGAAGAGAATCATGGGAAACAAGAATAATGAAAGCAACGACTTATGGTGCTCTAATCTTTTATTCTGCCTTCCTGAGGCCAGAGTTGGATGCCTGTTGGGTCAAACAGTCACTGTTAAAGCAAGTAAAGCTCTTTGTGTCTGGAAACTGAGATAAAAAAAAAACAACAAAACATAAAAGATGAAAACAATAATGTATCGCCCTCATAAAGCATTTAAACAACTTGGATGTAAAAAGGTTTGGTTAAGATCTCAGTAATGCAATGGTTACACAGGATCAAACACTAATGAAACCATTAGCAATTAACTTTTAGCCTAATGAGATCAAGATACATAACACTTGTCTGATCAGGATCAGATGCAATTAGGAGCTTGAATAATGCTGATGACCTTTGGAGTAAATAGTTATTTAAAGCTAATGGGGTAACCTTGTCAACAAGTAATTACTCTGAGATTATTCAGTTGTCTCACCTACTTAAGATGTGTTTAAGTGTTCCTTTGGGGATACCTAATATATACCTTTTAAAAACAGTTTTAAGATTTGTTAGGTTCTTTACACTGTGACATATTCTACCATAAGAATCCAGAAGACTTTAGATAGGCGGGATGTTTCCTTGGGAGGACAAAACGTGTTTTTGTCTTCTTTTTTTTTCTCGGGCTTTCTTCATTACCTAAACATATAGAACATACAGGAGAATTCTGTCAGAATCAGAACAAGAAGGGTTTATATCCATCCATCCATTTTCTTAACCGCTTAATCCTTTATGGGTCGCGGGGGTGCTGGTGCCTATCTCCAGCTGTCAACGGGCGAGAGGCGGGGTACACCCTGGACAGGTCACCAGTCCATCACAGGGCAGGACAAACAGGACAAACAACCATGCACACACTCACACCTAAGGACAATTTACAGTGATCAATTAACCTGACAGTCATGTTTTTGGAATGTGGGAGGAAGCCAGAGTACCTGGAGGGAACCCACGCATGCACGGGGAGAACATGCAAAGACCCTGGGCCGGGATACGAACCCACAACCTTCTTGCTGCAAGGCAACAGTGCTAACCACTGCGCCACCGTGCAGCCCTCAGGTTTATATCTCATTTCTTTATTAATTACAAACACAAACAAAGGAAAAAATAAACAGTCCTATCTGGAAGTGCCATTATTGTCCATTACATTCTTAGCATATATCTCTAAATACTTTAATTGTGCTTTGAAATGTAAATGTGCACTTTTTCCATGACCTGCAAGCTATAACTTTTTTGAAAGGGTGCAAACAAGGCAATGTGTATTAAATCAACTTGATTTTAAGATCATTATATTTACTATGACTGATCTAAGGTGTGTACCAAACACTGAAGGCTGAAACTTCATCAAATGGTGTGTCAGCATAGTGTCCATACCTATGCGATCAGTTGACTAGTTGCTATTTTTTCCCCTTTCAAAGACATATGTTTGTTTCAGCTAAAATTTTCATAATTTGTTATGTTATACCTTCCACTCTCTCTATTTTTAGGACTAGGCTTAAAAGTGTACCTTTTGAAGAAGCTTATAGTTAGAGTGGCGTAGGTCATCCTTAGCCATCTTTGTAGTTGTCGGCTTCCGAGTGGAAAAAAATCAACTGGAACAACATCTGAATTTGGACTTCCCACTTGGAAATTAAGTTTTGTTTGTCTTGTTGTTTATTATTTTGCTCTGACTGTGAATTTTAATATGCCAGTTCTTCACATCAACACCTGTACCTGTGCTGGAAAAAAATCTATTTTACAAGCCACACTAGTAAGAATGAGTCTAAAATCCATTTTACATGTAGAGCCTGCAACTCTGATCTTAACAATAAAAATGAGTGCAATGCTTTGTTGGAGGCGGGGCGTCGACTGGGAAGAAGCTCCCAATGATGTCCTGTTATGTTCCCGTCAAACGAGAGTTTTTGCTCTCCACTGTTGCAACATCCTTGCTCAGTATGACGGATTACTGTGGCTGGAGTCTGCATCAATGGGACACAACTGCAAGTCAGTGGCTAAATGAAATCTGCTAGGCTTCCTTAGATAGAAAAGTTGTAAACTGATTGGATTAATGAACTGAATGATTAACTGGAACCTATGACTGACTGAATTGAAATGGCTTTTCTTGTAAAGTGCCTTGAGATCACATCTGTCGTGAATCGGTCCTATATATACTGTATATAAACTGAATTGAATTGGACTGATTTTTACTTAAAAGTCGTTTCGTAATCATTTACTGCAGTCTATACAATTTTTTTTTTACAACACAGACACCTGTCTTTTAAAGAAACACTTTTGCAAATCCTTGGAACTCTGAAACACGTGTCACAAATTTCACAGCGGTTCCAGGCCTGAATAACAAAATTACCAATTTAAAGGCCACCTGTTGTTACTTAATCTGTTCTTTATTAATTTGATTTAAGGGCTTTTGGAAGAACCGATCTCTCCTCTCTCTGTCTCAGTTTCAGCTTCACAGCTCTCTGCTGGCCTGTGGCACCTGAGAGCCCATCCTAGCTGACTGCTCTGAATTCACTTACTACCTGAAGGGCCAATTACCTGTTCAACCTGCTGTTTCTATGTGTGTGTCAGTCCATGTGCTGGCAAGGGCAGTGTACTTTTACCTGCCATGAAACAACTAACTTGTTATGGCACATCAAAACGAAGTTTTGATGTGCCATAACACAGAGAATGGGAAATCTTTGCTCATGTAACAATGAGAAAATACGCACGTGCACACACAACCATTTGGGCGTGATCTATTAGCATGAACTTCCTACTTTTGAAAATACTGTACGCACCTCAAACCTAAGCATTAGTCTCATTTATCAGACTGGACAAGCAAACTGGTTTCATAAAGTATAAAACATATTCTCACCCTGATATTGATTAAACTTTTGTTTTGAAACATTAATTTTCAGAAAATATTTCACCAAAAAGCACATTTACTGCAAATATGTTGGGTTTTGTTGCAAAACAACTCTAAATGGCCCTTAACCTCTTAAGCCGGAGGCTGTTTTTTCCGGATTTGGCATACAAACACTCTGGAAGGGTTTTTACACCTTGTAAAGGGTCTAAAATGTTCAAATTGCTCTCATATAATAGGAAGGTCTATGATGATACCATGAATTTTAATAGCATCATAAACAATAACTACTCACGCTTATTGACTTTAGACCAACTGTTGAATGTTACTCCAGGAGCCGTGCCCCCCAAAAATGGGGCTAGCAGGCTTTAGGGGTTAATCACGTTTTTGCTCGAAAACCATCCGAGTTGGATGAATAAATGCAGTTCCACAAGGATGAGTGGACCAAAACCGCTTTACAGCCATGTGCAACCCACCTGGATGTTATCACCAATGCTTAAATGTTGATTTTGCCGGCATTTATTGAGTTTATGGGGCAGTTACCTTTTTTACATACTGGTATGTTGCTTAAGATAGCCCGCCAGCGCCCCCCCCCCCCCCCCCCCCCCATAGTAAATTGCATCATTATTTGAGAACTGCATGTTGTATTCACTCTGATTACCTTTGTCTGATGTTAATATTATTATAAATGTTTAAGTTTAGACACAAAAAAAAACCATAACAGAAGAAATCTATGGTAAGTACTCAATGATATGGGAACATATTTTGGTTTTGCTCTTGGGCAACAAGTGATAGCTCCTTGTCTATAAGGTTTGCTCTACTTTTCATTATTTCAGTGGCTAAGCTGTGTTCCTGATATTCTATGCTGATGCGTGACAAAGGCCTAAATATAATCCATTGTTGTAGTTTGGTAAAAGGATAAAAAGAAAACATATAATGCTTGATATTAAGTATTTTAACTTACAATGGTTGTCATATACTTGTTAGTGTTTAAAGTTTCAGTCTTGTTATATCAGTATTGTTGGCATTAGAACAAAATAAGAGAAACGTCAGTGTCCCGCTGAGACCAAACATCGCAGTACATGTTGTGCGGGGACAATGTGTCATTAGGTACATACATCATATCAGGCTCAAAAGCTCCTGATTTCAATGACACAATTCAACCAGTCTATTCAAATTGTACAATGTCGTAAGTGCAACATTCAACAGAAAATCAAATATCTGTGATGGATGTCAAATGACGTAGAGCTTTCTTAAATACCTCATTTCTTTGCCTTCTGTCATGGGCCATAGAGAAACTAAAGACACCTAGTGCACAGTGTGGGTGAGTGAGAGGCCAAAGGGTGATGTATTGTGCTGAGAACCACGCATTCAGTGTCAGAGTGGTGTCTCGCGGTGCAGTGGCGAGTTTGTTTCCAGATCGGGCCAGCCATGCCGACCATAAATCTATGTAAGAGTTTTGCTTTTTCAAGACTAAGGTAGGTTTTTACTCCTTACTGTTTGTTTTAGAACATACAAATAGTTCTTTCTTGCCAGGTATTATATGGATCCAAAAAGTGTAAGACGTTCAGCTAAAAATAGAATATCTTTCTGATATCTCATTTATTTCAGGGTAAAAATTGATTCACGGGCAAAATGCATATGTTTTGGTTTTTCTTAATCTTCGCTCTTTTAGTGGTAGCAGACAAATACTTCAACATGCTTGATAAATTGGCTATATTTTAAAGTATCTTTGTGTAAGGAGATATATAATTAGTTTGACTTCTGTAAGTAAAATAACATACAAATGGACTGTTAAAATGAAGGGAATCGGAATGTTTCATACATGCAGTATTGATCCATGATAAATAAAATATGTGGTTAACCTTGTGCATAATAAGTTGATCTTTCAGCATGTACTGTGCTCACTGGTACCCAGAAGTTTGCTATACATTCTAAAGTGGACTTTCACCCAGCAGTCTTATAACTTGTCTTCCAAATCAGGCACGTTTAGGTTGTGGGTTGGGTTAAAGACCTTCACGAGGGTACTAATGCTATGAGCATCTTTCTGCTGAATTATGAAACATCAAGAAATGGCAGAATATGTTGTTTGTAATAACATGCAAAACCTCAGCCGGTGCCATCATGACAGTCCTACAAATCACATCATAAAGGACTATGGGAAATTATGAGCGCACAAAAAAGGTGTGTAGCTCCTTTTTATGTAATGTATTCTCAATAACTGTTGCATTCCCCCCATAATCTATAGTAATTTATCAGTAGCATTTCACTCTACTTTAAATTGTTCACAACATTCGTGTCAGATTTAAAAAAGATGCAAGTTTTGTTCATGCAACATGCAAATAGCTGAATTTATTTTAAAAAGCTAACATCTGAAGAAAAGATAAAAAGTTACTCAACACTAATGGGGGTGTTGGAGAGTTTGGTCTGTGGCTGCTCTCAGATCAGGCAGCTAAATCTTGTGGAAACCAGAAGATGGACATGTGAGCAAATAATTACCTTTCCCAGGTAGCTGCAGCAATTGTTGGGGGCTGGAGGATGAATGAAGAGTATTTTATGTGAGTGTTTGTGTGTGTGTCCCCCAATGTGGAGTGTCCTTTTGACCTTGCAGTATTGCAGACACACACAGAGAGACGGTTTTGTGTCCCAAGACAAGAGGCCTGCTTTCACCTGAGCAGGCTCGGCCAATTACACTCTTCAATCCCCCCGTCCAACGGAGACAAAGGGGAGCCGAGTAGGATGAGTGACTGGGACCAGGCCGGGAGTCTCTTCCTTAGTGGAGGAGGGGTGAAGAGGGAATCCGATGGAACGTGGAGACAAGATTTGTTCTTTTATTTATGTGCTAAATGTTTTCAGATTTTAAACTGAAAAGGCAATTTAATACAATTCAAAAAGGCTTAATATTAAAGCTATGGAACAGAGTTATGAAAGAAATTACACACAGATTATATGGCACCCTTTGATGCTGCTGGGATGTCCTGCAGTGTTTGGCATTGGGACACCACACCGGGTGAGGTAACCCCATGGATTGGGCTTGTTACGGCGCATCATGCTCATGCTTAATCAGCAGAGTCAGCATTCTGTACTCCTTGTGCTACTCAAGCTGTTTGTCTGCAAGTTTTCTGGTGTGACGGGGCACATTGCTCCAGGGCAGAACATGGTGCACATAAATACTGAAGTTGCCATGCGCATATCAATCAATGTACAATGATGTTTAAATCACATAATACAAAATACTATAAATAAGTCCCAGCACCTTTAGATTGCATCCAGAGCAGTATATCAAAACTGTAATAAGTGTTATTTCCCTCACGTGCCCTTTGATTTTAATGATGTAATCCATGATCTACATAATAAAATTAAGCTCAGGTGTATTCTTCCCTTTAGCTTCAGTGCAGGAACAGGTTTAGGCAAAACACAGAGCAATAATACCAGGAAGTTCTATGCATGTGTTTGATATTATTGTGAGCGCTTGGCTTCACAACTTATTTTGCAAGTTCTGGCTGACAGATTTTTTATTTTATTTTGGCTACGTCATCTACACATTGTAAAAGAGTGATAATTTATCCTAAAATACTTTTGCTCTCCCATGAAAGCAATTCAATTCAGTTTATTTATATAGCGCCAATTCAAAACCGATGTCGCACATATATCTGGTGTAAAAGCTCTACAGCCTTCGTTAAAAAGATAAAGTAGAAGATACTGTACTTACTGAGCCTTTGTATAACTATGAAACAAGTAACAAAAAAGTATTGTTTTTCTTATTTCATATATAAATGTATCACAATAGAAAAGCTGATGGTTTTATTTTTATTACAGTTCAACTAAAAATGTGAAATATATATAGACTCTTAACACAAAGGTAACATGCAACATTCAGGTGATCACTCCATGGCAATGCTGACATGCATTGCTTGCATTGTCTTTGAAAGAGGCATCAGTGAGACAAAAGCATGAGGCAGAATAGTTTGTGGTAAACAGAGAAAATAGATGAACGTAACTTGTATTTTATCCCGATTGAAGTTCCAGTACTCAATCCTTTTTTGCGAGCTGCTCCAAAATGTTGCTGTCCGTCAGAGTACCCATGAAGTGTCTGGTGATCTGCTCTTTAGCTTTAAAAGCCAGAAGCTCCTGGACCTCTGCGTCACTCTAGTTTACCATCTTGGCTGATTTTGTTTACAAATGCTAAATTAACTCCCCATGTTTACTAACATTTTACGTACTTTTTCTGGCCAGGGCTGAGTGCACCTTCCCCATATCATCATGACATCACCCTCTGTTGCGACAAGACCTTGCGGCTTCATTCATAAGAACAGCGTTGTGGCAATATTGCTGTAATATTACTACCAAGCTTGTCGGCACATATGCTGCAAAACTCCCGCAAAGTCATGCCGAATTCATGAGACACACCGTGCCGGGAATATTACCCCCATATGTTGGCATGGTGTGTCTTGTGAAAGCACCTATTGAGTTTGTTTTTACTCAGAAGTAAGAATAAAGTTTATTATTGAAGAAGTCTAGCATCTGTTTAGTGTAAATGGTGGAAGTACAGAGAACCAAAACTCATCTTGCTATATAGATAATTTAGCTGCATCTGTCCATACTATTAATATAGTGTGCCATAAACAACTTTTTTCAAATTAAAATTTTGATTTATTTATTTTTGCAACACTTATGAGGCTATAGAATGTTGTTTTTAGCATTCCTGAAAGATGACTAACTTTGTCTCAAAATACAGATTCAATTTATGGTTAGGGATGCACCAATACTGATACTGGTAATGGGTATCGGTGCCGATACTGTTCTAATCTACTTGTATCGGTATCGGTAAGTTAACTGATGCCATGAACCGATACTTAAAATGTGGAAACTCTGCAATAATTCACTCAATCATTTCACTCAAAATTTTAGTTTTTGTTGTCTATTTGATTAATATTTTATGTTTTATCTAAATTACCATCAGTTGTTGGAACTAGCGGAGAAAAAATAAAATAAAACCTGTCTTTCAAATCATTGCATTGTTCGATGTGGTAGACGTATAAGCATTGGTACTCAGGTACTCAGGTATCCAAGTACCGGTATTGTATCGGTTTGAAAAAAGTGGTATTGTTGTATCTAATTTTTTTTTGGGGGGGGCAATCTCTTCATATATCGTTGCCATTCAGGGATTAAGTTAACCAAATATTTTTGTGCATTTGACTGTCTTTTTAGAACAGTGTCAGAAAAATCTGAAGGCTGTCCATATTTTTTACAAATTAGTATGCACACCTCTGACCACTTGGCGCAAATTTGCAAATATTTTCAACTTTACGGATAGTTCAGCAAAATAAAAAAAATAAAGAAAAAATACCTGGACATCGTGTTAAATGCATCTTGATGACCGGGAGTAAGGTTTTGGAGCAATATTGTGGCTGGTACGGCTTGTTAGAGGCACTACAAAGAGCCCGATGTGTGCCAAACATCAGCAGATGCTCATGGCTTTCCTTCAATACATTACGGGTCAAGAAATTGCTTTTTATTGCTTCAGTTGGATAATTTTTTCCTCATTTCAAAACTTTGTAAGAAGTGGAGCTCCTGTCTCCAGTGCAGCAGCAGATCGCGGATTCCGCCTCCACAACAGAACCTAAACCCCTGTGAGAAGTCATCTGTCTGACGCAAAAAAAAAAAAAAAACTCGTGACAAAAAAACTCTGGAGAAATCCCACTTTTTGAATATGCACAAATGGCTGCATATTTCGGTTCTGGTGGCTTGGATATAAATAACACAATTTGAATCTTTCTGTGGGTTACAAACACCTTGCTTTTTTGATTTATCTATGAAACCCAAACCCTTTTACCATCTTTTTTCCTCCTAATTTTCTCTGACAAAAGGCATTTCATAATATATTCCCCTGGGACTGTGTTCTGCTGTTAGTGTGCATTGTGGTGTACAGTACATCAAACCTGCCAGGCCTTTGAAAAAACTGTCAAGAAGATAAGGTTGCTGTTATGGAAGCCATTATGAGATTAAAGCTCTGAATAGCCGACGGGCCTCCTTCAAAGAGAGAGAGAGAGAGAAAGAGAGAGAGAGAGAGAGAGAGTTACCTTTAAACCTTAAAAGCAAAGATCCAGTGGCTCACATGAGCTATTAGAAGCAAACTAAGAAAGTATAGTGATGTTATAAAAATTAGGGATTAGGGTGAGCATTAAATGGAAAATTACAGACAAACTTCTATACAGTGACACGACATGTTCATGGTTGTTTTTACAAATTATTATGTAGCATTGATATTAAAACAAAATAAGACTTATTCTAGTAGATTTATGCAGTAATAATTTTGTCAGTAATGTTAGCTAACTAAAATATATGTATAACAAGGCCTTGCAAACTGTCCTGACTTTATGTTTCAGCACCACACACTGGTGGAAGGCCTTCTGCACTCCTGCTTCAAACAATTTTTAAAGAAAATATATTGGAAATAACTCTTGTTCTCTGTGTACATAGCAGAGATGGTGAAGACAGTCTTGACTTATATTCATGCCCCAAAGATTCAATATTTGGACTCACAGTTTGAGACCTCTTAAGAACAATCTTGTGTAATTGCAGCTATGACAGGAAAAAGAAAACACTTGATCTACCAGTGAAGTCTGTGGAATGTTGATGGTTCACAACAATTGTTTATTTTTGCTCTGTTTTTTCTAATAATAATCAAATGTATGTCTACCCAACTGAAAGCTGTATTGATCAACTTTTGATTGTTTAAAAATAAACAAAAAACATCTCTGATAATTTAATCTTTTGTAGTAAAGCTTCATCATTTCACAAAAAGCCCTTCCTTTCTTCTTCAGTTAGAAATTCTTTGTTCTCTCTAATTAATGCATCACACTGAGGTAACAGACTAATAATCCACAAACAGCACAATGAAAGAAATAATTTGAATCCCGTGTTGACCTTGTAAATTACATTTTTTATGGTGGTTTTATTGTATTGAAATGGCATAGAATTATGACCAACATTTATTAGCTAATATAAATTAATTTGCATGTCATTGAGGGAAATATGCATTTGATAACCAACAACCCTTTTAAAATTGTGACTCACAGATAACTGTTATGGGCCTATGTGGAATATAGATAACAACTAATCAACTCGATACACTCCTGAGCTTTAAATGGACTGAACTTTTCTAGTTATAATTACCACTGAAAGCACTTTACACTAGAACCATATTCACACTCACAAATGCACACACATTCATACATTGATGCGCAGATCAGTAGGACACATGGGGTTAAGTGCCTTGCCAAGGGGAATATCGATAAGTGAAAGGCGGAAGCTGGAAACTAAACAATAAACCTCAAATTACATGCATTCTATTCTACCTAAAGAGCCACAGTTGCCCCTGTACTTTCAATATGTTCAAAATATATATATGTTGTTGGTTTTTTTTTTTTTACTAGCCCCTCTGCCACCATTTACAAGACCAAGACCTGTCAAAGGACACCAGATAAAATAAAATTGTTCCTTACATAGCTGAAATTAGTTACAAGACCATTGGTGATGTATTTAATGCTCTATTCAAGTTTGTGGATGACCAATAGGAAGAGACAACAAGGGATATGTTTGTTAATGATCCAATGCTTGTTTGAACTTTAGTAACCATGAACAACACTGGTAATACAGTACAATTTAAAAAGGGAATTAATGCAATTCTCTGTAATAAACGATGCAGGTACAGACCTGTCAAAACTTTGTCTATGAGCATTTGAATTGCCCAGGCTGTTTTCCCAACAAGATTAAAGGAATACTTTACATATTCTAAAGACAAAAGGACAGGTCTGTGTACCATAAACTATTAGAAGAGAACTTATTTCTCTCAATCAGAATACTGAAGATGAGTCATTGTGAGGATTCCAGAATGACAGCAACCCAAAACATACCCCCATATCAATGAAGCAGAACATAGAGAAAATAAGATTAATAAAGTGGGTTAGGTAGTCTCCGGACCTCAATCTAACAGAAATCCATAAAGGAAAGTCTGATTTGACATGTGGCAACAAAGAGTCTTAAAGAAATTAGATATTTTCTTTATAGAACAGTAAACTAGAATAATCACTGAGATGTGTACAGGCCTTGTTAATCAAGAAGGGTCAAAGAAACCAAGAACCAAGGGTAGGTTAAAGAAATTCGTGCAAGAATAGTCTACTAACCTGACACCATTTTAGCCACATACATTTTTCTTCCATAAACATATTTTGTTTGAATGAAGCAGCATGATGTAAAATATATATATATATATATATATATATATATATAATCATGTGTTTACAGTCTGGGTAGGTGCATGGCAGAGATAAATATCTTACTAATAATTATCAAATAGAGAACAGCTTTATCTTAAGCCTGCTTAGCAAATTTCAGAAAAAAGTTTAAAAGCTTCAAAGACGAGTCAAACATCTTTCTTACAACTATATATTTAAGAAAAAAATTTAAAAATAGTTATTTTTGTCTGTTCCCCAACAACTTCTTCTTTGCATATTCCTTCAACCCTCTTGACTCTTGTGACAAAAACATTCTTGCATATTCTCACATATTATTTTGGTTGGGTGGTCACTGTCAAATGCTATTAGTCATCAGATGTTTTAATATCTTGCTCATGGTTTTCATGTAATGTGCAATTTGTCTGCACATGAAGGTAGCTGCAACAACCAGATCAACTAGAAGAACAAGCTCAGCAGTTCACAGAGAACCCAAGTGTCCAGAACAGTTTGTGCAGCAGAACTAAGTTATTTGCACACAGCATTACACCTTTTGTCACTAAAATCGAAGTCCCATGTTTTCTGTCTCTGTTGTCCAAAACCTGTGAAAACTTCAGGTCCATGAACAAACTTGTGCATAAAAAAATACACATTACATGAAAATACTGAGTGGATGTTTTTTATTTCTTACTCTAGTTGACGGCATTGATCTGCTATTTGATCGACATGTGACTGTCCCACTTTGACTTTTAATCTTGAAAATTGAAATGACTGTCTCATTTTGTAGATTTACAGGTAAGCACCATTGCACAAAAAAAAAACAATATCCTTGTATCGTGAACCCTCTTCACATGCTGTACCTGAAAATAAAAATTAATGAACTGATTGAGATCCTGAAAAAGAAAACCAAAACATGTTAACAAAGTACTTACAAACCACTCTTTTTGAATGTGCTAGCAATTGGTAATAATCTTGGCCTTTAAGGTTGCAAACGCAGCAAAAATAGGAGATCAATAGATGAGAGTATGTGTACCATTTAAAATGCTACACCCTAAAGACTCCCTAATCTTAACCCTTTGTTAGAGTAAAAAAAAAAACTAAGACTTTTATCTCTTATTATGAGAAAGCTATGCAGCTGCTCAATGAACAAGACCTTCACTTTGTAGACTCCTCTTTACATATCTAACCTTCTTATTTTGTTTGTTTTTCTCAAGAAAGCTAGTATTTATAGTCTTAATTAATCATTATCTATGCTTAATGGCACAATTTTCTGGAAAGCAAGGTACTGACAGACTAATTCCTAAATGTCTCACAGAACCCAGAGGTGGTCTGGATGTTTTGCACAAGGCTTAACTCAAATACATTCATCTTTAGGCTTTTCAAGTCAGGCTGACAAGTTTTCTCCCCATCTAATTTGTCATCATATGTGTTCACTGGCTTTGCCTGACTGCCTGCCCCCACTCTCCTGTCACATTTTGAGAGCTAATGGGGTCCACTCAAGATAACCATTGTTTGTCTGCCTCAAACCTCTGTTTCAACAAGCTGGATACCAAAAACCAAAGAGAAAATGACTAAATCTGAACAACACTAACTCACTATGGCTGAAGTTTGCTTAAAAAGTTCATCATACATAACTTTAACCTCGGTTTTCTATTTTTCATATGGTTATTAAAGTTAGCAGACCTGTAAATTGTGATGTAAACAAAAATGAATCCCGGAAGTTTTTATCTTGCAACTTACTTTTATGTTCTCATCATTTTGCCTTGAATCTTTAATAACATAACTAAAAACTTCATATGAATTGAGGAAATTTTCAAAAGTGTACCATAGACCATCTGGATGATCCAGAAGAGGATTGGTAGAGTGCCATATGGTGACATGAGACCAAAATAAAACATTGTGATATAAACACCATTCACCATGTATGTAGTAGGAATAAGTTCCATCCCCACTGTGAAGCATGGGGGTGGAAAGATTATGCTTTGGACCTGATTTTCTGCAAAGGGGACAGAACCACTGATGTGTATTAAGAAAAAGATGAATAAGGCCATGTATCGGAAGACTTGGGGCAAAAACTTCCTTCCAACAGTAATAGCATAAAAGATAAAACATGGCTGGATCTTCCAGCTTGACAATGATCCCAAACACACTCATTACGTTTACATGCACATCTAAATAGAGTCTGACGGGAGGGAAGGAGACGGAGTCAAAGCAGGATAGTGCTTTGACATAAAAAGTGATTTTTCTAAAAGTGCTGTAAACCACACCATGGTTTACAGCACTGCAGCTCTCTGTGTAGACTTCTTCTGCTGGGCTGAACAGGCAGCCTGTTGATAAGTTTAAGCACTGCTGCCATCTAGTGACTGGAGGCTTAATTACCGTTAAAGGATGAATTAAAGCCTCAGCTACTGAGAGGCACGAGGAGGGGGTTCTGCCTCTGACTACCCCTCAACGCCCCTCAGTCAGGGAGCCATTTCAAAAGCACTGCACTACTGTGTTGTTGTTGATTCACACTTCCGCGTATCCTCACTTCCCGAGGGGGGAGGGCACAAGTATGGGTGGGCGCGGGGGGGTTGGTTGAAGAGAAGTTCGATTCCCAATTGCATTATTTGGGTAGAATACTCTGATGTGTGAAACTCCAGTTCCGTTCGATTCGGACTAAGGTGTATGCATGCATTTGAGAAGCTGATTTCAGTTGGACTAAGGTTATAATGATAAGGTTATAATTGCTGCGTGTAAACACAGTGACTGAGTGGGCAATGAAGGAGTGGCTAAAATAAAAATAATATTTGGACAATAAATTAAAACTGGTGATTCTAAAGATCTCAGTGTGTAGCAGCTTAGGCAATCTATCAATATAATATTGCATAATATGTATTCCATTTTTTCTTGCATCCTGTATATTATCCAATGTTTTTTGTTTATCCTAAATTTGCTAAATATTTGCTGAAGCGTCTGTGTCATGTTAAAATTATTTTATTCTTTTTTGTGAATACAAAAACCTTACCTTTACATTTCCTAATTTGTGTCTTGTGAAAACACCACAACAGACATCTGGGTTTGGGGCATTAGTTTGATTTGCTGACTGCATTAGTGATTTTTTTAATTTTTAATTTTAGTTTTTTTAGGAAAACAATTCTCAAACCTGGGAAGATTGAATGGTTGAGAAAGTGTCAGCCTAGTTCAAAGAAAGAGTTTCTTACATTTTCCCAGGAACCCTAGTGAGCTTGTGTGTCTTATCGCCTCATCCACACAGAGAACACAGAGGACTGGACAGTTCCTCATAGCTCTTATCTGACTCTGGTATTTCCGTTAGAGAAAAAGCCCTATCAGGTTTGCCCTCTGCACTGTCCAGTCTGTCCACCACAGATTAGTAGAAACAACATTTGGTGTTGTCTCTTTCAGAAATGTTTCTCTGCTTACGACTGCTGCAAGTTTTTTTTTTGTTATTTTTTTATTATTATTTTAAAAAGAAGCTTGTCTCTATTTAATTCAATAGAATATATTTTTAATAAACTTTTTTTTTTTACCTGCTAGTTCCTTCCCTTAAATTCATGTCCTACTAAAGGAAGGTTTGTTTGCCAAAATGGCTTTAAAACATGTGTAAGAATTCTTGACATGATAATTATCAAAGAAGTGACAGACATAACTGAATATATCACCATGAGTACAAGATAAAATAAGAGTTTTGATGTTTTGATGAAATCTCGAAACACTCTTTTAATAGTTTGAAAAAAACAAAACGCTTGTCTAAATTAAGTCTACTAGATCCTGAAATTGTTTGCTTATACCAAATCTAATTATAACTATAGAAACTATTTTAGTATTCAGCATCAGACACAAAATCAGATAAATCAAATTGTCAGAAAGTAAAGTGTCCAGTAAGTGATGTGCAGTCAGGGGGAGTAGGTGACACAGTGCCACCTCTGGTTGTGCTGTGTCTCTAACACTAACCACATTAGGTTGATGCCTGCCCATTGCTGTACCTTTTCATATCGCCGACTTACATGTTCAATTACACATATACTGGACATGTTGATGTTCCACAGTCACTATCTAACAAATTTGTGTGACATATTTAGTTCAGTAGATAAATGTGCAGTGATATAGTGCAGGGTGAAGCAGAAAGTACCATGCCGCACTGATTAGGGACAGTGCTGAGCCCCAAAGGACAAATTGGCAATAAGTAGTATTATTCACATTGAAACACTGAAAACTTAAAGTTGCAAAAGGACCGACATCTTACTTGGTGATCTTAATGATTTTAACAAAAAAGAGAAATCGGCAAAAAAATGTAAAAACACACACAGATATAGATATATACATTATAAATTATATTATGCAAAATATTTTTTTTGTTTGCTATTGATTACAATGTAAATGATAGCTATTAAATGACCTGTGTCTTTCACTTTGGGTCGAAACTGAAATATAAGCTCCTATTTTGGGTTTTATATATCAAACTGCAGAGGAGCCTGTCCTCACCAGTCATGAATCTTACCGCACATCACTGTTGGTACACACCAAAATAATTTAGGAATGAACAAGCCCCTTTTGAAAATCAGCACAATGTAGACTCTGTAAATATCCGACATGAGTATTTCAAGGTTTATATTAGTATTGTGATTTTTTCACCTTGATTCACTCATCCATGATATTCATTAGGTCTTAAATTTTGCATTTGCCGTTTCTCTTGACACAGATAAGTTTCTGTAAAGCAGCCTCAGTAAGCTTCACAAACATGGGTTAACCAAGTAAAGACTCTTTCTCAGCCCTCCGTTGTAATGACAGAAGAGAAGAAGTGAATTATGTATTGCTGTTTTCCTCTGTGGTGGGTACAGAATTGGGACATTGCACTACTTAAAAGCGAGAAAAGACGTTTGTATTAAAAAAGGCATCACCCTGATTATAAAATAGCCTGATATCCATGAGAATATGTGAGAATGTGTGTACCTGTCACTATGACAGAAACTGATTATATAACCCAGCGCTTGTTTTAACATGCCTATTTGTGTTGGGCATGCATACCTTAAAAAGTACAGGGAATGTAGAACGTGCTTGGTTTTTATGTGCTTATTTACTTTGGCTGCTGGTTGATAGCTCTGATAGAACAAACCTCCGTGCAGAAGATGACACACATTTTTAATACCTCCTAAGTTTTGCCATAAATATGGTTCTTGGCACTGAGCTGTTTAGTCTTCTCTGCTTTATTTGGTGTTCAATCCACCAAATTATATTCTGTAACAACATGCTTTACACATTTATTCAAATCAGCTAGTCTCCTACACAGATATCTAACTCACCTGCATATGATGATGGCCTTTAAAGGTTTACACATCAATGTTGGTTTAGCTTCTGGTATGCTTATTTACTGTTTTTCAATTGGCAGGTAAATGATCTAGTGTATTGTATAATTATTTTATCCAGAAATACAAGTTGTTTCTTTCTCAGACATGCTGTAATAAATCTTTTAAATTGTAGAATGGTTGACCTATTGCCTCAGCTGTGCACTCCATTACAGAATTACCATCTTTTAAGCAATTTTTCAATCCAATTTCATTGCATTTAAGCTTCTTGTTTACACACCTGCAGCTTGCAGAAGGTGCTGGTGCACTTCATAACATAGAGGGCATCATGAGAAAAGAAAATAATGTGGAAATACTGAAGCAAAATTTAAAGACATCAGCCAGGAAGTTGAAGCTTGGGTTTTCTAAATGAATGATGCCAAGCATCGCTCCGAATTAGTTAGAAAGTGGAATATGGACAACAAAATCTTAAAATCAAAGGAATTACCTCAAAGTTCTGTGAAAGAGGGGTAGGCCTATGATTACTGACTGATAGACTGGCATACATTGTGCAGTGTGGAGTGGACAACTATTGTCAAGTCCAGATATGCCATTCTCATAGATGGACAGAAGAGGACAAAATATTTCGCTAAGCTGAATTCTAAAACATACAATATTGCTTTAAAGGGGAAGCATTTTGATGTGATAGAAAAATGAATTCGTTTTGATTTCCTACTTTTTAAATCTCAAAAATCAAGCATTTTACAAGGTAGTGAGATATTATAATGGATTGTATATCCATGTATTCCTCCTAAATCTTGTGAATTACATTTACTCCATTAGTTTAGTTTTATTGAAAGGATCCCAATTAGCCACAGCCGTGCTGCAGCTTTTCTTCCTGGAGTTCTGGAAAATATGTACATTAACAAAAAATGTTAAAAACATACACTACACGTGTGCATGTATACACACATATATATAACATTCAGATGTATTATTTTGATAAAGGCTGTTTTACATATGATTTAAATGTATTGACATTGTTAGTGAGTATGACATGCTTTGGCAGTTTATTCCATTCCTTCATACCTCTGAACATGACAGCGCGTTTTATAGCATTTGTTCTTGCTATAGGTAAGGTAAAGTTGCCTTTAGTTGCATGTCTGGTACTGTACTGATGATCGTCTAGACTGTAAAAAAGATGCTTGAACAAAACCAAAGGCAGTTTTGAGATGGAAATAGTTCTTATGAGAAATAACAGTGAATACAGCAGTCTATCTTTGACCAGCAACCAGTTAAGATCTTTGTGCATTGATTTAATTTTTCTCCTATAGCTGCACCTAAATGCTACACGAGAAGCTCTATTCTGTATAAGTTATAATTTATCCATATATTCACCAGTGGCATTTGACCAAACTGGGCAATAGTCTCCATCTCCACTGGTCTGTAGTCTTTGCAGTTAAATGAAACTTATCCATTGTATTTCTCTCAAATACCTAAACAGCATTAGCAACTACTGCCTTTTTTATTCCAATGTTGTTTGCTTAGTTAACAGACCACACATTTAGCCAGAAACCAGATAGTTAGTAACCGTTGACTTAGAAAAATTGTTGTCCTACATTCTATTGGTTTGGCGCCTGTGGTTTGAAGATAACATCACTTGCTGTAGCCACATAAAAAGAAAAACCACCAGCCAATTACACTATTATCACTGATGAAGCACCGAGTTGCATGTTAGGTTAACACACTCACATACTTAAAAAGACAACGCTACACACACTCACACAAACACAATTGTTGCATTTAAATATAAATATATGTGTGTGTGTGTGTGTGTTTGTGTGTGTGTGTGTTTGATATTTTAATAAAGTATGAGATACGGGCAGTGTCTAGTTAGAATTAAATTAAATGATGTGTCTTGCATTGTGTTTCCAGGTGAAATGCAAGGTCTCTGCTAAAGAAAAGACAACAAACAAGGTGCTTTACATGGAAGTAAACATAGCAATAAAGCCTAAAACACACAGAGAACACATGATGTCATGTCAGATATGAATAGAAGATTAAAAAACAGAATCACTACAAGGAATATGATACATTGTAAAGCCGGAAATGCATAAAATACAATATTATACTAAAAAACAGCAAGAAAGCGTGAAATACACATGATACACAATAAAGCATTATCACTAACTCAAAGGCAGTTCTACAGATGAGTAGAAACTGAAAGCTCCTTCTCCATTTTCTTGGTTCTGAGTCTAGGGATAATTAGTAGACTGGAGTTTAAGGATTTGAGGGTTTTGAGAGGTCTGGGGAGTTGGTATAATGACAACAGTTCTTCAACATATTTGGAGATAAACCAAATACATTTAGGCTGCTATAAGGCTAAAAAATAAATGGCATGGGATGGGACTTATGTTGACCCAACATGTTTACATTTAGTTCACTCAACAAAATTCTTTATTGCTAAATTGACCCAAATCAGTTGGGTGGAAATGATTTACATAATTTTATTATGATCACCTAGCAAGTCTTTTGTTTTTTATGAGTGGAAGGACTAGAACTGGAGTGATGTGCTTTACTTTCCTGGTTCTGGATCAGCTGCAGCTGACCAGTCCTGCACCCCACTGGCCAGCCAGTCCACAGTGGAGACTGACTGAAACCGGCCAATTGCCCGACCCAATCAATATGCCCAAGCCCAGCAACCTTTCCGCAATGTTTCCCTACCTTCTTTTTACTCAAGCATGCAGGGATTGGCGCTGTAAAAACAGCAGATGTAGTAAAGACAATAGTTTATAAATGAATAAAGCTTTGAGAAATTAAGATGAATGTCACTGCACACATTCCTACACTGGTTTTATGTAACAAGACTTGAAGATGTCACATGTTTAAAACAAATAGTAGCAAAAATAGCATGGCTTTATGCGCACATATAAAAGATTGTGATAAATGGAAAATGTTTATGAACAATAATGTTATGGAAAAATTAAGTTTGATACAGAAAACATGAGTTACATTATCTGTCACTTTTTAGTTGTGGTACACCCCATCAGGCTCACAAGACAAGACAAAGAACAATACTAAGGTCATGAGAAGATAAAAAGATACTTGCAAGCCATTGGAAAAAATAAGAAATTAAATTAAATAAAAACTTTTTTAATTTCATTAGTACAACAAATAAAAGTTTCCAAAATAAGTTTTATGGAATCTATAACATTTTGGGTTTTAAGGATTTTTTTTTCAATCAAAAAGCCTTCGAAAATCTTCCTTTCTGTGTTTTTTTTTCTTTCAAAAATAGATTTTTAAAATTCAATTTAAAATATCTGTCCAATGGGAATTTAATAAGTACAAGTCAAAACAATGCTGCCCTTCTGTGGGCGGCTCTATTTGAAACAACATTAGAATGAAAGGCTTTTGTAGACACATGGTGTGTTTTCTGTTCTATTTTCTTTCTGTAACTGATGCAGGGAATTGAGTTTGGAGAAAATATTCACTTGCTGCATGCTTATGCAACTCAGAATGACTGATTGTATTGGAAAAAAACAACACAACAGCTTTTCATTTTTAGTGAAGGAGACCTTTAAGGGACATTTCCTTGCAGCATGAAAATCAGTTATTTAAACCCAAGTCCAGACCTTTCTGTTTGGAGTTTGGAGTTTGCATTTTCTCCACATATCCATAATCCAAAGATTGGGTAGTTATATGGTGAAAAGCACAAAATTAGGCAGTGCTTATCAGTGTCTTTGCCTTAGATGGAGACCAGCACATGGCAAATATTAACATCTTTATTTAATTTCTATGTCATATATTATGTCATTATAGTCTGTATCATATGACCTTTATGCACCTGCTTCTCGTGTGCCTTGAAGACTAAAGCAGTCAGGCTCATAACACCTGAGATAGTATGGCTGCACCTGCATGTTTTACACAGCTCAGGCCCATTGGTATGCCTGGTTAAATTTTATTAATTTTTCCCCCACTGTTATAAAATATATATTATCCGTCTGAATATGCTTATTAATTAGGGAGTTCTAATTAGAAGGAAGTAGCTATATTTATTTTGAGAATCAGATAAATATTTGACCACTTTCTACTTGAAAAGATTTGTAGGTGGAGAAGGAAAGATTTGCAAGGAGGAAAACCTTTGGGTCCATCAGCTTCTTGACCAAGAACACAGCTTCATTAGAAAACCAAACAATTTTCTTTGGGCTAGATCTTGTTGAGTCATATAGTAATCACTGGGATTGGGTCTCTCACAAAGTGGTTCTTACCATCCCCTTTTTATTACAGGGGAACCTATACATAATAGCTGTTTCAACCAGCCTGAAGGTCATTTTGTGAAAAGGAATTTGCAGATTGTTTTTTGGCTTCTCACCTTGGATCACTCTGGTTTATTGGTTTCAGGTTTCCCAATCATTCAATTCTAGCAATATTTTTGACATGTATTGAGATGTATCTCAGTAAAACTTTTCTTAACCTAAACACCTCAAGAAACTGCATGTTTTAAAGACTTTAGGAGAATTCTCTGCAGGATAAAGATTATTTTTAGTTCAAGATAAAGTGACGGTTTTATGGCGTGGTATTGGGGCCAATATTTGGACTACTCCCCTGCTGCAGGAGGCTGTATCAATTCCAAAGCCAGGAAATTACCTGACTATCGATAGACCAGCTTCGGTAACTGAGAGGCCGGCGCTGGCCATTGAGAGTAAGACCAAAATTGTGTTAGGATTGGAGAGGCTCGCGACTACTATGCCTAGGCTCTTCACCCGCTTTATCAGACATGTGTTTTCTTCTTCTTCTGTAATGTTATGGCGATTGGAAACAACTTGAGGTGTATTACCACCACCTTCTGGACTGAAGTGTGGACCAGAATAGTTTTAATGCCGTAATTATTAAGTAAATGCCTGTGACTCTTAAAAATGAAATGCAATCAATCATTAACTGCACACTATTTCTCTTCATCAGATTTGAGCATTTCTCTCCCCTGACTATATTATCGCAATCTACAGTACATATTCAAATGTTCCTCTGTTTAAAAAACAAAATAAGTCCCTATTCCCTGGGAATGAAATTAGAATCCTCTGCATTAAATTGTACGATAATCCTAGCGTCTGTGGCCAGAACTACACAAAGAAAGATATACTCAGCTCTGGTTCAGACAGGAGAATTTCAGTACTAACAATAACAACAGCCTCCAAAATGAAAACCCATACCTTTTTCTCAGGAAGTTTTCCTTTGAGCAGAGGTACTGCCCTTACATTGTTTTGTCAGTGCATGGCCTCTCAGTGACTTGTTGTCTTTTATCTCAGCTACACCCTTTCTAAACTCTAAGACCCTCTCACCTGTCACCCTCTGACAGTAAGATACAGCTCTTCGGATGGACGAACCTCTCCAACCTCTTTTCTCTTGACACTTTGTATCTTTTATCAATGTAACTAAAGCCCTTATGAGTAACCCCTCACATCCTCAATCCCCCCTCCTTTCTACTGCCATTCTTTCTTCATATTTCTCTCTTTTTGCTCTCACTCTGTCATGCATTTATCCCTCTACGGCATTGTCATCTTTTTATGCCGTATTTTGAAGATCAAATAAATTACCTCTGGATGTTTTGCTCATCAGAAGTTAATGAACGCTGCTGATTTACATGGAAGTCCCCAGATGTATGTGGGTACCCAGTTTCTTTTCTAAACAGAAATATTTTACAACCTTAAAAAAACTGGGTCAAATCCTAACTGCAAGACTGTCTAAAGTTTTATTTTTTTGTAAGCTTGAGAAATACATAAATCTTTTTTTTTAATGCGAAAAAACAAAAAACATGGCTGCAAAAATATACCCAAAGAAGTTAGGATAATTTACAGGTTTGTGGTCAGATATCAAAGATCTAACAGTTAAGCAGGTTATCATTTTTTAAAGATAGTTAAACAGGCTACATCTCCGGGTGGATGTGGTCAGATATTAACATATTAGCCGAAGTTGTACATTTCATTGTCATGGCGCATTTTAACACAAAACTAAAACAGCAAAACATTGGGTGAGCAATTTATTTTTTGCTTCCATTAGCCTGGAAGCTGGTGTTCCACCTTCTGGAACATGTCTTGGCTCTATGAAGTAACTCTGCTCAAAGTGAATGAACACATTACTAACAGAGCCTCTCATTTTCCCAGTGGTGTTCCAAAAACAAATTCCAACCAATTCCTCTTCAGCTCCTTTTCTGTGGGTAAAAATCAGAATCAGAATCAGAATCAGAATCAGAATCAGTTTATTGGCCAAGTATGTCACATACAAGGAATTTGACTCCGGCAAACTTTTTCCTCCAGTACAGAACTTGAATAAGTGAAATAAAAAAAGAAAAAAAAAAGAAAAATAAGAACAAAAATAAGTAAAAATACAAATAAATATCAGATCGTAAATAATAAAGGATAATATATACACCAAGCCGGGGTTATTTTACAGTGAGTATGTACAGAAGTGCAGAGTTATAGTTTATTGTTATGTGAGTGCACTCACACACTGTGACTAGACAGAGTTCGTCAGAGCGACAGCCTGGGGGAAAAAACTGTTTTTGTGTCGGGTGGTTTTGGCGTACAACGCTCTGTAACGCCGACCTGAGGGGAGGAGCCTAAACAGATTGTGGCCAGGGTGTGAGGGGTCAGTGGTGATTTTCCTGGCCCGCTTCCTGACCCTGGCCCGGAATAGTGTTGATGTGTTATCTCAACAAATACAGAACATGTTCCGCCGTGTTCTGCCCCTTAAAGTTATTTTTTGCAAAAAGTGCCCAGCGGTAAAATATATAGTAAAATTTCTGACCACCCTTAGCTACTTTCTGTGAAACTTTTTAATATTGCCTGCAAATTAGAGACCCGACTTGCTCTTCTCTGAACTGTGTTTCAGCAAAGGAATGATCTGCACATGCACAGACAGCATGATCACACATCATAATCCTCTCTCGGTTCATTTCACCCAACGACGTACAGAAAAATGGAGCTGATTTCTCCCAGTCACAAAAGAAGCTGTTCTATCTTTAAATATTAATTGAAATATTAAAAAGAAATGTGCATGACTATAATACCGATGCATTTTGTAAACCACACATTGTTCTTTACCATCATTTTTCAAAGCTCTCCTCCTGAAGAGGGAAAATGTAGAAATTGTCTGTAAGTTG
This sequence comes from Apricaphanius iberus, assembly GCA_028564705.1. Lineage (NCBI taxonomy): Eukaryota > Metazoa > Chordata > Actinopteri > Cyprinodontiformes > Aphaniidae > Apricaphanius > Apricaphanius iberus. The sequence goes on from JAPXFQ010001905.1 coordinate 7,300,562, forward strand.
TATTTGCACCTGTGGTGCCTTCAAGAAACGTTCAAAACTTATGGTCAGTTCAGTAACATAGGACATTTAAAACGTATTACAAAAAAAAAATCTCTCTCTCTCTCTCTCATATATATATAGTTAATTCTATGAATTAATCAACCCCAGTTATAATTTGGTACCTTGTAAATTTGGACCCCAGTTATAATTTGTCACCTTGTAAATTTGGTACCACTTCCGTTCTACCAAGTCCAGTTGCGTTCGATTTAAATTTCCTTGAGAATACCTGTAAAATGTTTTCCCTGTTTATATACCATTTTATTTAATCCTAATCTAGATATAATTATTTCCTCCTTTCCGTTATGCCCTGTTTTCCTTGAAAGCCACAAACTTTTAAATTTGTTGTCTTCTTGCCATCATTCCTTGACCTTTTAAGGCTTCCTTTTTCTTATATATATGTATGTATGTATATATATATATATATATATATATATATATATATATATATATATATATATATATATATGTATGTATATACACATCACATCAGTGATGATGTCAACACGCCGGCGTGACCTGATGACGTAATAATATGCAAATGAGCATGTGACATCATCTCCCGACATCTAGCGACTTGCTGGGGCAACTTCAGTTGCTTTCTGTCAGAAACAGTTGGCAACACTGCTTCCCGGGGCTGCGCAGGGCTACAGCTACCTGGCCAAAACAAGATAGCCCTCCTGTGGGTAGTCCCGTTCAAAATGACATTAAAATGAATGGTGTTTTTAGACTCAGGTGTTTTATGGTGTATTTTGTTTCTCTTACTAATGCAGGGAATTGAGATTGGAGAAAATACTCACATGCAGCATGCTTATACACCTCAGAATGACTGATTGTATTGAAATAAAAAACATTTTCAGAATTTTCAGTGAAATAGACGTTTAAAAAAATTACTGGATAAAATAAATCTCAACATCTCCATTAAGAGTTCATCATTGGGTCCCTTAAAGTGTTTGGGACCCAAGGCAATCTACCTTTGTCAGCAGTCTATCTTTGCCTACTAGTAAGTTTGCCTCCGGCCCCATACAACCTTGGGCCATCCCTGTGCATGACACGATTCATTTAAATTCAGTTTATTTATATAGCGCCAAATCACAACAGATATCCTCTCTAGGAATTTCAATACAATCATACAAATATTCCAATTAGGTTTAAAGTGTTCTATTTAAGAAATCAAAGTAGATTGTGCCCTGTTCATGTAGACTCCAACCTCATGGAAAGGATTCACAGGAGTCTGATAACTGAAAGATCTCCCTCCCATTCTACTTTTACTAATCCTAGGAACTACCAGTAAACCTGTAGTCTGAGAGTAAAATGCTCTGTTGGTGTCAGCCTGTGGTATTTCCTATTAAACAGCATCCTGCTGTTCTCCCCTCGCTTGTTCATCACCACGCTTGGGTCTAGTACGCCCGCAACACTCCTATCGGTCTCTCCGACTGTAGTCCTGACAGTCAGGAACATATGAAGGGCTTTATATGTAAAAAGGCAGATTTTAAATTCTATTGTGGATTTAACAAGGAACCAATGAAGGGAAGCTAAAACAGAAGAATGTGATCTCTTTTTTTATCAGAAATCATGCTGAAGCATTTTGGATACACACACAGTTACGATTATAAATAAAATACATTCCTTGAGAAATCTGGGGTTTTGAAAATTATCTGCGTAAAGACCCACACAAAGACGTGGTTAAGGTGCACCAGGATGTCTATTGATGATGAGCACGATGAAGACAGGACACAGAGAAGCAGGAGCAAGAACAGCGAGGTAAGGGCACACCACGGAGAGACATCACAATGAACCGACAAGTTGAGAGAGGAGGTAAGGAGTTTTGGTAACAATGAGGGAATTGGGATCAGGTGAGCAGATTAGACACAGGTGAACACAATCAGGCAGAGACAACAGCGTGAGGTGTTGATGGTTCTGATAGTCTTATCACACAATTATGACGACCAACTAACAAAAACACATATCAGAGTCACCGCTGTGACTGTCTGACTCACACTATGTGATAAACAGTGTGAAAATTTTAATGTTCTCCCAGGAGAGCTATTTTTTTAGGGATTGTCATATGGTAGGTGAAGCCCTTCACTTATCAATGAGGAGAATATGAAGCTGCAGGATTTTGTGTGAGTTTTTTCAGGCAAAAATCTATTTATTATCAATCTGTTTAAACAGACGGATACACCGAAAGATAGGGTCAGGTTAGTGGAGCCACAGTCTCTCTAGTTGTATCTCTTGTCCTTCATTGGGCAATTTTCAAAACAAAACACATGCTTTATTCTCTTGTGCAGCTGTGATACGGACGGAAGAAACAGCAATAAATTGCATTTGGATGTCACTTAGTAATTTTTGGATTGTAACCAAGCGTTCCACTCAACGTCAAATGAAGTGAATGGTTAATAGACATTAGAGAACACTTGAAAGTTGATGGGGCACACCTTACGAAACTCAAGATGACACACATTAATAGGCTCATGACAGGGGCAAAAAAATAAAAGTCCTTATAATTAAAATTGCACACCCCAGTATTTTGTATATGCAGGCACCCTCAACCACGATACATGTGCTGCAGTGAAAGTAATAATGATAAATTACTTCTAGATGTTCTATGCCGATGTGTCTGTTTATTTTCAGTAACTAGTCAAAGAGGAACAGAGTAAAAGCTGTTGCAGCAAGAAATTGCTGGTTTTAAATATATATATATATATATATATATATATATATATATATATTCCTTATGGTACTCTACATGATTTTAATATTTGAGAGGCAGAATAAACAGGAACTAAAACATTTTATACATGAAGAAGAAAAAAAAACGAAAAATTTTTACTATATTGGAAAGACAAGCAAAAACAAAACAATTCACAAACTTTAACTGAACTTCTTGTGATTATCTTCAGCCCCAACATTTTTCACATTTTATACATATAAAAAAATATGTGTTTGTTAATGGCATTGTGGTTTTATGCTAAAATCAGCACAAAGAAATATAATTAGGAAGACACGTTCGTTGACCTTTTTTTTTACCTGCAAAGTCTCAACATTTTTTTTATTTCTTTGTATAAAGGGGCACGACTCAAATGATTTTAGTTCATATATTTCTGCATTAAGGGTATGGACTTTGACTTGGCCATTTTATCAATATGGCTTGATATAAACCATCATATTGTAGTGTGATGGTTTAGATTATTCCTACTTGATGCTGAGGCCCCGCCCTTTCCTCAGCTTTTCTGCAGCCTCTAACAAGTTTTCTTCCAGGATTTAACTGTGTTTAAGTTGCGTTTCCATTACAAATATGTGCCAAACTTTGGTGATATTGTCTTAAGTGTCGAAAAAAAAACACAATTTCGCAATTGCTGTGTTGGGACAGCAGTTTTCATGCGAGTAAGAAGAGTGGCGAAAGATGTCAACATTTATAGTAGATATATTCATATTGCAGACACGGCACTAGCGCTCATTATCAGCCATGAGGAGGAGACGTAGATGGCTTGTAAAGGCATTAGCGACAAGCCCCTTTTACATGGGAGCGGTCTTAGTAAATGCATACGTTTCTTTTGCTGTTTTGAATCTAATATATTAGTTAAGCCTTTATCACAAACCAACTCAGTCTCTTTGTGAACTCAAACATGCCGTGTTATCTCTCTCCTCCTACTACTACTCCGTCTTTTTCGCTCGTTTTTCAGCTCCTCATGGCTGATAATGAGCGCTAGTGCCATGCCTGCAATATGAATATATCTACCATAAATGTTTACATCCGTTGCCACTTTTCTTACTCGCATGAAAACTTGTGATGTAAACTGAGTTTGTTATTTAATGGAAACACCGCAATTGCGAAATTGTGTTTTTTCGATAGTAAGGCAATATCGAAAAAGTTTTGCACATATTTGTAATGGAAACGCAGCTATTGTGACTACTGAATAAAAACACATTACCACAAGATGATGCAGCAACCACCGCTTTTCACTTAGTGAATGGTTCGTTTAGGATGGTGCAGTGTAGTGCCTGTTTTCCTTGACACATTATTTTGCATGGTCCCAATCAACTTAGGTTTCATCAGACTTACCACATTTTTAGACATGTCTACTGTGTCCCCTACATGGTATGTGGTAAAAAAACATGGAGTTTATTAACTATCCTATAAGACTGTCTTTCCTCTTTCAGCTCATTTGTAGAATGTATGATGAATAATTGTCCAGTTGTAAGATTTCAAACACCATAGCTATGGAACGCAAAGGTTTTTCTGAGTTGCGTTTTAGCTAATTTCTATTTGACTTTTATTTGGCAATCTGTAGTTTCCATTCCTCTATAAGTTTGCAATTACCCCATAAAATTTTCTTTTTTTTATTGAACAGAATAAGATGTGAACAGCTCGGGCTATTCTATTAGAATATAACCTATTTGAATCATGCTGTTCTATTTAATATTAAGTGAATGTCATACCATAACATATCATGCCATACCAAATTAATTTCTATAGCACATTTAAAAACAGAATGGCAGCTGACCAATGTGCTGAACAAACAGACCAAAATAAAAAAGGCAATGTTATAAAAGGTAGAATACAAAACAAGGAAGATAAAACACAGAAAAATTAAAAAAGAGGGAAATCAACAGTCAAATACTAGAAGAAAATAGTAGGTTTTAAGAAGTGATTTAAACTGAAGTCAAGGTGGAGCCTGCCTCACATGGAGGTTTAGATCTGCTGTTTTTCATCTTTACATCTAGGTTTACAATAAAGCAGGTAGTCACCAGACCTCAAGGAGCGTCAGGGCACATAAAGGATGAGCAGTTTAGAAAGGTAAAAAGAGGCTAGCTCATAAAGCGCTTTGTAAACAAAAATAAAAACTTAGAACTGAAGGCGGTAAAAAACAGGAAGCCAGTGTAAATCAGCCAGAATGGCTGTGATAGGCTAAGTCTGTCCATGTTTGTCGAAAATAGTATTTGATAACTACTATTTGGCTGCATCCACTATCATGAGTGCACATGTGCATGTTTCTGTGGCTGTATTCTGGACTCAACTCTTCTGAGGAAAGTTTTTTCAAGCTCATGACTCAGCCAGGTGACAAGAAGCTCTTGAATCATCGTGGCATACCTGAAATTCTCACCAGAAGGAAAAGGCTGCTGACCTAACACAATCAGAACAACTAACATATTTTCAACGAAAATTATATTGGTTCAATGAAACTGTATTCATTTCTTTCCAAAAGTCTATTCTTTTTTTCAATCTAACATTTCACTTGGTTGTGCAGCTTCCCTAACTGTGGATTGATATTTCATCCAATCAGAGTTATGTCTCTGTGTGTTGCTGGGGGCAATCTAATCTACTCAAGGCCTTCAGAGGCAGTAGAGAAGGCCTACAACACGTTTATTTTAATGTCAGAATTTTGAATGGTTGGCCAAAGCAAAGTTAGCAGTGCCATCTCTTGCTAGCAAAGAAAATCTGTATATCTTGCAGATATACTTGCCATGCAATTTTCAAGAAGGATCTTTGAAGAAACACGGCCAGACAGACACGGATTTTACCATCAGCCTCCATATCCATAGAAAAGGATGTATGGTGCGCTCCAAACGTCAGCGTCACCAGTGGCAAGATTACGTTAAGTCTATGATTGAGGCCGTAAGAGGAGCATCAAGTCTCTGCGGCGCTTTGTGTGTGTTGGTTGCATTAACTTTTCAAGCTTTTCCTTCATTTCAAGCTTCAAAGCGGCAAAAGCCAGCAACGTAGAAGCAGAACTTTTGACACTCTTAATGCTCTTGATGCAGCACGGCAACCAATCAGAGCGTCTCACTGTAGTGACTTTGCCTGACATTGACTTTGCCTAACTATCCACGATCCTTGAGTGTTTAAAACATCCGTCAAAGAAAGGCCCGCCTAAGAGCTTTGTAAGCTTCAGGTTAAAAATGTATATGCTGTGTATATGCATTGAACCAGTCGCTTTGTGAGCATTCCTTGACGCTGACAAAGCATGCGGTATGAGCGCACCATTACTCTTGACCTGAATTACAAATACCTCGTTTCCACAGAGCGATCTGGAGCAGCACGGTGTAAACCGGATTGCTATTGCGCAATTCTCACTTTTCATGTCTGCGTTCCGACGACAGATAGGACTCTGCCGAAGCGTGCGGGGACGCTGTTGTGACGTCATACAGCAGAGACGAAGAAGTGTAAAAAAAAAAAAGCGTGCATGTCTTCAGCTCCTCCGTTGACCACACTCGGTTGCTGCTTGCCGTCATCTATACCTGTACCTACTAACTCAAGTTAGTGGCTGGAATAGAGAACTATTTGTTTTTGTAATTGTTGTCGCAGAGGTGACGTTATGACTACAGCCAATGAAAGGACTAAGCTGTGTGACACCAGTGTCAACGCCCCAACCTTACCCAGACCACCCTGCCCTGGTCCAGAAGCTGAAAGCAGACCACCCCAGCCCGGTATGGACCTGCCCCGTGGGCCGCTTTGAAGGTGGGAACGGCCAGAAATGCAGACCGGACCGTTCAGTGGAAACGGGGCAAAAGATAAACTGTCCATGGGTCAAGAAAAAGAAAAATTGAAACTAATATCCTGAATCAAAAAACATAGATAGGTTTCACAAAACATGAAAAACGTGAACAACTTTATTAGTGGGATTCAGTCGCATGTACTAATTGTGTGTAATCTTAACTGTTACAAACACTGTAACTGTGAGAAATGACCTCACTAACGCGATGCAGGTCCTGTCAAATAATGAAAACAAAAAAACAACAACAAAACATTGGTAGCCTAGAGGATTTTGTTTCAAGTTTCAAGTTTGCTGTTAACATTGTCGATGTGTGCCGTAGTTTCTTGAGACCCGCCAGCAAAGTTTACGCAAAAATGGAAGAATTTGCCCACCTGGATCATCTAACTTTTGTAAAAATATTTTAGGTGGTAATACGAATATGCCACTTCATTCACTGATACCGAATTACGGCTGATCCAGCAATCAGTGGAGTTTGCCTGCATACTTCGCAGTTTGACACCAGAAACATTGCAGTGCGACTCTATGAGTAGTGTTGCCAAATTTGATCTTTTCCCCCATTTTAACCACCATGGCTTTAGTCGGGCTTTTGTCAGGAATGCTTGAATGAAATCTAGCATCACTTGAAAAATATGAACTGCGAGAGAGCACCATTGAATGCATAATTGAATGCACTATTAGTGGGGTTATTTGGCTGTGGTTGTGGCTCCAACCCCTCCACTCCTGTTCTTAATCCATACCTGGCCACTCACGTTTACGCTGGTGTTTGATAGTCGGGAGTGTTTCGGCCATAGGATCTCTATGGTTTTGGCCGCATGTTGATTAGAGGTATTATGGGATAGTCTACACAACGCAGAGACACACATTTCCCAAAATGTATATATTCACCTTTCAGATGGAAAGTGGAAAACACACAAGTATTCCAATGGTATTATGAAAGTAGCTGTATTCTGAATACGATGTTTAAAATAGTAACTGTAACGGAATACAGATACTCATAATTAGTATTCTAAATACGTACCATTGGTGCATGTATTCTGTTACTCCCCAACACTGTTCATGCTTTAGTTGTTTTCGGAGCAAAAAGAAAAAGCATTGGATTGGATGTGGTCAAAATTCCATTTTCAAGTGAAAGAAAATATAATATTAGATTTAATTCGGTAGTCAAGGAACCAGAGTCTGGAGGAAGAGTTAAAAGCTACTTAATCGAAGTTGTTTGAAATGCAGAGAGAAGTTTCCACAGTAACTGATGATTAGGGGAGTCATATCATCTGCTCACTTGCTTGTTTTTTTGTGTTAATTTTCCCACAGGTTTTGGCCCCTGCTTACACTGTCAACGCTACCAAATCCTGCTTCAGTCACCATGTTATCACTCCGTTACTATATAGTGCTTTCATGAGAAAGATGAGAGACACCAGAAACAATAAAGACAGGCTGAAGACTTGTGTGACGTTCTGAAAAGCATACAAGAAAATTACATGTCGTTCTTTTATTAGCCTGTAGACCATCATTACATAAAAAAGTAAACATTTTAATATAGCAATCTTTATTTTATGTTATTTCTGTTTTGTAAAATTACTGAGAAAAGAAAAAAAAACTGTTCTTTTGATATCAGTTTTAAATCGCAAAACTCATTATGGTCTCGTAAAATGCATTTCAGGCCTACTTTGGTGTATGATTTTTGTCAAAGTGACTTCAAAAAAAGAAACCCTTTGAAATTCCTGTAATGACTGTTTCCATGTTCCATAAAATTCTAAGATAAGGTTAATTTATTACTATCTGCTACATCAGTAAATTATTGTTGCCGTTCATTTTTGGGTTTATTAGCGCCATCAGTCCATAAACCGATAAAAAGAAGTATGCAAGTTGACTTTAATTGGCAAAGAGAATGTTAGTGTTAACGCCATTCCACAGCTCTGCTTCATACTCAACTTGTACCGCTGATAAGACATCAGAGAAACTTTCTGTTAATTGTGCCACTGAATTCCGGTCAGAGAGGAAGCGCCTCCATAACTGTGACTCAGACGCCGTTAAAGGAATCACAAGGAGATGTTATTCCGCCAAAAACAACACTGGCTCCACAGAGACACAAGGAGTGGGGTCTGTGCTTAAATACAAAAAGCTATACATGCATCAGGTGTTTGAAACATGCGTGATATATATCAAATATTATTCATAATAAGTTTGATATATGATAGAGTCAACATAACAAACGTAGCTTTCAGCTTGCATATTAAAAAAAATATTTTAGTACTCAAATAACAGTTTTTTGAGCATATAGCAAAAAATAAGCAACATTTACCATCTCTGGAGCTTTTAAGTTATTTTCATGATGGATAGGGCTGATTAGGCTCCATTTAGACCCTTGCACTCACTTATTTTGTCCTCATTCTGCCCTAGGACTGTCAAGCTTCTCAGCAGGGGTTAAAACACCTGTGCAGCCCCTTTCCTGAGGCCACACCCACCATAAAACTCACACTCATTATTTGTGGAGGCTGTGCTTCTCAAGTTACTGATGAGTTCTTAGGATGTTTCAAACATTTAGTAAAATGCAAACAATACTAGTTTATTTAGACTCAAACCTGACAAAGGGAGGGGAGCTAAGTTAGGCTTACCCCATGGGGTTCTAAAGTGGACAGGAAGAGGAGTGTAGCTTATGTATATAATTACATTTTTTCTTTGGTCAGGCTTGTTTTTCATACAGTGCTTTATAAAAGTAAGTATTTATCAATTTTTCGTGCATTTGCAAATTGCAGCTACACACTTTAATGCACTTTATAGTAAACCAATGTTTTTGACCACATTTCACTTAAATTAACTTAAACTTTAAAATTTCTATAGCGATTTTTGTCCTCTTTTCTTTGCAAACCTGCTCAAGATTAGTCAGATTAGATGAAGACTTTCTGCAAACATATGTTTCTAAGTTTTGTCACAGATGATTGCTTTAAGCTCTGGACTTTGACTAGGCTATTTTAACATTTTAGCATAACAACTTAACAGGCTCATGTATCTACAGTATACAGTGCCTTTAAACAATATTCATCCACTTGGATGTTTTACCCTTTTCAACGTTTTTAAAAATGATTCATGATCAAAATGTCAAATCAGTATTTAGTAGATGCTCACTTGGTTGCAACAAGAGTGTGGTGACTATGTGGATAGGTCTCAGCCAGTTGTACATCTGGATGCTGCCTTCTTCCTTTAGTCTTCTTTGTAAAACTGTTCAAGTTCTGTCAGGTGTCGTGGGGATTGGTTGCGAACAGTCCTATTTAAGTCCTGCTGCAAATTCTCTACCGGACTGAGATCTGAGCTTTGACTAGTCTACTACAGAGAATCCAATTTGTTGTCTTCACATCTTTTCTTTATAGCTTTAGATGGACATTTCGAGTTGTTGTCTTTCTGGAAAACAAAAGGTTTTGAAGGCATAGTTCTCATGCAGAAGGAAACACATTTTCCTCCAGGATTTCCCTATACATCATTTTATTTATTTGACCTTCTACCTGGGAAGAATCACCCACAGTATGATGCTGCCACCACCATGCTCGACAGTGAGAATGGTATTTTTTGTGGTAGTTTGGAGTTCGTGATATGGGTCAAACACAGCATCTTGTTTGGTGGCTAAAAGGCTCAGTTTAAATTAACACACATGTATCTCTGGGAGACAGAACTCACCACCTTCTTGCGGAAAATGATAACTGGACATCATATTGTTGATACTTGCTTGCAACTGTTTGAACAGATAAACTTGCCATTCTAAGGATGAGCTCCACAGTTCTCTTACTGACAGCTTGGCTGATGTTTGCATGACATCACACAAGGAGACCGTTTGCTTTAAGGTGCTGCGTTAGGATATATCTACATGTGTGACTGTGATTTCCTCAGAGGTTGTGAATTAACCTATGAGAAGTTTGCAGTCATCATCCTCTTGGCTTTCCTGAACTTGCTCAAACATAAAGTAAACTTAACTTCTTGAAACTTGTCACTGAAAAAGTAAAAAAAAAGAGAGAAAAAAAATCAGATTTCTAATGACTTAGCAAATATACAGGATTTTGGTCATCCATGCTGAATGAACAACGGGAAGGTATAATCTGATTTAATATGAGAGTGCAACAGTGGCTTGCTTACAGTGTGCCTTAAAGCGAAATTATATTTTTTGGCAACCTAGACCTTATTTTTAGCATTCATTACGTTCATTTACTCACCCAGACAAATTTAAAGGCGGTTAAGTCCTTCAGGAGAAGTGCATATGCATTAACGGTCAGCGTATATCTGTATACTGGGAGTTAATTGGGCAACGGGCATGCAACCTCTAAATAAGGCATTGTTTTCTTATGAGTCGCTCACACTAGTCCCTTAAGAGTGGGGAGCCTCTCGGAGGTGCTGGGTTGTTATCATCTGGGGTCTTTACAGGCTTTTAATTTAACCGATTCCAACTTATGCTAACTGCCAATTTCAATAATGTTGCAGCTGTCCACCATTGCAGCTGTAGTCTGCACAGGTTGCGGAAAGAGAGCCTGTGGAAGCTGAACTTACTCCACTTGGTCATTTTGTTTTTGCCATTTGGAAACATGCAAACACATGTTGATGTTTGCAGTAGCAAGTTCTGTCTAACTGACCGCCATCAAGCATAGAGTGAAAGCCCTGCTCAACCTAAAACCTGGATGCCATATGGCAGTGATGTAATTGAAATTGCGTATGGGGACTAAGACCCTGTAAAGCGTAGTTTTTACTTCTTCAACATCTAATTTGTAAGCATACCTATTGAGACGTTTTTTGTTTATGGTTCTCTGTTTCTTTTCTCTCCGTTTTCCCTTTATTTTTCAGCCTTGCAAAGCAATTCTCAACCAGGACAGCAGAGGGTGCTAACTATTGCGACTATGCCTACCACGTGCCTGATATCGCTGCATCGTTTGAGGTTTCTTTTCTTCAGTCTGTGAATGAATTCCCCCCCACTGAGCAACGGACAACAGAAAGTAAGTTTTGAATAAACTGTAAAGCTTTTTACTAGAAGTGTAGCTCAAAAAATACTCTAAAAACACATGGAAACAAACACAGCATCCTTTTTGTTGTTTTCCTACACCTCATTGTGTTCAAAATAGCCACAAGACAATAAATTATCCATTCAATATAAAGCATGTAGTGCCCAAACGCTGCATTAACTACTGATTACAGTGACTATAGAGCCCCATTTTGGTGAAGCGATCTCTGGCTGTTGCTGAACTGACCAATCACAGGCGTATGCTCTCCATTGAGAGAGACGGATAGTCAGAAAAGAGGGCTCGATTCCGTCCTTCGTTGTGTAGGTGAAAGAGAGCTCTTGCGTCGACTGGTAATGCCGTGCGTCAGTCCATCTCGGTCAAAACGGAGAAGCATTAACTGGCCATAAAACATTGTGGAAGACAATAATGCAGCACTTTTGAAACATTCCGAACTCACAGGGTATAAGGCTCAGGATTCACAACAAAACATGCGAGAAATTAAGAAGTTTTGTGGCAGATAATTCCTTATTTAGAGGCTGCACTTTGGTTGCCCCATTAACTCTGCTTATGTGTATATATACGCTGATCGCAAATGGATATAAACTTCTCCTCAAGGAGAAGTGGCTCCAAGCTTGTCTGAATGTAATATAATGTATCCTAAAAATAAAGTCCAGGTTGCAAAAATCATTACTTCTCATTGAACTGAATACTATATGGTTGAGAGTCAATCAGTTAAAACAGCTCTAGCGTGGAATCAAAAAGTTTCCTAAAATGCATTTTATGTGTACGTGTTCATGACAGCGTGTGCATGAAAACACTAAGCTCTTCAGTCATCCATTGCTCACCTGCTGCCCTATCGGTCTCTGGCCGTAAGGCAGGCATCCCACTATGGAATGCCTGCTGCCATTTAAGCTCCATTACTACCTGCTGCTGCCCTATTCTCCTTGCCCTCTATTGCCTGGGGTTCATATTGGATAAGAGCCGTAAAGCCTTGTGTTTCACGGGGCAGGGTTAGGTGTAATTGGAGGGAGACAGGCCCCTCATTCTCAGCACTGTGGGGGGCTACAATCACAGACTTGCCCTAGCCTTTGGGCCACCCCACCAGGCGCTAAAGAGGGCCTACACAGGGCACCACAGGGGTTGATATCAAACACCATAAGAGTCCCAGGATAACAGCAAATAACAATGCGGGAAGGCAAAGCCTCACAGCAGTATAAGATAGTCACACACACAGGCGGGCTGTCTGTCAGAATTTGTTTATTGACATGAAGTGAAGGAGTCAATAGAAATATAAAGAAATCACATTATTTGCAATTTTCTATAAAGCAAACAAACAAAAAAAACAACTAGTTTACTCTGTCAAATTCCCAATGCTTCAATTCAACATGTAATGGTTGTACTTAAGCTGCCAGTGCAAATGCAAAGTGTTTTCTTCTTTTCACTGTTGCTAGCTTGTATGGCCTTTTTAAAATTATTTTACAAATACAAATTTGAAAATGTCCTGAGTGGTTATATTAACCCCCCCCAGTGAAACGGCAGAACTACCTTTTGATGCATTTAGACCTTAACGTATTCTGGGTTCTATGTCTCTACTGACTTGGCATAATATAGCTCACATTCAGTTGCATTGGAAGGAAATTGAACATGTATTTGCATTTCTTTTCACAAACCTTCAATTAGATTTTGGTCTGAAGTTTGAAAAAGCCACACATGAACATGCTTTAAATTTAATGATTGCACTGTAGCCCTGGCTTCAAGCTTACGGTTTTTGCCCTGCTGGAAGGAACTTGATGGAAATTTCAAACATTTAGCAAGTCCTGTGTCATTTTAATAAACAATTCCAGCAAACACTCAGTGGTCAAAACATAGAATTAAGTGTAAAGAGCAATATTTGAAAAACAAAAATCTTCTTGTTTTGACCAAATTTGATAAAATTACAAAAAGACTGAAATTAATCAAATGTTTACATTACTGGAATGTGCTAGAACTTTTCATCTTACGTAGAATACAAATCTCTAATATACAAAAATATATATATATTTTTTTAACAAGCCACTGATTTTTCAAAAAGCAAGCTGGTAAAATAAGTGAAAAATAGAATAGAATAGCCTTTTATTGTCATTGTAATTAGTACAACAAAATGGGAATGCAACACCCTAGGTGCAGATAGCAGCAACTTAACATTAAAATAAGTAAACATAAAAATAAAAAAATAAAAAAGAGGAAAAAGAGGAATATATATATATATATACACACTCAACAAAAATATAAACGCAACACCTTTGTTTCTGCTCCCATTTTTCATGAGATGGACTTTAAGATCTAAAATTCATTCCAGATACACAAAATTACCATTTCTCTCAAACAATATTCACAAATCAGTCTAAATGTGTAATAGTGAGCACTTCTGCTTTGCTGAGATAATCCATCCCACCTCACAGGTGTGCCACATCAAGATGCTAATCTGACATCATGATTAGTGCACAGGTGTACCTTATACTGCCCACAATAAAAGGCCACCCTGGAATGTGCACAGCAAAATGCCACAGATGCCACAAGCATTGAGGGAGCGTGCAATTGGCATGCTGATAGCAGGAATGTCAACCAGATCTGTTGCTCGTGCATTGAATGTTCCTTTCTCCACCATAAGCTGTCTCCAAAGGCGTTTCAGAGAATATGGCAGTGCATCCAACCGGCCTCACAACCGCAGACCACGTGTAACCACACAAGCCCAGGACCTCCACATCCAGCAGGTTCACCTCCAAGATCGTCTGAGACCAGCCACTCAGACAGCTGCTGAAAAAATTGGTTTGCATAACAAAACAATTTCTGCACAAACTGTCAGAAACCGTCTCAGGGAAGCTCAACTGCATGCTCGTCGTCGCCATCGGGGTCTTGACCTGACTCAAGCTCGTCCCCGTAACAGACTTGAGTGGGCAAATGCTCACATTCGATGGCGTCTGGGACGTTGGAGAGGTGTTCTCTTCACGGATGAATCTCGGTTTACATTGTTCAGGGCAGATGGTAGACAGTGTGTGTGGCGTCGTGTGGGTGAGTGCTTTACTGATGTCGATGTTGTGGATCGAGCGGCCCAAGGTGGTGGTGGGGTTATGGTATGGGCAAGCATCTGTTATAGACAAAGAAGACAGGTGCATTTTATTGATGGCATTTTGAATGCACAGAGATACCGTGATGAGATCCTGAGGCCCATTGTTGTACCATACATCCATGAACATCACGTCATGTTTCAGCAAGATAATGCACGGCCCCATGTTGCAAGGATCTGTACACAATTCTTGGAAGCTGAAAATGTCCCAGTTCTTGCATGGCCAGCGTACATGTCACCCATTGAGCATTTTTGGGATGTGCTTGACTAGCGTATACGACAGTGTGTACCAGTTCCCACTAATATCCAACAACTTCGCACAGCCATTGAAGAGGAGTGGACCAACATTCCACAGGCCACAATTGACAATCTGATAAACTCTATGCGAAGAAGATGTGTTGCACTGCATGAGGCAAATGGTGGTCACACCAGATACTGACCGGTTCTGAGTCCCCAGACCCCCAATAAAGAAAAAAACTGCACATTCCAGGGTGGCCTTTTATTGTGGGCAGTATAAGGTACACCTGTGCACTAATCATGATGTCAGATCAACATCTTGATGTGGCACACCTGTGAGGTGGGATGGATTATCTCAGCAAAGCAGAAGTGCTCACTATTACACGTTTAGACTGATTTGTGAACAACGTTTGAGAGAAATGGTAATATTGTGTATTTGGAATTAATTTTAGATCTCATGAAAAATGGGAGCAGAAACAAAGGTGTTGCGTTTATATTTTTGTCGAGTGTGTGTGTATATATTTATTTATATATATAGATATATATAGAGGCGCCCATTGACAGCTGGAGATAGGCACAGCCCCCCCACGACCCCTGGAGGTCTAAGCGGTTAAGAAAATGGATGGATGGATATATATATATAATATATATATATATATATATATATATATATATGGTACAGACCAAAATTTTGGACACACCTCATTCAATGCGTTTTCTTTATTTTCATGACTACACTGAGATTCTCAATTAAGGGCATCAAAACTATGAATGAACACATGATGTAAGGAATTACTGTATGTACTCAAACAAAAAGGGTGAATAACTTAATACACGTTATATTTTAGATTCCTCAAAGTAGCAAGCCTTTGCTCTGATTACTGCTTTGCATTCTCTTCAGCTTCAAGAGATAGTCTCCAGAAATGGTTTTCCATCAGTCTTGAAGGAGTTCCCAGAGATGCTTAGTACTTGTTGGCCATTTTGCCTTCACTCTGCGGTTCAGCTCAACCCAAATAATCTTGATTGGGTTCAGGTCCGGTGACTTTGGAGGCCAGGTTATTTCACAATTTTTTTTAAACTACTACATAATTCTATATGTGTTTATTCATAGTTTTGCTGCCTTCAGTGTGAATCTACAATGTCAATAGTCATGAAAAGAAAGGAAACTCATTGAATGAGAAGGTGTGTCCAAACGTTTGGTCTACTGTATGTGGGGCTTAATAAACAGATGAGGTCATTTGAACTTATACACTTCAGAACTGGTTCCATATCTTCAACAAGATTGCAAAAATATCACAGTGCATGTCATATGACATGTAAACTGAATTATTTTAACATTTAAACCTTCCAATTAATCTCTCAATCTCCTATCATCTTTTTATTGGTAAAAACTGGGCCTTACCAAGGAAGATTATGTCCAGACCATTAAAATGGAACATAGCTTGGTTTAAAAACAACAACAACAATAACAGCTGCTTAGTCATGTCATGTTTGCCAATAGTATTTCCCTCACAACAAGTCACAATTCAATTTAGTATAATCACAATGACTGTTCAAAGCATAGTGGTGCAGGATGGGAGCTGCTTTAAGTTTTGCATTTTTAAACTTGCTTTAAACGTTATTTTCTTCCATTCCATTAGCTATAACGCTTATCCTGGAGCTAGGTCCTATTTCAAGCGGTCATCAGGCGTTGAGGCAGGGTACATCCAGGAAAGGTCATCTGCCCATCGAGGTGCTCCTGACTTGTACTTCTCATTTCTGAGAATGTCAGGATTCAGCAGTTGTGTGCTGGGTGTATGGGTGTGTTTCTCTCCTCTTATATTTCTCTCTTCAGGGGGAGACTGGCTCCTTCATGAGTTCAGCATGTAATCAGCCTCGTTACCTAGCTGCTTAAAAGGGGATTCCACTTCCTACCCTGGTACAAGGCCAAATCAAGAACTGTTCTCCCAAGTGAGTTACTCTGAACCTTTTGAGAATTGCTACTAACTTTTTTTGTCCTCCCTCACAGACTCAGCTCTGGATTCCCTCTTGCAGCTCCAAACCTCCAATCATTGTTTGTCTCCTGCTCAAGTACTGGATCTTCCATGATCAGCCTCCGTCGCTCCTCCCCAGGAAACACCTCCATATTCATTGCAACTACCGCTTCATCCAAGTCCCCTGCTAGTCCACTCTCCAACGCTTCAAAAACCTACCTACAGAGAGACATGGACGCCGTCAGGAGGGGGGGAAGGTTAGGAGGATTCTGAGGGTCCGGCACAGACATGGGGCCCTTTGAGGGCTATCAATATGTCTTGTCTTGTGTAAGTTTTTTAAATGAAATATTTCATTTCCATCCATCCATCCATCCATCTTCTTAACCGCTTATCCAATTCAGGGTCACGGGGCAGCTGGAGCCTATCCCAGCAATTATCAGGCGTTAGGCAGGGTACACCCTGAACAGGACGCCAGTCTGTTGCAGGGCAAATATTTCATTTGATCTGTTAAATGAAGAAAATTATATATGTTTGGGATTCGATATAAAAACAGTCCTCGAATTATGAATGACATTATCATTTCACCTCTCTCCCTTACTGAATGGTGTCGTCTGACACTGGCAGCAGCACATGCGAAATGTGTACAGCACGCTTCACCTATGTGAACAGTTCCTTCCTTTCACTGCTGTGGAAGATCTTTTCTGTCGAACTGTTGCTTAATTTAGGTCAAAGTAGGATTAGCTTCTAAAACTCAGTGTTACAACTTTTCAGTTTTGTGTGTCAGCTGCTGTGAGATACAGGAGGATGTATGGATGCTGAACTAGCCACGTTGCTACTGAATTGGTAAGTAATAAATGCTTGCTCCTGGGTTATCTGGGCATGATGATGCAATACAGTGCCAGGAAAATTGTTTGATGGTTTACAAAATGACACGCTGTCAGTATGATGTTTTGTTCTTTTGACTGTACTTGTAAACTTGTTCAGAAGCGCTGCATAGAGATTCCCACATCTGCTTCGGCTGTCGGCTCGGTCTTGCTGATAGCCAGCAGCCCCTATGTCGAGATGCAAAGAGTATAAATTCACTGTATTTCTGGTTGTTTATGCGTTTTGGTTCACTAAATGGTTTCAGCACATTTCGTAGTGAGTTACCTCTGCATTAAAGTGCGCATAATTCAGTTAAAGTGATGTTTTCGGACTTAAATTAGTGCTAACTCATTAGCGCAGTATCTCTGTAGATCTTCAAGTCATGGTGATGGGATACAGCAGCTTTGCTCAAATTTCTCCACGTTAGCTCAATAACCCCCCTTTTTTTCTCTGTTTACTTATAAATGCAGTCAAACATAAGATGTTATATTGACTATCAGTTGACATTGCCTCTGTCAAAATTAGGTCTTGGTCATTCTGAACAGTCAAATACACATTTTGAACCTTTTGAAGTATGCATATTAAATAACTTTGTCAAATTAAGTAATAAAGCCTTGTTGGTCCCTGACTTTTCCTAAAACTATGTGAATTTTAATAAAACTATTTTAAATATTTATCATGTGAATAATAATATGATCATTTCTACAAAGGATTTTGTGCTGTTTCTATTTAGTTTGCAAACATTCTGGATCAGATAATATGAAAGTATTCTGTGAATGATTGTGGTTGGCAGAGATGGATCATACTGTATTTGACAACATAGGGGATCGTGTAGGAACACAATTCCCCATCATCTTCAAGAGACGCACTGAAACCTCCCAAACAACTCAAAGTAGTTTGTACAGTAGCTGGCAGAGGATTTCTATCAGAGCTTCTGCCTGAAAAGAGTTGCCTGCAACCAGGAGTTGAGTATAGATTTACTTTTTTATTACAGGTAAAATATTTAAGTCTTCTCTGATTTTAGTATCTTTAGATATAATCATTCCCAAAGATTTTACCTCATTTTAACTGGAATTCCATTTAAGTCAGTTTGCTCCATATCATGTATTGACATATGCTTTAGAAAATATAAAATTTTTGTTATTATTACCAAACGGGGGCTGCACGGTGGTGCAGTGGTTAGCACTGTTGCCTTGCAGCAAGAAGGGTCTTTCTGCATGGAGTTTGCATGTTCTCCCCGTGCATGCGTGGGTTCCCTCCGGGTACTCCGGCTTCCTCCCACAGTCCAAAAACATTACTGTCAGGTTAATTGATCTCTCCAAAATTGTCCTTAGGTGTGAGTGTGTGCATCGTTGTTTTTCCTTTCTGTCTCTATGTGGCCCTGTGATGGACTGGCGACCTGTCCAGGGTGTACCCCGCCTCTCGCCCATTGACAGCTGGAGATAGGCACCAGCCCCCCCCGCGACCCATTAAGGATTAAGCTGAATTACCAAACGGATCTGGACAGTTTTTTTAGAGATATAGCTAATAACTCAGCAGCTAAAATAAATAATTAGGGAGAAAAGAGACAGCCCTGCCGGATTCCACGATTGATAGTGAATCCTTTATATCCTCATACATTATATGTATCGCTTTAATAAACTCTGTACAGAATCCAAAATATTCTGATGTTTTTATAAGACATGTATGTTCAACAGAATCAAATGCTACGTAAAGATCCAAAAATTAAAATGAAACCCTTATCTTCAATCAAAGAATTATAATCTACTAAATCAAGGACTAATCTGATTTTATTATGTACAGACCTATCTTTTATAAATCCTGATTGTGTTTTACCATCTGTCCAATACCACTTTTCAAACAATTTGCAAAAATAAGAGTAAATAATTTGTGATTCCCTCACAATGCTACTGCAAGCACAAAATAATTAATTTAAGGTGGTCTAGCACTACAGAAGCAGTTATATATGATTCACATAAAGTCTGATTGACTTAAATGCACGAGAATTATAGTAAAAATACCATAAAATGCATAATTGTATGTAAATTAATAGGAAAAAAATCTCAGCTGTGTTGGGGGCCCTGCCAAGATTCTTGTCATGGGGCCGAAAATTCTTAGCAATGCCCCTGCAGAGCGAACCCACAGGATCATCAGTCCAGCCAACCACCCATCCCCAGCTAACCTCAGTTCACCGCTTGCAACTTACTACCTCCAAACCATGTACTCTCCAAACAGGAAGTTGGCCCGTCCACCTGATTCTCAAGATTCACAAAAGCTTCTGCAACACCTCTTGCCCTGATTCTAACCCCTTACCAGTTCTCTGTCCAGTTCCACGGCACCAGCCGTAGTGCTCACCTGTTTTCTCCTCCAGTCCAGCTTCTACAGCATGCCCAGCCTTCTTCCTGTAACAAAATAAGTGTTTGTTCACTGCCTGTGGTTGTTTCCAGTTTTTAGAGACTCACAAAATAACAATGGCAGAGCGGCAAAAGCCGTGACACAGATGAGTTAGTTGGAATGGATAGGAGCAGGCTAGAGGGACTAATATCTAGCTCTAAGACTACCAAGTGTCTTGATGTCCCAATGTTATGCCATCCAGGCAAAAATACTTCAAGTTCAAAACACAGCAATACCATTAGCTGAAGGTATTTTTGAACAAATCCTGTCTTCAGCACACTTTGGAGTAGCGTGTGCTGATAGTCTTACAATTTATTTTTAATTCCAGTAGAAAAAAATAGATTTTTGAAAATTTGAAACACACTTTTTATATGTTATTTTTGCAGGAAAGGGATATCTAAGTCATTGCTGATCCTAAACATAAGCTGGTTGTTTACTCCTTTGAATAACCACTGCATTATCAACTGGAAAGCATACAATATTAGTTTTTGGAGGACGTGTTTTTATTTTATTTTTGTGTGTGTGTGTGTGTATTCCCAGCATAAGGAATGGGACATGAGTTAATTCCGAATTCCCAAAATGCTTGCTGTATTAAGTAAAGTTTAACAAATGCCTTCTTGAGGGTAAAGGTTACTGGATCTCTGTGGTCCAGTCTACCCAAGACTTTTCTACCTTTTTAGCGTGTTACTCCTAATATGACCCCCTTTTCAGTAACGACTAATCTAACGCAATACTATATCCATACCAGTAATACAATTAAAGTTATTTATCCACTCTGCCACTGTGCATTTGTAATTTTCTTAAGCAAAAAAAAATATTTGGTAAAGTAGCTGTGTACATCTTCACAATAAGAGCTTTCATTTCCTGTTATTAACCCTTTTTTATCTTCTGACTGTTTACTTATGGGGAAATTATAAATTGTGACATTTGATTACTAAGTCTAAATTACATTTGATTTATGCCTTGTTTAACACAGACTGCTGATATCCAGATGTTAAGTTTATTTATTTATTTAGGTTAGTTCTGCCTCTGTTTGTTATTATTTTTCATATGAGATCACAGTGTGAATGTGAAATAAAAAAAGAGCAACTGCGTCTAAATTTCTCCTTTATTTACACTGAATTTACACTAAAATAGTAGTTTTTTTGGTCATATTTAGGAATGGTGATTAATTCACAGCTACCCTGTGATGAACTGGATAAATATTTTTAGTAGTTTAACAGCCCTACTAGAAATAAAAAATAGGAGGGTTTTTGGACAAAGTTTGTTTTCCATTCTTTAAGCACTGTTTCGAGCACCGTTTCAGCACCGGCACCTTTCAAAAGTACCGGTTTGGCACCGGTATCGGGTAAAACCCAAATGATACCCATCCCTATGTGGAACGCTGCGATCTTCTGCGGCTGGCTGGCTCCTTGACGTAATCGTTTTTTCGTGTCTGTTCTTACAGGAAGTCACACGAAGACACACGAGACAATCTGGCCAATATTTAAAATAAAAGCAATTTTTCAAAATAAAATGCCATGATTGACATGATTGATGTGACTATATTTGTGTCTCTAAACAGACTATAGAAATTAAAGTAAACTGTTTTTTTTAAATGCGAATGCTGCAGCATTTTTGCAGAAATTGATGTTACATTTAATAAAAACTGATTCAAAAGTGGGTACAGTATCCATAGGTAACTGATTAATTCAATTCAAATTCAAAAATACTTTATTGAACCCAGAGAGAGATTAAGTGTTGCTGTAGCTCAATTCATGTATATTTAAAGCTGCAGTCCAGAGGATGTATTTATGTATAAAAGTTTTACATATCGTTTAAAATAAGTTGGTGTTCAGTGCTGTGATAAAAGGCTAGTGCTCCACAACATTTGTTATTTTTCTTAAGTCCCTCCCTCCTCCCATAGACCCCTATGCAATTCACATTGACCAGCGAATTTCTTTATCCAATGGTTTTCAAGTTTCTGCCGTGTCAGATGTCAATCAATTTGCATACACATCACACAAACCTGTGGAGATGAGGCGGTGCACACAGGCCGGTCCGTGTCTTCTTGTTTACAGTCACCATAATAGCAGAGAGCGGTCATGGACAAGTCGGGTAGGATGTTTTGGGAGGAGCCTTGGTAAGCTGAATTAATTAAAATCTTTCTACCTTAAATACTGGATTGTGGCTTTAATGTTAGGTCTTGTAATTGTGCTGCGCCACTCACTCCATATACTCTTGCACAGATACTGCAGGCCTGTTCTTGTATCCCAGGGGGCAAGGGTGGCATAAATACTGTGTGATTTCTGGCCCATTTCTAGGCCTTTTTTCAGTAATGTGACAAATTTAAAAGCCAAATAAAAATAAACATTGCATTTGTTGTGCCTGGACTTTTTTTTTAAAAAAACTGCCCACTAGTGAGTTTAAGTAGTCATCGTATTTACAAGTTACAGAAATAATGCTCTTTATTCAGTTTAAAACTCTGGGAAAAATCTGGCATGAAAAATCTTGCCCAAATCCTTGTGCATGGCTAATAAACCAAGGGTTTTGATTCCAAATCCACAGTACCGAATCCACAGTTTAATAATCCGAGCGCATGGTTTATTAACCCAAGGGTACAGATTTTTACACCTCAAAATTATTTCTGCACCCAACCCCTGCCTGGCTCCGTATGAAGGTGATAACTGTTTGGTTAAAATAAGGTTGAGTCATATATGGTTGAGTCATTTAGCTTCCCAGAGTAGCATTCCAAGCCTCAGATACGCTAAACACGCACAAGTGCCACCCCCCCACACACACACACACACAGTAATACCTGACCTACATGACCTGAAGGGTTTTTAGCAGCAAAACTAAAGCCTTAACTTGTCCCTTCACACTCTGTGAGAAATAGCTCAACTTTTTTTACACACCCAAGCATAACAAAGAGCTTATGATTCAGGATGTGTTAGCCAACATGTCTTTAACAACAAAGACCAGTTCAAAAGCAACTGCCAATAAACGCAGAGATCTCTCTTGTAGGGATACTGCAGGTGTTAGTAGAAGAGGTAAAAAAAACAGTGCGTGAAAAACAATGTAAAGTAAGCGTTGTGTCAATAAGGGAGGGCAAAGCACTCTTTGCATTTATTTGGTAAAGCTTGAGTAATTGTGAGCGTGTGGGAGAGTGTGCCTGGGCATGCAGTTCAGCATCTGCTTTTACAGTAGTTACATCTTATATTTAGGTGTGCTCTTGTTTTGGAACGTGTTTGTGCATTAATTATAGTTGTCCATTTTCCTACGTTCCCCCCAATGACCTCTTGATTGAGACATCAGTGCCCCTTACAACCCTGCATGGGTAGCTAGTAGGGGTGCAGGATATGCCTAAGCCTCAGTTCGGTATGTACCATTGTTACATTTTCAGTTCATTTTCAGTACAGTCAAGAAACAATGTGAAAAAAAAATTTTTTTTGTTCGAGTGACATTAAAGGTGCGCTTACGCCAGATAAACAAACTACAGATCACTAACCACTTTAAGTTCAGGTGGAAACAAAAAAGACAGCTGTCACAACTGTGAAAGCCATGTAAAGTAGAAGGTTCAGGGCAAGCTGGAGAAATGAACCCTCAACATGGATGTCAAGTTTGGATGGGTGTTTATTTTACAGAAAGCTGCAGCATGACAGTCCGAAGCTCAGTTGAGGTTTTCGGGAGGTCATGTTAGGATAGCATTTTCAACTTGATGAAAATTATGTGTCATCTGTGTGTTCTCTCATGCATTTAGAATGAGTCAGGGAACCAGGTAGCACCACACTATCACTGTCCAGTCACACATCCTGATACCTTAGTAAAGAATGACTTGTCTCAACTTGTCTTTGAAACCTTTTCAAGCAGCCCTGTCCTTTGACAATTCCCATGCAAAGATTAGTCAAGGGCCACTGAAAAACTGGTTAAACATCCTTGTTGATGCATTGTTGAAAATAAGCACACACCTTTCACTATTTAAAACTGGATGCTTCAAAGCCACCAACAGTGACCTTTTTATATTCTCCTATTTCCTGTTCTGCAACAGTTTTATGTCCACCCTCTGTCCCCATCACTGTTTCCTTCCTGGTACTTCTTGTACCTGATGTTCCTCTGTACACTGACGCATGCAGCACAGAGCCAGCTGTGATAACACATAAATCCAGCAAAAGGTAAGAGGAAAAGTAGATATTTTAGAATTTGTTCAATAGAGTCAGTTAATGTGCCTGTACAATTGGACAAAACAATACTTGGCAGCCACTAATTGTGCAAGTTGTTCACACTTTAAAAAAGATGAGAAAGGTCTGTGATTTTTATCAAAGGTACACGTAAATTAAATGAGAAAGTGCAAAAAAAATATTGTTTGATTGTTAGAGAATTTATCTGTGTAATGAAAATAAGTATTTAGCAGCTACAAAGAAGCAAGATGTATGGCCCTCACAGACCTGTATCTATCCTCCACTCATTAGCTGTTTTAATGGCATGTGTTTAAACTGTAAAAGACACCTGTCCACACCTTCATTCAGTCTACCATGGTCAAGACCAGAGATATTTCTAAGGACATGAGGGATAAGATTGCACACCTGCACAAAACTGAGATAATCCCATCTTCACTAGGCAAGCAGTTTAGTGAAAAGAGATCGTCTGTTGGAGCAACTATTAGAGAAATTGAATAAATACAAGCCAACTGAAAATCTCACTGGACCTAGGGCTCCATGCAAGATCTCAACTCATGGGATACACATGATTTTGACGACGGTGAAACAGCACAGAACTACACAGGGGGAACTGGTCAATGACCTGAAGAGAGCTGGACCACTGGAACGCCCTATGTAGCCATGGATTAAAATCATGTGGTGTTCTAAAGATCACCCTGCCTAAGCCTGCACATGTACAGGCCCATCTTAAGTTTCCTTGAGACCATCTGAATGATCCAGAGGAGGATTGGGAGAATGTCATATGGTCAGATGAGACTAAAATAAAACTTTCTGATATAAATTTCATGTTTGGAGGGGGAAGAATGCTGAGTTGCATTCCAAGAACCCCATATCCACTGTGAAGCAGGGACGTGGAATCCTTATGCTTTGGGCTGCTTTTTTGCAAAGGGTACAGGACAACAGATTCGTATTAAGGAAAGGATGAATGGGGCCATGTATTGTGAGATATTTGAGGGGGGAAAAAACTTTTTCTATCAATGAAAGCATTGACGATGAAATTTGACATGATCTTTTTCCATCACACTGATCCCAAACTTACTGCCTGGGCGAAAAAGAGTGGCTCCATACAGAGCATTGTGAGGTTCTGGAGTGGCCTAGCCAGTTTCCAGACTTCAATCTAAAAGAGAATCTGAAGGAGGGAGTTAAAAGTCTTCGTTGGCCAGCAACAGCCCCAAAACATCACATTTCCAGAGAAGATCTAAATGGAAGAATGGGTCAAAATGCCAGTTAGGTTTTTTGAAAACCTGGTGAAGACTGACAGCAAATGTTTGACCTCTGTCATTACCAACTAAGCATACATTGCAAAGTTTCGAGGCAAAGGTTTGGTATTGACAGAATACTTATTTTCTGCAGATTGTTTTTTTTTTTTAAACTGTAAAAATAATAAAATGTGATTTCCTCGATTTCTACATGAAATCTCTAACAGTTGAAGTGTACCTATGATGAAAATAACAGACCTCTCATCTTTTTAAGTGGGACACCTTGTACAATTGGTGGCTGCCAAATAATTATTATGGCTCAAAAAAGTATTTTATCATGAATATGAATAATAAGAACAAATAGCTCGAAGGCTTTTAAAATCTTAAGGCCGCAAAATAAGTGTGATTAACTTCTTGTAAGTACAAATTATGCTTTCACCTTCCTTTTCCTAATGTTATCTTCACTTATAGGCAAGGTCTTGCTTGAGAAAAGTTATTCAAAAGATGCAACAGTTTTATTTACACCACTGAGAAAAGTGGGACAATTCTACAGTTTGTACCTGCTTAGTGAGAGTAATTTCTAACTCTTAAACATGGCTTTCTATAATACAGTAGCGTCTGTCTGCAAGCAACAACAAATCTAGGAAGGATAGTATAGGTACGTGAGAATCTAACTTTATCTACATTTAGTTTCCAAACACTGGAGATCCTGGGACATTGTTCTTCAAATATTTATTCCCTTACAAATATGCTAAAATAGACTTTTTAAAACTCATTGTCTTATTAAAATTTTGTCTGAGAAAGGACATAGTCATTTTCTTTTAGTTAACCCATCTGATGAAATCTTCCTCTGGGGTTAAAAACAACAGATCAAAGAATCATTCTCCACTTCTTCATTTCATTAAACAGTACTTGACTGAAGCCTTGCTGACCTTTTATTTTACTTTAGCTCGATTGGCCCAAACTGGTCTTCGGCTCCTAGTGTCTATATAGTATGAGACCAGTTGAACATCTTATAGAGGTCTTAGCAAGGTCATTTTCTTCCTGCATTAAACATCTACAGTGAACCCCTGGTATTCATGGAGTTTAAGTACCAGAACTGCCAAAGAAAAGCTAAAATTTGCAAAAACTTTTGACCCTTTCTAAAACCGGTTATGATGTCTTATTCTAACAGTCTAAAAACAATGCCTTAATATCCATTATATGCACAGTGAAAACTGTCTTGACACTACAATGGAAACTAAAACTAAGTCTTCATTGTTAGGGGTACAGCCAATCAGCATCAATAAAAATGAATGGCCAGTTTGCAAACGCTAGCCAATAGTGTTTCAAGAAGTATAGCTAGGCACATTAGCTTCCCAATGTGCATTTTCTTTCTGTTGTTAAAAATTACTAGTCATCATTAAATTTTTTGAGATAAAGGGTGGAAGCTTGAGAACAACAACTGCTAAGTATGCAGGTGAGAGCATTATGTTGCATAGGGGTTTTGATGAAGGGGGAATCATGAGGAAAAACATTGTGTAGAAAAATGGAGGGAACATTTAAAAAATTATTCTAAATAGCTATAGCTTGGGAACAAATTCATCTTCTAAATGGACAATGACCCAAAGCATGACACCCAGTTAGTTACAAAGTGATGCTACAAAATTTATATTTTTTAGGGCTCATCCAAAACAGACCTGTTCTTAGAAGATTTATGGGCAGAGTTTAAAAGGTATGTCTGAGAAAGGTAGTCTACAAACCTGACTCCGTTACACCAGTTCTGTCAGCATGAAGTGGCCAAAATTCCAGCAAACTGTTTTGAGAAGCTTGTGGAAGGATAGACAGCATGTTGACCCAAGTTATAAAGTTTAAAGGCAATGATACCAAATGCTAAATAAATATATTTAGAGTTAATGTACATTTTAAGAAAGTAAAAAGAAAAAACAGCTCTGACAATTTAACAAATAAAACCAACTTTTTTTAATCCTAACAGACCAAAAAATGATTTGAAATGAGAAAGTTAGAACAAAAAGTTACATATATTTTTGAACAGTCTATGTAACCTTCTGGTTTCATCTGTTAATACTGGTTATGCATATTTTAAAGCTTTCCACTAGCACATTTACAAAAAAACAAAAAAAAAATTACCACTATAATAGACTGCCTTTCCCATATGGACGAATGGAAATAAGTACCAGGCGCTTGCAAACACACAAGGACCATACGGCATGGAAACTTAATGCATGGATGTTGCTACCTGTGAGTGATGATAGCTACAAATTTGCTCTATAAAAAAGACTTGTTTTCATTTATATATCACCATTTCCTTTGTTTTATGCCTGTAACAGCTTGATCAGAAATCAGAGCAATACCTTGGTTCAATGAAAATGTCTGTGGCATCAGAACAACAGCTTTTGGTAGAGAAGAAAACGTTCCAATTCTTACTATAGAACAGCTTCTTTAGAAAGTCTTCAAATTACTCCAATTAATTTAGACGTTCTTCTGGTACAATTGTACAAGAAGATATGATAGTAACACAAACGTTGAACTCATAAGGAAAATACACATCCTTGTAAAAGCTTATGCAGGTGATGCAGCAGCTATGTTCCTGTGATATTTCTGGAATATTTCATGGGGATTACATTTTAAGAGATATTTAGGATTCTTCACTTCTCAGTCTCTAATTATAGCAAAGGAAAAGCCTGAAAGTAGGTACAAGATGAACACACGCCCTTTAACCTAAGCTATAATTACTCTGCCATCTTAATCATCTTATTTGGTCACAGCAAATTAGAATTCCTGTTCAGTTCTCATCTGAATCTTCTCATAATTGAAATAATTATTATTAGAAACACATGTGAACAGGCCAACCTTCTTTTGCAGATATCTAAAAAGAATCAATAAAAATCTTGCACACAACATCTTTTTAACCTGGGAACTCTGGTCTTATTTCAAAAAAGCTTGATGGTTGTTGGTGAGTTACACCTCTCTACAGGAGTCCACAAACTGGCCGTTCTAACCAACACACCCATCTCCAGCTGTGCCAATTGGAATTCCTACACCTTGCTTTCCCATTGCCATTCACACAGTATATCAAACACACCCATTATCAGGCAGCCATACATGTTCGTGAGTTCTCAGTCCACCCCAACTGTTTGATCATGTTCTCGAACGACAGTAATGATGGTGGTTAGTTCAAGCGAGTCAACATTGCTCTGTGTTAGCTAACAACTCTCAGGTATTTAGCTTGGGGGAGAATAGGTTTGGCATGCTGACTCTGGGAATTGTGATTCTTAGGTCAGAGGGAAGAAAGCTTATGGACGTTTGTCTTCTTAAATTCTGCTTTTATGAAAACATGGATATTATTGTAGATGTATTTAGTGTTTGAAAACAAATAAGTGATTGCAATCGCCTTAAGAATATTTTGCAGTTGTGTGCTGGGGAAAATGCAATGGAAACAAAAATTGCTGACAGAATGACAGGGACAGCAATTACTTCATTTTTTTTTGGGGGGGGGACTTGCAGCAGTATAGCCACAGGGCAAAGGGACTTGTAAGGTAAGTCCACAGTTCAATGACTTGCAGAAGAATGGCAAAATATGCACATTTTTATGCCACTGCCTTGGACGTCAGAGCTCTTACCATTGCAAAATCCCCAACATTAATGCAAATGTTCAATTTAAAATCAATAACAGAAGTGACCTAACTGAAGTTGCAAATATTAGCTATAACTCTAAGAGATGAAAAATAATAAGTAAACCCATTAAAATAATAGTAGTTTATTATTAAATTGTAGTGGGACCTTCATTGTGAGCGCATGGCTTAATTTCACTGAGCTGGCCTGATAGGGCTGCCTTTCAGGCCATTTCAGGAACCAACCAAGTACCTGCTTTGGTGTATGTACTCAGAAATTGTATTTTCTGCTGTGCCTTTTGGTGAAGCACTTTGGCATGCATGTGGGGAGGGTGGCATTGGAATATTGGCTGTGGGAATTGGCCGGCGTTGTCAGTGGTGCATGTTGGCTGTCGGCAGGCCATAGCCTCAGCAGTTTAGTGGCGAGGAGGCCCGAGTCGGCAGCTACATGAGATCATTCTTGCCCAAATCCATCAGCAACTACAACTCATTCAATAAACTTAAATGATACAGTATGAGTTACACATTAAAGATTAAATTTCCATTTGGGACTAATAAAGTCGTCTTGAATTGAATTGAATTATTT
This sequence comes from Apricaphanius iberus, assembly GCA_028564705.1. Lineage (NCBI taxonomy): Eukaryota > Metazoa > Chordata > Actinopteri > Cyprinodontiformes > Aphaniidae > Apricaphanius > Apricaphanius iberus. The sequence goes on from JAPXFQ010001905.1 coordinate 7,330,243, forward strand.
TCTTTGCTGAATATTAATGTTTCCTGGCATCTTGGTGTCTTGGCATAGATGGCAGCCAACAATGAAATGTTTTCCCAGTGGTGCATTTATTTGCTGGAAAATTAAATTTTGGTTTTAGAAATGTCAACAGTTTATAGAATATGTTGAAGTAAATTATATTGACACGATCCAGATTTATTGTTCAAGAAAAGAACAAAAGAATAGTGACTTTGGGTTTTCAGGTTTTCACTTGAATGTTTGGTTTATGCATTCCACCCTATATGATTTCAAAGATGTGCTACTGCAACACAGGTTTTCCCAAATCTAAAGACAGTTATGATGCTTGTTTGTCTAATGTATTTGATCTTAAGTTCTTCACAAGCTGTCTGGAAATAAAGCAGCAGCTAACTGAACCTTGCAGTCAGTCATACTGTCTGCTCACCGCTGCAGAGTAAACGGCTTTATTTTTTGACACTCTGAGAAGATTAATTTCCGCCTGACTTTGATGAGAATCAGTCTGAGACACTGCTATTAACTTACTGTGTTGTTTGCATATTTACTTAGCCTGACATCATGAGGAGATTTGTCAGTCCTAATCATGAGACAAAACAAATATCGCCAGAATATGACACCATTTACTGTTTCTGTGAGCAAAATAAATATTCCAACTTTTTCCATCTTCCTTATCTGATTTTAATTTGCTTTCTTGCAACTTACACAGTGCCCATTTCAAAGATATAAGACACCAAAATGCAGACCAAACAGGAACTACATCACCTTATCAAGCTAAAGATATGATCCCTTATGCATGAGCTTCCCTACAAATGCCTAAACTTGCACTGCTATTCTGGCTTGGATAAATTTTTCCCACACTGGTCTGTCTCCACTGCTCACCTCAACCGTGGAGGTGCAACGTAGAGGGGAAAAACCCCCTGGAATCCCCACTTTCTGTGTGGCCTGTGTACCCCAGTTCATAAGGTACTGCAGTACTTTTCTCAGATCAAAACATGTAAAACAATCTAATCGAACTCTCCAGATGAAAAAGCAGAGAAGCAAATATTTTATTAAAAATACTATGTTTATTTGATCCTCTGTTAAGTTATCCTATCAATGCCTTTCATGAATGTTGATGGTTTACGATCAGAAACAGCTATGCAAGACCACTAACTAGTCCCCATTGGCCCCTCTCAATAATTTAAAGCTAACTGATGGAGACAAGGCAAAGTAGGGGAAGGAGACTGGATCCCCCACTGGAAGCCTTCAGTCTGTAGAGTTGTTGTCAGTGTGTGTGTGTGTGTGTGTGTGTGTGTGTGTGTGTGGGTGTGTGTGTGTGTGTGTGTTTGTTTTCCTCAAAAGAGGAAATGCTGCTTCTCTGGAGACCCTAATTAGCTTGAATATGGAAGCAGAGCAGCTTTTCTTTTCTTCCTAACTTCCCACCAGAGCGGAAACTGCACGTATAAAGTCTGCAACTCAGAGACATGAATGTATCACCAGAGAGAGGAACAGTGCACTTTGTGGTTGGGGACTCTTAAAGAAACAATCTTTTTTAAACCCAGTAGCTCAACAATAAACTTGTCTTTACTCCCTAAACTTCATGATCCAGTGGAGAATTTGTTACTAATAGTCTATGGTTTTCGTCAATGATCCCCATAAACCAGGGGGTCAAACTCATTTCCATTTTGGGTTACATTAAGATAATGAATGTCCTTAAAGGGGCGGTTGGGGCAGGAAGTATTGATAAAACGATCTTTATCAAACCGTCATTAATAAATTACTGTCTCAATAATACTTATGGAAGTTTGACGAACACACCACACAAACAAACTGGGTTTTAGCAGTAATGTCTCTTTACATTTTATTATATTTTATTTTAATTTTATTTTTTTACATATTCTGTCTAGCAATTTGCTAGAATTTGTGTCTGAGTACCAAGTACTTATATTCTGGTGCTTGCAGGTCGGGAGTGTTTCGGCCATACCATGGTTTCGGCGGCATGTTGTTTAGGCGTATTAAGGGATGGCCTACACAAAGTGGAGATACACATTTCCCAAAACTTATATAGATATGTTTCAGGTGGAAAGTGGAAAACACAAAAGTATTCCAATGGTATTACGAAAGTAACTGTATTCTGAATACCATGTTTGAAATAGTAACTGTTACGGAATACAGTTACTCATAATTAGTATTCTAAAAACGTAATGCACATTTATTCCGTTACTTCCCAAAACTGCCTATAGTGCATACACCAATATGCAGCTTGAAAAGCAACTTAGGGTTTAGTGCTTTGCCTAAGGCCATGTAGATCTGTGGCAGGAGGAAGCTGGAATGGAGCCCACTTTAATTCAATTCAATTCAGTTTATTTATATAGCGCCGTTTCACAACAGATGTCATCTCAAGGCACTTTACAAGAAGAGTTATTAAAATACAATGTTTAATGTAGAAATTAGAGAACCACAGAAGATTGCGTCGTGTAATTCTCAGCAATCCCTCACACTGAGCAAGCACGAAGCGACAGTGGAAAGGAAAAACTCCCTTTTAACAGGAAGAAACCTCCAGCAGAACCAGGCTCAGCACAAGCAGTCATCTGCCGAGACCGTCTGTGGTTTGGAGAATACATAACAGAGACACAGAACAGAGACACAGAACAGAGACACATAAAGAGCAACAGAACTGATGCAGAAGTATGTTGCAGGACGTGGAGAACTTTCCGTCACTGCAAAGCCATCTTAGTCAGGGTCGTCAAGCAGGGCGGGTCTAGAGCACCTACTATAAGAAGAGACTAAGAGAAAGCCGGTTACCGCTTGAACTGACAGCAGATCATGCAGTTGGGGAGAAGTAGGAGAGAAAGTAGGAACAGACCCTAATAATGTCCTCCAACAGCCTAGCCTAAAGCAGCATAGCTACTAACATTAACCTGTCTCCTAGCTACTAGGAGACCTAGCTACTAACACTTTCTACCTGGCTTACATTAACCTATCTCTACCTAGCTACTCTACCTCTTCCTTTCTTTAAGATTGCAATATGACTACTCCAGCCACTGATACACAATCACCCCGTAATGGTGCTTTCACTGTGCCACTGTAACAGATAAGATTGGCCCAGTCTAAGGCATAAGAACACCTCAGTCAGTTAATTTCACTCTTGACTTTGACTAGGCCATTTTAACACATGCTGGCTATACTTTGATCCACACCATTCCATATCAGCTCTGACAGTATGTTGAGAGTCACTATCCAAGAAAGTGAATCTCCACTCCAGTCTGAAGTCTTACCGCCGCCTGTATCAATTTTTCTTCCAGGATTGCTAAGTATTTAGCTCCATCTGTCAACCATGTTTAGATTCTCCTGCAAAATAAAATCATGCCTCAAGCATGATGATGCCACCAGGTTTTACCATGAGGATGCAGTCCTCAAATGTGATATGCAATGTAACTATCACTTACAATCTGTGTTTTTACTGCTTCTCTGATTAATCCTGTACTTACCTGCCCTGTCGTTTTAGATGGACACTTTCCATTCTTTTAAAAACTGTATTGAACCATGCTCTGTGAGGTGTTTAAGGCTAAGGATATAGTTTTATAACCTAAGCTACTTCAAACCTCACATGTTTATACCTGACTTGTTGGCTGGGTTCCTTGGTCTTGATGGTGCTGTTTGTTCTTTGATTTTCTCTAACAGACCTCAAAAACCTTCACAGAATAGTTTAATTTACACTGACAATAAATTAATGCTAGATTCTGTTAATTAATTTGATTAAGTCTAAGGCAGATGGTTGCACTTTATTTTATTTATAGGTGTTAGAGTAAGAGGGGCTGAATAAAACGGCTTCCCACACTATCCGTATTTTTTTGGAAAACCATGAACATTTTTCTTCTGCTTCCTAAATATTTGCTACTGTGGGTCGGTCCACCATATAAATAAATAAATAAAACCAACTTACATAAAATCGTGTGACTGTTTTGTCACTGTTATAAAACTAGATTTCAGGATTCAACTGTCTAAGCAAAGAGGTTCAACAGTTTTTACTTCACTTCTGGCAGTGTTTGTTTCAACAAGCTAAGAGTTATTTACGTCCTCTGAGTTTCACCACTTTTTTATGATGTTGAAAAAAAATAGAAAGATGGTACTCATTGCCAGCTGCCAACTAAGCAAATAAGTAAGGGCTGTACTCTTCTGGTAGAGGTTTATACTTTACGTACTATACATGTTCAGCACTCTCTGTGTATTTTCGCACTCCGTATTAAATATGTAATTATCCTAAAATACTTTCCTTTTTTACTGCAGCATCATTTTATGAAGTTGAACAGCTGACAGAAAAAAATTAATTTCAATTCATGAACATATATTTCATTCTAATAAGACAAATAAAGGGCTACACAGTGGTGCAGTTAGTAGCACTTTTGCCTTGGAGAAAGTCCTGAAGTTTGAATCCTGGCCTGGAGTCTTCTTGCTTGGAGTTTGAATTTTCTCCCTCTCCATATGTAGGTTCTCTCCTGGTACTGCAGCTTCCTCATACTGTCAAAAAAACATGACTGTCAGGAAATCGGTCTCCCTAAATACGTATGAGAGGTGCATCGTGGTATGTTCTGTCTCTTTGTATTGCACAGTCATGAGCGAATGATATGTGCAGGGTGTATCCTAGCTCTAGCACAGTGACAACTGGTGATAGTCACCAATTGTTGCTCTTTTCAAAATACCCTGGAAACCTTTTTAGTGTGAATGCCAACATGGCTTCCTTGAAATTTGAAGACATTTTAAAGGAGCATGAGGCAGGATGAAGAAACAAAATTCACGAGCAACGCGGCCGGCACTGCAAGTTACTGCAGCCACTGGCACAAGAGCGTGCATAGACTCATTTAAAAAAAAAAAGAAAAGAAAAAGAAACACAGTTATGTACTGCCAGACCACTGCGCATAAACAAGCACCATGTCGAGTGACAAAGTAAGTGAACATCAAGACAAATATAGCATGGAAACCAGAGCTGGTTTTGCAAGCAAACTGTGGAAAGAACTGAAAAGATCCGTCTATTTTCCCATCATCTTTGTCTTTCTTTCTTTTCGTGCTGCCAATGATACAAAGTTGTGTGGGACGTCAGTTTGTAATAAATGCATTCTTTTTTAATCAAGGTTATGAAATCCAGCTAGTGCACCTGGGTGAAAGCATCCGGTTCAGTGTTTAATATTTTCTTTACACCTCCTACCCTGGATTGGTTAAACCACCCAGCAAAATTTGTACAAATTTTTTTTTTTTTACGTGTCCTGTCTAGCAGTTTGCTTCTCAGAATTGGTGTCTGATTACCAAGTACAAGCACAACAGATTTACTTTCCCAAGCAGAGCATTACAACTTTGCTATAGTAGTCCACTTGATATATATGTATGAAAAATATTTATTAGTGATTACTGGGTTTAATTTCTTGAAGTCATGGACACGAAATTGGATAAGAAGGAATAAAGAAAGAAGATGAAGAAGAAGAGAAACAGGGGAACACCCAGCAGCCGCAATGCTGGGGCCCGAGAGGTCGCAGGAATGAGCCCATGGGCTCCGCCGGAAACCGGATCAGGGACACCCCGCCCGCTAGCAGGGCCCCGACCAGGTATCGGCCAACAAGGGTTCCCCATCACCGCCACAAAGCAGGAGGGACCAGCAGCCAGCCGACGGGCAAAAGACGCCACTGCCACCCCGGGCGAATCCCCACCGCCAACAACCCAGCACCCCCTCACACACACCAGGGAGCCACAGTAAAAGCCGCAGCGGATGTACACCCTCACCAGGCAACGCCCATCCAGCACCTTGACACTCAGATCTACCAGCTCCCGGGTCCAGATCCCGCCCCACACCGAGCGCCGAGACCAGGGACCCAGCCAATGCCAGACAACCCCCTCCCCCCCAAATGAACCGACCAGGCAGTGGAGCCCACAGAACTGGTAGGAGGCCCGGACGCCAGACGCGGTCCCCACCGACCCACCAAACGGCACCAACCTACTCTTCAACCCTGGCACCCCCATACGAGGTGCCCCAGTCAATCCAAGTAGAACATCAGCCTGAAACACCAGCATCCCGACACACAGGCCCACCCTGGACCAGCCAGGCATGCACCAGGGCCGAGCTGGGCTGCATCCGGGCCCCCAGCCCCAGACATCAAGAGCCACCAATGACCAGCGGGCAGGGGCATCCGTCACCAACATGGAGTGATGGAGGGAAAAAAGTCCCCACTGGATGTGGGGCCTGAGATGCACCAGACCAGAGGGCAGCCAAAGACCCAGCCTGACAAGTAGACATAGACATACAGAGACAACCGTACCCTCCCTTTTACACACACACATTCTCACCAACACAGGGCACCCAAAAAAAGGACGCTGTACACTCAGTTATACATGGCCCCAATAGAGCAACCTGCCCCTGCACCCGGGAGACGAACCCCCTGCCCACCAGGATGGGGACAAGCAGACCGTAAAAGCCCCCACCATGGCAAGAGTAGCCCACCAGTCCAGGTCCCCAACCAGACGGCCTGATATACCCCCTGAACTCCAACCCCTGAGCTCAAACGAACAGGGATGTGGGAAGACCCCCAGCCTCCTTCCCCCTTCTCGAATATGGTGTTGTTGCGTGTTGTTCTATTGTGCACTTAAAACAGAGGCGTGGGAAATGGGAATGCTGCCAGGAACCCCCATCTCCCACCCCGGGCCTTCAGTGTCTGGATGCAGCTAAACAGTGGGCCCCAATGTGAATGATATAATTAAGGAGCAGGTGGAAAAAAATTTAAACTTTTGAACATTTATGGATTTTGCCATGTCAGTGGGCTTAGTGCAGCCTAACACAAAGTCATGCATTTCAACAACGTTGATGGAAAATTAAATATGAAAAGCTGCATTTTTTGTGGTTGATCTTTTTGCCCGTTTTAAAATGGTTCAGGTTTAGTTAGATTGTATGAAAAAAGTCTATAAAATAAACTTTCCGTAGCTAACAAAATATTCTCAGTTTGATCTTGACTTGGACTTTGCCTGGGCCGTTCCTCTGAACAATTCCATTGATTCCTGCCACTTTTCCACAAAGGTCAGATTTGTGGGATGATTAGTTGACTCAACATAATCTTACTCCTAAACTGTGTCTCTGTAGGTCTTTCTGAGTTATGATGGGCATTTTGGCTGTTTGTCTGATGTATGCTGTCTGTGCCAAGCTGTTACCTAAGTTTAGGTTGGATGGACATGTCTTGCTAGGCTTGCAGTTTTGCCGATCTTCAAAGATTTCAGCTGATGGATTGGATAGTGCTCTGAGAGATTTGTTTAGCCTTATATTGTTTTAAACTCTAAACCTGCTTAAAGCTTCAAAACATAAATCGCGTCGCATTTTCCTTATTATCCCAGTTATGTACCACTTTTTTTTGGTCAGTCACATAAAATCCCAATCAAATACACTGAGGTATGTAGTGCAAGGTGACAAAATGAAGAAGAGCATAAACCACTTCATTAAGTGATGGCCTATAAAATGCTTTTAAAAATGTATTACTTACCTCTAACATTTGACCACTGGACATATTATCTTTACGTTTTATATTAAATTTTATTTTTATTTCTATTTTATCTTTATCTTAAAAGCAAAGAGGACTTCACTAAAACATTGGTTTCAAAGCATTCTAAGTGCTGGGGTTGAATATGTGTTTCCAAACTTCCACATATTCCAGTGTGCATTATTGCTGCCATAATCCAGAATTTCCTACTTGAGACAAGTGAATATTGAAAAGAGCTATCCAAGAGCAATATGATCTCCCTTGAAAACAACTAATAATGCATTCAACTGCAATGCCAGTTTCCATTGTGGAAGACTTTAATACTAAAGTAAAGCCATACTGAAGCTTGAAGTTAAATGCTGTAGCATATTTGAACAATCGAGTGAAGTACTTTAGGAATATACAGCTTTCCGTTCAGATGATGTCCAACTCTATGGATGTTATTGATCATACCATTCTAATTGGTCTGGTGTAGGCTGATATTTAAATTTTAAATGTTTTCTTTAGCTTTACATTGATAATAATCATTAAGCTGCAGGTTGACAATAAACTTGAAATAACACAGCCCAGAAAATGTTCTTCAGAGAAAAGCTCTAGTTAGCCTGAAAATTGGTGCCCCATGCCAAAAGCATAAACATTCAGATCCAAGGAGAACTGAAGGCACTAAATACTGAGAGACTGCCATAGCTTCTTTCATTTTGCAAAAATGTAAATAAATAAAAGCATATCAGCAACTCAATGTAATTTCTTATCAGGCCGGGGGACTGAAGTTAAACTACTTTATAGAAGCAAATTGCAATAAACATTCTTGCGTTTAGTTTTATCTTCATATGAAGCCTCTTCCTGTTTTGGTTTATGTACATGTGCAATGTGTTTCTGCAAGAAAATAGTGAGTCAAAAGAGTAAACAAAATGAGACAAGCTGTCCTCATTGTGCATTCCAACTTTTACAAGAGTAAATGAAAAAGGCCAGTTCATGCTGGCATGAAGCGTGGCACGTCTCTTCCCTCGAGAAAACAACCACAAACTGGCTCTGTAATGCAAAGAGGAAGCGTTGAGTCTTGCTGATGACAAACTTCAAAAGCCTCAGATGGGCCACTCATTTGCTAAGGGAGATTTTCCCTTCAGATTCTTCTGCAGCAGTGGCACCACTGGAGGTATTGGAAACCAGATAATTCCAATTCTATTGGTTTTTCTCCTTTTTTGATTATTTGACCAGATTTCCTTTCTCAAGAAGCACTCCTTGAAATATTTTTGATTAATTTTTTAAGTCCTCAGCAGTGGAATACATATACTTGTTTGTCCAAGTTTGCTTGGGTTGTGCAGCTCTCCACATCAAACACTGTCATACCACCTCTGGTTAATTCGTTTGTCTTAAACTTTGATATGAGTCTCAGCAGTGATCTGTTGGTTTTCACAAACCTTTCAAGGGTCCCACTCAGTCATCTGCTGCTAAATCCTTTTTTTTTTGTGATTTTAGATTACATTTTTTATGCAAACTTATTTGTGGTCTGATAGTTTATCAGGCCAGAATAGCCTTACAAATCTTTTTGTTTTTCACCTTAAAACTTTAAACAACCTTAAAAAAAAACTTATGCAAACCCACATTCGACCTAAAACAGATTGTGTATGCGTGTGCGAGCGTGTGTGTGCATGAGTGTTTTTTTCTGTGTACACGCTTCCAAAGAGTGATTATGTCCACATAGACAACTCATAATCATAATTGTCTGATAAGAAGGGGAGATGTGATGATTTCACCTTAGCTCATCCCGCACTACGCACACACAAACATACCACACACATACACAAACATACACTTAACTAAAACATGAACAGGCTTTTGGAAGGAATGTGTAGGCTATTAGAGGCTAGACGTGGTTCTGACCATAAAGGAAAATGGGATCACATGCCTACACAAATATATTAATTGCATATCTTTGGTCATTTATGCATGCAACAGTTAGTGAACATATATAAATGAAAGCAAAATATTTGAGTATGGGATTTGTTTAGAAAACATCAATGTATATGGCTACTTTTCTGTCTTAGTCTTCAGTTCCCAAAAGTAAAAGGTGATTTTAAAGTGTTGAGGCCTTGAATTTATTTTAATCATGTTTTTTTATTTGTTTTTTATTTTTATAAATAGAGACGTGCCTGTACTGCTCTTACAAGGAACACTGAAAAGCAATAAACTCTCATTGAAAATCTCAAGAACATATCCTTTTCCACTGCTTACTCAGCCTGCTCTACTCTGCACGACTAAAACCTAGTTTACACTTCTCCATCAACAAGTTTGCGCTCACACGCACACGTATTGACTGAGACTTTTTCCATTTAACAAAACAACAATGGAGGACATGGTAGCGATGTTTAACATTCAGTACACGTAAGGCAGTATGAAGTGAAAGTTAGGATACAAGCTGAACCACTTCTGAAGGTAAGTTAATGCTAATGTTAGCTTGTTGTAGTGAGCTACGAATATAGGATATATATCTCCAGAGGGCCCCAGAATCCAGGACACTTCCTTAAAACCCTTCTCAGAGCGAGCAGCTCCATCCAGCTCCCACTGAATTTCCTTTTAAGCCAATATGTTCATAGACACTACGCCTCCACATTGGACCACGACACTGGTTTTGGTGTTGACATTGTTCTTCAGCAAAAACTACACATATCCAGTTGCTGTAGTGACTTTTAAAAATGACGGTCCAATTGCTGTTAAAAGAGTCTGTCATGTTACCAACCAGTGACTCCACCCTGTAGCCAATCAGTGAACAACAGCCCTCTCACGTTGCGTTTTGGTCCCTGCTCAGCCCTGATGGAACCATAGCAAAGTGGGTACTAAATATGGGATTGGCTCAGCTCGACTTGGCCCGACTTATGCTAGTGAAAATGGTATAGACCTGCGGATGAGTTGAGATAACCTGGACTGAAATACCAGATTCATTGATTAAAATATATGTTCTGCTCCTTCCATTTCAAACTACTTAGAAATCCAACCTAAGATACTACACTGTAGTAATGTGAAAGCTGGTTTAATAGTAGTTACTGTTAAAAGGTATTGTATATGCTATTAAGGTACCTGAGTGCACATGATTTAACATATTTAAGATGGAAAATGAATAGTGAGAAATACTTCGCTTAGGTGCTTCCTGTTAACAACACATTAAATGACCACACATAAGATGCATAAGCTTTTAAGTAATTACTGTGAAACAAATCAAAAATAACACATCTATTATTCATTCTGTTTCTCACAAATGTAATCACATCAAAGTCTAAAACTGTACAGAAAGAAGGAATGCATCATCTACACAAATAAGAGCATACATTTTATTTTTTGGGAAGATTAGGGAAAAACGCTAAATAGAATGGCCGTTTTCAATTAGACACATTTTAAATACCCTAACTGGTATAATATTATTTAAGTACTTTCTTCTGAGCTCAGCATCTGTATGACTTATAAGTTTGAGTGGAAAAGTGAAAACATTACTAGAATTTATTATTAAAAAGTAATGACTATGACATTAGACTAAAAGTAATCTGAAAGGACAAAAAATAATAATGCAACACCTAACATCTCAGATCCCATGCATGAAACATTCATCTGCATTGTTTGCAGAGATCTGTCGAGTGCTTGGAGTTGGAAAGCAATGATGTCATAAAAAGATCGTGCCATAAAAACATGAAAGTACACATCCTGAAACCTGACCTGCATTCACGGTTTGGTGCTCTCAGTTTGATAACATTGGCCTCATAAATGAGTTTGAATGGGCTGCAAACTATAACTCTTTATTTGGCTTTGTTGCGGTTGAGTTTAGGTTGGGCAATAATGTGCTGTAGAAACTTTCATTTATAGTTCTGTGAAGAAGTTCTTCACTCATTAATGTTTTCTTCTGTTTTTGCAACACCTAGATGTTTCAGATTATACAATTATTTGAATATCATATAAAGATAACGTGAAAGAACAGAACTTTTTAAATAAGCAGATTATTTAGAGACAAAGCTCTTAAGCCTTTGAAGCTCCATTGAACCAGTGAGAGCCATTATTTATACAAAACTGGAGAACACAGAAATTCCCAGGAGGGGTCAGCCAACAAAAAAAATGACTCCCAGAGAATTACGCATACTGATCAAGGAGGTCACCAAAGAACATAGAACATCTACATTTCTGCAGGCCTCACTAGTCCCAGAAAAATTCCGAGTTAATGATTCAACAATAAGAACGTCAGTGAGTCCCAAGATCTTTGTAAATAGAAAAGAATATAATGCCTTTATTGTTACTATACGTATGTACAACAGGATTCAAAAAGCAACTCACTTTTTGGTGAGAAGGCATGCAGGTTGCAGCAGCTTGTATACATTATGAATAAAACAAAAAATAATTTAAAAAGGGATGTAAGGTTGGAAGCATGTTTCTGAGGAAGATGGTACTGCCCATTTTTTATATTTTATGTGCCGGGTGAAGATTGCATATGATTAAACAGGTTATTGAACATATTAATGTTAAACAGTAACACAGTAACGTTGTGAAGTTGTCTATTGCATAGTGAGTAGAGTTCATGTTATGTGCAAATGAGTCAGTGCATGTGCAAGTTTAGAGTGGATATGGCTTTTAAAAAAACACTGTTCTTAGATTTTATAGTCTTTGATTTGATGCACCTGTAGCATCTCCCCGAGGGCAACAAGTCAAACAGTTCAAAATATTGATTGGATACTATGTAAACTGATAAGACAACTGGGATACTTTCTGGAAAGTGTGTGTCATCGTAGAGCCAGTCAAAAAAATGACAATTTTAGAAAAAGGAACACAAGACCAACAGGCAACTACAGACAGAGAAAATTAGTATTCATTGTCCTGCCTACTTTGGCTTGTGACTGCCCAACGGAAGTTTCTTTATTTATTTTTTCCTGTCTGGCAGTGTGGGACTCAAAATTGGCTGAGTGCCAAAAGTCCAACAGATGTCTTTTCACAAGTGGAGTATTATGGCTTTCCCATAACACTCAACTTGATATATATGTGTAGGAAAGCGTTATTAGAAATTGCTTTGGGATTATTTCAAATAGTATCAACTTAAAGACTGAACAGAAAGGGGAAAAAGAAAAAAAGTGGAAGAGATATGAAAAAAATTAAGAGGGTAAGAGGGAATTGAAGATCGAAAACAGGAAATGAATAAAGAAAATACAATGAAATACCATAGAAGTTTATTCTACTCCTGCAGGAATGTAGTGGGAAAAAAAGAAGGAAAAACAAGGATAACACAAAGCAAAACATTTAAGTTTAGGAGCATTTTGCACATTTAGAAAAGGTGCCAAGGAGGTTAACTATTAAAAAGCCGACACGTCTTTTAAAAGCCTCTGAATTCTTTCTGGTTTTTCAAAAAACGCACTTTCAGGGTCGGATATAGGATCATTTGCATATGGTCTTACAGTCTCCCGTGTTGCCATTGTTCACCAATGTAATTTTTCTTTCTCCAAATACTAAAACGCAACACACTGAAAACTTCTGTAAACAATATCTGAGTCCGACTCCACAGGCATGCTATGATAATGGCTGGTATTTGACGTACTGAATGGGAAGTTTCACAAAGGATAGGAGGGTCTTAGAGAGGCCCAGGCTAATATCAAGGTGTCAAATACAGAAAGGATGAGAAGGCAAATTTCTTTAAGGTGGATTTTGATATATAGAGGATTTTCAGACAGATTTAGGGTTACACTTTTATTTGAGTGTGCTGTAGAATGGTACTGTGTGCCTGGAAGAAGCATGATACACCCATTTAAATGACAGGGCGAGCGATCTGATCTTGTTGAAAACGATGTAGTACATACACCCAGCAATTAGATGGCAGTTTGCCCTGCGTATGCAATGTTCTATGGTTACGCCAGTTTGCTGCTCCTTACCCAGGAAAGATTAGAAGGATGGCGGAGTGCGCAGGTCCAACATGCCATGGGCAGCTGGCAGTGACATCATCGTTTTCAAAAGTCCCTGGCCTTGCGTTTACAGACAGTGCCCAGTGTTGTCAGAATCCTCCACTCTGCAACCTGTTTTCAAAGAAAAAACTTTGTTTTGCACATTAGAAGAACACAACATCAGTTCTCAGGTAGACATATAAATACAACATCATCACCGAAAAGCACATGGTACCAATTGATTTACAATTTATTAGTGGAAATCTCAGCCCAAGTGTTCATCTGTGAATGCCTATATACTGTGTCTGTGTGTTAGCATACTGGTGTACATTAGATTTCGCCATATCACCGTTTGACAGCCAATATGAGGAGCCAGAGATCTGCTCCCAGGACTAGAAAACGAAGTTGATTGCAGCCACAGACAAGCGGAAGACCCCCAGAACACAGACAGACCAACGCAGGACTGACAAGTCATTATTTTATTAGAATTTCTCTTGAGTGTCCTCCCATTGACAACCAAACATTAAAGACATACAGACAATCATAAGAGCAACATTTGAAGTGGGCTTCTTCTTTAGCTGTTACAAGATGGCTTCCACAGAGGGCAACAAGCAAACATTGTTTCCACATTCCAGAGTTAATATATTGCAGTTCAAGAAGAACTTTGTGCTTCTTAACACCATACCAGAGATCGACAGAGAAGGTCCCCACATCACAAGTCTGCAGATGCTATGGCCAGCCAACATATACCACAGACCCACTGGGTCAATTCCCTTAGAAGACATCCCAGTGCCCCTAAACCTGATGCCACATAAAAATTTCACACCAGAACCACAGCACATGGACAACATCCCCAAACCAAGACCAACAAGCACCTGAAAACCTGACTTAACCAACTCCCGAATAGGCCCCATCAAAGAGGCACATTTGCCGACAGCACCAAAAGGCTAACATTGGCCTGAAACACCACCCAACTGATCTGTCCACTGTCCACCCCAGTACCACCAGGCAGCCACTAGAGATGACCTTGCATGTCCCCCTTGGCACCGAGCCCCGGACATCAGGAACTACCAACACATTGGCATGCAGAAGCACCAGTCACTGACAGGAGCAAGTGTCTCCTGAGTCCAGCCCCAGCCCCATTCCAGGGTGGAAATAAGCAAACTGCAAGACCTTCATAGTTGCGGAGAAGCCCACCAGCTCAGGCAGCATCCAGACCCTCTATTTCGTCTTTCAGTCTCCAATCCTTGATGGGAAATAGCAAACAGGGGTTTGAAAAGACCCCAAGTTGATGCTAGTTGTTATATAATGTGTTTAAAACATGAGGGTTGGGAGGATGAGAAAACAGCTGCACCCCATATTCCATGAACGATTCCTTTGTGATTGCATGCAGTTTAACATTGGGCACCGGCACCAGAGGTGAAGCGGATTGAACAGGTCCCCTTCTGGATGCAGGACAGCAGGGACCCTCCTGCACCTCAGTTACGTCGTTTTTAGTTTCAAGACCAGTAGAAGCTAGTAGAAACTAACCACTAGAATTAGCAAAATGATGGAACATGTCTGGGCTTGTATTATTTGTGGAGGTAATATATTAAGGTAGCCTTTTTTTATCCAAGAAAGAACTGCTGAAGAAAAGGCGGCAATTTGTCTTTGGAACAACACCAGGAAAGTTAGTTAAGTTAGTTATTTGTTCAAAGACCGCAAAAGAGTCCCATTGCTGTTAGGCAAACAATGAGATGTTTGCACTTTATGAATATGAATCCTGATATTTCCACCCAAAAGAAAAATACTCACAAGGCATTCATTTAAATTAAAGATCACAGCAAAATTTCGGAGAAATTTGTAGAAGAGAACACAAAGACGTTGACGTTGTCAGATCGACATTCTGGAATATTCAGGGACAATTCCATCCATGTTTTTAACCGTAGTTGTCCTTTCAAATACACCACTTTTTTTACCGGAACATTGCCTTTCAGCTGCTTTCACATGGCAGAAAATGTACTGGAGGATCCTGATAAACGTTTGTTGGGGGGGTGTGTACATGTGTCACTTCCCCAAACAAAGTCATTCTTGCATAGAGGGCCAACAAAACAGCTTAACTCCTCACATTGCTCATCTTTTGTGTGCAAATCTTCACACATATTCTTAAGAGACAAAGCTGAACTGAAAATTGACAGCAAAACAAAAGGAGTGTGAAGCAGCCTTTGATATATACAATATACTGTATGTAATCAACATGTGCACTCACAGCTGTCCCTGTCCTCCCACTCCCCACCACCTTTACCTGACATTCTGAACGCAAATACCCTACCAAGACAAGTCCACTCTTGTTACTACGTCTTCAGGTGTAAATATACCAGTAAAAAGTATCCGCACAGAGTGGGGAAGATTGCTTTCAGATTCAAAAGAAAAACAGAAAAAGTCCAGAATATTGCTACCCTGGAAATCTAGAGGTCTTGCGAGAGCACAATTTGAATTGCCTATGCAAGATGCTCTGGCATTGAGCAATGATGCATGTTACTGCGTTGCGTGAGCAGTTCGGGGAACCAATCAAATCGGTGTATCTTATGTGGACCAGAGGCGAGAGTAAGCTAATGACGACAGCACTGTGACGTCCAGGATCATTTAGTAAACATTGAAAGATGGCTACAGATGAACACCAGTTGTTTGAAATGGCTTTGGCCACTACAGTGAAAGAGTTAGACTTGGCTTGTCATTAAAAGATGAACAGAAAACCAAGCTCAAATTGTTCCTTGGCAAGGACATTTTTACTGTTTTGCCGACTGGATATGGCAAGAGTTTAATCTACCAGTTAGCTTCGTTGGTAGCTCTGGATACCTCACGCTATGTATTTTTGTGATTGGTCGTGGCGTTATCCAATTGCCAATAGTGAGAGTTTCAAATGTCAGCTTGGTTCCGCCCTTCAAGATAGGCCCTTTTCATTACTCACTGCCAGACCCTTAATTTTAATAGATTAGGGTCTGGCATTTTTCCAGGCTAGAATATTAGTTTTTCACCGCATGTTTGAATGGGGCTCAAGTAGTTTAGTATAAATCCATTTAGAGTTGTATGGGGCATAATCATGGTTACGGTTAGATATTAAGGTTTAGGCTCACACGTGATCTTTAATAATGTATGTTGGGGCTCATATAATTTCTGTATTTAATATGAGCACACTCAATATTGTATGTTCAATTTGAAGTACCCTCCGAAAGCCACACATAGGTTATCTTTCACTCAAGATAATTGAGTGTTGGAAAAGTTTACATTTCGACATTAACACATTAATATTTTGGTTGTTTCATTAATACAATAACAATGCACAGATTCCATGATGTTGTGTATATTTCAAATGTTTAGTTTAAGATGATGTTTGATTGTTTGTCTTCTTGTTACCACTATGTAATTAAAAGCATTACTCATCCATTCGGTTGTGCAATGATATCCACACACAAATAGATTAACAACAATTCCTGTACAAATGTAACATTATAGCTCCAGTGGAGACATATATGTGTT
This sequence comes from Apricaphanius iberus, assembly GCA_028564705.1. Taxonomy (NCBI): domain Eukaryota; kingdom Metazoa; phylum Chordata; class Actinopteri; order Cyprinodontiformes; family Aphaniidae; genus Apricaphanius; species Apricaphanius iberus. Next base: position 7,347,155 of record JAPXFQ010001905.1, read on the forward strand.
ACAAGACTGTTACACAACATTTGTATTGCATGCACACAGGACACCTGCTGGCTCTGTTGCAAGCAATTGACTTGGAAAATGGTAAACTCTTTCTTCTCTGGTGAACTGCTCAGCAAGTACAAATATTAGCTTGGTGTAAATATTAGCCTAGCCAATTTCTGTACCTATTAGATTTATGTCTCTACTTGAAAGCCATGTTTATTTTGAACACTCTTCTAAGAAAAAGTAGAAGCTTATCAGTTTACCTAATAATACTTTGCATTTAAAGATAACTCTAGTGGTCAAACCATAGTTTATATTAATCAATCTGACAAGCATGCAAGGACAGATGGAGTAGAGACGAATTGTTTAACTATCCATCGAATGCAAAGGAGAGCACACGTCTGTGATTGGTCAGTCCAACATCAGCCCAAGATCATTGCACCAGAATTATGCTCTATAGTTTATGTAATTACATTACAAGTCAGTGTAGCTTTTGGCCATTGGCTGCTTTATATTTACAAGGCCAGTTTATCTAATATGGTCTTTTGGCAATTTTGAATGCCAGAGTGTGTAGATAACACTAAAACAGATCGCTGTGTTTTTTGTTGAGTATTCTATGAGCTGCACTTCTAGTAACAAAAGGTTTCCAGCTGGGTCAAAACTCGCTCTCTCTCAGCCATTGTTCCTCTAGTGGATGTGTGTTTATATCATAGACTGTAAAAAAGAATAGACAGCCCCTCCTCACTCCTCCCCGTTTACCAGAATGACACATTTTCATGAGGGAATTCATGGCAGATTCACAGACTCCTCTTCCCCAGCTCTGGCAAACCATGTTCCTAAAAAGGCATAGGGGCGGTTCTTCACTGTAGACTCTGCCCTCGCGGGGCGTGTATGGGCGTGTAGTTCGGTCGTGATCGCGCCCATTCTGCTCCCGCGTCGTTAGCTCCGATGCTAAACTTGGCTCGGCCCCCTCATTAATTATGCAAGATTTTAAAAAATTATCTTACAAAAACCAGCCTGGTGCCCAGGCTTTTTATGAGCCCAGCGTTATCTCAGTAAGAATATGTAGCCAAAGAAAGTTTAAAACAATGGGGCACCAGGCATTAAAGTTGTTTTTAACGTGTCTAAAGTCCAATGCTTTTCAATGGGGGCCTAGCGGCCAAATGGAGGTACTACAACAATGGAGTAGCAATGGCGGCCTCCATGGTATGCGGTCACAAAGCAGAGCAGCCAGCGGCCATTGGTTTATATGCTGAAGTAGATAAACTGTTATACACCCCCTGCTGTCCTGGTGGGATATTGCTTCACAACAACCAAGAAGTATGAAAGGAAAAAATGTTTCAGCAAACTTGCTGATACAGAAGTATAAACTAGTTTTATGGTTTAAAAATGCTAGTTTTTTTATTCCACTACTTTAAGTTGGATGGGGAAAATCTATTTAAACAACAGATAAAAAAAGATCAAACCTATACAGAAAAAAACCCGTCAATGCAGTCAAACACTAATGCAAACCATTCTTTCAGGAAGTACTTTACCAAGTTGTCTAGTTGTATTAAGGAGCTGTCGTGTGATTTGCTGAGTAACATTTTGTGTTGGCAAAGGCTGCATTTAATAAAAATGGACAGAGAGTGTACATCTAAGAAACACAATTTATATATTTAGGTAATAAATATCAACTCTGGTTAATAAAGGTAGGTTTGAAGCTATTGTCAATTTTACCTTTCTAAATAAGAATGACTGGATCAGAGCACAGCATTATTGGCCATGTTGTCACCTGCTCAAGCAAAGTCTAAGCAAGGAAATGAAATCTCACATAATCATTGAAAAAGGAGTATTTTGATGAGCCATTTTATATAATAAATCTGTTTATTTTTTTACAAAATATACCAGTGAAACTAGTATAAAAAATAAAAAAAAGATTGTACAAGTCTTAATCTACGAATCATCTAAAATACAGCTACCAGCTGGTCTATTAGGCATTCCATGATCTTAGGGCTAAACACATTTTAGAGTTGCTTGTCAAGTATGAACCATGTAGGACCCTCAAGTCACCAGAGAGCTCTTGAGTCTGTGCTCCAAAGAAGAGGACTTACCAAGTGGAGGTAAAGCTCTGTTTAAATGTCCCTCAGCTCTGCAAACAACATCCTAAAAATGAGCTGTGCATAACTGTTGGCTCTTTTTTACCTAGCTTTTAATTGGCTGAAACCTATACATTTTGTGCACTTATGTCTCATGTTTATGGCTCATGTTTTTATGATTTAATCTGATGCCAAATTTATCTTTTGATCCATCAGGATTTTATGTATGTGTATTCCTTTAAACTTCCTGTAAAGCACGTATGAATGGTGCTTTACAAATTAATTTTGCATTGTTATCCCTTGGCTGTTTTGTACAAATATGATCTTGATTCCAAACATTTGGTCTGATGTTTATCTTAGCAGTGATTGTATTGTTTTCATTTTCCAGCTAAATCCAAATGAACCTTTGGTCCTTGAATGAGGCATCTAATAGATTTTGTATTGTTATCCACAAAATATCTGCATGGTTATACATCTGCTAATGAAGTATTTTAATTTAAACACAAATATCAGCAGAACAGGTTTTATCTTAGTTAAATATAGCCAAACCATGTAATGTCTTTTTTTGAACAAGCACACTTACAGTATATCACCTTTCTTTTCCTCTAACCTCTCATGTATCACTCCCTATGTCAGTTGTCTGTATCCCGGGTTTGATCATTACATATCACTCACATCCATTTACTCAAAGAGGATCCACACATGCATATGTACACACACACACACACAAACACACACGTGAGTTTTTATGGCTTCTGTTACAAGGACAACCTGATGGATATCATTCTGAAGAGAAGCAGGCACTATGGAGGTTCACAGACTGTGTGCTTGAATGCGTCAATGTATGTGTGTGTGTGTGGTCTTGTATTACTACCCTAATTAGGACCAGTTTTGGGATATTCACCAACCTTTTTAGGACCGATGGACCTTGTTAGGACTGATGCCCAGTCCTAATACAGCGGACTCCCATTTTTAGGTTTACGGGTTAGCTATGGTTTGAATTGAGTTTTAGTTAGGCTTAGGGTTAGGTATAGATCAGTAATGGTTAGGAACAAGTGTGGGTTAGGCATAACTCCAGTTATTCAAATCAATGGAAGTAAATGGATGGTCCTAATATGGGTAGCAGTAGAAACTGTGTGTGTTTATGTATGTGTATCTGTGTGTGTTTGTGTGGACATGGTATTGCTATCTTCGTAGGGACCAAAATTTGGAAGTTTGCTATTCTTTTTGGGACTGACAGCCCTCGTGGGGACCAAAATCCCAGTCCCCACAAGTTTGAAGGCATTTTTGAGGCTCAAAATGTGGTTTTAGTGTCAGGGTTACAATTAGGTTATGGTTATGGTAAGGGTCAGGGTTAGGCATTCATTTTTGATAGTTAGGGTTAGGGTAAGGGGCTAGGGAAAGCATTATGTCAATGAGATGTCCCCAAAAGACATGAAAACCCAACATGTTTGTGTGTGTGTGTGGGGGGGGGGGCGGTGTGTGCGTGTGTGTGTGTGTGTGTGTGTGTGTGGTGCACATTGTGGAAAGACACGTGTGGGATCAAAGCCAAAAGGTCTTTCTTCACTGGAGGTCACAGGAGGTGACAGACATAGACAGAAGAAATCTTCAGCCGATTCATTTGTGTGATTCTTCATGCAAAGAATCCCTTCAGCCAAGTAGAAAAGGACCTTTCACCAAAGCTGGGCATAAAGATCCATCTAAAAACTTCCACTAACCTGCTGTATGTTTGAAACATACCAGTGGTTGGTAAAATATTTAGCAAGACATTATTTTACTTTTTTTTAGATATTCGAATGAAGTTTTGCTTTTGTGTTTGGGATTACTTTCATGTTGGGCAACCTCACAATTTATTAGACCTATATACTAGAGTAGCGTTAGGTATACTTTAGTAACTCATAAGGACACAGATATTTTGGACATTAGGAATGCATTAGAGTTGAGGAAGCTGTACTTTAAACCCCTGTTGAAGACCAACACACACAGGCAAGAGTCAGAATGAGGATGAGAATCCTCTTTTTTTTTTTTTTTTTCATAAAAGCACATTTGCAACAATTAAACAGACCGTCTCCTAGCAAAGTTCGGAATCAGAATACCTGACATGTAAAAGTTTATGAGTGATCCCATGAAGACACCATTTTGGCCCTATTTCTGTTTACATTATAATCAGCGGCCTTTAATACAATTTAAAGCAATATGCAATACAGCTACTGTGGCGTATGTTAGGACTAAACAGGGATAGGAAAGCAGAGCTGTTGGAGATGCCTTCAGCAAAAAATATAGTAGAAGCTACCACATTAAGACCACCAACACCAAGAAGACGATAGGGATGATGAGAAGACTCTATGCTAAATTAGCACAGTATATGTTAGGAAATGCTGCTGTTTCTTTTCATACTGAGCAGATCACTAGGAGGAGACTCCTTCACAACGGAGCAGCTGTATTCGTTTCCACTGTGAATAGAGTTTTTAACACTTTCTGATCTTCACCTCAATTATCATCTAGACTGGTCTGTTTGAAAACAATAAAAACAAAATAAAACCATGAAATAGGTCCTCCTCAGGGCAGGATTCATACTGAACATCAGGTGTCTAATATTTTATCTTAAGTCTTTATGGTGAATTTAACATAAGTTATGCTAAAACTTTAATGTTGTTTCTATTTTCTCCTTACAAAGGTCTTCAGTTTGCTTTTGAAAAAGAAAGTACAGTCACAACTATTTTGGTTTGTAAATGTTAGGAATTTTCAGAGGTGGAAATAGTTTTACCTGACTACATTTTCTAATTCCCCTCACACACATCTATAGCAAATGATATCAACCTTTAGAAAACAAACTGTAAAGGTTGTGAATAACTTCTAGTGTGCAAATTACTAGATGCACTTAAAGCTTGAAGTATAGCAAAGGAGCCCACACCTGTCAGAAATATCAGAATTTGAGGCCCAGTTCCCACATTTAGGTTAGGGTTCCCATTTTCAGTCAGGAACAAGTTTGGACAGAGAGAGATTCTATAAATCAAGGCTGACATTTCCTGATTAAAATCATTTCAAGCATCCATGTCAGTGCAGATTACTGACTAGCATGATATTTCCCTTAAGCACATACACACACTTCCAGACATTCATCGCACTGTTTTAATTTTCCTTGAGCCAAACTCATGAGTATATTTTGAATTTATTTTATTAAGCGTGTAAAGACACATCCAGCTAAAACGATGAGACAATGGACAAAATTGGATTCCAATGGCGAAACTGAAATTAGATTTTACTCTCTTTAGCCTGTGAAAATAAAACATCTTTTTTTTTTTTTTTACAAAAAACACTAAAGATTTTTACAAGTAAGTAAAGATTTTTCAAGAAGAAAAACTGTAAAATTGTCATTCCAGATGTTAGTAGTCAGTATATTGCAATTTTTTAAGGTTGCACAATTTTGATATGTCTTAATGCCAAAAAAAAAAAATACTGATACTGATTTTCCTACATCCATTAAAGGTTTCCTAATTTTAACTATGGATTCATTAAAACATCTAACTAAAAACACAACCAAAACACACAATTTCTGGGTTTACGTTAACTAATCAATACTTTTTTTATAGCACACCTTCAGCAATAGGGAAATTAAAAGTGTTTTGGTTGATTATGAGATAAAATAACCGCAGCAATAAAACAACAGTAAAATCATAAAACACAACATTAGAGACATAAAGCAGGACACATTAAAGCATATGACACTCCAGCTATTATTATGAGTTATGCAACAACTTAACAACCGAAGATGAAATAAAATGCAGTCTCATTATTAAATGTTAAAAGCTATTTTTTAGTTTGATGCTAATAATAAATTCCCAAACAGATCCTGTAAAATTATCAGCAGGTAGCTAGTTAAGGGTCAAACAGTTGCCCACTGAGAAGTCTTGTAGTTGTCACTGTCCACATAAGAACTGCTTCATTTTTTACTTCAAAATAAGAGTTTCAATATTAGACCAGGGTGTTAAGATTACACCTATTATGCTGCATGGCCAGCATAATTACGAAGGTCGTATAACAAACTGAAACTCAACAGCTCATTTTATCTGATGTTTGAAGAGAGAAGACAATAAAGGTCATCTTACTGCTGAAATCAAAGAGATATATTGTTTTAGACAACTTAAACATTCCAACCCTCTAATGACCACAGAAACATGGAAACTCTCTTCAAAACCATATCTATTATCCAACGTGACAAAAGCTATTGTTTCTTACAATGCTCAAGTCATCCCTACGTAGAGAGACTATCCCTGTGAAAGCTCTGGCTGGTAGTATCAAATACGCAGTTAACACGGCACGTCAAACCCTCCGTCATTGGATCCAATGGATAAACCACTAAATCACACCACAATAGCCGCGGACTTGTCTCATTCACACAGGCCACATGAAAAGGAAGGGGAGAAAGAGGGAAGCCTAACTTCCAGGCTCAGGCTAAACCAGACAAAGGGCTCTCGAGCCGGACTGCCTCAGGACAAAAACACATGACACTGGCGCACAGGAAATCAGCCAAATTGTCCTTTGTCTGGGACATCAAAATCCTTCTCCCTCAGTGCAGGCAATGAAGAGCGGGGAGGTAGAGGGCTCCGGGAAGACGGATGAGAGAATGGGAGAAAGTTAGGAAGTGGGATGAGACAGAGGACGAAATACGTTTTTGATTAGTTCTGCTATATATAAGGAAGAAAAATACATAGAACTTGCTTATCAGTGTTATTTCTGCTTATATTCGCATTTATATTTTGGACATTAAATGTCATTTGCATTCAGCCAGAGGCTGAACTATTATTTGTAGAATTACTTGTGTCACTTCGAATATCTAGAGACGGACAGTTTTTGTATTATTTGCAAAATATCTCAAGCTTTGTGCCATCTGAGGAATAGTGTCTTTGAACATACTTTTACAAGTCTTGGTTTAGAGTGTGGGCCATTCTAAAACAGGAATATGCCTTGACACAAAATATTTCTGTTTAACAATCGCACACTCTTCGTATGTAATGAATCAAGTAAAGAGCAGCTGATTGGACCTTCAGGTGGTCCAAAACTCTGTAGCGAAACGCTTAGCTGAGGTAGAAGCAAAGAGTTTACATATTTCCTGTTTTAATCTCTTTGCGTTGGTGACATTTTTTTTTAATAAACCGATTTCAAAATTATAACTTTAAATTTCAGGTTCTAACTGTACATGGTGAAATTGCTTCATATTTTACAGATCTATTATTTTCATATAGTCCAATTTGAGCAAAATCTGCTTGTTGTCAAAAATACCAGGTTTAAAACTCACAGGGATTGCATTTTTGCCTGATCTTGGGTGTGATAGGACCTACCTTTGTTTATATGGAGAGTCTAGTCTAATTTAAAAGATAGCTGAATAAATTTTAACATAATTTTCTACTAAAAAAATATTATTTATGATTGTTTGTTTTCAATAATCCATATCAGTTTTTTCTCTTAAGTTGTGTTTCATTTAATGCTATAATATTTTTTGACTCAAATCTATCTTAGCCTTTAATAAGTTTTCATGCATTTCTCTGCATTTAACTCAATTTATCTTTCAACCCACTCTAAACATGCTGTCAGCACTTTGTTTCACTGTGACAATGGTATTTTATGAATAATATGACGTATTAGTCATTAGTCTTTAGTGTTTCTCACCCGGGGACCTTCCTCCACCTTTGCTGTTTTGTCAATTTCATTGCTTGGGGGAAACATGTAAACAGGACTTCTTGTGGCTCTCTCTCAACAGTGGTTCTCTTCTTGCATTATACTTCACTACAAATGTCTGTAGTGCACAAGTAACAGTTGAACCAGGTGCAGGGCTTTTTTGAAGGCTTTATCTGCTAATTTTCGGTTTCTGGTAAATTCAGATTAAGAGAGCATTTGAACAATGTTTGATCTGATCAAAAAACATAACAAAAGACAGGCAAGAATGCAGAAAACATTCACTGAGCATGAGCCATTCAAACCCAGCCTGCAGCGTCCCATCCCCCCCGCTGTTCAAGGATGTATTTGAACAGGTGAGTACAGTCAAAGTCAAAGAGGGATGAGCATTAAGGCAGCCGGGCGGCCGAGCTGCCAGGTACAGCCTGAGGCAACACTGGCTCTTATCTATTCAACCACACAACTCATGCAGACAGACGTCTCCCCTCTGGTGTTCTACTTTATGTCCCCGTTTCCCCCACCTCTTGGTTCTCTGACAACAACCCCTCTGAAGCACACATATATACACGATAAATCAAACAAGCACTTCTTTGCCTATTTTTCTTTTTTATTTGAAGACTTTTTGTACTTGACTATACAGTATAACATATTACTGTTTCCGGAGCTGAGAAATGTGTATATTTTGAAAACTAAATGAAATCTAAAGCATATAAATAGTAAGTAATAAGAAGTATATAAGTAAAAAAGTTACATTTACATCTCACTGACCAGAACACCTATTATTGCATGTTTACTGCATCCTCTATAGCAGTGCTTCTCAAATGGTGTGTGTGTGTGGGGGGGTGTGAAATTATTGCTGCATTTCCACATATTAAGTATCGGTTTATGGTATCGGTTAACATTAGCCGATACCGATACCAGTACATTAGGCTGTATCGGGGCTGATACCCAATACCAGTATCGGTATCAGTGCATCCCTAATTTAAATACCAACTAAGCATGGCATAAAGAGTACTACATTTAAAAACACTGATATACATTTATTTCACTGGAGTCTGGGAAGGAGTAGGGAAACAAAATGAACACAAGTTTTGATAAGAATGGAAGTAGTATGAAAATTTACTGGTTCCAGTTCTCTATGAGATTTAATTGGTGGTGTATTTTCTTTTATAATATGAAAAATATGTGGTAAAAAGTTCTTTAAAAATGAAAAGGAAATGCCTAAACCACAGCACTTTTAGATTTGTAAAAATAGTTGTGAATAACAGTATCTATTTGGTTATTTATCTGGTAAATTGTTTTCAGTCACCATAACTACACACTTTTTGGTTTGAGAAAAAATGAGAAAAAGTAGAATTCAGAAAAATCTAAATGGAAAAAGGAAACTTTTGAAAGCAATTCTAACATAATTCAACGGAATTCAAAGGGCTGCAGAGTTGAAAAGAAAAAAAGGGAAGGTGACAGAAGAAGAAGACATTGGTGTGGACGGACATATTTTGAGATGAGGTTATCGTCATTAGTTAGTTGTTACCAGGAGTTTACCATAAACATTAGTATTGTGTTCATTAATCCATGGTTGTGTGTAGTGAATGTGTAATTCTTAGTTTATATTACTGGATCTGAACTATTGGTGTGGTTCTGGTCAGTTTGTTGTTTTTGTGTGTTTTTTTGTGTGTTTTTTTTTGCTTCTCTGCCGTCCGGCAGAGGTGGATGACTGGGATGTTTTCTTGTGTTCTTTGTTTGCCTCCCTGTCTTGTGTTGTCGGTTCGCTCCTCTGCTGGTCCTGGTCTTTCTGGACCTTCTCCCTTTCTTCCTTCTTGTCTCGGTTTTGTGTCCATGACTTCAGGAAATTGAACCCTCACTAATCACTAATACGTATGTATTAGTACATACTAATACATATACATCAAGTGCTTGGGAAAGTACGTCTTTTGGGCTTGTACTTGGTACTCAGACACCAATTCTGAGTGGCAAACTGCTAGACAGGACACGTAAAAAAAAAAAGAAAAGAAAAAGAAGAAGTTACGTTGCCTCCCTTTTTGAAAAGGGATAAACTGATGAAGCTGTATCAATAAATAATGAAATATCTGGCAGTGGGCGGTTTGGGGGGGGGGGGGGGGGGGGGGGTTTGGCGGGGGGGGTGTCAGCAAGTCAGCAATAAATAATAGCCACTTCGAATTCTGAGATTAAAGTCAGAATTCTAAGAAAAAAAGGCTGAAATATATATATATTTTCTTCAGTTGCCATAATCCGCAGACTCCAGTCTTTAATACTGTGACTTGAGACTTGACTTTAATTTTTTTAAAGATTTTGACTTGACTCGGACTTGAACTTATTTATTTGAAAAAACTTGATATTTTACCCCATAATTAAAGTTTAAAACCTAGATATACAATAAGATCGCAAATGATTCTAATTTATTTCAAAATTCATTTTTATATAATTTTATTTCATCCCGTGGCACTGATCCTGTTTTAACAAGCGGCCACTCATATAGCTAGATTAAAAAAAGTAAAGCCATGTCTTTAGATCGCTGCAGAAAATGACAGTTCTGCTCTGAATAGGGATGTTTTTTTTCCACATAAACTATAGAATAGTTGACAAAAATGCAGTGCAACATGTAAAAATGTGCAAGAAGAGACTCACAGATGGCTCAAAATCCATTTTCTTTTTTCATATTGATATCTAAAATAAATGGCAGGTTTCAGATTCTTCATCAAATGCGCTCCCATTCATGGCATTCCCATTCAAGGCCTCATTTGAACCCGGGAGAAGTCTTTGTGATTAAAGAAAAGAATCGCATGAACCATTTAGGCTACTGTTTCTTTTGTTTGTTTTTTTAATCAGATGCACATTAATAAATGCATTTAACATAAATCTAATTGGACTGGCATTTTGTGTTGGAAAAATCTGATTGTCGACAAATGTCAGATGTTTTTTTTCTGACAAGCATATTTTTTCTTGCAAATTTCCGACTTTATTTTAAGTAAATACCTGTAGATCTTAAAATTCTAAATATCATCTGAAACATTACATACTTTGTAATATTTTTGTAAAATCTCTTTAATCCTGAGCATTGAAACTGTGATATTATAGCTCTTTTTTTTCTTTTTTTACGCATGCACAGATTAGCATCCTGTTTATAATTCCGCCTGCACCACATCAGCTCTCCTTCCTAACCAGCCAAACTGTGGATTGTAGTGCAGTGGCATGTTTGTAATCCTAAATGACATGTAAGTATATTATTATTGACATATTGGCTAAGTGGTGATATGATAAGTTCATAAGTTGTCTGTGGGAATTGTCAGTCCGCTTTGGATGTCAGCTCCAGTGTGTGTGGCAGTGTTTGCAGTGTGTGCGGTGCAGAGCTTAAATGCTCCGTATTTATGTTGATTTCTGCATGTTGTTCACCACATAGCTTCAGTACATTTCATAGTGTGATACCACTGCGTTAAAAATACAAATTATTCAGTTAAGGTGATGTTTTCAGACTTAAATTAGTGCTAACTATTAGCGGAAGTAGCTATGTACGTCTTCACAATAAGAGCGTTTATTTCCTGTTGTCGTGAACTGGAGAACCTGTTTTGTTTACTTTTTGAAAATGGGAAATTATGACATTAGATTGCTAAGTCTGTATTACATTTAATTTGTGATATTTCACACAAACTGCTGATATCAAAATGTTTAGTTTATTCATATTTTTTGCTTAGTTCTACCTCTATTTGTTATTATTTTTCATATGGGACCACACATGCATTGTGAATGTGACTGTGGAGTTAAAAAAAAAAACTTAATTGTGTTCTCCTATATTTTAATTTTAAAAAGAGCTGTATCTAGATGTGTCCTGTTAATTACACAGAAAATTGTAGGTTTCTTTGGTCATATTTAGGAATGGCGATTTATTCACATCTACCCTGTGATTAATTAGATCACATTATTTTATTGCTTGATAGCCCTGCTAAAAATGACAAAAAATAAGAGGGTATTTGGACAAAGTTTGTTGTTATGTTTTTTTAATTTGAGCCACTAAGTTACAGCACATTCAGAAAGATCAACACTGGACTGAACACATGTTCCCTCTGTTTCGTACCAGTCATCAGACCAGCAGCTGCAATTTGGACCAACCGAAGATAACAAGCAGAGGACAGTGCCAAGCCAAAGATGAAAATATAGTCAAAGGCATAGGATGGAAGACATGGCTTTACATTAGCAATCTGTCATAAATAGAAAAAGTTGTATTGGACAACTTCACTAACTGGCTAAAACAATTTAAAGGACAGTCAGAGGTTTTTAACAATTTGTCCTGTGTTAAGAAGATAAAGGGCCCAGAGCACCATATCTTTATTTACACAGTTAATGAAAAGGACAATCTCTGTTTTGCTTTCACTTTTGTTTCTTTGTTTTGTTTAATTTATATTTGGCAACACAATAAAAGCTGAAATTAGTCTGTTTCTGCTTTTAAAGGTAAATAAATCTTCAGGTCATCTGCAAAGCAGTGAACTGAAATATTATACCATGAAAGAAATGCCCCCAAGGGCAACATATGGAGTGCAAATAAGGCTGGACCCAAAATTTAGCCTTAAGGCACACTGTTACTACAGGGGGCTATATTTTCTCGTTGTATAGGGTTTCAAATTCACAAACAAAAGCCCGTCCTGATAGAGTGAGTAGAATCAAAACCAATGTAGAAAAAAATATTTTTAAAAGCCAACATATGATTCCAACTGTTATAGGAGGATATCATCCACCATGGGGACATCAGAGCTGCCAGAAACCAGAATTAAAATATTACAATAAAAAAAAAAACTCTGAAAAGTGCTGTCTCAGTGCTGTGTAGTGATTAAAAACGTAACTGAAACTTTTCAGAGATCCCATTAAGATCAACACCAACCCATGACACAAAGCTTACAATACTTATAACTAGCGATGTATCGGTGCATTCCTATTTATAACCTAGCACTGCTTTGAAGTTCCACAACTTTATTCATGATCTTTTTGCTGTGTTTTTGTCATCATTATGCTTTTTCTTCACTAATATAGTTAAATAAACCTCTGAGGGTTAAACAGAACAGCTGGATTTTTACAGAGACTAGATTGCATACAAGTGAGCTCTGATTGTTCTTTGATCCTTTTGCTTCTTAAGCCCCTGGATTTACAAAGCAAAAGGGGCATGCAGGCCAAGATTTTTCAATAGCTCTAGGTCGTGAACTATCAAAGCTTTGGTCCCAAAAAAAAATACCAGTGGGTTTGTAGTTAACTGACCTATTTAAAGGTTCAAAATCAAATAAAAAACAAGAGCTTCAGAATTTCAAGATTATGACTCTCTAAGAACACTTTTATCTTCTTATATAATGGACAACGTAGCCTTTGCATTGAATTGTATCATTTTCATGGATTTCCTTCTCAATAAAGGTTAAAAAAATATCACATTGCAGTTCCTCTTTGATCTCTCGCAAAGACATGGAGAAACATAGGTTGCTTGTGTCTTTGTGAGAACGCCTAAAGGGAGACATTGAATATCACTAAGAAAGATAACCACAGTCCTCAACCTTTAAATGAGGTGTCATGATTATTCAGGATCCAGAGTGTGAGTTGGGTCTTACGTTCGTCAGTGGGTACAGTGTCTGTGGTGTTTGTGCACAGACAATGTGTACGTTAGCTAAAAACAGCAGGACTGCAATCCAACACTGTATTAATCCCAAAGCAGCCAAGCATTGTCTCACTGTTTGCTTGAGTATGAGCACTAAGTTTACCCACTTGCTTGTAAAAATCTTGACAACAATAACAGCCAGACTGGACTCTTCCCCTTTAACAAACTGAAATCGTAGATACAGGATTAGGATATGGATCAGCTTCTGTCAGTTACAAGTGTTACAAACTGATTACCGCATGATCATCTACAGGGCAGTTGGGGAGGGGGGTTGAGCTCCTCAGGAGAGACAACAAAGAGATATCCTGCAGATATCCCGAAAGACAATATACAACATCCTAATTCTTTATTAGGGGTGGATAACAGCTCACAGACCTGACTGATAAAGAAGCCTCTCCAGTTTTCCTGCATGGTGTCTAAAGGTTTCTTATAAAAATTGTTAGTATTTATTCAAAGGGATGCAAAACAGATGCATAGTGAAGAAAATGTATCACACGCATTAATAGGGGGAAGCTGATGTACTCTGGGGAAACTGGACTGGATTTTAAGGTCAGGAATATGAACTGACAAAGAAACAAGCAAACATTTAATATGTGTAGTATTTTAATCTATCATCTCATATACTGTCTTTTTTTGCAGACCTTCTCTGAGTGAATCAATTATCTTTTTATTATTATTATTATTTAAACATAATGAAATTTACAATCCTGTGACAAAGTATTGCCACTGGAGTACAGTGTTTCATTTCATCAAACCACTTTTAATTTCAAAGACAACCCGGGCAAATACAACCAGTGTTCATATGAGTATTCCATTCGATAAGGTGGAAAAACATTCAAACCAACCTGAACCTATGTGGAAAAAGTAACCACACCTTTTTCAACTATATTTATTTATTTACTCTGTATTTATTTTACGATAAATTTACAAAATAGGAAATAACTTCAGGGCCTGCACACCTTACCACAATTGATCAAACCATGTATTCTGTGTTTGACAATTTCAAGCTATCAGTTTGTGACCTTAAAGGGGAAGTACTTTTTTTTTACTACCTAGACCTTATGAATAGCATGGTATTATGTTCAGTTACTCACCCAGACAAGTTTGGTGCAACTTGAAGTCTTTCAGGAGACGTTTGGTGCCATTAGCAATCAGTGTATATCCATATAATGGGAGTTCATGGGGCAGCAAAAGTGCATCTTCTAAATAAGGCATTATCTGCCACAAAACTCCTTAATTTTACCAATGTTTTGTTAAGAATTGCTAGCGCCATTCCCCTGTGACTTCGGAGCGTCTTGGAAGCACTGTGTTGTTTTCTGCAGGGATGTTTCACAAGCTTTCAATCCATTCCTGGGTACAACAAATGTCGATTTCAGTAATGTTGCCGCCGTACTGCATTGCAGTTGTAGTTTGAGGACTCAAATAGAGTCTGTGGAAGCTCAATTTAGTCCACTTGGTCATTTTGTTTGTGCAATTCGGAAACACACAAACATGAAACTTATTGATGTTTGCAGTAGCAAGTTCTGACTAACCGACCGCTGTTAAGCACAGGTGAGACCCCTTCTCAGACTACAATCAGTCTTCTGCATGGCAGGGACCTGGGTTTTAATAGTTTTACAACTTTTTTTAGTTTGAGTTTTTATTTAGGTTTGACTTAAGATTTTCAATTCTATTTTAGTTTTATTTAGTTTTTATTTTTTTCTAGATAGTTTAGTTTTAGTTTTTTGAAAATGCTTAGTCTCAGTTTAGTTTTTATTATTTTCAGTTTTATTTTTAGTCTTTTCGTTAAACAAGTTGTGTACCAGGACAAGACCAAAAAAAAGAAGAAATTGAAAACAAAATCTAGGAAAAGTATTATGTTTATTTAAAAATGTATTGATAGGGGCCAGATTAACAACCACACAAATCAGGCAAGTATAAAAGCTATATGGCAGCGTAACATTTAAAGTTCTGTAAACACAATAACAGCAACTATGCATTAGAAAGCCCAACAACATGCAGGTGCTACATTTATATAAAAAAAAAAGACAACACAACAAGACAAAAACCAACATGGGTACTTCAAGCTTTTGATAATTTTGTACATATTCTAGTAGTAAGTAATCCCAAATTGGACTGTGGCACTTTCACTCAACCTTTTCTTATATGATGGACCTCAGCAGATGTCAGATAATGCTGTACAGCTAATAAAAAACACCAAACAACAAGAAACTAGAGAGGGATTATTTTTTTGTTGTTTGTTTCAAATTCTCATTTTTATTTTTATTTCAGTTTATGAAAAAAACAATTTTTTACCTCTTTTTTGTTATTTCGTTCTTATTCGTTAACAATAATAACCTTGGCAGTGATGTCATTCAAACCACGGGTTACTGTAGTTGGAACAAAAGCCTTTAAAACACCCTGAAAGAGAAAAACAAAGCAAATCTGAGATGCTTCGAATTAACCAGGAAATAGTGCTAGCGATTCATAACAAAACATTGGTGAAATTAAAGAGTTTTGTGCCTGATAATGCCTTATTTAGAGGCTGCACTTATGCTGCCCCAACAACTTCCATTGTGGACATATGGTGATCGGGAATTACTCTAAACATCTCCTGAAGGACTTCTAGTCGCACCAAAGTTTTCTGGGTGAGTAAATTAACAAAATGGATGCTTTACATATGGTCCAGGTTGCAGATAAAATGAAACTTTCCCCTTTAAAATTAATTTTAACTGGTATTATGCAGAATGTCATTGTTAATATTGGAAATGACCAATCAATGCAAATATCTGTGTCTGTGTCCAACCTGCACATACTGACAAAAATATATAACAAAAAACTACTACAGTATATACCATGAGAAAACAGATACAAATGGAATGTAAATTAAAACAACACAACACAAAACATATTAATACAGTGAAGCCAAAATGTAAAGATGGGTTTTAAGGAGGTTTTTGAAACTGTTGAAAATATGAGGGTTCTTTATTATCAATGGTAAATTCCCCCAGAGTGGATATTTTCACTGCAAAGGCACAGTCCCCACCTATTTTCGCATTTGGTATGTGGAGCATATAAAAGCATCTTGTGTGTAGATCTGAATGCTTTGTTGGGATGTAGTTGGCTAGAAATTCCCTCAGATAAACAAATGCCAGGTGATGTAAAAGGCTTTAAAAGGGGGCAACAAGGGAGCAATTGATCTATACTCACCAACAAGGAACTGCAGTAATCTAACTGCGCATAAATGAGAAGATAAATTGCTTCTTCAAAATCTTGGTGAGTGAGCTTAGCAAAAATTCTCAGCTACAGAAAGCTTGATTTCACAAGGGCTCTGAGATAACAAAAACAAAGGGAGATATTTTTTGCAGCCAGTTTTGGAAAATCCCTAACTTTTTTTATGTTTATCATTTGCTAATGTATACCATTCATGCAGCAGACTCATTTTGACATCCAAAGGATCTGTGGCAGCCGGACTTATCTAGTGATCAAACTATGTATCATACTTTATCAGTTTCATATTAGGGCAAACCTAAAGCATTATTTGCTATGACTACCTCTAAAACCAAAAGCAGATCATCAATAAAGTGAGTAACATCGGTTTTTCATCCATAACTATGATGTTCATTGTGAAACAACAATGGCAATGGCTGCTGCACCTTCTTGTCCTTTGGTACCATGCCATCTGCTGTAATTACATTCCCCCTACTGCTGTCAGTGAAAGGGTGGAAACACATTTTTTTAAATGTTACTTTTAAGCTAATTGCCATGTTTTCTAGAGCATGAGAATCCCTTTTTCATATGTTGATTCCATACGATTAACTGGACATTCCCTGAAAGAGATGCCTGCTCTACTTGATCATTCACTTTCTGGTGGTATATTCAGACTTTTCTAGCACTGAGTATATGCAAACTTGCCTGGTTACTGGAGGTCCTGCACTCCAAGATTTTACTACTCTCGGTTTCTATAGAGTCACCTTCTCTGGAAGGGTCCTGTAGGTGAAACAATCCCTGGTACATTGACACATTCCTCTCTCTGTCAAAACCCCAAGTAGCCAAGCAAGCTCCAAGTCTGTAAAGAGGAAAGTCCAGGAAACCACCTCTTCCAGGTAAACATCTTTTTCCTGTTCAAGCGTCACTTCAGGATTGCCTTATCTGTCACTCAACGACTTGTCCGTTTGCACAGCCTGACTAGAAAGTCACCCTAGAGAAGCAGCCACGTTCCTACTTGTAATATTCTTATTTTTATCATTGTGAATTAAAAACCGCTTAACATTTTCTGGATTGTGGTTTCTGCTTTGGGTCTAAAACATACCAACAACACGACACAAGCAGATGCTGTGGGTATGATCGATTTTGGACATCATTAGGAATAACCATGACAGCTACATGATTGCAAAGTGCTCCCAGTACAATCCTTGGCATGTGATGAATATGCATTAACTGGCATTAATGGGATATACAGTCGAAACCAAAAGTTTACATACACTATGTGGAAACGCACATATCCTTTTTTTTCTCAGTCCAACATGAAATCGGAATCAACTTTTTCTATTCTAGGTCAATTACAATTAATACAATTGTTTCTATTTACTAAATGTCAAAATAAAAAGAGAAGGATTTTTTTCCGACATTTTTTAATCACTTTTTTCAAAGTCAGAAGTTTACATACATTTCATTAGTACTTGGTATTATTGCCTTTAAACTGTATGACGTGGGTCAAACGTTTTGGATATCCTTCCACAAGCTTCTCACAATAGTTTTGGGGGATTTTGGCCCATTCCTCCTGACAGAACTGGTATAACTGAGCCAAGTTTGTAGGTCGCCTTCCTCATACACTTCTTTTCAGTTCTGCCCATAAATTTTCAATGGGATTTAGATCTGGGCTCTGTGATGGCCACTCCAAAATATTGACTTTGTTATACTTAAGCCACTTAGCAACCAGTTTGACAGTATGCTTTGGATCGTTGTCCATTTGAAAGACCCATTTGCGCCCAAGCTTCAACTTCCTGGCAGATGTCTTCAGATGTTGCTTCAATATTTCCACATAGTGTTCCTTCTTCATAATACCATCTATTTTGTGAAGTGCACCAGTCCCCCCTGCTGCAAAACAATCCCACAACATGATGCTACCAACCCCATGTTTCACAGTTGGGATGGTGTTCTGAGGCCTGCAAGCATCGCCCTTTTTCCTCCAAACATAACGATGGTAATTGCGGCCAAACAGTTCAATCTTAGTCTCAACAGACCACAGGACATGTTTCCAAAAAATAAGGTCTTTATCCTTGTGTGCAATAGCAAACTTTAGTCTGGCTTTTTTGTGTTTCCTTTGGAGTAAAGGCTTCTTTCTTGCAGAGCAGCCTTTCAGCCCTCTTCTGTATAGTACTCGATTCACTGTGGATAATGAAACACTTTTACCATCTTCAGCCAGCATCTTCACAAGGTCTTTTGCTTTAGTCCTTGGGTTGTTCTGGACATATTGGACCAAACTGCGTTCATCTCTGGGACCCAGAATCCGTCTCCTTCCAGAGCGATATGATGGTTGGATGTTCCCATGGTGATTATACTTGCGTATAATTGTCTGAACAGATGAACGTGGCCCCTACAGGCATCTGGAAATTGCTCCCAAGGATGAACCAGACTTGTGCAAGTCCACAATTCTCTTCCTGATCTCTTGACTGATTTCTTTTGATTTTCCCATGATGATTCACAATGAAGCAGTGTGTTTCAAATGTGTCCTTAAATAAGTCCACAGGTGTGTCTCTAATGAACTCAAATGAGGTAAATTTACCTATCAGAAGCTTCCAAAGAGATGGCATCATTATATTGGCTTTCCCAAATTGTTTAAAGGCATAGTGATCATAGTGTATGTAAATTTCTGACTTTGAAAAAAGTGATTAAAAAATGTCTGAAAAAAATCCTCCTCTTTTTATTTAGCAATTTAGTAAATAAAAATAATTGTATTAATTGTAATTGAACTAGAATAGGAAAAGTTTATTCCGATTTCATGTTGGACAGTGAGAACAAAAAGGAAATGTGCGTTTCCACATAGTGTATGTAAACTTTTGGTTTCGACTTTATATGCCATAATGATTGCACTGAGACCACAAGCAGAGGGTAGCTGTATGATTCAGTCAATGGAGCAGGTACCTCATGTGCAGAGGTTCAGAGTACTGGATGCAGCTCCTTTGGTTTCAAAACCAAATCTGTCACCTTTTTCTTTTATTTTTTTTTTCTGTCTACTAAACAGTCAATTTAGTGCCAAAGTGCAGAAAAAATAAGTGAAATTGCCACTTTAATCTATAAATGGCTAAAATCAATACTGAAAACAGACCTCAATGGTGCATCCTAGAATTAACTTTAGTTTTAATTCTTGCGAAACATGTCTAGTTAGTTTTAATCTAGAGAAACTAGAAATACGATTTAATATATTTTTTTTTAAATCAAAAGGAACTTCTACAAGCACCCCTTCTGTGAGCTGATGTACTTGTGTGTTGTCTATCACCTTCTGTTGATCTTTACTTTATCTCTTTGCTGATTATAGAGAGCAACCTGCAAACAAAACCTATCATTACCTTACAGTCAGGCTTTGGAAAGATTAGACGTGCCTCCGAATGAGCCGGCTGTTACCTAATATGTTATGACGATATTCTTTGAATGACAGTAGACACTGCAATGACTGTAACAGATATCCCAGTGAGGTTTAGTTACATTTAAAACTGTAAGACAAGACAAACATATTCACCGTTTTAAAGTTGGATCATGGCATATAGAAGATCTAGTCCACTGATGTGTCTTACAGAGCTTGACCAACATGAGATGTGTTCTTTGCCGTGGCCCCACCTAATATGTCAACAGTTTGTCTTTTCTTCACATTAGGCATGTGGGATTAACTTGGATGCAACTCAGGATCAACGGTGAGCGCGGGTAATGCCGAGGATGTTTCTCTTCTTGCAAGAGCAGGATGTGAATTGCTTTGCGCTGGCCGGATGAAATGGGTGTGCTCTGAGCCGTGTAACAGGTGATAAGTGCATGTCATTTTACACTTGTAGTCAACATGTTTGTTTCTGTAGGTTTTGGATTGCTTTGTTTACTCAAGATTTAAGCTGAAGTTTTACACTCCATTGCATTTATGTAATCAAATTATTTAAAATGCAGAGTGCTGTTTCACTGTGTTTTGCGGAAAGTTTCTGAAAGTTATTAGGTCATTCACAACAACACATAAGTGATGTATTTAATGCCATGTTAGGGATTAGAACATCACACGTTTGCTTGGCTGGTTTAAGGAGGAAATTAAGTCTACCAACTGACACTCACTCATGTTCCACCCCTGCTAGCCCATTATCTCATGTTGTCATCTCTCTCTTTCAAGATATGGGGATCCTCTGGCAAAAACCCCAAACCCCCACCTCTTTGCTAGACACACACACACATTGACACACACAGTGGGTCAGTGTTCTCCCCTCGAGGGGTTGACCAAGATGAAAGAAGGTGTGGTAAGGGGTTACTAAAGCAAGAGATGAAACAGATGACATGACCTCACTCCTCATCTTGTCTTTTGCTCTGCTTGTTTCCTCTATAACACATTGGAATTTCATTTTAACATCAGGGAGAATTTTCTTTTTCCTTCAACAGAAAATATAGCACCTTGTAACAATAATTTATTATCCTACTTTTTTTTATTTTTTACAGTTTTCACAGTCCTGCAACAATGATAAACTTCAATGTATTTTATCTGGGTTTTATGTGATCATAGAAACAGTTCCTTCGGTGTAGTTCTGGACTGTTTCCTCACTGTTCTCAAAATCTCAAGTGTACCCGAGCAGGTTAGATGTTGCATGGAACCCCAGGTCGAGAAGGATTGTCAGTAAACTTGTATTTTTTCCTTTTTTTAATATTACTCTAAGTTGGTCTCCAAGCTGCTTGCCTTTTGTAGATAGGCTCATCCCACTTTTACACCGTTGTGCTAATTAAATAAATTCAGTTTATTTTTATAGCGGTGTCTTTGATCAGCTCTCGGGTTGGTGTTTGTCTATTTGAAGGTGTAGACAGGTGTCTTTAATACAAACAACAAATTCAAACAGATGCCATTAAAACTCGTAACAAGTAGAGAATAGCATAGCTTCTTCAAGCCACAGGTCTTTGGGAGCAGAATTCTTGGTTGTTTGTAGATGCTAAACATGTATTTTATGAACCATTATACAAATGAATTCTTTCAAAAACATACAATGTGATTCCCTTAGTATATTTCATATTTTCTCTCACAGTTGAAGTGTACATATGATAAAAATTACAGACTTCTCTCATCTTTTTAATTGGGATAACTTACACTATTGGTGGCTGCCACATAGTCCCCCCCCCCCCCCGCTGTAAATAACTGTGATGTGGAAGGAAAAAGAGGAATTGGTCTAAAAAATTCTTGAAAAATCAAAATTTTAAAAAATGTGACATTGAATAGTATTGGTCCCCTTTGATTGGATACCTGTACATAAAATTCAGTCCAACTAATCAGCAAAAATGGTCAACCTGTAGTTTAATCTCAGTAGAACCAGGGGTTTATTTGAGAACACTGGTGAACAGCATAATGAAATAACACAGCAGAAGGGTTAGGGATAAAATCAAAAGTGTCCTCTGATCCTCTTCAAGCAGTAGAAACAGAACAGAATTGGTAATGTAAACTTTAAGAGGTATCTGAAGAGTCTTGCATGGGTGAAACAATGTTCGTAGTGAAACACTTCCACCTTGTGGAAACAATTTGTTACTGCAAGGGTGACATTTGGCCAGTCCTCTGACCATGAGACAATTCTTATGGCTGCACATGTCATGGCATGTAACAGGACAAAAATCATACCTACATTTTTTTTCTAAATTAGAAACCAACATCTTAAAATTATTCGCAGAAAGACTTATAGAAAAGAACTTCACAATGAAGGAGACAGCTGAACAACCAGGAATGTCTATCAAACTTCAAAAGACGGTCTCCCTCTGAAGAGTGTACCACACAGGTCTGTCACACAGTTACCACTGGTGCAGAACAAAGACAACACTGGCAGTGACTGGATCTACAGACACAGACACAGTTTCTTGGACTAGCAATAATAAGAAGGACTGCAAAGGAATGAATTATGTCAAAGAATAACACCAACAATCGACTTGCATTAGGACGGAACAATGAAGACTGGTATAAAATATTTTTTCTGTTTAATCCTCTGTTAGATAACTGATGAAATCTGGAAAATCATTTAATCGTGTAAAGAGTGATATCTAAATTCACCTTAGACCAATTTCTTTCAACAATCTATTTAGGATTTAGTAATGATCTATGCATTTTCACCATGATGGAGCATCATGTTTCAAAGTTAGTGATCAGCATGTAACTCAAAGTTATATATCAACAGAGGACATTTGCATCTGTGTATAGGAATGTTAATGGACCTTAATCTCATTGATAACTATGCAGTCAGGTCAATTGGAAATCTAAGAATTAACAATACAAGGTCACCACCAGTCAGCATTTGCCTAACAAATCGATATCCAGCCCACAATAGTAATTTTCAGAAGCAATGTTGAAGAACATCCATCCATTCTTACATGCACATACACACTCAGAACTAAGAACCATTTACAGAGACCAGATGGCCTAACATTCATATTATTTTAACTGTGGGGTCAAGCCAGAGTAGAAAAAAGAAGTAATGCATGCATGAGCGTATGCAAACTCCACGCAGAAATACGCCACGCCTTTTCAATTATATGAAATCTGACAGTAGTACATGTTGCAGGGCAGCACACATCATAATGTCCCCCACCTGCAGACTGTTGTGAAACAACAATACAGCTCTGTATTTCTGAGAATAACTCAAGAGTAATGTGAAAACATAAAAACGAAATATGAATAGAGTCCACAATTGTAAAATAACTGGAAAACGGAAAGCCTAGGAATACATGCCTTTGGCTGTTAACCATACTGCAGATTTTTTTTTTTTCTGCAATCTGGTTCAATATCCTGCCTCTTTCTGCAAGCACCTCAAGGATATCGTGCCTGGTACCTCTGGCACCCAGCTGGCAGCTGAATAGTCCTGTTGAACTGGCCAACGGTATGTGTGTTAGTCATAAAATCAATGTGTACTTTGTGTCAAATGTGTACACATGTCTGTACTAATGCATAACAGTATATATATATATATATATATATATATATATATATATATATATATATATATTGTATTATGTCAATCTTCTGGAGGTGCTGGGTGGAAAGGGGACATGTACTGTACTATTAAGTGTCATATTGATTG
The DNA here is from genome assembly GCA_028564705.1 of Apricaphanius iberus. NCBI lineage: Eukaryota > Metazoa > Chordata > Actinopteri > Cyprinodontiformes > Aphaniidae > Apricaphanius > Apricaphanius iberus. The sequence continues at coordinate 7,370,815 of JAPXFQ010001905.1, forward strand.
ATCTGTGTGGGCTTGTGTTTATAAAATTCCAATAATGACCACACCACGATGTGCACATCTTCATTAAGAGTCCCATTGTGTGACCTCCGAAATATACTGCTTTGACAAGAGTCAGAGCTGCAACACTGAAAAAGAAGTTAAGAAAATAAAAGCTGTGGCTATTGCTTTTACTAAATGTAACATATTTGATAAGAGATAAATCTTTCAGACATACCTTTTTGTGTTCCATACACTTCACCACTAAGACTTTACATCATTTTAAAATTTGAGATTAAATGAAGCACCATCCTGTCACAAACCTCCCACTGGGACTCTCTGACTTAATTCAAACTCCTTCTTGTCAGACAAGATCATCAGTTTCAAACTGTCTTTAAAATTATGTTGAATGATGATTTGTATTAATAACTGCAAACTGATAATTTTTTACCAGAACAAAATTTAGCAAATCTTTATTAGCTTATATATTCAAGGACCTTGATGTCAATAACTGCCTAAATTACCTTCAGTCAATTAAAAAGCCCCAGCAGTTTTAAACATCTGTTATGCTTTGAATTGTTGTTTTTCACATTAAAGAAAATGAGCCATTCGCACTTTATATACAGAACCTTTACTAAAATACTCAATTTGATTCTCTTTTGCATTTCACCATTTTACAATCAAAGATAAGATATTTTATCGGAATTGTATGTTATAGACCACCATAAAGTAGTGCATAAGTGAAGAGAGAATGGTAAAAGTAGTAACGTTTTACAAGTGTGACATGCATGAATCACAGAGAAGTTTAAAGCAGTTTGGGTATAAAACAAAGGGCCCAGCTTCAAATCACACCCCACTTAGTCCATCACACAAAATATACCAAGCAATTGCCATCCCCCATAAGTCACAGTTCAACCATGAGGATCACTATTAGAGAAACAGCCAAGAGGGCCATAGTAACTCTGGAGAGGTTTAGGGCTCACGTGGACAAATCTGATAAAAGGACAACTATTAGTCAAGAACTTTGTAAATGTGATAAAAACAATGTAGGATGCACTTCAAACACAGAGGAAGGTGCTCTGTTAAGATTAAATGAATATTAATCTTATAAGCCTACAAGCAAAACACTGCAACTGGTAGCAAACTAACACTACCCTTCACACCATCGCCTTGATAAAGCATGTTGGCGGTAACAACATGCTGCTCAACTTCAGCAGGGATAGGGAAGTTAGTCAGAGTAGATGGGGAAATTAGAGCTTTATTTTCAGTCGCTAACAAGCGTTCGTCCAACCAGTTGTCACATTTTCAAAATTCTAAATACAGTTAGCACCTCATCGGTATTTTGTGGACATACCATTCACACATTTCATGTCGTTTTCACACAATGTGCAGTCAGTGAACACATTCCCATAATGCTGACATTTTCTTAACAGACAAGCTATACCTCCCAACAAAACTATGGATTGTTTTTGTAGTATTTGTGAATGTTAACACACATCATACAGTAGCAAAAACCAATATTCCAAACCTTAGATACAATATAAAAACCTCAGCTTCTGCAAAGATGAGTTCAAAAACAATATATAGCTCAGTTGATAATAAACAAACAATTGAATAATTTACACACAGCTGATTTATGTTGGGTAAATTGGGCCAACCACAGCTGATTCCATTCTGGCTTAGACTCAGTGGCAGTTGTTACTTTTTCTATTTCAGTGACACTACAATAAAAGGAGGACTTTGAGGAGTCGTGTTTTTGGAAACAGAAAACACAAATACTGCAATGTCTGGATGAGGAAGAGCTAGGGGGCCAGGGAGTAGAGCAGGCCCAGTGAGAGGAGCAGGGCCAGGTGGCATTCAAAGGGCTACAAGAACAGTAATCAGTGATGAAATTCGTGACACAATCACTGACCATGTAATCAACCATGGTCTTTCACTAAGAGAGAATGGTGAAAGACTGCATCCCAATTTGAGGCGGTCAACAGTTTCCTCCATTATACGCATCTTTCAACAAACCAACAGGTAAGTATTGCATTTTACATGGATTGTTTCAATTCTCACTTGACATATAAATAAGGCCATACAGTAATGCATTGTTTCCCCCTCTAAAGAATCCAACGTCTTCCACCCTCTGGGGGGAAGAGGAAAGCTCCTCAATAACGATCAAGAGCAAAATGATTAGCTTTTTACTGGAATGCTTCGAAATGTGAACATTATATGCGGACGTGGTGTTCCCAACCACCAAATGTAGTGTAAAAATGGTGGATTGCATGTTTTGCATGCAAATACATGTAAAACTGAAGCATACAACTCTATGCAGATTGTGTAATGTCAACAATAGCCAGTATTTTGGAACCTGGTGTACTTTGATCGACTGAATGTACCTTGTGAAGTGAAAACAAGTGTTATTCTTTGACAGAGTAATTTCATTTTGAGTCAGGTTTCCAGTGTTTTGGTAAAGGCAGTGTGTGCACAGAAAGATATGTTCTATTTTAAAATGTAGAGTTAGTATATATTTAACAAAATGTGTTTTTTGAGAAGAAAATTATCCATTTGGCCAATTCTGTTTTTTAGGTGTGAATCTGTGTTAAGAGTTTAGAAAAGTTATCTGAAGTATGGGTAAGCGCTTGTTAGCGGTTGAAAAAAAAACTGTAAAAGTGTTGAAACTAACTTTTATTTGTAGGAAAAGTTAATAATAATCGTCATTATCCATCCATTCATCAATCCGTTTTCTGAAACGTTTAATCCTTAAGCGGTCGCGTGGGGGCTGGTGCCTATCTCCAGCTGTCAACGGGCGAGAGGCGGATCATCATCATTATCCTTTTAAAATATAAAATCTGCATCTTATTTGTTGTAAAATAACATAAAAAAAACTTGACAAATTTGACATAAAAATACAATATTCAGCAGGTAAGAATACTTTTGCATGTCATTGTAATATGTCCATATATCCTCTTCATTACTTCAACCAGACAACAATCATAGACGGTGAACTTGGTTAATTTAGGAATGCTGTGGGGATTTTCTTCTACTGAATGCAAAAAATAAATGACACAACCCCAAGTATAGGAGCCCACATTATTATTTGGTAAACCACTTGAGTGCTAATTGTATAGTCAGTTTATCACTTTTGTCCAAAATGTTCTACAGCAAATTATTCCTTGTCTGATCACTTCTCTTCAAAGACTTTATTAACATCTGACAGCACTTACAGGAGCTGCTATGTTGCTGGTCTCCAGGGTGGGTCTAATAAGCCCCACATTTGGCAGCTTTTGTTAGAAGCTTGGATGAAGATCTAAGCAGCAGTTTGTTGTGTGAGCAAGACTGTACTGCAGTAATTCTCTCTAATTACACTCACAATCAGGTTCTCAATGAGCTCTTCTGTTTGGCACTGCAGGTTTCTCTAAAACAGCTTTACTAAGGCTTACAAATAAACTGGCATACACAGAGTTTTCCTGGACAAAAATTTCTTCTGAGGATGTCAGCCAACAGCAAGCACAAGAATAAGGACAACTTGGTACATGTCAAGTAAAAACCTCTAGATGGCAATAGTGTCCTTCAGATTTTTCATTCAAAAACAGTTTGTGAGAACTCTTCCTCTGTTTAAGGACTACCTTTGTGGGTATTGTTAGCTGTTGCTATCACTTTTAGCTATTACTACTGTTCTGCACCACATAATCAGTTTACTTGCCTTGTAATTACAAAATGAGGCATTAGGGCTCAATTACATTTAACCTTTATTGACCTTTATTTATGATACATCTTCTCTGCTACACTGTTTTTCAGTCTGCTTCCTGTTGATATCATGATCCTATGATACCTTGTGGTTTTGGCAGCAAAATTTCCAGCATGTTGCCATACATTCTTGTCATGATTTTAGTAGAATTTGCCTTTCAAGCAAGGCTTCTCTGTTGCTGTGCTTTTCAACCCAGGTGTAAATTATTGTCAGCATATGACAATGCTTGTCTTAATTACTGACTCTCACAATAATCTAACACTCATACGTGTCTGTATTTGGTTTTGGTTTTGGCAGCGTCAGTCACCCATAGGGGTTTCTGCCAGTCTGCAGTGGTTGGGAAAAACATTTATGATGGTGGTATGCTGACTAGTGGAATGAGTTATGTACTATACAAATTGATTAATTAAAGGCTAAAGCCACTCATTTAAATCTAAGCTCATGATGTTGATATCAGGTTTTTTGATCAAATTGCACTAAACTTATTGTTGTACCATCGTTTGTGTTGTGCAGTAACTTGCTGAAATGGTAGTCATCATTAGTGGACAGTATTGGGAGTAACCCATTACAAAAGGAAAGAGTTACAGGGATATATAACTTTTTTTCATTAACAGAGTACTGTAACGCATATTACTCATTACAATTTCAGTAACTCAAGTTACAAGTGCATTTTAAATTGTTTTTCCACCCACTAACGGAGCCAATCAAATCAGGTTGGATACCGCAGAACACCAGAGAATTAGGATGGCTGAGGAAAAGATCGACTATACATTTACACCGCAACATTACACCGCAACATTACTCGCACTATTTCCTCAAGCCCCCAACCACCTGTTAAAAGACTATTCAGTATCACAAGTCTCATCTTTGTTTATTATCTTTGTGATGATTGATGCAATTTAACAAACATTATCATGAGTAAGAAGGCATGTAAAGGCACTAAAAACATGAAGTTAAACAAAATAGTGTGGAAAAAGAGTATTTGTGGTTTCACAGTTGTGTATTATTTAAATGTAAAAAATTGTTACTTATTTAAGATATTTTGTCAAAAGTAACTTAAAGTAGTGTAACTTAGTTTGAGACAGTAATATGTAACGCAAACATATGATATAATTTAGGCTGTAACTAATGATATAAAATATATTACTTTTTTCGTAACTTGCCCAACACTGTTGGTGGCAGAACTACACTTGCCTAGACTCGCTTAGAACCGATAGTTCATACACTGTTAGAATGGTTACATTACTGTGCCCCAATGTGCAAAAAAGAAATTAACAAAGTCTGAGGACAAATATTGGACCTAAGTGTAACTATCTGTACCCTTTTCATTGTCCGAACGGTAAATACGTGTTCCTTAGTACTAAAAAGAAAATTTTTGTACCATTTCTTGGATGGGGTACATTTTGGGTGATTATCTTTATTACAAAAAAATACACCCATTAGCAAAGCTAAATTTATGAAAATCGACTTCATAGCTTTATTATCAACAGATTTTAAAGGGGGGGTGGGCACGTTCTTCTCAGGCAGACAGAGCAATTCTGTGGTACAGTACCGTTATAATATTACCGTAAATTGATCTGTAAGTTCAATAAATGAAATATACTACCTATTTCAAATATTGCACTCATAAAATGTTCTAACTAAATGCCTTGAAATTAGCTGCATGTCCCTTTAAGAGCCTTGGACATTCCCCCTTTGACACTCTGTTTTCAACGTCATCACAACATTCTTGGAGCGCCATCCATCTCAATCGAGCCCAGCATGGCTGCCGGTGTACTCAAGTCTCCGAGCTGACCACATTACATGTTCGGCCTGGCCCTACAGCAGGGAATCGGGGGCGGGGATCCGTAAAAACTGGCCCCCAGAAGCGTCGGCAGGCCCAGTTTGAGGAGCGTTTGTCCCGAGTTGGTTCAGGCATCGCCTGCTGAGAGACCAACTGCAATGCAGAGCGGTTGTCAATCTGTCCGCGGTTAGTAAAAGTGTATAATATGTGAGTGGCGTGGGACGTGCTGTGGTGGAGCCAGGCCTGGGTCGACTTTACTCCTCCAGAGAGGCTGTCCAGGGGAGGAAGCTGTTCATAGCTCACTTCACAGTGGAGAGAGCGGGGCCATTGCAGCCAAAACAGCTCTTTTAAAAGCCACCAACTAACCTCTTAAGAGCTTTCCTTTCTTTTCTTTTTTTTTATCGTGTCCTGTGTAGCAGTTTGCTACTCAGAATTGGTGTTTGAGTATCAAGTACAAGCCCAACAGATTTATTTTCCCAAGCAGAGCATTACAGCTTTGCTATACTACTCCACTTGAGATGTATATATATATATATATATATATATATACACGAAAAATCTTTATTAGTGATTGCTCTGGGTTTAGTTTCCTGAAGTTATGGACATGAAATTGAGATAAGAAGGAATAAAGAAAGAAGAAGAAGAGAAACAGGACCAGTAGAGTGTGTGTGTGTGTGTGTGTGTGAGCATGCAGATGTAAATAAGCTTTCCTCATGCAAGTGACTGATAGCTGGTGAAAGGAGCCGTCAATCCTTCCTACAGGAATCGACGCAGACATGAGGGAGGTCGGAGGCGCATACGTTCAGAGCACCCCCAGAGCGCAGGAGCCACAAGCGGACCAGCGCAGGGCACACCCTGCATTGCGGTTGCAGGAACACCCAGCAACCGCAATGCTGGGGCCCGAGAGGTTGCAGGGACAAGCTCACGGGCGCCACTGGAAACCAGCTACACCAGGGCGGGCTCGGATCAGGACCCGGAGGCCACGGGGATCAGGGGTGCCCCGCCCCCAGCAGGGTCTCACCCAAGGATTGGCCGACGAGGGTTCCCCGCTGTCACCGCAAGGCAGGAGGGACCAGCAGCCGGCCGACACGCGGCACTGCGGCGCTCAAGATCTTTCCTGTCTAAATAGTTTAACCTCTTTATATTTAATTCTTTTTTTCCTGTCTCTGTATAGAAAACAGCTGGTGTCATGTAACTCAGGGTGATTAGCCATGGTGTTACACATGACTCAATGTCCTGCCTATGCCGTGACTCCGTCTGTCACAGCATCACTGAAATTACAGTAGGCTACTCTAGCATCTTCGGTGCGGCCGACTTTTTTTTTCTTTTTCCCCCAAGAAGGCGCAATTGGGAAAAATAACTAGGTATATACCAATTTACCACAGGTGATACCTGATTGCTGTTGACAACGTTCTGCTTTTGTGGTCGAGGACAGAGGACTGTGGTGAAACGTGGTTGGTACTCAAAATGTAGGGGTGTTGCTGCGAGGTGAGGGTGTAGCTAGGCATTCAGCGCTCAACGTGGCAGCCATGAGGGTTTAATAAAATTACTCAAATTAACTGGTTGGATATACTGCCAAATTCTCGGAAATACCTTTGGAGACGACTTATGGTAGAGAAATGAACATTCAGTTCACGAGCAACAGCTCTGGTGGACATCCCTGCTGTCAGTATGCCAATTGCACACACCCTCAAAAGTTGCAACATCTGTGGCATTGTGCTGTGTGATACAACTGAGCAATTCAGAGTGGCCTTTTATTGTGGCCACTCTAATGCTGCATTCAGACCACAGGCTTTGTCAGCGTCAGCAACGTCAAGATTACATTTTAAGTCTATGGTGCAGGCCGTTGGAGGACCGTCACAGTCTCTGCGGTGCTTTGTGAGCTTTGGCTCCGTCAACTATTCAAGCTTTTCCTGCGTTTCAAGCTTCATTGCTCATAACGCTAGCGACGCAGAAGTTCAGCTAGTTGAACTTTTGACTGTCCTAAAGCTGTTGACGCAGCACTGCAACCAATCAGAGCGACTTACAGTTGCGACGTTGCCCAACTTCGACGCTGCCTAGCCAACCACAATCCGTGAGTGTATAAAACATCCAGCAGAGAAAGGCCCGCCCACGAGCTTTGCTAGCTTCTGCTTTAAAATGTATATTCTGTGTATATGCTTCGAACAAGTCGCTTTATGAGCGTTGCCTGACGCTGATAAAGCCTGCGGTCTGTACGCAGCATAAGGCACACCTGTGCAAATATCAAGCTGTCTAATAAGCATCTTGATATGGAACATCTGTGAGGTGGGATGGATTATCTCAGCAAAGGAGAAGTGCTCACTATTACAGATTTAGACAGATTTGTGAACAATATTTGAGAGAAATTATTTTGTGTATGTAGATCTTTGAGTTCATCTCATAAAAACTCAAAACAAAATGTGTTTATATTTTTGTTCAGTTTATATACATTTTATTTCAACAAATCAATGCATTTGGTTCTTTTAACGGGAACTTAGCCATTGTATAACCAAAGAGGAGCAGCAGTAGAGAAGTCCGCAGCTGGGAACCCGCAGGCACGACACTTGCTTCACGTGTTGGTGTGAATTGACAGCCTTTAAAGGAGTTGGCGGCTGGATTTCTAAAATAAATTATATTAATGTTCAGTTTTGTAATTGTTTTGGGTAATGAAGCGTTTTAAACTAAGTAAAATAAGCCCACCCATGTGTAATCCCCTTATCTTGAACAGCCTGTGTGCTGCAAAATAGTCTGTGATTCGGTGGCCGGATTTCCCGCGCTTACACGCGGATGCGACGTCAATCTACAATTCTTGCACGTTCTCGATTTAATAGGAAGAAGGAAGAGAAAGAACCCGGAATTCAGAGGCGGTCGATTAAACACTATTACTTACTTCGTCGCTAGACATGTTGCTTGTCGTACAGCTGCCAATGTGAACAAGGTGCGTTGGCCTGAAAGTACGCTACGTCAATGATTTTACTTTTTGTGCATGCTCCCGCGGTGGCTGCAGTTACTCCAAGCGCCAGCTGCAGCAGTCGGGAGTTTAATTTCCTTAATCCGGCCTCCTGCTCCTTAAAATAGATGGGTGTAAAATGGGCATGCCAGCGTTACGCTTCATTGACGCTTTTGGTGTGAATTGAGCGTCATGGTGACGGTTGAGCAGTTTGTAGGGGATTCCTTCTGATTACACCCATTGGGGCATCTTCACATTGTGAAAGAAAGTACACTTGACACTGCCCACCTCGCTGCACAGAAAACTCCTCCACCTCTCTTCCATAATAAAAAAAATAAAACTGATACGTTTTTTCCTCCACAGCAAGATCGACAGTCATGATAGATCCTGAAATCACTCATACAGGTAAATTCTGCAGATGGTTACGGTGTCTTTGAAGATCTCTGGAGAAGTGATATATATAAGACTGAAGTTATGGTTGTATGACATGTTCCTCTAATCATCAACCTATGGATATGCAGTAGCCCCTTTCAGCTGGTTTATGTAACTGCAATTCTACTCAAACTTTGCTTAAGTTAATGATTGTATTGCTGCACATAAAAATATCATCCAACAACCAGCATGCTCTTAATGTGAGTCACATATGGCGTAGCATGTCTTATTCGTCTTTCACTCGTTATTTGCTAACCAGTTTTAAGCTGCAACTCTAAAACAGCTTACATCTAAAAATCCTGCAATAAGTAACATTCTCAAACACAATTACTAAGAGAAAATAACAGAAATGCAATGGATGCTATTTGACATTTAGGTATTTAATCCATGTCAGTTGTATCTTACAAATGGGAAAGACGTACCATCTTCATGAACATACAAGACAGAAACTGGGACTGACACAAATCTCTTTTGTAGTTTATAATATGTGGGGCAAAGTCCGATGAACTTGTTTTAAAGTAATCAGGTGAATGGTAAAGTATCAAATCCTGTTCAAAGTATTGCACCTGTCTAGGTAACTGTAGAATTAGCTATGTCCAAAGAAAAAGCTACATTGCAAGTGACCCAGAACAGTTTTTCTCTTCTACAAGTTACCCATTGTGTGGATTCCAAAATTTTTTTTTTAGATAACCATAAGTGAAGAGGAGAGCTTTAAAGCTGTGGGACTCATTGACAGCATCCAACTTAAAAAAAGAAAAGTAAAAAGAAACAAGCAATGAAGTTTTCCGAACACCCTAATGACATAAAATAAGTTTAGAAGGATAGAAATCCTGGGTGTTTCTGCATCAAAGCCATCTGCTAAGCTTTTTTTTTCTGAAAAGGAACTCTTTTCTTCACCACCCGTGAAGAAGTCCACTCATCATATTTGAGAAGTTTTATTTTTCTTTGTTTTCCAATATTCCTTACAACAATACAGACATCACAGATTACATAGTTTTACAAACACAAAGCACACCACCATCTTGGCTGCTGATGCTGCTGCGGTAAAGGGAAAACGGGAAAATTATCCGGGTTGGCTGAGATTGCCAGTAGAGATATTGGGAGTCTTTCTTTTATAGAGCCTTTACTCACCTGTTACAGCTAAGAAAAGAGAAAACAGAAAAGAAAAATAAACCTGTCCTTTGGACTTGCTTCTCGGGACCCTTTTATGCAGCACAGCATTACGGGAATATTAGGGGGGGAATAAAGAAAAGTATTTTTCTGAGATGTGTAGGGGTAAAGGATATGACAATGGTGTTAACCCCAACTGAGATAAAGCGGGAATTGTTAACAGAAGGAGCTAGGCCGAACATTTTTTTTGAAGAACATTGGCACTGCTCTACTTTGTTTCTGGAGGCTTTGAATAATAGGCATATCTCCACTCAATAAAACAACATTTGTCCTCGCTTTATGTCCTGATCTAGTTTTCCAGGGTAACCTGCAGAAAAACTACACTGCTTATATCTGGACAATCTAGTCTTAAGTAGTTTTTTTGTATTATCTTTTTATTCCTGTACATTCAAATACAACTTCAAGAGATCTTAAATTGATCTTTTTCTTTTTTTCAAAAATACAGAAGGCCTTTTATTCCAGCCATTTTTTTCCCCTCCACGTTATTCCCAAACCAACTTTTTACCCCCCCAAAAAGGGATTTAAATGTAACTTCGGTGTGTGTGTCTGTTGAAGGTAATGTATGTTTGAGTGTACAAGTGTGTGAACTCCATGTCATTTACACCCAACATTGTAAACTTACATAGAACTATATTACATGTGCTTGCACTGCATTTTAGAGGGGAGTGAATTTGGTTGACTTCACTAGAACACCACAAAAAGGGGAAAAACAGATGTTTGAGGAAAAGAAGAAGTGGAGGACAGCGAGCATCACACTTCTTTTCAAAGGTTTGATTCTCGGTTTGGTTGAAAGCTCAATCCTGGTGACTGGTCCGTTTTTAAACACTCAAGTAAAAGTTCCGTGAGGAAAGAGTTTGCATTTTTATAATTGAACAAAAAAACAATTAAAACAAATAAAACAAAAAAGCCTTTTGTCAAGTCATCAATGTTGCACCTTCTGTCCAGCTAGAGTCAAATTTTAAAGAAGCGCGGGAGAAAAAGAGTTAATCCCCAGCAGCACGAAGCTACCAGGATTCAGCAGGACGTTTGGAGATGAGGGTGGGGTCTCTCCACTAACAAAGTCCTTCAGTTCCCCATATTTCTGTTTCCTCTGCAAATGAACGATCAGCGGGCCCACAAGAGTGTAAGTCATTTCTCCAGGAGAGCGTCGGCCTCCTAGAAGAGCCATCGGAGTCTCAAAGACCACCGTCTTGTCTCTAAATGCTCTCGGAGGCTTAGGATCTACAGTCCACAGGAGAAAATGAATGGTGACAGGGAAAGGTCGAAATCCAGGATGAAGGAACTTCGAAGGATGAAGAGGCAGCCGTTGTGCTCTTTACAAGTATACACGCCTCAGGTCTCCAGGTGAGGTGATGGTGTTGCACTGCGGGCATAGCTTCTTGTTCCCCTGTGGTGAATGGACAGAGGAAGGTTAACTTGGCAGTAAATGAAATATACTTAGAGCTAAAATATAGAACATCGATAAAATTTAAGCCATTTTATGACACAACAGGAGTTGAAGGTGAGGATATGTTTTTCAAAAGTTGATTTAGTTTAGAAATGTAGTAATATAACTCAAGTGTTTGTGTTCATTTTAAATTATTATGGTTTAGAGACGATTAAATTCCTACGTTGTGTTTCTCAGGAAAGTATTCTCATGCACCGCATAACATGAAAACTCAAAACTTGGTCCTGGCTCCTTTTACATGAATAAGTGCATCAGTGAGGAATGGCATGATAGTGGTTTTGGCCTTTTTTGCCTCTGGTGTCTCATCTTCCTCTTGAAAAAAAAACTATAGATTCATTATGGGATTTCAGGTTTGGCCGGACTGCTGGTTAATCAAGCATAGTGACACCATGGGATTAATACTTTTGACAAAACCTGGTGGAAAATAAGACCAATATATGTATACATTTTACTACCAGAGGAAAGCATAACAAGTTCTAAATTGTTATTCCAAATGAGAATATTGATTTTGGATGAGATAAAAAACTGAACCACCGCTTGTACATGACATGGCACAACAAATCGCTCCACTCCTACCAAACTCTGGGACCTCGATTCCGAAATGAAGTGTAAGACTGACTTTTCGGAAAAGACGATTTTAAGACCACAAAGTTTCAGGCGAGTCCTACTTCTCCAATGCCCCAGTAAAGCGCTTCTGATGCTGACTCTGGAGTCACCTGACAAGGATAGGAGCTTATGTCCTGGATATGTATGTGTGTGGTTGATTCTGATGCTCAAACTCCAGCTGTAGTTCAATCTTGTCTAAACTCTTAAAATTGCTCTGCTTAAAGTTAACTCAAAGTTGCAGCTTTCCGCGTTAATTCGGCACCTTCTGAAACTACACTTTTATTCTACTGAACCTTTGATAAATATGCTTGGATATAACACATTGTCAACTTCTTAGCAATCACCTTTGCTTCTGAGTCAGCAGTCCTTCCCATGATTGTGAAGGCCATAACACAGGGTGTCCATTTTTGGAGTTATGGGAACTTGCTAATTTCTGATAAATATTCGGGATGGTTTATTAGCTGTGAACAACAATCTTCAAAATTAGAAAAAAAAAATCGTTCTAATATTTCACTCAGTGTGTGATCCATATATTAGTTTCCCTTTTTTGAGCTGTGTGACTAAAATAAATGCACTTTTCGATGTTCTAGTTCACATGAGAATAAGTCGTTTGATTGAAGAAGTAACATAAGTAAGTTCACAATTCTGTTCAGGTTGACCAGTGCCTGGCAGAAGCACCAACATGTATGGTGACTGATTACCTCCTTCCGTCTAACTCAACCTGCCTACAGCAGTACGTCTTTCCTCTTCACCATTTACCCTCTCACTGCGCTGCTTTGATAGCGTGCCATCTACAGTAAAGCAGCGGGTGATAATATGCAACGCAGGGCAGAGAGCACTCTTCGACTCCGAGTGGGTGGTCTCAAGCGTCGTCCTCCATCCCCTGTCTTTTTAGCTTCCCTTCCGACCTGTTTGTTCAGTGTTGGCTGGAAACCGCCAGCTGCAGGCACCCTTCTGTATACCAGTTTTCACTGTGTGAAGATTACAGGAAAACCTGGGAGTCGTTTTCCTGCTGAACCACACAAATGTGTCCAAGTTTCCGCCATCTGACCTTAATGTAAACCTCAGTAAACAGTAAATTTGGTGGGATGTTTAGGAACAAACCAAAAAAAATATATATTTCAACCCTTCGTTAACAAAAAAAGTAAAGACAACAAAGATTCAGCTGTTCAGACCCAATGACAAAAAGTATGTCGAGGAGTCAAGCCAAGGTTTTCAAACCTAAAGCAGCAACTGTCACACATGGTGCTGATACTATCATGGTGTGGGGCTGTTTGGGTACCGGTAGAAACCGGTGTATTTGATGAATGAAAAACAAAACTTCCTCCAACAACTAGATGGTTGAAACCTGAACTTCAATCCCCTGAAACCTTTTTTTGAAACTATCAATTATGATTTAACATTTGTGGCAATGAGTGTATGTTAATAGGGATGTAAGAAAATATCAATAAGCTAATATATCAAAATATTTTATGTCACAATATTGTGTCCATATCGAAAAGCAATGTATTAATTTATTAAATTTTTTTAATTTGAACGTAATTTTGAACAGTAATTTCTGTAGTAAAACCAAAAATATGACCCCTAATTAGTGGCTGTTTTCACCTTCTTTGTTCCAGTGGATCAATTAGATATAGTAGTATAACTGGATGTGTTATGTATGAAACAGGTTGCAGTGTTTAGAATGCTGGGATAGTTTTTTCTACAGTTAAATTATGATTTTAAAAATCAAAATACATAGTCTAACTCATAGTATCGCAATACATCCTACTGTCCCCCCTGTATTGTGAAAAACATATCAACAGATTCTTGCCAATAAGTTAACCAAAACTTTTTTATTTTATTTATTCAACCATATTTTACCAGGAAGGCCCTTGGGATAAAATGAGAGAGAGACCTCGCCAAGAGGCACACTGGAGTACAGTACACATAACAGATAATGTTTTAACTATGACAAACCACAGCATACTACTCATGTATTCCATTTCTGGGTGCAAATGACCGAGATGGTTAGAGCTATGTAACAAAACAAAACCAAAGAAAATAGTGTGTATCTGTTACAAAAACTTGAGCTATATTCAACAACAAAACCAGCATAGAGTGTTCCATCTGTCAGCTGGCTGCAATTCAGATTTTTTTTTTTTTCGTCAGAACATACATTTGTTCTCGTTTGACTCTGAAGGATTTATGAGTCTTCTAGCCAGAATGCTTCAGGATAAAATCTTTGGAGCACACTTTGGGTGAAGGTAATCTAAAAGTCCAGCTAAGTAGGAGCCATACAAGAGAGAACTGGGATGATAATAAATAAGTTTAGGTACAAATATAAAAACAGAATTCAGACGCTTTACTTTTCAAATAAATAATTTTAAATTGATAATTTAAGTGAGTATACCCTTTCTTTGGGTTAGCACACCTGTTAAAAGTTTACTACTGTGCGGTGTGGTCTGTAAGCATGTACGCGGTGTGCTGCTGTCATGCTGCGCTACAGCTGCCTTATTCATTACAGCAGTAAGAAGCTGGGGATTGGTGTTAACTAGATTCTTCGGCATTTACTTTGATCAGCTTGGCCCTCCCATTTTTACAGCCGTCTCCGGGCTATGAGTTTAATGCTGCATACATTAGCACACAAAGCAAGCACAGGTACACAGAACACTTTTACTTGAAAACTAAATTACAGTTTCTGTAATGAATAAAACATGCACGGGCGGCTGTTTTCTTTGTACTCAGAGGAAGTTCTCCATGAATCAGCATTGATTTTAAATTAAAGTCATGTTCCAAACAATCATTAACGCATATAAATGCCAAATAAAAGCTTATTAAAGGCATACGATAATATGCTAAATCAGAGATGCTCTAGCTCAGGTGTGATTGAATTTGACCCTCAACACCTGAAGCTTCCTTCAATGTACACTGATCATAGATGCTGCGGTTTGAGAAATGAAACATTTCAACAAAAGTTATTAAGCATTTGTGGTTGATAAATTAATTGATGACTAATCTATCTGAAAATTAAAAAAGGCAAGTGAAACCAGAAGCCTGTGAGGTCACCACCATCAGAACTGGTTAGATTTGTGAAAGTAAATTTTTTTTTGCCAGATGGTAGAGCAAAAACAATAACAGAGCTTCGATATGAAACTAGAAAACTCGCAGCAGATCACTGTTCAAGGAAAACTTCCCCTGTGTAACACAGCAGTTCGACAAAAAAAAAAGTCACATAATGGACTTTGTTATCAAATCATTTAATCGTCATAAGGTGATAATTTAGTCAACGTTTGTACGACTTTTATTCTCGGTTTTGTGCTGCTGTCTTGTAGTCTACATGATGAGTTATTTGAAACACTTGTTAGCGCTGCAATACATTTAAAAAAAACATCACTAAGGACTGCTAGGATGCTGTATTTCGGTATGCTGTCGTAATAAAATGCTGTTCTCTACATGGACAATAGCAGGTACTCCAGTCTTTTGTGACATTTCACATGTGTGCAATAGTGGGATTACTGGTGGCCTGTTTACATGAAGTTTCTTCATATAGAACATATTAAATGATTTTGATTCAAGAGAAGGTATAAGCTATCACACAGATCCAAGATTCCAGTAAACAATGGAAGGCTTTAATGTGATACTGGTCCACCCCTTGTTCTTGCAACTGGTTTTTCTCTGCTGTTATTCACAATCTCTTCCACTATGATGACGCCACTAGCCTTTTACTGTGGAGAAATTCAAAATTTGGGTACTAATTTAAAAGGTGGTATCCTATTTTGGTAACATGTTGGAGTTCCCTCATCTCCTGAGAGCTACAGATTTTTTAAGAATGTTTTTAGAAACAGTCTCCACGCTCAGTGCTGGATTTTATACACTTGAGGTCGTCGACCTGAAAGAAACATCTAGGTGAGCTAATACTTTGGCCTATACAATATATTTAATTTCAGGTCCTCTTGTTTTCAGCTTTTTTTGTATTCTTCTACAATTTCCAGCATTGGGCAAGAAGTAGGACCCCAATAACGGCATCTTTACCGTTGATGTGTCAAGTTCATTGTTACAGAATAGGGTCGTAACCAAAGGCTACCTGTGTTTAGAGACAAGCCCTTTTTCATTCTGTAATTACGTTCCGATATCCAGTGGACCCTTGCATTTGCACGAAAAATACCTTACTATGTGTTAATATACACAGTGGAAACCGTCTTGGCACTATGTTAGTAGCAACTTTCCACAGTACTCTATCTCTCCGCAAATGGGAGGTACAGTCAATCGCTGGCAAGGAAAATTAATGGTGCTCCTGGATTGGCTGCTTTGGAAACACCAGCTAACAGCATTTCAAGTATCACTGAATAGAATGCTCCTTGATTGTCACAGAAATGGGAAATTCAGCATTTGCAAATGCTGACTACAAGTGAAATGCCTAGATATAACAAATTGTATATACATATTTCAGCTTCCCAAGCTGAACTTTCTTATAAATATTTCAGATGTGCTCTATGATTTAAAAAAAGCAAATATACAAAGTTCCTGCAAATAATTTGGACCTGTGCTCCACAAAAATCTGCAAACACAAATAGGTTGGGTTTCCACCGTATATTCTTATTACTGGATTCAATGACTACAGACCTGTGGCTCTGACATCTGTTACCAAGAAGTTATTTGAGTGCCTGGTTCTCTCCTACCTCAAGACCCTGAGGGCCCCCCTCCAGGACCCCCTTCCCAGTTTGTCTACACAGCCAACAGGTCTGTAGACAATGCCATCAAAATGGCTCTACACTTCATCCTGCAGCATCTGAACTCCCCGGGAACCTATGCCTGCATCCCGTTTGTGGACTTTAGCTCTGCCTTCAACACCATCCTTCCAGACCTTTTCCAAGGTAAGCTTTCCCAGACCAACGTTCCTGATCCCATCTGCAGGTGGATCACAGACTTCCTGACGGACAGGAAGCAGCATGTGAGGCTGGGAAGAACGTCTCAGACTCCTGGACCATCAGCACCGGCTCCACTCAGGGCTGTGTTCTTTCTCCTGTTCTCTTCTCCCTGTACTGCTACACCTCCAACCACCAGTCTGTCAAGCTAGTTAAGTTTGCAGATGACACCACCGTTACCGGACTCATCTCGGATGGGGATGAGTCTGCCTACAGGATGGAGGCTGAATATCTGGTGTAGCCACAATAACCTGGTGCCGAACGCCCAGAAGACCGTGGAGATTATTATGGACTTTCGCCCCACTCGCCCCCTTCATCCTGACTGACACCCCCCATCATCACTGTGAACTCATTCCCCTTCCTCGGTACCACCATCAACCAGGATCTCAAGTGGGAGTCCACCATCACCTCCGTAATAAAGAAGGCCCAGCTGAGGATGTACTTCCTGAGGCTGCCAAAGCTGACCCTTCTCTCCCCGGACACAGACCGTTTCGCAATAAGAACAGCTTCTTCCCCTTTGCTGTTGGACTCATGAACAATAACCTAAAGACTATTCCCACCATCTGCTCTGTTTCAGTTATCACATTTTAATTTTCATTCCCAGCATGCTTAGACGTTTTCTGTCTTAGTACCGCAGCAATTTCCTAACGTTGTGAATCTGCTCACAACATTTATTTGGCAATGAAATCTTTCTGACTTTCCTGATTTTTTTTCTACGATGCTCCTTATTACATTGCCAGTTCTACTTTACTTTCTGCATGAGTGCTTACATGGACAATGACATGGACATGATTTTCCTGAGACTAAAAAGACTTTTAGTAAGTCTGTAAGTTGACTTGTGGGAAAGAATGTGACAAAATGGGAATAACAGAATACAGTAGTAAGCAGCTTATGTAAAGAGGAGGTAATATAAGAGAGGAAAGGAAAAGAGACTGTTCAGCAACAGTGCTTTCTTCTACTCTTTGTTACCACATTAGCACTGGCTAATTACACTCAACTGAATATATTAGACTAACTAATAACCAACAGAAACAGAAGTATGTGTGTGTATTTGTGTGCTTGCTAAGTCTTAAGGCACCATATATTAGATATTGGGAGGTCTGAGTTCACTACTTTATTCCAACATCTTAACAAGCCTTTTGGGGACCATTCTATCTAAGCTCTTCTCCTACTGAGGCTAAAAGTATTTGCACTGCCTGGATTGTGTGTGCAATATTAGAACAGTCATTTGGGGAATATTCCATTTTAGTTTCTCCCTGTTGGGCACGAGAACAGAGAGAAAGTCACTGACTGTGAAATGAGGCTGCAATAATTGCATAAAATGAGGAGCTGCAGGAAAGAGCAGTCCTAGGAGAGAGAGAGTGTGTGTGTGTGTGTGTGTGTGTTTTAGCAGTACCAAAGTCCTGAGCCAGCACTCTTCGCAATGGACATGCCAACACTGGATGGACGTCAGAGGCATCGTGTACGAGTCCTGAAGAGGAGAGAGGAATCGGGAAATGTCACCAGATTCACAGGTAACACGTATCTCAGTCAGCAACATACAATCAAAACCGAACGTTTCCTGACCAGGTCACTACATCGGACCACTATCCATGGAACAACAAAGCCGGAAGGGTAAAAACCACTGAGCAAGGCTTCACAATGGGGACAACTGAACCATCGACCTGCAGGTGAAACACACTCACTGACACAACATCGGGCAAGCAACGACTACAGATGTAAGAAAGGCAGGCACGGAGGGGATGGGTGGATGCGGGAAAATGCCGTGGAGACCCACCGCCGTCTTTTCATCTCAAAAACAAAATGGAGATGATTTGGGAATGTAGGTGAGGAGGGGACGAAGAGGTGCAGGAGGAGGTAGGGGGGAGGTAGCGCCTTACCCTCCGCAGGGGTTGTGGGAGGAGCCTCTTTATGCTGCTGCCGTAGCCACCAATCACAAGGCCCCTGTACAGGCAGTACAGGCCGAGGGGGAGGGACTTAGGTTGCCTCTCTCCAACCTCATTGGCCAGTGGCCGGGAGCCCGACCACACCCCTATGCTCTTGAGCTCTGCGCCTGGCTTGAGAGCAGGCTTTCTCTGCGGAAGGAGGGGAGGCGGGGTCAGGGAGAGGAGAGGGAGGGGCGAAAGGTGGCAGCTAATCATGAAGCTGAACTTATCGTGCTTACTGACACCAAACTGACACAGACAGTCACGTGGACTCACACAAACAGCACCATACCCACCGATAATACTGGTTCACAGATAGCCAGAGAGTCTGTAACTATACTGTAATTAACTAAACGCTTTATCTTGGTGGGTAGACTGAAGTTTTAAATAATACTGGTAAAGTGTAAGAGTAACTGACTCGGCATCTATTATTGGTGGATGAGATTAGTAACGCGGAATGTTTTGGGTAAAAAAAAAATATATATATATATACACAAGAAACTGTGGTCTGGGAAATTCCTACCCCTTTCCCATGGTCAATTGATGTTACATTATAAAAAACTGTAATTTGTTGCTGAGAGGTCATGTGCATAAAACATATAGCAGATAATTATTCCTAGCAGGTTTCCTTAGAGGACTGCCCATTATATGGCTGCAACCGTCCTCCCATCATTGTGCGTACAGGGTGATGTATAGTGTTACTTTAACACGTGGTGCTTCACATGCACTGAAATGAGCGCAGTTATCTCATCCGTCTAGATAACTTTATTCCACACATTTGCTGTGTCCCTACCAGGCTTGCAGCAGATTTTAAATATAAAAGGGACAAATTAATGGAAAAATTGTCGTCCTATAACAGGGTCTCACAACTTGAGAGTTGAAGACATCAACAGTGGCTGCATCACTTATCAAGCCATTACGCTATGATGGACACCGATCTCTTGTTAAATTAAGCTTTATAACCTAAAAAAAGCTTTAACCTTCAGTCTGATGGACGGAAAGGAAAGGTGCAGAAATCTTTGTTTGGACAGAGGTTTTAAAAGTAATGTCCATTTCCTTTCTCTGTGCAAATTCTTTTGGCTCGTCTTACAAAATCCCATTAATAATTAGTCACGTTTGTGGTTGTAATGTGACTAAATGTGAGATTTACAAGTTTCCGTGCATAATTGGTATATCTTTAAGAGTTTGCATTGCTTTCCTGCAATATGACCTTTTTTATTAGTTGAGCAATAATTTGTGCTTAGAAAAGTTCTCAAGAATCCCTGAACTTTCTAAAGTGACCAGTAGATGGAGGTAGAAATCCATTACAGTTGCTGTGTGAAAGTATATAGCGGCGTATGGTAAGGTAGAAGGATATGCCAACATGTTGGCAGCTTGACTGAATGTGTTTTGAAAAGCTTCGGAGACACTGGTGTCAAAGTTCTAATTTATAAAGAATCTGTCTAAATGTTCGAGGACGGCTCTATTGCTTAAACCTATCCAGATCACCAAGCCTGCATCAGTTTTGAGGGTTTCGGTGGAAACTTCGGGCTTCTTCCAAATCTGCCCAATCCCTGGCAAAAAGTGAGACTAATCTGATGACTTTTAGATCAGACAAAATGACAGGACAGGACGGAGACAACCTAAAGACAGAGATACAGATTAGATGGAGGGGTGTGGACACATATTTGCGTTTCTCTGCAGGCCCCGGAGTGTGAGAGAGATAAGCGACAGTGACAGATGAGTGGCGAAGAGCTGCGTGTCCATGGGGCAGTGAGTGATCGATCGCTGAGCCTTGCCCTCCGTGTCACCTCAGGCACTAAGCGACCTTTAGGAAGCGCAGGCGTAGGTAATTACCCGTTTTACGCACACACACACGAACAGAATGCCAATGCTGAACTGTCCACAAGCTTGAAGGATGACAGGATGGGAACTTGACACAAAGTGGGGGAGCACAAACACTGATCACAGGATGTAACCTTGGCTGGAAGGTGTCTGATAAATATGAATATTCTCCCTCCTTCTGAATCATATTGTCATTCATTGACCTGAATCTTAAATTACTGATTGCTGAACTCCCAATAGAAAGCAGCAAAACAAAAGAATATCTTTTCACTTACTTCTAACTCAGTTGCCACCATGCACTCCTAATGTATACTCAACAATTTCACCCTCTATATGAAGAAATGGTATTAAACTAGTAGGCTAACTTATTGATTGGCACATGAATGTCTAGCAGAACACTGATTTGCACGAGCAGACAGCTGAATCAACTTACGGATTCATGCAAAGGCGGACCACACATCACAGAAGCTACGGAAAACACAAGTCATGAATAAGGATAGATGTGGCTCAAAGCATGCACATGAGGGTAGAACAAGCAGGAAGCAGGCAGGTTACTCAGTGGAGTTCTTCAAGAGCAACATGGAAAATGGTCAGAGAAACTAGCCAGAAAAACAAACTGCATATATTGCCTCAAATTCCTAAATAGGTGTCAGAATATGGAGGAAGTAAATTCATTGGGATTAACACTTTCATGGTGGTGAAGTTTATTGCACAATGTATTCACACCCCTTAGCCTTGTTCACATACAGTCGACGGCTCGTTCTGAATTAGCAATTGGATTTAAGTCTGGAGTTTGGGCCATTCTAGCAGATGAATATGCTTGGATCTGAACCACTGCAGGTCTGGCTCTATGTTGAGGGTCGTCTTCTTCACTTGCCATGTATTAGTTCCATCCAACTTCCCTTCAACTCTGACCAGCTTCCCTTTTTTTCTGCCAAAGAAAAGCATTCCCCATCATGACGCTGCCACCACCGTGTTTCAGGGTGGGGAAGATGTGCTCATGATTTTGAAGGGTCAGTGTTTTTGTGTAGGCCTAACAGTTTCTCCTTTGAGAAGAGGCCGCTTTACCCACAGGTCGGCGGTCCTCTACAGGCTTTTCCTCCAGCAACAACTTCCTTCTTGTCATCTTTCACAAAGTGACGCGATTTGTAGTAGGTACGTGATTCTCAGACATGGGTTCTGGATATGTGCAGCTCCTCCAATGTTAGAGGGAGACCTATTGGCTGCTACTCTGATTAATGTTCTCCCGATAATAATAGGCATAAGTACGCTTGAATTTGTTTAATTTTATGTGACAAGATGTGAACAAAGTACAAAGAGTAAATACTTTGGCAAGGTACTGGGGCAGAGGCAGCCTAAAGAACAAGTTATGCTCACCATGCAGATGAGACACTTGTACCGGTCTCCCCGCAGGATCTGCTTCTCGAGCTCTCGGATTCGGGCCTTCAGAGCCTCCATAGTGGTCGCTGTTGATTCTTCTTCTGTCACCCTAGCGTTGAGAAACAAGATGTGAATATTAACTCTTAAAAAATAGCAACGAAGTGTAAATATTAAATTTATCATCCAAACTGAACTAAACTAGTGCAGTTCTACACCCCAAGCTACAAAAAAAACACACAACTTTTATTTGTGGGTTGTTCATCAGTAACTTAAACCTAAATGTTCTGTATTCTGGGGAAAAAAGTTTTAGCTGTGATTTGAAGAAAATAATAATAATTTGAAATTGAAAATTTAAAAGAAATTAGGAATGAAATCTATTTTCCTTATTTTCTTAACATTAACATCAAAATTCCTCACTATTCTATACTTTTCATAAACAATTACAGAATTTTATGTAAGTCAGAGACAAGGAATTCATGAATAAGCTGATAAACATCCTCAGCATCTCTTAAACATTATCCACAAGTTTGTCGCTTTCCATCTTTAACTGATAACTTCTTCCATTTCTGTTTATATTTCCATATATCCATTAGTACATGTCACTTTATTATCCTCTATAGTTATTCCTGGATCTTCACATCCCCACCCCCGCTCCTCTTTTTACATTTACTCTATCCATTTACTCTTTCTTCCTGCCTATGAGCAGCCTCTGAGTAATGTGTAGCATGATGCCAGAAAATGTGCATTTAACACTGTTCAACAGCATATGAAGCAGCCATAACTGAATCGATACGAACCACAAACGCTGATGATAATTCGGTGAAGCGAGCCGAGAGCACACGAGCCGGCCGATGCTTATTACTGCCGTCCCTTCGCTCTCGGTTGAGATGTAGTGGCGAATGTTTGTGTGTATTTATGGTGATGTGGTCGTTCTGCAGCCTGATAGCTGGCGCTGATCTATGGTATTGATCTGGTGGGGGGTGGGGCGGAAGCAGAGGGAAGGAGGGGACAGTAAACGCAAGCATTAAGTAGCTTTGCGCAGGGGGCTCAAGATATGGCTCCATTTCCAACAGAGAGCAAAGAGTGGAGGAATTGTGTTGGTCAAAGACTTTCTCATTTGTCTTTCTACATGCGTCACCTATAGTTTTAGATAACTGGTCCTTTCAGTAGCAGTAAATAGCTGAGTCGGGGTGAAAATGCAACATCAGAAGACTGTCGGTCACTGATTGTCTAGGGGATGGAATCAATGACTGCGTCACAACAAGAGCGACTCACTTTGTCAGACCATGACGGGTACTTTTCAGACTTTTAGGCAGCTCAACTAAATGACAACCCATTATAGCCACCACTATTAAAACAACCCAAAAGGTATATAGCAGATTTGAGCTGAGCTATGCTGGTAAGTGCTAGTGGAAAGGGCCAAAAAAGAACCGCCTCTTATTCCAAGTCAAAATTAGAGGGGTAAACTAAGATGCAGAGTCAGTCCTAAAGAAACCTTCCTCATAATAATAGCAAAGGCTTATTTCAAAAGAAAAACTCATCTGGACGTTGCAAATAAATATGAATTTGAGTAATCAAACTTGGTTAAAAAGTTCGCTTTAATTTAGCATCACGAGATCTCTCACCCTGAAATCTTGTTACACAACTAGTCCTAAAACATAATGGATTTACACATTTTTTTGCAATCACATGAAATAGATGAAGAATGGTTTTAGCTACCGTGGGTTCTTCCTATGAATCCCCAGCAGAACATCCAGGCCTTTGAAGACTGAACTGCTTCAAGTCTTGGATTTCAAGTCATTTTCCAAACTAGTATGAAGACCAGACCTGCTCCTCCCTGTAAACCCATCATCATAATCCCATGTTTATAACGACCCAATTTGACGTGCCACCACTGTGCCCTATAAACCGACTTACCCCCTTTTTTCATTAGTGCTGGGCTTGTAAAAAACCATTTAGCCTTGATTAGCCTGCAGACCCTGGACAACGTAGGGTTGTAACTGTCCCTTAACGGTTCTATTAAGTCCCTATGTGGCTCTGTCACCCACCGAACGCTGTCAAGGGATACGTTTCATTTCCTAAAGAGATGGTAAAAAAAAAATTGACAAAAGGTTTTACATTTTCCTTTGAAATTGATCACTTTTCCCTAGGGCTGGACAATAATGCGATGGAAATATGTATCGATCGATAGAAGTGCGGTGCGATAGAAAACAAAGGGGTCGCTAAAGACTTGATAAAAAAAAATTTTTTTTTCATTATAGCCTATCAGGTAGCTCAATACAACAGTCGCTACCTACTCTGAATGAATCATTAACACAGACCCAGGCAGCTCTCTCAGCCATCACTCTCTCCTTTAAAACCACAAAAAGGAACAAATGCCTTGAGCTGCAATAGAATTTGTGGATGGTCCCTAAGCGACCCATCACTGTAAAACTAACCTCACCTCGACCAGATGTCACATCAATGAAGAAGTTGTCCTGGAAAAAGAAGCTCAGGAAAATGTTGCGTCCCATTTTGAACCGATCCTCGAAGCACAAACACTAAACATAGTAGGGCTGGGCGGTATACCGAAAATTCACAGATACCGAAATGTATGACCGTCATTTTGCCCATGTTGGTAAATTTTGTGCTATGGTATAGGTGGTAGCTGGTTAGCTTTAGAGCTGAACTGAATTTGAATAAGATTTTTTTGACAAACCGAACCAAAGGTTTCAGCCATTAATATTGTAAAGTGTCATAAAATGTTTAAAATATTAAAACGGGCCAAGATAAGCCTTTTATTTAAATTACTGACATTTTTAAAATATAACATACTGGTTAATAAGATTACTTTGTATTTACTGATGTTACTCCGGTCTCTTCATTTGTTTGTGTCTTACATACTTTTTTTTTTTTTTTAAACTGAAAAAATGAAAAATTTAATTCTCAGATCATGGAAGAATAAAATGACCAGGGAGGAGCTTAAAATACCTTTTCCACATTTTGTGATAGTTATTGATAATTATCGATATCGATTAGTATGACTACTATTCCCTTTATCGATACGACTTTTTTTCTACATCGTATAGCACTACATTTCCCACACATCCTACACAACTTTGTTATAAATATTTATTAAGCGCACCTCAACAAAACAAATTGGTTTATGTTCAACTGATGGAACAACAGGCATATATAAAGCAGATAATGGACTACACATATAGAAGAATAATAAAATAATATGACTTAATCGGGCCAAGTATTAAAAAGATTCCTCTCTAAGGGCTAAAGGGAACTTCTCAACCAGTAAGATCCACATGTGAAAATCCTTAAATCCTTTGTGTATTTCACTGACTTAAACCAGCTCAGGACAGCTGAGACTTTTAGCCAAAATAGGAAAACTCGTATCCATGTGGGTCACAGGTTGAGCAATCACAATCTGGATTAACCTGGAACGTACAGTAGTCCAGGAGCAGAGATGAGTCATAAAGGGGCCTGAATTGTTCTTATTTTAGTAGAACATCGGGGCGCATTGAAAAAGGCGTTCATGTGGAGACCAGCAATATTTAAGCTGCTTTATCCTGATACAGCTTAACGAATAAAATGAATAGCCCTGTCTTCATGCATACTGGCTTCATGCATACTGGCTGGCTCTCTATTCTATTTCGATGCTTGGGCTTTAGGTATCTGCTGATACAGAGTGGTAATCTGCCTGTATCAGTTGCTGCTTGTATCCTTTACCAAACTCCACTTGACTCTTTCACATGATGCTAAGACAAATGCTTTATAAGCTTACTGTTGTTAAATTTAATGCCATTTGTACTACCTCTGCAAACTTCCGTCCTGCATATTAGGCAATAGGATTAGGATTCTAGCAACGTGAAACAACCATTATGCAAACCCTTACCACTGCCTGTCAGTATGTGGTAATTTATTTGCATGGTATCGGATTGTGTTTAGACATAAGTAATTGCCGATACTGATATCTTCATTTTTGGCGCATCGGCGAGTACTTACGATACTGGTCTCTGTATCGCCCCAATGCTACTATAGGTCTGATTAAAATAACAGATTGTTTTTTCTAAGTTGTGTTGGGAAATTCTTTAAATTCCCGAGAAGGATATCGCACTTTTGATCTCTATTTAAACAGCACTATCGAAAACACATGGCATAACCAGTAAGGAGTTCCTTTATATATACATGTAACTAGCATGTTGTCGCTGTTCAAACTTTGAAAATGATTGTTCTGGCTGTAAATATGAACAAGGTTGGGGAACACAAATCAGGCTTAGTTAAATTGTATTCTCGCTCGTCTTTCCAATTTTGAGAATTGGGCTTCTGTGTCATGTCAAAAATTACACACTAGAAAGGGAGAAAGATATGTATTATAAAACAAAAAAACACGATGTCTGGTCAATAAAAGTATTTAGAGTGTAAATTAAAGTTCCTGGTTACCTTAATTTTGTTGTCTTTGTTTGGGGTTGAAGAGGTGTGGCACCAGTAAGTTTGATAGAAATATTTGAACATCATTTCCCACTGAACAAATGTTCACAAATTAAAGACTATTTTAGTTTATGCTGCTAAGCAAGGTTTATTGCACATCTTTACCAGAGGAGGCAATACATGTTGAAGGCTCTATATTTGCAGTCAAAATCAGGAACAGACTTAATTTGGGTTTCTAGACCACTTCAACTGTCACAGAAAGTGGAAACATTATGTTTGTAGGTCCAAGTTAATGATAGTTATGCTTCTAACATCTGAAAAGGTAACACCTGTTTGATTTCAATACTTGTAGATGCCCTTTTTGCTGCAATTAAACCAGTTTTTGCAGTCTTTTCAAATAGCAACATCTTTGTCCATGTTCTTATACAAAATATCTTAAGATGAGATAGTAATGGTTACATGGAGTTCGCCTATCAGATAAAACCCTAATAAAATACATAACCATATTAAGAGGTTGTATTTGGCAAAATCTTTAGAGGTTCAATTAATACAACATAATTTTACATTTAAATCTCATTGGATTCAATGCTGCTAAGTTATTTGTAAAAGTTTTTTGGGCTAAAGTGGTTTGGTAACCGCAATATCCTACAACATTACCCTGCTGTAAATGAATACGCAACTTCTATCTAAAAGGTTAGATTTCTTAAACTTTGGCTCAACTTTATTGCCCTTTTGCCGCTCCAGAGGTGTGTGTGTAACTGTATACTATCTGAAGTCCTTCTCGTAGCTAAAAGCAAGCAAGAAAGCCCAACAGAGACAGATAGATGGCTCTGCTTCACCTCTATTTAGCGCTTTACACCCAGCGTCTGCGGGGTTATTTCTCATTTCATTAGTGTGTGTGTGTGTGTGTGTGTAGGAGGAGATCTCTACCATCCATCTCAATCAGCTCAATGTCTTCATCTGCTGTCCATCTAAATTTTGGTCTCGCTCAGCTTCTGTCTCAGCACCGGAACACACAGCTGATAAAATTTAACACAAATTAATTTGAAATCCTCTTCTGGTAAACATTCTCCCCTTAAATAAATCTCTCAGTGTGTGCTGCCGTAAATCCCTTCAGAGCATCGTCCCCGTTAGCCGAGGCCTTAACTACACTGACACACCATGATAAAACATTTAAGTCACTATTGATTTCCCCTGCTTCTTGCCGATGTGGGACCAAGCCTAGCAAAAGTTAAGAGGTGGGGGTGGGGGCTTTAGGGGAACCTTGTAAATAGCAGAGACGAATTGAGACAGAGGATAGGAAGGGATGAAAAGAGAAACGGGACAGAGACAGAACGGGTCAGAGCAGCACACTGTGAAATAAAGCAAGGAATGGAAGGCAAAATGTAGACAGTGATTGGCCTGTGTATGTGTGTGTGTAAGGGTGGGTTGTGGGGGGTGGGGGTGGAGGGTAGAAATCTAGCTTCATCACTTCTAAATTGAGGACAGATTCAATTATTTGCAGAAACCACATGGAAATCACTCCGCATTGTTCCAGCTGGAGCACCAAATTTGGCAGCAATCGCATTGACGGCAATGGAGGGGCCATTTATCTTAGAGAGGAAAGAACATCTCTGGCGATGTATGCGTATATGTATGTATGTATGTGTGTGTGTGTGTGTGTGTGAGAAAGAGAGGGGGAGAGAACTCATTTATCTTGCAGGGGAATGAGCAGGGGAACGAGGACGCCCCGGGAGGCGACCAGATCATTACCCATCTGGGATCAGAGACGAAGAGAGATTTCACTAACGCTACCTTGTGGAAAGCGACACACACACATGCAGACACAAACACACACACACAATGTATCAATGTAACAAAAGGAGACAAATCTCATTTTCATTTGAGGATGGAAGGACACAGCAGCTCCACAAATACGTGCATTTATAGTGAGCGTGAAGGGGTGAGGCAGGGAATCGTTCCAGCCAGCCACCTGACTACTTGTTCCAATGCAATCATTCAGTATCTAGTCGGCCTCACCCTAAATGGATACTTAGATTAAAGAATGTTCTGCTCCAGGTGACCGCTAAAGCCCTCGGCGTGAACGTCATGTGGCGACGCACGGCGACGTCTGCTCCACAGAAATGACAGAAAAACAAAGAATACAGTGGCAGGAACAGCAGAGTGCTGATCCAAAGCCGTTCACTTTCAGAAGTATCATAAAAAATTTAAGAAACCTCTGGGAAAAAAAATTGTGGAAATGTTTCAAACATACATTTTTATCTTACATATTTATTCACAACTTATGCACCTTGAGTACTTTACGATCAGAGTTAAAACACAGATAAAGGGAGTTGGTCATTTTTTAAACATTTTAATAAGTAATAAAATAGAGAAGCATAAAAAAACAACAGCAAGAAACACCAAGGAGGTTATGTTTTCGTCAGGCTTTTTCTGTCTGTTAGCAAAGTAACTGGAACAGGAAACATCTACTGTGGGACGAGGAACAAGAGACTAGAATTTGGGTGTGATCTGAAAACGCCATTAGCAAAAAAGTGATTCCAGTGATTCATTAATAAACTAATAGTGTGAATCCAACTGCTAAAAAATGTTTTTAAGTTCAGTTGATCTAAAAAAAGTTATATCACAACATTGGGGGACTGATCTGCCTAGGTGGAGGTCTGCGCTCTCCGAGGGCTTTTCTAGGTTCACTCTGACCAGTCCTGACCTGTGACCAGCTAGCCAGAAACTCAAAAATTGGACCAACTTTATGTGATACCAAAGCGCTACCGAGACAAAAGTTATTTTCAGTGTCCGTGAGGTAACACCAATGTGCTTACTCTGACTATATTTTTTTCGGGCTGCATGAGAGCAAAAGAGAGGTTGTATGTAAGAGGAAGGTAAAAAATAGGTCTGGTAATGAACTATCATTTGTATCAGTTGTGTTGAACCAGGGAAGGAACCTAAAAGATGAAGAAAGACTGCCAAAGGACAGTTACTGATACTAACTATTGCAATCGCTAGCAAGCTATGAATACTTTGAAATGTTCAGTCCAACAATTTTGCTTAAAATTTGTTAAAAGCAAATTTAAAACGAGGAGTTAGGACATGTGATATGACGATTTAAGACGATTTATGACTTTGAAACGATCTACACTTCTGATGTCATTTTTGAGGGATCGTTTTCGAAAACTAAACCTCAAATCTGTCATATTTTTACATTATGAGAGAGAAAAGAATTAGCTGAAGAGTTTGGATATATATGGATATATATGGATATATAATATGTGTATGGTGTGAAAAACTAATCTTATTGAAAAAATAAAAACCGATACCGATAATTTCCGATATTACATTTTAATGCCAATATCGGCAGATAATGACTTTAGGCTGATAATATCGGACATCCTTAGTTTTTACACTACATTGTTATCACTTACGTTTTTATTAGGCAGCTTTATGTGTGCCTATTTATAACGCCAGGATTCTGTAAAAAACATTTGAACCAGTTAAAGCTGCATTTACCCCGTTGTATGAGGATTATTGATTGGCGTATTATAGATTGCACAATATATCTTGCACTAGATTTGCAACTGCATATTAGTTTTTTATTGTGAAAGAGTTTATATTTTATTCTATTTGCTCAATATCATTTTTTTTTAAATAAAGTTAATGTTTGCTCTCTGTTTTAGTAGACAAGATAAAACATTTTTTACATAACACATTTATAGACGTTTATGATTTTTATGTATTTTTCAATGAGGTTATTTGAAAAATGAAAAATATTTATATATATAAATATATAGAGTTTCATTCAGAACTTTCAGTGCATTTCTATCAACTCTGGAGTGAGATAGCCATATAAGTATTTTAGCCCTGTGCTGGTTATTCCTAATTTGAATGAATTTATTTATTTAATCTTTTCTCTCTTCTTTAATGTGTGATTTAAGTTTTGTCATCATTAAAAAAAGAAAAAAACGAAATCGTGATAATATAAATGAAAAATCGTGATATCCTATTATTGCTCACCCTTAACGAGGAGCATCTCTTAGGCCACGTCCACACTAAGCCGGATAATGCCTTAAACGTATAATTATTTAGTCTACACCCCCCTATCGTCCACACTAACCCGGCGTCGTTTAAGGTCTGTGGCCGGATAACTATTAGCCGGGTAAGAGAGCCGCGTAAATCTTAATTCAACGGCTAAGCGAGCTAGTGTGGACATCTTCCCCGGATAATGAAAGGAAGTGGCGTCAATGAATGCTGCGTCAATAACAATATGACACTACAGACAAAGACAACAGCGAAGAGTAATAAATCGATCTCGTTGTCTGTCCACACCAAAAACTCTCTTCTTCTGAGCAGCTATTGTTCTCTTCAGTAAACGGGACAAGCAGCAGATATGTACTGTTCTGTAGAGCTTCTTGTATACATTATGTAGGTGCTGGCGTCACGTACATTATTCGTGTGTTCAGTGTGTCTTTTCGCGCATGCCCAGTATTTGCACAGGTCGGTATGGGATTGCGCAATCATGGGAACTTAAACGGACCTTAAACGGGGCGTAAATACTCGTGTTGAGTGGATAACATTAGGCGTCTAACTCCCCGTATAACCTTATCGGCTTAGTGTGGACGTAGCCTTAGAATACACAGGTAAACATTCTACTGGGGACAAAACGTTCCTTTCTCAACAGAAAAAGCTCCCGCATTACTTAAATGCATAGTTTGTTTGTAAGCATGTGAGACATGGGTCAGATTAATAAGGAGCATTCTCCATGTTTCATTCCTGATTATGGTGAAAGAGACTCTTATCAGCCACCATACAAATTGCTGAATGTGAATTTATACCATACATATGGATGTGCAAAAAGGAAACACTTGGAAATAGTTTATTTAACAGGGACAATGCAGTATAACATTGCTACAGTTTCATGCAGCCGATGCTCTACATATAGGCTTCTAGCCAAAGGCTAATTTGCAGCCCCAGTCCTTGGTTAGGCTTTTCTATAAAAAAAATATATATATACATAAAATGCAAAACCAAAAAACCTTGCTTAATTAGTTGTGGTAGAGCAGCCATCAGTCGTTCATGCTAACGGGATGTACCAAGAAATCAATCTGGGGTTTCTCAATAAAAATCCTTCAAGCATCCACTGAGAGATGGGAACTAAAAGTAAACTACTGCATGTTGCCAACATCTGTGTAGATGTTTAACTCGTCACACCAGTTAGCACGCAAATCTGCATACCAGAGTATGCCACACTGGGCCAAGAACATTCCTCAGTGGAACACCACGAAATCAGATGACTAACGAGGACTAGAGTAGAGGTCACCAACCTGCGGCTCCAGTCACATCTGGCTCTTTGCAGCCTCCACAATGGCTATTAATTATTGTCTTCTATAATTAAGTTGAATAAAACGGATGTTTATAAAATAAATGCTAATAAGAGCGGACTCTTATATGTTAGGTTCATTATTTGCATATAAACTTCACAAGATTATGAGACTAATAAACCAGAAATACCATGATTATGTTCGGCTGCAAACTAAATGTTGTTCTTCATTTTCCATAAACAAGAACTTTTCCATTTAATAGAATGCCTGTTTGGTTTCAGTCAATGAATATGATTGTAATTTTGATGTTAAACTAAAACAAAACTGCCTTAATTGATTTTTGGCTTAAACATAAATACACAAGACATTTCTATGACACAAATGTATTTTTATACGACAGCAAGTTCTTAAGAACATATTAGAATTTTAACATCTTGAAGCAGGTGCTTTTTTGAAACCTGGTGGATATACTTATTGTAAAATCCAAAATAAAAATACCTTATTTTTATCTTTAAATTACATACAAGCTTTATGTTTTCTGAAGGGTTATGCAGCTCATTGTAAGGGTTGCTGACCCCTGGAGTAGATAGTTCTTCCATACAAGGGAAAGATGCCAAAATTAATGGTGTTAAAGTTTCTAGTTTCACTATTTGCACTGAATATCAGAGAAACCGCATGTTCTCTGTAACAAACAGGCAACGAATGGATCTTTTCACCTAGCAAACACTCTCGTCTGACAGTGGAGTTTCTAATCGATACACCTCGAACGGCTCAGTTTGTCCACCAATTATCCAATCTGCGGATATTTAATATGGAGAATGTGCACACTCACAGTGCTGATTAATTCATATAATAATCTATCCTATTGAAGTGCCACCTTGGCTGAAGGGGAACATACTAGTCAAAGCTGTGGATAAGGCTGGGTGATATGGCTTCCAATCTATATTACGACATAATCTAAAGCATGTGTGGTAACTATATGTATTGCCGTATTTTCTTTTTTTCTCTATATATGTCAAAATGGCTGCTTATAAACATTCTTTTTGGATACATGGCAGCGGAGCAACTTCAAAAGGGTTTAGCATGCCATTTAAAGAACACTTATTGTGCAAAATGTATACATAATGTAAAATATATGTACAATATATAAAAAAATTCAAAGATAATGCAACAGAAAATTGTTCAGAACAAAAATAAAGATGAAGATATTTCAAATAATATAAAAGCTAAATCTTATGAAGATAGAGAAAAAGCAGATAATATAAAAAAAAAGCAGACAACATAAATAATTTGCTGTTTGTTAAATTTAAAACATCAAACTTTAAACTTTCAATATCCAGTGTGAAGAAAAACACTGAAAATAAGAACCATTGTGTACCAGGTACAAAGTATGTAGGCACAGCTAGATGACATCAAAATGCATAACCGCTTAATGGTTGTATAGTCAGAATCTCTACCTTTTGATATTTTAATATCATTTCTACTTTTTACCTTTTATATTGCTCATTCCTAGCCTTGGAGACCAGGGCTGAACGATTTTGGAAAATAATCTAATTGCGATTTTTTTTCTTCAATATTGCGATTGCGATATAACGTGCAATTATTTTTGTGGGGGCTTTTTTTCATGCATTTTTTAATTAATGCAATCAAAAATACTGTGTATTATAAACAGATTTTTATACTTAATTTATTCTATTCCATAAGATTATTTACTTATTTGAAGGCAAATATTAACAACTTTATCTACTTTTAATCATCACACTTGATGGTCATCGGCGTCGTTCTGCAATCAAGGTTTTCTTCCTTTTGATCCCAGCTAATAATTCCCTCCGGCTACAATGTTTTCCTCCGTGTGGTTATCCAGGAAGTAGGATGCTTGAAGGAACAAGCTCTGATTTTTAATTCTCCATCGATCAAATGCACTTTCAGACTCTGGTACGGCTCCGTAGAGAGGTTTGATCTCAGGTCAGTGGCTGCAAAACACTCCGCTGTTTTCGGTGTGGCTTTAACTTTCTGTCGTCATTTTTTATACAGCGCAGGTAGAATGTGGCTAAAATGTGTGTGTGAGATTGAATCCTAGCTTATTCATCATGTTTAACAAAGCATACTTTTGTCTATAAAGCCCGTTACAGCACGAATTATTTCAGTGTGCCGTTTTTTTATGTTCGTAAGGAGCGATTCTTTCAAACAGGTCGGTGAGCGATCCCTGTCGCCTCGAAGTTTGTTTACTGGAAATTTAAACACTGGTGGCCGTGCAACTCTCATATATGGTGGTGTGATGATTTTAGTTGTTGATAAAGGTTCGTACTGTAGCCTACCTCGTGAGGCAGCAACAATACCAAGACAGGTTCTGCATAATACCTGGCGTTGTGCAGCATCAACGTTTTCATAGCAGATATAATTTCTCACAACTGATGTACTGTTCCTCTTTGGTACCAACTATTGTGTAGTGTTGGATTCTGTTAAAATTTTGGTCATTTAATAACTGGTTAAAGTGCAGCGTTTCATTCTCTCCCTGCATTGTTTGCAAGTCATGTGACTTTAGCAGATATGTTTACATCAAGTCAAATCGCAGCCTTTGCGATTAGGAAATCGCATTTTACCAAATCGCGATTTAATTGCATATGCAATTAATCGTTCAGCCCTAATGGAGACCATATCAATAACTTCAATGCTAACTGGTGAATGTAGTGCTATGAAAAAGGCATTCATAGGTCTTCAACTTTTTCACATTCATATCACAATCATATATGTATTTGGGTGACATACCAAGACAAAGTAATAGGAGCAATTCAAATTTATGGTCAGTTTTTCTGTAGCCGGTTTTTCTTGAGAATTCCCACGGCACGATGCTACCACCACCATGTTTAATAATGGGAAGTTTCATTGGTACAGATAATTTTCTGCAACACACTGAAACATTTTGTCAATTGTGAAATTCTGGTCTCCTTTCACCAGAGTATCTTATTTTGAAGATTTGTTGTGGCTTGAGAAAAAGTGCAAACGTGACTTAAAACGTTCTTCCAATGTTGCAGCGTGATGAAATATGGAAAGATTCAAGCTGAATGCATAGTTTTGCAATCAGCTTTTTTTCTTTTACATTCTTATCTACCCTTACCTAAGTATGAAACAAGTTTAGGATGCTATGACAGTTTTTCTACAGTTAATTTCTTTAAAAGAACTAGTATAATATATTCTTAGTATCGCAATATATCGTATCACCTCCCATGTATTGCGATACATATTCCATCACCAGATTCTTGTCAATACACATCCCTAATAAGCAGGAAGCCTGATTAAGGTAAATTAGATGGAGGCTGAAATAAAAAAAAATTACCATATGTGTGTACGTCTGTTTGAGGAATGTTAAGATGACTGAAAAGACTAATTATTCAGATAGAACAGAATCTAGGCTGATCTTTGCTCACAATATTTTTATATGGTTCTATGCTTGATTATTATGTCACCTACTTTTCAATCTCGCTGTTTTTACAGGTACGTGGAGCGTTTGAGGAAGAAGAGGAGGAGGATGATGAAGGAGTGCTGGGGTCTGTCTTGCTGCCCTCCCCGTTGCTCGTAGAAGGCATCTCTGTGATGATGAAGAAGGGAATAATTATATTCATGAACTTTTTCCAATCACAGCATATTTACAAGCACCTGTCTTATTTTAAAATATTTAGATTTGCCAGAAACCACAGGTCTCCTCTCAGCCTGCACAGTATATATAAGGGGTACCATTCATTCTTGCTTTGCTTACCATCGTTTGCCCATTTGGAGAACTCGGGCGTTATTCTGTTAGAAGGCATCCCGCCGCTGAAACAAAGTAGCACAACCATCAGCATGCATAATAGCCCAGGG
Organism: Apricaphanius iberus; assembly: GCA_028564705.1. NCBI lineage: Eukaryota > Metazoa > Chordata > Actinopteri > Cyprinodontiformes > Aphaniidae > Apricaphanius > Apricaphanius iberus. Next base: position 7,406,543 of record JAPXFQ010001905.1, read on the forward strand.
GTTCTTTCCATTGTGCAGAGTACAGTATTTGAGTCGGCGTTCTGCTCAAGGCTTCATACTTGAGCACAGCTCCTCGTAGTGCCTCCCTCTCCCGGGCCTCTCCTTGGTCCTCTCCGGCACCAGAACAGGGGATGATGTCGGCCTCAGTGTACTGGGCCTTCCCGTACTCCAACGTGTCGTCTCCGTCCACGTCGAGGTCAGCGTCGCTATCTGCCGCGCTCTCCTTGATACTGCATGTCGCAAATCCGGTTCCTGGAGAGAGACAGAGAGAGAAGGAATTGTCTTTATCACCAATACTTTCATCCAGCGTATTGGAAAAGGGTGTGCCTTTTTTGCGCATGATAAAGTGAACCATAAACGATTTAATGGTCCCATGGCTTTATGTACTTTGCCAAAAATATTCAACTGGACGATTCAATTGGAGATCAAACATACTTGGTAAATATTTTTACACAGAGTAAATGTATGTAGGCTAGTAATGTGAATCCAACCCATCCAGTCTGTAACAAGAAGGGAACAGTGTTACCTGCAAGTTTAGAGATGCTTCGAACGACTCTTTTACCAAATAGCAACTAGCAACAGATCTAGTGACTTTGTATGGTGTCATTGGAGCAGTGCTGACGTGGGTCTAGAGCCCTTGCAGCAGGCTCCGCGCTGCCGGTCACCTGCCTGCCCAGGGACTGCTCAGTAAGAGCTGAGTCCAGAAAACTGATAAATCGCACAAGCTTGAACTGGCCACTGGCTGATCCTACCCGCGCTTAGGTGCAAATGCAATTTTTTGATTTTTTTTTTGTCTCAAATCAACTACACCGCAGTAAATGGACCACTGATTTTATTCGTATGCCCATACACTTACTCACCTCGTCCACAGTGTGTGAGCCTCTCTGTGACAGACGTTAAACAGTCATGTCTCAGTCTAAAGTAGACTGAGAAATCTTGAAAGTTCAAATCAACGCAACTAAACTTTTCTTGTTGTCTTGAAAACGTTTAGACATATAAAAAAATAATATTAAAACATAATAAAAAAAGTCCAATACCTTGATTTAATCGCTCAAGACTGCCATGTCTTGGATGACTGAGAATCTATATCTATGTATGACTAAGAAATACAGGAAAAATTAGGAATTGAACCCTGAATTAAAAAGCTGGTTGAAGCAGTTTATTAGAGATGTTACATGGGTCTTCTGTCTGTATTATCAGGATGATTTTCATTCCAAAATTATTCAGTGCGTTTACATGCACATCTAAATCAAGCTTTTAGCAGTAATCGGACTAATGGCTTAGCCAGAGTTAAAAGTCGTGTCTCAGTTTACATGTCACTCTGGAAATTGAATTACTGAATTAAGTCTTTTTGACAATGCGATGCTAGATGGCAACGTGCCCTTTCGCGCTTACATTTGTCAGTTGGACTAGCGTTACACAGTATACAAAATGCTAAAGTCGCCCAAGTAGACTGAATAAGAGCAGGATTATGCACAATGAGCAAAGAAATGGACAACAACAACTCTGGAGCACAGTACATTTTTTAAGTACTGTACTGTTTGATTGTGTTATACTCGGTGCTCGTTCTGTTGTTGTTATTCCTGATTTCGCAATCTCTTTAAATCCCAAAGGGGGGGTGGCCAAGCTTCCAAAAGGGTTGGTGGAGTAGTTATCGTCCATTTATCACAATCGAGCTGCAGTGCTAAATATTTTATGATACTGATTTGAAGCGATATCGCCCAGCTCTAACATAGACTACAAAACATCCGCTCAGTGGTTTACAATCTTGATAGAATTTCTTGTTTGATTTGCCATTGTTTAAGTGATCAAAGTTATTTAAAACCGTCAACATAAATAATATAAGATGAAGCCAGAAACGACCAAACTTTCTGAGAAGATTAAAGCTCATGTTAAACTTAGCTCACTGCAAATCAAAGTGATGACTTACAGAAACCCAGGACACAGATGAGAAAAAGAACAAGATGGAGACTGATGTGTTACCCATCAATCTTTGAGAAAGAGAAAGGTGTGTGTGCGTGTGTTTGTGTGGGTTTGTGTGAATGGCATCTTTATAAACCAAGTGATGAACGCTCAGACAAACCCTTACCGCTGCCTGACTGCTCCCTTCAGCTCTACTTAACCATCCAGTTGGCTGTGTGTCCGTCACTTACAGGTGTCCTTTCCGTGTTTGTTTGAGACTGTCTGTCCTCTTGTCACTTAGGTCCTTTCTCTCCAACCTTTTCAAGGTGTGTGTATGTGTGTGACTGTGACTGTGTGAGTGCGTTACTATGAGCCTGTCCACCTGTCACTTAAACTATGTCTATCTGCAGCACAAAGGTAGTTGGGTGTGTTTTTGTGTTCAAATGTGTATATTACTAAGACCCTTACCATTCAGGGCTGTATATGTGTGTGTTGCGACTGAAACCGTCGGTGTGTGTCAGCCAGTGACAGGCCTGACAGCCATCTTATTTACACCTATTCCAATTTCTACAAGCTCTCAGGTGGACTAGCGGGCTGCTTACGAGTGTCTGTGGGGGGGACCAGACAGAGCTGACACCCATCCTTTTTAACCCGCCTGTCCCTGAGTGTGAGAGTCCTAACACTAGACTTCTTAGAACAGTTGCTATCAGTGAAGAACTGCATCTCACTCCACTGTGGGGTCTTTGTCAGAAAAGCAACACACTAGACTGAGCTCTCCCACCAGCTTCCTATACAACAGAGCCGTGGGATTCCCGTCACGCGTAACTCACGTTAGCTAGAAGCTACAGTTAGATAAGAGAACGTAAAACAGAGTAGCAGAATGGAATCACTCGAAGAAACCAATATACTATAAGAGGGATGTAAGAAAATATCGATACGCCGATATATTGCACAATTTTGTGTCACTGTATTGTATCGATATTCAAAAGAAATGTGTTGATTTTATTTTTTGTAACCATTGATGATGACAGCAATTTTTGTAGTCAAACTAAAAGTGTGATTACTAGTTGGTGGTTGTTTTCACCTCCTTCATTCCAGTGGATCAACTAGCTGTAGTAACAAAACTGAAGTATCTTAAAAGGATGAGTAACTTATAGGATATACACTACCGTTCAAAAGTTTGGGGTCACATTGAAATGTCCTTATTTCTGAAGGAAAAGCACTGTACTTTTCAGTGAAGATAACTTTAAACTAGTCTTAACTTTAAAGAAACACACGCTATACATTGCTAATGTGGTAAATGACTATTCTAGCTGCAAATGTCTGGTTTTTGGTGCAATATCTACATAGGTGTATAGAGGCCCATTTCCAGCAACTATCACTCCAGTGTTCTAATGGTACAATGTGTTTGCTCATTGGCTCAGAAGGCTAATTGATGATTAGAAAACCCTTGTGCAATCATGTTCACACATCTGAAAACAGTTTAGCTCGGTACAGAAGCTACAAAACTGACCTTCCTTTGAGCAGATTGAGTTTCTGGAGCATCACATTTGTGGGGTCAATTAAACGCTCAAAATGGCCAGAAAAAGAGAACTTTCATCTGAAACTCGACAGTCTATTCTTGTTCTTAGAAATGAAGGCTATTCCATGCGAGAAATTGCTAAGAAATTGAAGATTTCCTACAACGGTGTGTACTACTCCCTTCAGAGGACAGCACAAACAGGCTCTAACCAGAGTAGAAAAAGAAGTGGGAGGCCGCGTTGCACAACTGAGCAAGAAGATAAGTACATTAGAGTCTCTAGTTTGAGAAACAGACGCCTCACAGGTCCCCAACTGGCATCTTCATTAAATAGTACCCGCAAAACACCAGTGTCAACATCTACAGTGAAGAGGCGGCTGCGGGATTCTGGGCTTCAGGGCAGAGTGCCAATGAAAAAGCCAAATCTGAGACTGGCCAATAAAAGAAAAAGATTAAGATGGGCAAAAGAACACAGACATTGGACAGAGGAAGACTGGAAAAAAGTGCTGTGGATGGATGAATCCAAGTTTGAGGTGTTTGGATCACAAAGAAGAACGTTTGTGAGACGCAGAACAACTGAAAAGATGCTGGAAGAATGCCTGACGCCATCTGTTAAGCATGGTGGAGGTAATGTGATGGTCTGGGGTTGCTTTGGTGCTGGTAAGGTGGGAGATTTGTACAGGGTAAAAGGGATTCTGAATAAGGAAGGCTATCACTCCATTTTGCAACGCCATGCCATACCCAGTGGACAGCGCTTGATTGGAGCCAATTTCATCCTACAACAGGACAATGACCCAAAACACACCTCGAAATTGTGCAAGAACTATTTAGAGAAGAAGCAGGCAGCTGGTATTCTATCGGTAATGGAGTGGCCAGCGCAGTCACCAGATTTGAACCCCGTTGAGCTGTTGTGGGAGCAGCTTGACCGTATGGTACGCAAGAAGTGCCCATCCAACCAATCCAAATTGTGGGAGCTGCTTCTAGAAGCGTGGGGTGCAATTTCTCCAGATTACCTCAACAAATTAACAGCTAGAATGCCAAAGGTCTGCAATGCTGTAATTGCTGCAAATGGAGGATTCTTTGATGAAAGCAAAGTTTGATGTAAAAACAATCTTATTTCAAATAAAAATCATTATTTCTAACCTTGTCAATGTCTTGACTCTATTTTTTATTCATTTCACAACGTATGGTGGTGAATAAATGTGACTTTTCATGGAAAACACAAAATTGTTTGGGTGACCCCAAACTTTAGAACGGTAGTGTACATATATAAAAAAATGTAATTCCAAGTAAATAATGATCACAAACTGACCAGCCAAAATGACAAATATTTTCTGTCCATGCCTTCAAATTTTTCATTTTGTCCTTGTAAAAATTATCTCTGATATCATAAATTGGGTAATACCCCAATTAATGGTTTGACATCTAGTCGTCAAGGATGATCGCCAACATAATAGACCAACTGACTACAAACCTGGTGATTTTGTTTGGTTTTTAGCAAGTGTCTTTTATTTTGAAAATTTCTGGATGCTTTTACACTGCTCCCATGTAAGATTTCCTGTCTGGCCCGTTCTTAACAGCTGAGCTTGCAGTGTTTTAGAAGTGTGGCACGCTAATTCATTCAAATTAGGCATTGACCTGCTATAGGGGCTGGGTGGAAAACCCAAATTTTACCAATACCAAAATGTATGACTGTAACCGACATCATTTTGGCCTTTCAGTTAATTCGCTATTGAAAAAAAAGACTATTTGACTTAGCAGTGCTCCTGCCCCTTTTAGAAATGGGCATTGCTTTGAGTCACTTGACTTTATACAGTCCCGTGGCATCTCATCCAGGAGGAAACAGAAACAGTGTTGCTAACGCAGCAACTATGTCGCTATATTTGGCAAGTGTCACTTATCTAGCGACTGTTTTTCAAAAAAATGCAACTAGCAAGAAATACAGTTTTGAACAAAGTATGGCTTTTTGCTTCGTTATAAGAATGTTCTATTTTGAACAGAAACATAATCATGTTATTTCTTTTCATAGCATTTATCTGTCTTGACATAAAAAAAGTGATGCAGTCCATATGACAATAAAATGAGCTATGTAAAGCCAAAGTAGGGCATTCATTATTTTCTTATAACATAATCTGGGTAAGAACGGTCTGTATGAAAAAAATATTGTCAAATCCTATAAAACCGACATTAAAAAATATGCTATAAAAATTGTGCAATCCCCCCCAGTCCTAGTTAGACTGATGTCTGAAATGGGTAAATGGCTACAAAAAGATTGTAAGTGAAGTTATTACAGTCATATTTTCTCAGCTAAACATGTTTTGGTCAAAACATTTTGGTTAAATCGTAAAAGGGGGTAGCTTTTTCTTAAGTGCAGTTAACAACCCCCCCCCCCAGAGATTTATCAAACAAATCTCCACCTAGATTCTTGAATCTATATAGTGCATTTTTTTGTATGTCCCTGTATAAGCTTAAATGTCCTAATTGCCATCTAATAGTTTAAAATTAATTTAAACAAAGTTGACCTGATAGATATTTCTTTTTTATAAAAGCAAAAAGGGAATTTTGCCTCGAGCTAAGCTTCAGGACCCAGACGGCATTTATATAAACCATAAAAAAAAGAGGAATCTGGCCCCCCAGCCATTTGTAACTGTCTTGTTAAGTATGATGCTTCTCTAAAATTTAAGTCCTTTGCACTTCAACTGTAAGCTGGATGCCTCCTGAGCTGATTCGTGTGAATACGCGCGCCGTAGATGTGCGCGGTGTGTTCACCGTGACGGTTCGTGTGGCCTGTTTGCTCTGAATGTGTGTGATCCCTGTTCTTCTATCTGTTCCTCTAAGCAGTCTTGGCAGGCCAATCTAATCTGGCCAGGGAAAGGTCAGCCACACTCTAACTGCCTTTCACTCACATTATGTATCAACAGTCCCCACCCCCCCGTCTTTACCTTCCATTTTCCTTCTTCCTTTCCTCGCCTCTTTTTTCCACAAAAATCTTTTTGTAGCTTTTTTTTCAAAACTTCCTCCTGGTATAAGTTTGTATTTTTATTAACAGCTGGTTGCTTTCTCTCATTCCTAAAGCTGTTAGCCTGTCTTAAAAACAGCCTGCTAATTCTATGCTAAATAATCTAAATCAATATATCGCATACATACTTCCTCGTACATGACAGTCCTCGATCTGTCAAGTTATCATAGCCACCTTTCTACAATATTGCTGACCCTTTAACATGTTAACTACGCATTTCCTCCTCTGTGCTATTTTGCTCGTGGCAGCAATATAAAAAAGAGACCCTTAATTTACATGTATGTCAACACAACGTGGCTACAAACGCGGATCTGAACAGGCGGGCAGGATCAAAGGCCTCGTTGGGCCAACCGGCAGCTCGCCTCAGCCAATCCCGTGACCCGGGTAACACCTTGTTTCCATAGCAATTATCGGGACCCCCTAAGAAGCCGAGAGGAGGCATGTCAAAGGTGATCACACTATCTTTCTGCCATTTACAGGTCACAGAGATGGGGTGGGGGGGAATCCAGACACAAAGACATGAGACGGTCATCTTTGAAGTTCATGTACAAAGCGGAGATTTTTCCTCTTCTCAATCCTTCTGGGCCATCTCAACCTGCAATAATCCCCCCCACTTGGTCTCTCAGGACGGCCTGCTATCACACCTCAGGATCTATCTGTAGTTGCTGCTGTGCTGGTTCGTTTTCAGAACTTGTTTCTGCCATTTTGGTCGACAGTTTTAGGCATTTTAAATCAGAAGAAATTAGTTAAAATAGTGAAGAAATAAAATAGACTTTGTATAAACTACTTACTTTATACATTATCCAAAAAAAAATTGTTTTAATTTGGAGAAGTAGTACAAGTAGCTAACTGAGAAGGTACAGTATCTTCAGTCTTGAACCTTTTCCTGTTTTCCTTTTGGTCATAAATTCTTCTTTTTAAAAACTTTGAGTTTCAAAGCTGCTCTCGGATTAGCCGGTCCGAATATGGCTCATCTACAGAACGGGAGAGGTAAAGTCAAGACGGCAACAAACGAGGTCCCTGAACTATCCTCCATCTTGGACTTCTACAGTACTCGAGTCAGGACAAGAGCAGCCACCATCTCTGCCACCTGGACACAAGCTGTGTCAAATACACTGTTTGTGTTGTGTAAAACTGATTGTAATTCTAAAAGCTAGCTGGATGGAGGTACATGTGAGTGCAAACTTCTGCTTGGTTTGGGGATACATTTGTGTTTTTGCTATGCATGGTTTCCCTTGATTAAGATCTACCTGAATGTACTGAACAGAGATCTGAACACCAGGCAGACTTTTGTTTACTTTTAGCCCAAAAAATAGTGAGAGAGAAAAAATGAAAAAAATGTTTGTTTTAAAGATCCTGTTTTTTATCATTCCCTGTAGCAAAAAAAGGCTGCAAAAAAAATAAAATAAAAAAATTAAGCTCCAATTTTTCAAAAGGGTGAAATTTAGATAGGGCTGGGTATCAATTCAAGAATTGATTCAATCAATTCGATTCCGATTCTTAAGAGTTAGAATCTATTATCATGATCTGATTCCATACCATCCAATTCAGTTCAAGATAAATACGGGGTAGTGCTACTAAAAACTTTTTTGAGCCGTAATCTTAATAATATGCTTGTAATTCAATGACTTAACACTGGGTGAGTAATAGTTCAATGGAGGAAACTGTGTTAACTCTTTCAGACACAAGACTTAAAACTGTTGTCTGGACTTTTCCTTCCTATTTTAGCTGTAAAAAGGGCAAACTATTCTAAAAAATGATTTTTGAACTTGTGAATTGATTCAATTCAATTTCAACAAGAATCAATCCAGAATCAGTTGTCCCATTTCTTTTGAAGGAGCACTAGATTGAGACCTCTAAATGTTTTCTCAATATTCTCAATTTAATCATTTTTAGTTATTTGCTTACCATTCAAGGCCCCAAACAGAAAATATCCATATTTTTTCCCAAGGCAACTATGTTTGTATGGTTTGACTTTCAGTCGTTTGGTATGCGTTTATACTATTTTAATAGTGTTTACTATACTATTACTATCAGAATTAACATACGATATAAAAATATCTGCTCACAAATCCTTATTTATATAGAATTTCTTTGGGGGTGTTTCATTATATATATATATATATATAAAAAAAACAATATTACAAGATAATAAAACAACTTTTGTTGATAATCAGTTATGAATTTAGAGCCAATATTGTAAGTGACAATACAGAAAACACCCAACTCCATGATCTCAATCATAACTTCATTTAAATCAATCCCCGACACAGAAACTTTTTTTAAAGAAAAAGTTATAGGGTAAAATCCGGCCACTTTACAGCTTACTGAGACAGACCACCAGACAGATAAAGAAAGCTCTATCTGAGCTATATGGCTTCTTTCAACCTGCCTAAGCTGGTGTGAGACACAGGGAAGTCTTCACTCACATACACTTCAATCATGAACTGATCCTGTTCGATCCCCTCCCCCCCCACGTCTTTCTTCCCCGTTCTCTCAAAGGGAGGGAAGGATGGTGGCACTTCACAGAGGTAAAGTCCCTCTCTTCATCTTGCCAGCTGAGGAGACACCGCCCCCCCGCCGTCCCCAGGAACGTCTCTATATCCGTTTAGCCGCTCACAAGCTCCAGAGAGCCTGCTGGATGCAGCTGTGTGTTGAAACCACTGAGCAGCTTTCAAGACAAAATCCACCTTCTGAGCCTTCTGCCAAGATGGAAGAGCGAATGTGTGTCTGTGTGTGTGTGTGTGTGTGTGTGTGAGAGAGACAGAGTGTGTTTTAAGTTGATCTCCCCAGGCCACCTCGGCTATCTGTGTCACATCACAAGGTTCCCCATTAGTGCACGACAGAAGGGTCCAAGCTGTAGCTGCTCGTTTTAACAATGCGGACGGACGGAAGGACAGACGGAGGGAAGGAGGGAGAGCGCCTGGGAGGTGGATGAAGAGGGGCTCAATCCAACTCCCGCCCTAAGTGCCTCACTTTGTGCTGTTTTAGTTGAGACTTGAGCATTGATCTGTCTTGTCTCCACTTGGCAAGCAGAGGAGAAAGGGAGGCAGGTGAAGCCCTGCGTGTGTGTTTGACAACAGATCGAACATAGGGAGGGACACATGAAAGCGGAGACAAGGAGCCTGCAGCTCCCTCTGTCCACGACACCACGGTCCCCGACCTAAACGGCTATAATAAAGTGCAAATGTGGACGAATCCAGTTAAAAGATTTGCTTGAAGACATTCTGGGATTTATAAAAAAAAAAAGAACTTGATTTTGCTTGACCACAGAAGTTCACTACATAGGAAAGTACATACATACATATGTAGTACATACATACAGAAAATATAGTTATGATCTTTGGCCAAACATGGCTTGTTCTATTAGTAAGTCGTTTTTTCACTAAAAGCAGGAGAGGTGTATTATTCAGTCAATTTTTTTTTGGGATCATAATTAATTTCTATTCTGAAATCTGTGAGTATTTGAAAAATGATTATTTCATTAATCTTCTTTCATTATGAATAAAAAATAAAAAAAACGGATAATGTAAAAATACAGAAAAAAACTCGCGAAAGCGTTCCATCCAGCTGGTCCCGACAGATCACGAAATCCCAGGTGATTTACAATTGCATAACTTCAAGTGTATTATGAAGGGAGGAAAAATGTAATTCCACCTCAGTAAGTAACAAACTCACCATCCACTCCCAAAACTGCAGCTATTTCTGTCTATGACTTCTCCTCTTTCATGTTGTCCTTGTAAAAATGATCCCTGGTATGATACAAACTGGTCGACCCTCCACTTCAACGGTTCTCCGCTTTTTTTGTTCGACATTAAGCCCACAGACCGACAGACGTCAACCCTGGTGTCACAGGTAGTAATTTGCCTTTTTCCTTGATAAGGAACGTGAACATTTCTGGATTCTTTACACTCCTTGTAGGCCGCGACACAGCGCTTCTGAGATGCGTCCAATTAACACTCCTTCGTGCCTAGTGGAAGCGGTCAAATCGACGTTAATGGCGGCCATTAACTGCGTATTACGCTTCGCGGACGTTATGCGGCGCTTATACGTCCAGTGGAAAGCAAAGGTGAGAGAAAAAAGAAAATGACAACAAATCTGGAAAATAGCTTGAACGTCTGTCTTCCACTATAGTGTTATAGCATTATTGTAGAAATATTGAGTAGTTACAGCTGTTACTTTATGAATAACAAAATGATCTAATTCTCTGCAGTATAAGCAGCATTATTCTTGCTTTGCTGACCATTTAAATAAATATAGATATATCATATGGATGTTTTGAGTAAACAATGACACTTGTACGTTTGACAGAGGTTCCTGTGTGGAAGGCAGAGTAGAATTGCTGTGTAATGTGTGAGTGCAATTGGGTGAATGTGGCTCCAGTTTAAAGTTTAAAGTGGTCAGAAATACTAGAAAAACGTGCTATATAACTTTTTTGACTAGTATGATCTGATCCTAGACCAGGGCTATATCTGTGGATTTGACTAAATGTGACCAAGAAAGAAAAAGCAGGTTAAAAGAAGCTCTATATACAACAGATTAAGCAAAACAAATGGACTGAAAATAAAAGTATTTGTGGAATTTCCAGAAACTAACAAAAATAGTTTCATAATGGGCACAAGGTGTGTTGTATCCCTGAGCTGCTGCTGCTGCTGCTGCGTTCCCCAATGACCAGCTCTCCTATCCGGCTCTATAATTGCATTTCTGGGCACACACACGAAGCGGTGACCAGCGGGTCAATTGCCCAGCTAAATGTGTTTTCCTTCCCCTCGCACAGACGGTTGTGTTGGGTTCAGCCGAGCCGAGTCGGGCTGACCCCGGGACGGCCTATGCCGCCAGCGCACCGCAGGTACCATTACCGCCCGCCGGTCGCATCGGATGGCGGCCGTGGAGAGCTGACCGTGCTCACGCTGGACAGCGGCGCGGTGAATGATGGATGAGTAGGGAAACGGGAGAGGAGACGGACAGAAGAGAAAGAAGGAGAGGACAAACCCGACGCAGGAGCTCAGAGAGGTCAGTCAGTCATCCACAAAGCAAATGACTGGAGATCTATACCATCAGATCCCCCCCCCCCCCCCCACACACACACACACAGCCTCGCTTCTTCACAGCACTGTCTCCGGTTAGTGGGAAACGCCACCAGCAAAGAATCGCATGAGATGTGTTTGTACCTCTGAAGCCTCCCTCCAGTAAGGCCGTAGCTCTGATCCTCTTCTGCCCCGCCCATTCGTACTCGTCAAAGCCCCGTCCGTTCTCTCCGTCCATGTCTGCGGAGTCTTCGTCGGCCAAAGCCCCCTCGCGCTGGCACACAAAAACACAGAAAACACTCGAAAATAAGACGGAATAATTGAAAGAAAACAATGTAACCTGGCTCTTTCTTTTCTTTTTAAATGAGCGTATTTAACAAATGTAAGGATTCTATTTCAAGGGAGGCTAGACAGTGATACAAGCTTTACCTGTACTGCACAACACAGCCAAGGTGAGGCTTTTCCACATTAAAGATCAGCCCAGCTTTTACTGTTGAATTTCATAGAAATGAATCTACTCCAGACGTCAAACAAAGACATTTGTCTGAAGTTTATGAATTATAAAGTGTACAACTGAACTGTATTCAGTTTATAAAAATAAAAAAAAATGGATTTCATGGGATTTTCTTTGTTTTACAGGTTTTCATTTGAAATGCTTTGCAAAAGTATTTACACTCCTTTAATGTCTTCAGACAGCCGGCTTCAGATAACAAATGGTGTATTGCACTGCGCGTCGGACACAAAGCAGTAAATCATTCAAATGGAAAGACAATGATGTATAGGTTTTATGGTTAATTTTTACAAAAAAATCTAAAAAAAAAAAAAAAAAAAAATCAGACACGCCTAAATAAAATGCCCTGTGTTCTTCACAAATGAAAGCAGGTTTACACTCAGCACATGTGACAGATATGATGGGAGGCTATGAGCCTAACACTCCTTCAGCAGTTGCTAAACATTTTAACACAAAAGTAAGTTTAGCCGCAGGTCGAAAATTAGCGTTTTCTCTGCATCAAAATGCGTCTTAAAAATTCGCGGACATCATATATTCGATCCGCGGCGCATTGCAAACTGTATCAAAAAATAACTTATCGCGCCATTGACTCCCATTCATTTTATTTTGCCAGTAGGGTACCCATGGTACGGAAGTAGAAGGACGTGATGCTATGGACTGGCCCACCCACTCCCAAGACCTGAATCCAATTGAGCACATCTGGGACATTGTGTCTAACTCCATCCACCACCACCATGTTGCACCACAGACTGCCTATGAGTTGGTGGATGCTTTGGTCCAGGTCTGGGAGGAGATCCCGATGGAGACCATCCACCACCTCATCAAGACCATGCCAGGGTGTTGTAGGGAGATCAAACAGGCATGTGAAGGCCAGACAAACACACTACTGAGCCTCAGTTTGACTTGTCTTAAGAACATTACATCAAAGGTAGGGTTGGGCTGATGCCGAAACCAGTATTGGATATACTCGCAGATACTGTATAAAACACAAGTTATTGGTGAGTACTTCTGTCTAAACACAATCCCATACCATGCAATTTTTCTTCCTGCTCAACCCTATCACACACTGACACAGGTAGTGATAAAATCTTGCGTGATGGTTGTTTCATGTTGCTAGAATGCTAATCCTATTTCCTTATTATGCAGGACTGAAGTTTCCAGAGGTGGTATAAATGGCGCTAGATTTTACAACAGCAAGCTCATAAAGCATTTGGCTTAGCGTCATATGAAAGAGCAAGTGGAGCTTGTTTCCTTAAAGGATACGAGCGGCAATCGACACAGTCGGACCACTACTCGGCCTCGGCAGACACCTAAAGCCCAGGTATCGATAATTGGTATCGGACAGAAAAAAATGGTATCGGAACATCTCTAATCAAAGGCCGATCAGCCTGTAATGTATTTTTCCACTTTAACTTTTTTGTGTGACTCCAAACCCAGACCTCCATGGGTTGATACATTTGATTTCCATCGATATATATTTTTTTTTATGTGATTTTGTTGTCAGCACATTCATCTATGTGAAAAACAAAGTATTTCATAAGAATATTTCATTCATTCAGATCTGGATGGGTTATTTTAGTTTTATCTTTAGTTTTTGAGCAGTGTATATTTGTCTTCATCTTATCATTGCTTTCTGTAACTTATATATTTTTAAAAAGAATTAAAAAACACAGGTGAATGTTTTATGAACATGTCTGAAATACATTAAAACAAACTGAACAAATCCAAAAACTACCGGAAGATGGCCTGTCATCCTAGACGGACGGAAAAGGAAAGGGTTGCATTACTCGACGGTGCAGGGAAGAGGACCGTGGTACTTTTGGAGAAGCAGCAACGCCCAGGAAGACAAATTTGTTAGCATAACTATTAGACCTGCACAATGCAAATCTGATGCAAGCAAAAATGCATGTTAGAGTGGTCCATTCAAGGTTTAGATCAACATCTACCGGAAAATCTGTGGCCAGACTTAAAAACCACTGCCAACCGAGGTCATCCGTCTAATCTGACTGAGCTTGGTCTGCTTTGGAAAGATGGATGGGTGGAAATTAAACTCTGTAGATGTTGAACATCTGATAAAAAAAATAAAACATCTTAAAGAGGAATGAATACTTTTGCAAGGCAACGTGGAAACCCTTTATTGTTACATACACATCACAAAAAAACAAAACAAAAAAACTCCACAACTTGCAACAGTGAAAGTTATTACTAAATCTAAATCATGCTGGAGAAGAGAAGGTTTAAGAGATTTTCTGGGTAGTTCGATGGCTAGCAATCAGTGACATGAGACAGAGGAGTTCATTAGTTGCAATGAGTTATCTCAGATCTACTCTAGAAGAGATGATGGCTGTTATGCACTAAAGAGAGAGTGGGATGTTCAGCCGTGACAGATGAGGAGTAACTGGTAGTCAGGGCCAGCATCTAGGTTTCTGTCAACATGGAGAGGCAACCGCATCACATGGGATGACCTGCAGATGAGAGCAAACACAAGTCTGCGGAAAACAACAGACTGCGTGGATATTTCCTTTCATGCTCAAAGTCATTCGCAGCTCATCCGACATGACGTAATTGCAATAAACCGTTGGGTTCTACGGTACGGCCGAACGGGGCCGCCTGGAATCTACAGAAAGTGGAGAGGTGAGCGGTGAGGAAAGAAAAGGAAGTAGGGCTGCCACGATTCGTCACGACAACGTGTAAACGTGTACACCACGACGAGTAAAATTGTCGACAAAAAATGCAGTAATCAACAGTATTTTTTTTTCTTTAAAGCTTTGTTTTTCTTTTTTAGAGCGCGCTGTCCCTTCATCAGCTCTGTCTGCCTTTTTGTCCCTCAAGCCCAAAAATTATGGAGAGTTTTAAAAAGTAAAAAGAGATGTGCATGTGTAATGTGAATTCACAAAGTAGAAGCTGCTTACAGCAGTAGAACAGTGTTGTTTGAGCGTCTTAATGGGATGGTGATGATAATAATGGACAGTAGCCCATGTCAGCTAATTAGCTGCCAACATTAGCATCAACTGTAGAGCCATTTTCTCTTCCCACAGTCCCCTAAATGGCTGTGGGCAGGAAGGATCTTTCTGGAAGGATTGTTCGGTAGTTTTGATGAAACTCCTGACTGAAGAGGCTGTTGTATTACTCGATAGCTGCAACATTATCACTGTTGATAATTTCACTGTGTTTAGCACACGTCATGTGTCTGCTGTAACCCGGTTTTATTTTTTATACAGTGTTTACATTTTAAATGAGCAATCCTCTTAAAAATCACTATTTTAGATTCGAGGTAACTTTTAGAGCAGGTTACTTGGCTCCTGCAATAACATGCATTTTATGCGTGATCTGAATAGTCGACAAATCGGCAAAAAAAAATTAGTGATTAGTCGATTGACAAAATAATCGTTTGTGGCAGCCCTAAAGGGAAGATATAGGCCGTCCAGGTGGCGGTAGGCGGGGTTCTAGGGGGTGGGCGGCCGGGTTGTACTACCTGGATCAGGCATTGTTCCACATGTCTACTCATCTCCTCCTCGCTCCCAGCCAATGGGGCGCTGCACAGCGGACATACCTGCCCCCCCTCCTCAGGCTTCCTCCTCTTCATCTTGCCTATACGGGCTGGAGCAGAAGGAAAGAGAAGAAAAAAAAAAATACAGAAATAAATGATTCAAATCGCTGGTTTGAGCTCTTTATGAACCTATACCGTTAATTAAAGATGGCCGACCTGACTAAACTTAGCCCCTTCCTTCCTTCCCACTCTTCTCTACATCAGTGCCTTTGCTCTATTCCTTTTGTTTCTCCCCTCCTTCCCTCCTGTCATCCCCCCCTCCACTCTACCCACATATTTAATTAGAAATTTAACAGGGCCGAACAGCCATCACGGAATCCCGAGCCTCAGCCAGTTTTTGGGGTATTTCTTTGAACCACAAAAAGGCGCGCAGGGAGATTAATTTTTAGCTGGCTGTGGGGGGGAAGGAGGCCGAGAGGGGACCAAGTGCAACCGACAAGGGGGACAAGCAAGAAGAGGAGGACATAACTCTAGGGTTGAAAACATGTTGGGTTGTGGAGGAAGAAGGTAGTTCCACGCCACAGTTTTCTCCCTGGTGCTAATCTGGAGGAGCAACGTAAATAAATAAATGAAATAAATAAATAAAGAATGGAAACCTTCAGGTCCCCGCGAGGAGAGAATTTCTCATAATGCCAGATCAAAACAGCACCCTGCAGAACAACTTTGCGTTTTAAATTGCGTCACGTTAAAGGCAAAAACATCAAGGTACTTTATGTGCATGTGATTAAGCAAGACAAAGTAGTGCATAATGGGAAGTGAAATGTAAATGATACGGAATTTTCAGCGTCCAGGTTTATTTTTTTTACTAATAAAACCCTGAAAGGTGTGGCGTGAACTTAAAGTCGCCGTCTCTGAATCAACCACTTTGGGGCGTTTGCAGCCACGGGTCTTTTAGGGTTTATTTCTACTAGAACTAGCGTCTCACCCAGTCAGACAGACTGGATGGATGGATGTTTAACTGGGCCGATGTCTGAACTTTGAACTGGCCACTCAGGACAACTTTAGAATAACTTTACGTTTCTTTCATCCCACATTCAATTACTCCGCTCAATCAGTAGTATTCTCCTATCGGGAGGATCCATTTTAAAGGTGTTCTTTGTGTTGTATAGAGTTATTCCATATGTTTTTATTGTTAATGCTTTTGTACGTTACTGCGAGACTATTTTCCATGTAAATGGGTAACAAAGTTTAATCTTATCACACGTTATCATCGGAACCACATGTGTCAAACTCAAGGTTTGCCGACCAAAATAATAGAACGTCAAGATAGCAGTTGTGTGCTGAAATATTATTTTATCAGTCAAACCAATTCAGCTTTTCTTCGTAAAGGGCCAACGACTCAATGCCAAAAGAGAAAAAATATAACTGTTATTTTAATTATTTTTTACAATGTTTTGTGGCCACAGAGGCCTTTATTCAATAGTGGACGGTACAGAAATGGGGAGAGACATTGGCAAACATCCACAAGAACGGGAGTCAAACCCAGGGCAGCCACTTTGATGACTAGAGGCCTCTGAACATGGAGAACCCGCCCTAACCCATGTGCTAAATGATGCTACGGTAAACAAAATTTAAAGTGTAATATTTAAAAAATGTAGGTCAGCTCTAATAATACATTCTCCTTTGCTCTGTGGGATTGTTCTTTAAAGCTTTGGGTATGATTTCATAACTTAACCCAGCTCCAAATGTCTACTTCTGAGCTGTCGGCGGCGCCCATTTGTTCCTGAAACATTCTCTAAAAACACAGTGGAGATTTTCATAAAACCGCTTTATCTAATAACGAGATCAAATTCCACATTGACAGGCTCTGAACTAATTAGATAAAGGAAATTTAATTGCAGGGGAACCTATTTAGTGGTATCAGAGTAAATGATGATGCAGGCCACACTTTTCAGATTTTGTGTTTGTTTGCTTAAAGTGTGAAAATCCATGAATATGCATTATTATATTATTCTGCCATTGGAATTATATGCTACTGTGTGCTGGTTTTTCTCATACAATTCCACTGCAAGGCACATTAGAAGAAGCATTTACTTTCGGACTGACACTGCTAGGCTCACACTGAAATTAGGTTGACATTTCCATGGAAATCTCTACAATGAAAGTGCAGTTAAATTTTGAAAGTGAAATTGAAAACCGAAAATCATCGTCAAGATATCCATTATATCACATGATATTGAGCTTACAACTCTAAATATATGCTAAAAGCTCATTAAACGACACACAAATAGCTGGATGAATGTGTGTACATACCATTCAATCTCGTTTGTCTGTTTGCCCGGACTCGTAAAAACGTCTGCAAGCAAAAGAAGAAAGGAGAGGGAGGAAATATTCATTAGATGTTAATTGCACAGTATGCAGCGTTTACATTCACAAATCTCGCTTTTCTGAATGGGATTGCTTCGGATACTTTTGGGGGCGACTGTGTGTAAACAGTTCCACCTACTTCTCTCTTGTTTTCCACCTCCTCCATGACCCTCCGCTCCCCGCCGGCAGCCTGCCTAAAACTCGCTGCAGCACAAAGCTCAGGCCTGCCGCCAGACGCTCTACATCCCAGCAAACTAAACGCAACGACTACAAATTCATGCGGATGGAAAAGGATTGAAAGTTGCGCTCGAGTCAGCATAGAGCTGTCCTTTCGGACGCCATGTTGTGTTGTTGTGATCACGTGACCGTTGAGGAAACGGAAGCAGGCAAGACGTTGGTTGTTATGCCCCACCTTGGACACTGGGGGGAGGCAGTGAGTTTCATTCTAAACCTCCTAAAATTTCAGTTTGCAGAAAACTTGCCCCCTTGCAGGTAATCAAAATCTAGAAGATTGTATAAATGTAAGGTCGCAATAAAAAAATTGATGGTTTTATTTATTTAATTTTTATCAAAAAAACCTATTAGAACGTTTGGTGTTTATACCTTCCGATAACCACTTTCAGCTCCATTTGAAAACATTTAGACTGAACTTTTTTACCTATTATTTTTTGCAAGGGGACAATCCATGATGATCATTTTTCCAGTCTTGCTACAGATTTCCAACTTGATTCAAGTGTCGACTCTGAATGGGCTGTCTTAACATCCAACTGGAATTTCTTATAGTTTTCTTTCAACAAGGTATTAATTCCTGCGAATCTTTAATGCAGACCAGATTTCTGGAGTACATGACTGATATCTGTCCAGTCAACAGAGACAACCATGTGTTCTATGGATCTCGGCAGCTCCTCTATACAAAATATGGGCCTGCAAGTTTAGGTGGACGGTCTTAGGTGGACAGTCATTTCTAGTTTTTTAAACATGTGGACTTTCAAAAACTTTTTTTTTGCTGGTGGGGAGCTACATTGCAGCCACAGCTGCCCTGAGGTACGCTGACAGAGCTGAGGCCGCATACACACAGGTGCCACAGGACCCTCTGTCCACCACCAGTAGGCATGATGGGTGAAGTGTCTTGCCCAAGGACACAAAAACTGAGGCGGACGGAACCGGGGTTCAAAGCGGCAACCCACTGGGTAGGGGACAAAATTCTGACAATCTGGAACATTTAGGGTCTGAGCTAGTTCAGGCTGCCTGAGGTGAACTACCCACATCATTAAAAATAATGGCTTCAGCAATAAACGTATGTTTTTTTATTTTTTATTAATTGAGGTCAGATTAATTTGGCCTACTCACCTCTGTCTTTTGCCAAATGTATCCCTCAGACCTGCTGGAATTCAACCTAAAGCGCTGTACGTGGTGACTATGTGCTGAGCAAAGCATTTCCTCTTACAGTTATGGATACCCGCTCTTTGGTACCTCTACAGCACTCTTATCGTCAGCCCATCTGCTATTGGTGGAAACCGTTCAGCAGCCAGGCCTTCACCTTCCTCTCGTTTATCCTTTCTTCCCTCGTCATTCTCTAAATGATTGGCCCACTAACTTTACATCACCACGACTACCTTATCATTATGATACAGTCATTGAACGGCTTGAGGATAGGTCAGGTTTTTAGGAGACACGAGAAAGCCGAGAGCACTCAGACCTGACTGAAAAGGAGGAGGTGGTAGAGTCTTCCATTACGCTTCATTTTAAGGTGTTAAAATAAGTCACCATCGACTTAATCATTTGTATAATATAAGGTGATTTCAGCAGTTTCACCAAATGAGAAAATCTCCTTTATTACTTTAAGGTCTTTATGAGCTGCGTCATCCAAAACGTATGGATGTAACATCGGCATGGACTTAATAGTTCTTATTTTATGGCGTTAAGGGGGAAACCCACTTAACCCGGAGGTACATCAAGACCGGAAAATTTACCCGAGCAAATGTGACATAGGAGATTAAGGAAGATTGGTCTGTTATTAAACTTAACTGCTGAGAAGGCATCAGAAACCCAAATTTACCATAACATTCTGCTACATTGACAAGTGACATTATTACTTAAATGCATTATATGATTAAATACTTTTCTGTACTAATATAACATTACACGTTTCCCTGATCCTATGTACTGAAAACCCATGACATTCTGATCTAGTTTAGCAGCTGTTAAAGAGCACATAGTTTAAGTTTAAAAACGAATATTATGCCTAATTGGTGAAAAACGGCTTGAATGAGTTCATATGCCCCAACATTTGTTGGTTTGTATTGACATACGATAGTGTTTTGATATCATGCTGGTTGGTTTTAGAGGTATGGTGTGGATTAAGTTAGTTAGGTTTAGGGCTAGGAATAGATCAATAATGGATAGGGTTAGGAAAAGTGCCTGGGTTTAGCATAATACAGTCAATACAATGAATGGGAGTCATTGAAGGTCCTCACTGCTAAAAGCAAAACGAGGACGCGTGTGTGTGTGGTTTTGTGACCTGATATCTGTCGGAGTGGTGGGCATCTTCAGATGATAAGGGCGACACCACCGGAGACTCTCCCTCTCTCTTGATGTGCACTGACAAAAGCATCGACTGGAGAGACAAACAGAGACAGAGAGAATAAAGTCATCTTCAGTGCGGACCATCTTATCATTTTGTCACACATGGAGAAAAAAGTTACTCTAGAACAAGGGTTCTCAAGGCCTGGGGTCCTGCAACTTTTAGATATGTTCCTAGCCCAATATATCTTAATCAAATGGCTGAATTATATCCTTAGTATGCAGACTAGTTCTCCAGAGTCTTTCTAATGAACTGATTATTTGTCTCAGGTTGAACACATCTAGAAGTAGCTGGATTACGGCCCTCGAGGACTGGAGTTGCAGACCCCTGCTCTAGAACATGTTGCAGCCTTACAGCTATTACAGGATACTAAGTAGCAAAAAAATACATGTGCATGCTTCCCATACAGTACAACTTAAGAAAACAGCTATAAAAATGGTTAAAGTACTAATATAACATTACACGTTTCCCTGATCCTACGTACTGAAAACCCATGACATTATGATCTAGTTTAGCAGCAGTTAAAGAGCACATAGTTTAAGTTTAAAAAGTTATATTATGCCTAATTGGTGAAAAACGGCTTGAATGAGTGCATATGCCCCAACATTTGTTGGTTTGTATTGACATACGATAGTGTTTTGATATCATGCAACACCAATTACAATGCACTGTAATAGTAAAGGAAAATCATGATGGTATCAGTGTGTGCTTAATGTGTGCAAACCTGATTTTGAGGGTCTAACCGTGAAGCAAGATACATATTGGAAATTGCATTGAAGAAAAAACACAGTCTGCTAAAATCTGGTGGTGATTTTTACTAATCAAAAGAAAAAGGGAGAAGAGAAACCTGGTGAGTTGCTGAATTTGTAAAGAACATTTTCTTAGATTAAACTATGATGATAAAAAGGTGACAGTGTTGGTTCTACTGGATCTAAGCGCTACCTGTGATACAGTAGACCACACTATTCTTTTAACTCGTTTAAAACAGATTGGCCTCTCTAATGCTGTTCATAGATGGTTCACTTCGTATCTCACAGACAGGACTTTTTATGGTAAGTTTAGATACCTCTTCCTCTAAGGTCCGTAAAATTTCATGTGGTGTGCCCCAGGGTTCAGTTTTAGGCCCAGTGCTTTTTAACCTGTATATGCTCCCTCTTGGCAGTGTTATCAGGAGAAATGTAGTTAACTTTTACAATGCTGATGATACACAGTTGTACATCTCCATGTCTCCTGATGAGATACGGTCAATGGATGCACTTTTTTACTGCATTTTAGACATTAAATCATGGATGGCAGAAAACTTTCTCCAGCTCAACCAGGACAAAACAGAGGTTTTAGTTATCGGCCCTGAGGCTCAGAGAGATAAACTTTTACCAAAACTACAATTACTGTCTTTTAATCCATCTTTACATGTGAATAATCTGGGCGTGATTTTTGACTCTGAGCTGAATTTTATTCCCCACATTAAAAATATCACTAAAAAAGGTTTTTTATCACCTAAAGAACATTGCCAAAGTCCGCCCCATTCTCTCTCGGGCCAATACGGAGACGCTAATGCATGCTTTTATCACCAGTAGAGTTGATTATTGTAATGCCCTGCTTGCAGGTCTTCCCAAAAAGACTATCTCAAGCTTACAGCTTTTACAAAATTCAGCAGCTTGTGTCCTGATGAAGACCAGGAGGCGGGAGCACATTACACCGGTCTTAGAATCACTGCATTGGCTCCCCGTATGTTTTATGATCGATTTTAAGGTTCTTTTAATGGTTTTTAAGTGTTTTAATGGTCTTGGGCCTTCTTATCTTTCTGAACAGCTTTTACCATATGAACCCTCGCGGTCTATGCGCTCCTCTGGCAGCCGTCTCCTTATCATTCCCAAAGTCAGGACAAAGACTCATGGTGAGGCATCCTTCCATTATTATGGCCCTCACCTCTGGAACAGGCTGCCAGAGGACCTCAGGGCCGCAGAGAATGTTCATGTTTTTAAGAGCAGGCTCAAGACTTACCTTTTTAACCGAGCTTTTAACTAATTATTATTTATTAATATATGTTTAACTGCTCAGCATGTCTTACCTGATTTAATTTTTAGTTTAGCTTTTTACTGTTTATTTATTAATCTGCTTTGCAGTTTTATCTCGATCTATCTTATCGTTGTTTTACACTTATTGTTTAATACCTTATACACTTTATTTTATAAACTTCATATTTTAATCTTTCTTCCAGCTCCCATGATGGCGTTTCCTGGCTCATCTGTGCTCAGCCCACTGTTTTTTAGCTTTTAAGTGTGTGTGTGTGTGTGTGTGTGTGTGTGTGTGTGTGTGTGTGTGTACGGCTGATGGGTTGGGAGGGGGGTGTAGTTGCATTGATGATTTTATTTTTGAAGGGGGGGTTGGGGTGTTGTTTTTTTTTTTAAAATCTGTAAAGCACTTTGAGAAACTGTGTTTGAAAAGCGCTTTATAAATAAAGTTTGATTTGATTTTCAAATGCTACACACACAGTCGTGGAGCGGTGAAGAAAAACTGCGTCTTTCTGCAATTGCACACCGGTCCGAGACACAGGGCTTCTCTTTAGGCAGTGTGATGGTGAATTTGGCTGAAAGTTTAAGCTACGGGAAAATCAAGTAGTATCTCATACCTGTACAATTGAAATCATTGCAAATAGTTTAATGATATGTAAGCGGCAAACACTACTACTGAAAGAAATGGGGAAGCCGGAGATCTTTACTTCAAAGGTAAAGATCCAAGAAGAAACAAATATTAAAGCATTAGATGATGTGCTAGAACTAATGAGACAGAAACTGTTAGAAAGAAACTTCCTATAAAACCTAGCAGCTTAATTTAAAATGCAAGTTTTTATATGCATTGCAAAGGTTTACAGTTTATTAATGTATTACAAAGATCTTTAACACAGAACAGACTTAGAATCATTACCCTTGGAGAACTCCAGCAGTGTTATTGCCTCAGCTGCTAAGGGCGACACATCACTGATGATGACTGTAACCTGCCTGACTTTGTCTATAAAATCCCTTCCTCTGATTAGACTTAATGTTTAATGGACGTCAAGAGGAGTTAGGGAAGAAAGAGCGATTGGAAAGCGAGGAAGCCCCCTTAAAGAGAGAACAGAAGGAAGTAGAGGAGAGCCTTGGCAGGAGAGAGGGTAAACATCTGACATTACAGGACACTGCCTGTCCATAAATCTGTCCTGCAACACTTTATCCTGCCTCTCTTGCGCACGTGCATGTTTAAAAGGAATATCCCCTTCTAACCCACTCTCTGTGACAAAGACAGTCATGGGACTCTTGCAAGTGACTGAAAAGCAAGGGTGGTACAGTAAGAGGAAGACGGGGATATGAGAGAAGAGTAGAGGAAAGGTAATATCTTTCTTTTACAACTCTCAGACCTCCCCTTCTCACTTTCTCTCTCTCCGTAGTTGTATTTTCATTTGTGCCTATGTGGCTGCTTTCGTTTTTTTTTTTTTTTTTTTTACAAGGCAGCTGTGAAATATTTGTATTTACAGTCGTCTCCTATTAATCAAGTGGAAAGGGGCATAGCAGAGGCTTAAGTGCTCGACAGCAGTAATCTAATAATAATATGTGAGAAATGACCAACCTCCAGTGCTGCCACAGTAAATTGGACATTATGCATGGTGCTTTTCTGCCTCTGCGTGTGTGTGCGTGTGTGTGTGTGTGTGAGCGTGTCTGATCTTTCTTCTTTTTTACAGGTTTAAAAAGGTCAGGAATCCTTTACCTGGGGGCGGTCGAGGAATATATTTAACTTTTATCATTAGAATATGACATTTAATGGTAATCTAAAAAGAGGTTATAAATGAAGGTCTTTCTTTAAATTTGGTCTTTAAAAAACACTAATTAAATCAACATGCAAAAAGAACAGTGCATCCCACTGGAATAATTACTATGTTCGCTGCTTACAGTTTCAGACATCTGAACGCAGTTCTTTTTAGAATGCACTACATTTTCCCTGCAAATGCATCTCGCAAGTACAGCTTAAAGAGACATAAGGAGGTGTTTTAGGGTTAATCCTGGGTATAAAATGGGTGGGTGGTGCACAGCAGCCTGGAGAGAACAACAACAAGCCCATATGCTTCAGACTGGCCCTCTTCATTCGCCTTGGCCTGCTGCAGAATACTAAACAACAGCAGTAAGATGCACAGTCACGGCTGCAGAGGAGGGCCAGCGCTCACCCCTCAACCCTCCTACGCCTGCCTTCCTCAAGTACAAGCCCACCCATGGCATCTCGAGGGCTCCTTTAAGCCCAGGTGACCTCCTTCTGCCCAAGTGTTGGGGCAGAGGCCACTGATTTATTCAGGATCCCTGGTGGATTCACATAGAAGTCAAAGGCTCCTGGCAGTGTTGGACTTTCACCTGAGCTGTGATTAGTGGTAAAAAACAAACATGGAAATGGTGGTTTGGCATTTCAGAAAAGTCACCATAGTTTTTTTTCTTAATATATTATTCTCTAAAGAAGAGCATAATTAAGTCAAAAACAGATGTAAAAACATGCCTGAGTTGAACTTTTTATCTATGCAAAAGTATTTTGCTTTTAACTTTTTTCCATTTATTTATTTAATTTTTTTGCAGTACAACTACAAACTTCAATGTATTTAGTGGGACCTTTTCTGATAAAACAACACAAACTACTGCATATTTGCTGCATGGAATGAAGATGAAACAAAGTACAATCTGACAAGGGTTGCATCCAACCCCCAGATCAAAACGTTGCAGACCCACCTTTTTTGGGGTGATATGTCCATAGTACATGTCTATGTGTTTGTACATCTAGACAAACTAGCTCACGCTCAGTCCGATTTTTGATCAAAACCATTCAGTTGTATCTCTGGCGATATGTTTAGTGTTGGAGGAACCTCCATCAGAATTTAGGTCTTTTAAGAGGTTTTCTTCCAACACCCCGCAGCAATTAGTTCCATTCCACAGTGTGATGGCGCCACCACCACATTTCACTATGAGATATGGTGTGTTTAAGGTGATGGTATTTAGGGCTATCTGGGTAAAAGAGGACTGAATATAAATGCACAACACACTTTTCATATTTTCTTACTGAAAAATGTGTTATTTTACTTCCACGTTACAATTCTGAACTGCTTTGTGTTGGTCTTTCAGCTAAAATTGCATTAAATACACTAAGGTTTATGGTTATAGAGCCGTGTATGAAGGATTTTGTCAAGAATTGTAAGATTTGACATTACACCGTGTCAGAATGCGAAGCCTTTTTTAAATGATCTATGCCTGGTGGTGATGAGTTTGGGAAACACCCCTTAATAGTATTCTTGTGTCAAATAAATCGAAAACAGACAATGCGTTTCTTTTCTTGCCAGGTCACTGTCAACCATAGGACAGGACTCTGTGTATGTGAATATATAATAAAATATGTGTTCAGAGTTGCTCTGGATACACAGCAACATCTGAGTGACAGAACAGTGATAAGTCATTCCAACAATAGTATATCTAAACTAGTTAATTAAATGCTCATGAAAGGTAGAAACAGTTCTGAAATACAGGTATGTTCTTACCTTAGGAGTTCCCGGAGTGGGTATACCATCCTTGGACGAGGGGTTCTTACTGCAATCAGGAAACAGAGAAAGAAAGAATTAAGCGAAGATTTATAAGACACTGTAGAGCTGAGTTGAGTAAGAGCACACACTGGGTGCTTGTTCGGCCGTTTCCCTGGATAAAACGAGCAATTTCAGTAGATTTTCTGCTCGTTGGAGAGCAATTTACTGGACTCTCTTTAATGCATTTGCTTGCATTTAAACAGCACTCTTCTTTTCTCCTTTACCCTTTTTGGATCTATTGCTTGTTTCTCTATTTTTAAGTAATTACAGCAACCATCACAAAAAAAAGCAACTGGTTCTTCAACTCATCGAGTTGACATGCAAAGACAGAACACGTGAGGAGGAGAGAAACAACAGAATTTGTCGGAGTGGCCAAAACTGCGTTCACTGGAGGTCTGACATAGGTTGAGGACCATCATTTGGCTCACTCTAGCTAGAAATAAGTGAGACAACCTAGATTGGAAATGAAGGATGGGAAGTCAAAATGCACAAAATTGACAGCATTGCACTTTATCTTGCCAGCGAACCAGACATGTGACATTTCTTTTTTTATGCTCCATTCTGATGGCTTTTTCTGATGCACTCATCTTCAATTGATCCACTCATGCCTTCTTCTATTTCCCACTCTTTTTATTCTCAGTTGCCCCCCCTACTGCCACTTTCTTTTACTCAAACACAGAGATAAATTTCTCTGAGCCACATGAAGCGTTGCAACAGGCTTGACATTGACACGGCGAGACAGGGTTGTCATGTTTGCTTTGAGACCCTGTTAGCAGTCCAGACCCTTGGACACGCTGAGAGAGGCGCAGTCACTCAGTCTTCCACAGACACACACAGAGTAACAGACAGTGGCAGATCGAGGAAGGAACAGTGCCCAAAACTGAATTGAGCGCAACCTCTAATCTGACAGCATGCCCTGGTAGACAAGGGATTTCATTTTTCAATGGCTGAATGGGTGGATAATAAAAATAAGAGGCTTTATTTATGTGTTACTTATCTGAAGGAAGAATTGACATAGTGTTACTACGACGACAGTCCACTGAAACATCAGTCTCTAAAAAAGTAAATTATGTTTTTTTTTCTTCATTTTAAACATACAGTTGATAACAGATATTTGAATACACTGTATATAAAATAACCTTTTTTCTTGCAATGCACCATTATATCAGAGAAAACAATGAGTGTCCTACCAAAAACCAGAGGAGCACATTAAGTAATAACAACAGTACATGTATTTTAATAATAAGAGCACATAGCTGGCTGGCTGTCCATGGATTTGAGCTAAAAATCTGGCAAATCAGAACGTTTTTTAAAACGTTACTGCACCCAGTTGATAAGTACGCTAAGTGCAAGTTTCCGCTGAGAGTGTACCGATAAGTGGAGGAAGCATGTTTCACTGCCTGCCATGTTGCTTTCATTGGTCTGCAAATAAATGGAAATTTGGCCACTAATCTCAATTAAATTACAATGTCCATATGTATGTGAATTTGGTTGAACCAGCATATATTTATTGGATGGATAAATTGCCACCATTTAAATCGTGCTAATCCAATGAGTAATTTTTTTAGCGTACAATATACCCTCGTCTACTTGCAGTTCACGGATTTACCTATGACCAAAGTTTTTTCTGTGGAACGTGAATCCAAATGATTAGTGAAAAATTGGTCTTTTTGTCATTTAAAATATTGGAAAGAAAATCCTGTTCCTGAGGTTGAAAAAAAGTAGAGAATAAGGAATACTGTAGCACGGTAGTGCTGAGATGGTGTTGACTGTGCATATTACTGCATATCAAGGTATATTTGGTGTTTGAAAAAACAGTTAGGCCTACTGTATAAGCATCTTTAGAGGAGGTATCAACAAGTTTTCATGTATTTTTAGGTATTCTCAGGCTGCTGTGGTTAGTAGAGGTTTCGGACAACAGCCGCCACACATTTTCCATGGGGTTGAGACCTGAGCTTTGTGAGGGCCAGAACATTGACCTGATGCTTTATAAAACCAATTTTTCTAAAGCTTTAACTTTCTGAGTGATATCTTGAGATATTGATTCAATGTTTCGAGACATTGCTGCTTGTTCTTGTTCTGGGGTTGAAAAAGACATTTTGAAACAGAATATCTCACATAGTGAGACACATAATCTCTCCATGAATAACACAGAAATTCTCAACAGGTTTATAATGGTTAATAATTGTTTTAACAGATAAAAATGGCATCTGAAAATCACCAGATAGATCACATTTTTAGATTTTAGTATGACTTAAAAAAGGGAGCATAGGCCAATGAGGTATTGCATCAAAATACATCTTCAGGTATGTCTCCTTTTATCACAGATGTAAATTCGCCACTCAGAGCCTTAAAAATCTTGACATAATCATCTAGGCTGTTCTAAATAGCTTACAGGCATATATATCTTATTGTATTCCAACTTGTGGCTTTGAAGAAGAAAAAAAGTCTCCCATTTACTCTGGTAAACCTAACTAAACTAAAAGGGGAAAATTTTAGTCTGATAAAATGTCAGACGTTGAGGGGAAAAAAAGAGTTTTGTTTTAGTATAGCATGTGGGTTGATTATTAAGAGCAAAATAACTGATCAGCCTGTGTTTCTATGAAAAGTTCTATTCTTTTCAAGTTCCATATGAAACTTTAATAAGTATCTGAACCTAAAACCACATGCCATAGATGGAAACACAAGCAAAAAATTGCAGTGTTTTGTTCATGTGGTTACGGTGTCTGGTTGTGCACTGTTTTTTAAACTATCTGTTGTTACTTTAAATCTAACATGCCTAGAATGACCAAACTTCAACTGGATAATTCTGGACTGAATGGAGTTCTTGAAATACAGATTGAGGCTGATGAGACCCTTATTATGGCAATGGCAGTTAATGCTAGAAAAACCACAGTTGAATGAAAAACAAAACTAGATTTGAGTACAGTCCATGATCTGGAATATCTTAAAATTAATAAAGATAATCTATAGCAAATTGGGTAAAGGCAGGAGAACTGGACGCAATGAGTGAAACCTCATACTTATCTAACCATAAGGTACAAACTGTAATTGAAGTGTTATTGATCATATATGTGAAAGATATCTAGGTTGATGTGCATTTGCATACGTAGAGACTTATGCTGGCCTCCTGTTCAGTAAAAAATAAAGCAAACATGGGTTGACGCAGCCAGGCTGCCCTGTAATGCAGCTGAATCTTCAAACCGCCGCTTCTTCTTTGCACACACCTCTCTTACTACATTCCTATCTCTGCCGCTCTCATCTCTCCCCACTCCCTCTCCTCGATCTCCCTTTTATTCATTACCTAGAACCTTTACAGAGGCATCAACAATAACAGCCACCTCCACCTGCTTGTTGACAGTGTCAAACAGCGACAAGAGAGGGAGCGAGAGGGAGAGGGGACAGCGGTTGCATGCCTGTCGCGATGGGGGAAAATTGCTACATTGACAGAGAGGGTGACGGAGAGATGAAAGGAAAGTGGAAAAGGGGGGAAACACGAGGTGAAAGATGTGGTAAGGGAGGATGAGCGGGCAACACAAAGAGGGGATGATGAAAGAAGACAGAAAACGAGAGAAAGAAAAAAGAGGGAGTGATAGGAAAGTCGGTGCTGCCTCTACTTATGTCTTTTACACGTCTGCTCGCCTGGCTCTATGAATTTTTGATGGTGGGGGTTAGGAGGCCTGAAAACTCCAGCTGGCTGGCAAGTCAAAGAAACGGGAAAAAAAGAAACACCGGAGGCAGAAACCCACCAAAACAAGCTGCTGGAATTGATACAGTTTAAAATGTTTTGATAATGAGGTAAGTGTGAAGAGGGTGGACAGGTGAGGGCATAGGGGTCCCTCTAACAACTACTTCTTACAGGTCTTTGTCCTGTTCCACCACTTCAAACGGAGAAGTTTATTTTTTTTGTGGAGTCTGAACATGCAGACACAAACTGCAAGAGTATAACCAGGAAATAAGGCAGGTGTAAAGGATCTTCTGGTGTATTTGATATGGACAAGCACATCATGGCTACCAAATGAATCAGTTTGTTTTTTAGTGGGTCAAACAACTTACCTCCATAAGCCTGTTAAAATCTAAATAAACTGCCTTGCAGAAGTTTTTATACATCTTAAACCATTACATATTTGTTTGCATTACAAGCAAGTACCTCTATCTGGTTTGCCGGGATTTATGTAATAAACCAACACAAAGTAGCACATACAGGTGAAACTAATATATGAAATACACTCATTACATGCAAAGTGAAATATTTAAAACCTTTACTTGTAATAACTTTAATGATTATGGCTTGCAGGTTGTGACAACCCCAAATTCAAAACCTCAGAAAATTAGAATATTGTTAAAAGGTTCAATATTTTAAGCTCAAGTGTCACACTGTAACCAGCTAATTAATCCGAAACAGTTAAAAAGGGTTCCTCAGCCTTTAAATGGTCTCTCATTCTGGTTCAGTAGGACTTAGAACCATAGGGAAAACTGTTGTCCTGACATTTGTGCAGAGAGCAATCAAAAAGAAGGGATGACTACACCCTGGAGAGGATTGTAAAGAAAAGGCATTTCAGAAGTGTTGAGGACCTTCACAAGGAGTGAACTGAGGCTGGAATTATTGCATCAAGAGCCACCAAACACAAACTGATACTGGGCATGGGCTTTAAATGTGATATTCATCTTGTCAAGCCACTCCTGGCCTGTTGCCCAGTCGTCCAATGTCCTCTTTTCTGATGAGAGCAAATTTTCTAATTTGGACACCAAGGTCCCAGAGTCCTAAGAAAAAATGCAGAGGCACACAATCCAAGATAGTTGAAGTCCAGTGTGAAGTTCCCATTGTCTGTGTTGATTTGGGGAGAAATATTGTGTGCTGAGATTTGTTCCAATGTCCTTTTTTAAGTCCAGAGATTGAGTCATCTACCAGGACATTTTGGGGCATTTCATGCTTCTTTCAGAAGACAAGCTTATCCTAGCATGGGCAGGACTTAGCACATTGCCAAAAGTACCAAAACCTGGTATGATGACCATGGGATTACTGTGTACTGTGAATCGCTAGGGCATTGCCAAGAGAAAGATGAGAGGCATGAGACCGAACAATTCGGAAAAGCTGAAGGCCCTTATTGAAGCATCCTGGTTTTCCATAACACCTCAGCAGTGAGGCATTGAGGCAGTAACTGATGCAAAAGGAACCAGAACCAAGTACAAATGCATAATTATCGATTTCTCTTTTTAAAATTCTTGTTTTATTGATTTAATGCAGTATACTAATTCTGATGAGATTTTGAACTTGGGGTTTTCATTAGATGTACGCTTTAATCATCAAAGCTATAACAAATGAAGGGTCAAAGTATCTTGCTTTGCATGTAATGAGTGAAGCAGATAAAGTAAAAGCCGGATATACGCAACGAGCAATGAAATGCATGGCAGCAACTCTGCAGCATTTGAAAAGTCTAATTTCAGTCAGACTAAGGTAATAATTCAACTTTTTCTTGCTGCGTATAAATACCATGTAAATAGACATGTAAACTGGGATAAAGGTTGACATTCTGGTTGAGATATTAGCTCAATTATTGTCAAAAGCTCGATTTAGATGTTCAGGTAAATGTACTGAATGACTTACTCTGTTGATAGACACTCTAACCTGAAATGGGGATCTATGCCAAAGTAAAACACATAGGTGGGTGTGGTTCTATTGTAATAAAACGTAAAAAAAAAAAAGTATCAGGGGAATGAATACATTTTTGCTATACATTGTACATTGGCTTGGCTTCACTTGACTGGCAGCCGTACAGCATTTAATTCCTTTTGGTTCGGACCGTTTTGTTTTGGTGGACATTTGCAAACTCAAGATACTGACTGTTGTGGACGTAAATTGATTATGGAGTAGGAGGGAAAGGAAGGGGGCAGAGGTGGGGAAAGGAGGAGGTGGAGGAGGCTGGAGTATGATGAGGTATGTAAATGACTTTGCCATCCCCTGAGCCACATGACATGCACAGGGCATGATAGATTTCCATTTGCCAAACTCCAGATCTGTGTGTGATTTCCATGTTCGCGCAGAAGCTGCGGCCCATGAACAAGTGACACAGCATGCAGTCGCAAGAGAGGACAAGCTGGCAGATGTAATCAAACCCACACCCATTTACATGTAGACAGATCGGGAGCAGGAGCAGAAGAAACAGAAAACAAATAGCGACACGCTGAAGAAGAGATATTAAGAGCCTAGCAAGATGCAGCTTGCGCACACAGCCCTTCATTTC
Source organism: Apricaphanius iberus (assembly GCA_028564705.1). NCBI lineage: Eukaryota > Metazoa > Chordata > Actinopteri > Cyprinodontiformes > Aphaniidae > Apricaphanius > Apricaphanius iberus. Next base: position 7,438,794 of record JAPXFQ010001905.1, read on the forward strand.
CATACCCATGGCTCTTTCATTCAGCAGCCACCCTGTGTCATTAAAGGCAGATTTACTACAAATTGGACCAAATTCCCACTGTCACTTTCAATGATGGCTGCCACCATGCGGAGAACCAAAGAGAGGAAGAGGCAGAAGGTGATTTAGCATAAGGTCAGTTTTGTAATATAACACACATAAAACCTCTGTTCTGTTTTTTCCACCCTATTTTTGGATCCTTTTAAGAAGTACACTAAAATTTTGTAAAAATGTTTCCTTATACACACCAATGCCCTGTATCCATCTCTTTTACCAAACCCCCACCTCTTTTTTTTCTTGCAGTGTGTCTTAGGTTAATGGTGAGTAAGTAAATCAGCCAGGCGTGACGCGAGCCACCATCCCATCTCACCCACGGATGATGCGATTTCCTTAAATAACTGTGTGTGTGTGCGTGTGAGTGTGTGTGTGTGAGAGAGAGAGAGAGAGAGAGAGAGAGAGAGAGAGAGAGAGAGAGAGAGAGAGAGACAGAAAGAGAAAGAGAGAGAGACTGAGTTTCCCCAGTTTGGTATCCGAAGGGAAGGACAAACTCTAACCTTCATTATTAATTGAAACACACTTGCACCCTGAAATTTACGCAGAGAATGACTGGCTATCCTCCGTGGATTCAATTCATCTTAGTGATTTATTTTTCTTCTAAAATTTTCATACGTCTTCTGATTTTTGGATTATAACTATTCTATCACTCTGGCACACGCAAAACATAAGCCTCTGTCTTTGATACAGCAAACGCTGAAAGAACTCGAGCCTTCTTTTTTTGGTCATCTTAAATTTTTGCACTCCATTTACAAGTTTTAACGTTGTAATTAGTAACATAAAAAAACAAAAAACAAAAACAGAACAGAAGAAATTATGAATGGTTTTGGATAAAACATGGAAGTAGTTGATCTCCTTTAAAAAGTAACAAATGATTTCAGGGTGTTCAACGCCATTTAAACTAGACTACAAATTCTGAATCTCACTCTTACTTTAACTTTCCACTTCTGTAAGTCAGTTCAAGAATAAAACAAGACTACCCACTGATGCACAAAAATTCAAGCTAATTTAACCTAATTTAACTTATCTTACGGTCATATTTTTTCATTAATTTTCAGATTTCATTTGCACGGTGTTTCAGTTAGGCAAGTCATGGCAATGCCAGGCAAAGCAAAGAGAAGCAAGGAATATTTTTTTGTATAGCACACTTTCAGCAACAAGGCAATTCAAAGTGGGAAAATAAAATTAGCAATAAAACAAAACCTGTGAAGACACTGTTGCAGTTATCACTACAACTAAAGATGAACGCCTGGATTAGTTTTTTGTGGTCCTGCTGCGACATTAGTGCTTTAATCCTAGAAATGTTCTTCAGGTGATAGAAGACTGACCAACTTTAAGTGATAGTTTTGGTTGTAGGTTTGTTGAAGTTTTTCCTTGCACAGGTTTCTGCAGACAAATGTGTCAGAACAACAAACATAACACTATTGTGTTCTGAAAGTGTAGAAGGTAAACATCCATTCATATAGCTCATAGCTTCATATATAGTTAAAACCAAAACTGGTCTTTAGCTTTGGCCTTCAGCACCAACTAATCAAGATTTTTAAGAGAAATGAAGAAACTAAGCGAGTTCTCTACTGTAGATTACATATTACCTGCTAATATTCTTTAACCACAACCTCAATTACAGCTTTTTAAGCTCAAGCTTCTCAGAGTTTAGTTCCTCCAAATATAGCAACTTGAAATCTTGTTTTATAAAATAATCAGTTTTATCAATGTATCACTTTCTTACTGTTGTATTTCAATAGAATTGGTGAAAAATTCTTATTTTATGTTTTTTTTCCAATCATTATTTAATGGCTTTATGGCAAAGACATGGCAACCTGGGCTGTTTGTAGGTTACTTAGATCATGGAAGTACTAATGTATGATCCACATCCTATGAACTGCAGTCATATATGGTGGGAATTAATATGACAACAACACAAGATCTTCAAGATGCCTGTATTGTGCCTGTATGAAAAAGAGAAGAAAAATAGTAAAGAACAGAGATAATTAGAGATGAGAGGATAGAGACATTCAAATCTAAACCAGATGATGAGGGTGATTGTGGAGAGGGAGAATAAAGGGATGAGGTGGAACTCAGTATCCGAGGAAGAGCAGCAGCCCTATCAGTGTAAGGGTTGGAGAAATAAAGTGTGATTTCCATGCGGGGTGATGCTGTCGGCTGCCCTGTTTCCCCGGGTTAATGGGGACTATCATAAAGCTAGGCCACCAAAGTGCACGGCAGGTCACGCAAACACACACAGTGACATAGGGGCCAGCACGGGAAGGCATACAAATACGCGTTCACCCGCATACATAGCCTGGCATGTGTTTGAGGTGAAATATGGATCCTAATGGCTGTGTCCCATCGTTAAAAGGGCTTGGAGTTGATTTATCCATCATAAAATGCCTCATACAACTGCCACGAGAAGGAGAAAGAGGCTGCGGGGAACCTGGGGTCACAGGTGTGAATCCTAATCCCTGTAGGAAACACTTAGCTTTACATTGACGGCATGCTTCTCCCTTTTATGCAGATTTATGGTTCCCAAATGCGTGCACAGGAGAAATATTGCTTGCCTAACAGAAAGCCTGAACTGAGCCGAAGCCCACACCTTACGGGTTAAATGACCCCAACATCAACCATTGACTTCAATGTTCTTTTTTGGTTTGCTGTTGAGTTTTATTCATTTTGGCTCATCCTCTTTTCAAATGTAAGCATGCTTTAGTATTATGTCCTAGTTTGGCAGATGCAAAATACAAAATAAGTATTTTTGAATGATGATGAGTTTACACAGCCTACCTGAGGCATATGTTGGCTAGCCTCTCTATTTCTGTCTCCATGTGCTCCTGCAGCTCTCCGGGCCTCAGCAACACCTGGCAAATCGGACAAACTGGAGCCTGGCTGTCATATAGAGACATCTTCTTTTTACCTGGAGACAACAGCAAAGATGAACAGAGGACATCAGTGCAACACGGAATTTGACTTTGTGCATTAGAAACCCCAAATCTATGGGGACTTTAAACATTACTCAAACTGCTTTGACTTTCTGTGTTTAAAACCACAATATTTTACACAATAGAATAAAGAAAACATATATTTGGCCCATTTTTGCCATTATTTGTCCAAAAACATCAAGGTTAACCATTTGCCTTCAGAAGTCGCCGAAACAGAGGCTGCCTGCTGTAAACTGATCCCGGTATAAATCTAGCTGTCCTTTGAAAACCTGATAAAACAGCATCATGGAAATCCTGGAACACATAAAAGCAGTCCAGGGACGGAGTTATGGTGGAGCTTAAAGTAAGGTAATGTGAGAAAAAAAAAACTTTTAAAAGAAAAAACAATATTTAAAATCTTTTTTAAAATATGTTTTGTAAAAAGTGAGAAAACTTTGAGGGAACATGAGCACTTGTGCACGGCACTTTATATTAAAAATCACGCAAATGAAGGAACAATCCAGCGCCTTCAGAGTAACCTCTGTTGGTTAAAACCCTTTTTTTCCTCTTACTCTATAAAGTCTCAGACATTAAGTGAACATACATTAGATTACTCACACAGAAAGCAGCCCAGGGTGCTGCACAGACTTTATTGTGTAATGTTGCACTGAGGTCAAAGTAAAGGGGTTGGGAAGGGTGGGGGACTTAAAGAAGTGTCTGCCGTGGATGAGATAATGCAGTATAGAGTCTGCCAACACCACCTCACTTCATTGTCCTTGATCAGCAGGGCAGCAGGGTGGGGCCCACCTGTTTTGTGTCTCGGCATCGTTCCATTGGTCAACCAGCGCTTTGTGAGAAAAGTCCACCCTTTACTCCATGCACCCTTTGTGCTTGTACGAGTACAGTAGTGTGAAACCCGTCCCCTTAAAGTTAAACACTTGGTCTGTCTGGGTTGGCTAAAAATAACAGCTATTGAAACTGTATCGGTGGTTCATTTTGGAGGACACTTCCGTAGTTCCAGTCCTCAGCCATTCAAACGTGGGCTTTTTTTAGCCCATGAACAAAAGACTCCGTCTCAGCTAGGACATCCTGTTTAGACTATTTGTCACCACGACAACAAAGAGTGAGGTTGTCTTTGTCTTGTCTGTCGTTGCGCACTAACACAATCATAATTGCATGCATGCATATGCGGCCCTCAGGGAGGTGTGAATCTTTATCATTAAATAGTCTGCATGAGGATTCCAACAATGTGCCAACTCCTTTATTGCTTTGTCTTTAGAGTGTGAGGCAACAGAAAGCTTTTCCAGCAGCAGGTAGTTTTAAAGGAGCCCAAGGCATTGGAAACGTTAAGTGACGCCAAGGAAAAAAGTACAAAACGTTCCCTCTTTATGCCTGCCTGTTGCTAATTTATTCCTTCGTACCCGTTTTACCACGTCTCTTTTTCTCTTATGTCTTTGTTCATCAATGTACAGTGGCATGCCCCTTGAGGTTTTTCCACTTTTTGTCAGGTTACAACATCAGCTTATTTGACCGTGATTTTACGCCATAGATCAACTCAAAGTAGAGCATTTTGTGAAGTGGAAGAAAGCATTGTAGCAATAAAAAAAAAAAAAAACATCCCCACAACATAATGCTGACACCACCACGCATTCTGTGATGACGATTACCTGTTCTAGTGTTCCACACAATGTAGTACTTTTTATTATGGCCAAAAAGTTTAACACTGTAGGTTTAAAGTTGGGGATTTTGTTTTATACTCCGACCTCCTTTCATCGGCTCCAGAACTCGATTTCTGACCTGTCTGCTGTATGCCTAAGTTTTTATGATGCTGCTTATTCACTAATATTCTCCAATAAACCTCTAAGGCGTTCATGACACACTATATTTTTTATGTAGATGACATTACACTGCTAGACTGCTATCAATTAGGTTGGTTGCAATAGACTTTATTTAGTGGGTATAAGAGTAAAGCGGGCTGAATTTAAAGACACTTTGCATGTTTTAGATATTTTTTGTAAAGGCATATAAAAAACATCTTGTTTTCCTTCTACTTCACAATTACAATATGTGGCAGTTTGTTTTGACATATTACAAAAAATGCCAATAATGTGTTGAAGTGCACGGTTATAATGTGACAAAGTGTGTAAAAGATCAAGGGGTATGAATACTGTTTTTGCGCTGCTCCCCACCCCCACCATCCTTCATTACTGCATTGACAAGATAATTTGAGTAAGGCTGCAGCAGGCGCAAGCTTTAACTGGAAGCAAAGGAATATCCAATTCTGAATCTGCAGCCAATGAGTTCCACAGATAAAAGCAAACCTACATTTCACTGACAAGCACTTACAGAACTGAAGGCACAACGAAAAAAAAACAACCCGCATTTGTGCAATTTCAGGCTTTTGTAATGATAAATAGTATTCTAAGATTTATTCAGCAGTTATGGCCTTTTTTTGCATTTCAATATGTAGCTTTTTTCCTTCGAACTAAAACATTCTATGTAAATACGTTTTTTTTTTTATGAAATTGATGTTGAAATGTAACTTCAGAAATTTAACAACAAACAAGTGCTGAATGTCAGAAAGGAAGACAAAACGTAAAACAAATGGTTGACTGAATTAAACTGAACTTATTTCTTTAAAGGCGTCAAGCACTTTAAGATACCATGATTAAAACTAATGAGCCATCATTTAAAGATTACTCAGTCTATCACAAAAAGCAAGCAACACTTTTTTAGATATATAAAAAAAACATTTTCCCTGATGAAGATATCTTATCTTATTATCTGGACCAACAATCTTCTTCCAATTTAAATATCTTTCCAAATTGTTTGCTCAAATCGTCTTCTGTCCTGCCCTTTCCTTGCCAGTTCACGTCTTTTACATTTTTTCCTCTGTTTTTCTTTCTCAGCCTTTCCCAAAGGGATGTGAGTGATAGGGAGAGGCCAGTGGGGAGATAAATCCTGAGAACGAGGAGGAGAACGAGAGGAAAGGGAGTGAGGTGTTGATGTGATGCGATGTCCCACACCAAGCTTGTCAGCCCCTTAAACATGATTAATGTTGGGCCAAGAGCCTCACACACGCACACACACACACAGTTGTACCCACATGTCCTGCTTTGGACCTCACACCTCCAATCTGTGGTCAAACAAGGGAGCGTTTAATCTTGAGAAGCGCAGGGACTAACAGCAGTCAGAAAAGGTGGGGGATGGTGGCAAGGCAAAAATCAAGGAAATAGGCCTGACAGGACTTTTTAGTTGGGAGATTCCTCAGTGAAACACCAGTTGGAGAGTAAATGAATGTTGGATGGATGCATGGTTGGAGGACAGGACAAAGGTGTTTCCTTCCATGACAAGAATGATGGAATATAGGCCAAATGGGCCAAGCTGGATTATCTCATCTCTCTTTCTCTCAGTGTCTTTTCTGTCTTTCTTTCTTTATTTCTTTCTTCCCATCTCAATCTATTCCTGATTATCCTAGCGGGGTTGCATGGGGGGCTGGTACCTTTCTCCAGCAGTCCCATCGCAATCCTTCCTCTATCTTTTCCATTTCCTTTTTCACCTCTCTTTTTGAATGTCTTCCTCTTGCTTCTCCTTGACATCAAAAAGTCTATCCTGTTCCATCATTACTAAGCGGCACTAACTGATTTGGCTCAACTCAAAAATTAGTACTAGCAGGAAGCACATCGCCTGTGTGATGTACTTACTACGTACTGTGGCAGATAAATAACTGCTGAAAAAGGTGGAGCTGCTTGAGTGGCCTCTTAAGAAGGAATCCAAATATGATTTAAATAACACCCAGATACAAAAAAGACCTTTGTTTGCGCATTGTCTATTTTTGTCTTTTAGTTCGACAGAGGGTGCTCTCAGAATGTTTAACTTGTATTAAGGAATACATGTATGCCTACAGACATCTCGTAGTGTTTTAGTGCTATTTTTTTATTTATCATGACACTGATGTGTTAATTTAGCACCAGCTGTAAAAAAAAAACAGGGTCAGGGAAAGCATTGTGGAACTCAAGAGGGTGACATAAAGACAAACATGAAAGTTTTTTTTATGGTACAGTTTTACAGTGCAGTTCAAAATGTATTTTGCCCTAAAAATCGAAAATGTCTAACTTCGAAAGATTGACAAAAAGGTGAAGTGAAGTTGGGAATTAACACCTAAATCCAATAAGGCTACCTTCTGATGATTTGTATCCCATCAAATCTTACATATTCACATTACTTCAACCATTGTTTGGCCAATATGTTGCTACACTGTTTCAATATACATTGTAAGCTTGTGCTTTCGTTGACACTGACTTAAGAAGTTTGTGATAAGGTAAACCTGATTGTGTTAAGCTCTCCGTCACTGCTACTTTATAATTTTCCTCACATATACCAACTTTAAAAACAAAAAGGCACCCCAAGTATCATAAGTAGAATCACTGGTGGTACCCAAACTCACAGTTCAAAACTCACTGCTGTATTCTGTACTGAGTTGTCAGTACAGAAAAATACATAATATCTTCATGTTTTCCATGTGTTGCAACTTCCAAGTCAAGCTTGGGGTTTGTTAAAATGAAACCTGTCCTTGGAAAAGCTTTTAGAACCCTAAAATAACAGGATAAGTCCCATCGACAAATACAAATATGGGCCATTACACACAGCAGATGGTAAGGAGGAGGAAGTCAGATCTCACGGAAGAATGGACACCAAAGACGTGTGGTCTTCTTTTTAAGCTGTCCTGTCCTTGTACTTTTACTCTTTCTTTGTAATCCATGCTATCAAATGCTCTAATTTTCTACTGCTTTCTCAACATCCCATACTTGTTTTGCATGTCTATGCTCTATAATTTCACAAGTGTTCCTTTCACACAATAGCCATTTCTGTTCTTCTTTAGTGCTGTAACAGTTGTGGACACCTGTATAATTCTACAAAAAACAACAACCTCTTTCTGCTTTTAGGGGTTCTTTCAAAAACATCCACATAAAAATACCTTTTGACTATTTAAAGAGTGTTTTACTTCATTTAACACCATTTCCTCTCTGTCTCTCAGCATCCCTCTCCTCTCTCTCTGTAGGTCCAGATGAAGTGGGAATCAATAGATTCTAGATAGCACAGGCTGCTAGTCACAGACTACAATAGGCTAAGGTAAAAGGCCAGCTCCATAGAATGACAAGGATTGTCAGCTCAATACTTACTCTCAATGGGGCCTGAGATAAAACACAATTTCGGGGTGTCCTCACGGCTCAATGGGCTAAGAGGCAAAGCATGTCCTCACTAGTCTGAGGGTCCAAATCCCATTAATGACCTGTATTACGTGTCATCTCTTCACTTTTATCTTAACCAGCACTGCTGTCTTTCAGTGGATGTCCAGTGCCTTGGAAAGGTATTCACATCCCCCGACACTCTCATTTTCTAAAGTAACATCTTTAATGTATTTATTGGAATTTTACAGGACAGATAAGCACCAAAGAAGACAATATTTGAGTGTAGAAGTGAAATTATATGATAATGTCGGGGGTCCTGCCGGTCTTTGCTTTAATACAGCTGATTTAAATGGCCGAATTACCTTCTCAACAAGTCACTAGCACTTTGTATACCTGTTGATGAACCATTGGTTTGGTTTGTGTGTCCTAAATGAGAGCAACATCTAAAATATACAAGTCTCTTAAAGCCTGTTTTTTTTGTTGTTAAATAATTACTCTCTCTGAAGAACAAATTCCCCACTGCATCATTCTGCCACCACCATGTTTTTAAGGAGATAATGGTGTAATCACCAAAAACATCAATTTTCGTCACATCTAATCAGATCCCTTTCTTCCACATGTTTGCTGTGTTCCCAAAATGTAAAGGTTTAATTGTGACTTCGTATGGTATTCTATCTGCAATGTGTTTCTATTCACCACTATTTAATAAAGGCCAGATTTGTTGAGTGTGCTGAAAGTCTTACAAATCTCTATCACCTGAGCTGTGGACCCTTGTAGCTCCTCCGGGGTTACGTACAATGTACCTTCCTGGCTGCTTCTTGCCTGACACAGTACATGTGTTGATGAGTTTATAGCGCTGAAGGTTTCATTCCTTTTTTTTGTATTTGATAGACTGAACAGGGCTCAAGGTTGCTCAAAACTTACTAAATTAGGTGAATTCCTAGGGTATTATTTGAACTCTTGTTTTTTGACATTAGATTTTAGAGATAATAGGGTATAGGAGTCTGTATCTAAGTTTTTAGATGTTCCTTTATAAAAGGTTTTGAAAACTATTTTATCTCCTTTATACATGTAAACACTACTTTTTTCTGGTCTATCACTTTAAATTCCACATTGAATCTAAGTTCAAGTATGTCAAACTTTAAGGGAATTCAATGCTATTACAAGGCTTTGTAAGTGGGTTTGGAATTTCTTTATTAGCTTAAGACAAAATATCGCAACCGCTTTGAGGTTTTGCTTTAGAGAAGGCAAACAGCTGCCATGAACTTTTACTGCATCAAAACAGGAATGAAATGGCTGACATTCTACCAACTGAACCATTTTCTTTTACATTATTTCTTTATATGTTCTGAAAGGAATTTATCAGACCTGTAAATTATATGCTCAATCAGCTAATGACTCCTAGGGATGTAAAATGGATTTAAACACAACAATAAGAGTCAGATAACAGAAGGCACGGATTTATGGGCTGGCTCACACATACAGCATTTTTTCTTTGAGTGCCACTCCAATTCCCACACACGATGCAATACAATAGTTACTCTTGCAAACTGCACATGCTGTAAAATCCATCTCCCGAATGGCTTTTGCAAAGCCTCTACAATTGGAGTCTGTTTGTACGCGTCCTTGAAAAACTGTTTTCCTGTTTTTTACAAATCCATCCCTTATTTTGCTGTTCCACAATATGAGTTTTCATGCATGCATCAAGTGTATGCATGCAACCGCAGTTGTCCTCCAACTCTCTTCTACATCCTTCTCCAGCTTTTCCCCCCCACACCCTCCATCCTGGTTAGCTATAACACCCGCCAACATTGGTAAACAAGGAAATCTCTCAGCCGCGGCCTGGCGCGTAACCGCATTACCGCGCCCGATAACCTCTTCAAATAATGTGCGATAAGGGGAATTTGATTTGATTCGCGAAAGGAAAAGTGGGGGCACTTCTGCCACCACCACCCCTCCTCCTTCCTTTTCCTGTCCTTTATTTGTTTCTCTCTTTTTTTCACCATTCTCCCCCCACCACTCTACTGTCTTCTTCGTGTCTCCTTTTCACTTAGCCTGAGGGTCTGGGCCTCCACCTCCTTCCCCTCCCGCCACACTCCCCTTCTCCAAAATGACACTGCCTCGCATCCGCAATCAAATAAATCCCGCTGCGGTGTCAGCCTTCATTTTGACTCTTCCCTGTCTTCTCCCCAACCAACGCAAGGTGAGGTGATAGGGGCTCCGTAAAGCCGTCATCTCCATAATGGCAAATATGAGCCCTAAAGCCCAAAACCAGGGGCCATATTAACACAAATGGGACTAAGGTGTTCATGTGTGCATGCTTGTGTGTGTGTATGAGTGTGTGAGTGCATTGGTGAGCGAGGTGATATGGTTTTTTGCTTAAGTGAGCTGTGATTTAAGCAGGCTAGACACTGATCTCTTTCTATGGGATCGTCTGTGTGTGTGTGTGTGTATGTGTGCATAAAACAGATGAGGCTGTTTGGCTCATTCAGAGGGCATTTGATGAAATGGAACCGGGGTCAACTTCAGTTTGCCACCCGTGCTGCTTTGCGTTTCTATGTGCATGTGTGTAGTTCTTGTATCAGTAAGATCTGGTGTGTGTTCGTGTGTGTGTGTGTGCGTGTGTCTGTGCAGTCCTACTCCCTGACAATGATGCATGGTGCTTTTAAATAGCACTCCTCCACGCCCTGCTCAAAACTCATCACCAGGCTCTTTCACTATCCCTCCCTTGCTCCCTGGGGTTGTCACTTTTAGCAAAGCAAATGAAATGTCGGCTCGGCTGAGAGGAGGGATAAGAGATGGCTGGAAAGAAGGATTGAAGGGGAAAAGGTGTGCTGGTGTGTGTGTTTATGTGCTGTCGGCTTGAGTCATAACATTTTCTGTTCCCGAACGAGAGGCGAGAAGCAAGTCCTGAATAAAGGATGTCATTATTTTACATGAGCAGAGCAGTTTTTATGTTAAAAATAGAAATGATTCTGTCGCTGAGAAAAGGTTTGCATAAAAAAGATGTGTCAGAAGACTAAAGATAAATAAATGAATTGATATTTATTTGATGTATCCAAAATTTTAAACTGAGGAATATAGAAAAGTCCAACTTTTAAATCTAAGTACATCTATTCCGTGCCAGAAAAAGAAAAAAAATCCAGGTATAGGACTAAAGATCCCTTGCAGTATTGGTACCCCTGGAAATAATCTAAAATAAATGTGAAAAAAAAATGCAAAATATAAATGTGTCTCTAAGGTGGCTGTGCAAAAAAAGAAAACTCAGAGATCCATAGCTAAACTTCAAGACTGTGTAAGATATGTTCTACTTGTTAAACTAGGTTGTAGAGCATCTTTAAAGTGAGGGTATTATTAATTTAAAAAAATGCTATTTTATTAAAACCTAAATTCGGTATGTTGTTAAAACCAAATCCTTATAAATGTATGTATTTAAATTAGGGTTGGAAATGACTAAAGTCTGAAGACAATTTACCATTGCTATAAAAGGTATGATGATATAATTGCCTTTTTTATGTATATTCACTAGATGTTTTAATAAATGCAGCCAGCACTGTATATAAATACAATTTCCAAAACCTTGTAGCTGAATATTATATCATTTTGGGGAGGAAAGACAAAAACATCATCAACAGCATGTTTCAGAATTTACAATGACAAATGGTCATTTGATGATCCCTGTGTATTTCTCGGTGTGTGTGCACGTGTATAAGTGTCAGGGTGAGTGTAGCGACTTTTACTCCAGGGACAGTGATGCACACACGTTAGTCTCAAAGACATCAGTGGGATGCAAGTGAGGTTATCTCTGACTACTGGCAGCTGTTTATCCAATTCATCACCTTGTCAGAGTGCGTTTGTGTGTGTGCGTGTCTGACAGTGGTGAGGAAGACAAAGGTAAATTAATGGAGCATTAGCCAAGCAGTGACCCACAGAGCAGAGCCACAACTAGCAGCTACAGGCCAAATCTTGGTTTAAGAACCATAACAAACACTAGGGCACAACATTGAAATCACACCCATCTGTCAACGTGGCTTTTTTTGGTTATGACATTTCAAAGCAAAAATAAATAAAAAAATCTAGTCTATTAGGTAATGCAAATCAGTTTCAGTACAAATCTGTTTATTTTTATGACACGTTCACCAAGTTGGAACAATTGAAATACAATTACATCCTTACTAATACAATGCAACTAGACAAAGGTAGAAAGTTGTCTGAGGGAGCATCACACCAGCCCCGTTTAGTCCGCTTGAATAACACTCTAGTTCATTTGCCCAGAAAGTCTGGTTTGTTTGAAGAGTTGTGAATGCGCAATCGAACTCTCGGAAAAATGCAGATCTCAGTTTGATTGAAATGAACTCTGCTGCGGTTTGAATGCATATGTGAATGGCAAGCGACAAAACAGCAAAAATGAACCGGGTCCACGGGACTATAAGGTGTGAACGCACACTAAAGCCTGCTGCTCACGAGAGCAATCTGCTGAGCTAACAGTCATCTAAGGCCATTTGCACAAAAGATACCTCTTTGTGTGCCCCTGATTTTCGGTGAGTTGTTTTGCTTTAAGAGGTGTTGAAGTGAAAATCAAACAGGTTTGACATTTTTCACCTTGTGACGCGAAAAACTCACTGTGTGTGCGCTACGTGAGCAGTGTGCTGAGGGCAAATATTCAAGTGACCAATCAAAACGCATTTTCCACGGAAATCAATCCAAGATGGCAGCCTAAAGTGAAGATTACATTATAGAAAATAGACTCAGGGAAAACTGTCCAGATTACACCTGTTTGCACAATGTCAGCTCATCACATTTCGAGAAAAGGGACCAGCAGGAGCAGGCATACAGCAAATTGTCATCTCTGTCTATGTTTCATTCATTTGTCTGGGGTTGGCATCTTGGAAAGATGTGAGCAGAGAATGCCTCTATTTGTAATCGAACACTACCTCGCTATTTCGGTGTAATGTATTTATCTTCTTATCAACTTACTGTGTATTGCAGGTCTTCGTGTATCTTCTGGCCAATCAGTAACAGGCAAATCTCCATGAAATTCACAGAGGGGAGGGGGTGAGTGACCAATGGTGTGTTCACCCCGCCCCAAATGTCAGCATGAAGTGCGGTGAGATTACATGTTAAGTTTATGGTGCAGTTGGTCAGAGTCTCTGCGGTGCTTTGTGTCCATTGGCTGTGTCATTTTTTTTCAAGCATTACCTGCGTGTCAGCAAACGCAAGCAACGCAGAAATTCAGCTAGCTGAACATTTGACGCACTTGACGAAGTGCGCCAACCAATCAGAGCGTCTCACTGCAGTAACTTTGCCCGATGTCGACTTTGTCTAGCCAATCATAATCTGGCAGAGAAAGGCCCACCCACGTGCTTTGCAAGCTTCAGCCTAGAAATGTATATGCGTCAAACTAAATACCTTGTGAGCGTTGCTTGACACTGACAAACTGTGCGGTGTGAACGCACCATAAGAGCAGACTACTTTGTTTTCTTCATGGACTTCATATGACAAGCTAACACTTGGTTTATGCTTGGTGTTTCTGTCTAGTGTACAGCAATTTACCCTTTTGTGAGCGTTTTTATGGGGGGGATATGGCTGGTTGATTTGTCGGTAGTGTGCATCTGCATTTTTGTAACAGTCCATACACACTGAAGGGGCGCTCACAAACAGAAAGAGCAAAATAGTAGAGTCTAATAGCTTGTTCATTTTTCAAATACATCCTCTGTTCCATATAAACACAGAGGGGATAATCATTGCTAAATATTTGCACCTTCTCCTTAGACTCTTCTGCCACTAGCTTTTCACAAATAAGGTATTGTACAGTATCTTCATTAGTAGAGCCAAATTATGTGGTGTGAATTGATAGGTGTAAACATACGCAAGGTCTAACCCCTGGTTAGGCTAACCCTTTCTGTGCTCATACATGGAATCTAGCAACAGTAGCCAAGAGATGCTACTGGGGGGATAGTATCATGGGGGATAGTATCATTTCACTTTGACCAACTTTGAAAATTTAAACAGAGAGTGAATAAATATCCAAAAAAATGTTTAATAGACTTAATAATAGCCAAAAAGTCACACATGAGAGGTCAAGCTTTGTAGTTACAGTTAACAATGTACTTCCTCTATCTAATCTTCTTTTGCTACCTGTTGTTGGACACAGAAAGATTGTGTCTGCACTGCCATCTACTTAAAAAAAAAAAGACTCAACTCAACTGCGCCTCAAGTGACAGCGTGGAAGCCAACAGAGACATTTGTTGTTGCTGAACTCACTTACCCAAGCTGTTCACAGCCCTACTCATTGCGATCATCATCCTCTACATCTTGTGCTGACCTATGGCATATGAGGTATGAACAAATATATTCTCGTCACACCTCTGCTAAATGTAGAAAGTTTTAGATATCCATTTCAAGAAAACTTAACTCACTACTATGCAAAAAATATGGAAAACACATCAAAATCTAAACGCATTCACAATTACATGTTCTTTTAAATCTAAAATAATTCAAAAATTACTTCAAGAATGATTTATCTTAATTGGCTTTTGTCATATGTACTTCATATTTTTTTGTGATAGTAATGTATATTGTTTGACACAATAAGGGCTTGGGGCATGCACCGTTAGGTGGTCAGTCTCTCCTGACCTGTGTCTTGTGGCTCCTGCCAGATTCTCTCCCATCTCTCCTTCCTCAGTTGTTCACGGGAGGAGAGATGAAAGAGAGGTGAAGGCAAGTGGGGGCCGGTCGACATGCATTTCCATCCCGGAGGAGTCTAATCACGCCAGGAACATCCCGTGTCAACAGGTTAAAAAGAGACTCCCCTGATTCAGGTCAATCTGTGTCCTGTCATCTCAAAATGTTGTTTGTGAGAATGACGCACTTAGAAAATACATTCTATGACGTTTCTGCTCTATCATATTGGAATAACAATTTTTGAAGTTGGTTCGGTACGTATTTGGAAGAGCATTTTCATTTCCAGATAACACCAAACTACATTTTTTCTGTATTACTTTTGAACTGCCAATATCCTCTTTATGCAGTGCAGCATCCCTACTAATCTGAACTTTAAAATGAAAAGTTACACAATGGTATGCCACCGTATTTTTGTCTGGGGATCATTTGTCTCAGTTACCCGCCTCTTTTCTTTACTTCCTTAAATCCTGCTCCTTTTTTTTAACCTCCCCTTTTGCTGCCTCTCATTACCCCGGCTCCCTGATGCCTTCATATGGTCGAGCAGCTGAATTAATTACCAAAGCCAATTAACGCTAGATTGGCTGATGTTTTAACTAATTAGCTTTAATGAGGGTGCCGTGGCTGCCTGCTCCCCGTTAATTGAATCCTAACAGCAGAGGAGGCAGTCTGTGGAGGCAGGACAGGAGACATGTAAGAGATGGATAGACTTACACACGATTCCTTATTGATAATATTCAGAGCGCAACACAGTTCCACCCACCCTGTTGTTATTGCAGGCTTATCATTAACATTATTGGCCCTTTGTGGGGAATATCTTGACTTCAGGGAGGAAAAGAAGAAAAGAAAGCAGCATTTTATTAAAAAGAGGTGCGATTGCATTTTGTTAGTGTGTGTGTTCGCTGCTATAGCTGGGTAAAAGTTTGTCTTAGCTAATGAGGTTTTATTAATACAACTCATATCCTCGCTGTGTGTCTCCTGGTTATTCCTCGGCATATTTGGTATAGCAAGCGTGCCTGGCGAAGAGGAGTAGCAGATTAAAATCTTAGATCAATATCATGCTTTCCTCTTATTCCCCAGTTTACCTGCTGCATGCTTGAACTGCATTTTGCACCTGTCTGATGTTAGCAGGATCAGAGGGGATGATTGTGAATTTAAATAAATGTAAATCTGACAGTTCTTGCATTTTAAACTGTATACTTACCTTTGTTTGGTTTCAAAGTAGCACCATTGATTTAGCATCCTAAATCTTTTATTTTTATTTTTATATGTTAAATGCAATAAGACAAAGCTTTGCAATGTCACTCATAATGCAGATATAGTACTGTACTGTTGCACAAAAGCAAAAAAAACATTGGTTTTCTACATTAAAATAACTAGAATAAAATATCAAAACAGTTTAATTTGATATGCATAAAAAATGAATTATATATTCAAACCAATTGCTATTGAGAGAGACGTATCAAATTAGATACATTTTGAACATTAACACAACCCATCTCCCTCCTCTCTTATCTTGCTAATCTAAAGGTACCAGTGCCGACAGATTGTCTGAGGTGGCCATAAAAATCTGCATGGCCGTGTAAAAGGCTTAATGATTTTAAAGTTACAAGAGAAAAGAGGTTGCAGTTTGTCTCATCCATCAAATCTAGCACCGTCGCCTTCGCCAAATGGCCCTGCCACCTAACCTGGAGCTGAGCAATGCAGGGCCGTGAAACACCTCCTCCTGCTTCTCGCTTACTTACTTTTTCTTCTTCTCTACTCTTCTACTGGTATTTATGATTACATTAATCTTTTCTAGCTGGCGAACTGATTCTGTTTTCTCTAAAAATCTGAGTTGACTTTTTTCAAACCGATACGATACTGATACTTGGATCTGAATAATTGCCGATAACGAGCCCCAATGCTGATACTTCTACCACAAAAAAATGCAATGAATTGGAGGACAGTTTTTATTTTCTGATCTGCTTGTTACATCAGATTATGTTGAATTAGATAAAATTAAAATATTAATAAAAAGGACAAAAAATAAATAAATAAATTTCAAGTGAAAATAAAGATTTTCTTTGAAATTATTGCAGACTTTCCACATTTTAAGTCTCATTTCATTTTACTGATATGAGTAGATTAGAACAGTATAACCCCAGATACTTGATACCATTATTGGTATCGGCGCATCCCTAATAGGGGCATTTTGCCATCTAGACATGTTAAAGACAATTTGCAGAAGTTTAAACGGAGCATCAGAATGGGAAAGAAAAGCGATTTTAAAAGAGTTGAAAAGGAGAGAGGTTGGGTCAAAATTTGGTGTAGACAACATGAAAGAATGGCTCTATTCTGCCTTGTATCAGCGACTCAGGCTTCTGCTGTTTTTGTTGGTATAATGGCGTGGGGAATATTCGCTTGGCACACTCAGCCCCTCGTAACCAATAGTTTTTCTGTGATTAGTAGTTTCTGTGAAAGAAAAAATAAAATAAATCAAGAAAGTAACGACTAAGCCTCTCCTATTTAGTCCTCGATTTTATCACTGACATTAATGTAATTCAGGCTATAAACAGCTATAAACACATTAACACACAAACTTGGCGACTACAATGACAAATGTAAATCTGATAAGAAGACAAAATTGAACAGTCATTCAAACAGGCCTTTTTAGCTTGAGTCCTTTTGTACAGAAGATGCTATTGTAGGTGTGTGTGTATGTGTGAGTGCAGCGTGTGTGTGTTGGCGTGTCAGCAATTGAAGAGAACCTATTTCCTTTTGCAGAATCCCGGGCTCTAAATGATGGATTGATATCTCTGTCGCTGTAGATTGTATATGTGTGTGTGTGTGTTTGTGTGGGTGTCACCAACCCTCTCAGCCTCTTGCTGCCTCTCCTCTTAGGCCCTTATCAGCTCTTGTCACAAACAGAGGATAGGGGATAATCCTTCATACAAGGGGAGCAGTCTTCCCTTCCATCTATCCAGCTGTCTGCTATATTACCCGTCTCTCAGGAGTGTCACCGGAATAGAAATCAAATGTTCACAAAGCAAACTTCCAGCATTCTGGTAATCTCTGTTGGCATGACTTACCAGTTGAGTTTGATGAGGACAAAAGTCAGCTGTTATGTTCCGACTGCGAAAAGTTGCATCTAAAAATGGTTTTAGAGTTGCTGTCAGTGCAAGGTAAGGATTTAAAGTTTCTCTCTTGCCTTTATGTGTCACTTTTCATGGTCGGAAATTTGGTCGTGTGCCATGTCACCGTGATGGGGGAGATGCTGTGGGCTGCACCGAGCCCTGGACGAGACCACATTATTTTTGTTGGAAAAAGGAATACTTAAACACTTCTCACAAATTTGGATTCCTTAACTATAGTTTTAATTTAAAGATACATTTTACTAACCAAATCAAGTGGAGAAAGGTATAATGAAAACAGCAAAAGCAACAATAACAAACGGGAGTTGTGGTGCAAGAAGATCAAATGTTCTAAGAGGTGTAACGTTTGTAAAGAGCAGACCAGGTCCATCTATCTCTGCAGGTATTGTGTAGCGCATAGTTTACACCTGAGGCTATTGTATATGTGTGTGTGTTTGTTTCTCTGCAATTTGACATCATTGTGATCTTTATCAGTGTTTTATCACTCTTCTCTACAGCACTCTACATATCCGCTCTTCCATACACTCTCCATTACTTTTAACATGCCCCTCATTCCTTTTCTTTCTTCTCCTTTCCTTTTTAATTTCCTTGTTTTGAAAAGGTTTCTCTCATTTCCTTTTATTCCATTCATTCCCCCCCACCCCTCTCTCTCGCTCTGCTTGGTAACACCACATTGTCCAATAGAGGGGGGTGTTTCATTAGACTTCGCTCTTGCCGGCTCTTTGCTGTTTTTCTCAGACTTTAAAATGCCACATCATTCCACCACTTTACAATGAATATTCTTTCACGGAGTATTACTTCTATATGTCCGTATATGTCAAACAAATTGTAAAAAGATAAAGTATTTAAAACAAATCCATGTTTTTGCGTTACTTTATCCTCGTTCAGTGTTAATGATTTTCAATCTTTTTTTTCTTCTTTCGGTTCATCTGGGCCATGATGCTTTTGGTTCTGGGTTCTGTTTTTTTTGTTTGTTTTTTCCCCCATCTTACATCCATTAGTCTTCCTTTCTAACCCCTCACACCTGTTCCTAATTTCTTTATTATCACACCTGTTTCATATCTTGTAATAAACTCTGTCAATGTTTGTGTTGCTTCTGGTTTTTAACATTTATTTTCTCAACTGCATCATGGCAGGTTAGATAAAGCAAATAGAGATTTTAAATGTAGTTATATAAGATTGCTACAAAGACACAACACCTAAATAAAAAATAAATAAATAAAAAAAAAGCTTTGGAGATGCACATTTTTCACCAGACAGTAATTAGGTTGTCTCTGCTTTTGTTTACTCTGAGATATCTTTAGATTCTGGATGGAGACAGCTTGGAGGGTCTCTCGTTCTCTCTCACACACCCACACACAATCACACAGTTGAGGCGACAGGTCTGCTGCTAAAATCAATAGAAAATTAAAGCGACTGAAATGGCTCCTGCTCACACATTAACCTCCATTCTCTTTTCTTCTTTCATCGTCCCTCCACCCCCCCTTCCTTCCATCATACCTCCCATGCGCTTTCTCTCAGTGTCTCCTTCCCTGCCCTAATAGCTGGTGCCGCAGATGACAGCGGCGGTTCGGATAAGCTGAGTGTAGGTTTTAGTGATGGGATGAGAGGAGTGTTTCTTTGAGTTTGAGGCTTAGGAATGGTGACCGAGGAGAGGACGAGATGGTTCGGTTGAGGGGATGGGGGCAGTAATAGCATGGAGGCGACATGGGCTTTGGATGCTCTGTGCCTGGACACACACACAGACACACACACAGACATGCACACATGCTCTCACCGTCTAGGGACTCAAATCTCAGAGCAATTTTCAGACCAGATGATTGGCAGCTTGATGTGTATTCTTCCCTTACAAGACCGGCTGATAACTCTAGCTATCCCCACTCCACCCCACCATTTCCATCTCTCTCTTTTTCTTCCACTTTTTTTTTTTTTGTAACTGTTACGATTTCAACTCCCCCTTAACCTGTTTCCATCCTTCTCCCCTTAACCTATCTGTCTTTCCATCCTTCTCCCCCTGCTCTGTCCCTCTCTCTCCGGGCCTGTTGTGGGACTATTACAATGACAGAGGCGATAAGGGACATTTATCACATGTGCGGTGGGCTGAGCAAGAGAAAGCCCTCAACAGGTCTAGAGGGAAGACACACACACGTTTTCCAATACACACACACAAACATTTCAACGCCGGGGTGTGCAGACAATCTCATACACTTAATACATGCAAATGTTGGCGCATAAATAAACACACCACTGGCCAAGACTGCATATGCTTGCATGAAACTGCGTAAACAAGAACATCCACTCACACTCATCCAGACACACACACACACCCACACACACACAGAGTGTAACGGTGAATCATCCTTTTCCCCATTTTTGTATTTTGCAGTTGACTGAGGCCATTCCTCCATAATTCAATACAGTTGAAAAATGAAACCTCGGTAAATCGCTACAGCGATTTTACAGATCCCCGCTTATCCTCATAATTCATTATTTCCAAACTGTAACAACATTACATTTCATTTGTAATGCTTTGCCTGCCTCAGCCATTTGCCAATTGTTATATCTTATTGTTTTGCCCCTCTGAGAGCGAGAAAAGTGAGTTATGAAAGGGGGGGGGAATGGAAGCTGGCTGTGTGGATGGTCTCGCTCGTGCCCTGCGTATCTACCTGTTTTTTTTTTTGTGTCTGTCTCTTTATCTATTCATTTATATATTTATCAACCTCACTGGCCCTGGATCTGGACGACCTTCTTTTCCATCTGTCCGTTTGGCTGCCTCACTCCACTAACTGGTGATGGAGAGAATCTAGCGGCATCAGCAGACAAATGAAAAGGCTTTTTGTTGTACTTTTCACAGTCAAGCAATAATGAGTTTATTGTTTGCATCCTTATAGAAACACATGCGCTCGCTCTCACACTGACTCATTGTATCTCTGCACCGTGGTACAGTTGGATCCACAGCTGGATGGGTGCAAGGCAGAGACTGGTGTGAGGATGGACTGCAGATGTGGAGGAGTTGGGGATTCAGGAGGGTGTGTGCTGTAAATGATGTTGAATAGAAAATAGACATTAAAAAAACTACAACTGACATTACTTTTACTTTTATACTTTAAGTAATTTTCAATCCAGTTTTTTTAAAACTTTTACTTGTGTAAAAAACTTGACTTGATACTTCAACTCCGACAGAAGTCTTTTTAAACCCGATTATCTATATTTCTACACTTTTGACACCTCTGCTTAGGGGCAACGTTCCAGAGCAATGAAGAGTGTTGAAAAGAGGTGAAGAAGTGTGGTTGGAATGGGTGGAGAAAAGTGTTAGGTGTGATAAACAGGATTTTGGCAAAAATGAAAGGAAAGGTTTTCAATAAAATCATGAGACCAGTGATGCTGTAGAGTGTAGAGACAGTCCCAATGGAGGTTGCAGAACTTTAGATGTTGAGATTCTCCTTGGTTGTGGAAAAGATGGATAGGATCAGGAATGAGTGCATCGCTCATGTTAGATGTTTTGGAGATAAAGTCAGAGAGGGCAGACAGAGATGTTTGGACATGTTCAGAGACGGGACCGCAATTATATCTGCATAAGGATGCTGAGGTTGGAGCCACCAGGCAGGAAGTAGAGAGGAAGACCAAAAAGGAGATTTATGGATGTGGTGAAAGAGGACATGAAGTTGGCGCGAGGAAAGAGGATGCAGAGGATAGGACTGCGGCAACTCCTGAATGAAAAAGTCAAAAGAGAGGAAAGATACTCCAGTTTCAGCCCACAGTCCAAAAACATGACTGTTAGGTTATCTGATCTCTGTAGCTTGTGCTTAGGTGAGAATACATGCATGTAAGGTTGTTTGTTTTGTGTCTCTCTTTGCTCCCCTGCAACGAACTGGGGACCTGCCCAGGATGAATATAACTGCACAGATAGTGAAATGTAAACCTGCTTCTACAACAGATTTATTTTTGATTGGTTTCGGTGTGTTGTTTGAGCTTCATGACGCTATGTGCTTACGAATGCTCGCTAAGTGAATCGATCACATAAAAATATCCTAAAATACATTAAGGTTCGAGGTTGTAAAGTGACAAAACATTGACATTTTCCAAAGCTAAGAAAACTTATGCAAAGCAGTGTGCGATGTAAGATGCTAAACAATCAGTAATGATAATATTTTATTAGCAATTTGCTTAAACAAAAAATACAGAGAATAATCATATGGCAATTTAAAGCTTAGCACTAAAACTTCACTGGGAGCCATTTGTTTTGTCAATACTAGAGAGAAAAATCCTTTCACACTCTGTACTGGGAGCTGTGTTGCAAGGGGTGTTTGCAATATTTCCCGCTTCAAAAAGGCATTCTTCAAATAGAGGAAAAATCACTTAGATCAAATACTGAAATTGCCATTAATCTCTGGGCTAAAAACATGCTTTGATGTCTCCCTCTTCTCTCGTACACACACAGGCAGCGACACCCTCCTTCCTGTAATCCCCCATTTATCACAGCTGTAGCCACTCTGCAGCCCTGCCCATGTTACTGTACCCTGTCACCCTGCTGGCTAAACAAACTGCTCCTTGATGTACGAGGGCCTACGCCGGCAATAAACTTATTCACTTTTAACTAGCGTGCTACCGGCTGGCCGTGGCCCGGCGTCAGCCTCACCGCATGTGTGTGCAGCGTATGAGAACTGCCGGTGAGAAATTAACCCCCTGGGTCTTGCTTCATAACTCACTCCGGCCTTTCTTTCCTCTCTTTTCCTCTTGCCTCCCTCCCTATCTATCCATCTTTATTCTTTATAGTAGGGTCCAGGCATTAGTCCAGTATCTACTAGCCGCCGGAGAGCGGTCTAGTCTGAGGCCATGGAAGAAATGGTTTACTGTTTGAAGACGCAGAGGTTTGCCGTGTGTCCTGTCCTAAAAAAGAAAGTCATCAGTCTTTGATGTCGTGTCTTCTCCAAAGGATGTCACATCTTTCTTTTACCTATTCTCTATTCATTTAATTGAGTAAATACAGATAAGACTAGAGTGTAAAGCCATTACATCATACATCATCAGCATCAGGTTTATTGCTGGGCTTATGATGCTGGCACCATGGCTCATGTGTCAACCCTCACCTATCACCCAGTCCTTCCATGGTACTTTGCCGTTTTATTGACTATATGTATTTATTGTCTCCGGTCAGTGTGGAGGCAACTGAACTAACACGCTAATGATTAACAATTAATTGATAGCGGCTGTGTTGTCTCTACTATTCCCTTTCATATCCCTCCATACATCCGAAAACACGTTTTTAGAAATAACACATAGAAACGCACAGACAGTAGACATGCCAAAAATAAGCCCAAAACGAAACACCCCACACTGTTCACAACATCTGTCAGCACCACCTAGTACACATCAGCTAGTGAAGGTTAATAAAATCATTCTTTTGTTTTTTTAGCATTTTATGAGTGCGGTAAATTGTTACTGCCCCCCCTCACCACCTTATCAAGCAATAAATTCATTAGCAGCTAACACACCTCACTGGGGCAGCTCATTCAGTTCTGACAAACAAGATTAGAGGACACGTGGGATGATGGAGGATCTGGACGGAGAACTCGGAGATCAAAAGACATGGATACATACACATAGGCAAAACATAACCTAAACTACGATAAACCGAATTATCCTTTTTTTGAGCAGGGCTTTGGAACAAAAAAACAGCAGAATCCCATCAGAGTACAGCACAAACACCCTGGTTCAACTATTGTCCTGCGAATGGCACTAGTAGTTACATAAAAATATTGATTGGTTAATAAATACCCTTTAGATTTGACTTTAACTCGCTGTGCAGTATTGAACATGTGCAGTCTTGGAAATTAGCCCCCTCCTTCCTGTGAGATAAGAACACATCTGGTAAATTAGCTACTGTAAAAGGCCAAGAGGTTGGTTGAACAGACAAAATGGTCTGTGTTTAACACAGTATCTGTGGGACAGGACAGGGCAGGCCGAAAGAACAAAATCCAACCACTGATAAAAGTTTGCACCCATAATATAGAACTATATCCATCATTTTCCTATAACCGTCAATGCTTTGAATGAATCATATGCATAACTTTTTGACCAGCCTTTTTGCATGTTACTGGTTTACTTTAAACAGGTTAATATATTCAGAGCAACACCATCTTTTGAAGATTGGTAGTATGACTTAAAAGAAATAACTCTTATAATAAATAGTATACTTAGCTTGTTTGTCAAGTTGATTACCATAACAAAATAATGGAAAGTTATGGAAAATATTTCTCTGATCTCTTTTTCAGTGCAAGTTTAAAACACACATTTTGATGATTATTTTGCAATTCGTTGAACGATGTCTGAAACATACATTTCAGAAAAGATACATTTTTGAAAATTCATGGTGAAATACTTGGCAGCTAGGGGAAAGATCACCTGCTGTGCTTTGAGACTTTGAGCCTCTGAGCATAGAGCCTACTAACGTCATTTCTTTCCTCTCACATAAAAAAAGGTGTCACCAAGAGATGTCAACAGCCAAATCAAAGCGTCACTCATTCAAGGTGAGCTTTCATTTAGGCTTACCATAAACACAGGATGTGACAAATCTGCATCACTTAGGACTTTGTTTGGTGAAGTTGTCACAAAGATATAAACACATATAAATAATTACATTGACATATCAATGAATCAGAATATTGATAAAATCTTATACCAACATTTATGCCACCACTGTATTGTATTATTATTAAGCAACGTATTTTCGGCAGAGTTTGAAAAGTTTCAGAAGTTTGAGGAGGATTCACCTATTGGTATCCAAATAGAAGCACATGCGACAGAGAGAGATTTAGATATAAATATGTAGCTGCAGTCACACGATGTGACGCCTTACACAACACATAGACCTACTGCCATAGTGTGAAATTAAATATCCAAAAATGTTTCACTTCATGTAACACAAAAATGCGCCAGAAAAGCTGTCTTTACATTTTGTTTTGAGTTTTGTGGGTTCTGTAATGCTGCTTTTAAAATTATATAATTTTGTATTAAAGAGACAATCATTAAAAATAGATAAAGAAACATTTAACTCAAAACTGAAAACTGTGTGTTTGTGAAATAATAAGAGATAAATATGCTTCATATTAGCAAGTCTGTTTAGGAGAAGTATTAGGAGAACTTGTCATGCACTGAAGAGACACAGTCTGGTGTGATGATGCAGGATAAACATGGCTTATTTACTTCTGCAGCAGCATGGTTATTTGCAGACTGAAATGAGAGATGGATTCTTCTGGATCAAGTGCTTTTTCTGTTTGCTGGATGAACATTCTTAGCGTAAAGAGCAATTAAGAAATACATAAATTGAATACATACACAGATGTCTAAAGCGTCTTCTACAAGTGTTTCAAGTCCTGCACCTACATGATACTAATGGATCACCAACCCCTCCAGAATTAAGAAACACTGTTTATAGCATGTGTTTTAGTTGTGACACTTTAATAAAATGACTCTTATTTTGAAGTTAGGGAGGAAGCATTTAAATTTTCCTGTTGTGGTGACACTCGACTAATCGACCCATTACATGTTTAAGTTTTCCTTCCAAATTTCTGTGAAACAACTGCACTGGTTTTCAGAAACCGTGAGATGACAGGAAGTAATGTGTAAAGCTGTTCCTTCACATCGATAACGCCATATATAGCCATAACTACAGGGACTAACAGCGTTCACAACATGAGAAAAAAATGAATGCTGGAGGATTTAAAGTCAACTTTTTTGTAAAGCACATTTCAGCAACAAGGCAGTTCAAAGCACTTTACATGATAAAAAACAAACAAAAAACAACAACACAATGAGCAAATAAAGGACATCACAGTAACAAACTAAAGAAAGGTAATTAAAAAGGAAAACTGAAATCTAGACTAGAATTAAAGATGTCTCAGTGATGATTTATCAAAGGCTCCAAACAGCCTTGATTTAAAGGAACTCACTCTTTCAGCAGTTTTGCAGTTTTCTGGAAGTTTGCTCCAGATTAGAGTAGCATGAAAACTGAATGCTGCTTCTCCATGTTTGGTTCTGATTATGGGGATGATGAATACACTAACCAGAAGACCTAAGTGGTCTGAAGGCTGATTTGACCTTTAATGTATTTTTGTGTAAGCCATTCAGTGATTTATTAACTAATACAATCATTTCAGTCTATTCTCTGAGCTACAGGAAGCCAGTAATGCGACTTCAGAACTGGGGTTAAGTGCTCTACACTCCTGGTTCTAGTGAGGACTCGAGCAGCAGCGTTCTGGATCAGCTGCAGCTGTCTAATTGACCTTTTAAGAAGACGTGTGAAAACACTATTGAACTTATCTGACTAAAGATGCGTGAACGAAGTGCTCTAGATCTTGCAGGGAAAGTAGTGCTGTCATCCTGGAAATGTTTTTCAGATAATGGAATGCCAAATTTTATGATCTTCTTTTGGTGTTTCTGAAGATTCAAAGATGAGATGAGTGGATATTTAAAATCCTGTTTAATGACCTAAACTTTACGCTCTCCACAAACTTCACAAACTCTGGGAAAGGGGTGGGCTCAATGAGCAACTGAGGTGGTTTTACAGGGCTATCGACTACAGATCACCGCTAACGAATGTTGTGTTATGAGCACTCAAGGAAGCTTGGGACAACTCACATATTAAACAAATATGCCCAATTGGAATATGAAGGCTCCTGCATTTTTGCAAGACAGTAATATCTACTTATCGCTATGCTCACTAGCTTTCCTAATTTTACTCTATACAGTTACCTTGCTGTGGGGCTCCTTAGCTCATTGACAATAATAATGAATAAATGGCTACAGAGTGACATACAATATAGGAATGATTTGTAAGTACCTTTGGGAAATCTGCTAGTTACAACCACAAGTTGCACCTGCTTCTAATCTTTCTATTACTACTATACTTAGGGGCTATTTCAGAGTTTTTAAACAAACCTGCATTTGATTGCCTCTGATTCAACATCTACAATAACTTAACTTTACTGGTCTCAACTTAAAAAATCGATGTTGAAAAATTCTACATCAAACGGGGATTATTCAAAGCGAGGATCCAAGAAATCTTTAATTTGCTTTATCTCACCTTGGAATTACAGAAATGTAAAGCCAAAGTAGCAATCAGATATTCGTTAAAGGTTATTTAAAATTTTTAAATGGTTCAATTTATCTAGGGTAAGAAAAGACAAATATTTTAGTTTTCCTAGACAAGATCAATGAATGTCATCTCATTTTCAGGAACTCCGAATTACACACCACTAATAATGTTGTTGTTTGAGCTGAATATGCTCCTATCCCTATAGTGTGTAAGACATATATGTTTAAAGAGAGAACAATATAAAGTGCGGGTGTGTAAGAGAGAGAGAGAGAGACTAAAAATGAATGTGTCATGAGTGATTTAGTTTTTTGGAGAAAATAAATGCGGCCTGGCTCAAACCTAGTTGTGTAACACGAGGAAGAGGTTAACCTGCCCTGGCAGGGACCGCATTCTGTCATGTAACTACAGGCTATCCGTTAGCTCTCCTGAAACCGCACGCAAAACGCAGCCCTTTTCCTTTTCTGCAACGGCTCAGCAGGTGCTGTAAAAGGGTGTAGCTGCAGGAAGCAAGTTGTACGCTGAGAATAAAACAGATGACTCGATTAGCTAACTGTGTGGTGAAAGACAGGAGGGGGAAAAGAGATGGAGGATAGAGACAAGGAGTTATGGGACTGTAAATCAGACAAACGCAGCAGAAAACACCGGTCCATGCATTCAGGTTACTTTGCTAATGCTTAAAGTATTCAACACACAAACTCACAGCAGAACTAAGAGGCCGTAAACACTA
Source organism: Apricaphanius iberus (assembly GCA_028564705.1). Taxonomy (NCBI): domain Eukaryota; kingdom Metazoa; phylum Chordata; class Actinopteri; order Cyprinodontiformes; family Aphaniidae; genus Apricaphanius; species Apricaphanius iberus. The sequence continues at coordinate 7,466,612 of JAPXFQ010001905.1, forward strand.
TTGATCTATGAGAGCCAAAGTTGTACAATTGTATTTACTTCAACAGTCACGACGTGGCATTCATTTAAACACAGTCTACAATATACCCACACTCAGAGAAACAGTTAAGGCATGGGACATTTTCTGCCCTATTATTCTTATGTCAGTTAACACGAGATCAATCCAAACCTTTTAGCCATCTTCTCCTCACTATAATACGGCCATCACCATTAGAATGGTCACACATACACACGAAAGGTGTCTTCTCTATAATAAGGCCATCACCATTAAAGCTGTCAGAGAAGGAGTGTTGAGTAATACTGCTGGGAAATTACACCTCACTCAACCTTCATGGCCTTGCGCGACCTGCAAACACACAGAAGCTCTCCGGCTGACCTTGCACACCCGCAACTCTATGTGTCCCAAAGCACATTTACATACGCATGTGTGTGTCCTTATTCCTCTATGCTTCTCTATACTTTTACAGCAGGAAATATACATTTTAAGATCTAACGTGCATCCCTTCACACAATTTTCAGTTAGCTAACAGGCCAACACATTTATATAGATGCTTTATCTTTGTCACACTGCAATGTTAATTTGGGATAAAAGGCAGATGTAGAGCTGAAGGTAAATGTTTGCCACATTCACATCTGCTTTGTGAAATGATTTAGGAGGGTTATAAAATTAAATTTCATGAAAAGAGTAAGAAGACTGGGAGATAGGGATGAAAGAAAGTATCTTTACGCAGAGATATCGATATTCAAAATCAAGATGTAGATTCTTATTTTTATTTTATTTTATTTTTTATTTTTATTTCAGGATTTAGATGGAACCATTAATGGTGACAGGAATTTTTGTAGTAAACCTCAAACTATAACTGCTAGTTGGTAGCTTTTTTTCACCTTCCTGGTTCCAGTGGATCAACTAAATCTAGTAATAAAACTGGATGTCTTATGTATGAAACTGATTGGAGTGTTTAGAGTGCTGTGATGGTTTTTCTACAGTTAAATAAAGTATACCATTTAGATTAACGAGGTTCATTTTTTTTCTCATGCAAACGTCAAAGAAAAAAAGCTGTTTTCAGATATTTTCTCATTTGCATCCTTTAGTGTTTGAATAGGTGAATATGGATGAAAAGGTACAAAGTTACCAATAAGCAGAAGGTTTACAAAGAGTTCATTCATCATTAAACAGATAAGCCCAAAATTAATTATACCCCTCCTAGACTTTTAACTTTAGCACTGTTTTCATTCCCAAACAACTTTGTTTGAGTTGGAAATAAAACAAGAATCTCTCAAAAATATTCCAGAATAGTGTAAATAGGTATTGAAACACAAAGAAATTAGATTGTATTCAAATTGTATTAATGATGACATTTACAAAATAATTTACTCTTCTCTATAATCATGGGAAAATATATACTGGCATTACAGCAATCAAACTTGTCTTAAACGAAGGGCCTGCTCACTCCTCAGGCAAAAAGGAGGCTTGAGTTCAGTGCAGGGCACTCCTGGGGTTGGCAGAGGGAGAGCAATGCCTAGGGCTGCACTTAGGTAGTGACACTGGGTGATAAATAATGGGAAAAAACCGTGGGACAAAAAAACAAAAACTGTCTTATACGGTAACTCCCAATCAGCTTATTGCATTTTTTTTCAATGATCATTTTATAATTTAGTTTTGGTGGGCTCTAAGTGGTCAAGGCTAACAGGCCACCTCACCATTACTCTATTCTTTAGATTCTTCAATAGGTTCTCTGTGAGATTCAAGGTGGGACAATTGCTAGGCCACTCCATAATCGTAACATTATTTCTAGTCTGTAGGAGCATATTGGGGAATTTGAAGGGCCACTTTAAATCTTAATCTACGCGTGGGCACGACTAATACAGGATTTAACTGGAATATATAAACATAATTCCTGTAGAGAAGTTTGTGATATAATCTTGGCAAATGTGTCTGGAAAAAACCTATCTCGAAATTTACAAAAGGTATCCTGTACAACAATTACACTGTAAATTACCAAAAGACACCTCAGTGAAAAGTAGTGATGTTAGCATCAGGAAAAGCAAGTAGATTAGATTCAATAATGAAAGCGAACAATATACCCATAATGTTCAGCTCAAAACCTGCAAATCCATTTGATTCCTTTTTTTAAGCATCACAATTTGTCTGGACTTCACAAGAAGGAAATATCATTTTTGGAATGGCCAAACCAGGGCCATTATTGAAATCTAAAAAAAAAAACTGCACAAATGTAATTTTGTTCCAAAAACCTTTGTTTTTTTTATTTCTTCCCCTAAACTATAGCTGTGTTTAGCTGAGATGTATATTTTGATGTGTGTCACATTACAGATGGAAAACGCTTTCAAATGACTTAACATTGTCTCACTTTTTCAGGCTGGTTTTTCAATCCACAAGTTTTAAAAAAACGTACCTTTAAAAAAAGAAAAAAAATCAGTCCGAGAAATTAAAATGTTTTTTGTGGCCTTTTAAATTCAGATAATGTAAAATCCATTTTTTAAAGGAAACATGACAGAAATTTCGCCTCAGACCCTCTTGGCACAAGTGCTTGGCTCACAGCGCATTTCAAAACCCATCAACGAAATTCAGAGACACACAAAGTGCCTGGAGTGAGCGCTGACGTATTTATCACATTAGTATTAGCCCTTCTCTCTGTCACAACGATCCTCACAGCTGGTGTTGACATGCAGTCCCTCAGACCCCCACAGCATCCCCGAGGCCTCAAGCATGTGTTTTCTTTCTGCGTCTGTGTGTGAAATCTTATTTTCTTTTCCCTAAAGTGACAAGTTAACCGAAAAGGCGTTGCGTTATTAAACCAGGAGCTACAGAATGATAAAAGAGCAACACGAATGAGAGGAGAAAATAAAATAAAAGGGAGCAGATAGGAGCGAAACAAGGGTCTTTGGGAGGAGGCGGGGCGGGAGAGCAATGAGGGAGAGACAAAGATTGGTGATGCCAGTTTCCATATGACAAGTGGCGATGTTATGAAGATGGACGGGCGGCCGAGATGGGGCGCCTGACCTTTCCCAAAATGCCACATGTCACCGTGCTTTTATGTCACTCCCTGCAAAACAATATGTCAGGGGCATAAAAAATCATTACACCATCGCTAAATTATGCTGTTATGGCACACTGCAAAAAAATAATCATTAAGATGACATTATTCCACATTTAACTAGCGGGACGATGAGGACAGAGGTGGGGGCTTGTTGAATTTATGATTTGTCGGGATTTCGTGGGTAAAGCATTGTTGCCTTTTGAGACGTACAGTTATGACTTTTTGCGCTTTGACATGGGACTTTGGGAAAAAAGGCAAAGCAGCAGTGATGATTGCACAGAGATTGTGAGTCAAAGAATAACTTTTAACAATGGAGTCATCTCTTGGAGCTACTGTATATTAATAGCCTGTTTAAATGGAGGATAGGAGACCTTATGGGGAACATTGTTTTCGTTCTTTTGGTCAAGATTCATTTTTGACATTTATAGATTATCAGCTCTGTCTTTACCACAACAAGACCATAGCAGCGCTAGCATTACAGCAAACATAGCTAAAGTATCTCATTGAACATCCTTCTCCATTTTTTCCTTCACTAATTATACATTAACTCTTCCACGAGACGCAATTAATGATTCCCACATTATCTGACTGTTGAATATATTCTTCCAGTTTGGCTAGTTGATTAAATAACCAAATATTTCCGTTTATCAACAATCGATTAGAGATCGGGATCAAAGACAAGGTTTTTGCGTGGCCACTTATTTTAAAATAATTCTGTATTTTTGTGTGCCCACCTAGCAAAACTATTAGTATCAATCAAAGCACTTTTTGAAAGAACAAAAATACTAAAACAATACCATTTTAAACAACTTTTTTATAAGGCATCAGCAATATTCTGTCAAATGAAGATTTCGAAATGGTTGGTCACCCTTCAAAGATTAGATATTTGTTTTTGCTTATTCACTGGCACAAAGCTGTTAAGAAACATCCCTGAAATAACCCTAATCTTTTAATTTCTTTAGGTTTATGACATATCATATGGAATATTACATGTCACATGAAGTAATGGATGTCCAGGAACTATTAGTGATATAGTGTTAAATTCTGTGTTAAACTCTACAATTTTCATTTAAACTTGCAAACTACAAAATGAGTTGAAGGTGAAAACAGGTGAAGTATCTCTGAGGCTGTTATGAGCATGTTAGCCCCCTGTCTACAACAATGCCTTTATGTCCAATTGAACTATTGATCGACGGGATCGCACAGTGGCAGACTCTGACATTTTGTCTGGTATTTCAGCTGGGAGATGTTCCAGTTTCAGACATTTGACCTATATAACCCTGAACATGACTGCACATCAACAAACATGGACACATACACACATTACTGTACACACATTTGCGCAGTCGTGCACAGCATGCTGGCCGGTCTACGGGTGCATGTCGTCAGTTATAATAGCTCCTGACATCAGCAGAATTGAGTTTGGAGTCAATGTGGATGTCCTCTATAAGCCAATCATCCAATCGGTGCTCTCAGGACTGCTTAGGTCGAAGGGCAGAGTGATGTCATACTTTCTGACAACATGACAAAAAGGCCAGAGAGAGTCGGAGCAAGAGGGAGAGAATTTCTCAGGGGTTTGGGGTGCTGTCATGATGTAGTGGTGGACTGAACGCTTTCAATATGCGCCTCCAAATCTGGCAGAGGACAATAAAGCACTCAGTGAAACATTTATGACTTTCATAAACAAGAGTCAGTGATTAATGTTAGCCCTCTTCTTTGGGATTTCTAATAAAGTATGACACATTTACACCCTCGGTCAAAGCAGCCAAAGCCCAATAAAACATGTTTGAGAGGATAGATTGCCATGAAGCGCCCTCTGACACAGACTTGCTCATGCTAAAAAAGGAAATTAACCAAACAAGGCGCAGCTCTTGTTTTTCCATTCAGGTCCTAACAGGCAAAGTACTCTTGCATACATTTTGTGATCATATTAAAGCTTCACAGTCTAGTTTGACTGGACTGACAAAGTGACTTCGAGTTGTGTCGCTTTCCTGCACAACTGTGATCATTTAAGATTGCTCCCACTTTAATGCACCTCTTTCTCTTTTTTAACAGCTGGTCTGCGCAGGAAGCCTTGTAAAAAACATGATATATGATCATGAATATTTAGAGGGTAAAACACACCAAGAGGGCTCTTCTGTCTGAAGAGCTCAGGAACTTTATTTGGCTGTTTCCTATAGGAAAATGCTTTTGGTGAGAACCTTTGGCGTGTACCATACATTATGGACTTTGCCTCATCCTTAGAGAGTTCTCCCTCATTCCCATTCATCTTAAGTCACTTTACAAGAAAAGTCATTTCAATTCAATCCAATCATACATATATTCCAATCAGTTTAAATGTTTTCTACTTAAGGAGTTCTAGCAGATTGCATCGAATCATTGTCAGTTGTGCCCGTTAATGGAGACTCCAACTTCAGCAAGCACTCACACTGAGCAAGTATGTAGCAACAGTGGAGAGGAAAAGCTCCCCTTTAACAGGAATACACTACTATCAGAATTTGGCTCAATACAAGGAGCCATCTGCCATCTGGGGGTTCAAGAAGACACAGCAAAGAGATAAAAAGAACGAACAGAACTGAAATAAGTGTATTTTCTATGTTAAAGGAGGTTAGAAGTTGGGAGTACGGTGGCGTAGCTCACTTCACAGCTAGAAGGTCCTGGGTTTGAGTCCCTCCTGGGATGCTGTGGGTGCTGAGGGTGTGTTGGTTCCTCCGTATCGAAAGGGCCTTTCTGTGTGGCATTTGCATGTTCTCCGTGTGTCCTTGAGTGGCTAATGTGAGATACTCTCACAAAAACATGCACCAGTATATCCAAAGCTGTATACTGCCTCCTTCTGGCTGACTGGGGTGCAGGAGGAATAACGGTGAAAAGAAGGGCCTACTCACTCTTTAAGCATGAAGGAGGCTTGAGCTTCAGGGCAGGAATTTTGGATGGACAAATAATAACTGGACAAATATTTATCTAACAAATTACTTCAACACTTTGGATATTTTATTAGATATATGCAGTGCATAATTAGAAGTGGCACGGACATCATACACAGTTTACAAAAACAGCATCAGATAAACTTTCAAGTCTTACCACGGATTGTTAATTGAAGTATGTACCAAAAGTTTGAATTGGCCTGTCTAATACATGTATTTACTATGATCAAGATCATTAATCTGGTCCTGGTTGTATGTTCAGTGTTATCAAGAAGGGAAACCTTAGCTCCAGTATCAAGTCTTTTTTTTTTATTATTTAGCTTCCTCCACATTTCCATCAAGTCTGACCAACTTCGCTTTACATGCTTATGAAAAGCATCCCCACAGCATGATACTGCCAACACCATGTTTGTAGTTGCAACATGACAAAAGTGTGAAAATGTTAAAATGTTAAAGAACATATATAATTTTGGCACTGTAAGGCCAACACAAGAACAGAAACCATTCCCTCTTCCCTAACAGAACATATGCAGTCCTATTTTAAGAGATTTTGAAGCTTATTCTTCTATTGATAATATTTTTCTCATGTGCTATCTGATGACAAAAATATTCAAAGGCATCAATGGAAGGGCCATACTAGGACTTCCAAGGAGATTTCCATTTGAGTTCTAATGAAGTATGAGAGGTCCTGGTCTGACAGGGCTATGTTGCTGTTGTTGTAGCCTCCAATTTCTTTGTTCTTGTGGAGCATATGTTGCCCTTATGTTACACCCACTTCTTCAGGGAAAGGTGAGGAAAGGAGAGTATAGGATGAGAAAAAAAAATAAAAACAAACACTAATAGTGTGTGAGACTGCCTCTTATGAAAACAGTATTAAAGTAACGTTAACATTCAAAAGGTTAAAATCAAACCAAACTGCATGGACCAAGTCATTTTTAATCCTCTGTTTTGGATGTGGTTAAGTGTCCAGAGTTTTGCGTGTGTGCGTGTGTGTGTGGGTGTGTGTGTGTGTGTGTGTGCTGTCACACGCCATGCAGTCACTCCATCTCTCCCTTCTACAATCATAACCTGAAAGTAGAGAGGGGCATTAAAGTGGGAATGAGGATTGTGGATTTCATAAGGGGAAAAAAAACGACAAATGCCAAGATCAAAAACAAAGAGCGCCATACTTATGTTCACCTTCAGCCTCTGCCACAGCAACAGTGGATATTATTTTCGGTTCTCTTTGTTGAGTAGTTACTGTAATTACCAACTCATACTAAGCTTAGCAAAAGCAAAATTAACCAAAATTCATTGGTTTTAGAGAATATACAAGAGTAAATTGCCAAGGAAAATTAGTACTCATTTAGTTCTTCTGTTTTTGCTTTTCACACTTTAATTTTTCAGATCACCAAAAAATGTTTTATTTTAGACCAAGATAACATGAGTGAATACAAAATTTTACATTTTGAAGAGTCTCATAATTTTAGTTTAAAAAGATGTCCAAAACAGCCTGGCAGTATATGGATGATATGATTGCCCTCCCGTCATGACTCAACTGTCATCACCAAGATTTTGGGGGTGGTCACGTTTACTTGCCCAGGGCTGACGAATCCCTGACTTGTAGAATCAAAAAAACTTCAATAGAACCTATTTAGCAATTTGATCAGGCAAATGAAGATTGCAAAAAGTCAAAGCATCACAGCCCAATGTAAACAAAATTCTAGAACAAAGAAGAATCAAAGTCACTGATGTCCTTCATTTGTAGGATAACAAATCTGTTTTCTCATGACTTCACTACAGCAAACCATAGTAAGAGCTATTATGACATGGAACAACAGTAAAGCCTAGTTTATGCTTCTGCGTTTTGACGGAGACGGATTGACGCAGCCCCATTATCTGTCAACGCAAGGGCTCTCCGTCACCTACGCAAGGACGCACGGAGTAGAGGCCCAAATTTTAACTATCCGTCTCAGTCAACAAAGAGCGGCGACGGAGCAAAATTTAACAATAAAGCCCAGTTTATGCTTGTCCGAGTGCAAATTTGCACTCAGACGCAGACATATTGACAGAGAAGTTTTTCGTTTATAGTAGTCCGTTTTTTTCTTTCCGCTCTGCATTGTTTTTTAAGCATTGCTTGACCAGGACAGCAGGGGGTGCTAACCTTTCATGGGGTCTCTGCCTACCATCACATCGTCCTTTCAGTTTGATTCTAGGCTTGTGAACGCATTTCTACCTTAAGGAGCAATGGACGACAGAAAGTACGTTTTGATTAAGCTTTAAAGCTTTTTACTAGAAGTGCAGCTTGTAGAATACTCTAAAACACATGGAAACAAACAGCAGCATTTTCTGTTTTTTCCCTACACCTCATTGTGTTCAAATCCGGCAAAAGAACATCTTAGATCAATTATCCTTTCAATATAAAGCATGTAGTGCCCAAACATTGCATTAACTACTGATTTCAGCGACTATAGAGCCCCATTCTGGTGAAGCGATCTCTGGCCGGTACTGAAACTGACCAATCAGAGGCATACGCTCTTCATTGACGGAAATGGATAGTTAAAAAATGACTTGTGAATGGTTTGTGTCTTACATATTATAGAAAACTTTACAACATTTCATGAAAAGAACTCCACAGCAACTTTTAATATGTTGGTGGTAGTGTGATAATCTGGCACTGGTTTGTTGCTTTAGAACCTATTTCTTGCTCTCTAATTAATGGAAACATGAATTCTACCCTCTCCCAATGAATCCTAAAGACGAATTTCCAGATATCAATTCAAGATCGTTAGTTCAAGCACATTTAGTTATGCACATGGACAATGACTCACACAAAGTTCAGCCAAAAATGGTTCAAACAAAATGCATGTTTTGGAGTGGCCCAGTCAAAACGTGCTTTCAAAAGACACACCAAGCATATTAGGGTAAAATTGCCAAAACAAAAACAGAATTAGTATGCAAAAAGACAACAACAAAAAATATGGCTATGCACTCTTTGTCAAAGTTTTGCAATGCCATGACATTGTTTGTGTGATTGTTCATATTCACAACAGATTCCTAACTACATGTTTCTCCACCAAAAGATAAGTATCCACCAACCTTTCCTGCTTGGAAAAACTGAGTTTAACTTCTGTCCTAGGGGCTCTGTCAAAAGAAGACACATTTACTTCTCTAGGAATTTCCCTCTTACTATGTGGTATTTTCCAGCACCTAATTTCCAGCACCTAAAGCCAATCCCACTGTCGCCATGGCAGCATTTTCTCCTAGTCTTTACCAGGAATCCCATAATGGTTCCTCCTCCAAAGGGCAGCCAACAACCACCCATTGTTTTACTGTCCAGTGTTGTACTCTAGAAGAAAGGAGGTCATTGATTTGTGCAATAAAATCTTTGTATACAGAACAAAAAGTTTGTGAAACTAAAAATTCTATGCTTTAAGAAGTGATGATTACAGGTCCTTGCTCTCCGACTGCAAACTAATAATATTAATGATTTGTACATTGTTAAGTCAGTCTAAACACATACATGCAAACTCATCGACTTACAGAGTGCAGAAAAGAGCAAAATGATCCTGATAGTGATCAGGCAATGAACCTGATGGGACCCAAGTAAGAGTGTGTGTACATGAGATGAGGGAAGGGTTTATATGAGCAAGAGCTATCTAGGCTTCCTGCTGGGTCACCATTCACATGAGCTGCTCTTTTACAAGGGACCCTGCTTTGCAGAGGGGGGCCAACCTGCCAGGATGAAAAGAAAGGGGTGGGCATATAAGTCAAGGATACAACTGTTGCTATGCTGGGGAAAATACAACAATCTCTGGTATCCCTTATTTCAGTTTGGTTGGAAGAAAGTTAATCTTATTATGAGCAAGTGATAAAGGAAGCTATATATATGTTTAACTCATAAAAATGTAAAAAACAAACAAGAAACAGTTTCAGGCTTTACAGGATGTTTGTAAGTCTATACTGTGGCAGTGTAATCCACCTGGGATGTGTCGGTGGAGATGTTGGTGGTAAGAGGGAACTCTTATTGTGAAATCCCATTGGTGGGTAATTAGAATTCAATAGGGGATAGATCATGGCTCCTGCCTCAATTCCTTTGAGAGAAAAGCTATGGGGGATTAGCAGTCGTTAGCCCATAGTGATGTGAAGTGGAAAGTAACAGCTGGCCCTCAGCTAGCCACATGGTGTATATGTGTGTGGAAAAAAAGATAGTGACTGCCCTCATGTGTGCTTCATCTCTCCATCTGAGGTGTGTGTGGTACCAGAGGTGCAGCCCTTAAATCAAATGCTGCACCACTAGAGATTGGTGGTAGATTTCAAAATCACCAGATGATCGCACTTTTGATCTACTCTATAGTGGAGCTCATAATTATTGCTGCCAGAACAACAGAACTTTTAAGACTGTGAACTCTGCTAAAAGCTCAGTCTTGCAAGGTTTTACGAGAGCTGAACACTTTATTTTGTATAAAAGCAAGCCGGTAGGTTTGCTGAATACTTTTTTCCATTTTATGTGGGAGGATGAAAAGTAGCAAGAGTGAGGCATTAAAGTTGCAGGAGAGGAAAGGTGGAATACAAAGGTTAGGGGCCTATCAGTCATAAGGATTAAGCAAATATCAATCAGTGAGTGGTAGGTAGCTGGTGGTGTTTAACAGCTGTTGCTTCATCACTCCAGTCGCAGAGAATAGAGATGGCATAAAAGTTAAATAGTTTCACAAAGTTAACCACATTATCAAATACAGACTTAAAATATTATTCATGGATTGTTAGACTTGAAGCTACCCCTATTATGCACATTTGCCTTGCATTTCAATGGCATAAAAAGATAAAGGGCTTCAAGCAAAAATTTTCCAACATTGCTATTTTTTTACCAGAGGTGGTCAACTCTGTTCATTTTATGGAGTTGGGATAATCTGACTCACTCAGTGAAGTATTCTGGTTCACTTGTAGGACAACTATTTAAAAAGAAAAGCGCAGTCACTGTGAATTAAGCTGTTATAAAACTGTAGGTTGGTTTGCAAACTGCTTGGAAGAGAAGAAGAATTAAAATGAGGGACAATAAAGCTATTAAAAGAAAACGAGTCAATACAGTTTTTGTTTTCCTGTCATCAAGGAAAACCAGATGGGGTGTCTTTCTTAATTTTTGCTATAACTACAACCTTAATTGATATTATTCTTCTACTTCTGTTCTTCATACACCCTTTGACCGAGGGTTGCATCAACAGACAGTTGCAGACAGTTCACACAGTCAGAGTGTGAGAAGTCAATGAACTGAATTATCTGAGTCAGAGGGGTTCCTAGTTAGTCTGCCACGCCAAGTCAGCTAATCAATTTGGCCAAATAATTCAAGTCAGCTGAGTTTCTTTAGAGTGCTGTGTTTTAAATGAGTCTGCTGACTCAAGTCAAAGAAGCGATTCAATGATAAACTATTTCAGCTGAATCCATTGACATTACTATGTTTCTGGTCAGTGCGTTAACTTGGATAAGTTAACCAACCAACAAAGTGGAACCATTTTGGTCTGCAATGTTTCTGGTCAGTCTTCTGCCTTTCCATGAGTCAGGTAATTTACCTAGTTTACTTCACATCCAGCATTTGGACTCATGTGATATGGGCCACAGGAGACCTCCAACTTATGATTCCTGATTAAGGGCGCTTTCACATGGTACGGGAGTCCGTACTCGGGTACGGTATTTGGTCAAAATCCACTTATTTCGTACCATGTGAACACAGACTGTACCGTGCCAGAATACGGCCAGAGAGACCTGCCTTGGAGGTAGTATCCGAGTCCAGGTACGAGCGGCCACGTATCATGTGAACACAACCCGTACTCTGGCCGTACTCAAGACAATAGACGCGCTCCATGCGGAAATGACGACATCGCCGGCCGAAATTACAGAATCACCTCGCGACCATACAAATACCAAAACAACGCGATTCAAGCATCCCACAGCAACACAGCAGGTTACAAAACGGCGGGTTTACTACAACACTCACCCTGTAGATGGCTTCAGGTAGCAGCTGACCAGTAGACCAGTTTGTTTACATTCTAGGCTGTCGCTCTTTTTTTGACGTCGGTACTTCTCACTCCCTTGTTTGTTGGAGAACTAAGACTTATTTGTATACCGCCACCTGCTGTTTATTTGTAGTAAAACACTGGATCCCAATACGGTCAGAGATCCGTGACATGTGAACAGAAAAAATTAGCATTTTCTCTGGCCGTTTTCTGGTACGGCCACACATGTGAAAACGGCCTAAGTGCTAAGATTCAAACTGATTCCAGAGCCATAGCCAACAAGCCCAACTCATATGCATTTGATGAATAATGTGACCTTCAGAGAAGCCAGGCGGATACAGATGTTTCTTTTTCAATATGTCAAAATTTGTTGTGGTATTAGTGTTCTAACTTAGAGACCACATAAATATCAAAAATGTATGTAAATGCTTTTCAGATGTTTGAGCAATGCTCAAATAATATTGTCATTTATTCTTATTCTCATCTATTTATTCTCATCTAAGCAGACACTCTGTCAACTCAGTATTCTGAGTAAAATTATTCTTTAGAATACCTTCTGATTAATATGTTAATAAGCATTGGACTTATTGGGGCCACTTGTGTGTTTTAGATCAATGAACTGTCATCCCAAAATGGTCAGGTGATCATCACATGTTTGATTATGGTGTTTCACCACAGAATCACGTGTTCAGTTTTTATGCTGCAGCATGCTGTAAATTTCATACCCTCATCAAAGTACACATGCACTATACTAAATGGGGGAACATCATAAATTATACACATTTAATATAGAATATGCAGCAGGACTTCCCTTATTGGATTATGTTTTTTGAAGCCTAGATTAGTATAAACTGCATTTTTTAAAATTGCCAGCATATCTGGAAAGCTTAAAGAATTATTATTTTTTTGTTAATACTGGACAGCTTTTCTTTAACATGGCTATAAAGAAAAAAATGGTTAAACAAAGATTTCCTTGTAGAGACCATATAAACAGTTTGGAATCAGGCATGCAGGGGTTCTAACCCTGACCAGTGAAAGAAGACAGCACTACGACAGACATCTTTTCAGATGATAGGCATGGCCTCAGGAAAGACCTCAATTCAAACACTGTATGGGGTATATCAGACCTTTGTCTCACCCCCCCAGGGGTCAAAACGACAAGATCTACTCCTCTCATCAGTGTCATGTTCTCTTTCTTCCTCTCACTCTCTCTCTCTAACCATCTCTCCATCCAGCTAGGTCAGGCTATTAAATGGTAGAATACATTACAGAAAAAGGAGGGCTAATAGATTGGAATATTATAACCATACAATAATTTCATGAAAAAGTCAGGGAGGGATCATCGCTCTTATTAACTCCAAGAGAAATTGAGGCTGAAAAATGCTCAAACAGAAAATGTTAATGCCAGCCTATACTACATGTAATTGTTCCGGCCCCATTCCCTGGGCTAGCTCTATTCATGCCACTTTATTAGTGGTAATTGAGGATATGAATTATAAATGGGAAGTGATTTCTCTCTTCCCTCCCTTGAAAGTGACGCATAATGACCACCACCATTGTTTAACCTTCATAATCACATATTCTCATTTATTTGCTTCGCCCCTTCTTTCTTTTTACTTTTTCGTCTTTTCTTTTTCTCATGTCTTCTATTCCCATTCAAACAAACTTTATATCCTTTCTGCTTTGCAAAACATTGCTATTGCTGTTCAATTTTCCTGTCCTTGCTTCCTATTTTTCACCTCATTCGCCCTTCTCTCCATCTTTGAACTCTACAGTTTCTACCTTTTTTCACTCTTTTCCTTTCATAATTCGGTTTTACAGACCTAAATTAGCAGGCAAATGCAAGATAAACACAAATAATTGTATGCCCACACACTCACATGAAGGTTGCCAGCACATTTTCCTTTGCTGTGATCGTACAACACACCCTACCAATGAAGTGGGTGCCCTGGGCGAAAGACCCAGCAAAGAGGGCCAGAAGTTTTCTTGGCATCCTATCTGAGAAGTTCACTTTTTTATTTAGGCTTTTTAAAGATCAACAGCTCCACACCTCCCACCTAAGAAAGTCCATTAGCCCCAGCCTCTCACCCACGACCAGTCTGCTTTTTATTTACAACATCAAACGTTTCACTTCATTAAATTACCTTTTCTTTACCCTCCCTTGTTTCTTGCTTGTTCTCTCTCTCTTTTTCTTTCTCTTTCTCCCTTTCCATCTTTGCTATCCCAGTGGCATTAAGTTGAAACATGTTTTCAGAAACAAAAGAAAGTGGGGTGACAGGGGGATAAAACAGCCCTCCGATGTAGTCTGCAGTGGTTTTATAGGGGGAAATAATGGGTAATTTGGAGAAGGTATTTAATAGGAAACCGACGCTGCACTGCAATCTAACTGTTGTTAAAGGGAGACTTAGTCGGACTCTCTGTAATGTGGTGCGCTGCTGCTTACTATTTTCCTTTCTAAGGAGTTAGCTGGCTTTTAAGTGGTGATGATGGCATGAGTGTGATCTGTAGACACCCGAGTGAGTGGCTTGGTCATTTTGCAACCTGAACTTAACTGTATATCAAACTTTTGAAATGCATTCCATACAATATTATTGGTATTTACAGTCTTTAAAAGTATGGGTCGCTTCTGGAGCTTTTGAGCTACTAATATTAAAGCTAATATTTATGAATTAGACTTAGTATTCTGTGGCTCCATGTGGAATGAACTGCAGTGCATTGTACATTCTGACACTTCTTTAATAAAACCACCTTTAACTTCTTGGTGTGCTTGGTCTGTTGAATGGCCCAGTCTTTGCTCCCCACATGAAAAATAAGCTCATAACCTCTCCCTGCTTCACCTACCCCTTCCTTTCACATATTTTGACAGATATTCCCTGTAAGAGCTGTAGTGTTGAAGATGTTCTGACCAAAGAATATAGTCAGCACATACTGACCATTGCCATATAACTTACACTACCTTCAGGAAAAAAATGTTCACAGGTGCAACGATTAAGAAGTTATCAGTGTCTCATCACCTTTCAGTCATCTTAATCATATGTATGAAAACAAAACTTAAAACATGTGAATACGGTTTTCAGTTCATTTTACTGTAAATATTTCTCTTTTTTGTTCTTGATTTGATCATGCCCCAATCTCCCATTAGACGCTTCTGATGCTTGGTGTGAAATCCTGTCTGAAAACGAAATCTTTTTAGCACATTGATTGTGAGTTTGATTTGATCTCGGTCCCTCATGTACTGCCACATCTGCAGCGTGTACTGCTGTGTGAAGCGGGCGTCAGCTGTGTGAGCATATAAATGAAACCAGAGAGGAGTGAAAGCTAAACATTCTACGAGATCAATATTCCAATATCTAACATCAGGGAACTCCAATAAGTACAACGCCAGGGACACTTCAATGGCAACATCAAGGCAGCTGGGTTTACACACACAAGCGCACGCCCACACATACGCACGGACACTCGCACCCTCACACATTAACGATTAGTGGGTCTCAGATAGTGATCAGGCAAGCACCATAAAATCCATCCTACTTAGGAGAAAGGAATAATCCATTTGTGGACAGGTTTCAATACAGTCCATACTAACCATGTCAAAGTGAAGAGCCTTCCAAATGCAAAAAGGACAATTTGGGACTGAGACACATTTGCAAAGTTTGGAGGCAATGAAGTAAGGTCACACTGCCAGAAGCAAAGATCAGCATACGCAATCAATGTTCATCAACACAGTTAAGATAATTGGTCAAAGACAGACAAAAGAAAGAAAACACTAAAGGCCATAATTAGTGTCAATGTTTTAGCTTATGAGTTTAGTACACCAGTCATTATAATCTTCTTCTGGTAATGCCCCAGTGTGAAAATAGATAGTAAAGGGGACAGATGTATTTTTCATTGTATGTGAATATGACCCATGACAGTCTGATTTAATAAAAATATCAGACAGAACAAAATTCCCATCTTTTTTTGCTCAGTCTTGCATATCTTTCATTCAAATAATTAAGTGGCTCCCATTAGTCACGGACATGTTTGTTGGGACACAAGCATTCAGGCTGAACTAATGACCCTTATTCTAATCACATCAGACTCCAGGCCAAGGTGTGTGCTTCCAAAAAAAGATGAGCCAGGCTCTGTGTGTATTTGCCCAAAGCAGTGACCCAAACGACCGACGGTCATCGAAGCACTGACCACCACTGGTCGATACCCACTCAACCACTGCACCAATTGCAGTTCCCCTCCACCCTTCCCATCTCTTCCATCTCCTCCTCCCCACAAAGCCCATTCAAGGGTCCAATCAATGTCGAATTATGTGTTATTTATTGAATAATCAAAAAGGTATTATGGGTCCGGCTGGCTGGCTAGCCTGCAGTGGCTGACAATAGGGAAATAGAAGGTGGTGGTGTTGGGGGGGCTATTTATCAGCTTAACTGCCACGCATGCGTTTGAAATTAGGGTAATCAGTTGGCATGTAAACAGTAGGCCCAGCAGCTGGCTGCCAGACATCTAGGCTATTACTCACTTTCCACTTATTATCGCTGACGTCTGAGTGTGTTGGTTTGTGTTTGCATGTGTGTGTTTTCATGCATGTCGATGGAGCAAGTTTTTTGTTGTTTTTTTTGCTTAGCTTTGCTGTGTTGGAGACGGTATAGCTGTACTTCTTATTACACAATGATCATATATTCTTGGACTTGCATGTTAAAAGACTTCACCATGAGCAGTAATAATAATTATGGCTGTAATTATTATTTGAGTTTGAGGGGAATGTTAATTGTTGACATACAAACAACTTTTCAAATTGCTTGTTTTTCAGTAGCATTTCCAAATACATCATCATGTTAAACTAAAAGCCTTCTTTTCATGTGTAAAGTTTACAATTGATAAAATATTAAATTACTTTCAAAGAGGCACTGAATAAAAATGACATAACATATTCAAAGGGCATTGGAAAAGTTTTCACTCACCTTGATCTTTCTGAGTTTTTGTCACCCTACAACAACAAACTTTAATGTGACTCTGGCTGCATGTTTTGGATGAATATCCTGCTGCTAGATCCTCAAGACTTTGTAGGCCTCTGGCAGAGTATTCTTGTCTTTTTTCTCTCTCTAATTTCTGACCACTTCCTTGTCCCTTTTAAAAAACAACCTTACGGCATGATGCTGCCATTACTATGTTTCACCATTGGAATTGTCATAGATTTCTGCTCCACGTAACTTTTATGAATGCCCAAACAAATCCTTGTCACCTACGTCCATGTGTTTGCTGTATGCTCTACATGGCAAGTTGCAAAAAAGACCTTCTGAAAAGAAGGTATCACTTCTTTTCAACAACGAGCTACTTCTGGCCACTTGTCTTTAAAAGCCAGAGTTGCAAATTGTACAACAAATAGTCTTCCTGTCAAAAAAGCTACTGCAGGGCTCTTGGCTACTTCTCTGATTGATGCTCTCCTTCCCCAAGCACCAGTTCAGGTAGACAATGTCTTCATTGGTTTACAGTTGTGTCATTTATTTTCCATGTCCAGAAGATGGATTGGAAAATGTCCAAATGAAATTATCAATGCCTGAGACAGTATTTTTTTTAACCTAAATCAGCATTAACTTCCTCCTAAACCAAGACAATGTGTGCCTTGGTCTTCAAGATGTTAATTGTTTGTTAATATTCTCTAATAAATCTCGGAGGACTCCACTCAAAAGCTGTGTTTATAATGAGAATGAATTAGACACGTGGACTATATTTACTAATTAGGTGACTTCATTAGGAAATTAGTTGGCCTGGATTATGTGTACAAGCATCACATTTAGGACAACTGGGTACATATAGTTGTCAGATTTTATTAGCTCCTTTGGAAAACAATTTGAAATCCATGTATCAGTTTACTTCATCTTCACCATCTAGCAATACTTTACTTTATTGCAAGAAAACTAAGAATTGTCAACATTTGGCTCATTGTTTCATTTGCAGATTGGCTGATATGACTCACCGACTGGGCCAGTACTGATGGCATGACCAAATTGAGTGTTTATAATCAATGATAGAAAATCATAGAGGTTAACATTTGAAATTTGACATCTCTAGGCCACTTGTAAACTAATCTGCCAGGGCAGCGTTCGTGTTAAAGGTCAACAGACATTGTTGCTGGGGGTGCGCAGAGGGCAGTTCTCTTGTGTGCTTGTCTGAAGGGCAGATGAGAGAGCAGAGTTGGCCACTATGGGAAGATCAGATTTCTCTCCAGAGCTTTGGTCTAGAAAAGGATGGCTGTATGCTGCTTGGTGTTGAAGAGGAGGCTTCTTATTAAAGGGGGGGAGACTGAGCAGACAATAACCTAACCTTGGTATGGGAATATGGAAAGAGACATTCTGGTTTGACTGTGTAACGGTAGAAAATGTATATTAATCATATTATCAAGACATTCTTAACAACAAAGCACAATGCTCAAAATCCACCAAATGTTTCCCCTCAACAATATTTTATTTCATTATAGTATTTTTAGGGGCTTTTTATTTGTAAACTAAACAAACAATATGTTGCAGAACCAATCCCAGCAGTAGGTCTTTATCAGCTTTCCACACCTAGACACAATAATTTCAGCCCAGTTTTGTTTGGAAAATATCAAGAAGAGTCTGACTGGATGGAGAATATTTGCAAGCATGAATTATCAAGACTTTCTCCAGATGATTAATTGTAATTAGGTCTGGTTAGACTATTCTGACCCAATAATATGGCTTATGTTGCATTGTGGCTATGCTAATATGTTTTGCAATATCGTCCTGCTGGATGGTGAGCCTCTACTCATCTCCAAAATCTTTAACAGCCTTTTACAGGCTTTCCTTTTGGACTGTCCTGTTAAAAATCTAGCCACAATTTTATGGTGTAGTGTTTCGGATGAAATGTTAAGCGGAATGTAAAATGTACGTTTTCTGCCCTCTATGAAATTTCGCATTACAGACATTTGGTCAGAGTTTTGGCAAGTTTGCTGTCCCCTGCTTGTGGCAAACAACTAACAGGGCTTCTTTTGGCTTTCTTTCCACAAAAGGCTTTCTTCCAGCCATTTATCCATAAAGAGCAGATTTTCACAGCTGTGCCATGCATCTATCCAGCTCCTTTAAATTTACTATAGGCCTCCTGGAAAAGATTTGAAGGGGATCCAGTATATAGCATTTTTAAGTATCTGATTCTACTAATATACTGTATATGGTTGCTGATAATAGAACAGCTTAACTCTGTCAGATATTTGATAAGATGTACAGTGGGCACATATTCTATACACTCTGTGTACAATGGTGGTAAGTGTGGTTGAAACTTATTACTGTCTGCATTTATTAAATAAAGCAATGGGTCGGTCAGCTCCAGTTAAAAACTTCTATCAATCGGTTCCTCTTGTGGACTCCACAAATTATCAACCAATAAGAACCCTTCTTCCTGTATAGAGTCAAAATACAAGGCTAATCCAGACTATATTCACAGGTGGAACCAAGGAAAGAAGAAAAAAGAGATAAATGAAAGAAAGACATTGATTAACCAATCTGGAGACAATAATAGGGAAGCAGAAAGTCAGAAAAAAACAGCTTTGGAAATACAGCTTCTGAACTGTTTACCCTACTATTTTTTATGTGTCTATTTTTCTTCCAGTTTTGCTTTTAGGACCTCCACACTGTTGACACTTATTGCATGTCGCCCATATTTTCATCCCTGAAAAAGCATTAGAAAAGCCAATGTCAGGGTGGGGTAAGTAAATTAGGATTGGTTTTTGCCTCCCTTGGCCACAGAGAGAGGTAGGGTTACCCACAATAAGATCAGAATGAGACCAATTTTGTTTCCGTTGCCATTCAAAACAAACAATGGGCACCTAATAGCCCTGCAGCATCTGTGGCCTCGCTCAGGCCAAAACACACATGATGGCCCCTGGTCGATAGACGCCGACAGTTAGATGGACGAGGGGAGTCGTGCACAAGACAGCGTGCACATACGAAAGCAGGCACTCACTTACGTAGGCAGACAGGCTCACATGATTTTTCCTGATAGCGGCGGGCTGCCTGGAACACTAGTTAGCGGTTGCAGCGAAAGTGGTCTGAGTGCCTCTGAAGACACTGATCATATCAGTGAAAAGAGGAGAATAGAGGCTTATCGACTGAAAGAGGGTGACAGACAGGGAAGAACAGGGAGGGAAGGAGGGTTGGGACAGGTGTTCATATCTGGTCAACACATAGTGTTGGTGATCTTATCACGAGGCAATACAACTTTTCATCAGCTAAGGCTGTCTAAAAAGCAGGAGTGTATGCATGGTGTAATAAAAAAATCCTCGACAAATATTTCTCAAAATAGACTTTTATGAAATTGTTTCATTTGCACTGCTTTGTCCTCAGACTAACTTTTGAGAATCATGAAAAAGGTGTGGCTCCTCCAAGTTGTGTGTCTTGCTCCACCTACAGTAATGGAGTTCAAGTTTAGTGTCTGCATACTCTATTAAGAAGTGATGGTAGGATGGGGAGGGAGACTGACTGATAGATGCGGCCCTTGTGGTCAGTAATGTACCTCCAGATCATGCATTCACAGACAGACGGACAGACAGACAGACAGACAGACAGACAGACAGACAGACAGACAGACAGACAGACAGACAGACAGACAGATAGATAGATAGATAGATAGATAGATAGATAATCCATCCTCCCATCCATCCATCCAAACCTGAAGGCAGAATAAATTAAATCACTATCAATGTTTTTGATATTTATACTTTAAATCAGTCTAAAAGTGACTTGTAACGCAGAAATTTGAACCTAAAATGTACTACTTTCAAGTTGGTCCTTTTTTTGAATAACTTCATACTAGAGACCAAGTAAAGCTTTAAGATTCCTTCAAGGTCAAAGTCAGGATCTGTTTGTTGTGTTGGTTATCTAAACTACTAGAAGGATTGGTGCCACTCTGTGTGCCTCCCTGGCGTTTTTCCTTCGCCTTGTGTGTTTGTGTTTGTCTTTCAGGTGTGTGTGTATTTTAGATGTGTGTATTAGTGTGTGACAAAGCAGCAGAGTAAATAAACACATCGTTGGGGAGGTCACAGAGCCAAAGGTGAAGCAGCGGTTGCAATCGATACCCCTGGGGTATGTGTGGGCAGGTGTAAGCCCACCACCCCTCCTCCTGAAGCATCTCTGTCCCTAACACTGTTACCCCACTTGTTAGCCAGTGAGGGGTGACCCCACACACTCTCTGAATTGCACAGAACTAATGGCCATTAATGAGAGGGAACCAGAGAGGGAAGCCCATGGGACTCATGACGTTATGTGCTACGTGGTCAGTCACTGCCTTGATGTCTGCATCTGTGCATATAGGTGTACCAGGAGTGACAATGTTACATTGCCAATGTTTCCTAACATCATTAGGAGAGGCTAATGTGAGGTCATCATCCAGAGTGTAGAGCATTCTTATTTACTTACAGTTCAACCTGGAGGGCAAATTACACTGCAAGATGACCTTGCTCAAACACTTTCTTGTTATCTCAAATCATTACCTGGATTTCCTGGAGTTAAGTATAGATCTGATCCAACTCCAGCATGGAAAATTGTTGGAACAGATCAGATTAGGAGACAAGATTAGAAGACAATGGGAAATTAATTGGGCCTTTGCCTGAACAACCTTTTGTCTAACAGCCTGCAATTGAAAACCCCATTAAGAATAAACTAACCCAAATTTAAATCTGAAATCCAAACTTAAAAACACCTCTACAAGACACCACTGCTGGGAAACTGAATAACATTTGTTGAGTAAAAATGAAATCGTATTGGTAAGAAGTCAAGCAGTTGATACAGGAAATGTGATACAGAAAACCGAAGAATCTATGGTTCAAGCATGATAAGGTGAAAACATCATAAAATTGCATTTCCCTGGCAAAAATGTTTAATGCTTTCAAGCTAAACCATACAAAACAGTTTGAAGGAACAGTGCACTTGCTTTCTTAAAAATCAGTTTATCAGGGACAAGGAAGCAAGTAAGGAAGGAAGTAAGTAAGGAAGGAAATCAAATTCAGAAACAGAGATCGTTTTTGTCCTCAACATCCAACTGTGATACTTATTCACACTTTCCCACACTGCACAGCAACCCTGGAAAACAAGACTTTAACAATATAACTTATTTCTTAACTAAATGCCAAGCAGGTCACTGTAAAGAACTCTGTTTCTCATCGTAGACTCATCCCAGACCTGTCTTCACACCGTGACACCTTAGCTGTTACTGTAATAATAGGGTTGTAAGATATGCAACATAGATTTTCATTCGTCTGCTAACCCCTTGATGAACTTTACCTGATCCCATAGTATTGAGAACACTGTGTATAGTAGTACAGTGATAGCAGATAACAGTTTGAAGAACAATATGGTATCAGCAGTATGAAAATCTGCATATTAACTGAATACTTTGAAGTCTTGCAACTTTCTGTTGAGATAATAGCATTATTGCACACTGCAGGTTTTAGGAACTATAATGGATCCGTTTTTTGTTTTGTGTTTTGTTTCTGATAAAATGGCAGGCACAGCTACACTATGAATACAAAAAGTAAAGCAAGGATTTAAGCACTTTACGAGGATAGATAAAAGAGTAAAAGGGCTAAAAGCCACCATAACCCCTTTAAAGGAGCTTACCAAGACAAATTCATTTTAATGTGTCATGTTGTTACTATATTAAAACTTTGTGACTATATAGTATAAATGCCAGAATTTCCCTTGGCAAGGCAAGGCCTCAAGGCAATGAAAGGCAGATGCAACCAATAAAACAACAATAAAAACCAAAAAAACACAGCCTCAAAAACATATTACAGTAATGATATTTAGCTATTATTAATCAATTAACAAAATACCCTAATGAGTCAAATAATCTATTTGCATTCATTTTGCAAAACTGTGTACTATTTTATAGACCTAAAGGAATCTGTGTTTTCCAAAACACACTAAAGATTTTGTTGGCTGTTGCAGACATCTGTCTCTCTGTGTTGTGCTCAGAATCACAAAAATGCTAGTTTCTAAATCTGAAACCATTCAAGTGGTAATATTGATTTAGGAACTTTTCTTAGCCTTTTTCTTTTGTAATGTAACACTGGTGAAAAATCTTTTCTAATCAATGCGTCACATCAGACACAGAGCACTGCTTCCGTTAACTTTTCACTTTAACAGGCTGTTCTACATTAAAAAATCAGCGGGAAGTGAGGTGGATAAAAAAAGCTTCAGAAATCTTATTAGTGAAAAAAAGTCAAAGAGTCCCAATATTAATGTAGACAATGCAATGCTGAGGGAAGGTATGTATATTACTGTTCGTTTAAAGTTACATAGTTTTTTAGCACCTTTTCCCTATACTTAAATTACTTGTAGTGTTATGTACAAAAGTAAAATCTTCATCGGACCATCCGTTGTTTTTAAATTGTATTACAACTTTACAGTAGACGATACAGTTCTTTGGATACATATGAACTACATTATTAAGCATCTTGACTTATGTGATTTTCTTAGATATTGTGCAAGGTGAATATAGTTGTTCATATTTCTGTGTTTGTACACATTATATTAACTGGATAATATTTGAGATGTAATTGAGTTAGCAGCCATTAGGCGGTTGGGTGGGCCATCCATACTGATTAGTGGTAAAACTTTAATGGAGGACCCATACATGTTTTTGCATAGTATTTGCAGATGTACCATCGTTTCCACACCTGTGTATGTGTATAAGAAACTCAAAGCTTACTAAATACCTGTCGCTGTTTATGATATGTGGTCTATAACACATTCCATCCTGTTTTAACACATAATGTTATTCATACACTTCGGTTTAGTGTTGTATACACAGCAACATAGAATGATCCTTGACCTCTTCAGTCAAGATTCATTCTTTTTTTTCTTCCTTAATGGGACAGGTAGGGTAACTGAGATCATGGGGTCATGTGGAATTGTTGATCATTTGCCAGGCTACACTCCTTATTAGCATAACTGCAATTTTTTCTCTTTAACCCACATTCTCAGTCTGAGATATTGCTTTAGGTAACATAGAGTAAACACAAATAGTATCTTTGTGTTCAATTTAAAAATATTGCCCTCTATATAATTACAGATTTTCAGGTATACGTTTTTTTTAAGACTGTATGATTTGATTACAATCATACAAATGTAAAACTGTGGGTTTCTGTAAGTAGCAAAAAGGTGGCTTTCTCACCCCACAGTTCTCTGACTGACCTTGAAGCCACCTTGTCCTTCATTCAACAAACTAGGCTTTAATTCTGTAGGCTGGGACGACCAAACGGAAATAAAAAGCCCATTATGTGTAGCCTGCGGCGGGGGCTTGTTGACTGGGTTTTATTACAGCGGGGGATGAGAGTGTTTGATGCCTTCATTTAGGGTCCTGAGCTCCCGGCAGATAGAATACTGTGACAGTACTGGTCCCCATGGCACTCCTAAATACAATGTGATGAAATACACTGTGTGTGTGTGTTTATGTGTGTGTTCAGAGTGATGGCTAGGCCCTGGCTTTCTACAGTACAAGCTGGCATAGTGAGACTCTCCTGTATAAATGCCCTTGTAACTGACAGGCAAAAATTAAAATCTCTCAACTACATTAATCTACATCACTTTGACAGAATTCAGAAATTTAACTGTTAGAATCAAACTTATACAGCGCCTTTCTGGACACTCAAAGATGCTTTACAAATTCCTTTATTCATTCACTCACACACACTGGTGGAAGCAAGCTACAATTGAAGCCAGACAGACAAGGCTGCCCCTCTAGCCAACACCAGTAGGCGGTACACAAACCGGACATACAACAGATGGATCTGGGGGCTCTAGGGCTTGAACCAGCAACCCTCAGATTGCAAGGCAACCCTCTGAACCCCCTGAGCCACACTGATTACGTGTAGAAATTAGACTGGTATACACATAACCTTTTTTTTCCATTTAACTCTCTACCATCATGGGCAAGACCAAAGAACCTTT
The DNA here is from genome assembly GCA_028564705.1 of Apricaphanius iberus. NCBI lineage: Eukaryota > Metazoa > Chordata > Actinopteri > Cyprinodontiformes > Aphaniidae > Apricaphanius > Apricaphanius iberus. The sequence continues at coordinate 7,491,543 of JAPXFQ010001905.1, forward strand.
AAAGGGAATCAGGTTTAAAAAAGTAGATTTGCACAAGGTGGAAATCAGCTCAAGGCCCATTTGCAAGAAGCCTGAGAAGGTGACAAGTGCTAATAAAACTGATGCAATTAATTAGAAATGAAAAACAATATGTCACATTGGAATAAAGTGTAGCATAGTCTAGCAGAGCCAAAGCTTTGAGTTGAGTTAGTTTGTGATCAGGCTTTTGGGTGAACTGTTAATCCATTGTTGTACCAGGCAATTTAAACAAAATTCTTGAGATTTTGTTTGTTATCGAATAAGCTCAGAAGAATAAAAAAAGTGCAGGCCCAAAAAAACTGCCTGGCCATGCAATTTTGATCAATTTAAGTATTTTTATCAGAACAGGAGAAAGGCTGGCTAATGTCCAGTGTTAAAAAAACGAGTCTGGACAAAAGTAGAGACTAGGGGAAGCTCTCTCTGACAAAACAGACTTACAAAAGATTTTCCATTATGGAAGTGGCTAACCATCACTGAGGTACTTAGTGAATGTCTCCTGATGATGCCAGCTACGATCCCTTTTAGGTGATACTTTAGTTAATTGAGTGTGAAACCTTTATCACCCTCAAGACATGGAGAGGAAGAAGGATGTATGGGAAGATGAACAAGGAAGAGAAGAGAATGAGTTGGTGGCAAAGGATGAAGGAGAGGACAGGGGAAAGACTTGCATCATCACAAGATCAGCAACAAAAACCTGAGAAAGGAGAAGGTGGCAAAAGATGGGAATGATTGTCCCTAACCAGATGGTCATATAAGCAGGTACCCTCCAAATGAACCTCCACCCTCCCCTCATATTAGGCCCCCCATCCCTCCACCCCAGTGTACTGAACCCCACTACTCCGTCATGCTATTACCTCCCTGTCTCTTTCATTATCTATGGTGAACTCTCAGTAACCTCATCGTGGCCATTCTTTATGTCATGGCCTGCAACGCGAGCCATGATTTAGGCCCATCCAGTGCACCTAATTTGATTTCATCATCACATGGTGCAGTGAGAAATAGAGAGGAGGAGGGTTGCACTGTGTGAGAAAAAAGGAGAAGGAAAGGAGGGATGAGGTGATGGTCATGGAGGGTTTGAAGCGATAGGCTAGAAGGGAATCCCTGGAGAGGGTCACATCAGTAAGCACAAGCTAAATGACTTCAAGAGGCTAATAAAGAAATGAAGGCCTTCGTTACATGACCATAATATTTGCCCTAAAACAGTGATAACTATTACGAGGCTCAATCACTGGCCAACTTTGATAGCTTCCTTCTTCTATGCTCTCAGTGTCTTTGTCCTTAAGGTCCCCTTCACAACAGACCAAGACCCCACAATGACGTTAAAAATCACCCAGAACCTCAATGGTGCCCACAGAATCTTGTAGAGGTCTTCTGAGGGGCATTGAGAGTGCAATGCTGAGCATTAGATATCGCAGCTGTTTTGAGCACTATGGTGTCGCCAACAGTGAACAAACCAATAAAAAAAATACTGGTGAGTTTAGAGGCACAGAAGCATCATAATTGCCTTAAAACTGGACTTTAGCTTTTATTGACGTTCAAATTTCCCTGAGGTTCATAAATACCAAGGGATGGCCTTTTTTTCAATGTGATGAGGTGTTTACCTTCATACTCTGCTGAGACTGAAAATAAAACAAGACCAAGCTTAGACTGATGTGCATCACACATAGGACGTAAATACAATTAAAAGGAGAAATGCATTCCACTGTCAATGGTATGTAACATTTCAAACAAATGCTCAAGCTATGCAGGCAACACTCTTATATACACACTAATACACATACCTTCAAACATATATTCAAGCCAACAGACAACTGCCCCTCCTCTTTTTGTCACACAGACACTGTTATTGCAGGGCAATCATGAACCATTATGATACATAAAGACAACAAAGCAAAGTGTCTTTAAAGTCAAACCAGTCATTATTTATCGTTCAATAGACCATAAAAAAAGGGAAGGAGCTTAGACCAATGAAATAGTCAACAATGTAGCTGTAGCCAATTTGCACTGAGGCTTCAGAAGATGTTACTAGGTGTCTTTATCCCGTTATGGTGAAAGAAATGGTGGCACTAAAGAAAAAACGACAATCTGAGTGCAAGTCTAGACAGTGAGGGAGAAATGAATGCTCTTATTCCTTCCTGTGTTTTGTTCAACATGCTTCTTGTGGCTGATGAGTGAGTCAGAAATTCAAACTGACAGTTTGTGTTTGAATTTAATTCCAACTGCAATGAGCCGTCTGATTCAACTTAATAGGGTATTCTGGATAGAAAACCTCCTTTGGAGTGTAAGGCTTAAAAATGGCCCATGTATTGAGAATAAGACACTGATTGAATACCGATCCATAGATAATGACATCAGTATTTCTTGCTGAGAACGGAACCCATCTATCAAAGTCAGAGTTGAGGAGAACGCCTCTTCACTCTTCAATATAAGTCTTTGAAAGGAACAAAATGGTAATACATAACGATCTCTTGAATGCAATTATTTTCCAGGAGGGTAAAAACAAGGATCTATTTTCAGGTAGTGTTTGCGGTGTTTCTGTCATAGACAATCCAGACTTGTAAAAACCTTCCCTGTAGTAGAAGCGGTTGTTTATGTTTTAAAATAACCTTTACATATAAATCTGCATACTGTGACTTTCAAAAGAATATATGCTCCTTATACTTTTTTACATTTTGTCTTCTTGGAACCTCAAACTTGACCTGATTTGCAGAGAAGTTTGTTGAAGAACTAAAAGCACCATGAAGACCAAGGAACATACAAGACAGATCAGCCCTAAAGATGCAGAGAAGCTTAAAAAGAAAAAAATAGAAATGTATAGCAAAACTATAAAACCTATATTGACACGGCCATATGCCTACACTGATAGATAGGGCAAGGAGAGCAACAATTGGAGAAGCTGACAATGGGAGACACTTGGAGAAGTGGCTAATGGTAACTTTAGAGAAGCTGCTGAGACTCACAGCTCACTTGAGAGGATCAGTTTACAGGAGAACTGATGGTTGAGGCAGGAAAAAAGCCACAAGAAGTTTGCAGCTAGCCACAAGCCATTTAGGTGGCACAGCAAACATGTTGAGGAAGGTGCTGGGCTTAAAGGTTTGGTGTCATCTCATCATACATGCAAAGTGTTACTTGTGGCATAAAGATAACAGTTGGCATCACCCTAAACATTTCACCCTGCCATGAGATAGTGGTGGTGGTATAATATCCTGTTTTGGCAGGAGCTTATAAGTTGGTTAGAGTTAAAGGAGGAGATGAATGGAGATAGAAACAGGTTAAGCCCCGGAAGAAAACCTGTTAAATGCAGCAAACAATTGAAACTGGGTCGAGGGCTGATTTCTCTGAAAAGCAATGACTCAACACATACAGCCAGAGCTACGAAGGAAGAGTGTAATTTTATACAAATGGATGCAAACTTTTTAGGTTTTTATGAAGATAAAAAAACAACCTCTCATGATCCTTCAACTTTGGAATACTCATTTTGTGTTGGTCTATCACAAAAGATCCAGTTTTTGGTTGTAACAAAGCAAAAGGTGAAAAGTTCAAGGCATATGAGCACTTTTGCAAGGCACTGTAAATCAAAGACGGTTGTTGAAAGCAATAATTTCAGAATTTCAGAACATTGTTTCCATTACTGTGAAGAGTTTGATAAGAATACTGAGGCAAGATCTTAGTAAGTTAACTAATCCAAACAGGAAGTTATTATTTTTGCTTGGCACACTGATTACAATCTCTAAGTAGTCAGAGCTGGAGGAAATATGTGCAAAAACAACACGTTGGCTAAGAGTAAAACTAAAACCTAACACTGACTTCAAGCAGGAAACATCTGTAGACATGAGCTTTGAGACAGAAATGTATTTTAATATCAGAACTGTTATGCTGTTTAACATAGTGCAGTTGTTAATTGACCATTGAAATTAGTGGCATTACCTTCTGAACTAAAAAGACGTGTCAGATGTTTGCACGTAGAGCACAGAGGGTGTAAAGAAAAGTACAGGGCTAAAGAGTAAAGGATTAATTCAGGAATTCAGTTTTGGAGAAAATGTTCCAAAGACTAAATATTTAATCAGAGGCAATTATTTTCTACCATGTTCTGTTTCCATGTGCTGCACAGCAGAGCAGAAGCAGATGTGTGTGTGTGTCTTGCAGAAGTGTTTTCTGACCTTAAAGAATTAAAGGAAAGAATTGTCTGAATTTCTTGTTGTATTTGACACTAAGAAACAAGGTTAATTTACATTTTTTAGACTGGATTTATATAGTATGGCACAGCTTTATGCAAAAACCATATGTTCAGTTTAGTTATTGCAGACTAATTTCAATAATGATTACAAATATGAGTATGTGTGTGTATGAGGGGGAAACCAGTGGGTGGGGTGCTGTACTGGCTTCACTGTACTGTTTTTTGTATCGTAGTGTAAAGATGTAATCAGTCTCTCCACATTAGGCTTTATTCACCAAGTGTTACATTGATTTAAACACCATAAAATATAGGCTATGTGGTGATTTAGAAGGTGTATGAACTTTTTAGAGAATCAGAAGTTGCAATTTAAATATTCTAATAGTGTGTGTGCAGATTGTTTTACATGCTTTGGACTTTAAAACATTAGAGGAAAATAAAAAACCTGACTTACCTGGATGGAGAAACCCAAAGGATGGAGAACGAGCCACATGAAAAATAAAACACAAAGCAAGACAACATTATGAGTATTACTAAGCAGCATCTGGTCTGTGTTTCCACATTCCGCCTCTCTGAAACCATGTAATAATCTTTATATAAAAAGGAATTACTTCACTGCACCACAAAAAGCTATAAATCCTTAGTCACATTATACTCAACCACAGCAATTATGACAATAGCATGCATGTCAACAGTTATTCGTGTATGTACGACTGCGTGGGTGTGTGTGTGTGTGTGGTTGTGAGAGGGAGAGACGGTGCTTGTGTGTACTTTTTTTTAATTCCACCCATCGGCAGCATGAAAACCTTGTTAAATTCAAGTTGAGAACAGACGTACTCTCCACGTAGCCTCAACCTACCCCGTCCCCATCCTCCCCCCCCCTTCTCTCTCTCCTTACTGTGGTGTAAACACAGATTGTTAGGTTAGGGGTTAAAAGTGTTGTGCTTAGATTCTCTCAGCACTAATCTGATTTCTACTCTCTTTGCGCATCTATATTTATTTGGTTTTGTCAACACTCACGCTTCCCATCTCTCCTTCTGTCTCTCTCTCTCTCTCTCTTTCCCTCTCCCTCCCCCTGCCAGTGTATTGATTGTTGCTAATGGATTGGCTCTGATTCCGGAGACGTCTAACATGCTTTCCTATCCTCTTATTTTCACCCGGGGAAATCAATGAGGAAAGGCCTGCAAATTTAGACAGGATCAGGTTTTAAGGAATCTACAGTTTGCAGTGGCCGATTAAGGTGTGAGAAGGGAGGGGAAACGAAGTGCAAGAGAGTGTCTGCAGGTGGGCTGGTAACGACAAGGGCTGTACACGTGCTAAAGATGCACAAGGGGTGCAAAATGTTTGAGATTGATAATCTGGTGATCGCTTACAATGCTAATCACAGTGATTAAAAAAAAACAAAGATTTAATATGAACTGGTTTATTGTTACATCACTGTAGGTGAAGTATTTTGAAAATAAACACTGTCGTTTTCTTCTCTTCCTACCATACAAGAAAAACCTTATGCTCTAAATGAGAAAAAAAACAACAGTTCGGAACAGTGCTGTAATAACCTATCTACTTCGAAAGATAACACATTAAACAACAATATTGGGTTCAAGTGATTCATCCTAAAGTGTATTCAAAATGTTAGAAAAAGAAATCTAAACTTTATTTACTAGTTCCATTCTGAAACGGAATGTTTGCTTGACAGATCAAAGTAAAACTAGGATTTGTTATAGTGAATAAAAAATCTTATCATTCCATGAATGAATTCAAATACACAAAAAAAGTGTGAAGTACACACAAGCTGTTTGCGCCTCCAATGTTTCATTCTTTCCTCGTGTTGATGCAGCAAAATGACTTGCAGGATTGTGGTGGTGAGCTCGCTCTACTCCCCTGACCTTTCTACACAGCGCATATATATGCGCTGAATTAACTGCACGCAATCAAATGGGCGCACACACAGAAAACACACACAGTGAATCTGGGATAAACATGGACAGAGACAGAGGTCCCCACTGCTGCTCAAACAACCAATGGAGCTGTGTTAAATCTGAGAAGGTAATCAATGATCAGTGAAGAGTGTCACTTTGCATGTGTGTGTGTGTGTGTTTGGGAGGGTAAGCAGGGAGCAGAGGGACCCAGCAGGTCTGACACTCTATCCCAGGGCCAGATCATTTATAAATGGGAGAATATTGATGACTTTTAGTGTGTGAGGATGCTCGGGTGCGTGCGCGTTCATGAGAAAGGAAAAGATTCCTCCTGAGCGTGTATGTAGGTGGGAAGATATCAATGTGCTCAGAGCCTCTTCACACAGCAGAGCAAATTGGAGAAGTTGTCAGGAGTCACAACATGTGGGGCCAGCCAGGGGACGAGGAGGTCTGCAGGCAGGATGGCGCTGACCTAATTGGAAAGGTCTAGGAGATTATGAGATGCAGGGAAAGCGGATAATTGTAACTGAATCACTGTTAGCACAATTGCAATCTTTAGCCACTTAAAAGCATAACGTAAAAGTCAAGTTTTACACCAAAAATTTGAGTTTTGAAAGTAATATTTTTGGAGGAGTTCTCTCTCTGGGGCTTTAGAAAGTAGGGAAATAGTGTGATGGATCAGGTTTTTACCAGTGTTATCTGCTCCAAAAAAGGCAAAAATGAAATATTGCTCCTGTTGGATAATTTACCTTTTTGAATATATTGTTCAGTAGACCAAATTATGTTCGAGCAGCATTGGTTTTGCTTTTGCTTTTTGATCAAAAATTTAGGTTTATCGTCACATCGGAGAAGATGTGAAAACAAAACTGATAAATTTATCTTTGAAACACTTTGTGTGCTGTCATCAATATGTGGACTGCTTGTTTGCTGGTGATCATCTCTCAAACTTTTGATTTTTCTTCTCTGGATCAAAACGGATTAAAAACATACCCTAGGTACAAAACACACTGGGATTTTTACATACAGTTGCACCAATAGCATTTTAGACTTTTCTTTTTCTTTGAAAGGCTCAAAGTCAATTTACAAAACGTTATATAGAAGTGACTTCTATGTGGTCATTCTTATAAAGCCAGAGCTCAAGTGAACTGATTTTAAATAGCAAATAATACATTCCAGACATGCCAAGGTTAATAAATCAAACATACCCTTTCCCATAAGACTTTTTGTATCCCTGTCAGGGTGTGTTACTCTGAGTGTTTTACCATGATTACATTAAATAATGAGTTCTGAGACCTTAGTCCCAGACCTTTAGTATGAGTCAGGTCAGGCACAAGTCTAAATATAATCAGAAATCTTTGCTTGTGCGACCCAACTGTGACACAAATCTGAATCTGGTATTTGAGTCTCTAACCTCTGGGGACAGGACAATGATGATGGGGCCTCAAAATCTCTAAACGTTTATAGATGAGGTGTTTGAGTGAGTTTAAATAGAAGTGCAAGATGAGTCAGACCTACTAGTAAATCATCCTCAAGAGGTATTTTCATAATGTTTGGTTTAAGTGATTTGTCACCAAGAGTATGGTGGATACAGGAGGTCCTTCCCTGATTTCTTTGGTCAAATCTATCCCTCTAAGAGCTATTTCAACATCTCCAGCAGCCCCCGTTGCATCCCCCACGAACACTTTCCCTCTCCAACACACAGCAGCAGAGTGGCTGCCGCTTTGTCTCCTTACACAAACATTCCCACAGAAAAACTATTTACCCCCTTTTTTACTCACTAACCTCTTACCCCCTTCTTACTGGCCCCTCAGAGGTTGTGTTAGGATAGACAAGGGTATCCTGCTTCACTTTCCCTCTCCCTCTTCCCTTATCCCTGTTCTTCCTCCCCCCCACCTTCAAACAGTCAAATGGGAACACACATTGTAACATGCGCACACACACCCAAACTGAACCCAATTGCTCTACAGCTGTACACGAGGTGACAAATTGGGATCTTTGTCTACTTAAAGGGAGGTGGGGGAACCCCTACTTTGCATACACACACACATTGAGCCATCCACCTCTTTTGTAAGGGGGTCTCAATGTGCTCCAGACAATGGGCATCGCCCCCGATGTTTAAGAGGAGAAATATGGTGCTGCCTTTGTGGGAGGTAGAGAGCATCAGTTCATTGAGGGATTGATATAGAGACAGACAGATTAACAGGGAGAAAGACAGAGTGCATAAGATAGAGAAAAAAAGGGAGAAAGAAGAAGAGTGGAGGGAGAAATGGATCAGCTTTTCATGTGGAACTGCTGAAAATAAAATTTATGAACCACAGCACAAAGCATCGTCTTAAGAAAATGTGGTCACATAAAGAAAGTAATAGTTTCAACTCTGGTCCTGTGATAATTACATTTAATTAAATGTCTTTGAACTTACTTCCAGTATGTTAAACTGCTGGCATCAAGGTCTTAAAAGAAGCAAATTACGTAAATGTGGGAAAAGGGGTAAAGATGTAGACAGGAATTTAAAGTTGTCCCCATTTTCCCGTTACTGTTGCCAATTCAGCTACAAATGACTCTATAAGAACATCATAAAGATACCAAGAATAGACACAGCGTCTCACCACACTGATTATTACGCTTCTCACTTCCCAGAAGAATTAAAAAAAAAATGCTTGCACACACTGAATGAGTACAACAAATGTTGCTTCACATTTTTTGAACTTTAGCCATTTTTATTATTTGCTTTATAATTGTGTAGTATCTAGTATCTCTTACGACTACTAACCAGCTTGTTTGAACATTTAGTTGGGCAGGCATTAATTTTCGAGTTAAAAAAGTGGAGCATTTCAGGGAACAAAAAAATATTTTTTAATTGGTACAGCTGGAAAATAGCTGAGTGCCTGCTACTCTTAGGTTGAGCAATCTATTGACAACTATTAGCTGTGCACTCATCGAGTGTGACCCTTAAGAAAGAATAGGCAACAATAAAAACAAACTAAGAATTTTTGTTTGCAGTTCCCCAAAAGCCATACATGCAATAAAGGGAAAATAAAAGAAAAATGCTTGGTCCGAGTAAGAAAAAAGTTATTTTTTTGCTGATATGCAATATGATACATATTCACATCACCATGAACACACAACTATCTCAACAAAACATGGAAGCATCGTGCTGTGAAAAAGATACTCTTTTATTTTTATTGCAGAGGTTTTCTGCTGTTATTACGTTATCATGCAAAGTATTAAGTATCATTAGTAGGTAGTGGGATGCTGAGAAGCTAAGAAACAGAACTGGTGATGGTGTGTTGTGGAACCCCTGTTACTCAACACAAACATATAGAGGCCATAACGCCCCACCAAAGGTGCTCTGACCCTCGGGGTGAAAGAGCTAAGCGTTTGACAGACTCCACCTCTTAACTTGTTAACTTGCTAATTAGACCTCACAGTCACTTCATGGGCCTGGACAATAGACTGCTGGCTGAGCAATGATTGGGCCATGATGCGCACGCACACATTCACTCACACAGACACACACACACACAGACCCACACACACATGGTAACCCTAAAAGCTAACAACCCCCAAACAGGCACAACTGATGTGACCACCTGCCCCCTCTTGCTCTCCAAAGGACAGTGTGTGTTTGAATTTGTGCAAGACTATGAGTGTGTGTGCAAGTGGTCGGAGCGTTTATGATTTGAGGTCTGGTTTGTTGTGTGTGAGGTCTTGTTGCCACGGGAACAGGGGGAATGAAGCAGATCTCATATATAGGGTGAAGGATGTTGTGTCCCCCCACCTCCTTTATCTTTTCTCCTATATATCTTTTGCAGGATGTCTCCTTTTTACACCAAACTGAAGCCACAAGAAAAGAAGTTGAGGAAGATGTAATAGATGTGTGTGTTTGTGCGTGTGTGGTTCCATATGTGAGAGAGAGAGACAGAGAAAGATGGTATGTGTGTGCTTATGTGGTGTTTGCCCAGTGGTCTCCGGATCGGGGCTAAATGGGGTTAAACATCTATCCATGTTAGAGTCCCCTTCTCTGAGTTCTGTCATTAGCCTGCAGCTTAGAGAGCTATTACTGACACAGCTGCTGCTGCCTGGGTAAATATACACACACACACGCACACATATTCACAAACACACTTTGCGGGATAGCCAGCCATCCACAGGGGCTTGTGTGCACTTTCTGTTTGAGGAACAAGGTTGCCAAATATCATAAGACCTAAATAGTCATCGTCCAACCGGCATCCATTTTTTGTTGCTCATGGAAGTATGGGTATGCATAAAAGTGTGTGTGTGTGTGTGGTTAGATGTATATATAGGCAGAAAATGTATTTTGCTTTAAACATAAATAGATAGCAACACCATGATAAGTGAGCTAGCAGGCACAAGAAAATGACAATATGTTAAGTTGGGATTCTAAAAAAATGGGAGAAGCAGGTGTCTAACATTGGTAGTGGCTGCATTTTAAGCTTACAGATTACTTTGCCTCAAATTCAGTAATACAGAAATGTTTCCACACAGAGAACATCTGGTTTGTAGGTTCTCAGCAACTAAGAAGTAGGTTTTTGCACATCTTAATCACACTAACTTCTTTCCGAAAATACCTTTGTCACAAACCCCCAAAAGATGAGATGGAGCGGAACTCAGCAGAGTTGATACAGGGCGATTTACAGCTGAAGTTTTGCACTAATAACTGGTGAAACACAACAGGGATTGTGATGCTTTGTTTTCACATTTTGTGTTCTATTTTCCACTGTCAGACATATTAAAGGAACTACCCTAGGCCGAAGTTGAGGCATCTGTGTCTCGTGCACTTTACCGCAATGTGTGTTATTGTAATGTTTAAGCTCTGGTGTGTTTTTGCTTTAAATCTTTGTGGCCAGCTGGTTGCACAGACCATCTGTCATTGGTATTTCACACCCTCAAGCCACAAAGCAGGCTAACCTTTACATAAGTCCACCATAATAGGGCAGTGATTACCTCCCTTGCCGGTTCAAAGTTGTAATAAGAACAGATTGACTTCAACCCCTTTTTTTCCCTTAGCCCTTTCAGAAAATACACAGAGATGGGTAAATCCTAGCTTGAAGTGTTTGGTGAACGACACTTTTGTTTGGTTGTGAACTTCATGTTGGGCAGGCTAAAAATCATACATACAACTGAGAGCAACACACTACTTGTGCAGCAACGCACCTTATTCTCCCTGTGTGAGGATTCAATCAACATTTGACATTTACTGGAAATGATTCGGTAAAAAACAAACTGCCCGATGGATTTGTCCTCTCATGAGATTTTTGTTGCTCCCTCTGACCTTATGGCATCTGGAAAAACCATGGGGAGCCTGTGTGTTAAATAAATGACCAGGGAGTTTAAACCATGTGCTAACCATGTTAGAATAACATGAACAGTGCAGGCCCTGCCGGGCAGTGTTCAGGCCTTACATGGGGCTCCTCCCTCCCCTGGGTGAAGCTCAGGCTCCACACTGGGCCTTGTATATTTTTCCCTGGCTGCCTCTTTATTTTCCCTCAGCTGAAACAAGTCAGATCAAAGAGTTCCTCAACATTCTGTCCCTGAATTCCTTCATCTGAAGTTATACTGTGTTCTTTTTTTAGTGCCACCAAATTTGAGAACAGAAAACACAATTCCAAAGAAGGTCCAAAGAATTGTATCATATATTCAAATAAACTGGCCTTACGATGGTATGTTTTGATCTTACTATTACCACAGTAGAGAAAAAATGAAAGAGTGAGAACAGAAAGATAATCAGTTGAAGAGAAACAGGTAAGACTGTTGTCTTGTTGTGATGCCAAGGGGACACAAATCTGTCTCAGCTGAAGATATATGATATATATAAAAGACTTCCTTGTAATAAAGGAAATTCTACAAAGCAATGATACAGGACGGCTTAATACAAATGCTTACAATGCTTTTAATTTTACTCATAAATCCCAGTAAAAAAACATTAATATCGGTAGTTTCAATCTGAAAAATATGAAGTAATTCAAACTTAATGGATGCTTTTACAAGGTACTGTTTGTCTTGTGTTTTTGTGAGAAAGGGTGTCACTGTGTGCACATGTTGAACATACAAAGTTGTGTGTGGTTTTTCTTACAAGTCTTTTCATCAAAGCCTCCTCCCATGATCTTATTCGTATTTGTTTTACACAGTCTTTTTTGGGTGTGTATGTGTGTGTGTGTATGTCAGCTTTTGTGTGAACGTGTGGCTGGCAAGCTAACGAGGCACTAGGTATTGCCACAGGGGCTCACTCCAACCGCACCATGAGCACGCCATTACACCAATAAGCCTCCATCATTTCCAAAGAATCCAATTAAATTTAGGTCTTACACTGTGCACTCTGAAAACACAGATTTTCTCCACTGACAGTGTGCAAACACACACATCACACAAAAAAACAGAGAAAGTCTGCAATCATGATTCCCTCATTTATTTGCATCCATGTGCATGTGTTTAACAAGCAGCAGAATGGAGCAGTCATCTAGCTGCCCAATGTGAAGATGAAGAACCTGCAGGTTTGTGATTTTTTTCTTCTTCATATATTTCAGGTGGATGTCAAATATGCTATCTTGTTTTTTTTAAAGAAAGCCATATATTATTTTTCTTTTCTCATTCTTCCTTCCTCCAGCTTGCCTGTGTCTTCCCCCTTTTATCCTTCCCCGCCTTCCTCTCCAACAACACTGGTTGGCATCTGTTAAGCCGCTAAAGAGAAAGCGTGTATGCACGCATGTGTTTCTACGTATGTGTGCTTGTGTGAGTGTTGCCTGAGAGTGTGTGGTGGTCTTGCTGGGTTGGATTTGAACAAGCCCATGCCTGTTCTGCCCCGGTGGCCTATGAAATGAGAAAGGCAGCCACTGTGCTGCAGACCTCCACTGATAAATCTACCAGGGTTACCCCTCTATGTGTGCATCTGTGAGGACACGTGTGTATGCCTCGTTCGAACATTTGAATACGTGTAAGTGTGCATGCCTGCATGCGTGCGCGTATGTGCATGTGTGAGCAATAATCAACTGTGTTTGCATCTTCAGCTCCATGACGGCAGAATAGAGATTTGGGGAGATTTGATTTCACACACCCCAAAGCCAAACTTGTGTGTGACTGTGTCTGCACTAGATGTTTGTACGCGTGCACCATGTGGCATAATCTCCAGTCATTGCCTAAAATGCATGACATTAAAACACCATTGAGTCGATTCTTCCTCGCACATTTTTTGCCTGCTCCTGCCATTTTTTCTCCTGTTTTATCCGTGTGCAGATATTCGTCTCGGGAGAATTAGAGGTCATGTTGCCAATCTATAGAGCACTCAAAGGTAGAGTAAAAAGAGGTATCCTGAGATGAACGCATACACACACAGAGAGAGAGAGATAGAGAGAGAGAGGGATATACCAAGTGAGAGCTCAAAGCTTGGGGTTACCTTGCTTATGACAGCAGGGTCAGCTATTGAAGGTTGAGAAGGTATGTGCTCACACATTTATTAAAATATTTAAATACTACAAGTTTAAGAAGAAGATGATTAGGTTATATTTGAAGTACTGAAATACGCAGACATTGTCAGAGCAAGAGACAAATGATACAGGCTTCAAAATTAAGTCCAATATATTTTTTCTTTTGTTAAATTTGTTTTATATATATATATATATATATATTTTCAGTTAGATAATGTTTCCACAAAAAGTAAAAACGTTAATAATAATAGTACAAAATGAACAGAAATGGCCAAACACATGAAATATATTTAAACTGGTATTATTTATGGCCGGTGTTTTAAGTAAATCACAGTGTCTACGGAATGTAATTAGTAATCCATAACTGCATGTGTAGCCTACTTGTAGTAAAAATATGAAGCCCATTTCTTTTCACTCGTCAAAACTTGCAGCATGAATGAACATGTTAATAAAGTAAAGCCAATGGTTGTTGATCTTCACAATAGAGGTTATAATAAAAAAAAGCTTAAAACAACTGTAATTCTAACGCAAAAAGACGAGGATCCACGTTTTGGAGACTCACCAGAGTATCCTTTAAAAGCAATAGGTGCTATCTGTATACAAAATGGTCGCTGGAGGAGATGAAAAAAAAAATCTCTTCTACCATCACAAACGTAAAAACTTTGAGTCTGTTACACTCTGCACTGACTTTAAATGAAACTGTCTGCTTTAGTTATATGAAACTAAGAGTTTCAGCAACAAACTCCACTGTTTCTGGCAGGAACTGATTAAAGATGTGCCAATTGTTAAGTACAGTGGAGGATCTGAAGTTCTGTGGCCCTGATTCTTATCCAAATACCCTGGGAGACTTGTTAAAGTCCAGGGTTTAATAAACTCCATAACATATCAGGAGATTTTATACAAAAATCTTGTGACCTCTGCCAGGAAAAAAAAAGGGTAATCAATATGTCTTTCATGTCTTTAGTCAGATTATTTTATGGTTGTAAACAACTAGAAACATTTTTCTCCCCAATTACACAGTGACTAAGATTACAAGGGAAGGAAAAAAGTCTTCAGAGCTCAATAACTGACATCTTGATCACTAAATCTCCATAGCACCAATTTAGTTCTTTGGGTTTTTACAAAGGGATTCCAGTAATTCTAAAAGTTACTTTATAGGTGGTTAAATTACATGCTTAACACTTTTTAACCCTCAATCTTTATTATTAAAGACATTTTTTATTTGTAATTTACTTTACCTATACATTTAAATGTCACCTATAATGATATTTCAGTTCAGTCTCATTCATAAAAATGATGATCAGATGATGATGAATCTTAGGCATGCGCCTCACAACTCTGAAACACAATATGTACAACGGGTCTGTGCCACTAATACAGAATATCACAGCAATGACCCAATAATGGACTCATGCTATTCTATGCAGATGCATTGTCTGGACCGATGAAGATTTACTCATCAATGTCAATTGCTTTAAATGTCTCAAACTGACAGGAACCCATTATATTTTATAATTAGTTGAGATAATATTTTGTTCAGTTTAGTTTTGTGGTATTCATGGGGTATTAAACCTTAGTCTTCATATGGCCATGTAATCCTTTAATAACAGGAAAAATACTATATTTTTAGTAGTGTGTTACGGTAAGAATATGTTGTACTGGAAAGCCATACCTTTTAATGTTTTGCAGGATCTCCTAGCTGTTGATTAAGGAACTGTTAACTGTGCAACTCTTCCTGTGTTTTCCCATCCCTGCCACTGTTGCTCTGCTGCTAGATGAGGAATTCTACAACCATCCTGACTTTCACCAGGGGGCTCGTTCAACAAAGCAAATATTGTCACACACAGACACAAGTGCACACGGCCTCCAAACACACCTGCGATGCCACACATCGACGCAAACTCATAATTCATGGGCAGAGGCACAGAGTACATCTTTAGTGCATTTACGCACAGATACACACACACAGACACACACACAACTATGATGATGGGAGCCGTTGAGGTGTTTTATATGAGCAGAGGCCTGTTTCTTGTCTGCCATATTTTACCTCTTCAGTGCACGTGTGTGTGTGTGAACATGTAGAAAAACAGCATGACACATTATCTTCCAGCCATGACAGCTGTAATTGTGGAGCACATTAAAATGGGTGCAGGGTGACACCTCTAACCACCTTCTATTAAGCAACACACACACAGTCAACACACTAACCCTCCCCATCCTATCTTCCTTTTGGGTCCGACACACTCCAATCGGCACACACACAAACGTGGTTTCACTATGGTCAAACAAGGAAATGAGCACCTTCACGCCAGTCAAAGCTGAGTGCTACGAGGAAGACCGGTCTTGCTAATGTGTACATGTTGATGTCTTGATTATATGTGTCAAATGTGTCCTCAGCAGACAGGTCTCTCTGAGATGAAAAGAAATAAAATTTCACAATGGAATATAAGTGGATCAGAAAATGAGTAATGTCGAATTGCTGTTTGATTGCCATTTGCCACAGTCTGTTGGGTTTTGCCCATCACTTATTGGGGCTGTAACAATAGCAAAAACAAGATTTTAGCTATAAAATTTGGGGAAATAAAGGAATCTCCTTTTTTGTACTCACGATAGTATCTACTGTATGTTTCACAAATTGCAAACTGTTTTTTTAAAGAATCTTTACTTCTTTTAGAGTGTTCCAACTTATCTTGTCTCATTATAAGAGGGTGCAAACAATAAAAAGTAGCAAAACAGCTCCTTTTTTAAGAGAAAAATAATAAAGGGTTAATAAATTACAAGCTATGTGTCTTAAGATATTTATCCAGAGCTGAAATGTCCAGTTCAGAACTATCTGTATAAATAGTAAACGGCGAGATTATATGGGACATTTCCAGTTATATTGACGACTCATAACACTTTATAGTACAGGTATATTCACACGTTCAGAATCAGATACCTACACATATGTATTCATATACTGTATAAGTATAAAAAAATTGTTACATGTATCTAATTGGAAATTGTGAAGCAGGTGCCAACTCTAGGAATCATTAATGGTTCAGTAGCTGCAATATTTTTTACAGTGCAAAAAAATAATCCCTAAATAAAATTTAAAATGCCAAATGCTTTAAAAAGGTTGGAGGCTTGACAAGGACAAGGGCGGCTGTTAGGCAAGGGGTGGTGGCATGGTCCTCTGCTGGTCCCGCGTTGCAACCATCTTGTGGAGTGGTGGGCTCCACAAGATGGTAGCCTGTGGCTCTTTGTAACAAGCTTTGAGCTGTGAGGACTGAGCTGGATTCTTATCTCATGGTCTACCTGGTGGCTGTCCCATGGGGTAGGATGACAAAGTGCCCCTCCCTCATTAGTATTTATAGGTCCTGCCTGTTATGCAGATCCCATTCAACAGTTTTGGGGTCTTTGGAGGATTTGGAGTCTTTGGGGATTTGCACCTAGTGGCCACGGTAGCCAGATGCTGGGATCAATCTGTGCCGGGGCATGCACCAGCAAGGCTGGGAAGTGGTCGTATGGTTGGGGATCTGTGTCTCCTCTGTTTCTTTGGCCTGGGGGCCGCTACTCCTGTGTCTCGCTACCAGTCTATGTCCATGAAAGGCAGATAGATGCTTAAGTGGGATGTCTAGTGTCTGTCTGCTGGTGGCCGCTGGAGTTTCCAGGAGCTAAGGCTACCTGGCCCTAATGTTTTTGGTTGCAAAGTCTTTTAGGATTTTTGTTCTTCTTAACATTATAACTCACTTAAGTTTAATTATATTTACATAATCCCAAAGGTTGAAGGTCATCCAAACGCAGGTTAATTTTACATTATACACAAACACAGGTTCATATTACATTATACAACCTGTCTACCTCAATGTAAAATGCCATCCTTATTTAATGAATTTAGTAACACAAACCTATGATTCCATGTGTTGCCTCTGACACAGAGCTATGAGTTGGGTCCTTGTCCCACGAATGCTTGGACACAACAGCTGAGGGGGCATCTCTTCCTTCGCGGGCAACCGGCGTCTCCGAGGCCTCTCCGGCGAACCGGGCTGTGTGGGTCTCGGATCGGGTTGGTCAGTCGGTACAAATCGGAGAAAGGGTTTTGTTCATAGAGCTCCTCATTTAAACCTCTTATAGAGCATGAGGGGATATTGATGTAGCGAAATCAGCAAATGCGTTCTATCCACATAGGCTCATCTAGAAGAAATCATGGCATCTAATATATCCTCCCCCCATAAACTGGGACATGCGCCAATTAATTCTAAACCCACATTTTATGGCTATATGTTGTGAAGCTGCCAATACTTTCAATGATTGGGCATCAATTTATTTTTTTCAACATTATTTTTATGGATATTTACGGTAAAAAAACAACACACTATCGTTTTAAAGCCTTTAGCTTCTCCTGAGAGGAATATTGTACCTTCCACTTACTGTGACAAAGTCACATGACTGACTTCACTTTCATGACAATATTGTGGTGTTTTGTTATTGGGAGAGCTCAGCCTTAGTTCTCAACAATCCTTTTTTTATTCTCAATATATCAAAGTTATATAGCTTATTGCAATTTCAGTATTGTCAGCCTTTAGAAAAGGTTAGCCAGTTGCAATATTTAAAAAATCTATAGAAATAATTTGTAACTTCTGTCACTTTATTACCATTTCTTTTTTCAAATAGGTATTCAAAATGCTTTGACGCAAACAGTTTAAAACAATCAGAAACTTTATACGGATTTTTAGATTGTCTTTGGCCAACACAATGAGAAGTCTGCATTAATTGATTCTGTCAACACAGCAAAGCAAATCAAAAGCTACTTTGTTTCTTATCTCCATATTAGAGTTTTAATTGTACCCCTATTAGATACATTATGTATTTCTATAGTTTCATTTCAATCTGAATGTTCAGATATTCATAGAAAAGCAAAAGGCCAGATGGACTGAAAAGGGATTTAGTCTCTATATTTTAATGTTATTTGGAGTCTCAGGAAACTTTTCACATCTTCATTGGTGCAAATCAAAAAGAAGCAATTCCTAGTTTATAGCTTCCTTTTTCATATAAATCATAGTTTTCTTTGTATCAAAGTGTTCAACAATCTTTTTCATTCTTGCAAAAAGACTATTAAAAAGTTATTGTATTTATTCTCAAGCACTACCATTTCCCCCTAGTCTTTCTCATTTATCTGTAAACACAGACACTCAAACATATAGAGGTGCCATCGATACGGCACAAATCTGTGCAGCCGATAAGCCGAAGTCATGGCTTTGATTGTGAACAAAGGCGAGGGCAGCATGTCTTTTATAGATCCCCCTCTCTTCTGTTCTCACTAAATCTCTTTACCGTTCAGCATCTCTCTCTCTCTCTCTCTCTCACACACACACACACGCACATACACACACACAGACACACGAATCCTTTACTCTACAGGAATGCATGTACACAGCCATGCATAGAAAGATTTAACATGGCCAAGTGGGCATTTGGTAGGAGAATTCAATTGGCCTTCTCCCCCACGCTCTGGGCGACTCAGCCTCTCAGAGTATCACAAGACATGCCAAGCCTTAATGCCTTCCAATCTTCTCCCCAACACACACTGTCGCCTTTCATTTAAAGATCTGCCGACAGTGATGTCCAGCATCTCCACTCTTCTGTCCCTCCCACTCTCCAGCATCCTCTTTCTTTTTAAACCCCGTCTGCCTTTCCCACACTGATGATCTCTTTTTCTGTTTCTTGCTTAAACCATCTGTCTTTCTCTATTATTAGGCTAGTTCATATATTTGGCGGTTTCTGTTTCTTTTTATAGTTAATTACTGTTGATTATTAGTCTTTAGCTTTCCCTAAGATATTCAGCCCTCTTCTTTTCAGCATCTTTTCCATCTCTCTCTGTCATTAAATCAAATCTAATATCATCTATCAGCAGATTGTGTACCTTGCTCAACCATCCTCCCTCCCACTGTGTCCTCTCCTCTCTAACAGCTTTCTATCCATTTGTCTCAGTGTCTGTGGTCACATTGCTACTTTAGCTCCACTAGCCATTGTTCTTTCGCAGTCTGCCACGTTGAGTTTTCAATTGGCCAACAAGAGTAAACACAGGTTGCTGAGCATCAATCACATCACACACACCGACAGAGCGGGAGTGTGAGGACCCAATTTCACTGTTTCTTCTATACCATCACTTTTCAAACATGGTCAGACCGGTTGAGGTGAGACAGTGCTCCTGGTCACAGAAAGTAAATCTGATCACTAGGCGACTGAATACTAATTGTATGTCCATGA
Source organism: Apricaphanius iberus (assembly GCA_028564705.1). Classification (NCBI taxonomy): domain Eukaryota; kingdom Metazoa; phylum Chordata; class Actinopteri; order Cyprinodontiformes; family Aphaniidae; genus Apricaphanius; species Apricaphanius iberus. The sequence goes on from JAPXFQ010001905.1 coordinate 7,511,348, forward strand.
GATTGTGGGTGTTTAGTGGAGTAATATATATATATATATATATATATATATATATATATATATATATATATTAATTCAGATTCATACAATCATATAGTTCTCCCCATTTTATCGGCAGCCCTGGTAAGGAGTTGTAAAAATAATATTGCTGTAATGGGAAGAATCATTGTGTTTTACCAAGGAGATGGGTTGTTATGAGTAACAGACAATGTTGGTGACTGACTTCTTATTGTTTTCTTTCAGTATAGTTTCCCTCGCTACTCTTTCAAAAAAGGTCACATTTGTGAAGTACATATAATACTATTAATAACAAACATAACACAAATACATTTAATACTAATAATAGAACAAATTTACACAGAGGTGGACCTCCTCACTTTGTGTTGCATTTGATTTTTTAGGGGTGTCAGATTTAAGTTGTTCTATAATATCTAACCTTTATAAAATACATTCAAGTTTTTGGTTGAAATAACTATATGGCTGAAGAAAATCCATTTAAAATGAAAATACAGTAGACCTTTAAAATCAAATCAAACTTTATAAAGTTCTTTCCATGCAAAGATTGTAACTGAAAGTGCTTTACAGATTAGAAATGACCCCCACATATATCATTCTCACCCCTACCCCCAGATTTAAAAGCAATATCACAGTTATATCCCCCTCCTCCCACCTTTAGAAAAATGTTAGTTTGTGCTTGGGCAAAAAGAAGTAGCTTTGCAAGTCTGCAATACACAAACGGTGAACTGAAGTGCAGCACAGAAGCCGTGTTAAAGCACCTAACTGAGCAGTGTAACATGATTACAGTATATGCTGCTGTTGAGTTTGCTCTTATCTACTCCTCTCACCTCATCTCTTCTCTCCATACCTCTACCAATCTCTAACAACTGCACACATGTAAACATGCAAACAGACACAGGCGCCTTCTGGTTTTATGTAACACCAAATTATTCTTTCATTATTCTTGGCCCCTCAGTCCATTCCATACCCTCTCATCCCATTGAATCTGATTTTCAGCTCCATGTGCACACATTGCGGTGTCTTGGTGAGTGTGTGTGACACGTTTGTGGTTTGTACAACAGTGCTCTCCCTCAGGCGGTAAATCAGTGCTCCTTTAATTGGTAGGAACAACAGCAACACTTTGGCAGTATATAATGTTTTATGTTTGTTTCTTTATTACCATCTTCAGTGCTCATCGCCACATCAGCGTGTGGGTGTTTTTACAAAGTTTGCGTGGTTGCACGTGTTCTAGATTGTGTGTGCATGTGTTTGTGTGTGCATTTGAATGTACTGCAATATGATCACCGTAGATGAGAGGGAGACTGGAAAAGCACAGAGGAACAAGAGCATGATAAGCTTCTTAACGATGATCACTCAGTGTGTGAGAGTGTGACAGCATGTTTGCATGTGAGATGCAAGTGAACGTGTGTGTGTGTTTGTGTGCGTGTGTGTGTATGAATCTCTCTTGAGCCTCTGCACTCACAGGCAGAACACAATCAACGCACCTCTCATTTGCAATCAGTAATTAGAATGCTAATTAGCCCCTGGGATCTAACGGGAACCAGTGTATTACAAGGGCTTGATTAGGGCTGCTCTATTCCTAAGGGAGGGATTTACACCTGCACGCCATTGGCTCAAACACCTGTCAGCCATGACCTCTCATCCAATCGGGTTTGGATGTGGTTGGAATTTTGCATTTAGGTACTGAAAATGTGACAACCTAAAGGAAAGTTTACTTTAAAAATATAATGTATCGAACAAATGAAAAGTAGGGACAGGAAAACAACACTATAAATGTATGCTCTAAAGTCCACTTATTAAAATGAATTATAATCGAAGTTAAATTTAAAAGAGTCAAATTTCCAGTGGCATAAGTCACTGATAATGTTCAAACCAATTCAGAATTTTTATCTTTTGCTGTGTTGATTGAGCTTATTAAAAATTTAGAGATGGATTAACTAAACACTAGCTCTGGAAGCTTTTTCCCCACTCATTGCTAATATTAGTTATTTTGGAATCTGTTTTATTTTCTATCCTCAAGCCTTGTATACACTTTTTTTTCATTCACACCAGTTACCAAGATATTGTATATTTAAACTAGATATACCCTACTCTTTATCCTCATTAAGGATCTGAGTCATTCATTCCTTTAAGTCCCTGAACCTTGTCAGAATCTCATCACAGCCTTTCCATTGACTTTTTTTTTAGGTAAATTATACTGCAATATCAGAATATGCAACTAATGGGGACTGCAGTTGATTTGAGAAATAGCTAACTTTTAGTAATGCAATAAAATTACAGCATTTAATTCTTCCATGCCATGAATTGGCCAATTTTTCCTTTACACCAGGGGTGTCCAGCTCCAGTCCTTAAGGGCCAGTGTCCTGCCAATTTTAGATGTGTTTCTGCTCCAACTATGGAGGGGTATTGTTTAGGTTTTATCAGATACTGGTGACACAATGGTTTTTTGAAACAGTGCCGGTGCTTAAACAGTACTTGAAAAGGTGCTTAAAGAATGGAAAATATACAAACTTATATACTTATATACTTTACTATTATTGTTAGTAGGGCTGTCAAATGCTTAACAATTTTGATCTAATTAATCACAGGGTAGCTGTGAATTAATCACCATTCCTAACTGACCAAAAAACTACAGTTTTCAGTGTAAATAAAGGACAAATCCAGATGATGTTTCTTTTTTAAAAATTAAATATATGAGAAATCAATGGAATTTTTGTTTTGAAGTCCATAATGTATGAGTGGTCTCATATGAAAAATTAAGGTGGAACTAATCAAAATATATAAATAAACCAACATTGGGATATCAGTAGTCTGTGTTAAACATCACATAAATCAAATGTAATATAGACTTAGTAACCAAATGTTACAATTTACCATTTTCCCATAAGTAAACACACAGCAGATAAATCTCTCACATCAGGAAATGAATGCTCTTATTGTGAAGATGTACACGGCTACTTTTGCTAATGAGCACAAATTCAAGTTAGAAAACATAAGTTTAACTGAATAATTTTGCATTTTAACGCAGCAGTACCTCATTACGAAATGTACTGAAGCTATACAGTGAACCAACATGCATACAGTAAATCATCATAATACGGCACATTTATACTCTGCACCACGCACAGCGACATGACATCCAAAGATGAAGGTAAGAAAAATTCCCACCCACAGAAAACTTGTGAACTTATAATCATATCAACCCAAATCACCAATAATAATATACTCGTGCCATTTAGGCGCACAGACAGACTAAGATTGGCAGTTTAGGAAGAACTGTTGTGGGGAGTTGAATTATAAACAGGGCAGTATTGTGTGCATGCATTAATTACGTTTAAAAATGTAGTTTAGAAGTTAAGAAGAATTTGACAAAAAAGATGGCCATGTTAGTTTTTTCTGGTGAGATAGGGCATCACTCTTGGCTGATGGCATGCCCGGAATCCATAGTGCTTGACATCTCAGAAAATAAATAAATAAATAAGGTACCGAAAAAATACTACTGTTTATGTCAGAACCGGTGCCAATGTGGCACTGAACATCGTTAGCCATCCCTAGCTCCAACACAGCTGATTCAAATGTCCTAACTACCTCCTCATCATGGCAACGTTCTGCAGAGGCCTGCTAACAAGCCACCAACTTATTCAGGTGTGAGGAATCAGGTAAGGAAGTCAAACTTGCTGGATTGCACCCCTTGAGGACCGACTTTGGACACCCCAGCTTTACACAGATCAGTTGTCCTGGTGCCTTTGCAGAAAAACAGCCCAAAAGCATGGTGTTTCCATCCATATACTTCACAATATGTGTAGTGTTCTTTGGATGCAACTCAGCATTCTTTCTCCTCCAAACACAACAAGTAGAGTTTTTAATAAAAGGTTTTATATTGGTTTCATCTGACCAAGTGAGATTCTCCCAATCCTCTTCTGGATCTTACAAATCCTCTCTAGCAAACTTCAGATCGGCCTGGACATGTAGCCTATTGGCTTAAGCAGGGGGTACACGTCTGGCACTGCAGGATTTTAGTCCCTGGCGGCATAGCATGTTACTGATAGTAGCCTTTGTTATTTTGGTTCCAGGTCTCTGTAGGTCATTGGGTCCCCCAGTGTAGTTCTGGGATTTTTGCTTACCGTTCTTGTGATCATTGACCCACTGGGAGAGATCTTGCGTGGAGCCCCAGAGAATATTGGTGGTCTTGTATGTTTTCAGTTTTCTAATAATTGCTCCTACAGTTGATTTCTTCACACCAAGCTGCTTACATCTCCCAGATTCAGTCTTCCAAGCCTGATGCAGGTCTACAATTTTTGATTCTGGTATCCTTTGACAGTTCCTTGGTTCTGGCCATAGTGGAGTTTGAAGTGTGACTGTTTGAGGTTGTAGACAGTTGTCTTTTATACTGATAAGGAGTTCAAACAGGTGCCATCAATACAGGTAATGAGTGGAGGACAAAGGATACTCTTACAGAAGAACTTACAGGTCTATGAGAGCCAGGAAGCTTGATTGTTTGTAGGTGACCAAATAGTTATTTTTCCACCATAATTGCGAATGAAACTGTTAAAATCAGACCATGTGATGCTTTGAATTTTTTTTCTAATTTTGTCTCTATTAGCTGGGGCTGGGGTATACCTATGATGAAAATTAAAGGCCTTTCTCGTCTTTTTATCTGAGATACCTTTCACAATTGGTGGCTGACTAAATGTTTTTTTTGCCATACTGTACCTTTACTAGCACATACTTCAAAGAAGAGAAAAATCTTCCCTTTGAAGGGAGAGACAAACGGATCAGAAAAGGATGAGGTGAAGAGAAACCTCACCAATCTTGCGTGTTTTCTGATATCACTACTTTGTTATTTTGCTTCCTATCAAATTTCTTCGATATTTTACCATCTTTGTGTAACTCTGGGCTCCAGTGACCGTCATCCCGCCCTGATACACAAACGCACCAACCGTGTGAGGCGTGACTATCGTAGGAGGTCTAATTTTCTCCTCCATTCAGCCAGCAACCTCACACACTTTGAGGATACAAATGTGCACGCAGCATACATCATCACATTTGCACGCATACTTTGCCCACATGGATGAGAAGTAATACAAACACACACACACACTATCTCACCTTCTCCTGCTGTAACACAGATGTAGTGTGCACGATAGTGAGAAAGCTTGAGTGTAAACCAATGAATGGTGGTGTACGTGTGTGTGTGTGTGTGTGTGTGTGTGCATTTCTTTGAGCATGGTGCTTTTTTTGAATCCCCAGGCTGTACAATCTGCATGGTGAGCGCACCATACATTACAGGCTGTTAACAACTGACACACTCAGGTTGCAGCTAAGCACCTGCACTCATGCTCACCACACACTCACCCGCACTTATCAAGAGACATTGCCAAGCTATTCATTATTTGCATCGGGACTCTTCAATATTTCAGCAGACCCTTCTAATCCTATTATAGTGACTCTCCGAAGTCAGTGTGCTTGTGTGCGTGTTCGTATTAGTAAGCCATACAGACTATATTGGAGAGCACAGGAGAGGCTTGCTTGAAATAGTGAGAGAGGAAATCAATCTAGGCAGAGCTAAAGAGAAAATGAAAGGATAAGGACAGAGGTGATAAAAAGGCTTCAGGTAGGGACAGGGAAGAAAGGGGAGAGAGGAAACTCAAAATGAGGAAAAAAAGAGGAACAGTGCGCTGCAAAAATATTCCTGTGTGGTTAACTTTTGCCATTTTCTTGTGTTCCAGTCACAGCTGTTATCTATTTTACTGGGGCTTTGAGTGAAGGCCAGCATGGAAAAGTGCATATTGGTGAAATGAAAGCAAGAGAATGCATGGATTTCAAAATAGATGCATTTATGTTTGGTGTTTCACTGGAAGATGAATGTGCACAAGACTTCAGTGTCAGCCCTTCTTTAGTTGTTTACATGTTTTATTCCAGATTTCACTTTTACGTATCGTAACTGATTCTTCCATCATCTCTTAAACGTTTCCATGTTCATGCTGAAGAAAAGGATCTCCACATTATGACAATCCCACCACTGTACCTTACTGTAGGGATGAATGGTGTCCTGGAGGATGTGCAGCGGTGGTTTTTTGTGGTGGTTTTGAATAAAACTAGGCATTATTCAGATTGCTTTAGAGAAGAATTTTTAAAATCATGCACAATTCTCCATCCAATTTGGGAAAAGAGTTGTTGGTGATTGCGGTGTGACAAAATGTATAAAAGTTAATGAGCTATACATACTTTTTGCAGGCCCCAGTAGACCAGGTTCTTTATGATGGGCATCCTGGGAGAATAACAGAGGGTGGGACCCTCCTTTTGTGGTACAAACTGGTTGCCAGTGTGTGTGTTTGAAACTTTGTGAGAGCAGGTTGTGTGTGGCCATAGTTGAGAAATAGTTGTCGAGTCATCCTAGCAACCAAACAACAGTCCACACAGGACTAGATCACCATGGAATATCCTATTTTATCCTATTTCCTGCTACAATTTAAAATTAATAAAATCTGAAAAAAAGAGATTTTCATTAAATGCTCTTTCAGCTGCTGGTACTCATTTTGGGTAGTAGTGTAAAAAACAGTAAGGAAGGAAGCAAGCTAAGAAGGAAGGAAGGAAGGAAAAGAGAATGCTTGTGTGTGCGTCTGTTTCTGTGTATGACAAGCCACCCATTTCCAGCCTGTTGTTACATATTTAATATGCTCCCAACCCTGCATATAGACCCCTCATTAGAGGGACACACACACACACTGATAGACATGTACTGTGTTTCAATTTTAGGTCGTAAGAGGAAATGTCACCTTGGTCCCACCAGACGACAAGCGATCAGTAAAAACCTTTGACATGACTACTGCTACCCTGAGGAATTATAGCCCTTGTGTGTCACTGTGTGTGTGTGTGTGCGTGTGTGTGTGTGCACGTAAGGAGGAGAACTAGGGTCAAATCAGTGCAAGATAAAACCATCAAAGCCAGAAAGCTGAGGAAAGGCTAAAAAAATAGAACTCTTTTTTTATTATTTGTTCTGATTTGACTGCAGTACCTCAGTTAAGTTAAAATAGATGAGGTTGAATGAGAATACCATTTGTGTGCACTCATAAAGAGCGAAAGTAAGTCTTGCTGATTCATCAATCAGCAGTGTCTGACTATAATAGTTCTGCAATCCTTCCCTCCAGAATTGCCTGGGACTGTTTTAACAACCAGCCACACAAGTCCAAACTATTTCTCTCACTGACTTCATAAAATCCTCAACCCCTTCAACCCCCCCCCCCCCACACACACAAACACTCACACACACACTTGAATCCCCCTCCAAAGTCTCCACTAGCCTTTCCCATCACAGCTGTTTTTCCCCATTAATGACCAGGTGATTCTGGATGGTCTTTAAAAAATATGTTTGTGTGAAACAAAGAAAAGTTATCTTACCTGTAAAGAAGAGGAAAATGAGATGAGGACATACAGCACAGGTCACCAAAGGAACATGGGAAGAAAAGAAAGAAAAACAGTTAACTTCAAGGCGAGAGTAAACCTTATAAATAGCTAAGAGTGGGATTTTCATATTTAAAATTGGAAACATCCTGAACTAATTCCAATTATGATATTATGCCAATTTTTAATGATCATACTGGCAATGTGGGCTTTTTCTTCATGTGCATGGCTGGCAAAACTATTATAGATGATAGAAATTATATTGCTGAGCTAACAAGTCTGGATTTTTTCTAATAACTCATGTTTTTCCATATTTTGAAATGACTCACAATGAATTTCTGTCCTTGTACAGCCACAAAGAAAGCAACTGAAACAGTATTAACGGTATTAAAAAAGGGCGTTACGTTTATGCAGATGACCAAGTTTTTTGGTAAAGTTTTTTCACCACACAGCTGACACTTAAACATGCAGTGAGCTAACTTCTCATCAAGTCATATCAAAACAGAGAGTAAACTCTTTAGTACCAGCCTTGAACTTTAGCAAACTGCTCCAAGGATGAGTGAGGTATGGTTTTACTGGAAACGTTGCTATGTTTGTTGTCTCTGATTTATAGCAGTCTTTCCAATAAAGGTGAACTGGTGAAAGAAGTGGAATATGTACATTACAATCACATTACATATATAAAAAATGTGTATGACCACATATGTCTGAAGAGCATTAACAGGACTTTAAATAAGACTGCATCAGAAGTCACTTTCCCTACTTCAAGCCTCTTCTTTGAGCTTGACATTTAAATTAAATAGTTGGATGTACTCAAACTGCATTGGCATCAGGTCTATTCAATGGATTTACATAAGCAGAGGTGCTCCTGTAAAGTATAAAATAAGTTACTGAAAGTGGGGTGACACTCCCCATAAATGATATACCTCGGCACTGGCTGTGCTGACTTAAACATCAAAACGTGAAAAACAGCACAACATATGTGCTGGTTAAACAGACAAGCCCACCACTGCCTAACTGCTCCTTGTAGACCAATAAAAAACAAATGCTAGATGGAGCTGTATAAAGTGAAAAACAAGGGTGGGGGAACACAACCATCCACTACTCAGAAATGTGATAAGACGACGCAGCAGCGAGGGGCATGAGCAGGAGGAAAAAAGTAATGCTCATTAGCAGATAATGAGAGGCGAGTGTACGCTATCAGGTGTAATGTGTTGGTGATGAAAATGGCCCAGTATGCCCACTATGCTGATGCTTTTCCATGTGGAGGGTGAAACCTTGTTGTGGTTTGAGCAGCACAGGCCACCTCCTGCTAACAGCTCCTGGTAGACCTATAAATTTACCTTCATAAACAGGGGAGACTGGGAGAGAAGGGCAGAGAAAGGAGGTGGAGGAGTGTAAAGATGGAAAGACAGGGTACACGGAGGTAGGAGAAAGGAGGGAAAGTAGACAGAAAGCAGGAATCAAAGAAAAGCTAGAAGCCATGTTGTTGGGAAGAAAAGAAGCATGAAGAAAGGATGTGATGTTTTATTTATTATCTTTCTGCATACTTTTATCCCTCTCTTTGTTATTTAAAAAAAAATCCATTATCTTTTTGTGTTGTCTCTTTTAATATTTATTGAATTTGTGTATGTGTGTGTTTTACTGGCCAATTTGTCAAAGGCATGATGGATCTAGTTGCCTTGCCAATATTAGTTAAAATTTGCTCTACATTATAGCAAAAGTGAGATATTACTCCTAGTGCAAAATTATATCTATTGAATTTATGAAATGATGGACCATATTTGATTCAGACAATGAAGTGGAAAGAAAGCAATATTTAAAAGGCAATGGCAATGATAGGTAGAGCCAGGGAAACAACAGTTACAATCAATAGTGACAGATGCTGGTACTCAAAGGAAATGCGGTCACACAATAATAATAGAAAATAATGTGGGTGCTGGTTATTTCACTAATTTTTTATCTTTAGAAATTTGGCTGTACCCAACCTCTTTGGGTATAAAATTATGCCATTACAGTGGGTCATTTTGTATCCATCATGCGTCAGTTCTTTGCAAAAATGTATCTGCTTTGATAGCTCTTTTTTAAGGTAATTTCTTAATTTTTTTTATTGTTCTACACTGTTAGAAATGGAACTCCATGACTCATGGCTTAGAGTTATTTTCGGACCTAAACTAGAGGATCTAGATGAAAGTAGAAAGGTGCAAAATAGTCATGAGTGGGTACAAAAAGGGGATTAAACGGCCTAAAGGGAAAACCCTTAGCCTTTTTATACAACTAAATTTAAGTACACTTATTAAAAACCAGAATTAGACTGTTTTATGACTTCTTAACTCAGTAATATTATAGTATTCAATTTACCTCAATGTCTCAATTTATATACCTGATGCTTGCAAATTGTCATATGGTTTGATCACAACGTCCCCCAGGACCCAGCAACATTTCGTACCAGGAAAAAAAATAATAATAAAAAATGGGTAAAACCTTTCCAAAACTGCAAAGGTACAATATCCCCAGCACAGTTCACAGGTACAAAATTGGAGGGAAGAGTTTCAAAAATGGGAGTGAAACCCAAGTAGAAGCAAAGTTGCCTTCGTTTCCTTGATATTTTTGTCCTCCCTCTTTTTTAAATCAAATTGCATTCCCTACCATGTTCTTTCACCCATTTAATAAATTCTGTCACTTTCTTCAGCCGCGTTTTGATTTCTTTTTCACTTTATATTGTTATCACTTTGACAGATGGAAATATTTAAGATCTTTTAAGCCTAAAACATTTGTGACTCAGCTGGTTTGATCGTTAGCAGAGGTTCTACGATTCATTGGAATGACAGGTCTTGACAGGGTAACCCGCGGTCACCCTGCTGAAATCCTCCTCAGGAGACTTCTTCCTCTTCTCAACCAATCACTTACCCAGATGGCTCTAGGTCATCCAGGAAGTAGTAAGTAGAGGTCGACCAATGAAAAAGCAGGCCTGGCCTCTACCATTGACCCGTGACACCTTCATCCCACACAAAAAAGAGACACAACCTGTCCAATAGTGGGTCAGTGTATGTGTGGGGAAGAGGAAGGAACAAGAACAGATAGGTGGTCAGCCACCCTTTCCCAGTCAGACTACAAGAACCTTTTGCATCATTGTTTAGTGTGTGGACACATGCACACACACTCACACACTAAAGGACTGTGTGTCTTTAGTAGCCAAATGTCCATTGAAGCTTCACATTCACGACCAGAAGAAACAACACACAGACAGGTAAACATGAGTGACAAAGTATATGCTGTAGGAAGTCTTTCCAAAATAAATACATTTCAAGGAAAAGCATGTAAATGTACTAAGATGAGTGGAAACTACAGAAGACAGCACGCCATAAAACATTACATTTCCTTCACAGAGAAACCTCGAGCTAAAGCTGAAATATCACTCATTTGTTTCGCCTTACACTCTACATCCATCAGAGAACAAAACCCCCTGAGATCGATGAAAACAAATATGACAAAGAACATTTTCATCCCAACATCCATCTGCAAAATATATTCTTGTTTATTTTAACGTGTTCTACTGTGTTTCAATCTAAGGCATAATTAAGCTTGACTTCCCAGTTTATGTGTGTACGTGTGTGTGTATTAGGTTTTATGTGGAGCTGGTGTGTGTCCTTTGAAAACAGCTGGAAACTTCACAAAGACCTGAGCCTCCAACTGAGGCTGTTATCTACTATTAGTTTTACTGTTAAGGCCATCAAGCTCAAACCCCCAACCCAAAACCCTGCATCCACACACACACACACACACACCAAACTTTAAGGTTTAACTGACTATGGGTTGCATCTTCGGGTACCATTTGTTTTGCTACATTTAACAGTTGCAGTCAGCCTCAACTATCTTTAAGCTGCTCTTTTAGACTTACCTTTGGAGTTACCTTTAAAAGCCCTATAATTCCCCCCCAAGGAAATGCGATCCAACATAGATTTCCATTTATATCGGCTTGGGTCCAAGGTGGACATAAGATTTTTGTCTTTCTAAATAGTTTTTAGCATTTCTTCCCCAAATTGTGTACATTCTTTCAGAAGTACCGATTTGACAAAAGTCGTTTCAGGTTAACGGCACTAAAACATTTGCCAGGAATTTGCTCATGTGCAATCGCAGATGCTACATCCTCCTAAAGGGACCAAAAAAAGGCTTTTTGAACCTTCTTATTCATCTGCGCTCTGAATGATTTGTCAGCCCAGGGGAATCTTTACTGGATTTATCTTCTCCATCTCCTTGACGTTTTTCCCTTTCTTTGCATCATCTTCTATTCCTTCTTTTAGCTCTCATCTTTACTCTGGAGCCAAAACACTTGGAGTCTCTTCCCCTTGCTGCCTTTGAACTAAGATCAGAGGGAGCGTTCCGGCTCAAACGCAATATCGTTCAGGTCCTACAGCTCGTATGCTGCTCTAACTGTAAGCAGCCCTGCGTTTTCTCTTTCTTTGAGTCCCAAACCTAATTGCAATTTATAGATTTACTATAAATACATCAGCCCTTCAAAAGGCTTTATATCAATAGCTTATATCAAACACATAACCTTTGTGATGGCATGTAAACATTATTCATGTGCATATTGTGTTTTTCTAAAGTACAGATTTCTAGAAACTTCTCTTTCAGCCAAGTTAAAAAAGAAAACCTCAGCGATGGACGGATGGATGGATGGATGCATTGACAGCATAGGAGCCCTGTTAGGTCATGGATACATTTGTTTGGTTTCATCTCTCTAGATTAAGCAGGGTTTTTCTTTTTGTTTGTTTGTTGTTGTTGTTGTTGTTTTTGTTTTGTTTGTGTGTGTTTTTTTTGGGGGGGTGGGTCCAATCTGAAAAATGCTCAATAAAAGCCAAACACGTTATCATTGTTCACGTCCATGGTCTATGGTTTAGGCAGCATTAGAAAGGGACAACAAACAGAAAACAGGTGGGAGGGGAACAAGCTTAACTGCTACCTTTTTACACCTGTCAGGAGTCAAGTCAACTGTGTTTATACAATATTTCTATCTGACACACACATCTACGGAGCCACAGTCAAACACTCACAAACAAAAAACACAGAAACAGGCAATGGTTGCAAACAAGCGGCTCAACAAAACGGCTGAGATTTTGTGTAAATTTCTCCTTAAAGAATCACACTAACACCGTCATTCTGACACACACACACACACACACCTAGAGAGGCTGGACTGTGTATATTGTGCAGCTATCATATAGTTGCTGTCAAAGCCAGCGCCAATTATGGCCATTAGGACTCCCATCATGTCACTGGCTGTCCCTTCACTACCACCCCCTGCATCTCCCTCCACCTCTCACTCAGAGACCAAACCCTATAATCTAACGTCACTTTGCTGCCATCAAACACACACACAAACACACACAGGGCAGGCAGATTGTTCCATTTTCCTTCTTTCCTCCCCATGTACAAAGAGGCAAATGGGTCTTTTAGGGACCAACACGGAGACGGAAATGTCCTCTTTTCACAAATAAAGGGGGAAGCAACAGTAAGGCAGAATTGGAATAGTTTTCTGTGTCTCTAATGTAGAGAATAATGTGATTTCTGAATTACATTTTTCAGGCTTCCAGTATCTAATTTGATTCACCACATCCTAGAAGTGATAACAGGACAAGTACCTCAGTCATGCACCGTTTTCCCATAAATTATTAAAATGCACATTAGGAAGAACGAATCTACAAACAACTATTAAACTCATGTTCACATTTACATACAGTAAACTGCATTGGTACTTTGGTATTTATATCATTTTACAAAATGCTAAGTCAGCGACCAAAAGAAAAATCTAAATCAAATCAATATTTGGTGTTACTACCTTTTCCCTTTAAATAAGCATCAAATCTTTAAGGTACACTTGCACAAAGTCATGGATTTTGTAAGATTGTAGTCAGGTGTATGATCAACCAATATACCAAAAAGGTGCTAATGATGAATCAATGTCACACTGGTTGAAAAACGGTCATTAACTGTAAAAGAAACAGCTGTGGAGCAGACTTAAAACTGGGTGAGGAACAGCCAAATTCTGCTACCAAGGTGAGTTTGAGGAAGATAGTTTCGTGTTATGACAAGACTGAGCACATCAACGAGACAACCTTGTTAAACTGCATCGGCAAGGTCTCTCTCAGACAAATATTTCAAAGCAGACATGGATTTTGAGATGTCTTGTTCAAGCTCTTTTGAAGAAGCACAAGGAAACGGGCAACGTTAGATGCCGTGGTTGGCCAAGGAAACTTAGTGTAGCAGATGAAAGACACATCAAGCGTATTACCCTTCAATGTCAGAAGATTTCCAGCATTGTTATCAGCTCAGAACTGGCAGAAACCAGTGGGACCCGGGTACACTCATCTACTGTCCAGAGAGGTCTGGCCAGTAGTGGTCTTCATGGAAGATACTTCTCCAACATGCAGTACCATCATGGATGCGTATGATTGACCCCAAATTTATTCTGCAGCAGGGCAACGACCTCAAACATACAGCCAAAGTCATAAAGAACAATCTTCAGCGTAAAGAAAAAGAAATCCTGCAAGTGATGGCATAGCTCCAAAGGAGCCCTGATCTCAACATCATTACGTGTGTCAGGGATTACATGAAATTTTTGAGGAAGCCTACATCCAAGATACCACGCAGAATTCTCTGTACTTTGTTGATTTATTTTTTCCTCACACATGCCTAAAACGTCTGAATAGAAACTATATACATTCTCCTCTGGGTGTGTCGGGACCTTTCATAGAGGCAGGTATTTGCTCCGAAGCACATGTATGCACGTATGTGTGTGTGCACAGCAGCCAGTGCCAGCTCCAGTATTTAAGCCACCTGTTTCATTTAACGGGTACTTTTGTTGTTCATGAGTCCAAATGGTCTGCATCATATGGAGAGATATGTGTTTCAGGAACTCTGACGGCTTACGTGCTTGGCTGTCTGGTCAAGAGATCCCTTAAAGTAAATAAACGGTTATAAGTAAACTTCCTTGCAAAAAAATATATAAAAAATCTACTTAAAACACAGGTAGAGGACAGAAAAAAGTATCTTGTTTAAGTGTCACAGCAAGTGGTAATGGCTCTAACACACACATACAGTACAGGTGCAACACCCTGTAGTGTCTCTGTGTGTGTCATTAGAGCTATCAGGGCCACTTCGGAAGGATTAGAGGACCGTTAGAAGAACCAGGCTTTAAACATACACAGTGACAGCTCTCCACTGAGTTGTCTACACGCTGCTGGACACCAAATCCCTGCTCACAGATTTATGTGCATGTTTGTGTGTGTGTGGTGTGTGTGTGTGGAGAGTTGGGAACACGTGCCAGTATCCAGTACGTCATGCTGCGAGCACTGAGCAAAGATATCAGTGCACTGCCGAGCCCCTTACAGAGCTAATCCATCAAACACACACGATCAAAAACATCCAGCATAAAGGAGAGTTTAAATTCCATCGACTGAAGTTTGTTTTTCCATCCTATTTTTACTATTTTTAAAATTACTGTGATCTATTTTTTATTTTATTTTTTTGCAGAAAGAAAAATGTGTAAATGATAACAAATTGTCCTGAGAAGAGTGGCAAGGATGATGTAGATGTGTGAAGATGGAGTCAACAGTCCGGAGAAGACAAGACAGCACAAAAAGTGATGCTATGTGTGTTGCTCTTTTTAAACCTGGTGTTTTTTTATGAGAAGTGTGTGTGGGTAATGTGTGTATGGCCTGAACTGCCCCTGTTTCAGGAGAACTTTTAGGGTGGGGTGCATTAAGCTCCCTCATAGCAAACTGAGTGCAGTTGCCGAGCCAAGGGGATGGGTTTTTTTTTTCATGGCAGGGGGTAAAAAACAGGTGAAAAAGGAGATGGGAGTCGCTTTTCTTTAGCGGTAATACAGCTCACAGCTGAGGCTAGGATAGGGTAATTTTGAAGAAAGGAACACTTTTAGCCAAGATAAACCAATGAAAACCCTGTAAGGTTGTCTTACAATCACAAATTAGTAGAGCTCTTCACTTCTAAAGGACTCTGTCTATTTTTTTTGGGTTATTTATTTGATGTAAGGATAGAGTTTTAAGGAAGGATAGCAACAAAAAAGTAGGAACATCAATCTTAAATTGCAGATTTGAAATAGTATAGATAACTTTAAGACTCTAGAAAGTAATTTCTGTTAAAAGTAGGTGTCCAGC
This sequence comes from Apricaphanius iberus, assembly GCA_028564705.1. Classification (NCBI taxonomy): domain Eukaryota; kingdom Metazoa; phylum Chordata; class Actinopteri; order Cyprinodontiformes; family Aphaniidae; genus Apricaphanius; species Apricaphanius iberus. The sequence goes on from JAPXFQ010001905.1 coordinate 7,526,950, forward strand.
TCATGAGACATGACAATACACAATACTAGGTTCAGAAGAGTGAGACAAGGCGAGATTTTAGCAATATTTTTGGAAAGTCTTTTTTTTATCCAAAAAACACAATCTGTTTTAAACAAACAATAATCGGTATACAATAACTAAATCTGCATACAGAGGGATTTCAATTTGTGATTTAGTATTCATATATTCACCTATTTGTGTATTTGTGAAATTTTTAAGCTTCTTTAATTCTAAAGTTACCCAAAAACTCTTAAAAATGGTTAATTTTTGTTTTTTACGAGTTGGATGAAAGTTTCATGAACCCCAAATAGTTTCAAATAATCTATGTTCATTGTGGAATTATTCAGTTCAGGTTTGATCAATATAAGCCTTTTAGAACTTGATAAGTACTTCCTTTCTTACTTCAAAATAAGAGCCTTAAATATAAGAACAGTATCTCATTTTCATTTCTGGTATCCGTAATACTGACTTACCATGAGATACTGCTGCTTGAATTCCAGTCATACCCCTAGTGAAGATTTTAAATGCTGCTACAGACTTTTTTCAACAGTCCGTTTTTTTCTGCTAGTGTTGGAGAGTGGGAGGGAGAAAGAAAGAAAGAAAGAAAGAAAGAAAGAAAGAAAGAAAGAAAGAAAGAAAGAAAGAAAGAAAGAAAGAAAGAAAGAAAGAAAGAAAGAAAGAAAGGATCAAAGCTGTCTCCACTTTAAAGTGGATTAGGGGCACACAGCGCTGAAACAATGGGAGGTGAAAAATCAAATTAGGCCTCCCTGAAACATCAAACAAGGGAGGCCAGAAACAGCTAAGCTTCCTCTGTCGCTAATCTGTTGACTCAATGTGAACGATACACGTCGCTATTCTCCAGTGAAGACAAGCTGTTCTGCTTCTCTTCGTCCTCTGTGTGCTGTGTTTCACTTCTTTTCTCATCTGGTGGAACCTTGTTTTTTCATGTCCTTTTTTCCAGCCTCATCCTGCTTTGCCTCAGACCATGTGGCTTCAAAGGCCCTCTGTACTCAGGTGCGGCTGAGGTCACACCAGAAAATGTTGACCGCTGAAAATGATGTCATGCGGTTACAGTCAAAGAAAATACCGTAATCACTGGACCGTCCAGCATGGATTCTACCTTTTCTTTTTTTTTCTCTTTTTTGTTCTAGCTTGTGCTCACGGTCCCAGTTTTGTGCATCCCTGCTGTCACTTGAGGTTTTCAGCTGTTCATATCTTTCCTCCTGTCTTCTTGAGGCCTTTCATCACCCAACATTACATATGCTTTTTCTCTGGTCATCTGACTTCAGTAGTTCAAAACATAGATACATTTATTCCAAACTGAGATTTATGATTTACATAGATGTGGGCACTATGAAAAATGAAACTAAAATACAGATAGAAAAATAATGATGCTCTGACTTTGAATGGAAGAAATCTAAAGCTCTGCATGTGGGAGTGTCATATGTTATCTCCTATTGTGGTTAGTTCATTAGTTTCCCACATTATATTACATTACATAAAGTACCAAACACATATATGTTGGCAAACATGTGGATAAATACCTAAATATTCTCCACAACATTCAGCATTTATTTTGTAGGAACATGATCTCAATAAAAAAATAATTTTCTGTCCAACCATTACAAATAAAAGTATGTAGAGTTTGCAAAACTATGCTGGGACTTTAACTGGAACTGGTGAGATGAAACTAAGCTTTAGCTTTTCAAAAACAAACTCTGCAGGTAGGCTTGGTGTAAAACAAAGGATAGAGATGTGGGAAGCACTTCAAGCCTCATGTATGATGGACAGTCTGTGACTATGTGGGTCTGTTTCTCATTCAAAACGCCTGGGAATCTTGTTGGAGTCGATTGGATTATTAACTTATACACAACACGCAGAAATAAACAAGTACAAAAATAAACACTGCAGGACTCAATCCAATTAAACATAGTTTTGAGTTTTCCACCTGCATAATGATTGAAAACACATGGCCAAATTAATGCATAAATGGTTCACCAAACACGAAATCAGCAGTGTTCTGTAGCTCTCAAGGTTCCAAGACCAAAATACAGCAGTATGTAGACTATCTAAATATATTGTTCAAAGAGGAATGGTTAAATATGCTTCTCCCTGTGTTCTCCAACCTTGTGAAATGGCATTAAAAAACCAGCTATGGCTGCCCTACTGGCAGAGGTGGGTAGTAACTAGTGACATATACAAAGTTACATTTACATGAGTAACTTAAAAAAAGTACTTTTACTAGTAGTTGTAGAGCAGCATAATTTCTATTTTTACTCGAGTAATATAATTTTGAAGAAACTGTTTTCTCACCCAAATAAACGTTCTGACTACTCTCAATCCACGTCCACTGAATTGGCCATATTTTAACCTAAAATGCACCAGACAAATTTTACTCCTTTATATACCTATGCATACTTAAAGTTTTCCATGGTGAAATTGTGATTTGGAAATGTGGGTTTCTGTTGCCTGAATTTATTTAGTAAAGATAACTATTTTTCCCCTTAAGTATTAAAATGTCCTTACAATTATACAATCTTCTGTCTGATTACATATATTTTTTATATTAAAACCAGATCTTAGTATCTGACAGTTACTTAGCACTGAAACAGCCTTTTTACAACACTTTTTAACTCTTGAGTATTTTTAAAAAACTACTTTGTACTTGTGTTATGTAACATACATTTTAAGTAATGCTGTTACTAGAGTACAATGTTTAGCTACTCTACCCAACTCTTCCCAGTGTCAAAAGGAGGTTTTACCAAGTATGTACGACAAGGATACTCATAATTGTGCAGCTTTTATTTTAAAATGTTTGATTCAACTTCATATCTAAACTACATTAAACATTACATTCTAAATTAGATTCCAATAACTCTATCACTCCGTTACTAGCTGGTGTGAATCCACCACAACCTTTCAGTGGATGCCCACTCTCTGCATCTGAATCTCTATGACCCAAGAGTCCCCGTACAAAATGACTTTCTTTCCTTCCACGCCTCCCGCCAGTCCCAGTAAAGAAGAAGAATGTCCCAGTAGCGATGCATGTTCCATTGTTCACGCTCTGCCTCCAATTTGCTCTCCACATTCTGCGGCCCCGGCCGAGACGTTACGCCGGCTTAAGGGACAAATCGCACACACAAGACAGGGGGGAAAGGGAAAACGAGAGAGATGTGTGTGTGTGTGCGTGCATCGGGGGGTTGGGGGTGTAAGGAAAAAGATAGAGGAAGAGGGGAAGAGCGAGGAAGGGAGGGGGGAAAGGGCTAAACCTCTTCACAGCAATGCAATTATAGTCCTGCATTTAAAGCTGGTGGGTTTTTTTTGTGGCAGCCTCGCCTGCTCTTTCTCTCTCCATCACCCTCTGTACTTTAACGCCGAGGCTAATAGCCATAGCCGCGGCAATTTCTACGGTACATGACATTAACATGGTGGAGTGTCTCCGACAAAGGGAGGCATTCAAAGGGACCTGAAAAAGAGCAGCGGCTTCGCCTGGTTAAGTAGGCCTCAACCTGCCAAGGCCGCAAGACAGACAGACAACTTGTGTGTTTATTACCAGTGCCACCTAGGGAGAGAAGGGGGGGTATAGACACCATCAACATCCTCACAATTTGGCCATGTTTCCACACTTTCACCTTTGAGATCTATTAAACTTCCACTTTCAATAGACGTAGCTGCTAAGATATGGGAAGAAGTTGCAGGAGTGGATGAAACTTTACTCCCCTTGTCCAACGGGAATGTAGACGCGTTAAATGACGCAATAAAATAACACGACACTGAGAATTGCACACCAAATAGGATTGCGTTTCATTTTACATACGAGTAAAATTCAGCACATAACTCGGACCACCAACTAGGACAGTTGGCTGCTCTTGCTGTGTTCAAATGAGCAGAAAGAGAATGCTTGCTAGGGATATCTGTGTGTGTGTGTGTGTGTGTGTGAGGAACAGGTGGCTGGCTTTATCATTTCCCGTACAGTAGCAATGATGTTTTCTCGAGTGTTACCCTGACTAATTTCAGTGAGCATGTGTTTGCTTTATTGGCTGATTTTCCACAGGCTCTTGAGATTTTAATAAAATAGGAATATTGTGCACTGTCGGATTTTTCCTCACTCATGCAGATGAGAAGTGTCGGTGCTTGCAAGAAAATATCCATTAAAACTTATCCAGAAACTATGTATAATAAGAATTATATTAATACCCTTAGAAATGATGTGTAGGGTTAAAATGGGGGCAGAGGAGCAGAAGGCAAGCTTAGTCAGCGGCTGTTGGTCTGACACAAAAGGTCCCCCACCCCAAAAAAAAAATAAAAAATAGGCCAGGGACGCACAAAGAGAAAAAGAAACGAAGGAGCAAAACGGCTGCCTGGACACAGAGGAAGAGGTGGAGGAGGAGGAAGGCGGCGGGGGTGGGGGGGTGGGGGACAGGCTAAAAGGCGATGGTAAACTCCCACATTCACAGCGGAACCCCCTGCCCCATTGAAAAGACCATCTGTGGCTTGAAATGGATGAGTGTTGTGAGTGCGTTCAAAAACATTTCTGTTTTAATTCTTGTGCCTCCCGAGTGGGCGGGGCAAAGGGGGGTGGGTAGGGTGGGATGGAGTGGAGGTCTAGGCGGGCGTGAAAAAGCTCCCGCTGCTGCACCCTCTAAGTTTCTTGAACGGGGGGTGGGGGTGGCAGTGACGACCGTAAACAAATAAATGAGAGATACGTAGGGGCCCGCTTCACAGACCAAATTACATGGGGCGAGGTGGACAGACACAGCGATTTCGAAGACAAAACAGCTGGGAAATCTGCCTTTAAGGACGCACGGAGTGACTAACTGCAACAGACATTTAGTGCCATTTTAGGTGATTCAACGTGTCCTGCTTGTTCGGAAAATGCAGAGCGAAATTCGGCTGCTGACATTCTACCTTTATAATAAAGCATTCTCACTCTAATACATTTAAAAAAGCTACAAATGTAATGGTCTTTAACTCTCAATGTATGTCAATTTTTATTTTTATTTATTGTATACTTTTTCACATTCCAACCAAATATGATGTGATCTACTGGGTTTTTATGAGTTAAACGACCATCTGGAAAACAACCATACAAGATATTCAAATTTCTTAACAGAAAATAGGAAACGTGGTCTGTACATTTGGATTCAGACCCCATTTACTCTGATACCACTGAATAAATTACATTTTCAAATCTGAACTACACAATTCCAAATGGCCTAAGGTGAATTCCTATTAAGGTGACTTCTGAAATCAAGTAGGGGTACTGGAATTTAATTAAGGATATCAGATTTCAAGAGTGCTCAATACAAATGCACACCACACTTCTCAGACTTTTCTACGTAAAAATATCTTAAAGCTTAAGCATTCCTCCACTTCCACTTTACAGCCATGCTAACTTTGTGCAGATCCACTATCTAAAGGCTTTAGGAAATACATACAAATTTGGGATATTAAGATGACAAGTTGTGCTAAAGTTAATTTTTTTTTGGATAATTATGAGTTGTTACAATGAGAAACTATGTTTTAGCAAAAAAATATATTAACGCAAGACAAAATATAAAAACAAACAATGAGACACTTTGTGCATTCCTGTTTTTACTCCTTACTAAACCTCTGCCCACCCTCCTTCCCTCTCTCTGTTTTGTCTCCGTCTCTCCAGATTGAGTGCCTCTAATTCATTTGCGCCCCCCTCCATGTCAATTAATTAAGTGCACGCTTTTCTTCGGCCGTGCACGGCAATTAGCATGAGATAAATATGCATCAGTCGAATTATCTCGTCTTGTAGTCTACTCCCCCTGCTCCCCTACTGCGCCCCTGTTCTAACGGTAATGCTAATTTGCATCATGAGTATTCTTAGATGCGTGTTAATTAGGTGCTGGTATAAAGATTTTACCTTGATACGGGACCTCGAGAACGTGTTCAAGTGTTTCTGCAACCAAAGGGAACCTGTCATACTTTAATTAAAGTCTTAGAAGGCGAGCCGTGTATGCACAAGCATAAAGTAAATGCAACGACGCGTAAGAAAGTCCTTTTTGAGAAATTTGGATAATTTATTTTAAAACACAGAAACTGTGTTATTTTACTGGCCCACCTTTATAGCTGAAAAATGCAATCCCTTCCCATAACATGATGCCAATAGCCTTCTCCAAACTTCCTGCAAGATAATCAAATAATGGGCCCAGAAGTCGATTTTCTCTAATAGGCGTAGGGGCAATTCAAACGATAGACTTCATAGCATTACATCACTCACAGAGCACTCTGACAAGCCTTTTACTGACAACAAATTACCTCACTGCCCATAAAAACTAAACTAATGTGAAATATCACATATTTTAATCAACTGGGAGGAGGGAGGAAAGTATTGCTCTCCTCGAATATTTGGACCGAGGCCGGAGGAAAAGCTTTAATTAAATTAACACGGAACCCTTTTTTCATCTGTGCCCATGAAAGAAAAAAAAAAAAAACTGGGTTTTATGGTGTAATTCCTAAAAAGTATCACGAAGGGATAACTGCCTTGTAGGGAAGGACAGAGCGACTTCTTTAATTACACTTACACCATGTTTTACTTACCAAAAGTAAATTTAGTCAAGCAATTCTTCAACAGGTTCTTAATCCAGCTCAGTCTTAAATTAAAAAGAGCTTCAAGTGAAGGACGCAAGGTTTCATTTACTGTTTCTGTAAAGCAAAGTGCAATAAAGAGGATAGATGGGGTGCCTTCACCTAGATCCACTCTGAGAGATACATCAAGCTAGAATACTCACTCCAACAGGGAACTTACTGATAATTTTCAGAGAGACTAAAATCATGGCAAGAGTAAAGTATAAGAGTCGGCTCTTTACACTAATGAAATGACTTCATTCTTTTTCAGTGGTCAGTGGTTCTGTGCATGTTTAACCCAAATGTTTTACAGTATGTAAAGTAAAGAAAATAAACCTCCCAGGCAGATTTAGGTTTACGTAACATTTTAACCTCTGTAAGATATTTTCTTTTTATGAAAGGAAGTAAGATTGATGTTTTAGAGTAACCCAGCCAAAGTTCTCACTTGAGTCTCAGTCTATCTGTTGAGGGAGCTAATGATTAGGGTGATGGTGAGTAAGCCTTTCAACCTCAAATTCTAGGACCTCGTAACCCAAAATTAACGAGGGGGAGATGTAAAAAGAAGTGTCAATTACAGAAATGGTTTGGTTGATGCAATTATGCCAAGATTTCCAAACTGATTACTGAAGAGAATATCCATAACTTTTAACGTGCTATTTTTAAATACATACAAATTGAAAACATATAATTTACTTTAAACCATTTTACATTGTTTCATTATCTTTTGAGAGATGTCTGTGTCATTTTTATATCTTTGTTAATTTACAAGTTAAACCTCCCAGCGAGTATGTATAATTTTGTTCCCAACATTGTGTTTGACACATTTTGAGGTAAATTTATTTTTACATATTCTTTAGACCTGCCGAGGGATTCTTTATTATTACTAATACAGCTATTTAGACAAGTTGTGTTAATGTGAAACAATGGCATATTGAGGCTTTTAACACATTTTATTTAAACATGAGTGATTTGGAATTGCAGAAAACTGTTTTCAGTCATGAGTTAAGGCAGCTGCATAAATATGGTGTAGTTAGGTTGATAGGCTGTAAACCGTACAGCCCAGATTTAGCTTAATCATGACAAATTATCTGGTCTTGATTCTATATATTTATGTATAAGTAGTCAGGGAATAGGACTAAACTGATATACTATTTAGACATTTATTCTGTTTCACGTAGCAATATGTTCCATATGTGCATATTTGAGATGTTCCAATGCGAATTTTGCCAACAATACCAGTTCTCTATGAGAAATGTTCAAAGGTACCTGCCTATAAAATGGTTGAAAGAGAGAAGACTGTTACTACAATATTACTAATTTTAATCCTAAACCTTTGTGTTATATTTTTTCACCTCTAATTTGAAAAATTGCACTACTTTGATAAAGTTGATACTTGGCTCAACCCATCTGAGATACCAAAGCAATTCAATCCCTTTGCAAAAGTTATTATTATTTAAAAAATCTGTGACAACTCATTTTACTTTTTCACATTTTTAGATTTTTTTCTGAATTAATGTTTCTCCTGTTTGGTTAAGAACTAATCACAATATACATTGGCAAATATAGAGATCAAAACGTCCAACATTAATGTGTTTATAATATTCTTTGAATAATATTAAAATATATCAGAGTACATGTTACAGCAACGTTTGACATATATTTGTTTAACATTATTTTTCTTCTAGACTTTTTCTTTACGGAAAAGATATAGCAGAAAAACAAACTTGCTTTGGCGTACTATTTTCTGATTATTGAAGACTGTAATCTATTAATGTGGGCTGCTTAAATAATTACATGACAGCAAGTTCCTTATAATCATTCAGAAAATGTACAGAGGGAAAGATTCAGGGAGTCAATTAAGATCGAGAGATGCTTTACATCCCAGGGATGAAAGAAAAACACAGACAAGCCTCGTCTCTTCTGGTTTCTGTGAATAAATGCATGTGTGTCCATGGGACTTCTTGTTGCTTGACCTCCAGTGTTCCCTGTTCAAGCTAAGTGATATATTCTTTTTTTTTTTTTTTTTTTTAAGAAATAGACACTCTAAAGCTTTAGTGCAAAATGTTACAATTAACTGGAGAGTTTTTGAGTGTTCTACTTTTTTTTCTAAAAATGCTACTCAGATGAAAAGCTTCAACTTTTAGGCAAAAGCTAATTGTATGTGTGTGTGTGTGCGTGTGTGTGCGTGTGTGTGTGTGTGTGGTTGTAAAGCTGTGGGTTTGTTCTTCCCATTGAAAGAAAGAAAAAGCTTGTCAGCATAAACAGTCTTTCTCTAAAAACTGAAGACCATGAAGTGTCTTTCACAAAAGAAGCCAAACCCCGACACAGCAGATTGGCTGCTTTTTGAAACTCACCAGAAATATTTTGATTTCATTATCACCAATTTCTTTTGTTTCTAAAATCGTGTATTGAAACATTTGACATTTTTTCTTAAACTGAGATTTTGAAGGTTCAAGTAGAAAAAGGTGAAAAAAATAAAGACTTAGTGGACAGAGCAGAGGGATGGGTCACTGTGTGAGTGTGGGGGGCATTGAAAGGTCTGAAATGGGGAGTGGGGGGGGGCTGATGGAGGCTGAATGCCACCACCCAGTAGGCCGTGAAATCAGAAACCTTTGCCAACAAGACAGCCACCCGCACAGCCGGCGTTGTTCTGAAAGTGGGAGAGCGTGCATGTTCGGGCTCCTCTAGGGAGAGCGCAGTCATGCAGGGTATCACCCAGCTCCTCCTCCTCCTCCTCCTTCTCCTCCTCCTCCTCTTCCTTCTGTTATCTCTTGTCACTTTCAACCCTTCTGTCTCCTCCTGCTCTGACTCTTCGGGCCCATCTCACATGTTCTCCGCTCTCAGTCTGTTCATTTATACAGTAGAGCTTTAAGCTGTTTCATGAGTTTCAGTCTAAAGTCTGCTAAACCAAAGAAAGGAGCATTCCTGTCCTAAAACGTGCTTAAATATCTCCCACAATTCAAGTTGCTTTTTAAGGTTTATTATGTTATATATATTCAGGTAAATAAAAAGTGCAAAAATATTTTATTTTATTCTAATATTGTTTTGGTCAAATAAAAAAAATCATGCACATCCCAAGGAGTGATTGGCTCTGCAGGATAGGTATAACAAATAATGATTTTAAAAGTAAAAATTGTATTTCCCTAGACTTTTTCTTACTGCTTCTCCTACTTTTGAAAGTGACCCCCTTCCCCTTTTCCTCCCCCTTCTCTCCTTTCCCCCCTGTCGTTTCTCCTTTAACAAACTCCTCTTTTCGCTGTGTCTCGGCCTGATTACCATGCTGCTGGTGACTTTTCCCCTCTTGTCTCACTTTCGCTCTGTCTAAAGGGTACTTAATAAAATTCGGAGTCTGGTTTTCGTTTCTGTGTGTAGAAGACAGAGTAAAAGGAAGGGAGAAGGACTTTTTTCAATTTTTTTTTCTTATCATTTCTTTTCAAACAGTTGCTGAAAAAAAGTTCATTACTGCATGGTTTTTGTCACAAAAGTAAAACAGAAATTCATATACATGGATACTAAATTTAGTTAACTGAGATGAATGCAAACTTTTATCAAGCCAGTTTCTTAGGGTGATTTTTCTTAAACTCAATCTACCAAAGCGCAAACTTTGGAAACTGTGAAATAGAACAGCCCCTTTCTTCTGTAATTTTTTTTTTTTTTTTTTATAAATCAAGAATCAGAAAATGTTCACAGAGGTTTGCATTTAGCAAAATTAATTGTGACAGAAGTTTGATTGAAAACACAAACTTCCCTGAGAACACTGAAGCTTTGCAAATGTTCCGTTTTTATTTATTTATCTGGTAAGGTGAAAATATATGTTCTATTTTATAAAAAACATAAGATTCAGAAAATGTTCATTAGCCCTAAGGGAAATTATTTAATTGATAAATGTAAATGAATATTGAGAACCAGAAATAAAAAAACACTTGCAGCACAGAAAAAAAAAAAACTGTTACTTCAGTGAAAAAAGAAACCACAAACAGATTCAAGTATTAAGAAAACAGTATGAAATGTGTGGAGCGTTTGTTTTCTGCTTTCACCCAAAATCGACAAGCTAATATTAATATTTTGGTAATTTTTTCCCCCAATGTACTTACTTGTCATTTAGCACACACATTACCTGCTATAGTCATCCTATTGTGGTCACGGATGTTAGAAACTATTTTTCATATTATCACAAGAGAGACATTGTTTTTATAAAATACTATTCTAAAAAGAAATATTTCTTATATGTTTAAGAAATATTTGCTAAAAATAAATTGACACAACTTAGATAATGCTGTAATTATCTGTGTTCTGTAAGCTCAGCTGCCAGGATGGAGATATAAAATAAGGACGGACGGTCTAAGACATAGGTTGAGGTCTTTGCATTTGAGATGCTGTAAAATAAAATTTAAAAGACCATACATTAGGTTAGCACTACCATAAAAAAGGACACTACTGCAAGTGACAGTCTGTTTGTGCCCATCTGGATGAGTCATACACATACATGAGAATATGGCTAAACAGAAGAACATTATAAAGAAATGATCACATTCCTTATGTATAAAGTAGGGTCATCGTATGATTCCATTTAGTGACATTTACACCTTTCCCCCTTCCAAAGCTTTATTGTAAATAAAAAGTATACAAAGTTGAGGGTTAAAATTCAACATTCCAACAGTTTAAAATCCTTTTAATCAGATATCTGAGGGAACAGATAGCATTTTATGACCGTATGAATCGTGGATGCACACAGCGATGCTCCACACCCTGATGTTACTTAGGACTGCAGACAAGTTTTGCATTTGCTTACAAGTAATGGTAAAACTGTCGCGGTTTGAAAATATTTTTGGTTGTGAAGAAACTGGGCAGACATTGTGGGCAAACTAAAACAGAAAAAAACGTCTTATAGTTTTAGGCAAAATTTGCAAAAGAAGTTAAAAACAAGCACCTGATAAGTACTTCTATGGTGATAGGGCATTTATTCTCGGAATTACGTTCGTTTAAGTACCTATTGCAGCAGCAGTTAGTAGGTTATTTTTTTAATAGTTTTTTTTTAAATTAGTTTAGTAAAAGTGCCATACTGTTTTGTTTTATTTAAAGAATTAAAATATAATGTATGATCCAGCATCGTTATTTGCAAAGTAAATCTGAAATGTTATGGAGGAATAATACATTTTTGAGGGGTAAATTAGAATTTTAAATTAAATTTCACCTTCTGGAATGTTCAGTCATAAAAAAAAATAAAACAAGTTTCCCTTGTGTTGCTTAATCATTTTGGAAGGTTAGGAGATTCATCTTGAATAACTAAATATGGGTTTCCTGTGTACGGGAAGACTAATGGCTTTGGTATTAATTGAAACTCTTTCTTTTCCAGGCTGAAGAATTAATCAAAGATAAAGTGGGAGAAGCGAGATATTAAAAGTTTAAGTGGGGCTCAGTAATTCATTATCTGCTGAGAAAGCATTTGACAAAGATAAACTCTGTTATAGTAAGATTTGTTGCTGCTTATACACTGCCCAGACTTGTGTGTCATTATATCCTTATGAGGACAAATGCAACGCAAGATAGGAAGTGTGGTTGAAGTATGTGGGAAAAAAAACATTAAAAGAGACCACTGGAGGCAAATGAGAAACAAAAATCTAGAAACACTGTGGTTTGTTTTCTTATTAGTTACAGAAGCAATAGGGATCAAAAGTATAATGTTGGGGAAGGTTTAGGAATAAGTCAGAAAAATGTGAAGAAAATTCAGAGAGAGCTGGAAAAACAGAGCCGACTGGTGAAAAAACTGGAAGTGTACAAGAAGGTTGTCTAAACGGTTGAATATGACAAAGAAGAAAATAGGAAAAAGCAATATATGACAAATGAGTCGGAGGAAAACTAGAAGGCTTAGCATGGTGGGAAGCAGAGAGACGAATACCTTCTCCACCATCTCCCCTTCCTATCCCTTCCCTCCTGACAGCCTTCCTCTGCCTGCTTACCCCCCTCCACATACACACAAACACACACACGCACACACACCCCAGCTGTTAAATTATTCAGGACCACTTCTGCAGCACGCTTGATTAAGTTTTCATTTCTGCAAATTACCATTCGGAAGCGCACCACGCCACTGAATCACCTAACCACTACAAGCTCCGAGGCTGTTTACCTGCTGTCATACGCAGGGAGAGCGAGGTGCGCAAAGGGAAACAAAGGCAACATAAATGATCATGTTATACCTTAATCATCTCTTTCTATTGTTGTGATCATTATGTATTGTAAACCTCTTTGTCAACACTGGTAATATACAACAGTTATGACACGGAAGCTCATTTCAGTGGAATTACAAATTAGAAACTGAAATAGAGAAAAAGAAAACATAAACACTAGAAGACAAGTAGACGTAAGAAGACTGTGAGGAGGCCATTACTTTAGCATCTAATCCACTGTACATGTATAGTGATGGACTGCGATTGCACAAATGGTCAATAGTTCCCATTTAAAAAAAATAAGGAGAGTCTGACCAAACATAATGCACCTAGTTAAACCCCTATTAGTGTAAAACCTCACTGATTGCTTTTCAGCTGCTTAAACACGTCACCATTTGAACAATATTGGAGATAACTGTGTGTACATTTCTACCAGTCCAGGTTAGTGAATCTGGCCTAAGATACAAGCAAACTTTGCAACGTGGGACTGGTCATATATTTACAAAGAAAATCATTCATGATTGGGAGCTTCTGTTTGCAGTCATGTTTTAATGCTAATTTAAATGAATGGGCCTTTACTTTTTTAAAGTTTTTTGAGGGACGAGTACGCTTGTACCTGCAGTAAACACAACGCTCTTAGCATATTTATTTAGTATAAATCCAGAATAGTTTGTTCCTGAAGCTGACGCTAACAGCTCGTCTCAGAGGGGGCAAGCTCAGGGCAGACTTCTGCCACTTTAAAACAACTCCATTCTTAAAAAAAGTATAGCGTTTTGTGCTTTTTTCCCCCTTTTTTTTGCACTTCATGATGCTTGTTCTGGTTGGGTATACACACACAAATTGATGACTGTTTCAACAGAAAGTGGTGGTAGATGGCTGTACACTATCTGCGATTTACATATGTGACGCAAGCTGAGAGCAGGACACCGTAAGCATTTCCGGTAAGCAAATCAGGGGTCGCGCTACACATTTTTGGTGTGTCATTTTGATTGGCAGGGTCAAAAAAATCCGGTCACAGTCTAGTTTTATCCATCACATTTTAATGCTGGAGGGGGTTTGGGTTGCCTGTCTCCAGCAGTTGTCTGACAAGTTAAGACCTATTCTATAGTATCTGATAAGTGGCATTCAATCAAAACAACCTGACCAGAGGACTACACCTAAAAGCAAAATTAAATACTTGCCCTTTTGTCACATAAAAGCTAAATTAAATGCTTGCGCTATTATTACAATACCTGGGATGGTTCCTGCATGGCATGGAACAAAAATTCCTCACTTAAATTTTTTTTTCTTCGTAATCTAATAGTTGGATTGTTGCAGAAGTTATTGACATTAGGTTTTAGAATTTTGTTTTTGTTTTTTTTCCACGGACAGAATACATTATCTCCATGGGTAATCACAGCTCTTGATCTGCAAGCAGAATCCACGCTTTGCTCCACTGGAGACTGCAATTACGTTATTCACTTCAGACAAAAAGTTTGACATGAGGAAACATTTCTCCCATTGTAGCGACCATACGTAAGTCGAAGACTTTCACAATGAGTGGTTTCCTGACCCCTAAACTACCGGAGGAAACCTTGCAAGCAGCAGCTGGCGTCGCACACCTGTCTGTGGCACACATCGGGCTCTATGGTGCGCATCTAACTGGGCGCACTGGGATGGAGGGACTGGCGACCTGTGCAAGGTACACCGCGTCTCTCACCCGATAACCGCTGGAAAAATGCACCAGACCCCCCGCGACCCTCCAAGGAGACGCGGGATAAATAATGGATGGAATTTATTTACCTGGACTCCGTGCATAGAGTTTTAAAAAACACATTGGGTCACGTAAAGCAGTAAGAGGGAGGTCTGAAAACTAATCTGTAACAATGATGGAAAACCCTTCACATTTTTTCGTTAACATCCTAGAAAAAAATGGTCAAATACGGAGAATATTCCATTAACGCAACTCCTGCAGCAAATATAAAAGTAATACAGTTTTAAAATAAATACAATTGTTTATTGGTAAACTACAATCACATTTTTGCTTGTTACCGTTTTTTTTACTTTTTAACAGGAAAAGTACTAATCATTGTACGTGTTTGAGAAAGGATGATCATTGGTGGAGGACCACCTCCTACCCTCCAGTGTAATAATTTTCTAATAAATAATCATCCAATGCAAACCTGAGAATTGTATACTGTAAACTTGATTTTACTAAAAGTATTCTGAAATATTTCTTAAGCATTTTTCACTAGGTTTCTCTGAGCCCTTTTTAACAGTTTGAAACTATAATTTTAAAGAGCTCTCAAGTACTCATATATCCCTTGGCCAGCCATGCATGACAATGCAACTTAGAGGTATGCTCTTATTTTTGTTTATCAGCTTGGCTTAATAACTTAGCACTAGTTACCCTAAGACGTATCAAAGTTTGTCTTTCATGTTTTATCTCAACAGCAGACTTAAATCTGTAAATGATGGATGCGCTGTTTTGTATCCTGCAGAACAGTTTGTTGCAGGGCTCTGAGCAACCGGCACTTTGGACTAGCACCCTGCAGTGGATCCTGCATGCAGCCTATCATGACTATGATCAGGATGTTGAAGGGATCTTTCAAGAAGACGCAAGCAGCAGTTAGGGAAATGATGGTGGTTAAGATGAACGTCGTGCATGTGTAGGCGAGAGTGCGTCCATGCATGATTTGTGTGTTTGTTGTCTGCGGATACACTGGACAGCAGGAGCCCGTCTGTGAGTCACAGTATGATGTTAGAAGGGGAAGGTCTTAGCGAAGGGTGAAAAACACTGCAATGAGTGACGTATATGTGTGTGTCTGTGTGTAATATTTGTCGTCTCCGCAGCCCACTTAGACAGCAGGCCTTCAGCTCTTGTGAATCCGCCATACAAATATTGCAGAAAACCTGAACTGGACCTCTGTGGCAATGACATTGCAATTGTCAACACGCGCGCGCATACAAACACATGTATCCCCATATAGGCTTCACTTCCCGTTCGTACGGTTCATTAGTGCTAATATTGGTACGCAGAGAGATTGGGTGGATTTATGGTCAGCCATGTGCACAGACAGCTAATCAGCAACCGACCACAAAGGGCCCCACTGTGGCTACAAGATAAAGATAACCATCAGACCATGTACACACATGCACACACCTGTAGCTGACAGATAAGCGCTGGCCTTTCATGATGGAAACAAGAAGTTCTGATTTACTACTTTGGATAACTGCAGCAGAACACTTACTGATTATGCTTGAGTGTGAGGGAGAGAGAGCGAGAGAGATGGCCAGGCACTTGATTTGTGCAGAGGCTCTGATGAAAGCAATTTGTCACCGAGTGGCTACACGTTTGTCAGCCGGTATCATGTGCCACATAGGGGTGCATGTGTGCTGTATTGTGCCTGCGTTGTGTAAAGGTTTCGTCGCAGATTTACGGCTGTCTCCCATAGTGAAAGATCCAGAGAGGGCCTTCCTGTAGCGACTGACAATGGACTGTGGATTAACGGTCCACCTTCAGCCTATCTTTCTGCCTCTCTTTTACCACCATCTTGCTGTTTCTCTCTTCTTTTAAAGCTCTGCCTCCTAATTAGTCCTTGTTTAATCGAGTGATATACCGTCTGCCATCTTTCTTGCAGGGAATGGTGAAAAGGAGACATTTATTTTAGTGAACTTTGGCCCTTTCCTTTCCAGGCTGTGTCACCTGGATGTTGTCAGATTTCTGATCTTGCTTTGGTCCTTTTTCTTTGTCCCTTTTGTTCCTCCTTTAACAATAATAGATCTTCATTCATTCTACTTGTCCATTGCAAAGTCAGATTAGGGTGCATTCAGACCACCATAAATGGCTCCTCATTCAGTTAACTTGTTTGAATTCACGCAGCGTCGCGGAAGTATTTACATGGGTTAAACTTTTTGTCGTTTTGTCTTGTTACAACCATAAACTTCATTACATTTTATCGGGATTTTACGTGATACAAAAAAAATAAATCTAAATCAAAGCATCGTTTTGACCTTTACATGGCTTGGAGCAAACTGAAAAAAATACTTTTATGCCTTTCTTTTAATTCCTTTTTCTTTTCCTTTTGACACAAAGGCCAACAGATTATTTTCTGCTCTACTTGAAATGCAGATCTCTTGAGCCACTTCAAACTTACAATTGGCTGCCTTGTTAGTATTCTCTTTCCCAGCTTGCCACTTTAGGTCAGGGGTGCCCAATCATGGACCTTGAGATCTACTATCCTGCCACTGGGACGAATGTGGCTCAGGAGTTAGGACTTTGTCTTTTAAGGGTTGCCGATTCTAGCTCCAGCTCCGACTGCCTCGCTCGTTGTGTCCAACTTTAACTGTTGCCTACTGGAGGTGGTCAGAGGCCCCGGTGGCACCGGTGTCCGGCAGCCTTTCCTCTTTTAGTGTCCCTCGTGGCAGCTGTGGCTACAACCTAGCTTCCCGTCACAAGGGTATGAATGTGTGTGTGAATGAATGAATTTAGTGTGAAGCGCTGTGGGGTCTGTAGGGACTAAATAAAGTGCTATACAAATACAGGCCATTTACCATTTTACCATTCAGAGCTGACAGATTGCTGATAACGGAATTGAGCCATTTGATTGAGGTCCGTTGGAGCAGGGATACATGTAATATTTGCAGGATGGTAGCTCTCGTTGACAAGAGCTTGGCATCCGTGCCTTCGGTGTATGATCATGTCATGGTACGATTTCAATTGTGCCTTATTCAAGTGATGGATCAGGGCTCCGAGGGATGATTAAAGCTTGGAATACTGTATTAAATGTCCCTGTCCATTGTATTTCAAACCAAAGAAGAGCAAGCATAAGAGCTGCAACAATATGAGTCTTAATTTTCCTGTTATCTTGCACTGTTGAAAATGTTTGCATATTTATTTATTTTTTTGTCCATAATTAGCACATGATGTTAACTGGCTTGGGAACACTGATAGTATACAGAGTGGTAGAGAGTCTACCTTCTCTTGGATACGCAATTTTTTCTTGCCGTTTTACAGTCTTTAAAACTTTTTTCTGTCTCATTGCATCTGAAGCCAGTGATTTTTACCTTAGTAGAATATTATATTGTAGTTCTTGTCGGCACTTTTGAGTATTAATTGTCATAAATGTTCAAATGTTTGCAAAGCAACTTTAATCTTTGCGTTTTGTTCTATCGCTCCCGCCTTTCACCTCCCTACCCTGCTCACTGATCTTTTTCTCTCACTCTCCTCTCCTCTGCCTCTCTCTCCCCATGCTGAGGCCATATATCTCTCTAACAGGCACTATCTACAGCCCTAAGCCCTAATGAGGCATCATAAGGCGAACAGTTTGCAGCAGCACCGTGATCTTCTTTTATTTGCCAAACCATATCTCTTCCGCTCTTTCCCCCTCCCTACTGCCCTTTCCTCGTCTCTCAATTGCTCTATCAGTCTGCCCTGCAAGCTATATCTCTCCCTCTCTGTCTCTACCCTCTGGTTCTTCCTTCCATCTCTTCCTCAGCTCTCTCTCTCTCTCTTGGTTTTCACAATTGTGTTTTATCTCCCTTCTCATTCACTGGTTGAGCTCTCCTCTCCCCTGTCATGGTGGTTTGAATCATATCTGGCCGTCTACATATGCTAAAGCCTGTGTAATTACAGCAGCTCTTAAATAAAGACACGCTCCTAAAGCTGTCGGCTGGAATCACAGCCAAACAAGGCAGGAGGGGCCTCCCAGCAGCAACAAAGCTGTCATAGATCTCTATGGATTTATCACCACCAAGAATAAGAGGAGAAGGAGGGAGGGAGGGAGGGATAAGGAGGAAAACATATTTTTTTACATGCTGTCGCAGATACAGAGGAGGTTATAGGATTTAAATTTTTGTGATCTTTCACATGGGGAAAATGTTCCGAAAAAGATGTCGGATGAGAGGGAGATAAACTAATAAAAAGAGGAATCATAAAATTTCTCAAGAAAGAGGAATATCAATAACAAACTGTGTGCCATAAGAATGGTTGGACAGAAAAATTTGCTGCATGAATTGTTCTTTCTTTCTGCACCAATTACCAATTTTTAATGTTTTTATAAATAAACAAAATTTCACAAATTATGAACAGTGTTTTAATGTATCAGAAATAGCTGCATCATAAACCTCTCCCAAAATACAACCTAAACCTAAAATTATCCCAATGTTCAAAAGTATATTAAAAAAAGCTTATTCTTTTTTTTTTTTTTTTTAAAGGAAGCTCCTCAGGTAATCATCCAGTTCAGTTTTTTGTTTTTGTTTTGACGCATTGGGTTGTGAGCCATATCTCCGATATCAAACACGGCCACTACCAAATAAGCCCGCCCTGACATTCTTACAATTTCTACTTCCCAGATTGCTCTGAACAGTTGAAGCAGTCTGTCCATCAATCAATTCCAGTAAGTAATGAAATAGAGGCAGGATCCTACTCTCCTACTTTTGTGGATGAAATCTTGCCTGACACTGTAAGGCAGCCTGACCCGCTGTTCTTTTTGCCTCGGCTGCCAGGACAGGACATACAAGGGGGGGGAAAGAGAGCTGTTTGAGTGAATCTTAATATTTTAGATATTTTTCACAAAAAAAAAAAAAAATTCATATAGACCAAGTGAGCTTCCCAAGTTTCCCAAGTATCATTTAGGGATGAATTTCAAGTACCTCAATTCAGAGTGGTTTTCATCGATCTTTCTTTAAGCCTACAGTGAAAGCATCTAAATAAAACATCAACATTATAGGGCTCAGATTAGCTTGTTCTGCTGAGTTTGATTGGTATTTTTCCCCTTATTTTTGTAAAACTGGATTTACTATTTTTTTCTTTTTTAAACTTACCTGTCCACACTGTTATACGTCTTTGTTTCCCCTCATTCTACGTACTGTCAGTTCCCTTTCCTTCTTCTTGACTTGTGTAATTCATCAGTGCAGCGGAGGTTCAGATTGATCAGCCTCTGAAGGCAGAGATGTGTGTGCTGCTGATGTAGCAGGAACTCCCGTTGAATAGCGAGCAGTGTGTGTGCCTGTGTGTAAGACCGACGTGGGGGAAAAGTGGAGGGGACATTTTTTAAAATGTATTAATCGTCGTGGTAACAGTGGATGAGAGCGGCTACGACAGGCCCATCTTTTGAGAGAGACACACCACATGTGACACATACCCAAGCAGGTCTGCACACACACACACAGCTGCATTCTAATATCCCAGGGGTTCAACCCAAGTGCTTTACACTGTGGCATCAGCTACCATGCAGACAAACACACTCTACCTATGGGGAAATACAAGGCAATTTATCACTAATCACTAGATTCCCAAACTTTGCATTAGTCTGGATTTCCTATGATTAATAGCTTTCCGCAGTAAACTTTAACTCTCAGAAAACTATACTTGAGTCTGTGCCTGTGTGTTTGGAGATAAGTGCAGCACAGGATAAGCCATTTTAAAACATGTTTTTTTTTTTTGAGGAGAGAAAGTTAGTTTAGATTCAAAGCGGTGCCTTCCATATAATGTTTTTTTTTTCCTAATCTATTCATCCTATCTTTCTTTTTGCTGTTTAATCTTGGTATTTGGTGCTCTGTTAGGTGGGCGTAGGATGTAGAGGGTTGGCATAAAATAAAAGAAGAAAGGAAGGACATGTCTGAATGCTTTTCGAGGGCACAGCTATGCATTTTTTCCCTGTTTTGCAATTATCAGGTTAAACTCTACTTGATGTACAGGTTTTTCTTGAGCTGTACAAGTATCTTTAAAGTATGACCTGCCAATTCTTTAATATTATTTATTTTTTACCAAAATAAATGAAAAAAGGCTCTGCAGCTTTTCAGATGTAGCATATATCCATTTCAACTGATTTTACTCAATTTAAGTACACCAAATATATAAAATGCATGTTTTTAGTTTATGCCTTTTTTCTTTAGTTTATGCCTTTGACCTTTATTTTAGCTGCTAAACACATTTACAAGTGTACAGCCAAATAATGTTTATTGGACTTACTTCTCAAGATCACACACCACATTTACTGAACATACAAATAAGTAATATAAAACTCACTAAGGGTGCAACAACATAACTTTTATTTGTTTCATTTTTTGGTGGTGTTGCTGCCCTTGATGGCTTGGCACCCTAGGTGGCAAGCCACTTTGTCCAAAAAAATTTCTGATTTGTGATTTCTACTTTTATGACTCTGGCTGCAGTGGACACATGTTATAATGTACATATTTCTAAACAAAATAAATGTTATACATTTTTTTACATCTAATGAATAAGAAGCTAAAAAAAAGGTTTTTACAATATTTGAGCTAACAATCATCATTTACAGATTATTTCTGAATCAATATTTTAGTGCATGCTAATAATTTACTAAAATCCTAAGCTTAGTAACTAATAGATTTAAAAGCACACTAAAACAAAGTGCATGTCATGAATTAAAATGAACGTTCTAAAACAATTCCATTTTAATCACAAAGGAAATTTTAATATACTGAAAATCAAACACTAAAAACAAAAACAGAATTTTGGTTATTTTGGTTTCTACTTGGTCGTGTGTGGTCAAACTTTGTGCAAGACTGGAGTGGAGGGGGAGGTGAAGGAAAGGGAAGAGGAGATGAGAGCAACGAAGGAGGAGGAAGGGGTGAAGGCAACAGAGGAGAGGAAGCTGAGAAACTGGCGAGCACTGGAGGAGAGGTGACAAGGCTTTGGGGACAGACAGGGGCATGAATAATTCATCAACACTTCTGATGGACAGATTAGGGAGAAAAATGAACAGAGATGAAGCAGAAGAGAGAGAAAGAGAGAGAGAGGTGGTGGGACGAGAGGAATAGAGATTGAAAGCAGAGGAAGGGGAGGAATAAAATGACAAACAGAAAACAGAAAGATAAGAAGAAAGCAAGTGAAGGGTGGAGGGGCCACACACTGGAGCTCTTTGATCCTAACAAACCCCTCTCACCCTGACACCGCCATTCCATCTGTGGCCAGCCCTGTGTGTGTGTGTGTGTGTGTGTTTGTGTGTTAGAGAGAGAAATAGAGGACAAAGTGACAAAGGAACAGGGAGACAGAAAGAGAAATGTTAAGGCACATTTATTTTGCTATCATGGTTGACATACATTTCAGAAATTCTAATATATATGTATGGTGAAAAATCGGGTTTAGGGGAGTACCAATGGTGTTTCTTGGACCGCCTGTGATGAGACTTTTAAAATTATTTTCAAGATCTGGCTGATTAAGGATGACAAAGGGAAGAACAGTAAACCAGGATCAAGAGTTGGTGACCACTTAAGCTGAGCTTCATTTATCAAGGGAGTGAAGGTGCAGATCTGAAAAAAAACATTAAAACCAATGAAACTGTGCTGCAGTTGCAAGTTGGAAACCGTTAAGATTTGCTCATTCACACAATAATTAATTAGTGGGGATGTAATGATACATTCAGTTCTTGACATGAAACAATACACGATACAAAAATGACACCAGACAAGATTTCAGAGATCTTTCTGGAAAAGTAATTCCCCGTTATCTTTGTTTTTTGCAAAAAAGTGTAAAGGCCTCTCTAAACCACAAACTTTGTTTTAAATATTCAGTCTAAAAGATTCCATTCCAGATAAGTGACATTTCAGACCTATTTATGTTGTAGGTATGTTTTCCTTTTACAAGACATTATACATTTGTAACTAAACGGTGTCTTTTTTTGTTGTTCCTGTCTCTTGGTGTTTGGTCTGTCTTTATGTTAAAAACAGAACACCTGTTTTTCACAAACATATTTAACATCACCGTCCACCATTCTGTCGCCCTTCTTCACCTGCATCGACTTTCATATGCTCTTTTTTTTTTCTCTCTCGTTCTCTCTTCCTCTTCCTCTCCCAGCATCCAGGTGCACCTGCCTTTCGTTATTATGGCCAGCACTTTTCAGCTTATCCCACTAACTGTGCCTCTGTGTGTGTGTGTGTGTGTGCTTTCATCGGGAAGGTCAGCATGTGGCCTGTCGACATTACACCACCACAACCCCACCTATTGAAGACTTTGCCTCTCGTAGCACACTCCCCTCAGACACGTTAAATGCCCTCGCCAGCTGCCCTCAGCGACCAGCCATTATCGGAGAATTTACACGCCGCTGCCGTGCCGGGTCGGAGAGACATATGACCTGATGTTGAGCTCAAACACACACTCACACAAACTGTACCCTCAACAATACCCTCTGACGAAGTAAGTGATGCCTTGCTCAGATTTAAGCTTTTCAGATTCCTGTTGTCAGAAACACTAAGGTTAGAATGTTTACCGCAGAGCCAATCAGAAGTTCTGCATTTATGTGCCCTGAATAACTATGTTTGCGGAAAAAGGTGTTTACTGTAAAGTACTCAAAGAAGAGTTGAGTTTTTTGTAGTAGCTCTCACCCTTTGATACTTTTTAAACATATTTAGGAATATTGGGGCTGCAGTTAAATAAATAGTCCTGGAGCCTGAAGTTAATGACAACTCCAAGGCCAAAGAACAAAGCAGACTTAAACAACTCTAAATTCAAAAATATAACGGAGGTATAAAAATGCTATTTTATGAACTTACTGTGTATACCCCATGTTTCAGATTTAAGGCCTGCAGGCGAAAACCCGGCCCACCGTAACTATTTAGAGTTTACACTCTAGCAGGGCATCAGAATGCTGGGACTGCCATTCATTTTGTTTTAACAGTCTTATAATGGACAGTTTTATCAATAGATTCTGCAACAGCAAGAACTTTTTAGGACTTTCAAGATCTGGATTTGGCCCAAAAACAAAGTAAGTTTGACACCTCTGATATAAACCATTGTCATTACAGGAAATCCAATGATAATTTATACAGGAAGTAGGCGTATGCGGTGACACACCACCCGTGGTCTTTGTGTGTGAAGCACATACTCAGATAACGTCGAACGTTGCAGTCAGGAAAACAAAAAGATATAAAAGTAAAGTGGTGTTATGCATACACAAAGGCAGTCAAACACTAATATGTTAATTTTTGCACTGCTTTACGTCTTTGTTAGATAGTAACTCTTTTTTTTCTCTCCGTACAGGTTTCACACAGGACGATCATTGGTGGCACACACCCTCCTGCTTTCATTCCCCTTGTAAGTTATCAGTAGCTTTTCCATAAATAGCCCCCCAATAAATGTGTGATCAAAGCAAAAATGTTCATGCATGATTTGGATATAGAGATAATATATATTTAAGGTATGAGTTGTTTTAAGGTGTTTGAAAATCACTGAAATCATTTCAGTTTTGACCCTATTGTCTGCCTGTTGGACCAGCTCATTTGCATTTATTCCTAATTAAGACCTAAACAGAGTTATTTGGGCAGGTACATCAAGATTATACCTTTTTTTTTTAAAACCTTGCTTCAAAAAAAATTGACTTAATCTAACTGAATTAACTGTGTCGTCTGGAAGAGTCAGAGACATATAGTGTGTCCAGTTTTGCATCTTCTTTAGATTATTTTTAAATTTTTTTTGGGATGGGCAGTTAACAGGGTTATAAATCAAAGGAGACAACTTTAATCAACACAAAATCATTATCCCTTTTCTGAAATTGTTTTAAATGCTAAAGTCACATGCCCTGGCATATGTAGAAAGAGGCAGTGGTGAGCACATTCTCCACTAAGATTTGGGTGTTTTATTGTCATCTCCTCACTTGGCGTTAACTCATGACCCGGCATGTGCAAGACACTGCTCCGACAATTATGTGAGAGTACACATATGGCCCCTAACAGTCTGCAGAGTCTGCAGAGCGCCGATCGGTGCCATCCCACAGGTCATTAGGCTTCTTCTTGGGGAAACAAGGCACATCTAACAAGTGCGCAGCGATGGTTTAATGTGCTGTTAGTGTGAAGATAAGAGGAGAGCTCGTCTCTGTGGCATGCTCCATTTGTTATTTTCTCGCCCACTGATGCTTTTTTTTTGTTGCTTGTGTAACATGCAGGAAATAGAGCGACGCAGATGAAAACCCCAAAGACGAGCAAACTGGGTCAGAGGGTGCTTCAAGATTTTGGGATTTAACAGAATCTGAGCTTGAGTTACAAATTAACTAAGAAAAATCAAACATTTCATCTGTTAGAGGCAGGTAGAAGCTTTTTTGCTTATGAAGAAGGAAGTTATGAAGAAAGAGGTTGTGTTAAGCACTCTCACATACACACACACACCCTCCCCTGTTGGGTGTAGAGGAGAATCAATATGTCTTTGAATGAGGGTCAGAAAGGTTGTCTGCCCAGGGAGAGCTGACAGATTTGCTCTCTTTTGCTCTGCTAAGCCCCTGCCTACTTCTAACACCCCCTGACACACACATGCACGCATACACACACGTACACACACACACAAATAAACACAAACACACATGGAGGTAGACTCAGACATTTAGAAGAAGCACGCATACAGAAATGCAAAGAGGGGGGAAACACATTAATGTGATGCATTTCCAAAAGGACAGAATTCCAAACATTTTTCCCACATAGATGTGATATTAGAAGCTCCACATCGAAATATGTATGTTCTTTTTCTTTTTGCTGTATATGAGTGTGTCTGTCTAGAGGCCAGGTCTTGGCAGTATATTGAATTATTTAAAATGTATGGCAAATGCCTAATAGTCTTTTTTTTTTCTTCACAGAGCTTAAAGAACAGAACAACATAGATGGAAAGTCCAAAGTCACAAAAGTAATTGGATCAGTGCTTCAGTAAAGAACTGCAATCTACATTATATAAGTTGATCTTTGTGTGTGATTTTTGTGTGCTGACCAAAACACCCCTCAATGACTGCATGTAATATGCTGTTAGTCACTTTATTACTCACTCGTCCCTTTGGACCAAACCGGTTGACACCTCTTAAATATTAATAATAACCTCATGTTTTATTGCTCAAAAGGTCATATTGATTTACCTATATGCATTCTGCAAAGTCTTGCATTGCATATTCAATATTTTCAAATGATGGAAGCAATTGAAATGAAGAATTCACTTTGAGTTCATTTTTTTCCCATAGTGGTATAGTAATTTCAATTCTAAGTCAATTTTTTTGATGGAAATTTTAGCTGGAAATGTTGGATAATGACCATAACTGTGTGCACTATAGTTAGTGTTGTCTCTCAGCAGTCTCTCCTGGGAACCAGTTTTATGTTTATCCTGTAAATTACTTAAATTACCTACTGTAAATTGCAATATATTAACAATGTTGACACCTCAACTGCAAAAATATATTTTAATGCTGATGATGCATTAATGCTCAGGATCTGAAATGGCTCCCACTCAGCTGCAGTGGGATTTTAATCCGGTAGACTCAAGTTGTTGTAACTTAAAACTTGTTTCATAATTGGACCAAACAACTGTGGTTCTCAAATGTAAAATCTTCATCACACAAATTGCTTTCAGTTAAAACATTCTCAGAGTTCCCAAACGGGTTCTGACTTCCAATATGAATATGTAGGGTTTTTTTCTTACTTAGCAGTTTATTTTTTTCTACATGATATATTAAAATTTTGGTGAAAAAGCTAAATATAAAAGTCCTGGTTGGGCTTCGTAGCTGTAGATGTTTAACAATTGTTGAATTTGTTTTAGAAAGCATTAATTATGTGAGCTTATTTGTTAGCGGTTTAGTAAAATATATGTTATGTATATGGTTTCAGTCACTTCCTATCTATCCACAAGCAAACCTGACAGGAGGCAAGCCAAAGAATGAATGTGTGCTTGTGTTTGATAAATTTCGGCTGCATCTGCGTGCGTACGTGTGCCTCCGTCCTGTGTCGTTAACATACTGGAGCAGCAATTAGTAATCACTCATGGAGCTAATGACATCAATCAATGAGCTTTTAAAACCAGCCATTTGATAATTACAACCATCAATGGTCACCCGTGAATTCATTATAGCACAATCTGCAATACTGCAGTTGTCTCTTTCTGTATCCTTATTCCTTCACCAGGTAAAGGTCTGTCTCTTAGATTTAGCTTTCTTTAAGAATGTTTCAGTAAATACTTAATTTTGAGATTTATTTCTCAGTTAAATAGGTTTAATAAAACCTTTAATCAAAATCTTGATTTCACATGCTATTTTTATAAGCTAAAGGAAGCGAGTTTTAGGCATTATTATAGAAGAAGTGTATTCCAGTTCCAACTGGATAGGATTTCTACACTTGTGTTGAAATTTAAAAATACAGGGAACAGAGGAAACACATTTAAGGAGAAATTGCTGAGATGGAATCTAAGATTATGGGGACTCTTTCTGCCTCTTTTAAATACTTGAGAAATGTTTTATTATTTCAGTATTAAGTCTGAGCTGAAGTTACAAATTAAATTGCAAGAAAAACTTCTATTAAATTGTAGCAACAAACTTTTAATTTAAATCTTAAATGAGAAAATCCATCAGAAAAGCAATCATTGTCAGGCATGGGGAGCCTAAGTCTCCTCCCCTTCCTCGGTTCCCCTGGCTGATAAAAAAAATAAATAATTTAACTCAATGGAGCAGTAAAAGCTATTTTCTCATCCACTTTGTCTTTATTCCTGAGTTACACATATCGTGGACCTCAATTTACATAATAACTAATGGTAAGTGTTTCAACCATCTTTTTCAAGGGATTTAAGATTTATTTGGTTTTAAAAATTCGCAATTAAAGTGCCTAAAAATTCTTCTTCTTCAGTCGTACTCCGTAACGGTGCGTTCACACCGCACACGTTGTCAGCGTCAAGCATCTAGTTTGACGCATATACATTTTTAAGCTGAAGCTTGCAAAGAGTGTGGGCAGGCCCTTCTCTGCCGGATATTTGAAACATTAGCGGATCGAAAAATTTACGCAGCCAATGCACACAAAACACCGCAGAGCCTCTGCAGACTTAACCATAGACTTTACATATAATGTTGTTGCACTTGACAGTGACGTTTGGGCGGTGTGAACGTTCCATAGGTGTTTTCACACAAAACCTAAAGTACATTTTCAGGCCGGTTGAAAATCATTGCCTCCTCTGCATCAAAATGTGTCTTTAAAATTCACGGACTTCATACGTTCAGCTTGCCGCATTTCAATCGAGATCAGAGAATAACTTTTATTGCTTCATTGACTCTCATTCACTTTTTCCGGCGGAAGGGGAGAAGTGGACAGGAAGTAGATGGGCGTGTCTTAGGCTCCCAATTTCCGTTTGGAGTAATTCTGAAAGCGACACATATCCTACAAAGTTAAATTTATTCATTTGTCCTCATTTTAAATAAAGACAAAAAAACTGAACTATTCATATACCATGTGAACAACTTTATGTAAACTAAGATTAAATCCCACAGCATCTTTACTATTTAGATGACTAATTAGACCAAAGGGGGCTTAATGCCAGTGAATCTCATATCTTTGAGAATTTCAGTTTGCAAAATCATGTAAAACCATGTATCCGTTTTCTTCCCAATCACAAATGTTCCCTTTGTCTGTCTTGTGTTTGTCTATAACATAAAATATTTTTAAAAAGTTTGCAGCTTAAGTTTTAACATGAAAATAATGTGAGAAATTTGGGTGAATGTTTTTCCAAAGCACTGTACCCTTGAATCTAGAGTCAAGAAAACAGTCAAATAAAGCCAAACCAGAAAGTGTCTGAAGCTATTTCAGCCTGTTGCAGATTGTTTTAGTAACCTTGACCCTAAATTCAGCTTCACTCAGATAAAATGAGGTGTCTGACAGGGCCTGCTGACACCTCCATGATTGGAATATGAGCTAACTTGCAGATCATATGGTAGCATGAATGTGTGTGCATGTGTCTTCTAATGTGTGCAGGCTTGTGTATGCTCATCGCTGTGTGTGTATGTGGCACGGATGCACAATTACCAGGCAGGCACGAATCAATAGGTGCCTGCTGACAGATGGATTAGCACGGTAAACAGATGATACACACACCGCTAAATTATTCATCTGCTGAACAGTGGGCCGGGTTTCCACACACACCCAGCGACGAGGGAGGGACGTGTGTGAGTTGGTATGGATGTTCTTTTGGGAAACAAGAAGAAATCTTTGTTTCTTTTACTTGAAAATTCCCTGCTTGCCTATGACCCATGAAACAGAAAAACAGAATGCACATCGGCTCCACTTTACAACTCATAGGCGAAGACAGCAACACACCCGTGCACACTCAGGCTTCCTCTAATGACTTCTAGATATGCGCCGGCACCAAGGGGTCAAACTGAAGTGTCCTGAGAGGTGTTTGAGCTGGAAAACACACATTTGTGCAAACATCAACACACTCATCCTTGGTGTATCTGCGTCTTTTCTGAAGTGCAGGCTAAGCCGTGACTATCAACTGTTTACGCCTTTCAGAAAGTCTAACGCACAAGCAGGACTGTGGATCATGAGTTGGGGGAAGATATGCACCGTTGTGTTGAATGCTGAATCAAAAGCCGGCAGGGGATATTTTCATTGTTTAAGTCCATGCTTCCTTAGTTTAGCTCATAGGATTTGAAAAGTGTGCATTGTAAGGGAAAGGAGCACCCAGTGTTTTATAAAACCCTGAGGTCCCTGCATAAAACTGCCTCTACATCCACTATTGAGTAGTATGGATGCATGCAAATCATATGAGCATGCACACTCACATGCACACTTTAGTATGCATATAAAACACCCATTATTGATTGGTTTCACCTTTCCAAGGGACTTAGGATGTTTTCAGAAGATGCAAGCCTTCTTCCTTTATTTTATTTATTTATGTATTTTTATTTATCTTATTTATTTATTCTTTTTTTTTTTTTTTGGGGGGGGGGGGGTTGAATCGGAAAGGTGATGACCACAAATAATGGTAAAAGAAAAGAAAAAAACTTCGACGATAAAAATTTTTTGGTCAAGCAATAATCCAAACTCAAATAATTATTTTTTATCCTTTTGTCAATTGTTTTTACTCCCTAAAGCTGAAAGTGTTTTAGCGCCTTGCATCAAAAATAAGAATTGGGTTCACCGCCAAGTAATGGATCAGTCCAGCTTTGTAAAGTGAAAGCTTGTTAGGAATCTCTAACCCGCAACACATCCTGTTGACGTAAACACTCAAACCGTTGGTTCGCATCACAGCCGCCATCAGCAGGATCCAATCAGATTTGATGAATAATTCAATATTAAAGAGGCTGTAACCAAGACTGAAATGAGAGGGTGTGGGGTGTGTCTGTGTGTTTGTGTGTGGTTGGCGGAGGGGGCGTCTAATGCCAAGAAAGTTGTCTTTTCTATTTTTTTATTTTATTTTGGAAACGGGCCTGCTGTTTGTGTGTGTGAAAGTGATAGAAGTGGAAGGGGCGGCTGTCACACAAGACTGCATCCACAAACTGGCTGCAGATTAGATTACTGAGGAGAGGAAAGGAGTGGAGGGAGGAGGAGGGAGAAGAAGAGGATGACAGAATGGATGGAGAGAGGGAGGGGTGAGAGAAAGAAGAAGGCAAGATTTAGAGAAAGCAGAGCGTGATGGTGGTGTCTGTTCCCCAGAGCTTTCCTGAGACTTAAGCACACCCAAACTTCTATTCCTGCTGATTTAGACTGCCTTAACAAGGTAGCAATAACCTTTTAACTTTGTTACTTGTTGACATTTTTCAACCTCAAACTTGAATGTCTTATTAGGATTTTTTTGTGGTGAGAAACAGAGGATATATGTTTTTTAATTAAAAAAAAATATATACGTATATAGGCAGTTTTATCCAGGTGCCACCTTTGTTCGGTTTGAATTCAGATATTCTGCGATAGCATTAGGTCATCAAAACAACGGAACATGCACAGTTAAAGTCAGTCAGTCAAAGAGATTTCAAAAGCAGGATTGGATTATGAAACAAATACTAAGCTGCAAACTTAGCAAGGCATCTCCATTCAAGTAAAGTGACAAACAGGCTAAAGTAAGCTTCAATAGGAAAGGAGGCCACAAGGCCATTTAGTACCTCTAGAGGAGCAGTGGAGTTCCCTAGCTGAGGTGGATGAGTTTGTTGACAAGTTAAGTAAGTTGACAAAATTTGGCTTTTCAAAAAAAACACTAAAAGCAACTCTGCACATCACACTGAAAGTACCACCCCCATGGTGAAACCAGACTGTGCCGTATTAATGGGTAGAATGCTATTTTGTAACGAATTTTTTAAATCTTTAACATGGTTAGATTAAAATCTAAAACAAGAATTACTACAGGGCCCCTTGTCAGGCGTTGCAAAGCAAAGCAAGATTGTTTTAGATGTTAAAGTTCAAGTCTCATAAAATGCACTGGAAGTATGTTTTTACTTTTTACCCTAATGTACAGAAATTTTATTAAACATGTTTTAATCTAACTTTAGTCTTCGGGATGGTGTACGCCAAAAGATCGAACAATAAAAAGCAGCACACCTTAGAGATGAATCCAGAGCCCAGCCATGACCTGACCTTGTGTATTGCTTTTTGTGAGCATGTGTGTGTGTGAGCGTGTGTTTGGGAGAGTGTATATGCATACACATATTAAAAGTTAAATGTGTGTTGTGTTGCCAGGTGTGCTGCAGTTGTATGAGACTCAGTGGAGTTTTAACACGGGGGCCTTTTATTGGCCGAAGCTGAGATCACCTAGGGGAACAAAGTGTAATCCTGGAACCTAGGATGTTATGAACTTTTGCTTTGTGTGTGTGTGTGTGTGTGTGTGTGTGTGTATGGGTGGACCTGGTATTACAATCTTTGTGGGGACCAAAAATTGGAAGTTTACTATCCAAGTGGGGACCGACCTCCCTTGTGGGGACCAAAATCCCGGTCCCCACAAGTTTGAAGCAATTTTTGAGGCTTAAAATTTGGTTTTAGTGTCAGGGTTACACTTAGGTTATGGTTAGGTTGGGGTAAGGGTCAGGGTTAGGCATTAATTTTTGATGGTTAAGGTTAGGGTAAGGCGCTACGGAAAACATTATGTGTGTGTGTGTGTGTGTGTGCGTGTGTACATGAAACAGGGAGAACAAAATTGACATCCTGTCATGTGCCTCATTTTTATATGTTTCACAAAAATTCCTTGAATGACTAAAACAGCAGCAGAAACAAGTGAGATACTATGTCACAGGTTCAGTAAGGGAGTTGACTAATTAAAGTTGTCTGATATAGAGAGTATGCACAGCCTGGAACCAACTTGATCATTTTGAAGTGGAAAAAAATTAAACTGTTTAATGTCTTACAAATAAAGAAAAAATCTGCGGAAATTGATTTTCTATTCTCTTACCAGATTCTCAAGTAGATTTAGCACTGGGCTTTGACTGGACCATTCTATTAAATGAACATGTTTTGATCTAAAACATAAAACAACTGTAGCTCTGGCTTTATGTTCAGGTGCTTCTACTGGAAGATGAACTTTCATCTCACTCTGAAGTCTTTTACAGTCTACCCTGGTTTTCTTCAATATCTCTTTATTTTCCTTGATTTTATGTTCTCAACAACTTTAATCATTTTCCTTCCCCCTGCCTCATAAAAACATCCACAAAGCATGATGCTCCCACCACCATGTTTCATTGTATGATCATTGTATCATACTCTTAAAACTGTTTTTAAGATTAATAGAGTGTTCTGTGAGTCAAAAGACTGGTATATTGTTTTTGTTTTGTATCTCAAATTAAGTTTAAACTTCTCTTTTACTTCAAGCCAGTCATTTCTGATGTAATTATGGGTCTTCATGATGGTGTTTGTTTGCCAATATTCTATAATGAAACTCTGAGGGTTTCACAGAACGGCTGGATTCATACTGAGGTTAGTTTACATATATGTTAACTCTTTTCACTTTTTAGTTAGTTTTTTTTTTTCTTCTGGTGCCATTGGGTTTTATTTTGGGGGAATCGGATCAAATGGGGCTGAATAAATGTATGTCTGCAACACTTTCAAATGTTTCTTTCTTTTTATACCCTGTTCCTTCCACTTCATAAATATCCAATACTTTGTCTAGGTGTACCACATAAAATCTCAATAAAATATGTAAATGTTTATGGTTGTAATGTGACGAAATGCAAACAAAAAACTCAAGATGAATGAGCATTTTAGAAAGAAACTGTGTAGAAATTGGGGGGTGGGGCCATTTAATCTTACACTTTGAGTCCCTTTCACCACGTCCACCAAAACACACACACACACGCATGCGCACACACACATTTATCTAGGTCCAAATGGTGTGGCTGAACTAACAAAAGGATCAACAGGAAGCGGCTAATCTTTGATCTGGGCCACAATGACCACAAGACTCACACTGAGAGACAAACCCTTGTATGCACTCATAAAATCCAGACAATTGCTGCTCATTTCCTAAAATGTACTGTAAAAAACTTTACATTCGAGCAATGTTTTTTTTGTTTTTTTTCCAGTGGAGGATAGTGTCGATGCTCATCTTTTGGACTATGTATGGATCGGGTGCACAGAAGCTGGTACTGATATGGAACCATGCAGCAGAGGAGCAGGAGGGGGGGGGGGGTCTGGGGGTGTAGCAGGGCACACGCATGAGCATGAAAAAAGTCAGTACAAGTAGGATGGTCTGTGTGTGAGTGTATGGTAACTGTGACTGTGTGTGGCACGCCATGGAGACTGACAGGGAGGCAACATGAGAGGGACAAGCCTTTTAACATCTGGCAAAGCACTGACAGGAAGACACACACACACACTGGGGAGCAGGCAGGCAGGTCCCAGTCCTAATTATTAGAACACTCTTACTTAACTTAACCCTGCCACCAGACCGTGACAGGCAGAGATGGAGGAGGAGGAAGAGAAGGGGGGAGAAGGGCAGATTTCTGTGAGGACAAGCAGAGGGATGAGTGTTTCTGTCTCCTTGACTGGTTTTTAACTCAGACAGAAATGGAAATAACTGACAGTGATATGAAATTGAAACATAAATAAAATAAAGAAGTTAGCAGAGAAAAAAATATGCCACCTGCTTAGTCTTAACACAGAATCTGACTGACAGGTGGGACTGTGGGTGCAAGAATTTTACCACTAAAACTACAGTAAAGATGAACTAACAAAAGAAAAGGTCTTTCTTTCCCACACTTTATTATTTCAGTTCTGCAATTTGTGCAACGATTGGGGGGGGGGACAACTAAGATTTGCTCCGTTTAAGGAAAAGAAGAAAATAGCACAGGAGGATAAAAAGGAGGCCTCTTGCTGTGTGTTTTAACAGCTGCATGTCTGACAGTCAAACTGCTTTCATACCACTGGGAATACAAAGACAAAATAAATCTTGTTAGATTTTAGATGGAGCTCTGATTCTTTGCTAAATGATTGTACTCCAACCATTTGATTTCACCAATAAGCACAAATCTGCTTACAGAAAAACCAGGCAGGTGGGAATCTGTATTTTCGCTTAGTATCTCTCGATTTTCCCACTGTCATTCCTTCCCACAACCTTTCTTCCTTTTTCTTCTTTTCGACTTTTATCTTCTTTTAACTCATCCCACTGCTTCCTCACTGAGGCGATCTTCCACTCACGGTGGTTTCTTTCTTTTCCTGCCAAAAAACTTTACTTTCCTTCTCTCATTTCTACATCAGCCATCCAAGTCAAATTTTGAATTCCCCTTCTTTCTTTCATTTTAATTCGTTAACAAAAAATAGATTTTTGAAACTGAATTTTTGTGTGTATGTGGACTTGATGCCTAGAGAGTATTAAAAGTGATGGTGCAGAGGCTCACATAGTTCATGCACAGTATCGCATTCTGCACGAGAAACATCAACAAGAGTAGAACCACATAATGTGTGCGTTTGCGTGTGGGAGGGGGGATAAATTATGAAGCTACATAGTGTTAAAATGCTGAACTCTCATTCTCCCTATTTTAATTTTCCGATATATTGTTGTATAAACAATTAGTTTTTTTACGTACTTTCTATTTTATCTGATGCCCCTTTTCTATCTTCAAGACAAACTTTGACCTCTGATCATAACTCTAAGAGACCTTATTTTATAAGAATGTTTTATTGCAGACCATATGTGGCAACATGAATCAATAAGTACCATACTTAAAAAATTTTTAAATGTCTTGTGAAAGTGGCTATGAAGGTCTTCCCTGGCAAGTATGAATGGATTAAATGTTCAATAATATTTTGTACCTGAAAAAGTAAAAAAAAAAAAAATAATAAAAAAATGCCAAAAGACAATATGATCAAACTCCACCAGACATTAATGACTTAAAGGAAATACAGGACAACATGGTTACGTAAGTAGTTTAAAAAACATTTTTGCCTAGCACTTCTTTAGCCAGGTTTTTCTTCCTTTGGTTTTTGAAGTCAGAAATGATCATGTTTTACTACGCACTGATTAGGCACATTTTTTTAAGGCTTGAATAGTCTAATCCAAAAGAAGAGGAAATAATATTTGTTTAAAAGGACATGTGAAATAATCTAAAAACGGCCTGAGAACAGAAAAAAGGGGGGGGGGACAACAAAGGGACGAGGGGGGAAAAGTAGATTTAAATTTAGCATCGAGGGTCGGGTTCAGTGTAATTCTCAAACCTTGTAAATGTGTGGATCCAAGAGAACGTCAACAAACAGACTACAGCTGTCGCACTCGCACTGGGCGATGCTCATGCATACGAGACGAGACGGATGGTGGAAGAGAGGGACGAAAGGAGGAGGCAGAGAGACAAGAGGCAAGAGAAAACAAACAGGATAGAACGTGCTGATACCGATGCACACACACACAGACTTCCCGACTGACACCTCATCCAACACCAGCAAATCCCCTCAACAAACAAACAAGTGCACCGCAAGGGTGGATTGTTCAATTTGTTAGTAGACCCATTAATTCCAGCCTTATATCCCATAATTCAATTCCTTATTTTAGTCTTTTTTTACACCATCAAAACCCCCTTTCTCAGCTTTTGAATTCATTTGTTCTCATGCTAAAACCTCAGCAATCTGTATACAGTAAATGCTAATAGCTTTTACAATAATACGACATGCACAGTCCTCTTAAGGCATGATGGGGCCTTTATGTGCAGGTTTAGCGGCTGACAGGTTAGCGGGTTTAGTTAACAGCCGACGTGCCTGCTGGTGCGGTGGCGGGATTTAGGAGGGCTTAGCAGTAAGAAGGCCACTGTTGCTTGGAGTGGCAGCGGACTCAACAGAATTTCACGCAAAGCGGCGAGGATTGCAGGATTTCTGAGATGTTTTAATGCTTTTGTTCTAATGCGTGAAGATAGTCAAGCACGGATCACATTTACACTTATGAACTTGAAAAATAGATGTGATCAGATTGTAAGTGGATGAATGTAATTAAGAATATATGCTTTTGACCATATATGTGGAAACATCAAATCTTTGGAAAACAGATCCATTGTGTGCGGACTTAAACTGCTTAGATCCATTATGTATGTGTTTCTGTGATAATCTATATGAAATGACCAAAAACAGTTTGGGGAACTCAAGCAACACACCGTATGCAGTGCCTTGCAAAAGGCGTCATTTTTGGTCAACTTACAAAAACAAACTTCAATGTATTTTGTTGAGATTTTATGCAATAGATCAACACATGTCCACATCACATGTCCTATCTAAAAATTGCAAGTATATAATATAATACCATTCAATACGCTGGTTAATTTGCACAAGGTTGCAAAGTAACCCCTAATTAAAACATGGTAGCCTTTGTCAAAAGGCACACTTTGGCAGTCTCTCAGTGTAATACCAATGATACGGTGTGTCTTTTGAATGCACTTTGGCGAAGTGGAAATATTGGGCCATTTGTGTCACCAAGCTTGATGGTAATAATAATAATAATACCGCAACACTGGACTTGGACTTGACCAATTATGATGCTGCCTCTGCTTTGCAGCAAAGTAATGCCAATGTTTTTTTTTTAAATAAGCAGGTGATAACATCATCATGCTGTGGGGACACTTTTCTTCAGGAAGAAGAGGGGAGCTGAGCATACCTGAGCATACCTCTTTAGAATGGAACAGTCAGTGCCAAGACCTACATATCTAGACTTGAAAAGTTGGTTTTCACCAATGTTCTCAATCCAATCAGACTTATCTTGAAATATTTAAAAAAAAAAAGAATAGGCAAAAATATGTTTCTAGATGTGTAAAGATGACAGAAATATAACCCAAAAAACAATAATTTCAAGCAAAGGTAGTTATGGTGAGTTTTGATTAAGGTGTGCAGAATACAAATGCATGGACCCCTTTTTATATTTTTATTTGTATAAAGAAACTGGAAAGTTTTTTAACATTTGTCCTCTATTTTCCTACAATTTTATGTTGGCCCTGCATAGTTTGACCAAATAAAATAATTGCTGAAGTATTAACTTGTGAATATTTCTGTACATAGAGGACAATATATAGTATTTCTGTTTCCCATGTTGAGATCTGGTGCTCAGATACTCAAACAATTCTGACTTAAACAATGGCAAAACCTGGAGCTATGTTTGCATCATGTTAGTTTATAACATCCATAAAGGCACCAGTAATTAATTTTACGTGGGCTGCACTTTATTAGCAACTGTAAATTAAATCCAAAGATTATAAATTATATCAGCACAGAAAAGTTAGTTTAAGATACTTCAGCACAATAAGTTCCTTGTTATCTGCAATGTCCCTGCCGTACTATAATGTATTTTTGAAAACTTTTATGAAATGTTTAAAGAAGTTAAGAAACAATGTTAACCCTAAAGTTGTGAACAAATATTGACATGATGTTATAAACGTGTGCCTTCTATATAAAGAATCAAACCAGAGTTACTGCTCTGTGCCCACAGTCAGTAATCATACTTTATGATCCCAAGCATAATAAAGCTCCTAATCAGTATGGCAGTCCAAAATACGTTACGGTGTGAAGCATCCCGAGAGCTGCTGGTTAGCTATTATGTGTGTTTGTGTGGGTGGGTGGGTGTGTGTGTGTGAGTGAAACAGTAAAAGCATTACCCTCTTGAGACTGTCCCAAAGAGTTGTTTGTTCGTCACGGCTCCTCTGGATAGCCAAACCCAGTGAAGGAGAACCCATAACTCCA
This sequence comes from Apricaphanius iberus, assembly GCA_028564705.1. Lineage (NCBI taxonomy): Eukaryota > Metazoa > Chordata > Actinopteri > Cyprinodontiformes > Aphaniidae > Apricaphanius > Apricaphanius iberus. The sequence goes on from JAPXFQ010001905.1 coordinate 7,564,590, forward strand.
TGATTTAAGCAGCTCCTCTACACTTTCAATCGTCTTTCAAGCCTGCAGCTTTTACTTTTAATGTGGTCAGATATAGATCTAACAGTATCTAAAGACAAGATAAAAACCTTATATTCAAAGTTTTCCTAATCTATTCTATTTTACTCTTTTTATTGCGTTTGATCTTGTCTCTTTAAACCACACCCATATGTATAATCTTTAGTCTCCAGCCCTCCCTTCTCAGCTTCCCACTACTGTCAGCAATTGGGTGTCATTTTCCCAATCCCCCCCCTCTACTTTCCTTCCTTCACCCCACTCTTTCTCACCCTCTCCATCTCTCCTGCGGTGGTCTTTTTATCGGATCAGTCTCAGGTCGTCGCCTCTGTCTCTCATCTGTTCCATCAAGGACAAATCACCCACTCACAAATCCAAAGATGGGAGAAGATGGGAGGGAGGACGAGTGATGTATTGATAACAGAATGGGCGGAAACTCTGTTATAGTTTTTAATCTGAAATGCAGTATTAGACTGCCCTAATTAGATGGCATGAGCCCACATCTCTGTCTGCTCATCCCCCAATTTGCCACCGAGATCCGATGCAGCTTGTTGACATGTGTAGGAGATGTTGCTGGTCATGCTAAAAAGCTGTTTGTGTCTCTGACAGAGTGTTTGCGTTTGGAGTTTTTACAACCCCTCGACCACACACTCCCACACAGCCACAAACATAGCCTGCCAAGTGTTAGGCTGTGTGGGTAAATCTTTTGGCAATGCGGTTGCCAGTGCAAAGCGATGATGAATGCTGATGGCAAAGAGCATGGCCGGTCTCTGAACCAATCAAACACACTCACTTACTTGTGCACACATACACACACAAAAACGCACACACATATTCCCAGTGCATAAAGGCCAAATGGCATCCTTCCACTGGTAAATGCTAATGAGACCAGTGAAGCTTGTGGACTTGTGAAAGGATAGCAAGAGGCAGGAGAGATGATGAGAAGAGAACATGGATGGGATTGTTCACTGGTGTAAGACAACTCAGTGAGTTCCTTAACAAAATGTTGCAAGTTGTACTTTTTTTTCATTGCTGTTATTGTTCTTCCACCTAAAAAACATGAAACTCTGGTTGAAGGATTTGAAAAGTTAAAACTAGGCCCATATAAAAATGTACAATGATCTGTAAATGTGGTGATAAGGTGGTTGGGGATTGGTCAAATGGGTTAACCAAACCTGATTTTCAAGGTCTTTTTTTAGGGACTATTAGATTTAAACAGTCGATTTTTCAGTGTATTTTTCCGGACTAAATAAAGACTGCTATAAAAAAATATAAATATAAAAATATAGAAAAAATCCAATAATATAAAAAAAGATTTTGATGCATTTTAAGTGTTGAAAGGACAGTTGGTTTCAGAAGTGGTAATGTTTGCAGTTACCAAAGCTAACAATGCATTTGCTTTGCAAGTCATACTACCATGTTTAAAGAGCTCATGTGTGTGATATCATACTCAACAAACAATGTAGAGGGAAACATGTAAAATAGTACTCACAGCGTTCAATGCGGTCTTCTGGGCTTGACGAAGTCTCTCGGTCTGACAGGAGACCTGACACGGCGAAGATCTTTTTCCCGCTGTCCTCAACTGCTTTCAAGGCGCTACTGGGTGAGCCTCCAGGAGGGATCTGGGTGCCACCAAAGTCATACTCTTTACCCTCAGCGTCAGAGTAACGGAGGTGGGGTGATGCCTCTGCATCAAGGCAGCCTTTGAGACGTTTGGCTGGGGTGAAAGCAGACTGATAACCACCTGGCGCCCCATCCCGATCTTCCGGAGGCGAGGCAAAAGGCCTGAAGGCTCCAACACCACTGTGGTTCAGCATGCTGATGGGCGAGCAGTCCAGGTTGGGTGGGGCAAACTGATGATGAAGGTGGAGGAGGGATGGAGGAAAGTCCCTGTTGGGAAATCCTGGCGGAACTGCACCTTGGCGGTGATACATTGAGGCAAAGGTGTACGAGCCATTGTTAAATGGCAAATGGACATCCTTTTCAACAGAAACTGGGACGCCAAATGGACGAGGCTGCTGGCAAGGAATCGAAGCATCGCGGGAAGCTTCAGCAGTGGAGGCCAACACCATGAGGGCTGGGGAGGCGAGAGGATTTGGGAGATAGGAGGAGCTCTCCATCTTGAAGGCTGCCCGGTGGAGGTCCATGTCTGCGCGGTAAAAAGACGTTGTAAGGATTTTAGGAAGAGGAGGAAAGGGTTCCTCCTCAGGAAAAGTCAAAACAATACTCAAGGCCCTTGTAATGGGTCTGATAAGATACAGTAGTCTAAGAAGCTGACTGGGAGGATTTTGGCTTTGGAGAAAATATCTCAAGAAACTCAAATCATAAAATGTGTCAGCAACCAAATTCACATGGGAATGATTTAGTTCAGATCATTTAGGCAAATGCCACTAAGTATATCTGGACCAGTTTTGTCCTGATGACAAAGTCTACAATTGGCCAAGATGGAGGTTGTCTTCCAGGACAACAGCAGATAAAAGCTTCCCTTGCTTATGGGTGCTGGATGTGATGTTGAAGCCAAATGATCCAAAAAGGGAGGACATCTGTGGCTCATTAAAGCTAGTTTCTCATCTTCCAGCAGTCAGCATCTAGGGAGATAAAAAATACCAGCGTTAGGTTAAATTTAAAGACAATTAAAATGTGTCTTATATCCTCATCAGTCAGACATTTATTGTTGATGCAGTTTGGGTATTTCATTTAACTTTGTCTACTAACTACTTAAAATCAACTCCTTTGCCCTTTTAACATTTATTGCAAATAACATGAACTCAGCCTCATTCTTGTCCAACACTTTTTTTCTGATAGAGGCATCAAGTCTTTTCAGCAGACAGACTGATGCCTTTATGCCAAGAAAAAAAACAACCTCCCAGAAAAAAAGTGTCCTTAAGTTGAAACTGTTTATCCAATTCCACAAATCCTTCTGTTTTTTTGGAAAAGAGACCTAGAACCATTTCAAACCCTCACTTTTGACTTTCTTCTTTTACAGAAACTTCTCCAAGCCCCTCTCGCTTCATCTCCGTCTATACGATTTTTACAGATTTCCACATCTTGCTCTTTCAAGTTCTTTCCATCTTGTCCTCACAACCCCCTTATCAGACCATCTCCTCCTTCTCCTCATCTTCTTTCCATTCTCATCACCTCTTCTCATCTTTCTACCGGTATCTATTCTCCCTCATTCCTCCATGTCAGATCTTGGGTTTAAGCAGCTTATTCCTACCATCTCCCAGGATGTTATTGGACCAGAACCACTTGTCTTAAGATAAGGACACACACACATCCACGCGTCACCCCCACACACACACATCTGATAAGAGCCTGTGTGACTCAATGTTCAGCTCAACAGCTGACTCAGTGGGGTGAACATCGTCGTCCTATCTCTCTATCTAACCATTTTTAATTCCCCAATTTTGGCTATCTGTGCCCCCTTTCTTTTTGCATCTTTCCTGTCAATCTCTTCTCCTCTCATCCCTACATCTGTCCCTGATGTCTCCACCTCAGCCTCCTCTGTCTCCCCTGGGTGATATCATATCGGCCTCTCCATCTGCCATCCTCGAGTCAGAGGAAATCTGACTGAGTGAATAAATTAGCCGTACTTGACCTCACGACCCCCCCCAGCAAAAGACCAGAATTTTCTCTCCCGGGGATTAGATTGTTGGAGGGTACGGTCGGTTGGAGGAACGCAGAGGAAGCCGATGAAATGCAAAATAGCATTTTAGAGATCTTTATCCTCATAGGGCAATTTAAAGGTGACTGCCTTGTTAAAAGTCCAATATGTTAAATTTAAAATAGGTAAAGATATCACTAAGATACGCGTGGGATAGTGCAATATCTAGGAGATAAAATATTTAGATGAAAAGAAACAGAAAACAGACTAGCTTGTGTACTAGTTGAAATGTGAAGAAAAAAATAGAATTCTAAGTTTTATTATGAAGGTCCAAAGTGTAAAAAAGAAAGTTTAAAAAAAAGTTTTTGGGATAGACCAATTGTCTAACAGGGGGCAAAAATATCTCATGCCATAATATTGCCAAACAACATGATTATTCCTCATAAGAGTGAAGATCGTCATAATCAGATGGAAACAATCTGTACTGGTTGACTCAAGTGTAAATCATTATTATTGAGCCCCTGACACACAGGTCAGTTTTTTATCCTCAACAATTTTGTAGTAAAACAGGAACCAGTTCTTGAGCTGCCGTGTTGAATTGATGGAACCAAGTAAAGGGAACTGCCTATCATGAGTGCTGCAACTTACACCTTACCTTTGATGCATATTAGATTGGTTATGTGCTACAGAAGAACTGATTGGAACAAGTTTAAAAAGGACTACAGAGTGTAGTATGGATGAGGTTTGTTTAATAGAAAGAAAATGTCACTTTTTCTTGGGAAATATTCTTTTAGTCCTTGGATGTGATGTTAGGAGCTTTATCCTTGATACCCCACAACTAGGTTTTTGACTTTTAATTGAAAGTATAAAAGTGAGTAGTTATTGTGATGGTGTCATTTCGTTTTGACAGAGTCAGTGGTTGAAGACTTTTAAGTTGAGTTGGGCAACAACACTCAATGTTGAAGAAGCCTCTATCAATTCTTTGGCATTTGTTTGGCATTATATTGGCGTCATACTTGGTAGAAAAGTAAGCAGTGACAGAATGAGAGACAAGACAAGAACAACACATCAACAGTGTAAGAATGCTGCTAACCATCAGCTGCTAAAAACGAAAGCTGTCATTTGCTTCACAGTGTCTTTTTAGCGAATAGTTCAGAAATTTTTTCAATGCTGTTTTAGAACTGAAAACACATGAATAACCCAATGGTGAAATTGGACAAGAGCAGTGTATGTCAATTATAGATTATTTCAACACATAATCATTTTTTTTCCCCAATACATTGGACAAATTTCATATTTTCTCATAGATGTCCCGTCACACCCCTAGTATATATGTATATCTAAACACACAAGAAACTTTACCTCACGCAGAATCGAGTAGTGCAGTGAGCTGCTCTCGTTGAGCTTCAAAGCTTTGTCGACTACCATCCAACATCAAAGAAGAAATTCCCTGGGAAATGAGAGAAGAAGAAGAAGAAAAAGCCTTTTATAGCTATCAGCTGTCTACAATAGTCATTCAAATCAATTTTCAAACCGTGATCTGGGATTTGGCATGCTCCTGTACTTCCCACACAAAGACAAACACCCACACACAAGAAAACAATGCTGCAGAAAGGAGTAAAAAAAAAGAAAAGTGCTTCGGGGATGAGATGAGGAGATGGTGAGATGTTTTACATTACCACAAGTGTACAGTGGAAGTGTGTGGAGTGTGAACAGATTACGATAACACACCTCTCGTCTGGAACGATGCCACAGAGTCACATTACACATCTCTCATCCTAATTCACTAGCAACATCATTGCACTTTCTTTTTCCTCTCTTTTGTTGGCAACCCTGGAAGTAGCACCTTATAACTTTAATCCTGATAAAATGTCGTTCTTTAAAACCTTCCTTCTGTTACTCTACCATCCAGTTTACATGCTTTTTTTTACTCACTCTCACTTTGTTTCCTCTGCATATCAGCTGATGTGTTCCTTTGTCCAACCTTTAGAAAAGGAGGGTATTTGAGGTGTTGATATACATGGGGTAATACGCTGATAAGTACAGCAATATTCCAACTTTATTATGATTACCCCAACAAGCCAAGGGTACAGGGAATGAAGGGCTACCACCGTGAAGCAGCCAATCCAATAAAAGGCGAGCGGATATTTCTTCATAGGCCGCAACATTCCAGGAGAGAGAGGAGGCAAAATTTAACCAAAGGATGGGAGAGGGGAGAAGATGGAAATGAGGCACGGAAACAAGAGATGAATAAAAGAAAGAGCTAAAGAATATGTCCTCTGGTGGTTTTTTCCACTAAAACATTCAAATTGACCAAAAAAAATCTAAGCTAGGTAAAGAAATATAAGTTTGCACTATTGGATTTTAGAAAATATTTTTTTGAGTGCAAATGCAGGAACAAATGTAAAGTCGGTTTTATTTATATGTTGGCCAATGACTTCACAAGAGGTACATGAATTGAGCTGGCTGAGATTTGTAAATACAGTTGGTTGACGTTTTAACAGATTTACACTTGGATTTAGAAACAATATATTTGTAAATAACAGCAAAGGGTTTAACTTTTCTCATTTGAGGTAGGGTTTTGCACCAAGTTTTCCTCCAAACACTGCCAAATACTGGCAAGAACATTCAACCATTTTGCTACAGCAAAATTAAATACCAGGAGCAATTTCTTTTAAAGCATGGTAATTAAAACAATCAAATACAAATACTCAAAAAACTGTAATAATTTGTAGGGCTGGGTATCGATTCAAATTTCAAGGATCGATTTGATTCCAATTCTCAAGAGTTGGAATCGATTCAATTCGATTCAATTCAATTCAATCTGATCCAGTTCGATATTGATATTGGTCAGTGCTATTAAAAACGCTTTTTTTTAAGGGAGCATGGTGGCGCAGCTGGTAGCGCAGCTAACCTCACAGCTAGAAGGTTTGATTCCCGCCGGGGACGCTGAGGGTGTGTTTGTTCCTCCATATCATCAGCACCCACACCCTGGGTGGGGTCGGCAAAAGGGCCTTTCTGTGTGGAGTTTGTATGTTCTCCCCATGTTCCCTTGAGTAGCTAATGTAAGCTACTCCCACAAAAACATGCACTAGTTCTGGGCTGTACACTGCCCCCTCCTGGCTGACCGGGGCGCCTGAGGGATTGGGGAGGATCTGGCTGGAATAACGTGATCCTTCCACGCGCTACGTCCAGCTGGGGAATCCTCACCCCCTCAGGTAAAAAGTAAGGGTTCATCATTCCTCAAAGCATGAAGGAGGCTTGAGTGTAGGGCCCTCCTGGGGTTAGCGGAAGGAGAGCAATGCCCCTCCTTGGCCGTTCAATTATTCAACACAGCTCTAATAATTTGCCTCCTGTGATGCAACGAAAAGGTATGGAGTCTTGTTGTTTGTCTGGCTTTGTTTTGTTATTAGTTTGCATTTTGTTGGGCAGACTGAATCTTGATTATAAAAGCAATTTACAAATAGTAGCAAAACATATTTAAAAAACTCATCATGACATGATGTTCCATAAAATATTGGGAGTTTAATTTATTGTCCAGAAAAGTTTGAAGTCAGTAAAGTAGATTTAAGGTGAAAAAATGAGGAAAAAAAAGGGAAAACAAAAAGGGGGGTGAGGGTGATGTGTAAGAAGAACATGTGTCAAACTTACACTTATAAGTAACTTAAAAGTTTAATAAGGCACACATGTAATATCCCCCTAATAGAAATGTCGAGCAGAAGTTAATAGAGAGTGATGTTGTTTTTTTTTTTTCAACCTTATTTCCGGAACAACAATCATAATTCCAGACGACATACACCTAGGCATATCATCAATATACAAGTGCAATTATTTCCTATGCAAACATGCGGAATGTCAGCCGGATGCCACTTACAATCCCATTTACCACTGAGTGATACCACCCACGCTTTTTCTGACACCAGGCTTCGTGGCTTTTATAATAGGAAATGTCACGGGGGAACATTTACCACAGTGTCATTATTTGATTACAGTGTGCAGGAATGATACAGTTGTCAACGCGATATTAAACACAGAAAAGCAAGAGAAGGGCTTTTCACATCAAATCTGCACTTTAAGTGACAATGTTGTGCAAGTCAGTGAAATTGCAGTGTCAACAATAATGTGCTTTAACATCGTTTAGAAGGAGAGTTTCGCTCTTAAAGTATGAGCTACTCGAAGGACGAAGATTCCATGAAAAAAAATTATTGACATCACAGTCATGAACATTATTGGAATTTTTTATTATTTTTTATTATTGCAGAATGTGATTTGGTAGTTGAACAAATGACCAGTGATCGTATGAGGCCATTATGTATCCTAAATTTCAGGAGAAGGACTTCTTTCCGAAGTCAAACAATAAAATGTTCTCTCATTCGTCTCCCAAATAATGCAGCACTTTTCTTTTCTTCTTTATCAAATGCTTCTGAATGTAGGAAGGAAAAATGGATACAAAAAGCAACAAAAAAAGCAACCGGCGGCATCCCCTCCTTTTTTTTTTTTTATTGTCGACTGTTGTTAAAATGGCAATTTTCTTAGCATGGCTGCACTGAGTGTCTAACTGACGCATTTTGCGGCAACACAAAGCCAAAACATGTCATGTTGAGTTTTCCCGCATGTCTTCTGAATTTTGGAAAGGAACAAGGAGAGAGCATCCAATTTTTGCCATGAAAGCGTCTTGTTGGCTTTGACTGCTGTACGAATGTTGGGAAGAAAAGAAAGCAGCAGAGGAGCAGAGGGTTTTACTTCTTTTTTAATGGAGACAGAGAAAAAAAACGGCCAGAAACAAATGTGTAAGCCAACCCAAATGTGTGAGTGTGTGTTAGAGTGTTCACCATATAGATACCCGGGTATATTTAGAAAATGTTGACAAGCATGAAAGTGCTACTCTTACATTTTATTACGAGACAGGCTGAGCAATGTCATTCCTCTTAAATGCCTGGTGAAGATACAGAAATATTAGAGTAAGCTTTAGAATAGAGAGCATTTTAATATTGTCACAAAGTTCAGGCCTTAAATCTAGTAATCATAAAAAAACAGAAGCATCCAGAGCAAAGCTTCCAAATATAAGTTTTAATAGGTAGCAAACTACAGTAATAGTACACAAAAAGCTAGCTGTTGGTTTCTATTTAAGGAAAATAAACACCAAAACCTAATCACTCTGCTGGCAGAGAACAAGTAAACTAAAGCAGCTTCAGAAAGTGGGCCAAACTTCGAACATTGATTCAAAAGCTGATAAAGTCATACACCAATGAAAAACTCTGTTCTGCTCGAGTTGATTCTATAAGAATTGTTCACAATTTTTCAAGCACTGCGTTAGAGTTTTGGATAGATTTTGGCCTCAATGAATTATGACAGTTATGGAATCTGTAGAACCAGACTCAATACATATTTGTAAACTTAAAAGACGAGGAAGTAAACTCCCATTTAAGAAAACTCTGCAATCAGATTCAAAATATGTGCCATCACGATGCAAGCATAGTGGGGAAGTCAAAGTAAACTGCAAGCACATTGTCTTTCTGTGTGTTTGTGTGTGTGTGGGCTTTTTAGCAAAAATAAAATATCCTGACCTGCAGACAAGTCCATTCTGTATTCTCTGCAGTGCCTGTGGTAGAGTATGTGTGTTTGCTGATGTCCAAAGCAACAGTCGATACTATTGAAATCTACTCATTCATGTCTGGCCATGAGGCGAAGCTCAAATGTCCTTGTGAATAAGAATCACAGCCATTTATCTATCTGCTCTCTTCCTCCTCTCACATATTATTTGTCCTTGTCTTAACTTTCAGCTGTTAAAAATCTAATATTGTTTCCGAAAGCCTTTCGAATATCTAATCTCAAGTTTCCTTCCTTTGTTATTTTTTCTTCTCGCTTGTTCTCTCATTCTCTCCGATATGGAAGCTGTAACCATGTTATTCACTGCCATCAACAGCTGCTGCACTACAACAACAGAGAGAAATATTGCTGTAAGATTTAATAAGAGGCAAAAATATACATCACTTTAAGGTGAATAATGACGCTTAGGCAATATTCAGCCCCGAAATCAATAATGATTGGATAATCTTGAATTCAGTTCACTCAAAACACATATTTTGTAGGTTTTATTTAAACAGCCTTTCTGTGTTTTTATTACCTTGTTTTATTAAATGTTCCTGCAAAGAGCAAAAGTATTTATTGCTCAAATTTTGCTTTGACTTCAGAGACAAAGTCATTGCTAGCAGAGAAGAAATCTTTAAAAACAGTCACGGTGGGGATTTTATTTATTTATTTTGGCATGGCATTCAGTAAAAAGCATCAGTTGAATAGGGCAGGCTAATTCCTGGTTACAGACAGGCCTTAACCGTTCCACTGTTCATAAATGACTACCTTCAAAGTGTTTTTCTGGAACTCTGGAAGATCAGATCTTATTTGGCTCCTAGGCTATTACATTAAGTAGCATTCTGTTTTATTTGTCTCCTGTGAAGTACAAGATCATAGTCGACCTGAATTTAAACAGGGCCCTGGGCAGATTAAGATTTTTTATTTATTTTTTTTTGGGGGGGATAATTCCAGTTAGCTCATTATCCAGCAAAAACAGCAACGTCACCAAACAGAGATGTATGAGTTAGTGGGTTCACCAGAATAACAATTTGGCAACATATTGGAAAAAAAATATATATCTATATATTTTTTGTTTGTATATTTCCAAAATTTTAAAAACAGTGTTTTAAAGACTTTGTAGTTTGTGGAGTATAATTTATTTCACCTTTCCCTGAACCATTATTACTCTCAAATTCTACGCAGAATTTTTATTATTTTTTTCTAAGGAGTGTGACTCCAAATTATATGCGGAAAAAAAGTTTGCTAATTAAAAAAAATTAAAATAATTAATACTGAAAATGAAATGCAGTTTGGGAAGCTGGACAATCTAGGTGCAATGCTACCTGAAATGTTGTTGTTTGCATACCAGCCAATCCAGCTTCACTATTAAATTTCCGAGGAACAGCGTTTCGGAAAAGTGTAGGTATTAGCTCAGTAGCGCCAATCTTAAATTGTACTTTAAAACAGTGGTCCCCAGCCATGGGCGACCATGCCCAACCAAGCATGTACAACGCACGCATTAAGTTTATTATTGACAAACGAGAAATATAATTCACAACATTCTAGCCTAATAGTAAATGACTCTGTAACAGTCATAGACTTGATTTGCCTGTTGTTTTTTACCTTTATTTTTCCAAAGATCATGAATCCATGCACCAATTCCTCACCTCTCTAGCCGTGACACAACTCATGGCACTAGCAGCCACAAAGTCCTCATTTAAACACTGCTCCTTGCGTCTGTTATGAATTGCTCATGCAGTCTTAGTAGATCACCCGAAAATGAAGGACAAACCACTGTCATTAATTTTTTGCCGCGCATGCAGTTTTCTCCTTATTTGGAATTTAGATAAATCAGGCTCTATGTATCTGGAGATGTCGTTATGTCTTGACATGGAATGAGATGCATTTTTACTACTAATGGGTCTGTTAGATTGCACATGATTTTCCTTTTACAAAGAACTTCTTCCTTACATGAGGAGGTCAAGATGTTTAAAATAGATCGTATACTTCAAAAAATATATAATCCACAACGCAATCACTAAATATTCCCTTGCTATCGCGTGAGAACTTAATGTTATGACACATTAAACTGCTGTCATTTTCACATTTTTCATTCATACTGCAAATATTTTTCATTCCTCCCCCACCTTCCTCCATCCCATTCTTCCAAGACCAGCAGGGTGCCCCCTGCAACTAACATGTATGTAACACTTGTGCTTTGGGCATGCATGGCATATTTTTTTTTCCTTTTCCAAAGAACTGAGGTGGGTTTGTTTTATTTAAAATAAATCTAAAATATTTTCTTAAACTGAATAATATTGCTAAATATATACCAGTAGATAAACCTGCAGCGGACAGGGGACTAAGATTACGATCTTCCCTGTCAGTGTAACCGTGTGTGTGTGCGTGTGTGTGCGTGTGTTTGCGTGTTGCATTTGCTGCCCTTCTATGAGTCCTGATTACTGTGCTGGGTTGTACAACAGGAGCCTTTAATCTAGCCGGCTGGCAGGCAGGCAGGCAGCAGGGTGGCCAGTTGTTACTGCAGGCTGCATGCAAGTCAATTAGTTGCTGTTTAACAAGGAAAAACCGTTGCCAGGTAAAAAACTGTTTTCACTCAGTGATTTGTGTTGTAGTAATAATCATTTGTAGAGTTTATGATGGTGAATTCAACAAAAGAAAAGTTATTTTCATCTTGTGTCTGTTTCCTGTAGTGGCTGGTTAGCTAAAATAGGGTGGGTCTGGTTACTATACAATGTTGGTGGCCTTTACAGATCAACCAACAAGCATACATCTGTGAAAGGTGTATTGAAAATTAGAAAGAGATTACCAGGAAAGTAATGTGGGAATGAAAATGAGGAAAGGGGAAAATTCTGCAACATCAGTCAAAGCTTGGATCTGCACTGGCATTTTAGGGACGATTTTGCAAGCGTGCAACGTGAGCATCACCCGGCTTATGTGCGGACATGCAGACATGTGATTGGACGACTTCCTGCAGGTATGCGTGTCCATTTACTCGCTGATCAGCCTTGCCCCCTTCCATATCATTTTCGCTTCCTGCCCGCATGAATTACAGGGTGCGCAGAGAAAGATTATAACCAGGCTACACAGATAGCGCCTGTGTGCAATCAATGAGAGCAAGTGCACCAACGGTGTCTTCTGGGGAGGTATGTAGAAGAGTGAGCAAGGGGCGGGGGCACATATTAGCTTATTTTCCAAGCAGGGCGCTTGTGATCTGGCAAGCAATGCAACTGACAAATGGGGGGAGAAACCTGAGAGAGATCTGATGTGGGGTAGGAGGGGTTGGTTCAGGCGCTCGAAGGTTGGTTAGACACAGAGACAGAGACACAGAGCAATATGGGGAAAAGAAAGTATCTGACATCCGACACAACTCCCCCCATTAGGCTAATTCTTTGACTTTCTCTTGTTGCCAATAGCATCTCCGAGTGATATTTCCCTCTGTAACGGCATTAGGAGAGGCTGCCTTCTCCAATGCAATCAAACCATTAAGCACAGCACAGCATCCTCCTCTCTGGAGTGATTTCCTTCCAATAGAAAAATGACTGGATGGGAGCTACTCCACTTTCCTGTCATCAATAACAGAAATAATTGTGTCTGTATACATATTCACAGGTTCAAGTGAGATACAACTCCTATCTAGTGAAAGGATTTTGTCAGAGAATGCCATTAAAAATTAAAATAAAAGATGTATTTTTCAAAATATAATAAAGGAAATGAGGTTGAAACAAATTTATACAGGTTCTGCAGAGTCCAGAGTTCTTGTATAAACAGTCATTCATAAAGGGACATTTTCAAGAAACTTTTGGAAAACTTTACTTTGACATGGACTGATAAAAAATGTACTTAAATTCCATTTGTACCTAAATATTACTTTTTCTAATTTGTATGAGTAAAATAAACTTTACTTTGTGAGGCACCAAAAGTGGTTATATCCCTGTAGCTCCATCCTCCTTAATCTGTCGCTGGGTTGCACATTAAAACTAACAACAGAATTTGAGGAATTTCATGCAAATATTACTTCCGAGCTTTTTAAACCACCACACAGACTTTAAGCTCATGATTTTGAGATGCTAAGAGCTTGCCTGAAACTTAATGTCCAGAAATGAATATGCTGCATCCTGCAAAGCGGGGCCAAGAAAGAATGACTATTCTTCAAAAAAGAACACTACAAAGGAAAATAAAATGTCAAATTAACTATGTTTTTTTCACTCCTCCTGAACATTCATGCATAAGAACACTCCATGCATATGGGAGTGGACGGTCATTTTAACAGGGTAGCCCTTGAAATCACCTCCATCCCAGTGGTTGCCCTATTGCCAAATGCTAAACTCATATTAATAAACACTATTATCCATATGAGACAATCCGCCTGTGGAGTCAGTGATGTGGCCAGCAAATTAAAGGGATGGACATCCCCCAGGCTCCCTCAGAGGCGCCAACGTCAAGAGCAAAAGAAATATGAATCTCACTTGGTTATACCGAAACAAAATTGTCTCCAAAACTACAGAGCTGAAGCAACTTAACAATAACGCAATGTCAATGAAAATGTCAAATACAAGGTTTCCAAATCGAATTCAAACACAGAACATTAGACAAATCAATCACAATGATCAAATTGCGCCTGAAACACAATCAGTGCAAGGGGTAGGCTGCAATTTTAAATGACTCAATAAATAAATAAAGTAAAATAGAAACTTTCTTTTATTATATATAACAGACATCACAGCAGTGATTGCATCCGGCCACGCATCTAATCATAATGAGTATCCCGTCGTTAACAAGATAACAAAATCGCAAAGTTTGGAGGTGCAGAGCGCATCCGGCGTACTTTTCTCCCTTCCTCTCTGCTGGTGTCAAACACTTATTTACCGGCGAGGCGTTTATTTCAATTACCTCTCTGCATGCCAAATAAGGCCTCTTATTAGCACAACAAAATAAATGCATAACGCAGGCGTGGGGGTTGGGGTCTCAAGAAGGAGAGGAGTTGGTTGTGGTTTTAATGAAGAATTAGGATTTAGTACATATTGATAGGACTTAATAGACTGAAGGGGGTCATCAAAGCAGTCCCGACTGAGCGGCTCGTGGGTAATTTACTATCAGTGTCATCTTATGGGATAGAGAAGAGGAGGGGTTGGAGTTAATCCGTGCGTCATGACGCATTAATATTCCCATATAGGATGGCAGAAACACATGCTTCTAATGCCTTTTTAGAGAGGTACTAATTATTACTTGATAATTTCTTAGAAGGTGTGCGGATGTTTGCAAGATAAAAACAAGAGAAATCCCGCCACATACATGAAAAACCCATAATTATAAATGATTAATAATAATAAACTTGATGTTTTCAGTAAACTGGAGAAATTAAAACAGGTACTTTAGGTGCCGATATTTATTATGGACCAAAAGAAAAACGAACAAAATAGAAAATATCGTTTTCTGATTTGCCCCATCAATTTAATCATCTCTGTCGCCGAGAGAGTGAGAGTGTCAACCTGGCAATTAAACAGGCGGAGTGATTTTTTTATTTATTTTTTATTTGGCATCCCAATTCAAATAAAGTTTCCCGCTTTCGCCCATCGATCGTGCAGCTGAAAGGTGTGAAATTGACATTAATTTTAGTTCACCTGTCGCTGTGCAAAGACGAGAGCGGGCAGAGGGGAGATCAATGGCCAGCAACAACAGCTGACTGCACGGAGAGAGAGTGGGAGAAAAGCGGGTGCTGCTGGAGGAGGAAAACACTGACAGATAAATCATCTTCTGCTACTTTTCCTCGAACATCGACACTTTCGTTCCTCTCTTTTTTCGCACTTATATATTATACCTTGGGGACGGAAAAGGTTGTAAAGAAAAAAAAAGTTTAGGCCTAGAGAAAAAGAAGGATCTTTATTAACAAAGCGACACACGAGTAACTACTTTAATACCCCAAGGTCAACCTATGTCCCAAAAATGACAATAAAAAAATATATATATTATTAAAAATCTTGTGCCTAACGAAAATGTCCTAATTCATTATGCTGGAATGTTAGAATGAATGAATGAATCAAAAGTTGCAAAATACTATTATTGATTTAATTAGAAAAATGTCATAACTTTGCGCTTTCAAAACAGTTTAACTCTCGCAATAAGCGAGGTACAGCCTAATAATGAAAATAATTATATTATTATATATGATTATTAGTTATTGATAGTTATATTTATTAATACACAAGATAACCTATTTTTTAATTGAATAACCTATTTTTTATTTTTTTATGGTATTTTTTAGATTTGTTTAGGCCTAATTAAAATGGCATTTAATTTAGAGCTTCCGTAAAATAACAAACAAAAGGGCGTCTCTCAAAGACATCCCATTAAATATATTATTATTATTATTATTATTATTATTATTATTATTAAGAATTGTTACATTCAACAAATCATAAACAGAAAATAAGACAAGAGTTTGGAATGCAAAAATTATATATAAATCAAGACACTGAGAATCAAAAGTATCTACATTATTATTTTTTAGCTTTATTAGAATATACGTTGGAATACAAAATAAATTCATTTTACGGGAACAATATTCGGGGCTGGCTTTAAGCGCGGAAAACATGACTCAAATCAGTTTACTAAAAATTCGGGGGAAAAATATTCATAAAGTCTTATTAATATCAAATAATTACATGACTTCAGAATAAATTAATGATTGCCATGCGTGTTGCTTTGTTATAACTTTTGATTTATCCGCACGGGTCAAATAGGTTTTGCGACACCGTCTCATTCAGCAATTTGGAGATAATTAATCCTATCTAATGTGTTCAGTAAGAATAGGAAAAATAGTATCTGCTGGTCGCTATAAGTCAGAGCTGATTAATTTGATCGATAAAATCAATCAGAGCGGGTTTGTCATGGAGGTAGATGGGTAGAGCTCCGGACCCGAAGTTGCAGCGGAGACTTCGAGTTCCTCTTTTTGGAGGAGCTGTAACTCAATCATCGGTGACCCGCCCCGGGCGCACCTTTGCTCCGTAAAGTGCCTTTTCTTTTACGTGCAGTTTATTGTTGGCACAAACTCGGAAATTAGTGCTAATAACTCTGCCGTACTTTCCGCTCAACCTTTTAATTTTATTATTATTCTCTCCGCTTCTGAGCGCGGCAGCACTGCGCAATGATTGAAACGGGCGTGTGCGCGTCTTTTGCCCTCGTTGGCGTCAGTGCTGTTAAAATTACTGGTCTGGAAAAAAAATGAGGAAAACGCCAGGGACAGGTTGTTAATATTTGATTTCAAATCTAAAATATCATGAACAGCGCTTCCGATAAAACGTACAAAGTCAGTTTACTTTTATTTTCCAACTCTTCACTATTCCTCTAAAAAAATAACAAAAAAGCACAAACCCATTACAATCTCATATTTTTCGCTTAACAGATATCTAAGATTTGAATGATGAGAAACACCGAGACAGCAGCAGCATTCAGTCCGTATTAGGGCTCCCTCTGCCCGGCTGTGAAGTTGGAGGTGGCCCCTCAGGGGTCTCCCAGGGGCGTCAATGGGCGCTGCTTATTGAGAGGGGGGTGGGTGGTATGGGGGTGATGTAAATTATAGTCTCTTCCCAGTTAACAGGTGTTTCCCAACTGCTTTTTCTCGCGTGTGTGTGCGTGTGTTTATGCGTGCACACATCAACGTGCACGCTCCTCCTCAGTGCAAGCCGTCTGTTTCTCCCCGAGACATTAACTTCCACAGGGATTTCCACAAAAGTAACCCATTTGCGGCTGACACAAATTCACACAAAAATGTAACTTTTTTTTAAATTATCTTTGCTTTAAATATTTTTTTTATAACCTATGTATAAGGTAGCCTACAGTTTGAAGTTAAAAAAATACATATAATTTAGAATGAAACGCAAATTATATAGTGTATATCAATGAGTTAAATATTTGTTTCCTTTATATATCGGGTTAAAATCTGTCTCAAAGTCTATCAACAGCAGCTATAACGAGGTCAGTATATTGCTGTTAACCCCAAATGCCCTCCTTAATATGGCAGCTTAATACCCTACAGTAAATGTAACTGAAACATTGAGCTAGTTAAACGTAAAAAAGCGCTGCTGGGTTCCTGTTCTTCCTTTTTTAACTTAAACACATCTGAGAGGAGGCCTGTCCGGCGCTCATTAGTGCGGGTCACCGGGGTGGTACTGATAAAGCTGATAAGCTCCGGGAGAAAGTTGTATTTTTCTGTTTCATTCAATGCGAAAATATCATGGAAATCGTGTAAGTAACCCAAATCAGCTTTAATTCAGTTATTTTTAAGTCAGCATTTAGAAATCTAAAAAAGTTCAAACAAAATAAGATGCATTCTCTGAAGAGATTAACTTTTGTGACAGTAACGTGTGCGTAATGGCATCGACGCACGCACCACAACAAATCAAGATGCCAGTTTCTTGTTTAAGAAATCCGGCGTATACAAATGCACGCCTGCACGCGCGCAAGTGTCCAAAACTCGCGCCGTGACATTTTTTTTCTCCATACTTTATTTTGCGCAACAGCCTCGGAGAAAGTTAGAAGCGCTTCCAAAGAAATCAGAAAGATGCAGCGGTACGTGACAGAAAGGCGTAAAAGCAGAACGCGTTTGCGCTTCAAACCCAACAACAACAAATAGACAGGAGTTTGCTCACCTCTCCGTGGCGAGAATCCGCTTCCACTGGAGACGGCTGCTTGGTTTCCTGCGTTTTCTTCTTTCTTTTTTTTTATCCTCACAACAAACTGAAAACTTTTCTGCGGAGTTGAAGTATCATCGGTGCGGTACCGGCCCTTTCTGGCGAATACGCAGCAACAACCGGGAGATAACGGGGAGGCGCGATTAGGAAAAAGCAAAAAAAAAAAAAAAAAAGTAGTTAACACCTCCTCTGTTTGTTAGTTTGCCACAGCGCAACTAGAGAGGAGGACAAGGGAGAGGAAGGGACACACAAACACTTAGAAAGAGAGGCTGACTTTCCACAGACACGCCGTAAAGTGGGTATCAATGGCACGATCGCGCACAGAGAGGGACAATCAGTGAGGAAGGAGCGGCCGAGCCGGCGAGAGAGAGCGCAGGATCGCAGAGACTGTGGCAGGCAGTGGTGTGAGGGGAGGGTGGTGGCGGGGAGGAGGGGGGTAGTCACAGTCCTTAGCAGCGACGTGTGTAAAGGCTGGAGCTGAGCAGAGAGCCTGGGGGTGGATGAGGAGGAACGGAGGGAGGGAGGGAGGGGGAATTCGGGGTTCCAGGGCGCACCAAGGTGCAGTGCTGCCGCGCAGCGCTCGGGTCGCTCAATGCCTTACGGAGGGACACAAAATCAAAACCTCACAAAAAACAGTTTCTTTAAGAATCGCATGATTTATTTTAATGTTTTTTTCATCTTAACTGTTCCCCAAGTGCTTTAAAGTCCCCTAAGCCGAGCCAGAGGACATAATCATCCAAGCGTATCCGATCAAGCCATCTTTATATTTTCTTATATTTAACAAATTAAACATGGTAAATCAAATATTACTTTTGGCACATTTTGAATCAAATAAAGAAAAAACAACATTTTGTCAATTTTAAATCTTGTGTGAACTGTAACTGGGTTGTTTCTCCCCCTGCCTCTTTGCTGTCTGGCGTTTCGTTCCCCTGGGTGATTTCCACTGCGCTTTGTGCGCAAAGTGAATGAATTATCCCCCCACCCTCCTCTCTTTCTGTCCCTCCATCTCCCCCCGTTTTTCTCTTTCACTCGCTGGAGAGACCGCTATTTGCCATAAAGCCAATGAAGTCCAGCTCTTAACAAAAAGAAGTGGACTAGCAGACACTCTTAGAAAGTGCGTACTGGAGACTGAAGTTAGTCAGACAGAAGGAGAGTTCACTAAAACCATGTTGGGTGGCTGAGGGGTGCAAAACTGACAGTGATAAAACAGACTTGGCAAAATGTGTAGCTTTATATTTTCAGTCACCTAAATCAATTATTCCATTTGCACACAGGAAACCACAATAGACATGAGTTGTTTAGACGCATAAAATAGCTAAATTAGGTGATAACCTAGCTTTGTCATCAAAAAATATGAGCCAGTATCTATTTAGTCTTTCCTGATAATTGTATATTTGTACAAAATAAATTAGAGATAAATCTGTTCATCAGCTTCCAAAATCAAATTGTTTTGAGAAATGCTCTTAAATTAATAATAAAAATATGTGTAACAATTTCACGACTAGAAGTAGGAATCTTAAAATTTAACTCACTTAAAAAAAGAGAAATGCTTTTAAATGAGCTGATAAGAAAACACCATACTTAAAAGACAGAAGCTTTCATGTCCCCTCTCTACGGCATCCCCCTGCTGGCCATCTGTGGAAGTGAACGTTAGTCCACATTCATACTGGAGCCGTTCGTCTCTAAACTAATCTTCAGGAGGTTAATCACATCAATAAGGATGATCCCTTAGTAATTTAAAATAAATGCTGATCCAAAAAAGTGAAATTCTGAAAAAAGAAATGGAAATCCAAACATGTCTGGGGTGAATTTCTATAATTATTATGGACAGAGCAGTGTTATTAATAAAAATAAAAAAATACTGCAGCAGGTACAATTTAGTGTACAGAATATAATACATTTGGCATCTGCATTCAATTCAGGTCCAGGTTAGTTTGTCCTTGAGGATAAAGCTAACAGTTTAAGAGACTCACAAACCAAAGCGGACCTTCATTGAAAACATTTTTAATTTGGAAAATGTGATAGAATTTGAATGCTATTTCAAGAACCTTTAAACTGTTGTCATATTTCCATTGGATGGATATTTTTAGAGAGGCTGATGATTATTTACTTGGAAAAACATACAGATTTATATGTGTATAACTTCAGAGAATGTTACATGTAATGCATTTCCGGTTAGATTAGCAACTGGAATGAAAAGTAAACATTTTATTCACAGATAATGTTTCGGTCCAACATTGGTCATCATGAGGTCACTATCTGAACAATGAAGAGAACTATAATAAATTTGAGACATATACACTTTTTTCTGTGCGTTTTTTTATACATTTCTTGTAAATATGAATGTACTCTGGATGCCTCACTAACTAACTCACTTTACCAGATGAGCTACAGTGTTACACACTTCAGAATGCAAAAATAGTACAAGTCAAGAACTTTTTATTTCTCTCTCTGTTACGAGCAACGGATTTAGAGGTGCTGCTGCGGTAGAACAGTGTTATGACTGGAAATGATGATTAATGAACAAAAGACAACCTTACTTAATAAAAACAAACTGAACTTCTCATGATATCGAGAAAGTGTTTTGTGTGTGTACAGTGCAAATGTGTAATTATATTAAAATGTGTTATTTCAGTCCAGCTGTTCAGTACAAGTAAGTAGATGCACTGTTTTGTGTACCGCTCTGAAACTAATAAACATATTTTCATGTAAATTGTATCAATATTACAACTTCAAAAAGGAAGAGAGTCAATCACACTGAAGCTGACTTTGATTTTCCGTTAATGCTTTCTGTATTGTTTGTGTGATTTACAAACTGTTGCAGATCTTTCCATTTCTTATGCAAGGTTAAGGCTTAGACCATTTTTAACAATTTTTAATATGCTGGGTCTAAACATAGACAAAATATGTAGATCTAATTATGGGCTCTGTGAAGACCTAACGTTATCTAATGTCTAAAATAGTTCTACTCTTAGTCTTAACATTGAAATAAAATCTATTGCTCAGTGGGTAATCTGTACTTATATGAAATGTAGATAGAAAAAAGCGCACAGGTAGGATGTAAACAGATGATAATTTTTTATCAAAACTCCACTTCAAAAATTTTGTAGCTTATCTCTAAAACTTTTTACCAGTAAAAAAAAGTATTTATTTTCTAGGGCCTGCTCAGCAACCAAAAGTGAATGACAACAACCTCCGTTCTATTTTTTTTTAAGACTCCTAATCTCCCATAACCAGCTCATGGCACAGAACCGCAAGTAACATTTAACTCTAACAGACTGTTATGTTTTCTAATGGAAGTAACACTTTGATCTAGTTTTACTCTATGATATGTAACAATAGCGTGGGAAAAGCGAAAAGGCAACGTGAGTGTGTTTAGAGTGTGTGCTGGGTGGTCTCCTTGCACATGGAGGGGCAGCGGCAGCAGTAGCACTGCCATTAGTGGTGTGTTGTCTTGCTAATAGGCTCCGTTTGGAGTCAATGGGCTGCCTGAGGAAGAGGACTATCCATGTATTAGATCCTTCTCTATTCAAAGTCTAATGCCACCCTTTTAGTCCAGCCCCCTGATGTTTTTAAATGGTGCCGCTGTGTGTATTGACTAGGAAGCACTTTGATTGCACCTGTTTCACTACAGAACCCTCTGTACTATTTATCTTACCCTCTGTTAGCCTAAAATGTATTTTACCTTATCAATGTTCCCCCTCTCATGTGCCACAAACCCCTGACACAAGGCAAGTGTCTGTTAAAAGAGCCATGTTAACAAGGGGGGCTTTTCTGTTCGGAAATTTCCTGGCATCCATCTGAACTGAGTCACGTCCTGGTGTTATAAAATCTCTAACATCTAACATGAAATGGCAGGGACCTAATGAAAAGCCAAGCTGATAGTCAAGGGTCAGGGATGGCCTTTGGCGGCACATGCTCACCTCTGCCTTGACCATGTTTGTCTGTGAATTGAAACCTACTTTGGAAAAAAACTCTAAAATAAGAGGCCATGGATGAAAAGCGTTAGAATCATTGTGATAAGCTGCTGTTTCAAAAAATAAAAAAAGGAAAAAGTTTCACTAAAACAATGATTCCTTCTGTTTTAAAGTGATTTTACGTATATATATTGATGTCTTTAGTATGCAAGGGATACAAACAAGGGGAAATAAATAATTTGTTGTTTCTAAATTGGCCAGATTAGTTAGCCCCAAACAAATTTGGCAAAAACTGCTCCTCCAAAGAAATGTACAATTTGACATGTCATGTTTAAAATTCAGGGTTTACCCTTATTCAATCACAGGTGGCTTCAAGCTTTCCACCAGCCATTGAGCTGTGCAAAAGGATTAAACATAATATTAGGTAGATTGGTGTCATTGTATGCACAAGATCGACATGGGTTGGAGAAACTACAGCTGAGAACTGTATGATGATCTTAGAAAAAAAAATCATACACCAAAGATTAGTGTTGGTCTCCCTTTGGCTGCCCTCCACTGGGCCTTTCAAGGTGTGCAGTTGTATATTAGCAGCAGATCACTTAAGTCTTGTAAGTTGCAAAGTGAATCTCTATGAATCAGACATATTTGTCCAGCATATCTCACAAATGTATTTCACAAAAGTATTTTGGGGCTAATCAATACTATAACCTCTTTGTTGTGGTCTTTCTACTGTGGTTGAAGCATTGTTTGCTTTATGCCAGTGTGCAGTATCCTGCTCAAAAGGGCTGCAACTATCAGGAAATTGTATTTCCATGACAAGGTGTACCATGTCTGAAATAATGCTTGTGTTGGTACATGACATCGTAGCATAAACATAGGTGGCACATCATAAGGGTTCTTAGTAGAACATTGCACAAAGTATTCAACTACTACCTTCAGCTAGCCGTCATTTCATTGTTTATCCTGGTGTTGTTCCCAGGTAATTAAAGCCCACATTAATCATGGACATGCTGACTTGTTTAATGCATTGTGTAGTAAGACTGCTTTCTATAAGAACCAGCATGGAAATCTTTAGCAAAACAAACAACAGTAGCCCATCTCTTGGATCGCACCACACAAACATGCAGGAAACATAGAAAAACTGTTGTTTTTAAGATGCTCTGACCAAACTTTCAAGGAATAGAATTCATTACATGCTGTGAAACAGTGAAGGGGGCTACTAGGTCCCCCCACACCAGCAAGCTGTTATATTATTCAGATTAACCTGTTTCCTATGCCAATAATCATCCTCCTCAGTATTTATACCCCTGGTTTGTTTGTAGCTTTAGTCAGATTGACTTCTTACCCACCCTGTGTCTTGCTGGGTAATTCCACGCCATTATCCAGTCCATGTCATATACAATTCTACAAGTTGATCAATAAAATTTAGACTCTGTGCCTCTTTCAATAAACAATGGCTAGTTGAAAGACATCATAATTGACGGGACAACAGCATGGACTTGTCTGCCTCATGCCTACTTTGGGTCCCAACTACAAGGATAATAAAAACAGAAGAATAATAATCCTAAAACTATAGCTAAATATACTAAGAAATGGCCTAGGAAAATAACATTTGACCATTCATAAATGAGCCACTGTCTTAGGCCTAGTTTATACTTCTTGATCAGCAAGTTTGCGCACAGACACAGATGGATTGACGGAAACGTTTTCCGTTTATACTTCTCCGCTGGTGTCAGTGTTGAAAAGCAATTACCAACCAGGACAGCAGGGGGGGCAGACTTTTCATGGCATGTCTGCCTACCATTGCAGTGTTGACTAGATTTTATTTATTTCCGATTGTGAACGCATTCCCCCTCAAAGAGAAATGGATGACAGAAAGTAAGATTGGATTGAACTGGAACGTTTTTACTAGAAGCTCAACTCATTGAATACTCTTCACATGTAAACAAACACAGAAGTCTGGTTTGTTGTTCTCTAAACCTCCTTGTGTTTAAAATCACCAAAAGACCTTATCAGATAAACTACATGCTTTCAATGTAAACCATGTATTGCCCAAATGCCACATTGACTACTGATTACATCGAATATTGAGCACCGTTCTGGTGAAATGATCTCTGGCTGATGTGGGGATGACCAATCTAGGCATATGTTCTCCATTGACAGAGACAGATAGTTAGAAAATTGGACTCTACTCCATGCGTCGTTGCATAGGCGATGGGAAGCCCTGGCATCAACGAATAATGGTGTTGCATGTCTCTGTTTCAATGTAGACGGAGAAGTATAAACTAGGCTTCAAGCCCACTGAACAACTACTTAAAAAGTAGTGCAGCAATGTCAAACCCTCAAAACCCAATAACAATAATAGTTTACTCAAGAAGAGTGGGAAAAAATACCTGTTGGCAAATGTAGATTTCTACTGAAGTGAAGAAATGAGCAACGAGCATAAATAAAACAGAATAATGTGTGGTTCTGTACTCATATATATATATATATATATATATATATATATATATATATATATATATATATGATTTAAACTTTTTGTAATATGTGTGTTTTTAAGTAACCAGAAGAATAAAAAGCTGGCCGGAGGATACCTGTCTTTATTTCATGAGATGAACCCATAATATTTTCTTTCAAAGCAGCTCAAACTTGACTCTTCTCACCACCTTTGTGACTCAAGTCATGCCCTTTAAGGTTGTTCATACAGCATGGGACCTAATTCCTTAAACAAACCATGTTTGAGGGTGATTTACAGCTAATTCGGAGCAGCAGTGGTCATTTCTATCTTTCCTTTCATAATTTATGATTGGTGGAATTTATAGTGCTGGATCCCCAGCCGTGCATGCCACCGAATCCGTATGTCTATAATATAATGAGATTTTAGCACAGCGAGATTATAAATTATGGTGTGATTTGTTCTCATGCTGTTTTGTCAGGGCATTGCCTTTGAGTGTGTGTATGTCTGTGTGTGTGTGTGTGTGTGTGTGTAGCTTGGGGACATGGTTGGCATTTGGCTGCCACAATGCTCTAATTGCTGACGTACACACAGATAGATGGAACCTGATGGTTGGTGTCGCCACTGGAGGGAAAGGAGAGGGGGAGGCGGGAAAGGAAAATGAAGAGGAGAAACAGGGAATGAAGAGAATAAAGATAAGGAAAGATAACAGATTGGAAGAGATAAGGAAGGAGAGATGAGGAGCAGAAGAGAGAGACAGAGCGTCTGCGACGGATGGATGGACAGATATATAAAGAGACAAGTGAGGGCGAGAGATTTGGTTTACACGGGAGGCACAGCTGCCAGCAGCTCTTTGGCCAAGCGCTTAACCACACTAACATTTAAACAAAGCAGATCTGAGAGGAAGAGAGGGGAAAGGGAGAGAGACTGCACCACATTCATCTCGCTCTCAGATCCCTTGCTCCAGGGAGCTGTTGCAAAATGAAGAATTACATGGCCCTGATCAGATTACATTACAGAACAAGTGATTACATGCATTTGACTCGTGCACAAAGGAACAAAAATGACGGAAAGGAAACATACATGATCTGATTAATTATGTAATTATGTGGTATTTGCTCTGGCTATGATACATGGCCAACATTTTAAGGGAAGGTAGATGGGTAATTTCGTCAATGTTTCACTGCTTGCTGTCTTAGGCCTCTACACTATAAAGGTTGATTTTGTTCCAATTGTTATTTACCTGCTGAGCTAAATAATACATAACACATTTTATCTTGTTATAATATAAAACATTTAAATATATGCCAAATAGAGAAGTAGTGTTGTTGTTATTAATAGTCTTACTAATCAACAAATTGAGAATCTACAAGTGTCAAGTTTAATGAGAGAAGTGACTCTTACATCAACTATCAACCTATAAAGCATCCACATTTTTAGATAGAATGCCTTCAGTATTTACTTAAGGCCTGGCATTTTTTATGCTATATGTAGCAAAAGAAGCAAGCAAATAAAATAGCATGGAAATCAGATTTTTTTATTTTTTTTAATTTTTTTAACATAGCACTTTTTCATAGTTTTGTCAAGGTCAATCCACAAATCTATACAAGAAAGGAGTGTTACCTCAACAGTGGCTCATCTAACCATAATACAGCGTCCCTACACAACTGCTGTACAGCAGCACAATAACAATAGGTATAGACAAACCAACACAAAGTAATGCATAGTTGTGAAGTGGAAGCTTTTTACAAATAACTGTGGTGTGCAGGGATGGCTGATTTAAAAGGGCAGCTAGGGTTAAGTCCAGCAAAACTCCTTCATTAAACCAATATTTTTGTTTAGAGTTCAGAGTGGCTTGGAAGTGCTTCTTTTTTTTATCTGCAGGCTCAGATAATACCTTACTTATAGACTAATCGCAACTGGATATAAACTTCTGTTGAAGTACTCCAAGTGGCTCCAAACTTGTCTGGGTGAGTAGGAGAACATAATGAGTGCTGTAAATAAAGACCAAGTTGAAAAACAAAAATCCTTTGAATGGGTAATATAATGTAAAAGAGGTTTTCTCTATTTCAAATTGGGGGCTTTGCATTGTTGGAATTAAGTTAGCAAATGTGTCTGTCAGCCCACCTTACCAATACAACTAGCCCCATATACTTCGATACTGCTGAATAAACAGATGGCCCTTTTCCACAAGGGTCGGTTTGGTCTGGAATGGGTAGGTTAAGCCCGGATTTAACACGTTTTTATTATCTTTGTCAGGGGTAAACCAACCCCTTTTTTTGGATTACCTGTGCCTTGGTCCAAAGCAGGCCAAATCAACCCAACACGCCAACCTATGAACCAAATAGTCCAGTAATGTGATGTCACTCTTACTCCTACTCAGCAGTGGTAGCCACTGATTGACCTGGTGTTGTATGAAGTGATTTCAGAGAATGACAAAGCATGGCTTCGAGTGAGTTCAAAACATTGGTGGGGGAAACATCGAACTTAAAGTGCGAATAACAGGCTGTGAATCACCACAACGGTCAGAGTGGGGCATACTGCAAGCACTGGAAGTTCTTTGTAGAAATGGACGGTACGTAGAATGAAAGGTCAGCAAGTAGCAGGAGAGAGTGTGGGCTAGATACTGGCTGCAGCATCGGCATCTGGGACGTCTGAAAACTGTGAGTTATGTCGGATTTGTGCCTGGTTGGCAAGGTGAAAGGAGCTGTAATCAGGGGTATTGTCACGTTCCACATGCAGGTTGCAGCAGGCTCCGACCAGGGAGCAGTAGTGCAAGTCAGTGTATGAAAGGACGGAGGAGCCGTGGCGAGCCTGCAATGTCAGGGGTGAAGAAGGCTGGTACCCTCTGGTAGAGCAGAGAACCAGGAGGTCTCTGCAGTAATTAGAGGGCGGGAGCGAGAGTCAGCTGGACCAGGTAAGAAGGCAGCAACTGGAGTCTCGACAGACTTAATGGTGGCTGGTTAGATCAGCACTGGCAAGTACTGAAAAATAAAGATCAGGAGCTGGAGGCATAAACAGGTCGATGACTGAGCAATGTGAGGTGGGGGAAGGAGTTTTTTAACTTTCGATGGGACCGGTGTTGGGCATGATGACTTACTAAATGATTTTTGCTGGAGCCCATGTCCTCACTCACTGTCGTGCTCCTGAGATGGTAATGGAAACACAAAAGACCGTTCTGTGACACCTGACACGGTCTAGGCCAAACTGACCGTAGTGGAAAAGGGGCAAGAGACATATCCAAGGGAGCCAATGCTTTCCATCCATCCAGCCATTTTCTGAAACGCTTAGTCCTCCAGGGGTCACGGGGGGGTGGCTGTTGCCTATCTCCAGCTGTCAACGGGCGTACACCCTGGACAGGTCGCCAGTCCATCACAACAATTGCTTGTCCAAAGTAATTTATTATGAGAAGGTTTCTCAGGTTTTTTTTATGTTACAGTGTCCTGTCTGGCAGTGTGGCACTTGGAATTGATGTCTGAGTACCAAGTAAAAGCTAACAGATTTAATTTCTCAAGCGGAGCATTATGGCTATTGCTTCAGTACTCCACTTGATATATATGTGTTCGAAATCTGTATTAGAGGTTGCTGGGGTTTTTATTCACTAATGCTATGGATACAGATGAAAGATGAGGGGGAAGGAAGAAAGAATATGAAGAAGAGAGATGGGGAACAAAAAGAGAGAGAGTCTGAGTTGACAATGCAAGAGAGGAAGGAGAACACAGGAAAAGATCACAGTCTGCCTGCACAGCTGCAGGGCAGCAGAGAGGGGAAAAAAATAAAAACATATGGGGAAAATGGCCCCCCATTAGATGTAGGGTCTGAGATGTATCAGGCAAGAGGGCCGCCCAAGGCCCAAACTGACAGGTATACAGAGCCATACAGACACAGTCATACATGCCCTCACTCTTATACACCCACTCTCCACGGTAAACCAAAACACTCGAGAAAAGTCGCTGTATACTCAGTCATAAACCCCATGCATGCTCTATACTCCCAGGTCCAGCTACTGATGCCCCAGTAGAGTAATCCCCCGCACCCGAGAGACGGACCCCTATCCTCTAGGATGGAGACAAGCAGACCGCCAAGACACCCACAGTGTCAAGAGTAGCTCACCAGCCCAGGACCCTCTCGGTAAGAAATAAATTTCATACTACTTGTACATTTTATTCAAAATATTAACCTATTCAGTTGCATATCATCTCCAGTATGACTGTTTTTTTGTATTACCAGTTATCTAAATTAGCTCCGATGCTACTTTTTGTTTTTGTAAATATGAATGACCTACGTAAGTTTTCTGCAGCACAGTAAGACATGTTTCTATTCCTTAATTGGAATTCTTAGTGTATGTTTTTAAATGCACTGTAAGCATAGTACTGTAAAAAAATATCTGCGATCAGATTGTACACCATGACCCGCAGACATGTGCAACTAGACTTTTGTTTCCTAAATTTTTTTATACCTGTCCAATAAAATTGTTTAGTATGTAAAGTTATATGATTGTATTTTCATTTGCAGTTTCATTACATGTTAGTTGGTGGAATCATTTAAAAATATGTCTGGCATTAGCAGCCTTTCGAAGTCTGATGTCAACCTTTTCTCTGGATGCTATAAAGTAAAAAAAAAAGTCTAGGGCTGCAAAATAAGTGAATTACATGAATTTGAAAGCTGCTGAAAAACCAAAATTGAGTTATTTAAATATTTTTTCACGCATCCATAGGTTGTGGATCCCTGCAAAAAATGAAAATTTTAAAGATGGGACTATGGAGTAAAACGCAGAGAGCTACACATGAAGTAAACTGTAACAGACTGAGGCTTTTGCTATGTCATGCATACTAATTGATACTACTAAAAGATGGGATTTCATTTGTAAAACACATTGTAGTGGTGATGATTTTAAAAAAAAGAAAACATTTTCCAAGCACACAGCCTTATTACAAAACTGATACAGTGGTGGTTTTTAATTCATAGAATTCATAGCATGTATATGTAGGGCAGTTGCCTAATTACGCCAGTAGGTGGCACTTTAATATTGTCTCTTACCTGGAGGGGGGGTTTAGCAGGTATGGCCGTTTGTCCTAACAGGCCACCGTACTTTGTTTGGGACTTTCCCGCAGCAGCGCCATTTCTGGTTAATGTTTACTGTGTCCCGCTATAAGGTGAGCAGCAGAAACGGCGCTCTGCCAAAATGTGGAAAATAATGCTGAAATCAATGTTGTCCTACGTAGCCTGTTTAGTTGGTGTGTTTAAATATAATATGCCCTATGTTCAGCAGGATATTCAGAGTTGAATGGTTTCATTTAGTGTGTGTTTTACATAAGGAAGGCAGCCGTGACTCTGCTAGCTTCATGTGTAGCTACAGCATTAGCCCCACTGTGAATCTCCTGTTTTTTTTATTATGGATCTCGGGCTAATGTTTACTGTGTCCCGCTATAAGGGTGAAGCCGCCAGCACGACGTGTGAGAAAATAAACGGCGTGGTCCGAGCCATAAATACGACATTCGCCTGTGTCCGAGCCGTCCCTCCTCTACACCCGACATCATTCAAAACACAACGCAGAGTCACCGGGCGTGGAGAGGCGCAGTCCCCACACGGGCCGGGTTACATCTTTGGTGCCGTGACCCGGATTTGTGGCACTTCGAGACCGAAGAGAGGGAGCGAGGCTGGCCGCTGCCCCTCGACTACAACGCCGTTCTGAACTGTTATCTGACTGAAGTGTGACTCGTGGCCAAGATATTTGTCCTATTGAAAATATCCTTTGAAAGTTTAAGGGCTTTTCGCTTCGTTGTGTTTTTCATTGAATGTTTTTTTTTTTTTTTTTTTGTTTTTTTTCTTTACGAAAAAAAAAGAAAAGAAAAGTAAAAAAAAAAAAAAAAAAAAAAAAAAAAAAAAGGGAAAAAAAAAAATAATAATCCTAAAGTCACTTGAAAGATAAATTAATATATTCCGTGGGAAAGATTTCTAGAGCTAAGGGTAATTTTTGCTTGATAATAAGCAAGATAAGTGCTTGGTTTTTGTTTTTTTTGTTTTTTTTGTTTTTCTATCTCCATTGGTATTCTCTGTGCTGAGTATAGTGTTGAGTTAAATTTAAGTTTAATAAGAGTTTTTGGGTTATTGGGTAATAATTCTGCCACACCTTTAATTTTAGTTATTAAACACAAGTAATTCACACACATACAAACACTTTATCCTGCTGCTTCAACCTCAGATAGAAAACCCTGAAGATGATGGCTGATTATGCAGACTCTCCACCGAGGCAGGGCCCCTCCGCAGCAGCATCAGGTCTCTCCCTTACCCCTGGGCTAGTAGCGAGCCACAGCTATGACTCTCCTGGGAGGACACATACTCATCTCCCCACTGAAGGAGCCGTCGCCCACAGCCGACTGCCATCTGTGAGGTCGACACCAACCACCCAGCCCCCCAGGTCCTCTACTCAGCAGTTACAGTACCACACTCCAGTCCGGCAGCCCACGGACATAGGACTGGGCACACAGCTTACCCCATCACCTCCAGTGTTGTCACCCTATACTGACCCTCGTGCTGCTCCAGCTCGTGTGCCCACACTACAAGCCCCTATACTCCCAAGTGCAACCCCCTCCGTCCCCCAGTCGGCTGTGCAGATCAACAGGACCCCTGCCCTCCAGCCCCAGTCCAGTGCGCACAGACCCACAGCTCCTGGGCCACCTCAAAGTCTCTCACAACCCGGCCTCCCAGAGCAACAAGTGGCACAGCAGCCCACCATGAACCAGACGGCTATTTTCCCTCACCCGACGCAGATGTATCAGCCAAGCCCACAGGTCCCCACCAACCATGCTACCTTCTCATCTGTGCCCCGAGCCCCCATGACAAGTTTTCCAACCCAACACACCCCGAACATTATGTGGAACCCCCCCGCAGCTGGTTCGACCCCCCAAGGCCCAGAGTATGGACAAACCCCCCACTTGCATATGTCGCAAACCGCGGCACACACCACCCCGAATGTTACTCATGCAGCTTTTGACCACTCACCTTCTCCCAACATCCAAGCCCCAATATATCTACAGTCCCACACCTCAGCCCACCAAGTCAGCATGTACCCAGATGCAGTTTCCCGACCCACCTCCCTGCCTCCACCCTCCACCCAGCGCATGCCCCTACATGCACGAGTCGGAGCCGTAGCAACCCAGAGCTTGCTACCAACAGCGTATGGTGGTTTCCTGCAGACTCATCAGGTGAAGAATGTCCAAATCTTCACTGGCAATGCAGACAGCAGGATGCTTATAGAGGACTGGATTCGTGATATGCAATATCTCCTGGAGGCAATAGAGCTCCCCCCTCACCTCCGCTTCTCCACTGTGGTGCGGCACTTGAGCGGCGAGGCCAGAAAGCTGATCCTCAATCTACCCCCCCATAGCCAGACCCCTGAAAAGGCATTTGAGGAACTGAGGGCAGAGTATGGTGACACTCAGGGCTCCTTGGACCCACTAGCAGACTTCTACGAACGTGGACAAAGGGCCGGGGAGTCTGCCTGCTCTTATGCGATAGCACTGGAGGCAACATTGAGAGCCGTTGAAGAAACTCAAAGAAGTGGCAAGCCTTTCCCCGACCGCGACAGTAAACTCACCCGGCAGTTCTTACGGGGACTAAATGATGAGGAGGTGTACATGAGGATCTCCCCAATGAAACCACGGCTTCTGAGCTTCCGGGAGCTGCAAGATGAACTCAGAAATCTGGCAAAAGAAACAAAAAAATTCCAGTCCTTCAACAGGCCAAAGAAAACCTATGCACAGGTCCAGGTCGCATCAGAGTGTAATCCGAATTTGAAGACGGAGAAAGTTAAACATACATCGGAATGGTCAGAGCTAACAGAGCTTGTCAAGAAGCTAGCACTTTGCCAAGAGGAGCAGATGGTTAAGCTGACTCACCTCGAATCAAGAATTGCTGCTCCCTTCCCCAACCCTGTCCCCCCACCAAGAGTCCGGCCACCCCCTGGACCTGCAACGTCAGCTATCACATAGCACCGGTGTGGGAAACAAGGACACATAGCCCGGTTCTGCAGAGCAGTGTTCCCAGATTCTAATCCGACATGGGCTGACCAACCTCAGCCTACCACCCCAGCACGCGGGACAGCGCCCCACCCAGCTCAGCCTTTAAACGGCTAGGGCCCATGGTCGCCGGGGCAACTATGGGCAAACGGCAAGACCCCCCACGGCAGGTGAACCAGATGGGTGATGGAGGAGAGGACACACTCTTGGTGGGCCCCAGGAATGAGGGTGAGGTGGAAGTCAATGGAATGAAGTGCAGGGCGCTCATTGACTCTGGCTCTCAGATAACTAGTATTACTCACAAATACTGGCGTAACCACCCTATTCTTCGGAAACAGAAGCTCCAGCCCTCCAGAATTCCCATCGAAGGTGCTGCTGGCCAAAGTGTGAGCTATCATGGGGTTCTCCATATTAACTTGAATGTGTTGGGGAAAGAGTTTGGGAATGTGCCAGCTTTTGTTGTGACTGACTCAGAGTATCGCTCCTCTGTCCCCCTACTAGTGGGTACTAATGTTCTTCGTGCCTCCAGAAGCCACCTCCAGGCAATTTATGGCCAGCAGTTTCTCCATCATGTCAAAGAGAGCCATCCAGAGTGGTACACTTCCCTCTTGGAGATTGGAGGCAAAGACCAATGTGATGTGGATGACATAGTGGGCCCTGCTGTGTATGCTGGCCGCAAAGTACGCATTCCTGGAGGAAAAGAGATGGATCTCATGTGCAAGGTGAAGACTGGTCCACAAAGTAAGACTTACACTGCAATGATTGAAGGCCACCCCTCCCTGCTGCTTCCCCAAGACCTCTTAGTTGCCAAAGTCCTCGCTGATGTAAAGGGAGGACGTGCCCCTGTAAGAGTGATGAACTTGTCCCAGCATGCTATTACCATCAAACCTTGCACGCACCTGGCCAATGTTTCTTTGGTGGACAGTGTTGTGGATTTTTCTAACCAAAAGCAGGGTGAATGTCACAAGGGGGGCGACGAAGATGTGTGCCTGAGTCTGGACCAGGTTGTGGCAAGTTGTGGGGTGGACCTGAGCGAGGCAGCAGTGGAGAGTGAGCATCAGCGCAGCCTCCTTAAGGATCTTGTGGAGAAGAATGTAGGTGCGTTCTCCCAACACCCCCTGGACTATGGCCATACAAAGACTGTGCAGCACGAAATCCCGCTGGTAGATTCTAGGCCCTTTCGGCTCCCCTATCGCAAGATCCCCCCCTCCCAGTGGCAAGATGTGAGAAAGCTGTTGATCGAGATGGAGACAGCAGGAGTTATCAGGGCCAGTAAGAGTCCGTATGCTTCCCCGGTAGTTGTTGTGACCAAGAAAGACGGTTCTTTAAGGTTGTGTATCGACTACCGGAAGCTTAACTCCTGCAGTACGAGAGACGCCTTCCCCCTGCCCAGAATAGAGGAGGCCCTGGAAGCGCTGGGGCAGGCCAAGTTCTTTTCCACTCTGGACCTCACGTCGGGTTATTGGCAGGTGGAGGTGGCGGAGCATGATAAACAGAAGACAGCATTCAGCACCCCGATGGGGCTGTTTGAGGCAAACCGAATGCCCTTTGGACTGCAGAATGCCCCCTCCACCTTCCAAAGACTTATGACCTGCTGCTTTGGAGATCTCAACTTCACTCACCTGCTGATCTATTTGGATGATCTCATCATATTCTCCAAGTCCTTTGATGAGCATCTCGAGAGGCTGCAGCTGGTATTTGATCGGCTTCGTGAGCACGGCTTGAAGCTGAAACCCTCCAAATGTCAGCTGCTGAGGAAAGAAGTGCGGTATTTAGGTCACTTGGTTTCTGCAGAGGGAGTCCGGACAGACCCAGAGAAGATCAGCAGGGTCAGGGACTGGGTGAGACTGACAAACCGCAAGGAAGTCCTGCAATTTCTGGGGTTTGCTGGATATTACAGGAGGTATGTGAGTGGGTACTCCGCCCTGGCTGCTCCGTTGTACCGCCTCACTACTGGTGATCCCAGAAAAAAGAAGCGGGGCGGAAAGAGAAGCTGGACACCTGAACCACCTTTTTTGTGGACTGCCGATTGCGAGCATGCTTTCCAGGCCTTGAAAGAAAGGCTCACGACCGCCCCGGTGCTGGGCTACCCCGATTATAGCCTGCCTTTCATCCTCCAGACCGACGCCTCAGGGGAAGGGCTCGGTGCCGTTCTGGTCCAGGTTCAGGGCGGTGCGGAGAGGGTCATAGCCTTCGCCAGCAGAGGTTTGAGTCCTGCCGAGACGAGGTATCCTGCACACAAACTCGAGTTCCTTGCTTTAAAGTGGGCAGTGACAGACAAGTTTTATGACCACCTCTACGGGCGTAAATTCCCTGACTGACAATAACCCCCTGAAGTATGTCATGTCTTCTGCAAAGCTGGATGCTACGGGCCAGCGGTGGGTGTCTCGGCTGGCCGGCTTTGAGTTTGATGTCCAGTACAGGAGGGGCCAGAGCAACGCCAATGCCGATGCCCTCTCGCGCATTTCCACCCAGGAGGTTACCGAGGCTCTGCAAACATTCCCCCAGCAGGTGAGGTCCAGTGAGCCCCAGGATGGCATGGGTCAGCCCACACAAAGCCCAGCGAGCCCCATACTCCAGGGCACATCAGCCTCAACGGTATCCGATTCTGAGCCCCCCAGATCTAACGAGCCCTATAGAGACGTGGGGACGGAGTCACTGCCTCCCATGACCAAACAGGAGATCCGTGCGGGGCAGAAGGAAGATCCTGTTATCGGCCCTGTTCTGCACTTTAGGAGTCTGGACAAGAAGCCAAGCCGCAGCGAGAGGATATCTGGAGGTGAGCAGGTGTGCCTTCTTCTGAAAGAGTGGAGGAGGTTGATAATAAGAGAGGGTATCATGTACCGCCGCATCCGAGACGACCAGAGGGGAGTAGTAGAGCAGCTGGTACTTCCAGAGAAACTACGCGAATCGGTCAAGACGGCTCTTCATGACGACTCAGGACACCTGGGTTTCGAGAGGACTGTGCAGCTGATAAGGGAGAGGTTTCACTGGCCACGGATGTTCCAGGAGATCAAGGTCTGGTGTGAGCAGTGTGAGAGGTGCTGCCTGAGAAAGACTCCAACCGCATGCGTCAGAGCGCCCTTGGTCAGCATCCACAGCAGTGCCCCCATGGAGCTCGTATGTGTGGACTTTCTGACTCTGGAGAAGTCGAGGGGTGGCATAGAAAATGTCCTCATCGTCACTGACCACTTCTCACGTTATGCGCAGGCATACCCCACTAAAGACCAGAAGGCCAATACGGTTGCCAGAGTGCTGTGGAGAAACTTCTTCTGTCGGTTTGGTTTCCCGGCAAAATTGCATGCTGATCAGGGGCGCAATTTTGAAAGTGCTGTTGTGAAGGAGTTGTGTAAGTGTACTGGCATCACCAAAACCCACACAACCCCCTATCACCCCCAGGGCAACGGAACCACGGAGAGGTTTAACCGTACCCTCATGAACATGCTTGGGACACTGGAGCCCCACCTGAAGCCCCGGTGGCATGAGCACCTGGACGCAATGACACACGCGTACAACTGCACACGCCACGACTCCACAGGATATGCGCCATACTTCCTGATGTTTGGCAGGCATCCCAGGCTCCCGGTCGACCTGATCTTCGGGCTCCACACCACCAATGAGGAAACATGTGAATGTGAATACAGTGATTATGTCCAGACCCTGCACGACTGTCTGTCACAGGCATATGCCCAGGCTAATCAGACCTCACACCAGGCTAAGGGACAACAAAAAAAATACTATGATCAGAGAGCAAAGAGTGAAGGCTTCAAACAAGGTGACAGAGTTTTGGTTAAAGTGTGTCATGTAGAGGGGCGGCAGAAACTTGGAGACAAGTGGGAGCCCCGGCCATACATTGTAGTGAAAAAGCAGCCCGGCATACCTGTGTATGTGGTACGCTTGGAAAATGGCGACACAGAGAGAGTGGTCCACCGCAACCTCCTTACGCAATGTATGTTTCTCCCGGTGGAGCAGGCTGGTGAGATGGCAAGAGGAGAGGTTGAGCAAGACACCGAGGAGAGTACGGGGATGGATAATACAGAGGACAATGGGAGACCGGTTGCTGAAGTGACAATACGAAGAGATGAGTCAAACACTGTGGAGGACCTAGAGGAGGACAACAGTGGGGGAAATATGGAGAAGTGTTTACCTGAGACGACGGAGGAACAGGTAGAATGCGCAGGAGTAGAGGAAGTGGAGATAAGACAAGTGAGTGAAGGAGGGGAGGAACATGTAACAATCAGGGGCATCAAATCCCCTCTCCCGCCCAGTGCTCCAAGGAGAAATGCACCGAGAAATCGACGTCCCCCAAAGAAACTCACCTATGAGTCCCGAGCCGTGGAATCTGAGGAGGATCGGCAGAAGATAGAACGAGGATGGAGGTTGTGGCAGAGAGCCAAAGCAAGGAGAGCAGCAGGAGACAAATAGCTGGACATTACGCCCCACTACAGTTTGCACCACATGTCACACATTTCACACACTCTTATTAAGTTTGTTTATTTTTTGTGTGACTGTTTTTTTTTTTGTTTTTGCTTGTGTCTAATCTTCATTTAATTTGTTCTGATGACTGGGACGCCATCAATTAAAGAAGGGGTGGATGTAGGGCAGTTGCCTAATTACGCCAGTAGGTGGCACTTTAATATTGTCTCTTACCTGGAGGGGGGTTTAGCAGGTATGGCCGTTTGTCCTAACAGGCCACCGTACTTTGTTTGGGACTTTCCCGCAGCAGCGCCGTTTCTGGTTAATGTTTACTGTGTCCCGCTATAAGGTGAGCAGCAGAAACGGCGCTCTGCCAAAATGTGGAAAATAATGCTGAAATCAATGTTGTCCTACGTAGCCTGTTTAGTTGGTGTGTTTAAATATAATATGCACTATGTTCAGCAGGATATTCAGAGTTGAATGGTTTCATTTAATGTGTGTTTTACATAAGGAAGGCAGCCGTGACTCTGCTAGCTTCATGTGTAGCTACAGCATTAGCCCCACTGTGAATCTCCTGTTTTTTTTATTATGGATCTCGGGCTAATGTTTACTGTGTCCCGCTATAAGGGTGAAGCCGCCAGCACGACGTGTGAGAAAATAAACGGCGTGGTCCGAGCCATAAATACGACATTCGCCTGTGTCCGAGCCGTCCCTCCTCTACACCCGACATCATTCAAAACACAACGCAGAGTCACCGGGCGTGGAGAGGCGCAGTCCCCACACGGGCCGGGTTACATATAGATTATAGTAGATCTGGTTAAATTAAACATCTTACATTGACAGAGTCTCCTGTCAGAAGGAGTTTCAACTCTCACCTCCGGCAGAGCTTCGAACACGTCTCGGGGGAGGCGGGGGACATTGAGTCTGATTACACTTCAGAGCCTCCCTGGTAAGGTCCATTCAGGGGTTCTGGAGAGGAGGGTCCGACGGATAGTCGAACCTCGGATTCAGGAGGAAGAATGCGGTTTTCGTCCTGGCCGTGGAACACTGGACCAGCTCTACACCCTCACCAGGGTCCTGGAGGGTTCGTGGGAGCCCGCCCAACCGGTCTACATGTGTTTTGTGGACCCCCGCGACCCGACTCCGGATAAGCGGAAGAAGACGGATGGATGGATGGATGGATGGATGGATGGATGGATCTTACATCGACATAATTAAATGTAGAGCCTGGAGGTTGAATTAATTTGAGAATATGTAGCATAGTGCCACAGGTTTAACACCAATGAGACCACAAAACAGATTTTCGACAGTTAAACCACATAATTTAAACTGTAGCAATCTGAAGCTTTACGTTGCGCAATAAATTATGCATACAAATTTATACTATTGACATATGGGATATCAAGTCTAAATAAAACCAGTCATGCCTCTGTCATGTCTAGCTTCCACAGAGCAATGGAAACTTGTTTCTTTAAGGGGAAAAAAGCCGTGTCGCTCTAGCGCTGGACGTAGTTTGCTGCACATGTAGATGAATGTTTGGTCCGACATCCTGAAGCTCTGTAGGCAAGGCAAGGCAAGGCAAGGCAAAGCAATTTTGTTTATATAGCACACTGTCAACAAAAGGCAATTCAAGGTGCTTTACATGATTCAGTGATAATGATACCAAATACATTATTACAGAAGTATGATTAGAGAAAAACAGAAGCATATTAGTTAACAGATAGACACCATAAATCAATAAGAAAAGGTGATGTAAGGAACAATTTTATGCATTATAGGTTAAAAACAGATAAAACACAGTAGGGTAAAAAGGAAATAAAAAAAATAAGGATAAAACTTAAACCACGAGAATCAAATAGTGATCAGAAAGCACAATTTAGGGCTCAAAGGCAGCTCTGAATAGTAGAGTTTTAAGCTTTGATTTAAAAGAGCCTAACGATTCAGCATTTTTGCATTCTTCTGGAAGTTTGTTCCAGATTTGTGGAGCATAGAAGCTGAAAGCTGCCTCTCCTTGTTTAGGTCTAATTCTAGGAATATTAAGTAAGCTAGAGTTAGAGGACCTGAGTGGTCTGCTGGGTTGGTATTGTGACAACATATCTCCAACATACTTTGGTGCTAAACCGTTCATTGATTTATAAACTAGTAGGAGTATTTTAAAGTCTATTCTTTGAGCTACAG
Source organism: Apricaphanius iberus (assembly GCA_028564705.1). Taxonomy (NCBI): domain Eukaryota; kingdom Metazoa; phylum Chordata; class Actinopteri; order Cyprinodontiformes; family Aphaniidae; genus Apricaphanius; species Apricaphanius iberus. Next base: position 7,603,502 of record JAPXFQ010001905.1, read on the forward strand.
GAAGCCAGTGTAAGGACTTAAGAACTGGGGTGATGTGTTCTACTTTCCTAGTTCTAGTGAGAACATGGGCAGCAGCGTTCTGGATAAGCTGCAGTTGTCTGATTGCTTTTTTAGGTAGACCTGTGAGGACACTGTTGCAGTAATCAATCCAACTAAAGATAAACGCATGGATCAGTTTTTCAAGGTCCTTCTGTGACATCAGTCCTTTAATCCTAGAAATGTTTTTCAGGTGATACAAGGCTGACCTTATTATTGCTTAATGTGACCCTGGAGTTTCAGGTCCGACTCCATTATAACACCTAGATTACGGGCCTGATGAGTTGTTTTTAGTTGTATTAGCTGAAGCTGTGTGCTGAATCTGGATCGTTCCTCCTTAGGTCCAAAAATAATTACTTCTGTTTTGTTTCTGTTTAGCTGGAGAAAGTTATGGGACATCCAGTCGTTGATTTGTTCAATGCATTCCTTTAAGGTCTGGATATTATCAAAGTCACCTGGTGTCAATGTAATGTATAGCTGTGTGTCGTCTGCATAGTTATGGTAATTTATCTGATTGGCTGCTATAATTTTGGTTAGTGGGAGCATATAAATATTGAACAGGACGGGACCCAGGATGGAGCCCTGGGGGACCCCACATGTGATTTCTGTTTGTTCTGATGAGAAATTTCCAATTGACACAAAGAACTGCCTATTTTTGAGGTAAGACTCAAACCATTGAAGTGCTGTACCAGTGAGTCCGATCCAGCCCTCCAATCGTTCCAGTAATATTTTGTTATCAGTGTCAAACGCTGCACTGAAGTCCAACAGACCCAGAACTGTGGTTCTGCCGCTGTCTATATTTATGTGGATGTCATTGAAAACTTTGACAAGGGCAGTCTCCGTGCTGTGATGGGCACGGAAACCAGATTGAAAATTATCTAAGGAGTCGTTCATTGTCAGGAATGTAAAAACTGTTGAGATACAGCTTTTTCAATAATCTTTACTGATGAATGGGAGATTAGAGATTGGCCTATAATTCTGCATCAATGTATTATCTAGGTTGTTTTTCTTTAATAGAGGTTTGATAACTGCTGTTTTGAGGGCCTGGGGAACACACCTGACTGGAGGGATGCGTTAATTACTTGCATCAGATCGGACTTAATGACAGGGAGAACTTTCTTTAAAAAAGGTGTGGGTAAGATTTCGAGGCAGCAAGAGGAGGAGTTTAGCTGGTTAATAATTTCATCAAGATCTGATTGATTTAGTTTCTTGAAGTTTGACATTTTACCTGCATTGTTTTTACATGGGAATGGAAATGGTGGTGGGTTGGGTGCTGCTTTACAGATTGATCTTCTAATTTCTAGAATCTTTTCAGTGAAGAAGTTGGCAAATTCACTACAGGCCCTAGTGGAGTGTAGCTCAGGAGCTGCTGTCACTGGAGGATTGGTTAGTCTTTCAACTGTTGCAAATAGAGTCCGAGTGTTATTGTTGTCTCTGTTAATGATTTCAGAGAAGAATGATTCTCTTGCAGTTTTCAAAGTTAAGTTATATTTGTTTAGCTTGTTTTAGTAGATCTCATAGTGAACCTGGAGTTGAGTTTTCTTCCATTTTTCTTTCGGCCTTACGGCACTCCCTTTTTTCCACTACGTACCAGAGGATTGTTGGTCCATGGAGACTGGTTTCTACCTGAGACTACTTTAACTTTAGTTGGATCAATGGTATCGATGATGTCTGAAACTTAAGAGAAAAAGTTATCTACCAGCTTGTTAACAGAGTGGTTTTTGGGGGTTGGGGTGGTGGGTGTTAGGTCGGTGAGTTAGAGCAGTAAATTTTTTTAAAGATTTCAGCTGAGCTGTCAGCAAGGGACCATTTTTTTTTACTATGGTCTTATTTTGTTTAGATAGTTTAGCCGGGATCATGCTTTCAAAGAAGATGCAGAAATGGTCAGATAATGCAACATCCACTATGGAGATGTTAGAGATTTTAAGTCCCTTGCTAATGATTAAGTCCAAAGTGTGACCTTGTTTGTGTGTTGGCTGTTTGACATTCTGGGTTAGACCAAAGTTATGGAGAGTATCACTTAGTGCTTTAGTCCGTCTATCCTGTAGCCACCGCGCTTTGGCGAAACCCAGAACAACAACGTCCCATCACTGCAAGGCCTGGTTAAACGACCAAACCGACGGTTGGCTGTGATGACTTCGCAGGGCAGTCATCTGAAACACACACAGAGCGTATTTACAGCCCACCACACTGGGGTAGTATTTGTATTAGCTTACCAACACAAGCTGCTGCCGGGTCCTGTCTGTAGCGTCAAACTCCCATACTCATTTGTACTTTTCCACTGTGTTCTTCCTCGCAGCGAGTAGCTTTAACAGGGTCTTTATTCTTCAACGAATGAGTCTTTCTCTTCGCTGTTCAACCATAAAAACTCTTCGACATGCGGCTACAAAAAGCCACAGACTGAGCAAAATACTCACGATCGCTAGGAGATTCGCCATTATTGTTCCTTTTGTCTTTCTTCTCTGAGCCTTTGTTTAGTTCTCGCTACGCACTCTGGGGCCGGCCACCATATGACAGCAACACAAAAGGACTTGTACCTTGTCGAGCCGTGTAGCCGGTAGTAGTGTAAAGTATGGCACGGCAAAAAGGTACTAGTGGAGAACATGAGTGAACCATTAGCATCATGGAGACCAAGAAAAACATTAGACAGATCAGGGATGAATTTGAGTGGAAGTTGCAGGCAGGGTTATGTCATAAAACAATATCCCAAGCTCACCAGCATTCAAGCCATCATCTGCAAACCCATCTGGAAATGGCTTTCCGTGTCTATGTTCTGCCATTAACCCTATTTAATTTAATTTACAGTGGTAGTAGCATCCCCATGCAATGATGTTGCCACCACTATGTTTTAAGGAAAAATTTAAACATGAGACTAGTATTCAAAAGAGAAGCAAATAAATCAAAGTCAATGTAATTACTGTTCAAAAAGCCAGTGTAAAAGTTGTTATCCTTATTTGTAAACTGCTTTGTTGTGTTAATAATGAGACAATATGCTTATTTTACTCCAAGTAATTTTGCCCCTTTGTCATTTCATACCGAAAGTTTGCTATTTCATTCCTTCCCATTTTAACTTGTTTTGTTGTTGTCATATCTCTTCAGGATTATGAGAAAAATATAAAAAAAACAACAGAGCTTGCCTTTTGTATGAAACAGTCATATTGCGAGCCCTTCTCTTAATCTTGATTCGATGACATGAAAAAGGAAGTCACTTTATAAAATATACTTCTTTATTAATGAGTTAATTGTATAGTAAGAGGCAATAAAACGCTGCTATTCTTTAAAGGAGTTATGCAAATGATTCAGTTTTTAGTATGCTCTTCCAATAAAAGTGGTAAAACATTTATGAGATGATTAAATTCATATTTAGTCATTATGACATTAATTAATCATCAATTAAAATTTATGATTGTGACAAATCTGCATAGCACATGTTATTTCTCCTCCACAGTGGCACGTTCTATACACAAGATACTTTACACATTAATCACTTACCCCAGCTGGATAAAACAGGTATTGGGCATTATAGTGCAAATTAAATGTAACTTTATGAATAATAGAATAATGGAAGAAAGGGAAAAAGCAGTATTTGAAAAAATATATGTATATATTAGGGATGTTCGATATTGTCTTTTCTACCGATATCTGATATACCGATAAAGCCTAACTCATAATTCCCGATACCGATATAAACCGATACCGATATGTGAGGACCCTCCCTCATAAAAAAACAAAAACTACTTAACCCCTTTAGGGAACCACAATGAAATATCTTGTATCATGCATACTTGAGTTTTAAAAATGTAAAAAAATGTAATAAGTACTAGAATTTTAGTTAGGCAATTGAAAAATGTGCCATTTTTATTTTGTCTTCAAAAGTAGCTGGAACATTTTCTCAAAAACTAAACCTCAAATCTGTCATATTTTAACACTTTGAGAGATAAAAGAAGTAGCTGAAGAGTTTGATATATAATATGTGTATGGTGTGAAAAACTCATCTTATTAAAAAAATAAAAACCGATACCGATAATTTCCGATATTACATTTTAATGCCAATATCGTCCGATAATGCCTTTTGGCCGATAATATCGGACATCCCTAGTATATATATATATATATATATATATATATATATATATAGATTAGATATAGATGTGATTAAAAATCCGTTCTAGGAGAAAAACATAATTAAAATATCGAGTTCATGAAAACAGAAAAAACCAAAAAGTCCTTTATGAAGCCCAAACATTTAGGGGAAAAAATGCATAAACTGTTTATTAAAGACTTTACCTCATGGAGGGAATCAAGAGAAAAGATATCAAAAAAGCCCCCCATGCCCCCAAAAAAGAAATAGCAGAAATAAAATAAACAAAATTCACAAGAAATACAAGGTTGAAATATTGTGTTCGTTTCAAGACGGGGAAGGATCAGAGTTTGTTTTCTCCCTCACCGCTCCGGTCGCTCTGTCAACTTCAAACATATACGGGAGCTGGATTGTTATTTGCTCTGAGCAGTCTGCATGGCTTGGCTTTTTGATTACCAAGACACAGAAAGACAGAGAGAGCGAGCGAGAGAGACAGAAAGGGAGAGCGACAGAGAGCAAAGATAGTGAAGAGAGAGACAGCCTTGAGGCACATGTCAAGCAATGTCACAGATAATCACACATTGTCTTAAAATAGCTTTGAAAATGAAGGCGTGAGGGGTGGGTGGGGAGACTGAGAGGCTGGGGCTTAGGGATGTGAGAGGGATGCGTCAGAGAGCATGTACCGTAATTAAAGAGCAGATAAAGTTAATTTCTGACAACTCCCAGAGGGGCACTTTCAAGGGCAACATATAAAAGGTGTATTATCTGTACCCACATGGGCGAACCAAGTCTCAAACATAAACCCTTTGTCCATTTTATTAGGTACACCTTCTCAGTAAAGTGTTGGACCCTGTATACCTTAAGCACTGGCTTAATATTTTGTGGTATAGAGTCAACAAAACATGTAAAATTGAACACTATCCTGTCAGCGTCATATCCTGCTGGTGGTTTTCGTGTAGGCACACTGAGCTATTCTGCTAAATCAGGTTCAATCTGTATCCTTCTTTTTTAGAAGTTTCCTTGATTTGTGGAGAAAAGTTGTGCAGAGTATATGTCTAGGACATGGCTGTCTTGACTGGATGTATGAATGTTTAGAGGCAGATGTAACAGTTTTGTTAAAAAACTGAAGTCTTTATACTACATTTCTCCCCACCAAAAGAATGAGATCTTGGTTATGAGTCGGGGGAAAGGAGCCTCATCGATAGGATGCACTTGTAAATACTGAAATGTCGACTTTAATTACATTTATTTTGTCACCAGGTTCCACAACATTGAATTAAGTTATTTAAAAGTAAAATTGGTAAGTCAATCTAATGTCATGGCCAGAATAGCCTTTATTTGACAGTGGACTTTACACAGAGGTACAAAAAATATGCTAACCACTTTGCAACACAATACTCTAAAATATTGTATTTAAATAAGAAATATCACTTCATTTTCAGTGTTCACTGAACAACTTGGAACTTGTTTCCAACATGTTGGCTCAAACTAAAATTTTTGTCTAAAGGGACAAAGGGGACTTAATAGGATTATCGTATGACAACAGAATGTTTTCAATGAGAGGCTTCAACAGTTTTGCTATTAGAGACTGCTACTGTAGAGGAGGAAACACTGAGTTGTCTATAGAGGTACTGGTTCAGACAGGGATCACTTTGTTAACACTGGGAGAACCTGCCAAAGCTCCACTTAAAGCCATTCCGAGTATGAGAAGATGTGGTGGAGAACTGGCTGTGATATGTGTGATCTCATATGAAAAATAAGAACAAATGCAAGGTAAGGTAGAAATAACCAAAATATTTGAATAAACTTAATATTCATATATGAGCAGCTCTGTTAAATATCAGATAAATCAAATGTAATGTAGACTTAATAATCAAATGTCACGATTTACCCTTTTTCTAAATGAAAACACTCAGCAGATAAATTATCCAATTCATCTATCTAAACAATAGGAATACATGCTCTTATTGAGAAGTAGCTGTGTCTACACAGCTACTTCCGCTAATCATTAGGACTAATTTAAGTACAAAAACATTACTTTAACTGAATATTCCACATTTGTAACGCAGCGATACCTTACTATGAAATGTACTCAAGCTATACAGTGACCAAATATGCATGATTCAATATGAATATGGCGCTTTCTACTTGGGTTTTACTTCTGAATGGTCAGCTATTTGATTGATCAGATCGGAGCTATTTTACATCAAACTTCTCCTGCTATGTTTTTTTCTCATATGGTATTGTTTTTAGGTATATAACTGAATTATCCTTTTTCCCTTTCTACATTTTGCGCGTCTTGTCATTTGTCTCCAACTCCTGCAGTTAGACCTGTCCATCAGCCGTGCTGTATGACAGACGTCTGTGATGCTGTTTGATTTCAGCCCCACAGTGGGAGGGTGGTGATCTGTAATCTTCACCCCCTCAGGGTGCACCTTTCCTGCGCCCAGAGTGGTCCTATCTCTTGTATTGAAGAGGAGCTACTGCGCATGTGCAACTTATAACGAGAGTCTATGGGAGCCTTGGGGCGCAAAAGTGGAAATACATCCTCAATCAGACAACACAGATGAGTGTAACATCCACAATTTAACTCCCATTTAACTGTATTTCTTTTTTTTATCTCACATATATGAAAGAAAACACACATGTATTTCCAAAATATTTTTATGTTATTGTAAAAATTATTTTCCATCTTTTATTCAAGGTAATATGGCAAGTTGTGCGTGGTGGGGCGGCACCCTAGCATCCTCTATTGGCCGGCCGCCACTGCTTTACAACCCAGCACGTCACCTTCCAAGGCCTCTTCGTTTTCATCTATTGCTCACAGGACCCCTCCATGTCAAGGACAGACCTGATAATAAACAGTTAGATTCCAACAGCCGGGGAGCTCAACTCAGTGACAGAAACACAGAGTAGCTAGCTGATGCTAACGCTCCACCGTCCTCAGCGACTTCAGTGTAAATACAGAGACTTGAAGCTGACCAATCAGGCTTTAGGTCCGTGTTAGAAATGCCCCCTTTATTGAATAGACTTCTGTAAATCTGTAAATAAATGTGATCTAGAAAAGTGTAAAAATAATAATTAATAACATAAGATAAATACATTTGAAATTTAATATTTTTTGTTTATTTTCAAATTTTTTATGTATTTGTATCCACATTTATTTATTTATTGTCAATTATGGCAGACTTGCTCCTCCATTATAGGGAAGGCCCATATTGAGTCAGCGAGTTACTGAGGTATTGAGATGTCAGGGTTTGCCTCCTTAACGGCTTTAAACAGTTTGTTAAGTAGGCTTAGTTGGTGAGTAAATAGGCATCCTATCTAAAGATGAATGGGTGTGAAAGTTATGAGTCAACAAGCAGTTAACTTAAAGTTTTAAATTACAGTAATCAAGTTGCTAAATTATAAAGAAATTATTAGTAAGACTGTATGGAATTCATACAGTTCATACTACCAGAGTTTATTTTAACACCAGGACCCCCTACATCTAAATCTACATATTTGAAAAGAAACTGGTCTGTGAAACACCCCGGATGGCAACAACAAAGCACCTCAGAGACGCTCCAAAATGACGACAGAATAGCATTGGTGAAATTAAGGAGGCAGACAATGTTTTATTTCGTGGCTGCAATTTTGGCTCCCCAAAATTCTCATTATACAAATATACGCTGATCACGAGTGGAACTAAACATCCCCCAAAGGACTTCAAGTAGCTCCAAACTTGTCTGTGTGAGTAAATGAACATAATGCATGTTATAAATAAGGTCCAGGTTGAAAAAACTGGGACTTACCCTTTAAGCTCACCTCTCAGGCTTTATGGTCCTGTCACGCTGTGTGAGCTGCAACCCACAAGCAAAGACCTTGTCAAAACTGCATCACTTTCCGCAATCTTAGAAAATCTCCCTTTTTCTTTTGTACACTGACCATTTCAAAATATAAAAAGGGAGATGCAGTATACTTAAATGCTGCTGCTGACTGCAGAATGTCAATATTGACTTTTCTTCTATATGGGTTTCATACAAATTTCTTTCAAATATGTGGGGGGAAAACTATGATAAAAAGCACCCCCGAAAGAGAAAAAAAAATAGAGCAAACAAAGCCAGGAGTTTAGGCATTAAATACCTTTTTTTGTTTCTGCCATCTGCTCCTCTGCTCTATAGCTGGCAGAAGCTGGTAGCTGAGCTAAAAATAATGTTTATTCCTGCAGATGTTTAATGGTGCATCAAATGGGATAACAAGGACGGTTGATTTGTGGGCCTCTCTCTGCAATTATCCTGCCTCTCCATTTACTTCCTCTTTAAATTAAACAAGCCATTGATTTTATGCTGAATATTATTGTGCCATATTCCCCAACTGCCATTTTGATAGAGATTTGGAGTGATTGGACTAAGACTCATGCATCTTATAATGTATGGCCTGTAGCAGAAAAGTACATGTCAATCAAAATCTCAGAATTATATATATATATATATAAAATAGATTTTTAGTCTAAATAAATAAATCATATTTCTAGAAGATTTTTCATGATGGATGGATGCTGAGCTTCTCACAATTAAAACAAACACAATAAAAACAGAAGATGTTTGACTACCAACACCTGGACATGTTCTAAACTGACAGCACTGCATAGGAAATGAGTATTCAGAGATCCCAAGAATCTCACAATAATTATGGAGGAGCTGCAGAGATCCACAGCTCTTGTAGAAGAATCTGCTAACACAGCAACTATAACTTATCCTCTTTACCAATCCGATCATTATGAAAGAGTTGCCAGAAGAAATTCTTAAGAGGTCCTATTTGCAGTTTGACATCACCCATTTAGGGGAGACGTAGAACATGATGAAAGATGTGCTCTGATCAGATAAAATCACCTTGAGACATTGTGGAAGCATTTCGTCAGCATGGAGGGACCAGGGATGCTAGTCATATTGGGAAAATGGAATGCCGGAAATACAGATCAATAGACACATATTTGTGTCGAATATCCAAATGTTTATGCTCACGGTTACTGCACTGGTTGGCAGAAACCAAAAACTAATTGAAGAACTAGTAACTGTGCATGTATCAAAATGTGGTTCTATAAAGCATTGCTTCAGAGGGCTAAATGAAAATGCAAGCCACCCTTTCTTTGTTTGTTAAAAGTTTATAAAGACACAGTGTCATTTTCCTTGCACTTTATGAAATTGACTGTTTTGGGTTGCAGGGCACTGAACAAGGGTGGAAACAACCAAATAAACCAGCATAGAACAATCAGAACCAACCATTACCTTAAGATGTTTAGACGAATACAATAATTAAACACCCCATAAATGATCAGAATACAAGCAAAAACAAAAATGGAAATACAAACATTAAAGCATCTTACAGTCAGGTTTAAGATAATTTCTGGAAAGGAATACATGGAACACCATAACCAAGTAGCTAGTTAGAATTACCTCCAAAGGTGGTGGAGAATGACCGAACTGAGATCCCGTGGGACTTGCAGATTCAAACAGACAAAATGGTAATGGCCAACCTACCTGACATTGTGATTGTTGATAAGCAGCAGAGGACAACCATTAGAATCGATGTGGCCTTCCCAAATAATGAAGATATCAGGAAAAAGGAACATAAGAAGGGAGGGAGATAACAGGGGCTCAGGTATAAGCTAAAGAGATCTCATCCCAGAAGAGCACATTCCAAAGGACAGCAAAAAAAAAAAAAAAAATTATATATATATATCCATCCATTTTCTTAACTGCTTAATCCTTTATGGGTCACGGGGGTGCTGGTGCCTATCTCCAGCTGTCAACGGGCGAGAGGCGGGGTACACCCTGGACAGGTCGCCAGTCCATCACAGGGCAGGACAAACAGGACAAACAACCATGCACACACTATATATATATATATATATATAATATATATAATATATATTTAAATATATATATATATATATATATATATAAAAATTGTGCGTTTTTAAAATGATTTTGTAGATTCGGAATTTCTTTATATTTGTGTGGAGTACCTGAAGTTACACACAAGATGTATTTTACGCTTTACAAATCAGATTTTACACATACAAATACCCAAAGTTGCACGCAAAAAGGCTGACAAGTTACAAATCAGGTATTACGCACACAGATCTTGTGAGTTTATTTTCTCTCCACAGTTTAAAAGGCCTATATCATGCAAAATCAGTTTTTGGGAGTTTTCATCCATCTGGCAATGCAATTTTCTCATAAAAAACTTCACCAGAGTATTTTTTTTGGCTTATTTCATGCATGTCTGAGTAATACTCCTGAATTCTTCTCTCTGAGCAGCTGCCCCTTCCTCGACTGAGTGTTCAACTAGTGACATCACTAGTAGAAAACAAGGGAGTGCTAGAAGTGTCTGCACCGCCCCTGCAGGCAGAGCACCTTACCTCTGCTAGAGTTCCAAACACACAGTCCTCCTTCTCAAAGCTCATGGCTGCTTCGGTTTTTTGGCACTTTAAAACAATTTTTTTGTTGTTGGATTTTTTACTTTCTTTGTGACAACACCCGTTTGGCTGCATGGATTACAGGATTTTATTCTACATTCATAAAGAACAGCAGCTGGATCAAAAAACAAAGACACCTGATGGACAGAGAAGTAAGTGGCTACATGCTAATGCCAATGTGAGCTAGCCATTTATCAAGCTGCTTATGTGATCTAATAACATTGGGGGGCGATGCAGGAGGAGGGATTATAGATAAACGAGCTGTTTTACTTCGTGGTCCAACATTAACTACAGGATGCAAGTTAAATTGTAGGACAAATTAATACTGTATAACACCAACAGTAACATTTTATTATATATATATGTCTATCCCAGAAGTTGAAAAGCTGTAAAATATCATGAAATAGTCCCTTTAAGACTGGGTAACTAAGTAAGGCAAGGCACATTTATTTTTTTAACAAACTTTTAGAAGCTAAGCAATTCAAACTGTTTAACATGAATAGAAGAAAAAAAGATAAAAACAACATGGAAAAGACAAAGAGTGACACTGAAGACAAAGGGACATTAAAACATGCTACCGCTATGACATCCCAGTTGTTACTCGAATAATCAAAGGCAGTTCGAAAGTAATGTTTTTTTTTTCTATGATATAAAGAAACTCAGTGTTTCAGCAGCTTTGCAGTCATCTGGACGTTTTTACAGATAAGAGGAGCATAGAAACTGAAAGCTGCTTCTCAGAAATCGGAGAATTGGTTTTCCCATGGGTTCACATGAGTAGCCAACTACATAATACAGTCAGTACAGTCTTTTTTTATTCTATTGTAAATTGTTCATTATTTAAACAGTTTTCCTTCATTGCCCCTTAATGTCATTAGAACAGTTGTTCTTTTGTTATAGAATCAATCTTTTACAGATTAAATATATTTAGTTATTAACCTGGAGCTGGAAAGAGGAATTTAGTTCAGAATGAAAAAGTTTTACGGTGAACCAGGTGTCAGAAACCATTGTTCGCACACAGTCATACTCCATACTGCTTTCTACACTGTGTTAGTCATGCCTCTGCAGGCGATTAAATTTTATTATTATTTTTTGAAGGAAAAATGAGATCACCTACGACAGGTTCATCATGGAGGCCTTCTGGAGGCATTTTCCCTGACTAGCCAGTCTGACAGTCAGTGACTCTATTAGCCATGTGTTTTCATCCAAAACATAGAACTCTGTCAGCCAGGTTTCAAAGCACACGCACACATGCTGGTACCGCTACTGAGGAGTGAAGATTACACCGAGAAAGAAGTCAAGTGACATATTCAAGTGGCCAGAAGAAATATCAATTCATTTAGGACCAGTGAGCAGCAAGCCAGCTGTCAGACAGAGAAGGGGAGAGAGATCAAAGGGTTTTACCCCTGAAATGACAGATGCATTAGAGTTGAGAGCAAGACAGTTAATTTGGTGTGTCAGTGTGTGTGTATGTTCACTCAGCAGCACACTCTTCTGTGGCCATTAAAAAGTCAACAGCTCAATTGATTAAACTGTGCACACTGTGTTTAGGTGTAAAACATAGCATGTTGAATCACCTTGAGCCCTGGTCTTGAGATGAAACAAATCCAAAAATCCATCTTTTAATAATCATTTGTTGCTTTTTGTTTTCGGCTTAATTATACAGTCCAAACAAGTCACTGTTAGGAGTCTGGTGTGTTTTTCTGTGCTTTTCTGTGTTTGTCCTCGGCTGTCAGCTTCCCGCTTTTTCCCCAATGTTTCTCGAGAGTTCCACCAGAGCTCCTGGCTGACTTCTGGACCTGCTAAACAAGCCGAGGGCGGAGCCTGCCTGCTGCGCCTACACAGGTGCGGCTCATTGAGCTTATCACCAGCTGAGGATATATAGAGCTGGATGTCAGATTTTCGGTGCCTGAGTGTTGCAAACTCTATAGTAAAAGACCCTCGAGTCCTCCATTAGAACACTATTGTTTTATGAGTATTCTCCATGGCAGACCTGCTTATTCTTCTGTGTTCCCTCCAAGTTGTTCCTTGTTGAAACCCCTTTGTGATCCGTCTCCTGCTTACCAAGAAGCTCTGGTCATTCTTCCACTGCTGGAAGGCTCCCAAGCTGTAATCCATGCTCTATCTCTATGCACTGCCTGCCCGCCCTACGTGCACTATCCTCCCTCCCGGCTTCCACTATTCTCACATTCCCAGAAACCCAGCAGGAAGCTCTCGCAGACATCCTGGACTCCTACCTTTTCGTTCCTAGTTTCCAATCCACCATCTACCAAGTAAGCCTCAACAGAGCTCATTCAAGCCAATACTCTCAATACCAGATTCATACTCGCCTGTGAAACTCTCTCTCTGCAGTACCTCTTAACTCGGTTTTCCCTTCACCATCATTAAGGGACGGCCCAATGCAATGCATGGAGGCAGTGCAAATCCATTGCAAAGCAATGTATTGCACTGCCTCCATGCAATTGCATGGGCAGTCCCTTATTACTATTCACTTCTAAACGGACTCTTTATTCTTTCACCGTTAATGCGGGTCGTACCGTAGCGTGCACCCCCACAATATATACATCAAAACGACCGGCTCGATCGTGTGAGGTGTGCTATTACTTTTATTGGCGATTGGAGTTACCATGGCGACGTAATTAGCGAAGAACCACCCCCAAAAACACCCATTGGAAATGAATGGAAAAACGGCCCAAAATCATGAAAAATCCACTATTTTTGAAGATTTACTGTGTAGCCATACAATAACTTAGCAACACCATTCGAAATCCAGATTGTAGCCACGTCCGTGCTGTGTTCAGCATTGAAGACCGCATGTCGATAGCTGTTACGGTTTTGTCACAATTTGACTTTGTTCGACCCAAAGTTTGCCCCAAATCGACATTTTTAGAGTGGAGCAGCTCGTTAAGCAGAGTGTGGAGTGATGAACTTTTGGAAGGTCCTCATCAAAATTTAACTCGACGTCACGGCCACATATTTCGCACTAGTGACATGATTTTCGGTCATGAAATAGAGCCGCCCTTTGTGATTCTCAGGATCATTTCAAAATTTCCCTATGTCGCACGGTTTTCTCTCAGCGAGCTCTAGATCGCTCAAAGTGGAACCCAGTTTTAGGGCTTTTCTCCTATAATTTATCATTGTGGCTGGTCAGGATTATCTCAGCCAGAGAGATGTTCTTAGTCATTTTTCTCTCGCTCCCTCTCGGACTGTGAATAAGATAGAGACTTCTGCTTTGGCATGAACGAAGAGAAATGATACATCTCGCTCACACTTCAAGAATTTTTCCGATACCTTGTACGGTTTTCGAATGGGAACGATTTGTTCGGCGCACTTTTTTATGAAAAAGTCTAAATCTAAGCTCTTAATCATCTTAAGTGTTTGCACCTGCTGCAATTTTCACTCACACTTGTTGCTGGGGAAACGGAGCACCTTTGATCAGAGTTCACTAAAGTTCATTCCACAGTATATACACATTGAAGGCCTATTAAACCCCACTTAAACACAGGTTATGCTATGCAGTACTATAGAGAGAAGTACTACAAACAAGTCCATGTGTCAGTCCATCTGTCTTTGTCTTTCTGACCATGTCTCTGTCTTTCTCAGTCCCCCTGTCTGCCTGTACCATTTCATCTGTGAATAAGATAGAGAGTTGTGCTTTGAAATAATTGAACACAAAGGATAAATATCGCTAACACTCCAATAATTTTCCTGATAGCTGCTATAGTTTTCGAATGGGAAAGGTTCGTTCGCAGCTGTTTAACACTCTGAACATGGAGAGGAGACAACAGAACATATAGCCTAAAAGTCAATGTTATATGTATGTTTGGATGGCGTAGTGGTTAAGGAAGAGGGTTTGCATCCCAGAGGTACTGGGTTCAAATCCAGGAGCGAGCAGCAAATAATTTTTCTTTGCTGAAAGCTGAACTGGGAGACGAGACAACAGATCATATGGCCTAAAACTCAATGCTGTATAACTGATGTTGTAGTGTAACTGTGAAGGAACAGGAATACAATGCAAGAGGTAGTGGGTTTGAATCCCAGGGGGAGCAAAATTTTTTTTTTTCTTGTTTGAAAGCTGGAACCAAAATCCCTATGTTATACACAGTACTACATTGCACTTGTATGCATTTTAGTTGATTTCAGCTTTTTCAGTATATTTTCATACTAATCCTATTAATACTAATGCCAACATCTTAGCTAGCATTAGCATGCTAGTTAGCATTACCATGCTAGCTGTTGCTAGCATTTTAGCTAATTTTAGCTTTTTGACTATATTTTTGTACTGAATGGGATTATAGTAATGCCAACATGTTAGCTAGCATTAGCATGCTAGTTAGCATTAGCATGCTAGCTGTTGTTAGCATTTTAGCTAATTTTAGCTTTTTGACTATATTTTTGTACTGAATGGGTTTATAGTATTGCCAACATGTTAGCTAGCATTAGCATGCTAGTTAGCATTAGCATGCTAGCTGTTGTTAGCATTTTAGCTAATTTGAGCTTTTTGACTATATTTTGGTACTGAATGGGTTTATAGTAATGCCAACATGTTAGCTAACATTAGCATTAGCATGCTAGTTAGCATTAGCATGCACACCGTGGCCGTCCCTTCTCTAAATTTCCTGAAATTTTCTAGTTACGATTTATTCTTGTTAAAATAAAATCTTTAAACTTTTACAACTGGTCTCTCTGTGGTGTTCTGCATGTGGGTTAGAAGAATTTACCCTAACATAAGAAACTTCTGGTTCACCTTTGATAACAAAAAAATATAAATAGAGCCCAACCTACATGCGACATACTGTGCCCATTTGGGGTTACTGGTGGCAATAAACTTGGCCAAAAATGTGTTGCTCAGAGGGCCCCCTCATCATCATAAATGTATGGCACACGGTGGCTGTAAGAAATGGGCATAAAGAGCAACCTCAGTGGGTTTGACTAAAATGTTTGACTGACTTTGGGCTGCCTATGGTATGCCCTTTTAGGCCCTAGAAGTTTCAATTACTGTATTTCATATTCAAACATACTGAAATGGGCTCTATCACATAAGTCCTACATTTTATGCTGAGTGTTGAGCCTGCAGATCTGACTAGCTACCCCTGATTCCATTGGACCCTTTGTTGTGGAGACTACATGTACCGCTCATTTAATGCCAGTACATGGTGCCACAGAAATAGCAGATAAATATATTAACATTGTATGGCCCCACATGTTCCAGAATAGTTATTAAAAACACATAAAAAAACAAATCTGTACTAGAGAATAAACCAATTTAAATCATTTCTACCATTAAGTTATGCATGTTTCAATAAATGTAAATAAATATCAGAAAACATACTTCTAGTAGCAGATTAGACCCCACTGATCAATATTGAGGTATTGAGTTCTGGTGACTTTGAAGGCCATTGGAGTAAAACTTATTACCATGTTTTGTGTACTGAAATCCACTGAACTTATATAGCGATTTTGTAGTTATGCTGAGCAATCAAAGTAGTTTAAACTGGAGACATGTTTACCCATTCTTACGCACAAACACACACATTCATTTACCAATACGCAGATCGGTAGGCAACTTGGGGTTAAGTGCCATACATCAACATGTCACAGGTAGGAACTGTAATCGAACCAACAAAACTGTTATTACAAGCCAACTACCACTGTCATCCCAAGTCTTGCTAGGCTAGGTACAGTATGCATCACAAGAATCATGCTCTGAGTTTACAAAGAGTCAAGCATGTACATGCTTATTTATTTTGAACCAATTCTGGCTCTATTTTTCTTACCTCTAACATAAACAGAACAGTTTTGTTAGGCAACTGCTGCTAAAAGGATTTTTTCTCTCCTTTCGAACCATCCCCTGTACATCCAAGAGAAGGCTGTGGGTTAAAATCCCAGCATATCAGTAGTTCCTGAACTGCTCACACAATTCTATCTGGCACCAAAAATTATGTAAATAAATTGCAGTTCTTTCTCATCCTGATCCTTTGACTTTCAGCAAGTTAACTTTACCGCATCTAGATGGCAAAATGACTCGATTTTCTGCCATGTGACTGACTGCGAGAAAACATTTTTTTGGATGTACCTAATAAAGTGGCCAATAAGTAGGCCTATTGTAGACTAACATTTTCTGTTTGGTCCTATAGCTTCATTGACACACATATCCAAGTTAGTATGTAGTTTATTGATCCACACTATTGTTTATAGCTTTCATCTTAAACAGGCATGCAGTAAAGCTACAGTTTAATCCATACTTTATATTTAACATTTTGTCACGTTGAGTAACTCATTTACACATAATGGCCTTGCAGTAATAGGGAAATCACAGCAACATTCCCATGATGGGAACTGCGATGCTTATGGCTAAATCAATATTCATGTATGTATGTATCGGGCCGATATTTTAGAGGCCATTATGGCTGCTGTGCAATGCGCTCATTGTGAGAGAAACAAAAGAATTTGGAAGCATGGAGCAGTATGATTAGGCCTTTTCAAGGTGATTGCAGGACATTTTTATTTGTCGCTTTATCCTTTTTGCTCCCCCTTTCTCCCCCGTTTCTTTGATGAAAGAAAAAAAAAGGGTACAGATGTTGAAGTATGCTGACATGCCCTTGTGGAGGGATTTCAAGCATGATGCTAATAACAATAATTAGCTCCTAAGTGTTTGTGGAGGGGGGGAGAAAGTCATGAATATTCTCTCATTGTGGTGATGTAAAAATATGTGAGCGTGTGTGTGTGTTTTAGGACAAATGGCTTCCCTGTGACTTTTTAAAGGGACAAATTAGGCATAATTGCTTGTTTCAGGGTCTGAAGATGAAGGCAGCTTTTTGCTACTTCATTATGCTTGTTTTAACTCTGACAATATACACACACAATAACACACGCACTTTGCATCTATTAAAATCATTGTGTTGTGACTGTTTATGAGCAAAACAGCAATTAGATTTAAAAAAGGGCTCATTTACTGAACTGAATGCAGCCATTTATGAGTAAAACTCTCATTACAATTATTTTAAAAGAGGTTATAATTCTGAGTGAGTTCAAGAAAAGATTTATACGATGAGTAATTGAACTGCATTCTGAACAGTTTTATCGTCAGAGTGGATACAAAGGAACTGAATCCATACACCACTTATTTCAATCGAGGAGAAACTTTCTGATGTGCAAAGACAGACTCTCCCATCAGCTTTGATTAGTGTTACAGTATGTCTTTCCAGGCTGTTACATATTTGAGAAATTATTATTAATAACAAAATAATTTCGACTGATTAACCCCATTCCGGCTTTCTTCCTGATCCTTTGGCCTTTAGGAAATTGATCTGGGGAAAGATTGATGGGTCTCCCGCTGTTTTAAAACATTTGTCCTTGCTGGTCTGCTTCTTTTCTTTTCCATCTTCTGTTGCACCCGAGTTACATGTGCAGACTTCAGTTTAATGATGCTACTGTAATTTTGAATGTCACATTGAGACAAAGTACGTTTGGGAAGTTTTTAATGGTACATTCTACTTTAAAACATTTTTTTATCCAGTTTTAAAATCCTTAATTTTATTTTCTTATAGCATTATTACTCATAACACATAAGAAAACAAAACAATAAACCTTACCGTTAGTTTTGCACAAATACTTTGTAAATTTTTGCAGTTGAATCTGTCTAAATTACAATGACAAACCTAAACAAAAGGCTGCACAAAGTATAAAAAGGTACATAACTAAAATATGATTTTTTTTAAAAAGCTCTTGAAATTCTATTACGACTGTATTGAAATACATACAGAATTTGACCAGAAAGGTGTTTTGGGTTCTTAAAGTAATGTCAAGTAAATAGTTGCTGAATTCCAACCCTTTGTTGCACTGTGTAGTGACTGGAACTGGAACTGCGGGTACATCTCAAAAACTATATAAAAAAATATAAAAATAGATTTTGTGACACATTTCCTGAAGAAAAGACGTATTTTATAAAGATTCTTCACACAGTGTGAAATGTTTCATGCCATTTTTAGAAATACTTTTGATTATTAATTACCACTGCTTACAGATGAAGAAAAAAAACAACTAGATTTGGTATTTTAGAATATTCTAATATTCTAAAATACAGTTAAGTCGTGGTGTCCCATGCTAATCAGCTTATTAACTCAAAACACCTGCAGAGGATTCCTGAGCGTCTAAATGGCCTCTCAGTCCAGGTGTTTTTCAACCCCGATCAAGGCATACCACCTACATATATTTAAGGTGTTTCCCTGCTTCAGTAAAGCTGATTTCAATTGATGGCTGAGTAACAGGCTTTTGCTGATCTGGAACAATCCGATTCAGGTGTTGTAGTGCATCTAAAGCAGGGATCTCCAACCAAGGTCCTAGAGCTTCTGTCCTCAGGTTTTAGGTGCATCCCTACTCCAACACAGCTGAATCAAATAACTAAATTACCTCTGCAGCATGCCACCAATTTTGGAAAAAGCCTGCCAATAGACCATTCCATAATGTTCTACAACAACTCCTTGAAGAATTAATTAATTAGTATGAGCTACAATTACTTAATTTCCCTCTGGGATCAATAAAGTATTTTTGAATATAATTGGAATATATAAATTTTATTTGCATGCATTTTCATGTACAGGTATGATTATGTACTGCAGGTTGAACGAAAATTCTAAATTACAGCAATGCAATCGTATGGAGTTCCAGCAGTTTGTATAATCCAGACTGCATATTACTGAAGTGCATATATTTCCTTCTTGTTGATGAACGCCGACCTTACAGGATGATTGTAACTAGCTGTTTTAAGCTCCATTGGGTATCAACATTATACTCCATGATAAATGAGACATCAGATTTCTTAAAAGCTTCACTTCAATGAGGCTGGAGTCAGCAAAATCCTATAAGATACGTCTGCCCCATGAGATATGGAGTTCCTGTGCTCAAGTCAAAGAATTGTAAATGTTGACTGAGAGGATATCAGTTAGGCACCTCGGCGACTGCCGGGTCACTGTGCGGATTTCCATTTCCTTTAAGAACCTAAATGACAAACATGAGGAGATGGATGGAGAGACAGGATAGTTCGGGGAAAGAGAGCAAGTAAGTAGCAAAGAGAGGAGAGGAGCATTCTTATTTATTGTTCATGCATTTTTAAACAGCAGAGCGCTGGGGTCAAATGAGTAAACAGGACTTAACCTCAGGGTGACAAGAAAAGAAGGACGGCGTGCAGGAGAAATGGACATATTGGATTCATCAGTGTGAATGGATGAAGAAAGCAAAAACAAGACCTGAGCCCAGATGTTGAATTTGAAAAAGATGAAAATCCAAAGTATGATACATTCTAAATGTAGTTTTACCATTATTGGTAAGAAAGCTCTTCTTTTATATCATAAAGCATATTTTTACATCAGAGGTCAACCTAATGTAATAGGATTGCAGCTCCTGCAATAAGTGTTCTTATATTCTGTATTTTACTATTTAGTGCCTCTAAGTTAAATAAAAATTTTCAGGGAATCAGCTGGTTTTGTGTCAGTTAAAATAGAATTGCTTAAATGATCTATTTCCCCCAATAATGCAGGTTCAGATTAGCAAAGTCAATGGAAGGGAGAATATTTAACTCGCTTGTGTTAAAACGTGCTAATTATTTGAACCCTTGGTCCTTTATATAGCTCAATTTTCTCAGTTGTTTAAAGACAACTTACACTCATTCATTTGTTATTTTACGGATTGTTGAGTGTAACCAATGTGTCTTAGAGGGAAGCAGGGTCAAAATGAGCCGCACAGGTTTCCTAGCCTTTGACTCTTGACCTTTAGATACAAACACTCACACACCTAAATGCACACCTACAAAGAGCGCCTAGAGCATTTCAGTCTGACTGATGTCGTTGAGATAAGCCATACGTCTCCACAGGGAGAGGGAATGCGTGTGTGTGCATACACTGTGTGTGTGTGTCCATGCCTGCGTGCACATGTGTTTGTGTGCATGTGTAAGTAAGACAGAGAAAGTGTGAAAAGAAAGACATTCATCTGACAAACAGGAAGACAAAATGACTGCAGTGATCTCTAAAGGAGTCATGTTCTTTGTATGGGATTTTTGCTTTGTGCTTCATATTATAGAGTAAGAGACTGTCCATTTCTCAAACATAAAAAAGCATTTAAACAGTGGGTTAAGCAAACCAAAGCAATGTAGATGCATGCAATCGAACCGAAGCAGGGTTCGTTTCAATCGAACGGAGACCAACGTTTTTAAGCGGACTAGAGTTGGATTGTTTGGTCCGAATCAGAGGTTGAGTGCCCATTCACACCTCCCTAAACGAACCAAACTTTCCCGGAAAACGAACAAGAGTTTATTTCAAAAAGACTAAACAGGGCTGGTGTGACTGCAGCATTAGAGTAAACAAAATTACAGATTTCATTATTTTAATACCATGGAACATGTCTCCTATGTCATGTTCTACCATGATATTATCTTTTAATGGCTGTTAGAAGAATTTTAAAACAAAAATAAACATAAGTACTGTATGTTACCTTTGTCTGAACAACCCTGTATATGCAGGGAGATTAGATTAACTGTTTTTTGCAAAAGTGTGTGTCCCCACCTCTACCTCTTACCATTATCCTCTTTGCTATGGACCTGAAGTGTGATTAGAGCTCAGGCTAACCAAAATGGCTGATGTTATTGACTTCCCGTCTGGTTCATGCAAACAGGACGTGACAGATATAATTTGTTTGTCAGCTCACCTTAATTTAAACAGAAGGCTGGAAGTGGCAGAGAAGGAAAGACTGGGGAAGGCGAGTAGTGAGGCAATGAGGGGGTTTCACACAGACATCTCTGCAGACTTGCAGTGTAAAGTGTGTTTTTTTTGTGTGTATGTGTGTGAGAGCTTCCTATATGTTTAATTATTTCTTTGAAATAGCCTTAGAAGGAGAGTGCTTTAGGACTGGTCATAAATGGAAAATCAAAACACAAAAATTCAGAAAAAAAGAAAATGAGGAGGAGGAGAAAACAAGTGTGTTTGGAATCATTTAGGGAGGATATTAGGTGGAGAGGAAACAGTGGATTTGCAGGGGTAGCTTCATCATGACAGGATGGTCAGCGAGATAAAATGAAGGTGGGAGGTGGACATTGAAGTGTCCTCACTGGTCGGTCAGGACTTGTGTGTCTGTAAGACAATCCTTACGTCTGAAAGTGAGAGTGTGACAGTGAATACAGAGGGTTCTATTATAGTTTAAATCATTGATCGCTTCAATCTCTCCTCTCTCTTCTTTCCGTACAGCTTCTTACATCTGTGATACAATGTGTTCAAGGTTCTATTTTCTTATACACTGTCTAAATATTGCGTGGTTTAGTTCAAGCGGCCATATGCTAGGACTGACTGAGGGTTCAAGGAGATAGGGCAGACACAAAAAAAGAACAAAATAACTGATGTAAGAGTAATTTCTATATTAAAGAAAGTAAAAAGTTGATAACATAGCATGGCGAATGTTCACCTACTAGGAGTAAGGTCCCAGGCGATGCCTCCTCCCAAAATGGATCACAACCAAACATAATGCCAGATCAGGTGTAGCTTCTAAGGAGAGAGAAAAATAAACTGAAGAAACAAAGATAGCATTAAAATTGGAGTGTAGTAAAAGTAGCAGAGTGAAGAAAACTGGTCAGTCTGTTCGTTTGTGTGTCTTTTCTTTGGCAGTATCACAACACCACCAGTGGGCCCGGTATACAGTATGTAATGCACCATCTTCAGCCTGTTTGTATGAATTTGAAACTATAGGCTACCCCTTTTGTCTCTGTGTAAAGGAGGCCTCAGATTACTCTTTAATAAATGTCTAAAAGCAGCTGAAAACAATTCAGATCAAAAAGAAAATCATTATTATTATTATTATTATTATTCTCTCACCTGAAAATACGGATTTTTAAAAATAGCTTGACTATTTCAGTCCAAGTAAAATTAAGGTAAGCATCAACTGCTTCTATACCTGAAAGCATATATGTTAGGTTTCAGCAGCCGTGTGCTAGGTGCTTAGGTGTGTTTGTGTTGCCTTACCTCTTTCTGCAGGGTGTGACCAGCAGGTACAGCAGCAGGTGTTCCTCATCATACCTTATTAGCACATTCTTTCCAAAGAGGATTGGATACTGCAGACTGACAGTAGAATGTTCTAGTATTCACCATGATCCAACTGGAACCTCAAAGCTGCTCATCATGACACTGACTGCATAATTCAAATTCCTTTCCAGTAGGAAAGTGAATGTGCTTGTTGAACTAGGAAGAGGGCACTTAATATAGTTATGTAACTTGGTCAATGATGTAAAAAACAGGGGACTTTTTTCAATTTTATTCAGAAATAGCAGTTTCTCAACTGTTTTTTTAAGCGATTTTGATACAATCTCACTAGTCTTTTAAAAGACACCATTTCACAAGGCAAATAACAAAACACAAGTGTGAGACTGTACAAACTTGGGTATGGTAATTTTTGTGTTTCCCAATACTCCAGGGGTTTTTCCAGTCTGCTAATATTTAGCTCCTTATCCTCATGCAAAGCATGGTAATGTTTTAGCATGGATGAGGTTTTATTTTTCTAACCCAACTCTTTGGAACACAATAAACACTTCACCTTTGGATAAAATGAACAGTAGAAAAACAGTTTCAGGGGAAACTCTCCTCTAGCTGGCTCCATCCTCTGATATCTCTCTCCTCACTCTCCTAAACCTTTAAACTATCTGCCTCTGTCCTTCCAAAATATTTCCAAATTATACAAATGCTAACCAAACTCTTCTATCCAAAATATAAAAATTCTGTCCAAACTCCAAACTGACTGCAACTCTCCTACACAAACCCACATTTGGAATGGAGCCTGCAAGGTTTATATTGCTGTCAAACCTCCTAGCAATATCTTAACCACTTCCCGAAGCAGTCACGTGATACAGCAGGGCAGTGGGGCTTCAGACATTGTTTTCAGCTCCTCCCCTAAATTAAGCATACCTCATTACGAGCTTTGTGGAAATGCCTCATCCACTGCTCGACACACGCTTCAAACTCTCATCATATACACTACCGTTCAAAAGTTTGGGGTCACCCAAACAATTTTGTGTTTTCCATGAAAAGTCACACTTATCCACCACCATACGTTGTGAAATGAATAAAAAATAGAGTCAAGACATTGACAAGGTTAGAAATAATGATTTTTATTTGAAATAAGATTGTTTTTACATCAAACTTTGCTTTCATCAAAGAATCCTCCATTTGCAGCAATTACAGCATTGCAGACCTTTGGCATTCTAGCTGTTAATTTGTTGAGGTAATCTGGAGAAATTGCACCCCACGCTTCTAGAAGCAGCTCCCACAATTTGGATTGGTTGGATGGGCACTTCTTGCGTACCATACGGTCAAGCTGCTCCCACAACAGCTCAACGGGGTTCAAATCTGGTGACTGCGCTGGCCACTCCATTACCGATAGAATACCAGCTGCCTGCTTCTTCTCTAAATAGTTCTTGCACAATTTCGAGGTGTGTTTTGGGTCATTGTCCTGTTGTAGGATGAAATTGGCTCCAATCAAGCGCTGTCCACTGGGTATGGCATGGCGTTGCAAAATGGAGTGATAGCCTTCCTTATTCAGAATCCCTTTTACCCTGTACAAATCTCCCACCTTACCAGCACCAAAGCAACCCCAGACCATCACATTACCTCCACCATGCTTAACAGATGGCGTCAGGCATTCTTCCAGCATCTTTTCAGTTGTTCTGCGTCTCACAAACGTTCTTCTTTGTGATCCAAACACCTCAAACTTGGATTCATCCGTCCACAGCACTTTTTTCCAGTCTTCCTCTGTCCAATGTCTGTGTTCTTTTGCCCATCTTAATCTTTTTCTTTTATTGGCCAGTCTCAGATATGGCTTTTTCTTTGCCACTCTGCCCTGAAGCCCAGAATCCCGCAGCCGCCTCTTCACTGTAGATGTTGACACTGGTGTTTTGCGGGTACTATTTAATGAAGATGCCAGTTGGGGACCTGTGAGGCGTCTGTTTCTCAAACTAGAGACTCTAATGTACTTATCTTCTTGCTCAGTTGTGCAACGCGGCCTCCCACTTCTTTTTCTACTCTGGTTAGAGCCTGTTTGTGCTGTCCTCTGAAGGGAGTAGTACACACCGTTGTAGGAAATCTTCAATTTCTTAGCAATTTCTCGCATGGAATAGCCTTCATTTCTAAGAACAAGAATAGACTGTCGAGTTTCAGATGAAAGTTCTCTTTTTCTGGCCATTTTGAGCGTTTAATTGACCCCACAAATGTGATGCTCCAGAAACTCAATCTGCTCAAAGGAAGGTCAGTTTTGTAGCTTCTGTACCGAGCTAAACTGTTTTCAGATGTGTGAACATGATTGCACAAGGGTTTTCTAATCATCAATTAGCCTTCTGAGCCAATGAGCAAACACATTGTACCATTAGAACACTGGAGTGATAGTTGCTGGAAATGGGCCTCTATACACCTATGTAGATATTGCACCAAAAACCAGACATTTGCAGCTAGAATAGTCATTTACCACATTAGCAATGTATAGCGTGTGTTTCTTTAAAGTTAAGGCTAGTTTAAAGTTATCTTCATTGAAAAGTACAGTGCTTTTCCTTCAAAAATAAGGACATTTCAATGTGACCCCAAACTTTTGAACGGTAGTGTACATCATAACATCACTACTGTCCATTTCCTCCCTAGTCAGTCTCCGCTCCCACTTGAAAAACATACATATATATTTACCAAGCTGCCATCTTCCTCTAATGCCTAGCTGTCCACCCTCAATCTTCTCCACCTGCAAAGAACAGAAGGATTACCATCATACCAAACCACTCATCCCCAACCAAACTTCAGGTCCTGTCTCATATGTATCTCCTCCAGGCGTCACAGATGCCAACAATCAAGTAAATTACAAATCCAAGATCCACACCAAGAACTGTTGGCCTCTACAATCCCCTTAATAACTTACCTGATCTCCTGCAGCCTCAATTCCCATCCTCCGTAATCCCTCGCCGCAGTACTACCTCTCTGGCTCTCTCTTGACCACTTGATGTCAGTAAACTTCTTAAACTAGTCGAAGTGTCGTCTGGGATTGTTGCCAGAATTTAGAGTCTCATAGCCAGACATGACACCATCACTTGGGTTTAGAAGACACCAAAGTTGTCTCTCCACTGCTGCATTATATCCTCAGGTCAGCAGCTATCCCCACTGTACACCATTAGGGTGAACCTATGCTTATAATACCTAAGGCACTTGATGCTTTCCCAGAATCTCTGCATAATTTGTAGACAAATAATATATCTGAGCAATGGTTTAAAGTTGTGCTTTCCAAACTTTCCAGTCTCTGACCCACAAAATGTACATTTAAGAGGCCCATGACCCCAACTCTTGATGGAGTCACTTAAAAAGTGGTACAATGACAACAAAACCAACATCAAACACCAATACATTGAGCAAGAAATGTTGTTTTTATCAGTTCAAGTGTTTTTATTCTATCTTTTATTCTATTTATAGAATGCAGAATCCAAAGAGAGAGAATCAAGAGAATCAAAAGATCCCACACTTACATGTTTGTGACCCAAGGTGGGGTCCAAATCCCAACTTTGGGAACTGCTGGTTTACAGGACATGCCATTTTTTAGAATTGACTTAGAATTGATTTACAATTGCATATATGTTTTTTTTCTGCTATCAAACAGACACTACATTAAGTAGAGTTTATTTTAAAACAGCACATAAAACAGATGTAAACCTGTAATAGGATCGACATGCTCCGTATGTAAACTCAATAAATGAGGCAACGTGAAGATTAATATGGAAAATGCGTAGTGCATATAAGCACAAAAAGCTCATTTTTCCTGTTATGATTATTTGTTGTTAAGATGTGACTTCTTCTGATTTTTTTTATTTTCAAAGTAACTTTGTAAAACAATGCTAGCCTTTCTGAAACTCCCCCTGAGTTTTCTCTCATGCAGACCTTGGCATATCTGCTGTGAAATGTACAAGATCTTCCCAAAGTATTATTTTGGTATCCAGTTGGGAAGTCACCTTCCACCATGCCAACACACTGCCACAAGGCTGTAGTTTTGGTTTGTTACCACGGAGACAAGCACATAGAGCAACGGTTGCAGTGTGGCAGCGATCCTTGTCTTGGCAGGGTGCGGAGTGACAACCAGACGCACACACACAAACACACAGTCCGTCTCTCCTTTAGGCTCAGCAGGCAGGGCGGGTGGGCGGGATCTGTGTGTGTGACAGTGTAAAGCAGGCGAGGGTGACAGTGACGTGACACTGGTGAAATAATTATGAGTCCAAAACAGGGCTGACAGGGAGCAGCCCATGCCCTTCAACTATCTGTCAACTGTCATTAAGTTAGAGTCCTGATACATAGCCTAAGGAGAGAGAAGGAGAAATGGAAAGAGAAAAGGAGAAAAAACAGGAACTACAGAGGGCAATATAAAACTGGGCCTTGTGTCATAGAACGCAGATCTTATTTGCAACATCACAATATTCCAAATAAAATGGTCTATAATGGCACAAATCTTTTTTTGTACCTGTGAAACAAAGAATGGAAAAAAGTGATGAACTTAGTGATTTTAGATTTTTTTAACCATTAGTGAGAGAAAAGTCAACTTGTTTAAAGTCATGTTGCTATGTTGAGTACATTTCCACATCTGTCCATATAAAATGTAATATCAAATTAATGATAACCATTTATACATTCTAAACTGAAACAGTGCAGCAAAGTACTAGTTTTTGAGTGATACATTTCTGAGTATTTGACCTTTTCACCTTTCAGAGTCAATCAGGGAAATGATTGATTGTTGCATCACTAAAAATAATTGTTTAGGTATGTAATTGTTTTCTGAGATATGTCCCAGCATTTCCAAATTTTTACTGATTAATCGGTATAAAAATATAGAATATTAGTTTTGGAGGCTGACAAGTGTGATTTCATGCATTGAAAAAGAATATAGAAAAAGTTAAGTAATGTCTTGAAATGACAATAAAATGTACCCAAATGCACTTGGTAGTACAGTACAGGCATCAAAATATTACTTCAAATTACAACTTAAGGTAAGACCAAAAATATATTTATGATGGGGCAGGTTGGCCTTTGCTGGAAAAATGTAAAAGGTCAGTTTCAGTGGTTTCTCGTAATATAGACACATCAGTCTGTAAAAATGGATGAAGAGAAAATTTTTCACAGTTTAAATTTTTCGATAAGAATACAGAAGTCAGTTTCACTTATTTGACAAAATTTTCACTCCCTACCCCCATAAGCAAGAATAATGTGAATACAAATTTTATTTTATTAATCTTAAGTATTAAATAGAGCTGAGGGGATACTTACAATGATTCTTTTTGTTACAATATCAGTAAGGGGATGTTCACAGACTTCCACCAAGCGTTGATGAGATATTTCCGATACAGAAAACTGATGATCAAATGTTATTGTTTAAGCTTGGGATTAGGAGAAGGGACCAGGTTTTCTCCTTTGCCTCATATCCTGTCCATACACACATTGTTTTCTGTGACTCCACGACACCATTCTCACTCTGTGTTTGTCTGTGTGTGTGTGTGCGCGTTTGTGTTTGTGTGTGGGGGGGCATGTCTGTGTGCGCACGCCACAACACTATGACGTCAAAGAACAGGGTCACATCCTGAGATTTAAGGACAACAACAGGACTTTGGTTATGGGTTAGGGCAAATGTTGTGTTTCGGTGAGCTGCAGATGTTTTCTAAATTTCTACCAAATACATTGTCCTTCCACACGTGTTGTCCTTCAATAAAAAGTAGCACCATTTAATATCCCACTTGTGGAGTTAGAACCCATTAATAATCAGTAACCAAAAATATTCTTTATAAGAAATTTGCCTTGAAATGGGGAAAAAATAACTGTATTAGACATTGTTTTTTTAACATAGGAAATTCATACAAATACAAATGCCCACCTAAAAAACATTCATAAAACCCTAACTTGAATTTAAGTATATTTTTACAATTGGTAAATGTTACAAGGAAAAATAACGCATCAAAAATGGCTCAGTGGCACACTTACTGCCATCTCTATTGTAAGCACTTAGTACAAACTACTGCCAATAGCACTTCATTATCTTTGTTTTAAAGTATTCACCACCTTGTAAAGGCCTGAATGTTAGAGATTATTAATCAAATATAAATATCACAATTAACTTGTGTAAACACAAAAATCTAGCCCAACGTGAAAAGTAACTGTCTCCTTGGGTAAATCATGAATTATCTGTGACTAATATTCTTACCAGAGTTTTACTTCCACTATTAGACTCTCCTCGCTTTGGCACAGGTTCTCTGCAACTGTTATTTTAAAGAGGTCATCATGGCATGCACATTGCAAAGTGCCCTGAGTCTTTTGGGGAGAAATAGGCCCACATCACAACACATCCTTGGGATGAGGTTTTACAGACGTGGACAAAATTGTTGGTACCCTTCATTAAATAAAAGAAAAACTCATAATGGTCTCAGAAATAACTTTAATCTGACAAAAGTAGTAATAAATAAAAATTATATAAATGTTGAACAATGAAAGTCAGACATTGCTTTTCATCCATGCTTCAACGGAATTATTTAAAAAATAAATGCATGAAACAGGCCTGGACAACAATGATGGTACCCACAACTTAATATTTGGTTGTACAACCTTTTGAGGCAATCACTGCAATCAAATGATTCCTGTAACTGTCAATGAGACTTCTGCACCTCTCAGCAGGTATTTTGGCCCACTCCTCATGAGTAAACTGTTCTAGTTGATTCCGGTTTGAAGGGCGCCTTTTCCAGACAGCACGTTTCAGCTCCTCCCAAAGATGCTCAATGGGATTGATATCAGGGCTCATAGAAGGCCAGTGTTTTCCTCTTAGCCCTTCTTGGGTGTTTTTAGCTGTGTGTTTTGGGTCATTTTCCTGTTGTAAGACCCGTGACCTGCGACTGAGACCATGCTTTCTGACACTGGCCAGCACATTTCTCTCTAGAATCCCCTGATAGTCTTGAGATTTCATTGTACCCTGCACAGATTCAAGACACCCTGTGTCAGATGCAGCAAATCAGCCCCAGAACATAACCGAGCCTCCCCCATGTTTCACAGTAGGGACCGTGTTCTTTTCTAGATATGCTTCATTTTTCCGTCTGTGAACATAGAGCTGATGTGCCTTGGCAAAAAGTTAAATTTTTGTCTCATCTGTCCACAGGACATTCTCCCAGAAGCTTTGTGGCTCATCAGCATGTAGTTTGGCATACTCCAGTCTGTTTTTTTTAATGATTTGTCCTCTGGCTCAAACAGCGAAGGATGTTCCGATCTGACACTGATGTTCCTTGAGCATAAAGTTCAGCTTGGATCTATTTTGAAGTCTTTCTAGGCTCTTTTGTTACCATTTGGATTATCCGTCTCTTTGATCTGTCATCAATTTTCCTCCTGCAGCCACGTCCAGGGAGGTTGGCTACAGTCCCATGGATCGTACATTACTGAATGACATGTGCAGCTGTAGTCACAGAAACATCTAGCTGCTTGGAGATGGTCTTATAGCCTTTACAGTTAACATGCTTGTCTATGATTTTCTTTCTCATCTCCTGAGACAACTCTTTCCTTTGCTTCCTCTGGTTTATATTGAGTGTGGTACACACCACGTCACCAAACAACACAGTGACTACCTGGAGTCCTATATATAGGCCCACTGAGTGATTACAGGATTGTAGACATCTAGGATGCTGATTAGTGGACATACCTTGGATTAACATGTCCCTTTGGTCACATTATTTTCATTCTTTTCTAGGGGTACCATCATTTTTGTCCAGGCCTGTTTCATGCATTTATTTTTTAAATAATTCTGTTGAAGCATGGATGAAAAGCAATGTCTGACTTTCATTGGTCAACATTTATATAATTTTTATTTATTATTACTTTTGTCAGATTAAAGTTATTTCTGTGACCATTATGAGTTTTTCTTTTATTTAATGAAGGGTACCAACAATTTTGTCCACGTCTGTAAAAAAAATGAATTTTGATTTCCTCATATTCATGCTTAGTTTATTTAATAACCACCTTGAGTGTTCTGATACCAAAATAATCTAATCTATGTTCTAATTTAGAAAAATTCTCATTTGAGATATTTAATTTTTCGGCGTCACTCTCTAACAACCATATGGATAATATCTAAATAACGGTGATTTTGTTTCCCTATGATACAGCTGCCAATTAAGCTTTCAGCTTTTTTTAACCTTCATTACCATCCCGTTCGTTGTGTGTGGCTGCAAGATAAATATGGGTCCTTGACCAGCCTAGTGACCACTAGCCTCTTTCTGATGTCATAGTTAAATCCCAGGGAAAAAGAAAGTCGTTGAGTTCTAATTAAAACTCCAGAAAAAAATCTGATTAAATTAAAAACACATTCTATTGCATACACTTAAAGCAGTGATAATTACTGTACCTCATGTGATTTTAAAAAACTTTGACTATTTCTGCTGCAGTAAAAGATTAATCTGAGTTTTACACATCTTTAGCAGGGGTGCAGAAACTAACTCTGAAAAGGGTTTCAAAAATACACTATAACCTCAAATGTGAAAAGGTTAATGCCAAATATCCAACAAGATTTCTTTCTTCTCTTCTTAAAAGTGTGTCTGAGCCAGGGATTCGTGTGTGGATTAGGTGAAGGCTCAGGTGAAATATGTCAAAGAACAAGAGTCCGAGTGTAAAACGTCACAGTGTACATAACTCTTCTTAACAAGGAGTAAATCCCTCCTCAAACCAAAGCAATGCGGAGTATATTTTGCTAGTGTGTATTTGGAAATAAATCTCACATGATGCACCACAAAATGCTCAAACACATGCCAAGGGGCAGAGTTAAAGAGAGAGAGAGAAGAAAAAATAGAAAAGGAGATGAAAAGGGGATTTATAGTGAAGAGGGTGGATACTCCAGTACCTGCGATGAGCCAAATGGCCAACAATGGTCTGACGCATTGAAAACACAAATAGAAAGCCATTTTTATGATGTGAATGGATGGGTTCCCTGGAAGACACTTGGCTAAATTTTATTTGGTCATGGCTTTGACTCGAGCTACTACATATTTCTGTTTTATGAAGAGACTCAAGCACTAAGACAGCAGCTAACAAAGGGGTGCAAATCTTCTTGAGTCACTGGTGGACAAGACTGTAGGGCAGAGAACAAAAAGCTAATAAATAGAGGATGTAAACATAGAAAAAAAACAGGACAGAGCCTGAATTTATGTGATACTTAAAAACAGAGCGGTACCCTTGTTTATATTTTTGTTTGCTGTCCAGAAATGCACTTTATTTTACGTCCAACACAAAGCATAATTGAAAAAAAAAAAAAAAGATTTGAATGAAAGTCAGTATTTAAAGTTGAGAGGGCAAACTGTCCTCCCAAAGGGACAAAAGGCATGATCCATGCCAGTGCTTGTGTTCATGCGTTTGTCAAAAGCTGCATTAAAAAGCTTGGTTTGAAGGCTGAATCCCTACATTGTAAAACCGAATTCTTATGGATTGTGAAATAGTCATCACTGGGAAATTAATTGCACCCGTTGCCCGGATCTTTGACAGCGACCATTTGACAGCTGCTTTGAGAGTGAAACCTCAGTGAAAGCAAAGATGACTCAATTTCGTCCTCCGCCTTTCATACAGTATCTCTTTCAATCTCTCGCACACATTCTAATTGTTCCCTCTCATTTGCATCCTAATGATTTCACTCTTTCTTTGTAGCCCTTGTCTGATCCTGCTATTAGGATATTGGACGCTTGCGCTTCCACACATTTTCTTTGTTTAGATCTATGCAGACCCTTCTGTCTGTCGGCCTTTTTCCGAGCGTTATTATTTGTTACTGCTGGGTAGGATTTCAGTCATTTGTGTTTGCTAGCTTGCGCGGCGGCCTCTTGTGATACTTACAGAACCACGTCGCAAAATGAAATGTAGCAATAATACGCTAAAAACAATAATAACATACTAGCATAGGTCCATAAAAAATACATTCTACATAAAATAAAGACATAGCAGGGTTCCTAGAATATCTGGAGGAGAATTATTTTTTTTTTTGCTATTTACCAGACCTGGACAAGAAATAGAAATCTGGTTATGGAATAATACACTATGGTGCCAAAAGTACTCACTCATTCACACTGTTGGACATGTTACAAAAAAATGGAGTGACACTACTTTGAGTAACTTTTGGCAAAAAACAAGTGGTTTTGTGAGGACAGACTCTGAGTCTTTGTTCTAATTTATCAAAACTATGCTCCTTCAGTTTGATGTCAGAAGACAGTACTTTTTTTTAAACAAAATCCTCTACTCAATCACCGTCACCATCTGCTTGAGCCAAAAAAAGACAGTATGACAGTATGATCTTTATCACCTGACCTTACGTATGTTTGCATTCTTGCTTAGTTTGCTGTTTGTCTTTATGCATAAAAATGTTCAGAAAATAAATATTTGTAATTAAAAAAAATTAAGGATAAAATAAAATTAGTTTTTTATCTCACACAATGCAGTCAGTCGAAGGTTACTTTTCAGGCAACTGTAAAACATAATGAATTGCAACACTGCAGAATTTTCTAGACTATCTCTATTGCCAATTTGGATGCCACTGCTTGGCTATTTGCACGGTTTTTGAGAAAATCTGAAAATCACATGAAGTTTAGAGGTTTTTAAGATTTTAAGACTTTGTAGAAAATCAGTGACCTCTAACCTATGAGCCTCAGCATCCTCTGACTCCACAGGGTGTGTTTTACATGGTCAAGATAGATCCTCGAAAGAAAGAAAAAAAAGCCTCTTTGAGCTATGTCGGAAAAACAAACAAGAGATTGCCCATTTTATCTAAGGGCTTTTTTTGGGAGTCTTGAATGATTTTACAAATGTCAGATTTTATTAAACTCCTCCAAGGGATTTTGAGATATCAGCTTCAGATTTAGGCAGTGTCCTTTTAAGGTATGGAGCAATAATGGAGTCAAAACAGTTAGTTTTAGTGCATATCTAGGGAACGTGACCAGACCTAAAAAAAAGTTGCACTCTTGCTATAAGATCTGAAATGCAACAACCCTGTCATAGTAAATAACAATTTTATCCAATGATGATGTGATTGATCAGTTTGGTGTGCCCCATAATAATATATGATCATATCCTGACAAGATCTAAGTCCTAAAGTCATTAAATTCAATAACAGTATAAAACGACTTCAGCTGGTCCTCACCATTTTCCACCTGCAGGAAGATCATGTTTAAGCACCAAGCAATGAGCATCCAGGTTCCAAAAGCTAACTCTGATTGGCTGGCCAAGACATTTGGTTAAATGGCATTTTGAAATAAATACACCGTCATGAAAACACCCCATTGTGAACTACAAGCTGACTTTGCAAAAAAGAGATTTTTGAGTAAGAACTGATTACATTAAATTAAAAAAACCTCAAAATAAATTATTGTATGAAAAAAATAGCAGTGGAATAAATATTTTATTAAATATATACAACATAATACAAATATATAATCTAAAATTAAAATGTAATGAAAAATATTTCAAAATATTGGGCATTACATTTTAACTGAATTCTTTTTTGACTATTTCATTGTCACAATATATATTTACTTAATATTAATTCATGCTGATATTTATTTCATAATATCATTTAAGTTTGGACAATTTGGTATTCCATATTGCACAGCTTAACTTCTTCCTTTTACACTCCAACTCATAAATGTCCCAAGCTGTGTTTGATGACAAAGGACAAGATGATGTTAAATAGTCCTATAACTGCTGGCTGGACAATGTGGCTGCATGGCAAATTTTAAAATATTAAATTTTTATATTGGTTGCTCTAAATCAGTGTTTTTTGTCTTTTTGTTGAAAAGGTCAAAGGTCTTCTTGATATATATGCCTATGTGGGAGCAGTTTTTTTTAGATCTTAAGAAGGCCTTTGATACTGTCAACCATCACTTGTTCTTATCCAAATGATCTGGTTTAAATATTAACAAAGAGGCAAGGCTTTGGTTTCATTCATACTCATCCCATAGAGAACAATGTGTTTCTCTCTCTGGTTGCAAACCGCCCGTCCTTGACTGCACAGCAGGGGTCCCCCAAGGCAGCATTTTGGGACCTATTTTATTTAGTATTTATATGAATGACCTTTCTAAAGGGTGCCAAAATGTTAATGTCCACCTATATGCAGATGACGCTGTGATTTTTTGCGCAAGCAAAGTCCACAAAAGAAGTTTCTGAAATGTTAACATCTTCCATAACCCATTTCCACAAGGGGCTGAAGAAGTCAAGTTTGCAACTTAACAAAAAGAAAAACAGTCTGTATGATCTTTACTTAAAAAAATAATCAAATTAGACCAGTACAATGTTTTTCTGGATGGAGTAGTCTCATCAGAGAGTTCAAATACCTGGGGCTAACATTGGACCAAACGCTGACATTTAAAAAACATGTTAAGTGGCTCACTAAAACTGTTAATTTCAATGTTGCAAATTTTAGACAGGTAAGACCTTTTATATCTCTGTATGTGGCACAGATGTTTTTAAACTCTATGATTCTGTCCCATTTAGAATATTGTATAACCACTTGGTCACTTGCTGCTGGTACAACACTTAAACCAACATAATCTCTCTTTAAAAAGCCATACAAATCTTGAACAAGAAACAGTTCTCCTTTCACCACTGCACTGTTTTAGAGAAGTGTCTTTTACTCAACTTTGGTAACTTAATCAATTTAAAATATGGTTGCCTTGTTTACAAAATGTTGCATGGACTTGCTCTGCCTCCACTGCTGGATTTTATTAAACCAAAGTGTGTGAGTGGAATGGGCACCAGGGCATCAGCTTGAGGAGACTGTGAGGTTCCACACAGGAGAACCTCCTTTGGACAGACTGTACTCTCTGTCAAAAGCACAAAGTACTGAAATACTCTTTCTTTATCAATAAGAGAGACTCCAACTCTGGCCACTTTTAAAGCACATTCCAAACAGTGGCTAAAAGGAAAACCAGGCTTTGTTTTTACTTTTTTATGTTGTTGTGTATTTGTTGCCTGCATGGGACTACAGATCATATATCTCTGCTATAATCTGGCCTACTTACAGTACACTTGTACAGTGCAGCTGTGTATTAATATGCAACGTCCCTATCATATATATATATATATATATATATATATATATATATATAGGACAGTGCATATATTTATATATATATATATATCCATCCATCCATTTTCTGAACAGCTTAGTCCTCCGCAGGGGGGCTGGTACCTATCTCCAGCTGTCAATGGGCAAGAGGCGGGGTACAGCCTGGACAGGTCGCCAGTCCATCACAGGGCCACATAGAGACAGACAGAACAAACAACCATGCACGCACACACCCACACATGTTTCTGGACTGTGGGGGGAAGCCGGAGTGCCCGGAGGGAACCCACGCATGCACGGGGAGAACATGCAAACGCCATGCAGAAAGGCCCTGGGCCGGAATACGAACCCACAACCCACAACCTTCTTGCCTTGAAGGTTGCCTTGCAGCACTCTATATATATATATATATATATATATAGCCTGGGTGCCAGCCGAACTTAGTCCTGCCCACAACATGGTCTGGAATTTTGGTCTGACATTCCTCCGGTGAGGAGCAATTATGCCCAAACAAGATCTGTTCGGACCGATCAAATCCGGCTTATGATGACTGACAGGTGAACAACAGTAACGTAATCAACCACGTCACCAAAGAGCGCCTGGGTTGAATTTGTTTACATCAACAATGGCTGCCGCTGGAGAACTGAGATGAGTAGATTCTGCCATTGAGTCTGTTCTAGAATATATCGACAGCGCATTAATTTTAAAAGAGGAATTTAAAAAAAGGAACAGATAACGTCCGTTGCTATGCAGAGCAACGTCACACACTTCCATTGCTCTGATTGGTTATAGGTATATCCAATTGAGTGCAGATGCATTTTTTTCCTTGTTCGGTTTAAACACGCCCCATAATCACAGCCAAATGGAGCAGTATCAGACTCACATTCTGATTAGAATTGAGTATGGCTATGCAGGCTATTATATATATGCAATCTTGGGGAATCGGCTTTGGTGTTAGGAAGCTCCTTTGCAGTGCATAAAAACGTAGCATGTGTGGCAGCTCTTGTGTTGCACAGCACTGTGGTTGTGCAGAGGGTAGGGCGCGTCCAATGCGTACGCCAGATGTGTGTCCCAGGCGCAAGTATCTGCAGCATCTGACATGGGCGCGTTCACAAACTTTTAAACCACGTTCACACCGGCTGAGCTCGTCCAGGCAGCAAAACGCTCAGACAGACAAAAGTTGATGCTTGAAAATTAAAACAGAGCTCTTCACTTTCCTCCCTCTGCTCTGGATCTTCGTTGTCTCTTTCCCCTTTCTCCTCTAACTGATATATGTGCTATATTTTCCCTAAACAGGTTTGGCTAGCTAACTAACATAATCAGAAAGTTAAAAGAAAATATTTAACTGCTTGTCTGGCACTCCAATATCCTCAGAAAGCTACCACCAGCATCTCGTCTTGTCTCCGCCGCCTGCTGCTCGTGATCGCATATCCGATATATATATCCTGGTGCCAGTCTGACTTTTATCATATTTTTCTTTCGACTCATGCTGCTGCTGAAATCTGCTTCTAGTGTCACTTTCAGTGTGCTTTGAGTTTCCCGATTGCATGAATGAACTGCAAGTAGCAACTGTGTTCTTTCTGTTTGAAGCTGAGCTGCCATGAACGCACAAGCAGCATCGACTCACATCAACCCCCTAGCACAGTGCGGGAATGTTCAGGCACAAACTGAAAAACATTTAGCTGAATACATCCTGTTCAAAAAAAATGTATGATACGTGCTTTGGCTCATTCTTTTTGGTTTAAAACGCTTCATCACCCAATAGCATTAAAAAAAACAGCAAATTTTGTTTATTTGTGACAAATCCTGACTCGTTCTTTTTTAAGATGCTGTGGCTTAACCTTAAACAGACCATTCATGCCCAAAAACCCGAAATATGGCTGACTTACATCTTTTTTTTCAAAGAAGAGTGTGTCAAAATTCCTCTACAGTCATGTGAAAGATTCATCATTAGTTGTCAGCAACACTTGATGATGGTTGTTCCTGCCATCGGGGGACCACTTGTTTATTTACAAGGGGAATTACTATTTCACACAGGTCCACATTGGGATGAATAACATTTTCCTTGGTATTTTTGGTTTTAAAATTTATATGAAGATTTGAAACATTTAAGTGTGAGAGAAAATGACTAAAAGCTGAATGTGCAGTTCACGCCATACTTTGTTCTCCACTCTAGACAGTTACGCCGTAATTAAACTCTACACATTGAGTGGGGGCTGTCTACTTCACTGAAGAGCTAATGAGTAACACATACAAAAAAGCAATAAATTAATGGAGTGTATAATTATCCAAGACACTGGCTGGGGATGCATGAAAGAGCTATCACCATTACATGCTGTGTTCATAGGTTACTTTCTTTGCATGTGAATTTGAAAAGAAACTAAGAAAAGAAAATTTGATAAAAAAGGGTACAATTAATATATTTTTTACATCCACATCGTATAGAGTTACCTGGAAATGATTTGCATAAGGTTAAAAAAAAGGTTTTTAAAGTCTTCATTTTTAAAAATATTGTAGCTTGTCTAATTGTCTGATTGAATGAGGCTTTGGTTAGTACATTTCCTGCATAGGCTATTCTCTATACATATTCTCTAATATGTGGAGGGGAAAAAAACTACAGGCAAGAGATAAGTTCCAGATAGTTTTTTGTGTGCCTCTTTTCAAACAAAAACACATGTGAAACATTAAATCTTCACTGCTAAGAAGTTAGATTATCTTTGGAATGACAACATAACGACATCCTCCCCAATCTTCCCACTGTTTATTTTGAGTTAATTTTCATTTTGAGTTTTAGCAGGAAATAAAGAGCTGCACTTTTAAATGAAACATTAGCTCTACCAAGCAAAAAATTTGCATATCCATGCAACTGCCAGACAGAGCAAATAACTTTCTTCCAAACCAAAGCTCTTTGTGTTACATGGGTCGAGCTAAAATCACAGTGGATGGAAACAATCTGATTGCAAATTTGGTGCAACAGAAGAAAAAGGGGGAAAATGTTATCCTGACAAAACAAAAACCAGATCAGGGATAATTTTTTGCTTCTATCAAGGTCTGCTTGATATTTTAGCCTGTAATCATCTGTTCAAATA
The DNA here is from genome assembly GCA_028564705.1 of Apricaphanius iberus. Lineage (NCBI taxonomy): Eukaryota > Metazoa > Chordata > Actinopteri > Cyprinodontiformes > Aphaniidae > Apricaphanius > Apricaphanius iberus. Next base: position 7,642,278 of record JAPXFQ010001905.1, read on the forward strand.
CAAATAATTGATGATCAAGCACTACAGTAGGCAGAGGAGATCCTGGAAACGGGTTGGGTCAGACACCATAGCCACCACACCACAATGAAAATCAACACTAAAACATGTTCTACCTTTGAATATCATTAAACCACCAAAGATCACTAAGGCATCAAAACAGATCCACTAAACACTTCGGCTGTGCTAACAAATTCTGTCTGTAAAAGGTATGAATAGAATCAAT